>JAUMJJ010000246.1:10000000-11286500 GCA_033556795.1 Tapera naevia | reverse complement strand
GGTCCGGATAGCTTAACCCCAAGGAGCTGCTGCCCCCTCCCCAAGGGAGGTCTCATGGGGATTACTTCCTTCTCACTTTCCTGCAAGGCCTCTGTGTTGTTCATTTTCACAGCCAGGTCAGGAAAGGAGATGCAGAGGAGCCACAGGGACACAGCTGCTTATCTAACATTATCCAGGACCTCTTATCTAAACCCAGAGAGTTCCTGGTTCAATGTTGGAAGAAAATAACTCCCACTCTTTCCACTGTCACACACAGAGTGCTCAAGAGCAACTTGCTTGAATCTGTATAGCCAAAGGAACCAAAGAAGGTGGAGTTCAGCCCCATCCAAGTCTTTGGGTGTGATGAACTTGTGGAGCTGATCAAGGAGAAGAACCACCTATCACAGCCAGCCTTCAGAAGCTACACTTTGCCTTCAGCACATGACAAAGCGCCATGGACACAGTGAGCCACTCCTGGAGAGAGGTGGACTACCCGCACAAGCCCTCTAGCTTAGTCAAGGACAGTTCCTTGTTCTGCACTGGAAGAAAATAATCATTGTCTTTCCTGCTGCTAACAGCAAAAACAAGAAAAGCATCTTACTCTGCTGTGGAGCCACCATACCCAGACCGACTCGTCAGCATTTGGGATGCGAGATGAACTCGCATTAGCACAGTGGTACCACACCTGGAAACACAGCCTACTGCTTTCAAGTGCTCTTAATGAGAACTGTATCCAGCAGAGCCACAAACACACCCTCAGAGGCTTAACAAAGCCTTCACTGTGGCAGCCCTCACCCATCCTCTGACCTCTTTTCCTCTCTCCTCACTCCCCTCCATCTGCTGCTCCTTTGTAAGGGCCTCTGCACACTTCTCTCACTGTAGGGACCATAAGTGATACGGAGCCAGTGGGGACCACTCCCTTGTGTTAGGAGAAAGATGCTGTAACAAAAAAGCCAGTAAGCAGGGATTCTTCCTCTTCCTGGAGCTCAGAGAGTACAACTGGCTTGCCTCTCCTCTTCAGTTGCCTCCAGCACACGCAAGGAGATTTACTCCTTCTGTCCCATAGCAAAGAAGGACGCAGCTTAAGCCTGTTTTTCCCGCCCCTCTCCCGTGCTTACCTGTCAGCGTCAGTCACCAGGGCCAGACGTCCGTAGTCCCAAGCAACTTTACGCAAAATTGAAAAGACAAACAACAGTGCCTGGAAGAAAGCAAAAGAGGAGCTGTGAGATGAAGCATTGTCCAGCTCTGTCCTTGTCCTCTGCATGCAGAGACACAGCAACATGGAAAATGGGTGGGGACAGAACTGCTCAACAAACAGCACACCGGGCCCTGGGACAGCACAGGTTCAAAAGGGCTGTTAAAATCAGACTATCCTGATGACTGCAGAAGGCAGAGGACACACAGGAGCCAAGTTAGCTGAAGGATCAAAAGGCCATCCTCTCCCAAAGAGGTGAGATTATGGCTACAGCACCTGTGGTCCTGCAGTTTCTACTGACGAACAAGCAAAGCCTTCAGGTGGGTAAAGCTGCAGGGACCTGACACCATAAGTGGGAGTTTTCAAATGCAAGACTGACCTAACTTGACCATGTCCTTCGGAAACTTGCCATAGCCTTCCATGGGCTCTGTGGGGTGGCATTAGAGTTAAGTCAATAGTGGCTAAACCTATGGTGCTAAGGGACGTGATCAGGGCCATAAAGTCACCCAGCAGCGAAGTCAGGGATGGCATCTGGGGTCCTCATCTCTAGCCATCTGACCACAGACCTCCTTTCACAGCTAACGAGGGGAGAAGGAGTTGAAGCAGCACTAGGTAGACTTACAAGAAAGCACATGAAGTCGAGGGCTAGGACGGTGGGCACCCCGCCGAAGGGCAGTCCCTGCAGCACAGTGCTGCGGATGCGAGCACTGTAGCAGTAGTCCTTGGTACTGTTGTTGCATGTGGAGGATTTGCAGGTGGCCCCTGCTGAGCCCAGGGTGGCAATCACATAGGGAAGCATCTCTACAGCTTCATCGTCTTCCCTGGGGAAAGGAGAGAAAGGCTTGGTTAGACAAACACTAGCTGCAGAACACTGTAGCCCTGTTGGAGTCAGGGGCCAATGCTGCCTGCTATCTCAGGCTCCTCTGTGCTACAGGATTTCCCAAGGAACCAGTGTCCATGGACAAGGTCATCCAGAGAAGCCCACTATGTTTGGGGGTGCTGGAAGAACCTGGGTGCTCCAGCAGTCATGGTCCCACCATGCACAGTCCCAGAGCTCCCTTCCTTGTCCCCCGACTCTCACACTATTTAGGTGCACCTCCTTCTCACAGACTACCCTTCTTCCTGAGAACACGGTGTCTCAGCCCCTTCCCCTCAGCAGGGAAAACATTTAAGCACAGGAGAGAGCGAAAGGATGGCGTAGTGAGGGCATGAAGTCACATCTGGATGATGGAAACAAACTGCTGTGGGAGAGTTGCTACATCATAATCCCATAATTTCCTTTGCCTGGCTGTGTGCTAGTATCTTTATTAGGCTGAATCACCACCCTCTGGTCACTGCAGGCCTCAGCCCCCAGTTCCCAGGGCACCCATCAGGCGCTGGTTACACCTCCTGCTTGTTTTCTTTCTTTCCTCTGACTTGGATGCATTAAAATGCAACCACACAGAGGGCAAAAGAGGAGTCTTAGTCTCTACTATTTAGCTGGTTAAATATTTTATTTATTTCAGTGGCATCCCTGAATTGCTACAAGACCCACAGCTGGGCTCAGGTCAGTATCACTGCAGCATCACTATTTATACATGGGGAGATCTTCCTCCTGTGCAGCACATCTCCATGGGAAACACAAGGATCATGTTAGCAATGGATAAATGCAAATCTAGCATCGCTGGGATCGTCTAGAAATGAAAACTGACAGCAGAAATGCAACCACTTTGTTGAACAGGGGAGAGAAAACCCCATCGGCTGCAGAAGCAAGCAGTGATAACAGATGGGGAGGTCTACCCAGGCTCCTGATCCCTAAACCACTCCTCTTGCCCAGCATCCATCAACCCTCCCAAATCCTTCACTACTACCATGTACCACGCAGAAAGGCTGGCTGGCACAGCCATCACTTCCAGGCAATGCATGGGGGCTGTTTACCCAAGCCCAGGAATACTATCCCGGCAGGCTGGGCAAAGGAGATGTCACTCATGCAAAGCAGAAAGCCACCACTACTGCTCTGTGTTAGTTTCAGCCTCTTGTCATAGAGATGCCCCCTGCCATCAGCCCTGTCCTCCCAGCTCAATCCATGTGAGATGGTGACGTTAGCAGAGAGGGTGCAGAGCTCTTCCCCCCAGCTCACAGATATATCTTGGCATTTGCCTGCCTGGCTGTAGAGATTTATCAGCATCGCAGCAGAATGCTTGCTGGATAATGACCACCAAAACCATTTGCTGCAGTGTCCTAGAGAGCTTGGCTTCAATGTGATCCCTCCCAGCTCAGCTGGGATGGATGCACAGCTGCAAACCAGCTGAAGCACCACTGACAAAAGGCACCATGACAAGCAAAAGCCCGGCTGGGTACAGGCATTGATGGGGGTCACCCAAATTGGAAAAGCCATCAAATAGCCTCTTAGGAGCTATTCACATGTACAGAGCTGGAGCAGGGCTGCTGGGAGCAGAAGGAGTGAGTGAAAGAGCAGAAGAGGAAAGCCAAGCCACAACATCACAGCCAGCAATGAACTGGGGAGCCAGGCAGGATAATCCACCCTGGTTGAACTAATGAATGATTTAGAAGTTTCAGAGGAAGGATGGGAAGAAATGATGGGATGAGACTTAACAAAGGGAAGTCACACACTTTGGAGTGTGAGCAGTTATACCCCTCTGTTTTTACTTCCAAAGTGCCAGCCTAGATGGACTTACTGCAAAGAGAAATACCTCTCACCCCTCTTTTTGGGAACCTTGTAAACTTTTAGGCTGTAAATGGTATCTTGCAGCAACAAGTTCCACCTGTTGAATAAAATACTATGATCCCACTGCATCTTCACAGCCTTCAGTTCTCCTTGCAAAGTGAGAAATGTTAAATAGAAGCCTTTCCTTTTTTGAGACCTACTAAGCTCGTTGCTATTAAGTACCGTCTCTTCTTCCTGTGACACAAGGTGTGTTCCACTTCTAACCACTCTCACCACACATCCCAAATATATCCTCTCTTGACCCCACAGAATGGTGACCAGGACCGCATACGATATCCTGGGCAGGGAAATGACCTTGACTGCCAGAACAGCATCCTGATGCTCTCAGCATCTCGTCTTATGCTACTCCTTGTGTGGCTGAGCATAATTTACTTCTCTGATGACATTTTTGCATATTGAGGAAAAGCATCTCTGTAACTGGCCCACAATGCTGCTGCCCTGAGTAGCCACAATAATTTAGAAGCCAGCTATGTCCCAGAACAAATCATTCCATCCCATACACCTGGCTGCACGCTTCTCTGTACTCACTTTCTCATTGCCTCACACCACTTCGCTTCACATGAGTCACTTTGGCACTGCTTCATCTTGACAAATCTGAACGAGTCCAGGGTATCAGCAGATTCTGGGTACCTTGCTGCACATTATCTTTTCTGGGTCATTAATAGCAAAGGACCTCATGCCTCTGCTCTTGCCACACTGAAATTGCTCATTTACTCCCAGGCTTTGTTTGTGGACCTCAGCCAGTTGTTGATTCAGGACTCTACATCTCCTCCAGTGGACAATTTTCTTAACAATCTTTTGTGAGGAATTTCAGAGCTTTTATGAACATCTAAACAAGCTACACCAGCTGGCTGAAATATTACCTATTATTTTACCAAAGTACTGAAAGACTTGCAACAGATCAGGGAAGTATGATTTTCCTCTGCAGAGACCAAACTGTTTACCTCATTACTGCATGTTTTATAGCCCCATTTTATACTCATCTTTCTAAAATAAACAAGTCTCATACGCTCACATTACCCGCAACCCTATCATAATTATTATTTATACAAACCATTACGCATTTAAGACAAACTTTGCAAGTCTATAGGTAATTTAAGACACATTTCACAGAAACAGGTCCCACAGATACATTTTTTTTCCTGAAGCCTAGAAGATGGACTGGAGATAAACCTTCACAGCCTCTCCAGTAACCCAGCCAGAACACCCAGTAATGGAAAAGCTATGGCATATGCCCAAGGCTTGAAACAACTTTTCATCAGCCCAGCCAAGTGGCATAGTGGCAGTCAGCACCATCCTTACGCATGCAACCTCCAGCCCAGCTGGTGAGCGCAGGAAGGGGCTCTTCATGGAGACAGAGCTGCTTCAAGTGTGCTAGAAGGCTGGGAAAGCTTGCAGGGATGTGGAGCACTTCTGTGCTCCTAGTGCCCCCAGTTGCAGGCTCATCCTGCAGCAGGCTAGATGCAACCCTCTGTCACATCACTTCAAGCCAGATCCACCAAGGCTCCCAGCTTCTTCTGGGGTTACAACACAAATTGAGCAACTAAGAAAAAGCTCGGTGACCATCTCTGCAGGGTTGATGGACAGTGTCTACCTAGCATCCTTCATCCAAAGACCTTTCCCAGGAGCCTACTGGCTGACCAGGAGGCTGGCTGGTCTTGCCAGGCACAGCACAACTCATGGGCCTTGCAATATCTCTGTCCTCATGCTCAGTTTGCACCTTGGTCTCAAGTGGCCACACAAGGGGACTCTCTGTCCCCACTCTCAACCAGGCAGGGCATGCTGCAAAGCGTGCCGTGCAGCAAGGTGCAGGGCTGGTCCTGTAGGCAGCCAACATTGAGTCCAGTGTTTTAAGCAAAGCACAGGTGGGGAGGAAGGGTGACACTCGCAGCAGGCACTGTCATGTGGTGCAGCAGTGTACTTCCCAATACCAAAGGAGATCCCTCTGGCAGCGCGGGAGAGAGGACTCCTCCAACAACAACTGCCCCACTCCCCAAACACGTAACCCATGTCCTTCCTCCAACCAAGGCAGAGATGGTTTTACAAAGCTTTCTGTTCAGATCCTACTGTCTGCCTCTGCAGAAGGACACCGGGTGCCTCCTTACACTGCTGCTGTCACTGCAGGTAAGAGAGTCCCTGTGACCACACAGGCTATGATATACCGGGACATGGTTAAAGGCATCTCTCCTGGTCCCTCCTTTCTCTCATGGGCTTTAGGACAGTTTGAGTTTGGCTCTGCCTGGGCTGAGATGTTAACATCAGCACAAGCTCCTGCACATCAAGACAGCCAATGTGCAAACAGCTGGTGGGAAGCTGCCACAAGGGCTTGGGTGCTGGGAACCAACCCGAGTTGTCTAAGCCCCTTACTGACAGTGAGCACAGCTTCCCATCACAGCACACAATGCGGATTAAGGAGACAGCAAGAGGACATTAAACCAGGTCCCATGCAAGCCCTGGAGCCTTCCTCTCCTGCACTCTGTGCATTTAATGCTGACTTCCTCAAAATAGCAAGGACAGCATAGAAAGACTTGCCAGAAGCCACTTTCATCTCTTATTCAGCAATACCGGACTCCATCCCCTTCTCTACGAGCAGTGGGAAGGAGAGAGGGAGCAACAGCACTCCCTCTGCTTCCTCGTCCCTAGAGGAGCCTGCACTACATCCCCAGCAGGACCAGCTGCGTACACCACCTCATGTTTCTACTCCCATGTGTCAGGAGCAGAGGCAACCCGCTTCCCAGTTGAGGTCCATAAAGCACATCCCACTGGGTGCTGCAGTGCACATAGCCTCCAGCCCAGCTCCTGCCTGCCAAGCCCCGTGCAAATGCAGCCCTTGGAACTGCTGCTCCTGAGGGCTTGGTAAACCCAGCAGGGCAGGGGCTTTTCCTCCTCCTTGCCTTTGTCATTGGCTTGCAGGTCAGCACAGCTCACTGGGTTTTCATCTCAGATGAGCACTCACATAGAAGTCAAGCAAGCCTCCACGCTCCTGCTCCATGCTCCTCCATTGTAAGGAGAAAGAGGGAATAAGGCAGCATGAGGCCGAGAAGGCCAGAATTAGATGCCTTGGCCCTTCCACACTGTATCTCAGCCTGCAGAATGTGCTTCAGGGTGCTCAGAGTCATCTTGCAGTCTGGAGAGGGGGCGACACCCAGTAGAGCCCTAAGCAAGGCAGAGGACCAGGAGGCGCACCCATTCAGGAGGCCTCTTGCCACATGCTGAATTCTGCTACGTCACAGCATGGCTGGGGCACGCAATAAAAAATAGTTCTCCAAGCCCTCCCAAATGGAGCATTTCCCATTCTTCTCACCAGCTCACCCTGGAGTCTCTGACCTTCATACTCAGTGCTCACAGCTTCTGCCAAACCCCTAGCACCAGCAGGAAAGAAGAGAGAAAGCACTCTGCTGGGGCTTGGGCAGGAGCAATGCAGAAACCGGACAGCCAGCTTACAGGCAGACAGACGCACCAACACGTGCAGGTGTCTAGCTGCGTACTTCCAGCCACACCACTGATCTCAGCCAGACATGAGAAGGTGGCCTAAGAAACACCTGCAGAAAAGTATAAATCAATAAAGCAGACACTTGCACTTGCAGCCTGTAAGCACACAAGCTACGCTCATTTGTTTTCTCACTGGTAAATGTTAATAATCCCATCTGTAATTAGAACAGTGAAATTTGTTCTGGTAGAAGCATTTGTTTAATGAAAATGTGACAGGCTCACAACAGGCTGGTAGCAGAGAGACAGACAGACGGATACCAGTAAGTCGGAGATCAGGATACTAAAGATCTCCAGATCAAAAAAAACCCCACAAAATACACTACCCAGAACTTGCTAAATCTCTGGGACACAACATTCAGGGAGGTGAGGTGTATTTTGGTTCCTGGCCCCAGAGGGTGCTGGGGCATGGCCTGTACCTTACAGACCTGCTCCTCTGGTGTTCCCTTAGTCTCCCAAGCAACACAGGAAATACACACTGTGATACCAGAGACCTGAGCCTGGAGGATGTACCACCCTGAGCCAGGGTGGCACAGACCTGCCTGCACTGGGCACTTGGTGAGCCTCAACACAGCAGGGTGTTGAGATGGTACCCAAGACTGAGTGGGTCTTTTCATGCCCCCAAAACAGCCACCTAGATTATCTGCACCTCAATGGCAAAGCCCAGCAGAGCTCCGTGCAAACAGCTTGCAGTCACAAACAGACCACACGAAAAACAGTCCCGACTCTTGATGAGCAAGCAGGGAAAAGGCTCAGGAGGGACAAGGAGAAGAGGGCTTGCAAATTAGCTGAAAGCCTTTCCCAGAGTACAGCAACAAAGGAAAGCAGTAAGTAGCCCTTTTGCTGCAGACAGAGTGGTGGGAAAGCTGCCCTGCACCATGCTTCAGATCTGGCATGGGCTTTCAGGCAGCTGAGGGCTGGAGAAGTGCTGACGAGCGGAGTGCAGAGAGGAGGAACCTGATCTGCAGGCCAAGAGAAAAAAAGCATCAAGAGGCAAATGTGCTACCGGTGCATCTCAAACAAGCCCGGGCAAAGCACTGACGAGCATACAATAGGGATCAGTTCTATACCACCAGGAAGGAGGAGGGCCTGCCAAAGCCCTGCATCTCTCTGCCTCCTCTCCATCTCCCCCAATCAACATACTCGTGCTTCACCATCTGTAAGAGCTAGCCAAGCTGACACTGGTCCTCCAAAGCTTTGATCTGGCAGGCTCTGCTTCTTCAAAGCAAAAACTAAATTCACCCTTGCCCTGGGTCCGAAGTCCTTCCAGCTGGCTTTGCATCAGACATCAAATATCTACCAGCAAAGGGCATCACACTTTTTTTGTGTGTATGAGCTCCCAGCTCTGGTGCTGGCAAGTACTGTCACAGCCAGCTCCTGGCCCCACACTGCTCAGAGCATCACTTTGCAGCAACTTGCACACCAAGTACATCCCGCAGCTTAGGAACCCCTGGTCCTGCTCCCAGCACAGCCAACCACACAATTCATCTGTGCATGGACGGTGTCTGGCAGGGATGGAAGCAGACTGTAACTGTGGGGAGCCTTTGGATCCATGAGAAATCTGGGTTTGATTTTCTCCTAAAGGTAACTGAGACCTACAGAGATCACTTCATGAGCAAGGTAAGAAGGAAGCATGGCTTTACCACCCAAAAGGATGAGAGGAACTCCTCCCGACATTCTGTTTGCAACCTGCTAGAGGGGGATCCTGAAGGAACACAGAAGTTTGAGACTCCTGCTTACTTCCTGGATCTCAGTATCAGGCTTCTCCTTCATTTCAAGTGCTTGAAACAGGGTTGCTGGAAAAACTCCCTTCCCTGGGAAAAAAAACACTCCATAAGCTGGGGAATTTCAGCATCAGGGAAATCTTCAAGTTTCAGGTGAAACCAATCCATTTTACTTCCATCTTGACAGTCCTCCCTTGACTAGGCCACATAACACTTCCCTTGGAAGTTATTTTCTGATCCATGATTTTCAATAAGAAGAATAGCTTTTGGGTGCTAATTTCCCTAAGGTCAGGGAACCTGTCCATTTCACAACTCTGTCCCTTTCAAGATTACCCAGAATTGTCAATCATAAAACCTTTCCTTTGAACATCAGCAAAACCCTTCATGCTGCCTTCGCCCACTGGAAACGGTTTGCCTTGCCAAGCGATACAGATTTAGCTCCAGACAGCCAGGTCTTTTTAATGCCTCCTTTTTCCAGAAACTCCCTCCAATCTGCTAGTGGTGCTTTCAAGGCGCATGGTGCCCTTAACATAATGTACCACGCCAAGAGTTGCTGTACCACAGCTCAAAACCCTGTTACACTGTGTTTCATGCTCCTCTCATCTCAGCTGGCTAATCTGCCCTCCGCCTAAATGCTCTTTGGTCTCTTTGGCTCTGTGTTTTGCTCCCACATTTCACCTTGCTGCCCTCCTGCCTCAGTTTTCACATCCCTTGGACTGGATGCTCCTAACCAAGGGGTGTCTGTCCTTGTCTGGCTGTCAGGGAAGGGCTGATGGCATCAGCTTCCCCTTCAGGGTGGTCTGACGTAACACCGGCACCCACACAACATGCTGCAGCTCTGTGCCAATAAGGGAATCCAACTGCCTCCATTCAGCTACAAGGAACGAACACAGCCATGGCACCCAGCACTTCTGCAGCACGAAGGAGAGGTCCCCAGCTATATATTGTTTGCCTCCTGACTAACACTACGGAGCCTCAACATCACCAGAGTCCCATCCATACGTCCCACCCTAGTCCACAGCAAAGGCTTGTCTCCTACCCTGTCATCAAGAGGAAGCCCCAAACCTTTCCAACAGTTCTCCACATCGATCAGCTCTCAGTCTGCATGGCAGAATTGCAGCCAACCCGATTTGCATTAAGTTTTGAGTGTTAGATTTCATGAGTCACCGAATCAAACACTTTAGTTCCAAATATATCTACCTGTCACTTCCCCTTCAAGCTCCTGGGCTGTAATTGTATCAGAAACAAATCAAGTTTGTCTTTATAGTCTGCAAAGAAATACCATGTACTGTTTGGTTTTCCCTGTTTCCTGTAGGCATATGTTTGGTAGTGATACAGCAAATGCATAAACAAATTGAGTGGTGAGACTGATGAGGTGCTGGACTTCATGCTATGTATTCTGCAGAGCAGTGGCCACATGGCAACCAAACCCTGGCTGGGAGTAAGTCCCAGAAAACAGGGCTTCCTTAACTGTCACCAATACAGCCCAGCAGTAGCAACTCTTATCAATTCCCAATGGACATTTACGAAACTCAAGGATGGAGAGACCACCAACTCTTAACAAGAATGATTTTCTGCTTCTGGTTTACAGATCCCAGTAGCACATGGGCTGTTCCTTGGGGATTGTCTTCTTGGTTATCTCCTGCATATCTATTATCAGCACTTATGCTACTTGCGCATGGTCTGTGTTTTCCTTGCAAAATATCTGCGGGTCAGCCCCTGGGTTGCTCTCCTGTACTTCACTTTTTAGGTGAGAATGACTATTTACACAGGATCTTTACTCCACAAAAATCACTTCAGTTTTTCAGCATTGTTAAGGAGAGCTTTTCAGGTGTCCGACATTTTTTTTACTCTGAATTTTCCCATGCTCCCCCCTCGACTCTGTTTCCTAAGTGACCAAATGCCTTGCACAGGTAAACATTTTCAGCAGAAGCTCTGTACTTCTCCCAGCTCTCATACCTTTTTCCTTTGTTTATAAGTAAGCTTACCTCATCTTAGAGCTTCCTGTTTATCTCTGTCTTAAACCTCTTGTGCATAGGGGAGTATTAACATACTTGCCTTCCCTCATGCCCCATATCCATCTCCTACCAGTCATCACAGACTGGGTATTCTCATCTGCATCCAGCTTTTCCTCAAGTGAAGCGTATGTATGCGTCTCCTAAAACCAGGTTTTTGAGCTAGTCTCTCAAGGTCACATTGACTGTTTCCTCCTCCTCGCTTCTGCACAAGAGGAGTCTTTACCTCCTTGCAGAACAGCGCTCAAAGACACAGGAATTTTGCCCACAATCACGTACCTACACACTGTGATCAGTGCTTCCCATCAAGGAAACCCTTGGTGATGCAAGTCACCAAACAGTGGTAAAAAGCATCTCTCAGAGCTGTCCAGGCCATGTTTCAGGGCTCCACAGCTGGTTCCTCACCAGGGGCTGGTAGGATAACCTACTGCATCAGCCCTGGGAGCATCCCTACTCCTTACTGTGCAGCATCAAACTGCTCACTCAGAAGTTATTGGGGATAAGCTTCTTTCTTGCCTGGTCCTCCTGTTATAAGCACTGATAATGCCATATTCAGCATGCACAGAGCTGGGGCATTATCTCTCTTGGATGGTACTTCAGAAAAGCTCCAGGTACCTGCTTTTAGCAAGTGCTCCACATGGACCCAGGAAAACTGAAGCTATGTATCATTTCAGTTACAGCAGCAAAGAGGGTGGAGATGACACAGAAAGCACCTCCTTCATTTCAGAAGGCGAAGAAGCTTGGCACTAGCATGGAAGGGCCCACTAGTCTGGCTTTCTCACCCCAACAGGAAACACACAAGATTTAAAACCAGGAAGCCTAGAAGGAAACTCCTTCCCTTGTGGGCACCAGGGTGCTGTATTACCTCCAGCAGGAGAAACCTCTCAGTGCTCCTACAACAACATGAACACCTACTCCAAACGTTGGCACTTGCATACTTCACATAACAAATAAAGGCTGATCCTTTTCAAAGGTCCTTATGCAGATTGCAGCTCTGAGGGCTTGCATTTTGCAGACTGGGGTTGTCCCTGCCTTTTCCTCACCTCTCTTACAGCACTCCTAGGGCAGAGCTTGCCTTGCAGGGTTGGTCTACAAAGGACCCACGGCAAAGGCAAGCAACAAGGTCAATTTAATCACAGCCCTGCAGCAGGCAGAACTGAGCTCCCTTTAGGACTCCCTGCAGAGAAGAGGTTGGGCAGCCACAGCAGGAGGAGGAAAGAAGTCAATTGTTCCTCAACAAGAGCAGCCATCAGCAGAGCACTCTCACAGCAAGTGGTCTGAATGTGGCCAGCAAGCAATGACAGTTACAGGAGAACATCTAGGAACCAGCAAGTGGAAATCACAACAGGAGTCAGAGCTCCAGCAACAGCAGCATTGTCCAACTGATGGCACAGCATCAGGGCACTACACAGAGAGCTGGCACAGCACCCAATACAACCGAGAGTAAAAGATAACCTTGGCCACAAGGATGTCCAAACTACGATACAGTGATATTGGAAAAACCTTGATGTTTTATGGTACACAGTCCCCCTTATTCACTCTGTCCCAGCAGCTACTGAACTCCAACAAGGGAGAACAGCAGCTGTGAGACACCAGTCTTGAGCTCCTGATGAGCACCAAATAAACAACAAAGGTCACAGGAGAGCAAGACAGTTATTAAACACAGCCTTGAGACTGTCTTTGCTCCCAAGTCCTCATCTACGTTACAGAAAAAGAGCCACTGGATCTCACTTGGCATATTGGTGTCAAAAGATGTTCCAATTCCTCTTCTGCAGGATGTTAGCTCTGATGCTGCTGGAGGGATCAAATCTAGAGATATCTCCCCAATAACCCTTACCTGCTGGGAAAAATGAGGGTTGAACACCTCTTTTTGAGTTTTCAGGGCAGCTCCCTGCCTTTGACTGCTGGAGTTGGGGTCTACAGGCAGGAGTCACTTGCACACACCAGCCTTGGGATGCCGGGCTCTCAGCCAGCCACCAGGGCTTGAGAGATGCTGACTGGGCTCTTCTTTTTCAATGGTCTCTCTCCACCCCACGGGGCTTGGCAAGAGGAGCTGGGCCTGGCCTGAGAACACAGGGAACAAAGCGCTGGCTGGGAGCTTGGGCACAGAGACGACAGCATCCATCCGAGAACTGAAACAGCAAAGTGGTACTTCAAGGCAACCATCCCAGCTCCCAGACCTATAGATAAAGGTGTGTGAGATAAAGTGGCTGCTTGAACTTGGAGGAGGGTGCTGAATTTTTGGTAAGGCGCAGCAGTGCAGGCCTCACATCATCTGGAGTCTATCTCAATTCTAGGACAAACAAAGAAACAGTACTTTAACTGGGCAAATCCCCTGTGAGTCACTGTTTATCCATGGAGCGCAGTTTCACAAGAGCAAATACCAGGCTTGTGAAGTCCACTAAAGACTTGCAGCTAGTAACCTGGGCTCCTCTTGGCCACAGCACCAGCAGAAGCCAGGGCGCTCACACCTAGTAAGACCACTGAAATCCTGACTTGACATGAAGGAGATGGCATGGAGGTCACACCAAATATTGCGCAACAGTGGCTGCTGTAGGTGAGGTCAGGAAGGGCCCTTCTGCCCAGATGGACCAGCATCACAAAGAACTAACACCAGATACCTTGCAGTCCCCTCAAGCATGCCTGCCATGCACCCACAGCATCTTCTGGGTTCTGCTCCTCCAGGTTGCGGCACTGAAAGGAAAACAGCAGCAGGCACTTTTCTTGGGCTTGAGGTTGGACACCCCCAGTAGCAGCTAAGCAGCATGGCCTGAAGCTGCTTTAAGGCAGCCTGTGCGCTTGGATGCTTCTTTCCATGGAAAGCATCACCCTAAACAGAGGGCAAATCAGTGGGGAACTGATTGGAGCTGCAGCCCTGAGAGGAACCACGTTCAGAAGAACTGCACTGCTCCCATCCCGCCACCTCTCCTGACAGGCTAAATCCTTCAGCCTTGATCCTTATGCATCATAGTGGGAGCCCAAAGCCATCACTCATTCCATGTTTCCTGAGACCACTTTTCCCTCTCAAAGCCTCCCTTGTACTCTGTGCTTCCTCAGACAATTCCTAATGCAGAAAGCATGATGGCACTAATGGCTGGGGTCCAGGTGCCCTGAGCCTGAGGTGAATCTCATCCCTGACCTTGCGTCTCCATACTTGCAGAAGCCTTGAAGTTTGAAAGTCACTCTGTACCCACAACCATAACCCTCCCCCAGACACGGGTACCAGCACACAGCACAACATCAGCAGGATGAAAACTGTGCCACAGGTTTCCACCAAGAGATCACAATCCTGGAAGTTCCCAGAGGCATCTGGCTGTATGGACTAATGTGAAGCGCAGCATCACAGAGATGGGCAGAAGGGGCAGAACACCCAAATAAAAGGAGCCAGATGACCCCAAAGACAATCAGGGTACCTTCAGACAATAAAACTGTCCTTTGCTGGTTCTGGGACAATGTGAACATGCTGTTTTGTACCTCACATCAGGCCCAGGACAAAATACCACATGTATTGCATGAAAAGACAAATCATTCACTAAAGCAGTAGCTGAGGCCTCTAATACAACACAACAGAACAGCAAGCAGTTCCTTCAGAATTTTCCTTCCAGGAGTGAAGTTTTTCTGGCCTTCCCAAACACATCACAGGAGCAAGAGTATAAAAACAATTAGTAGATCATGGCATTCCAAGATTAATTACTAATTAATAACCCAGATGAGGTTACTGCTTAGTATTTCTCCCAACACAAATCTAGCTTTGGCAGCTGTATGGGCTAATGCTTGTTAAGATATTTCTCCAAGGATTTTCATGCCAGAGAAATTGCCCTGCTCAGGAAAGCTCCTAAGTACATACTTATCTTGAAACGCTCTCACTGAAGCCATTGTAACTTAAGTACATGCCTAAATTTAAGTGTTTACCTAAAAAGGGACAGAGGAGCACTGTGCCTGCTTCAAGCATCAAAAGTTTTCCAAGATCATTCTCTGAAGCCTAGCTACGTGCATCCATTATCAACCCAGCCTCACTTGAGCCTCTTGGCATAAAGGCAGCAAAGATCAAGTACCTTAACCAGAATTTTTCTTTGGCGATGAGAAATAGGTTCCTGCAGTACACTTCATAGTGACTGGTTAAATAAATAATCCTAGACCAGAAAGTTTTCTTCTCTTCATGGGGAAATGGCTCTGGCAGGCTTGAAAGGCATGCCCATTCCTCCTGATTTTGTTTCCAAAATTCAATGCTTCTGCTTCTGGCTGTTTCTCCAAAAGTACCACTCCTCCTTCTCAGCAAGGAGATTGAAGATCCCTTGCTGTCAGGCGACATCTCGCCTGTCTGTGCTGTTCTTAAACTAAGCTATGCATACCTGGCATTATTTCAAGCACAACCTTCCAGCCTCTGACTGTTTTCACAGCAGATATTTCTCTGTGTGGTCAGCATCCTTCTACTCGTATTGTGCCCAAACGACCCAAACACAGATAAGGCCAGAGCCAGAGGGAGAATGGTACTGCAGTCTCCTTGCTCTGCAGCACAACTCCTTTGTGTTCATAGCTTGAGAGACCAAAGAGTTCAGTCATGTTGTGGCCAAATATCTAAATCCCTGTACCCTGTCATCCTAGTTTATCATCTCACTTCCCATTCTCTTCTGGTGCAGCTGCCTCCCATAGTGGCCAAACTGTCCACAGCAGGAAGGGAGAGCAAGCTTTTTTTTGTTTTTTTTTTCAAATAAATACAGTAGTTTGACCAATGTCAACTGCTTATATGGTGGGACACACCTGAACCTTGTTGCCAGACTTGCTACCAACGATCAGCTTTAGCATCAGGGCTTGCCTGGCTCTTGGCAAACACTACCACACAACCAACACAGCCTTTGTATCTCCCTTACTGTTATGGGGTATTTTGAAAAGGTCTCCTGCACTAACGCATTTGAGCAGCTCAAAGTTGCCCCAAGCAACTGTGTGATTTAGAGGAGCCTGCACTCCTACCAGGGCAGGCAACCCACAGATGCCAAAGGCAGAGGCAAACTCCATTAACGCATGATGGAGGAGAGGCTTTCTAACATTTGCTTTTCAGATTATGGTGTGGAAAGACGTGCTACACACTGGAGATAACTCAGGAGCTTCTTACAGGGCATTTTGTTTTTTTATCAATGGAGAAAGTACAGCCACACTGCCTCATCTCACACATCAGTCAGGCTGCGCCTGGGATGCCTTCTGCCTGGCTCTTCTAACACATCTCAATGAGCTCAAGAGGAACCAGCCCAATATTTCAAAGGAAAGCACTAGGCAGCATTAGATTTCCATGACTTAAAAACACAATGTGGACAATGCAGACTAGGGCCAGACAACATTGCCTATTTGAGCAGCAGACCAAGCAAACCCTCCACTCCGCAAACTGGAGAACTTCAGATTCAGTTTGCACTTTGCAAACCACCACTCCCCTCCCAACAGGTCCCAGGAAACCCTAGCTGTTCCGTTGTCCTGCCACCTTCAGATTTGATAGTGGGGAAGGCTGCAAAGTCAGTGGTCCCCAACCCAAACATCACTCTAGCAGAAGGTACAGCCCAGGCACACCAACTCACAGCTCCTTGTATCACAGCTGCCTGCAGGGGGACATCTGGTCTCCACCCTGTGCTGCTGGGGCTGGGAACACACCTCCCAGGCCAGCCTCCAGAGGGGAAGGTGCCCAGCTGCCCCAGAGCAAACTTGGCAGCCACGCTCAGCTTTCCCAGGGCCTGAAATGGAAAGTACAGGGATGCAGAAGGGCAGCACCTCCTCCAGCCTCTCCTCATGGGCGGCCAGTCCTGCCACTGATGCCTTGCCTGCCTGTTTATGCCGGAGGCTTGCCACAGCTATCCTGCCAAAGCCCTGTAAGCAAGCAGGGAGCCTGGAATTTCACCCCTGGCACCCTGTCCTCCACTCATACCACCTGACCAGTGTCCCAGTCAAAGATTCCAAGGAATCCTCATGTACAGGAATCGGGCCTCCACTGAGGCTGTGGTGCCAGCCACCAGGCATGGCTGCTGAGGACCCGCTGCCGGGTCTGGTGATAGGGAGACACATCCTGTCAGGGTAAATTCTGAGACTTCTGAGATCAGCCCTGCTGCATGCAGCTCTGCTGGGCTCCACGTCACACACACACCCTGGGGCTGACTCATTTACTGCAGCTCATGGAAATCCACAGCCCCAGCAGTGCTTTAGCAGCAATGCTTGCTCACCAAGCAGCACAGGTGTAGGGACATGGACGTGTGGCCAAGCAGCAACCAAAGAGAGATTCCTTGCTTGGTGCCTTCTACCCAGCATGCCAGTGGGCACTGCAAAGCAGCCTGATGCAGTCATCTGTATGTCTTCAGAGTCTCACCCAGATGCTGGCTATATATCTTCTCCTCAGTCACGGTTCCATCTCAACATGAGGAAGCTGACAGCTACTAAGCCCCAAGTTTTACCCAACTGTTGCCAACTGCGCCAGCTTCGTCCCTACACAAAACATTCACAGCCCTGCAGGAATAACTGTAGCCCAAGACAGCGACCTGCATCTTGCTCCTTTCTGCTGAATCCTATCTGCTTTCAAGCAGCTCTCCAATAGCCCCAGTCGCATGTTGGTAGAGGTGGGAGGCTGTGGATGGCTTCCCAGGGACAGAGAGACAGGGTTGGCACTCAGGAAGCTTCCCCCTGACCATGCCTACAGCAGCCACTTGACAAGGGGTCACCAGGGCCTCTGCACGCCTGCCAGCAGAGCTCACAGCTTCTAGACCCATGTCCCACTGTGCCTGTGCTCACCAGCAGAGAAAACTCCTCCCAGTATAGCATCAGTTGTCTATTTATACCTCACTGTTTACCAACACTAAGCACTCTCTGGTTGGAAGTGGAGGATGAGATGACTGGAGGGAGCATGAGCAAGGGACCTTTCTCCTGTCATGGGAAGATGAGGGGACATCTTAAGGGTTACTTAAGGCTGTGTGCTGCAGCATGGCTGATCACTTGCAGCTCCCTCACCAACGCAGGCAGACTTGAGGGCACACTCAGCAGTTTTTTTGCATCAGATCCTTAAACTCTGGGAGGATCTTCCTGTGAAAGGGCGAGATTAGATCCAGCACACAGGAGTGCATCAGCATCCCCCAGCAGCCTGATCCAAGCTCAGGAAACACCGAGTGCCAGCAGATGTTGAAAACCAGATTTAACTAAGGTCTCCAAAAGTCTCCTGACAGCTCCTAGGACCCTCAGCAGCTCAATGAAGGTTGCTACAACGCACTGACAAAGCTTCTTCAGAAACTGCCTATCTCCAGGGTGAACAACAACCCTGCCAGCTGATGGTCCTCTGGCAAGCAGGTAGTAAGGCAGCCCCCACTGCTCACCCTCAACCAGCCTCCCCTCTGGACGGTCATTGTATTACTGCATTTGCTCAACAGCCCTGGGAGGAGTTAGATTTGGTGGGGCTGTATAAAGGAAGGCCATCTAATTGCTGAGGCAAGCTATGGGTCTCAAAGTAGGGTTGTGGAGGAAGGAGGTTACAATCCCAGTCTCCCACGACAGTGTCTCATGTTCAGGATACTGTCCAGAAATACAGTCCTGGAGCAAGAGAAGACAAGAAATTACCACCTCCTAGGGCTCCTTAAATTCTGCAGACTTTTGAGGTTGTCCAAGCTCTATCCCCTCCTGGGTTTCTGGAAACAGACCCTGCATGATATTACTGAACTGCACACACATATGGTGGCAGATCAGAGCCTTGAAGCCCATCCAGGCAAACTGACCAGCGCCAGACCCCAGCTCCTCCCAGAGCCACCGCCACTTTTTCCATTCATCCCTCCCGGCAGCACCCAGCTGTCTCCTGATGCCAGGCTCATTTTTAGAGCCTCACATTTTTCCCTCCATCTTCAAGAAAGTTATTGCTTTCCTGCCTTCAAATAGCCAACATCTCTTCCACTCTACCAAACTGGTAATGGACCTCCTGGCTCTGTTTACCTCTGTCATTTCTTGGATCTGCCTCCTATGCCATTGCACTTACCAGCTCCAAACAGGCTGTCAAGGATGCTCACTTACATTAAGAGGCTGGATTGATTTCAGAATTTTTAACCTCTCCTAACAGGCAAAGGGAAGGTTGTCTCAGGGGCTTTACCAGAAAGCCTCAGCTAGGGCTTGATGCATGTTCAGCCAAAGCTTGGAAGTCAGAGGTGTGCCTGGAACACACTGCCTTAGTGGCAGGAACACAGGACATCGTCATACACAGGGCCCAGGAATTGCTGGTCAACTGAATGATGAGTGCTGGCTATAAGTTGTCCACTCAGCTCACCCCTATGTGCCATGCTTTCAGTACAGCTTCTCTGCACTGACAAGCCACAGGCTGCCAGAGGTGGAGGCACCAGCAGCACTGTCCATGCCTGGGATGATTCTTTGCTCTTTACATCCTCCCAGCTCACCCTTGGACCTATTGCTGGACCCCCTCCTTTGCCAGCTTGCCACAGAGCAGCTCCAAGCCATCCTCACCCATGCCCCAGCCCACCTCCTCCTCCTGACACCAATTTACCCACCTACGGCACTGCTGCTCATGACCATGCACTCAGCTTGCCTTCAGCATCTCAGCTGCCCCGAGTCGCAAGGTGAGGTGTCAGCACACTGTTTTAGTGAGTGGCAGCAAAGCAGTATCGACCCACGACACAGGACAGCCTGGCTCTGCGTCCCACCCTGACTGGCTGTGTGACCACAGGCATGACCCCTGATACACCCCACGCCTCTTCTTCTGTCCATCAGAATCACACACAGCCCCTGCCAGGGAGATCACATAGTTAATTCGTGGGCATTGGAAAGACACACAATTTCCAAATTAGATGTGCCAGCAGCACACAAATATTTCCTGCCACTTGCACCCTGACCTACAGTCAGCTGAAATCCCTGTTGATTTACTAGGAGTGAAGAATGCATCCTGGAGCTGTAGTCCTCTGCTCCCATCGATAAGGTCTGGGGAAGCGGCAGGGGGTTGTCACTGTCTTGTCTGCTGGGGGTTTTGAATTTACCCCTCTCTTGAGTGAGCAACACCTGTCACGTCCCTGCTTGAGAGCACCACCAGCCACAGGATTAGAATCGAAGATACTTTTGCATGGTTTTCCAGGTGCTTGTTAGGGTAGCTGCAAGAGCACAAGCTCCATGCTGCCAGGTCAGGTCAGCTCTGAGCAGCCAAGGAGATTCCCAAGTGGGAAGCAGTACCATTTTATGAACAATTTTTGCCACTGCTACTTTAATTTTCCATCCAAGGTCAGCACTTGGGCTCTTCACGACAAAGTATGCTCCCTGCCCTCGAGGGAGGGGGCAGTCACACCAAGCAAGTTTGTCTCAAGGAGTGACAAAGAAGGAATAAAACACTCGCTGTCCACCTGTATTCTGAGCCACAGAAATCCCCAACTAAACCTGGCACAGCCTTTCCTGCCTGTGGGCAGTGTTCACCTTGGTGTACCAGTGAGGAGTGGTGGTGCTGTGGAGTGCTCTGCTCAGTGCCATGATGGCCCCATCCATGGGCCCTTCATTCCACACCTCGTCACAGCTCCTACATGCTGCCTCCTGCAGTCTTCCACTCATCTACACCATCGCCTTTCCTCCTTTAGTTTTTCTCTCCCTGGAGAGGACTTCAGGTTTGTGTCAGGACCAAGCCAATCCCCCAGACCTACGAGGGCACACCAACAGAAACAGCATATATGCTTGACCACTTCCTGTGGTCCACTGCTTTTCTTCCTCAGCATCCACAGTCACTGGGTTAGAAGCGTAGAAACCGCATCTCAGCTACTCTACTCCCTTTGGTACTCGTTTTGGTGCAGTGAGCAGGAGGATTATTCTCTGGCACAGCAGGCAGCAGCATGCAACAGAAAGGCCACCTCCCAGACCTTCTCGCCTGCTGGGTTAACAATGGGGCAGAAGTTCCTGTCCCACCATCCCCAATGCATGTGTCTTAAGAAGCAGCAGAGGCAGATAAAAAAACACAGCCTACCCCAAAACACTCCCCTCCAGCCACATTTGAGTTTCAAACCCTCATTGATCCTGAAACCCGCCTGGCATGAGGCTCCTACAGGCAAAATGGGGCACTAAAAGGCACACACCCCTAAGCAGGGAGGCAGAGCAGGAATAACAAGGCAGCCCAGCCCCGATGTTGGGGCTGGAGGAGAAGGTGTTGCCCCAAAGCCCTGCTTGGAGTCTCCAGAGCCAGCTCTGCAGGGAGGGGCTAGTAGGAAGGGCAGGCTCCCCGCAACCAGTAACAGATGCAAGTCAAAGGATGCTCTAAAATGCTGGGGTGGGCTGGGAGGCAATTGGAGGTTGATCAGGATGACTGACAGGCTGGAAGCAGTCAGGGGGAGAGAGAGGACCAGAGAGAAGAGCAGGCAGGGATGCGTACTGTAGTTTCAGGACTAGGCCGGGAGTTTCCAGCCCACACACCCATTTGGCCACAATGTAGAGCTCTATCTACCTTCACTGAACAGTTTAAAAATTCCTTTTCTTGCTCCAAGAAATACAGAGCAAACAAGAGACAGAACACATGCACTTCAGTCCAAATCACAAAGCCCCCTCTCCCCAAGTTGTCTGAAACCTTTGTTCTCTATTTCCCAGCCAAGCACTTCCAACACTGCTTTCCTACCCATACATCAGTCACTCCCATATATTTTGAAAACAGGCTCATTAAAAATGCACACCTCCTCTACTCTGATTGCCCCATTCCTTCTCTTCCCTAAATTTCTGAGCTCCTAACAGAGGTCCTATTCGATCTTTCACACCCAGTCAACCACAGAGACATCTGCAAGCACAGCTGTGTTAGACACGGAGGCAAAGACCCAAGCCATCAACGTGTCTCCACAGGCATTAAGTCTGTTCATGGAGGTGCAGTTATACTGGCAAAACTGCTTCTTGATGTTTTGAGGTGCTGGAATAAGCCAGGCTGAGAAGCAGGAGCATTTCTGCCAAAACAACTTATCAGCAAAGCAATAAAAACAGGCAGTCTTTACACATCAAGAAGCTGCAGGTGTTTTGAAGGAGGCTCTTAATGCACCACACAGACATGGCCCAGACCATGCTCAAATACTGCAACCACACCACATTTTTAAGCCTTTGATTTATGAAGGTGTTCCTCACCTCATCCCCACCAGAGCAGAGCTGAGCTATGGCTGCTATTCCATAAGACTCTTCTGGAGCAACTCAGTCTGCTCCACTCTGTAGCACTCGACTCCCCAGAAGATGACACAAATGCTTAACGGGGTTATTTCCTACAAACCAAAGCTCTGCTCCCATCAAATGGAACAAAGCTTGAGAGAAAATATAATAAAAGAGTGAAACAGTTTTTTTCCTCCTTCTCCCTTAAAGCACATCAAAGCATTTGCTTTCCCTTACTCTTAACCATAGTCAGGAGCTATCTACTAGCTTTGAAATTCCCCTCCTACCCCAGGCAATAATAAAACATGAAGATACGAGAGCGTGAGATTCCAGGAGCACTAGGCAGCAGGGATTTACAAGGGATGCATCCTGCCAGGCACACTGGATCATCTTTATTTTTAACAGCATTATAGTGCTAGTGGGTGAAAGGGAAGTTGTGGATGTAGCAAGATGTTAGCAAGCCATCTGCTGTGGCATCTCACCCAATCTCCCTCTCAGGGTTTGTTCATTGGGCTAAGGCAGAAATGTCACCTCATGGACTGAAAATGGGCGGAATGACCCTAAATAAACTTGCAGCTGTAAGTGACAGAGCACTGGACCACAGTCTGGCAGGAAAAAGAAGCAAGGGTGACATTTAGTTTTGTTCATCAATTTCGTGACCCAACTGATGTGTTTGGAGCGGTGGTAGGTGCTGGCTGCTCCCAGGTATTGCTTTAGCAAAGAACACAGGTGTTACCAAGGGATGCCATAAATCACTCAGAGGCAGATGATGGGCTGAAACAAGAAGAGATAGGAACAATTTCAGAGGCACATGCACAGAGTGGGTGTAGATTTGTTAGGGCATCACCTTACACCAGCTGGGGCTAGGCTAGTACTTTCTTTTTCTGGAGATGCCTCCTCATAAGGTAGAGAAGTCTCAAGGAAAGGGCTTGGACAGAGCAGCAAATCACAGGGGCTTTGAAACCCAGAGGAGTCAACTGAGACAGCTGTAACAGGTAAAGATAGGAATCTTCACCTGTGCAAGAGTAGGGAGATCTGGCCACATGGCTCTGAAGGTGATCACAGACCCAGCAACTCACCACGGGTTTTTCCTACCAATCTTCATGGCCTGGCATTCCTACCCTACCAAGCTAATGATACACAGTCATAAGATATGTCATGCTTACCCAGGATAACCAAGTCCCACCCTAATCTTTTCCTTGATGAGATAAACAGATTGATCTCCTTATGTTTCTCACCACAAAACTTTCTCTCCAGCTCTCAGATTATTTTGTGACTCTCCTCTGCATTCTCTTCATTTTTTCAGCATCCTTTTCTGAGCACTGATGCTGGATTTAGACAGAATATTTTAGTACCAGTCTCCCCAGCACCTCCTACAGCAGTGAAGTCTCATTCCTAGGGCTACTCAGTGTTACATTTCCAGATGTCAAATACTTCACATAACCTACTAAGGCCCCTTCAAGCCTGACAGGTATTTGGTGACATTCTTTCCTTCAAGCACAGTCAGCTGCAACTCATCCATATCTACAGAATTTTGGCTAATTTGGCTAATAAAAACCCAACATAACACACACTCTCCCTTCAAGACAGCTTCCTCTTCTGCTTCACTACCCCAATCGATATTACAGAAAAATGTAAAATCTGAACTTCCTCATCACAGGTAAAGTGACTTCCTGCCCTGCCTTCACCACAAGTACAGTCTTCTGGAAGTACATTGCTGTACATCCTCGAAGACCATGAAGTTCCTTTCTTCCATCTTTTCTTCCTCAGCTTACACAGTCCAAGTTCTTCTCACCCTTCCTCCCATACCGTATTTCTAACGACTGTAATAATTTCTGTTGTTTTTCTGGATACTCTCTTGTTTGTGCACATCCTTCCCCAAGGGTTGTGTCTATACCTAAGCCTGGTCCTTCAGCAATACCTCATCTGTGTCAAGGAGAGTACTAATTGCTTCCTGCACCTTAGAGGTATCACTCCTCATACAGCCTGGCAAAAGGCTTGCCTTGCATTTTTCTTCTCTCCAGCCTAGCACTAACTCATCCTGCTCTCACAGACCCTGGTAAAACCAACATTTTTCCCTGCTCTGCCTAGCCAGGGTCTCCTTATCAGATAGGAACCCTTCTGAGTACGGCTTTTCAACTGGTTGTGGGTCCACCTGAGGGCTGCTTCCTATCTGCCATCCCTAGATCATTTGTTGATGAGGCTGACACTTGGGTCTGTGATACAGAGTGACTTAAGTAAAAATCCACCACATCATCATCACACTCAGCCAGTAGGTAAGCCACCCTTTCAGGTAAGGGCATTGACAGATTTATTGTGGTTTGTTTCAGACAAATGCACATCGATGGATCTTTAATCGGCATATTCTCTCACCTCCCTAACAGGATAAACACTAACTTATTATTTGTTTATTCCAGTTTATTTTACTTAGACAGGCTTCTTTCTCTCTCTTTTTCAAGGGACCTCCCTCCACTATAAGGTGGCTGTTTACCATGCAAAAGCTGCCTTAGTCTATTCTTTAAGTACTTTCAGGGAAACTTCATAAGGCTTTGCCCACACCTAATCTACCCAACTCGTCTTGTCACCTGGTCTGACTTGTGCTTAGATTCACTTTTTAAAATTAACTCCTTTAAGTACCTTGTCACCTGTGACCTTCTTTGCAAGGTGAAGACAGCAGTCTTGCTGTCCCATTTTACTTGTTCCTCTTTTCCAAGCAACCAGGAGCCTGTTCCTTCTTCTATCCAATAGCTGCATCAGCTTCTTCTGCCCTAGCTGGGAGTTCACACAGAGTTTTACATTCACCACAAATCCAATTCGTTCTTCCCAGATTTATAACTTTGTAACTCATGCCAACTCAAGCTTTTCTGTGTTCCGAGTAATATAGAGCCCCTGGACAGCTACTGCAGTTCAACACATGCAATAATTCATTTCCAGGTCTCTACACCTCAAGCGTAGACAAGAGCTCAGCAAAACCAAATCACCAACTTGCATAGGCAGTCATCCTGGGGAAGATGTCAACTTTACCACCATCACCTGAGTTCTTCTAAAGTCCAATGGTTTCACACAAAGGGAGTCTAGACCATATGCACAGGGAGTTGAGGGATGAATCACTTTAAAGATCTTCCTTGGGTCCGAAAGGCACTAAATTTTTGGCTCAAGACCCCAAGTATCCTAAGGTCAGCTAGAGAGATCTCCCTAGTCTGCGTCACTGCTAGGGTCTCTCTATCCTCCAAGCAGAAGTCTGGAGATGTTGATAATTATTTCAAGCAGGAGACAAGGCCTGCTGCCACCTGAGTTTCCTCTAAGTAATTAAGAAGATTGTCTCAGGCCCTGGCTTTGAAGGGACCTGAGACAGAGCCTACTGAAGGCCCCTTTTTAATTAGCAAAAGCAGGGCCAGGCCAACACGTGACTCTCCTATTAAATGCACTCTCGTAAGAAATTCCACTTGAGTAGCACCCTCCCCGACCCATGTCAACAACACATGAGGAGACAGTGGAATGCTCTTAAGGGAGCCTGTCAGAGCTGCTCTTCCATGCAGGCCAACAGGAGAGAGCACATTTCCCCATGAGTAGCACCACATGGCCTCTTTGTTGGCAGGACAGAGGCAGAGGTCACATCCCTGGTGGAAGCTGTCTGTCTGCAGGGCGATGCTCTGCACTGAGCCAGGAAAAGACACCTGCACAGACCCAGCAGGAGTATCCCTAGGGGAAAGGCAAGGGCTGTCAAAGCAAGCAACTGCTCTGCACGCAGAATTACAGGGGTACAGAGGGGATGAGCACACTCAACAGAGATTCATGTGAGTACCTCCAGGGACAGACAGTCCTTCTAGGGAGCGAAAAGCAATAGTTGGACAGGAAAGACCTGCAGCAGACGTTCTTTCAGCCAGAGAAAGGCAGAGAGGTTCTTCACCTTGCTGCTCAGAGGCAGCATGGTTGTGGTGCTTCAGGAAAGACATCGAAAACAGGCAGACATGAATCCTACCTGCAGCTGCTTTCTTCTGGTGCTGATGCAATTTGTTGCCTTGCAAAGACACAGTCCCTTAAGAGATCCAGCCCTTTCCACTACTGCAATAACACAAACATCTTCCCAGATCAGGACAGATAAATGAGAACTTTCAAAACCTTGCTTTAAACCAGATCCTTACTACCAACTACCGATTTCTCTGTGGAAAAAGGAGCACATGTAAAACAAGACCTCTCTCCCTTCTCGGAACAATAGGCAAGTGAGCAGAGCTTCTGGCATTGACAATTAGACCAAAGCACATCAAGAACATGAGACCTTGCTCAAAAGATGCAGTGGGCTATGCCAGCAGGATCCTCATCTTGCCCATATAAGCTGGGTAGTCAATATAAGAGTTTGACCTCAGGAGAGCACTGGGATACTGGGAAAGCATGTCCACTCCCCCACCTGGCTTTACAAGGGACCGGGAGGGAGGGACTTGAAAGCAGAAAAAGGAGAATGGCAGGCAGGCAATATCAACATGCAAGAGCCATGGGAGAACTGAAGTATTTCCACCACTGCTTAGTACTCATGTGCAGGGAATGTATAACAGCATGCAAAGATAACCCTGCAAAGGGCAGGAAGTGCAGCACGGAGAAGCACAGAGGAACACATTCTGCATCTCACTCTTAGCAATAGAGGCTTCCTGCAGCTAATCTGTATTTAGAGCAGAGGGCAGACACCCAGCTCCACGCTGGAAGGACACGAAGTGGGAAGGCAGTGCCAACTGCAGGCTCAGAGAAAAAGCCATTTCATACTGCAAGCCTTTGCTCTACAAGCTTGGCACCAGCTTCATGAATGTCACCCTCTCCATTGCAGAGCGTGTACATATATGCGTGTTTCTTTTTCATTCCTTGATTTTTGCTTTTCCTCCTTTCAACCAACTTTCTAGCCAATGCATCAGGACTGCCCTCCAACAAGCCAGAAAGCTGCTGACAGGACGAGGGCTGCAGGCAAAGAGGTGCCTGATGAGACAGCCACACTCAAGGCAGTCCCTGCACACACCAACTCCCCATATGGTTGGTGAGATGATGAGACCTTCCCAGCAAGAGCCTGCGCTACGAGGCATGGGAGAGAGGCCAAAGGGCTCCAGTCTCAGGCAGCAGGTGCTCCTATGAGGAACACAGAGCTACTCTCACAAAGGCTGGCTGCCCCGTGTCATGGTTCTTCAAAGCCAGAGCATCTGGACACACCTATGAAAAGCAAAGTGGCAGACCCTCTCACCCTGCCTGGAAACCTGCATTTTGGTTTCCAGCTCAGCCTGCAAATAAGCTCTGAGTTCCCCAGGCTTATTTTCAAAGCTGGGAGGAGTGGAAGACAGCTATGCTGAGACCAGACAAAAGCAAACCTTCCTTTGACTCACACAGCATCCCAGAGGCCATGACCCATTCGAGGCTCTGTTGCTTCCCTTGCAATGCCTCCTATGCCATCAGGCCAGACCTAGGACCCTGCAGAGCCAGTTCAAGTGGTAGCAAACCTGCCCCTTTGCTTCAGGCTCCAAGCAGGGCCTCCACCTCCTTGTATGAGATGCAGCATGGAGAACAGGCAGCAGGCTGTCACACCAGCTGCTCCTCACAGGACAGGCTGGTTGGGGGTGACAGTTGCCAGAGGGCAGTGCAGGGCTGTTGGGCAAATTCCCACTGGAGCTAAGGAGGCAGGGCAGAAGCAACCCAAGGGATGGCCACTAAGGACTGCTCCCTCTCACCTTGGTTCCCTCCCTCGAGAAAGCAGATGCTAGATTAAAAAAGGCTTATCCATGCTGTCATTCAAGGACATGGAGACAATCTCCATTTTCCAAGGATCCCTATCATCTTGTCTCATCTCTGCACCATAAAAAGCCCTGGGGAAGATCCAGCCTCAGCCTCCAGCTAGCCCTATCATCCTGGCCTCTCTGTTACCCATCACAGAGCTCTCAGATGCTTTGATATGCAAATCAGCCACAGGATCCATAACCAGCATGTCTGCAATTAACAGTGCACAGAGTATCCTCCAGCAGGAAGCAGGCACCCCACAGCTGCGCAGGCTTCACGTTAGACACTGCAGGTCCAGCTGTCTTTCTTGGGAGTGGGAGGTGTCACCCGGATCCCCAGAGTACAGCATCACCCTGGATGCTAGAATGGAAAGAACGTGGACTGAGGTTCCACCTTAGTATGGATGGGTAAGGTGGCAGAGAAGCTGCTGGCAGAACGTCACAGGGCTCCCTGTGACCCAAAGCACTCTAGCTACCCCGAGCAAAAGGAAAGTATTTTTAGCAACTGAAAAAAAGCAGGCCCACGGCACTGCCAGCTCTTGGGTTTTTATCACAAATCTCACTCTACCTTCCCGACTTCCTTCAAGCCCTACCTCCCAGAATGAAGGCATTGCATGAGGACTTTTTTTTTTTAAAAACAAAAAAAGCCAAACTCAAGCAAGTTCCTAGCCCTTTTCATTGCTGAAGAAAGCTAAAAAATATGACTGGTGAAAAAAGAAACCAAACAAACCAAAAAACAAACATGAAGCAAAGGACTCTGTATTTTTTCTTTTTTTGGCTCCACTCATATTTCAGGATGTTTCAGGATACTTGCACTGTGCTCCGGTCAAAAGGGAAGAATATGGAGCATTGGAAAGTCTCACGACAATGACTTCTTGACAAGAAAACCGACACCCTCAGAAAATACAGTAGCTTCTGTTTCTTCCAAGGTTACCAAAGACAGGAACAGACAAAAATAGAGCAAACAGTGCAACAAAACATAGCCATGAGCCAAACCAGAGCCTCTTTTCACTCCCCTCAAAGACACCTTCTTTCATGTTTATCTTGCTCCTATGGTATCCAGGTGATGACTGCAGAAATAACTTCTCTCCCTATAAAGGCAGCGCATTCCTACCACTAAAAAGCTTGAGATGAAAAAGGCCTTTCCCAGGTAGATACCAGCTAATTGCAGTCATTAGAAGCAAAATCCTTAATGCTTTGCTATTTCTGGTCTGAATGCAGTCCTCCTGGAGTCGGTTATGAGCTGAGTGGTTGGCTTTCTGCAATCCCAGAAGCATTAAGAGAATAAAAGGCTATCAGGGACCGCACAGCACGGGTGCTTGGAGGTTCTGGTCCCTGCAATGCACTTGCAAAGGCTTTATCCCACGTCTGGGTGGGGCACCTGCAGGATCATCCAAGAAGCACCTGTGCCGTGCAAATCTTCGGTGGCTTTGTGACCACTGCTAATAGGATGCTCCTGCCCATGCCTTCCCATGCGTGCTTAGTCCAGAAGACAACACAACTGAGGAGGACACTCCCACATTAACAGACAAAGAGAGGGTGGGGGGCTCCTCATGAACTATGCACAACTAAATTAGCCACCCTGAGCACACACCGATTGGCCTTTTGCTTCGAACTCCTGCTCTAAAGGGAGGAGCGAGGGAGGGAGGTGCCCAGAATTCCAAATTCCACAACCACCTGGTCTCCATCCAGCTCAGAGCTATCAAACCTGCTACTAGCACCGGGCTAACTGCAGCCACGTCACAGATTTTTGGCATGATGCCTCCAGCAGGTAGCTAAGTACTCTTCAATGGCTTTGAGACCACTGCTAATGGGATGCTCCTGCCCTATAGCCCATGGCTTCCCACACATCACTCCAGAAAATGACCTGAGGACACTCCCAGAGTAACAGACATCCAGGGTGCACTCTACGACAGGAGGAATAAACACGGTTTGCCAATTTGGAGGGGTTGGTGATCAAGACAGAAGCAGAA
This sequence comes from Tapera naevia, assembly GCA_033556795.1. Taxonomy (NCBI): domain Eukaryota; kingdom Metazoa; phylum Chordata; class Aves; order Cuculiformes; family Neomorphidae; genus Tapera; species Tapera naevia. Next base: position 11,256,535 of record JAUMJJ010000246.1, on the reverse strand, counting down.
AGGGACTGCTTGGCTGCATGGCCATAGACACAAGCTCCACCTGATGGCTCCTTGCTAAGGTTCTCCAGGGTCTGAAGCAGGGTTTTTCCCACCCTTGACACATCCCTCCTGGCTGCATGTCCACAGACACAAAGCCTACATGATACCTTCATGCTAAGGTTCTCCAGGGTCTGAGAGGCAGGGCGATACTGGAAACCTGCCTGCTGTTCCCACCCTTAGAATCACAGAATCACTTGGTTGGAAAAGACCTTTGAGATCATCGTGTCCAACTGTACATGTCCACTACTAAACCATATCCCTAAGCACTTCATCTACCTGTCTTTTAAACACCTCCAGGGATGGAGACTCAACCACCTCCCTGGGCAGCTGTTCCAGTGCTTGACAACCCTTTCCGTGAAGAAATTTTTCCTGATGTTTAATCTGAACCTCCCCTTGGTGCAATTTGAGCCCATTTCCTCTCATCCTATCCCCTGTCACTTGGGACAAGAGACCAACACCCACCTCGCTACAACCTCCCTTCAGGCAGTTGTAGACAGTGATAAGGTCTCCCCTCAGCCTCCTTTTCTCCAGGCTAAACAACCCCACTTCCCTCAGCCACTCCTCATAACACTTGTTCTCCAGCCCCTTGACCAGCTTCGTTGCCCTTCTCTGCACACGCTCGAGCACCTCAATGTCCTTCTTGTAGTGAGGGGCCCAGAACCGAACACATTATTATGTTCCCACCCTCGAAACATCCTTTTTGGCTGTATAACCACGGACACAAGCCCTACCTGATACCTCCCTGCTAAGGTTCCCCAGGGCAGAAGAGGCAGGGCCATACCGGGAACCTGCCTGCTGTTCCCACCCTGGAAACATCCCTCCCACTCGCGGTGCCTGCAGGGATGCAGGGAGAAGGGCAGGCAGCTCTCTGACACCCAGCACAGAACAAAAGCGGCCCCAGCACCCCCGGCGCCGCTGCCACCCGCTACAAACGGGCCCCCGGGGGTGCAGAAACCACGTCCCCAAGGGTGGCCACGGCGGAGGGACTGCGGGCGACCTGGTAGGCGGGCGAGGAGCTCCGTAGCCCCGAGCCACCCCGCTTCCACCCAGCCCCGGGCAGAAGGGGAGAGAAAGCTGGGGAGGGGAGGGAAAGCTGGGGAGGGGAGGGAAAGCTGGGGAGGGGAGGGAAAGCTGGGGAGGGGAGGGAAAGCTGGGGAGGGGCGGGAGAAGAGAGATGGGAAGGGGAGAAGAAGGGAAGAGAGGAGATGGGAAGGAGAGGGGGACACGGGTCCAAGATGGCAACGGCGCCCCCGCCCCCTAGCAAGCACCGAGGCTGCGGGCAGCGGCCCCAGGAGCCGCAGCCGCCGCGCCGCACTCACCCCGTGTCAGGCGCGGACTGGCTCCCCCTACACCCCGGGCCGCCGCTCCGCTTCGCCCCGCAGGGCCGGGCCGGGCTGGGCTGGGCTCTGCGGTACCGCGCTGCGCTGCGCTCGTGAGCGAGCGGCGACCGCCCGGCGGGGCTCGGCTGCGCTCGGCTGCGCTCGGCGCGGGGCGGGGCCCCGGGGGGCGGGGCGCGGAGGCGCCGGCACCGCTCGGCGGAGGCTCAGCCGGGTTCGGATCCGCTCGGCTTCGTTCGGCGGAGGTTCGGCTGGGCTCGGCTCTGCTGGGCTCCGTTTGCCAGGGCTCGGCTCCGCTCGGCTCAGGCTCCGCTCGGCTCAGGCTCGGCTGAGTTCGGCTCGGCTCAGGCTCGGCTCCACTCGCTTGGGTTCGGCTGCGCTCGGCGCTGGGCGGGGCCTCGGGGGGGCGGGGCGCGGGGGCGCCGGCCCCAGCTCCAGCTCCGCTCGGCTGCGCTGGTCTCCACGCGGCTCCGCCCGGCTCCGTCCGGCCCCTCGCGGCTGGGCTCGGCGCGGGGCGGGGCGCGGAGGGGCCATCCCCAGCGCAGCGGCGGGCGGGGGCGGTGCTGCGCATGCGCGCGGAGGGCGCGTGGTCCTCGCGGAGGTGCGCGGCGTGGGGGTGGCGGCGGCGTGGGGCGGTGTTGGCGCTGGGGGGTTCGGGGCCGGGGCCGGGGCGGTGGAGGAGCGGCGGCGGGGCGGGCGCTGGGCGGGCGCAGCGTGGGAGCAGTACGGCAGCAGAACGGCGCCGCCGTCGCGGGGCCTCAGGCCTTCGGGCGGGGCCTGCAGGCGGCCCTGCCCCCGGGCACCTCCCGGGGCGCCGGCTTCCACCCCTAAGCCCGGTCTGTGGGGCTGTTTAAAAGACGGGAGGGTGAGGTGCTCAGGGATGGGGTTTAGTAGCGGGCGGGTGCGGTTGGACTCGATGGTCTCAAAAGTCTGAAAGAGGTTCTTCATCCAGAGGGTGGTATAGCGCTGGAATAGCTCCCCAGGGAAGCAGCCTTGGCACCCAGCCTGGCAGTATTCCAGAAGTGTTGGGACAATGACCTCAGGCACACGGTGTGGTTGTTGGAGTATTGTGTTCAACTCTGGAGCCCCCAGCATAAGAAGGTTATGGAACTGTTGGAGTGGGTCCAGAGGAGGCTGTGAAGATGACCAGAGGATTGGAACACCTCTACTATGAGGACAGACTGAGAGCTTGTTGGGCTTGTTCAGCCTGGAGAAGAGAAGGCTCCGGGGAGACCTCATAGTGGCCTTCCAGTACCTGAATAGGCTACAGGAAAGCTGGGGAGGGACTTTTTTCAAGGGCAAGAAGTGATAGGATGAGGGAGGATGGCTTTTAATTGAAAGGGGGAAGATTCAGATTAGACATTAGGAAGAAATTCTTCAGGCAGAAGGTGGTGAGACACTGGCACAGGTTGCCCCGGGAAGTTGTGGACACCTCTCGCCTGGAAGTGTTCAAGGCCAGGTTGAATGGGGCCTTGAGCAGCCTGGTCTGGTGGGAGGTGTCCCTGCCCATGGCAGGGGGGTTAGAACTGTCTTTCAGGTCCCCTCCAACCCAAACCACTTTGATTCTATGATCCTTGTGGGTCCATTCCAACTCAGGTCATTCTATGATTTCCAACCAAATGATTTTATCATTTTTATGTTTGGGGCAGAGCAGGCCATATGCGTGTGCGGCTGCCATGTTCCCCTGATGGCCCTGCAGCTCCTGGGCTGAACAGACTCTCCCTTCCCCCAGGTACTGGCACTACTGCCCATCTGTTCCTCTAGGGAGCTTTTTGTCCCAGGCATCACTGATGCTCAGTTCATGACACATCAAATGTCTAAAGCCTGGGCATGGAATGCTGTTAAAACGACTGAGGAACTGGCATGGATGATGGCACGTGGGTTGAGTGGCAGGCAACAGGGCAGAGAGTAGTGACATCTTGTGAAAGCAGCTCGGAGACAGAACGTGGGCTGTGCAGAGCCTGGAATTTTGTGTCACTTGCATGCAGGGCACTGCAGAGGGGGTGACCAATAGTATCTTACCTCTCCAACAGACAACACCCTCTGATCCTGCAGGACTCCAGCCTGTGCCCTAGCAGCCTGCTCTGGAGGGAGCAAGGAAAGCACTGTTCTGACAGTGCTCCTTCAGAGTAATTTTTTTTTTTTTCTTCATAATTCATGTAGGGCTGTGCTGCTGGGATTGGGCTTGTGTGGGTATGAGTAGTCATGCAGCAAAGTTGGACCAAAATTCCTGTGTCCTGACAAGTGTAGCATTTACTCGTGTGTGTCATGGGGACGCGGGAGGTGTGGGCACTGGTCTGTGCTTTGCTAGTTATTCTCCAGAAAACTCCTTTTTAGGTCTGGTGAGTAAGGGGAGGCAGTTTGGGGAAGCAGACTCCATGACAGGTTTCTTAAAAGTTTGAAAGACTTACTCCAAAAGCAAACAGGCCCTTGTAAAACCAGCACACAGATGCTTATCTAACCTGTGTTTGCTTGTCTGGTTCAGAAGTTCCCCAGGCTTACCTGGGACGGTGTTTGGAAGGAGAGAAACTGAACTAAAGTGTGGTTGTTGGTTAAAAAGTGAGGCTTACTCCAGCAAAGCTGCACGTCCTCTGAGCTGCCTTGTGGCATAAGTCTGCCTTTGTCTCCAGGTTAGAGTTCTCTTAAATCTGAATTCTGCTTGTTTGAGGCATCCTTTGCTGGTGTAGCTTTAACAGGAAGGCTTGGGCCCACAGTTGTTCTTTGTTCTGTGAACAGCTAACCTAGACCAGTGGTTCCTGACTTATGTGGTTGAGCCGCAGCTCCTCACCTTCTCTTCCTTCTTGTTTCTGTGCTTTTCCTTGCCACAGCTTCCCCCCCCCGCCATGTGGTTACTGCTGTCTGGTTTGTGATTGCACCTTGCTGGTTGGGATCTGGTCATTTAAGTCAAAATTGTGAACAGAATCTGGCCTTGTGGCTTACCATCTGTTGTCCTGTTCCTGAGACCTCAATATTTTTAGAAGTAGTAAAGATGCATTTGAGAGGTGATAGCAGCATTAAATTATGGGAGTGCAGGCGGTTCTCTGAATTTACGTGGAACTTCAACAGGCGCAGCCAAGGCAGAGCCTCACTGGGCTTCACTTCCAGCCCCACAGACCGTGCCAGAGCAGAGTTAGGTACCTGCTCTGCTGCTTCTTTCCTTTGACCTCACACGAAAAGTTATTCTCTCTGTAGCTTGATTTCCTGGTGGTGCACTGGGAATGATCCCTCCCTATTTTAGTGCAGTGCTGTGAATGTGAATATGTAGAAAGATTTAAGGTGCTCGGATACTGGAACAATAAGAGCCGTAAGTACCTTAGAGTTGGGACTTCTGGATACTTAAAATGTCAAAAATAAGTTTTCTATTAAAGATATTCAGCTCTTTTTTTTCTTATCTGCCTTTCCTGATTGTGATCTGGAAAATGAAATTTGCGTGTTTTGCTTCAGAATTGTTAACAGATGTACCTGTAATGAGTTTCTGTTGGTAGCTTGTATCAGTAAATACTCTGCTTAATTAGCTAATTCTATTCATGAATGTAATTCAAAAAGACTTAATTCCTCTTTGTGAAACCTAGCCTTTCTGGCTGTCATTAATGTAAAATCAATTATGTCTTGGTAATGAATATCTTGTGTATTTTTAGCACACAAGCCCTTAATCACATTGTTTCCTTTATGAGCAGAGCTGTGAATGGATCGAGTCCCATAGATCACAGTTGTTTTTTGTAGCTCACCCTGGCAGACGGTCTATAAATAAACCTGCAGTGACAGAGTAGGGCTTTAGGTATTTGCATCGCACGTATTGTCTTGGATTTATTTCCTGCCTTTTAATGATGGGTGACAGATGCAGTTCAAATCTTTGTGGTGCTGGGAGCATGTCTGTTTTGGTCCCTTAGAAGAGTAAAGGGAATGTTGGCCCCTACTGTTTAACTGTGCAGATCAGGTTATTACTATTAAAGCGAAGAATACTTTTTCCCTGATTTATTTTGTGTGTTTGACAGCAGGCTTTGGGTAGTGGGCCTCAGCATTTGCTTTGCAACAACGATTGGTTTTCCCTGGAGCCTGTTTTTGTGGAGGAGTTACTAGCAGAAATAAGGGAAATAGCTGAATGGTAGTGGAACTGTAGATCTTGGGAATACAGGGAGCATTTCCAAAACTTTTGATTAAAAAGGAAAGTAACATTGGATTGCTAGGTAACAGCACTATTTAGAAATAGGTTTCCTCTAGAATGCAGGCAGGGGAAGAATGGCATCTTGACTGTTTTTTAAGATAAAATCTTGGTCAGAGCCATTGCAGTGGCCTCTTGAGTGTTCCCATGGCTGTGTAGGTAGTGCAGATTTGAACAGACTGTTCTTGTGAAGCACATCAGTACTCTTGTGGAAATGAAAGAGATCCTTTTCTTGTAAAAATTTCCTAACGGAGATGCTGCCATGATATAAGTCTGGGTTGGCCATGGAAGAAGTCCCAGTCTTGTGTTTTGCCACATTCCCTTGCACCAGCATTCATGTGGCTGCGGGATGAGTTGGAACAGGGAACTGATCAACCTGGAAATTGTGACTAATTTACATGAATACAAGAGCCAGCATAAGAGAGGTGGTGGAAATGGGTGTTGAGGGGGCCACAGGGCTTCCTTTCTTGGTACTGTTTGCCCTGACGTTGGTTCAAAGTGCGTATGTAATTCTGTCCTCCTTATTTGGAAGATATCCTTGGTTTGTATCAGCTCCTTGAGGTGGTCTGCTCATGTGTTTGCATGCATTTGATGAAAACATCGTATGTAACCTGCTTCTGTTAGCTGGGATGAAATTGCCCAGAACTCCTCCATTCAAAACCCACTCAAAATTGCAGTAAATATGTTAGTTCTTTAATCTCAAGGGAAAACAGTGAAGGTGGTAGTTTTAATATGGCACTTGAAAATGTTGCAGTGGGTAAATAACTTCCAGAGGTTTGTAACTGGTGAAGAGTTCCTTTGTTCTGTGGTGTTAGAATTTTGGTGTCGGTCTTGTTGCATTGAATGGGGTATGGCTGAAGGGCCCTTGAGAAGGGAGTGTTTGCTGCAGCAGGTTATTGTGTGCTGAGACTTACTCAGTGAAGTAGAAATTGGGTCATTTTAGTGAATATTTGATTAACAGACTCCTCCACCCCCCATTTCTGAATCCTGCTCTGAACTCAGTCTGAGGTCAGTGTTAACTTTTAACTGATATATTGAGTGGAGAGTAGCAAAGCGTCTCTGTGATTCTGGTTACTCTCTCTAACTATGAGACAGAACCATTGCTAGAATTTAGGGGCAGCAGAGTAGGAGCTGGGAGAGAGGTTAATCTGCATGGTTCTTTATCACTGCTTTGGTGCAGCTGCCTCTGGCCTACGTCATATCAGCAGTTGTCTTTGTGTTGGGCCTTTCATTTTACAGTAGCGTCTGTTGAAATACTGCTATTGCCTAGCTTGAACGACTTGGAAATTAATCCTGCTTGAGCAGGAGATTGGACTAGATGACCTTCAAAAGTCCGTTCTAAGATAATTCCTTGGTAAGGAGCATATTAGTGACTAAGTACTAAGCAGCAGCAGTGTTTTGCCTGTCCAGGGTATTGCAGAGGGCAATCCTGTATCAATTGGGCAGTACCAACAACAGACTTTAAGGAATTCCTGGAGATTTTTCTGTGCTTGAGGGTTATGGTGGTACTCTTCCCATGCACCTCCAAGCACTGAAACCTGCTCAGTGACAACCCTGGGAGAGCCACCTTCAGCAGTTACGTATATTCCCTGTGCTAAGTGCAGCATCCGCTGAGTCTTTTTAAGGCCTGCTGGTGTGAGGTGACATCAGCACTGGAAAGGAAGGAGGTGCCTGGTGTGCTGGGCCAGTGGCTTTCATCACTTTTTAGCATCTCTTCAACTTTGGCATCAACTTGGAGCATTTGTGTGGCAGCACCCAATGTTACAGGGTGAATGACTTTTGTGCTTTTGGGAGTTTAGTAATTAGCTGCTCCTCTGAGAGCAGAGGAGATCAAATGCACTGTTCACAGCTGAAGAGGGAGCAGGTTGGGACTGAGTCTGGTTGAGGAGCACTTGGGAACAGACCCAGACTATTTGCTGTGCATTTCTGGAAGGGAGGCTAGCAAGTTACAATAGCTGAAGATGTGATTCATTCTTTGTGAACCCACCTGCACCTTTGCATGCTGTACCCATGCCACAGATGCATTCTTCTCTTCCCCCTACCCTGAACCTTCCTGCTAATTGGAAGCATCCTCACTGTTTACTCAGTTCCTAACAGGATGCTTCATACCAAATAATCAATCATACGAAGTTTCTTAGCTTGTGACACATTGTAATGTGCCGAGGGATAATTCTTAGCAAAGAAGAGGGCACTGAGTCATCTAGAAAAATAAACAGTCCTTGGACACTTAGCTCTGGTGATGTTTCTGCCAATAGTTTTGTAACTTCAAACCTTCGCTGCTGCCACAGGGTAGAGAACAATGACTCCTCCCAGGAGAGGGGAGTGAGTTCAGAGCTTAGGCGCTGCTTTAGGACTCTGACGTGCAGACTTGAGCACATCCAACTATGCTGATCTTGACGTTGCTGTTCCTCTGACAGCAGGCAGAGTGTGCTCCTGCGTCTGCCCTGCTGCAAGCCAGCAGACCTCTCCCCTTGATCTTACATAGTTGTGAAGAAGAGCAGGCCCATCCTCTCCTGCCACCGAGGCCACCATGCCTGCTAGGGAGATAGAGCAGGGCTCCCCAGGAAGCATCTGTCAAAGACAAAAAAGAGGCCAGCTTACTGCTGCTTGTTTGGATCTTCTGTAGGGATCCAAGGCCTTGGTGGAATTCTGGAGGAAGTAGGAGCAATATTACCCTTTGTGTTTGAGTTTCAGACAGTGAAACAGTACACCCAAGTGTAGAGTGGGACACAGGCTGTTCTCCCTGCCAGCGCAGGGTGTCAGCTTACAGCAAGGCAACTTAGTTGATCTTGCTTAGAAATCCTAGCAGCAGCAGCAAGGCCCAGATAATTAGACCTTGACAGCCAGCAGCCCTGTAAATATTGCAGGGCCTTGTTTTCATTAAGATCACACATCTGGGTAAGGAGATGTGGCAAAAGCACAGCCTTCTTGGAATCTCATTTCAGAGAGGGGACAGGGCAGGTGAGCTCTAAAGAGAAGCTCTGAACTTGAGGAGGTGTTTTACCTTACTGAAAAGTGGCTTTGTTTAGCAAAAAAAAAAAAAAAGTAAGCTTTGCTGTTGCTGATCTCTTCCAAACCTGCCTGTATGACAGGCAGGATGGTTTGCCAGGTACGGTGTGCTTTGCTCAGGGAGTGCTACTACAAAATTGCTGTGATGCACAACTCCAGTGCTTCTCATCTTGCTGTCAGGTTAACACTTGCTCTGTGTAACAACTGCAAACCCTAAAAAATACCTATGTCCCTATGTAAGCACACACTTTGGGACAAAATAATAAAGAGAGAGTGAAGATTTAACCTAGGCTTTACTTGGTTGTAATAAGAACAGCTGTGGCATCATCTGTCAGAAGGCTCTTTGGGTATTTTTTCCTCTCTAAAGAAGTTACAGCAGCTTTGTTTTTAAAGAAAAAGTTAAGAAAACATCTTTCTAATGTACTGCTACAGTTTGGCCTTAAGGTTATCAGAACTGACAAAGGGAGATAAGAGGTCAATGCTTTTTTAGTGTTTACTTTAGAAAGGAGAGAAGCAGAGCATGTGTTGGTTACACTGCCAAGGTCTAAGAAAGCAGTATCACGCTGTGGCAGTTGCAGTCAGATGGAAAGACTTAGCTCTACCTGTGCTGACCTGACTATGGATCCATATTGTTTTGTCCTTTCACTTGGATCTGCCAGCATAGCTGCCTGGGTCATCACTCCCTAATCGATGTCTGGCAAAATGATCTGAGTTCAGATGAGCCTTTGTGATTGCACATGTGAGCTGGTTCTTGTCAGTCTAACAGAATGAGGTTGGAGAACAGCCACAGATGTAGTCAAGGAAGAGGGTGTGGTGAACTCCGTCACAAGTTACACTTCTAATCCAGATCTGCTGTAGCCCAGGTGGTGTTTCAGTTTGGGTTGAGCAGGCACCATAACATTACAGGGAACTGTTCATCTGGGCAGCCTTAACAGGGTGAGGTGGGCAGAGGAGTGATTCTGGTACAGGCTGCTGAACACCTTGTGTATGCTAAGAGGGAGCCCTCAGCAGTGGAGCTTTATCTTGGTTCTTGTCTGGCAAATTGTTTCTTGAAGCTCTGATGCCAGTCTCAGAGTATCTCTGGATTTTTGCTTGTTTTTAGAGGTCACATTGGTAAATTTTACAACTAACTATGGTAGTGTTTACTGGTCACTGTGGCCTCTAAATTGGTTTACATCCAAATGCTTCAACATGCTTCTTGGTATCTGTTTTGCAGTGCAGACAGAAGAGCCCTCGCCTCACATCAGTACTTTTGTGGAAATGAAAGAGATCCTTTTTGTGTAAAAGGTATGCAGGAAACTGAAGTGCAGTGATACTGAATCCAGTTTTATAGCATACACATCTGAATTATACTGCCTGCTGAATTCAGGCAGGTGTTGCTGATCTACTTTGTATCGTGTTGTGGATGCTGCTGGCCCTCTGTGTTCTGTGGATCGCAGCCTTTAAAGAGGTGCTGAGAATCCAGTGTGTGATTCACATAAGGAAAGGAAGTGAAACAAATTTTATCCAATTTCCATAGTTGATAATTCTCTAATTCTCTTGTTTCTTATGCAGGGCAGGTTACCAGAATCCAGATGGCTCTCTTGAAAAGGCAGTTGGGTTTGTCCTTTACCCATCTAAGCAGCAAAGTGATCCAGCGACACTTCAGGTAATTTTCAAATCCTGCTTTGGCTTTTCTTTTTTTTTTTTTTTTTTTTTTTGGGGGGGGGGGTGGGGGGGAGAATTTCCTGGTTGAAAGAGATGCTGTTAAGCAGGTCAAGCATAAGATACAGTATTTCTAATTAAAAAAAGATAATATAATAAACAAAAATCTCATAGTTGTCTCTTCACAGGTTGTAAAGTGGGCCCAAACACAACAACAGATGTAGGTTCCTGTCAGTTTGAGTGTAATCTGAAAAGTGCATTTTTGTATGCTTGTATAGAGGCTGCCCTCTATATATGAAAACTGCCCTCTGAGGGTGATGCAAGGGCCTGCAAGCAAAAGTTGAAAGTGTCTGTGTTTCCCAGCCAAGTGCAGAAAAGCAACAGCCAGCCCCTGCTGATGTAAAGCCAATTACAAGTTCAAATTATACAGGATTTATAATTTCAGGTATTTGGAACAAAAGTAACCTGAAAAAGTATTACCTTGTACTGTAACAGTGTCCATTTTATTATGTTTGTTTAGGTCCTTGTTCCAGGCTCAAGGCATTTAAATCTTCTTAAATTTATGGACCTCCTGTTTTACAATGCCTTGCACGAAGCTTGGAGCCTAATCCCACAGTACACTCGGTGCGGGTATGGGGAATCTCTAGCATACAGCTCTGTGAAGGGACAGGCTTCAGTTTGTAGGGTGAGAATAGTCATTCTGTGACTGTGGTTTAGAGAGGGAATTAAGACAGTGCTCAGGGCTAGCTTGTGTGGTAGTCCCAGGAGCGGTCTCGAGAAGATATCTAGGTCTTACTCCTTTCTCTTTAAATGGGCTGCATGAGATCACTGGCCTACAGACATTTAAAGGATATGTACATGCAGACAGCAAGGGGGAGGGCAGGTCATCAGAGGTGAGCAGTGCTACTGCAGGATGTCAGCAGTCTTACTGGGGAAGCCTTTCCTTTGTGGTGGCCTGCTTTGGATATGGTGGAGTTTTACTCCAGGAGTGTGGTAGAAATGAAGAAAGGAGGGTAAAGAAAAAGTCCTCCTTCTGCAGTTATTCTTGTTTAGTGGTACCTGGGCAATCACACTTAACAGTCATTTGCTACTACTGCGTTGTGGCTTTGGTCTCACCTAGGTAATGCTCCTGTCCCTTTCCAGCTTCCTGCCTCCTGCCTTCTCTGCTGTGCAGCCAAGCTTAGGATAGATAGTGTGGTGTATGACAGTCCTGCGAGGGGAGGGAATGAGAGAGGGTGGTTTCTTGCAGAAGTGAGTGACTTCTGAGAGAGAAGTGTCTGCTTATAGGGGAAGGCTGAGGTAGGCCTCAGCTGTGGGAAACAAATCTTGAAAGGGAGTGTTGGGCCTCGGGAGCAGTTAGGCTGATGCAGACTGACCCAGCCGACCTTCCCTTACTGCGTGTAAAAATGTCTGCTTCAACTGATGTCCATCCACACTATTTTTGACCTGCAGGGGTGGGCTTGCTGTTCTTACAGGCAGCATTGTGAATGCAGGTTCTTCCTCTTCAAGAAGGGCTAATGGTCCCCGTAGGTCTTTATTTACTTTACACTATTCTGCTCTGCAAAACAAGGTGAATGCTTAGGTTGATTCCATATGGTGTCCGAGTAGTTCAGCTGACAGCAGCTGGGTATTGCTGCAGCTCTCTGGCCACTGTTTCTTGTGCCTTACTACAAAGCAGTTATTTAGAAGTAGAAAGGATCTTCCTGCTTTTCTGATCGTCTGTGTTTGGGTGTCCTTTGGAGAGAAGCAAGAAATCACTTGAATTTGAGCTCACTGGATAGAAGAAGAGTTGTTCCTGAAAGGGAGACTGAATTATTTCTCAGTTTATTCCTGCTGTTTCCAAGCATATTCAGAATCAGACCAAACAACTTAGATTCATACAGTTTGTTTCTGTTGTTTGTAACTGCTTATAATCGCACAGAACAAGCAGGTACAGAAGAGACTGTGTCTCTCTGGGTTCCTCCCACCTGGAGCAGGTAGAATCTGTTAGATTCTAGTTGGTGGCAGCATAGCACAGCCACAGCAGGACCTCAGAGATCTCACTGAGAGCAGAATAAGATGGGAGACCTTCCTAGACTTCACGGAAAGGAAGTCTGGTTGGAAAAGTCATTGTTGCTGGGGACTGCGTGCAAGATTGAAAGAGCCTGACTTGAGTCTTAGCTTCCTGCAGGCTGTTTGTAGCAGCAGCCAGCACATTTTTTTTGCCTGTAAATTGAAGTTGAATGGAATCATCTGCAGTTGCTAAAAGGCCCAGTAAATGCAAAGCATTTCTTCACACCATCTTTTAGTTGTGTTTCGGAGTAGAATGGTTGTTTTATATGACATTTAGTGAAGAGTGTGCAAAACCCAAAGTAGCATCTGGCTTTCAAAGAGCATGTTGAATGCAGTCAGTGTGTCACCCATGTGGTATGTATTTGTTACTGGCACCTTCCAAGTGTAATGACAAGATCCTGTGCTGCGTTTGCCCTTGCTCCCCAAGGATTATTGAGGAGATCTGTCTCTCATTCTTACCTGTCTTTCACTAGTATCACTGGAGCATGCCGGGCAATACAGAAACTCACCCGTGTGCGAGTGGTGGACAACAGCACCTTGGGGAGCACGCCGTACCACCGGCCACCAAAATGTATCCACGTGTATAACAAGACCGGCGTTGGCAAAGTAGGAGATACGATCCTTCTGGCTATCAAGGGGGAAAAGAAGAAGGCTTTGATTGTAGGGCAGAAGATGCCTGGCCCCACCATGACGCCTAGATTTGATTCCAACAATGTGGTACTCATAGAAGACAATGGAAATCCAATAGGGACAAGAATAAAAACACCAGTACCCTATATCCTGCGGCAGAGAGAAGGAAAGTTCTCCAAAGTATTGGCCATTGCCCGCAACTTTGTATGAAGGTTGAGAAAGATTTCTGGCAATCCTATTTCTATCTTTTCATACAATAGTTGTTCCTTGATCCTTTTCTAGGAAATGGTCATATGTGAAAAAGTTGAGGTTCATCAAGAGTCTCTCTTCCTGTTTAAGAATTATGAACAACTAGTTTAAATATTGAAATACCTTGTTTTTCTCCAAAATATGGTTGATTTGTTTTTCAGAACTTCTGCAGTGTGTTGAGAAAATGGTCCTTCACCCTTACTGCTCCGGTGGTGTTGATTTGGTCTCTAATCATTAAAATGGGAACATGAAAATATGTCTTGTTTTGTACTACTTATATTCTCTTCCCCTTTCTCTGCCTTTCCCAAGATCCCTGGAGCAAGACAGGACGTACAGTCCCTGGCCTAGTGACACTGAGGTCTACAAAATGGTAATATGTGTAATAGAGTAGCAGAGATACATAATGAACTATTGGTGCCTTGGGCACATGCAATAAAAAGACTAATTTCTATATCTTTGCCTAAGAAAAATCTTTAGGAGGAACCAGAATTGGAAGAGCATGGTGGCCTATGACTTCAGAGGCGTGTGGTTGAACAGGGTATGCCAGGGATGGGGAAGCAAGAGGTAGGAAAGGGACATGAATGAGTTAGGTTTGAGATGCAGCCTATGCTCTCCAGCTGACCAGCCTCAGGATATTGCATTCTCTGAGTAATGCAATTACTGCTGCGTTCAGATTGGAAGGTTCACAGAAAGAAGTTGCCTTTTGAACTGCTTTTCAGGACTGTGGCAGACATTATCTGTGATGTCAGTTGGTGAGACCGGCTGTAGTCGAGCAGTGCTTCCTATACTTGGGCACAGTAGTGGGCAAATGCCACTGTATTGCTTTCAGGGCCAGCTGTGGTCCAGGAGCCAAACAGCTGCCTTCTTATGGAGCTCGGCAGAGAACCTTGGTGCTCATGGCAGATAAAGAGACCATTAAAGCAGAGCACTCCTACAAATAGTTCTGGGGAAGAGGGTGTAGGGAGGCAGCCAGTGGGAGTCTGACCACTTTCAGGTCCCTGAGCCGACTCCTCACAGGTATGGTGGCAGTGGCAGCTGGCTGTGCCTTGTCCTCCCACCTACCTTCACTGTTGTGCTGAGAAAGCTCCCTGCATTGTCCCTATGTGAAAATCTGAGGACTGCAGTGCTGTGCTACACCACATTTAACCAGTTACTCCTGGCAGATGTATCTAATCAATGTTCCTCACCGTAGAATCCACATTGCCCATGGAAAAGGTGAGTCCTGGATCCAGGTAACGCAGTTGTGATACTTCAAATTTAAGTTCAGTCTCGACCTTTAAGTAACAGCACTGTCCCCCTTAGTAAAGATTCCCTGTGAACTGGGTGTACTTAAGCCTGTGCGCTGCCCAGTTCAGTGGGAAAGAATAATTGACTGCTGCTGGCAGCATGTCCCTTGCTTGCTAGTGTCCATGAGCCAGTGAGTGCTGGGTCTGCTGCTCTGAATCCTCCTAAACCCCACCGGTGTTGCATTTGAGCATTCGGCCCACTTGTTTCATAGGTGTCTGCCTGCTGGCAGAGCTGCAGAGCAGATGCTTGCCTGGCTGATGTCAGTCTTCCCAGTCTGTCCAAGTGCATTTGACTTACGGGAAGAGCTTTCTGTGCTCCAAAGTGATGTTTATGCCACTTTGCCAAGCAGGTCGGTGAACAAACCGTATGTACCGGTCAAAGTGGTGACTGGCCTCCATCCCTCGGATGGGGTTTGCCTCCATGTCCCAGGGGCACGGCACGGCCTAACTGCTTGGACATCCTTTTTCCTCCCTGCTGAATTTGTTCCCAGATCAATGTGGGATACTTGTGGGCATCCTGTCCAGGGAGGTGGTTGAGTCCCCATCCCTGGGGGTATTTAAAAGATGGGTGGATGAGGTGCTCATGGATCTGGTTTAGCAGTGGACAGGTACGGTTGGACTCGATGATCTCAAAGGTCTTTTCCAACCAGGCGATTCTGTGATTCTCTTTTTTGAGGGCTGAGCACTGTTCTATGAGCGGCTTCCCAGCCCTTTGGTGACGCTCGGTGCCAGCGCTGCGGCGGGCGGGATCACCCATGCCTGGAGGTGGATGGCGGGGAGCGGCTGTGCCCGACCCGGCCTCCTTCGGCGGGCAGCCCGGGACCTCTAGCGGCTCCCTGCCACCACCCGCATCCCGCCCACCTGCGGGAGCGGAGTAGGGTCTGGGGACGTGGGACTAGCTCGGCTCTGCTCAAGGTCATAGAATCACAGAGTGCTTTGGATTGGAAGCGACCTTAAAGATCATCCAGTTCAAACCCCCTGCCATGGGCAGGGACACCTCCCATCACACCAGGCTACCCATGGCCCCATCCAACCTGGCCTTGAACACTTCCAGGGAGGGGGCATCCACGGGTTCCCTGGGCAACCTGTGCCAGTGCCTCACCACCCTCAGCATGAAGAGTTTCTTCCTAATGTCTGATCTGAATCTTCTCCCTTCCTATTTAAAGCCATCCACCCTCATCCTATCGCTCCTTGCCCTTGTAAAAAATCCCTCCCCAGGTTTCCTGTAGCCCCTTCAGGTACTGGAAGGCTGCTGTGAGGTCCCTTGTAGCCTTCTGTTCTCCAGGTTGAAAAAGCCAACTCTCTCAGTCTGTCCTCATAGCAGAGGGGCTCCAGCCCTCTGATCATCTTTGTAGACTCCTCTGGACCAGTTCCAACAGTTCCATATCCTTCTTATCCTGGGCATTCCAGAGCTGGACACAGGACTTCAGGTGGGGGTCTCACAAGAGCTGAAGAGAGAGGGAGAATCACTTCCCTTGCCCTGCTGGCCACGCTTCTTTTCATGCAGCCCAGGACACGGTTGTCCTTCTAGACTGTAAGCACACACTGCCAGCTCATGTTGAGCTTCTCATCCATCAGCACTGCCAAATCCATCTCCGCAGGGCTGCTCTCAATCACATCATCCCCCATCCTATATTGAAACTGTGGATTGCCCCAACCAAGATGTAGGACCTTGCGCTTGGCCTTGTTGAACCTCAAGAAGTTCACATAGGCCCACTTGTCCAGTTCATCTGGGTCCCTGGATGGCATCCCATCCTTCTGGCGTGGCAACTGCCCCATCTGCAAACTTGCTGAGGGTGCACTCGATCTTGCTTCTATATTATGAATGAAAATATTAAATAACACTAGTCTCCTGCGGGACAGATGGGCTGTGCTCAAGTTGAGAGGCTTTAACAAGTGCTGGGTGCACAGGTCCTATGCTGGCGTTAGGGAAGCTTTGTGCAGGGCTGCAGATCTACCCCGAGTTTGGCTAAGGAGTGGGAACATCAGCATCGTGCCTTGCCATAAACAGATAAATCTTCACAGCCCAGTTTAGGTGCGGTTTTTGTTATAGGTTTTTCAAAGCTCACTTCAGTTGGAGGCTGATGTATTTTCAGTAAAAAAGGGTATATGTTTTTATGCATGTTCAGGAAAAGTGTTTACACCACTTAATAGCTCTGCTCTTTTCCTTTAGAAAATGTTCTGCAGCCCTTCAAAGTCCCCAACCCCAATAAACACATAAACAAATACTTCCATATTTTTTTATAAACAAATCATAAGCCAACTGATCCGTTTGCCCTCCCCCACCTACAGACAGAAGGAGCTCAGACTTTCTCAATGCAAATCGTTTTGAGAACAGAAGAGGATGATGGCCAGAAAACATACTTGCAAACATCACTTGTATGGGGTATTTAATTTCTGTGCAAGGGCTGTGGGCACAGTGGAAGTGGGGCCCATCCAAAGCTGGAATACCTTGGTCCCTGCTAGCCTGGTTTATAACTCATCTAAAGAGCTGCTTAACTGTGAAGTTTTTGCTTGGCAACAACTCCAGCCTCAAAGCATTTCCCAGTAGGACCTGGGGGCCTGCAAACAATCCTTGTTTTTCTTGTCTTGACCATAAGGGCTATGAGTCCCTCATGGGATTCACAGACCCTGCTGTTTGGATATTAAATATTTCACAGAATATTTGCTAATAACTTTCCAGTGTTTCACTGAGGAAAAGGTCGTGGGGAGAGGGCACGAGAGGAAGCGGGCAAGACAATGCAGCATACTTGAGATTAAAATGTGAAGGGATGCTTTATTTCTAAGTAAACTGATATGTGGAACTAAATCCTTAACCTCAAAGCTTAATAAGCAGACGTGCAGACAGCTAAGCTAAGCATATCCCGTAGAGCGTCTCCTGCAGTTTTTACCCATCTTCCCCTAATGAGGAACGTGGCCTTGGCAGAAATCCCCAGCCCATGGTGACATCTCCACGCTTGGCAAATTCCAGGCGCTGCCTGTAGCAGCGTCTCTCCGAGGCAAAAGGGCCTGGCTCATGGATGAACCCTTACCTGGCTCCCACTTGTCCTACTGAACTCAGCCCCATGATCCTGATTGCCCCGGCACCGCTCCAGCGGCAGAGCCCACACTGGCATCTTGCCAGCAGCTCAAGCTGATGTAGGTTCTCATAGGTTATCTCTCTTTTCCTTTGAGCATTCGAGGGTCCTCTCTTTTGTTTCAGCACAGGGAATGATACCTGCATGTTCTCAACATCCAGGCTGGCCTCTGCTCTGCTCTGGGTGTGCCACAGCTTTCTGAGCAGTGAGGCTGTGGTGTCCTGGGATCAGCTGCTGTGTTTCCTGGGCTCTGGCTTGTGGCATCCTTCTTTGTCTCCATCTGAGACTGAGCTCTCCCCAAATGGGAGGCTTTTTCTTGTGCATCCATCGTGCTAGGAAATAAGCTGTGATTTCATATGTGGGTAGCAATTCTTCTGGGTCTTTTTTCTGAAGGGTATCTGCAGGCTGCTGGGATGATTCCTTCAGAGGAGGAAAGAAAAACCGAAACACCACCTTTCTCAGCTGCTGCCAGGAGATCATTCTCTTCCCTGCTCCCTGTATATGTTTATTATTCTGTCACTAACATGATTTTATATGGTAAATGGGAAAATTTCCCAGCCTGAGACGGTGCTTAGGAGGAATTCTCTCATCTACTGTGCAGCCTCTGGGGGAGCTGCCACCCACTGCAGAGGAATGGGGAAGCCGAAGGCAGAGTCTTCCCAGGGTCTTCATGCCCAGTTACAAATGTCCCTGCCTGGTCATCTCTGACTGGGTCTTTGGGTTATTGTCCATTCCTCTGTGGATATGGGAGGTTTGCATCAAGTGAAGCTCCCAAGAGGATGCCTGTTCTGCTGGTGATGTTGGGAACTTTGTGCCCAGACGTTCTTCCATGGGAGTTGGGGGAGAGGGGTCTTTTTTTAGGGCATCAGTATGGGTAGGGAGAGATAGCCTTTGGGGAGATGCTTGCCCAGAAAAGACAGATGACAGAGCTCTCTGGTGAGGGCCAAGGTCTGGAAAGAGAAAGGCAAGCACTGGAGATTAGCTGGCCGTGAGAAGGGGTGTTCCTTGAAAGGAAGCAGGCGAGACAGATTACCGTGCAGGGATGCAGTGGGGAGCTGATGTCTTCCATCTGCTTGGAGATGGATGCTGGGAGACAGGCAGCCGTGTCTTGTGGCCCTGCGCCAGCAGTGGGGATGGACCACAGAGCTGGGGGAGACAGCTAGTGACTTTGGGGGCTGGGAAGAGGGGGAGATGGCCAAGCCCCTGACTGAATGGGGCGCAATGCAGCCAGAAACCAGAGTTTTGTCCAAAGCGAGCATTGCTTGGTTGGCGGGATGAGGGTGGCAAGCTGCACATCCCGGAGCGGGAGGCTAGATGGCAATGTGTGCCCGGCAGCCTGGCCCCACCGGCCCCTGAGCTGCTCAGAGGGCCCCTAAGCCTGACTGACGCGCCAGAGCCAAAATCTCCCTCTGTCAGCACGTTCCCCAGCTACTGGCTGGCAGCAGAGCAGCAGAGCCACGGCTGGTGAGGACAAGGAAGATGGAGACTTTGGAGTGATCAAGCCTGACCTGATCCCTTGGGGAAGGACCCAGCAAAAGCCAGAGAGCTCTGATTGTGGCTGGACCCTGTCTCCACAGAGAGGTGTTGAGTGGCCTGCGTTGGCAGGGTCACGTCTAACTCCTGTTCCATTTTGGTGAGGACGAGCTGGGCTAAGGAAATAAATGCAAAGATGGGTCTGTGAGTGGTGCAGTGAATCCTGCAAGGCTGGTATTGTAGCTGCTTGTGGTGGGAAGCACAGGGACACGATGCCCTGCCCAGAAGTGGGATGTTGGCTCGTGGATGGCAGGGGGCTGCAAAGCAGGGGGTAGGGGTGGGCAGTGGGGAGGCACAGCCCAGCTGTCTTGGGAAGCCCTGAGCTAGGCCACTCTCCTGATGCAAAGCATCCCCTGCTGCATGATTTCACCAAGAGGCAGGTGCCAAATTGCCTTCCCTGAGAGAAAGGCTTGCCAAGGCTCAGGTGATGAGTGGGGGTTTGCCAAGCCTGAGCAGTGTTTTCCATGCAGTTGATGGCAGGGAGGCAGCAAGAGGACTCCACTGAGCCCTTCTGATGAGGGTTGTAATTTTTTTGAGGCATCTGCATCATGTTTCTGTGCTCCTTAGGATCCGCATGACCCAGGGAGGCAAAGAATACTGGGAAACAGCTGGACCAGGGGCCTCAATTGTTTATATTCTGCAGCTACTGTTCAAGATAGACAAGGGTGGGGGGAGAGCATGCATCAGGGAGATTGGTATGGGCTAGACACTTGTACTGGGAAACCCTGAGGAAGTGGAGGAGGAGAAGAGCTGGGAGTGAGGGAAGAAGGCTGGGCTGGCAGAGCTGCCAGGGCAGAGCCCCAGGGTCGAAATTTGTGTGGTTGCTGCCTAAAGGGCTCTCCCATCAGTGACTTAATACCGACTGCAGCCTTGTCAACTTAGTTTCTGAGCAGTTTGTTTTGTTCTCCAGCATAAAAAATGGGGTGAAATGACACTGAATCTAGTCTTAATTGTGTACGTCGGTGGTGAAGCCTCAGCTGAGCTAGTGCATGCCAGGCTGGTCAGCTTATCTCAGAAGCTGTCAGAGGTAGAGGATGGGAAGTTTCCTAGGCCTCTCACAGATACATCCTTTAACTAGAAAACAGAATTAGAAAGCTCAGGAATGTCTAGCCTGGAGAAAGGGAAGATTAATGAGCGCTCATGATAGATGGATAAAAAGAAAGATGTGGAGAAAGCACATCAGGTACATCCATTCACCCTGTCTGAGAGTGCAATAGAGGTGACATTCACTCAAACACAATGGCAAAGGAAATAAAATGAGCTTTTTTTCATTTTCTCTTTCACCCAAAGTACAAATTGCCGCATGGAACACATTGCTCCAGGGTACAAGCAAGCTTCACTGGTTAATACAGCTCAAAATGGACACTGACCTCCATGAACTAGAATGAGTGAACTCAGAGTGAATAGTACACATGCCCTCTCCCAAAGTTTGGGAAGTGATATTGCAGTGTGGACACCAAAGACAGGCCATCACTTGAGCTTCTGACGTATGAACTTGCTTTTAAAATGTCTGAAGGATATAAAATCCATGAACCTAACGTGGTTCTGTAAAAATAAGCATGTAAGTCCCAAGATACAACATGGACCAAGGCAGAGCCTGTCATGCAATTCCGAGGTCATTTGGTGTAAGATCATGTCCCATACCTCTCTCTCTAACTCAGATTAGCTGCTCTTCATTGTCATGGCCTAGCAGCACTTGGGTGTGGAGCACAGTGGTGCAAGGGGCACTGGTGAGTATTCCCTGGGGCCAAGGCCAGGATGTGGTTGTCCCATGGCTCCTGTAGGATGAGGCTGGCCCCACTGCTTGCCTAGAGGCATGGTGGGGTGAGCTCTGCTGGCTGAAGGACTGCAGGTCTGCAAAGGGCTTGGTGAACATCCTGTGTTGGGTACCAGGGTGCTTCCAATGGTGACCTACAGCAGCTGTACCCCAGACTGCCTGTGGAGAGAGAGAAGAGGAGGTAAAGCTGGATTCAGAGCCCACCAGCTGTTCTTACTGCCAGGATCTACCCAGGACAGGGCAGGAAAGGAATGAGCCAGGATTGGGCTACCCCAAGGAAATTTTTAGCTCCTGCCTCTTGTATAGCAGTCCCCCTAGTCTGGGTTGTCCTCATACTAAAACCAAGGGCAAGGTTTTGATGGGCTTCCTGGCTGCTGCTGTGACTTGCCAGTATGAGTGTGTCTGGTGGTTGACCTTCAGCCCTCAAGAGCTGAAAACTCCTAGGTTACAGTAATGTCACCTTGTGACATCCACCCATGGCCATAGAGGGCCATCATAGAGCTCATAACCACGGCCACACAGTCCCAACACTGAACCAAACTTCCTTCTCTGACGGAACTCCAGTTGTGATCACAGAATCCCAATGTGGCTCCTCTGGTTTACTATTTTAGATGCATCTCTTGAAATAAAAGGATTTGTTGCTCTAGCATGTGAGGCTGGGGTCTGACTCCAGAGGAGCTCTTCCATTTCAGAACAACATGGTGAAGGGATTGGAAGACATAGTGGTGCCTTCTGGGCTCTGAAATGAGGAATGTTTTGCAGATTTAGAGAGCAGCAGTTGAGCATAAGGGGCAGCATGTACTGCTGGGGAGCGTGTTCCACCTCCTGCATCTGGGAGGTGGGCAGAACTCAAGTGTTCCCTGACATTGGTCCTGCCAAACCTGGTCCTGCTCAGCTGAACAGGAACCCTATGCTGGGACAGGTGAATGAGACACAAAGGGGTGAGTGATGCTCAACTGATGCTGCTGGCCCAGCAGCAGCTCTCTGGAGGCACTGATGAGAGCAAACCACTCTGTTCATGGCTGGCCAAAGCTGAACAGAGTCCATTTCTTATCACAGTGCTTCACACCATCCCTAGGGGAGCCCTGCGTGGGCCTCCCCAGGAGCTGTTTTGTCCTGACTGTCAGACTTTGCCCCATGGTCTGTTCCAGGATGTCTAGAATATGCAGGAGTATTGGGAAGATGGTACCCATCTCCAGCACAGGAAGAGCTATTTCTTCTGCATGATGAATTTTGGGCTTCTGTAGTCATGTTTGTCTGAAGCAGAGAAAATGGTTGTGTGCTGTCCAGCCACCTGAGCTTTTCCCCTAACCATGTCTATGTTCCTCTTCAAAACAAGGCCCAAGATCCCTGATGTGTGTCTGGAGGGTGGTGGGAAATGCTCCAGTTCACTGATGACACAAAACTCATTGCTCAGAGGGGTAGATAAAGTGAGGAGAGGAGGTGGTAGGATGGTAGATGTTATCTTTGCCCTTGTTTTCTGAGGCTGATGCTTGGCTCTTGGCCGTTCTCCAGGAGGCCCTAGACAGTTCTAGGAAGCCTTGAATCTACATTTCGTGATGCTAGCAGCAGTAAATAGCTGGTTTAACTGGCTTCTCAAGTCTCCCACTTTGCCCTTGATGCGCTTTGGCTCTGCCTTGCGGAGGAGGAACAGGTGCCCCGGTGGCCTCACCTGCAGTGAGGTGAGCTGAAGACACAGGGACCTCCATCAAATCCAGACTCACAGAGGCAATTCCCTCCTGGAGGCTTGGTGGCTCGGGCACGAAGGCAGGGGATAGTGGGAAGCCAGGCCAGCCTGCAAGAATCTCTGAACACCTGGCAAGCTCTGCATGGTGGAAACCATCCTTCCCCTTCTCCATGGGCTTCCTTCTCTGCTGGTGTCTCCACTCAGGGTGCTCGCAGCAGCCTGTGTTGCTTGCTGCAAACGCAATGGCAAAAGGTTCTGCAAATGCAGAGTGGTGCTGGCAGGTGTCGTCTTGTGTTTCTGCAGAAAGTTGAGCAAACCTGAAGACTTTGAAGAATGAGGGGATGCAGAATTAATGGATTGTCCCACATAAATATTGGACCACCTGAGGCTGGGCTGAACTCCATTCTACAGCTTCTGGCTCCTCCTGTGTGGGTTGGTTGAAGGATGGGGAAGAGCCATGAGGGATCCTGGACAGATGGCATCGTGCAGGTGGGGAGGGGTGTTGCAAGTCAAGAGCAAGGGGTCTGCATGACCTGGGAAGGACATTCTGTGGCTTAAGGTTAGGTGTAGGCTGCTCTAGCCCTGTGCAAAAGCCAAGTGCTACTGAGAAATAGAGGAGATACCATCCCAAGAGACACAGGATTTGGTGCATGGGCTCTGTGTTTCCTGTGCTTTGGAAGCTGTGGTTTTGCTGACTGAGAGGATAGCAGATCAAATTCTGCTATAGCTCTGCTTTTTCCCGTGTGGGCTATGTGGGATGGACAGGGGTTGTTTATCATGTCCAGGGATTATAGTTATGTAGTCTGCAGCAGGGATGTTACTGAGACCCTTTAAACTGTGCTGTGCTGAACTGGACCAAGAATTTGTGTAGTCCTTGGGGAATGTCTGAAGTACAAGCATGCTAAGAGCAGTGGAGATCAAAACCAGGCTGCATTTATGGCTCCACAACCTGCCACTTTGTTACAGCTTGGTTAGTGGATTTTAGCCTTTGAGTGAGGCCTGGTGTTTGCCTTTCTTTTACCACCCTTTCCTCTTGTGCCCATCACATTCAGCAATTAAAACACTCCAACCGGGCTCATGTGCTGGTGGGACAACCTGTGTGATTAACCTGTCCTTCCGATACGTCCCTCTCACCCCTGCTTTTGCCATTCTGTGCCTCAAGCCCACCCTGTTCTCTCTCTGTCTAAATCAGCTGTATCTAAGGGACTGTTCCGGCAAATAAGCCAAGTCTGATGGGTCCTGTGCCCTCATCTTGAGATGCACTGGATTTCAAGACAGGTTGAGGTAAAGGGTACTGTTGAAGAGCATGTTAAAGCATATGCTTTCTGGTCCCAGGGAGAGTAGAGAGAGTGTAGTGCTGCAATACATGAGCCTGCTGGTTTTGCAGACCCAGAGCAAGATTCCTAGGGCTTACCTGACTTAGCTAAGGGCCAGCAATTTTCTGAGCCTAGGGGATGAGTTTCTTGGCCCAGTATCTGTAAGGTCAAGTGCTTACCTGGCAGTGTTAATGCAGTACCACCTTGCTGACAACACAGCCTTGCCCAGGCTCTGTCTCAGAGCACTACTTACTGGCTTGTCTTTTTAATAAAGAGGTGTTCTCCCCATACAGGTGTTCAAATGGGCTTTGAGCTGACTTTCTGCCAAGTATCAGCCTGGCTTGTGTGTTGGCCACGTAGGTGCTGAGATCTGGTGAGGCTTTGGCAGCCTGTGGCTCAGCTGCATTGAGACATCAAACCCACACTGAAAAGCCCCTGATGCCACGCAGAAGGGTTAACGGTCTGCTTGCTTTCTCTCTGCTTTGGGGAGCTTTGTTCATTGGAGTATTAAATTCCACAGCTGTAAATAATCTGCAGCAGGAGAGATTATCAAGACCTTGGGAAGAAGCAGCTTTTATTAATAAGATCAGTTCTCCCTGCGAAGCATCACGTAGTCACTCTTCACCCTTTCCTTGCTGGGACAGGAGTGTGGTGCCACTTACCACCATGGCACCTGCCTCTGTGCTGGGCTGAAGGCTGCTCCATCTCTGACTCCTGCAGGGCTATGACTGCAGGCAGGCATGGTATGGAGGGCCCGGCCATTGCTTTTCCACAGCAGGTGCTTGGAGGAAGACACATTCCTGGTGATTCAGAGCCATGTGGTTTGGTGTCTGAGAGCTTTTTTCCAGACCCTCCCAGGAACCTCAGGTTGAAGGTGGGAAGATCACAGCTGCCCAGGGTGAACTGGGCTCTAGGCCAGCCTGAGATAAGCTTTTTAGGATGAACACCAGGGCTTGGCCTTCTTTCAAGCCTTCCAATCCCTGGGGATCCCATGCTTCTATGTGAGGAAAAATCCCCTTGCCTAATCCCTCCTCAAACCTTACTGTCCCTTGCAAGTCCTTTCTGATCTTCTTGGCATGTCCCCGACAGTGGGGGATCTCCCCTGCCACCAGAGCTGAGAGCACAGCACAGTTTGTTGCTCAACAGAGGGCACATTAGATCTACCTCCAGGATGTGGCTATGGCTATGCTGGCTCCGCAACCACGCTGCAATAATCCCTCTAGTGTAGAGCCCTCCTGAGCTTTTAGCTTTCTTTTGTGGCAGAGATGGAAAGCCACCATGACGCCCCTGTATGCCCAAACATCCTTAAGTAACGCAGAGACATCCTTCTTCTCTGCCAGGAGAGAGGTTGGTATCAGGAAGTAGCAAATGCTTTGAGTTTGGGGGAGGGAGTCCCCTACTTTGCACTGGGCTTTCAGGGCACTTGTAGGCATTGCCAGGAGCACCAGCCCCATAGTGAGGTGGCTGGGAAGTGAGCACTAGCCCACCATTCCGCTTCCTGCTTTCTTTACGAAGATGTTGAGTTTAGAACTAGCCCAGGCAGTCATGTCTTCCCTCCACGTCATTCACCCAACTCACTCCTCCTCCCCATATCCCCGAAGAAGTCTGTGTCCCGCTGACCAGAGCATCACTTTTAATTAAAATAGTGACCCTGAGATGCGCTGTCTGAATGTCTCCTGTTCTCCCTGCTGGGTTCAGGCCAGAGGGACGTGCTGGGGCAGAATATCACGTCAAAATCTCTCCAAACTGCAGCTAGTTTGGAGAAACTGAAGTTGGAGCAGAGAAAGCAGCTGATAGGCACACTGCCTCTGTGCCAACAGGCTCTACGGCAAGAGCAAACTCTGCCCCAGGCTCTGAAAAATGAGGAGCTTTGACTGCCCACCCAGGAGAAAGCCTGGGAATGAGGAACAGTCTCTCCTTGCAGAGGCGTGTAGAGCTGGGGATACCCGGGCAAGGTTGTGAATGCTGTGTGAAGTATGGCAGGGTTAGGGGTCACCGGCTTTCCAGGCACAGCTGAAGTACCTGCAGGAGAACTGAGCCATCAGCAATGCTGTGTGTTTGGTGGGGTTTGGAGGTCTCTCTTTAAGGCTCTAAGAGGAGTAAGAGTGTGACATCCATTGCAGTTTGTATAATGGAGAAGGGAGGCAAGTAAGTAAGGGTATCCGAAGGAGGCCGTCCTAACTGGAGACAAGTTTTTCCATGAAAGTTGCAGGGCTTCACTTGGGTGCCTGTGTGAGCACCTGGAGGAAGGGCTGCCTGCTCTAAGGTGGCTTGGCTCTCAAAGCCCTCTCAGCAAACACCTGCACCTCCCCCTTCCCACAGTGTCCCAACAGCTTTTCCAGCAATGAAGACAGACCTCAGATGTCCCTGCCTGAAGGGAAGCTGAGGATCAATAGCTCCCCTAGGGCACCACATGGAGCCATGACTCCTGCTTCCCCAGATGCCGCTGGAGTTTCCCTGGGCTGGGGTCCTGCAGCGTTGTAGCTGCTGCTGGTGTCTCAGACTTGCTTCAGGGTCAGCCCTGAGCAGCAGGAATTGCTGGAGTGTTTCAGCTCTTGTAAGAGTGTGTAACACTTTGCACAGGCACCATGACCTAAGTGAGACATGCTCCATGTATAGGCCACTCTGACTCTCACATCTTCACAGGTGGGTGCAGCGAACAGGCGCCCTGTGGAGTTGGTGGGGTGCAGATGACTGGGTTTTACTCTTGTGCAGCCCCTGCAGAGCCCCCAACTTTGTGCTTCGGGAAGTGGAAATACAGCCTCCTGCCAGGAATTGAATAAAGCCAGGGAAAGGCAGAAGAAGAGCCCTGAAATGCAATGCTAAGGACTTTCTGAGGGTTTGAGGATGTTCTCAGGGGCCTCTCATCTGTTGAGGCATTATGATAGCAGCCCCCCACTGTCACATAGTGGGTCTTGTGTGTTCATACGAGTCTGGGGCATAAGCTAGCAATAAATTGAAATTCTTTTCTTTCTGGACATGCTGGGCTGAATCCCTGGGCACCTCTGGAAACTGCTGGGACACATGTGTGCTAGTTTATTAAAGTATAGAGCATTTTATCCCTGGATGGCGGGTGGCAGGAGCCAGGCGTGCATTAACACTGCTATTTCTCCCATTACCTCTCCTCTGCTAACAATCAGTCTGGTCGAGACCCTGCGTCCCCACTCCCACTCAGTCTTCTCTCCCTTCCCACCAACTCCTGTCCCCGAGCTGGCTCCCTCCGAGCTCCCTCCCTGAATCCCCTCATCCCTGCAAGGCAGGCGGCAGCCACACGGTGTCAGGCAGGTGCCGGCCTTCCCAGGGAGCTCGCGGGGCCGGAGCCCTTGCTAAATCCTCTGGGACCAGCAAACCCAGCGAGGAAGCCTTGGAAAATAGCAAAAAAAATCAGCTGGTTTTGCTATAACCTATACCCTTGAGCACGCCTTTCTATAGGGGAAGGATGGTTCCTGCTCCTTTTCCTACGGCGTGTAGGAAGGCTGCAGCATTTTCCCAATGCTGTGTGAATTTTCCTAGCCTTTCAGAGCTGAAGGGAGGAGGGGAGGTGGTCTCCTGTCTGGAGCACCCCAGGTGAGAGGAGTTGTGCTGGGCCTCATCCTTTCACTACGCAATGCCAAGGAAGCCTGCCCTGTGAGGGGAATAAAAGGACTTGGATAGCGAGAGTGACAGTGGCAAGCAGGGAGTGTTGGCAACCCAGCTGCCATTGCTTGGAGAAGAAAGCGCTTGAGCAGGAGTGTGGGGAGAGACTGAGCTCAGGGTGTGTGGGTCCTGTGTGGGAAAAGGGGATTGGGAGGTCCATGCTTTTGGGTGCCACCAGAAGGAGCTGGACCTTGAACCAAGTTGATTTGTGCCGCTCCTGACTCTTTGCTTTGTGGCTGCACCCGGTGTGGGGAGGAATCCATTTTTCCGGATGCATTTTCATGGCAGAGGCTGGGGAGCCGATGCAGAGAGAGGGCAGGCTGGGGAGGATGCATCAGTAAGTGACATGTGATGCCGGAGCGCGCAGTGGCCCAGCCTCGCTCAGGTGCAGCTCTCCGTGCTGTGCATCACGTACAGAGACACTGTCTATCCTCCAGCTATTTACTGCCAGCTCATTTTTCAAACACTGTACTCACAAGATTTTTTTCCCCTCTCTCTCTCCTCCCTGTAGAGATGCTCAGACAGTGCTCCCCATTCAGCTTCAAGCATGAGGTATCCCACCTGCACATGCATTGCATACGCTGACCTGCCTGCAGGTTGTTCTGTTGGGCTGGCCCAAATTCACCCCCCCCCGTTTATCCTGCTCCCTTGGGACTTTAGTCCTGGCAAGAGGAGCTCCAGTGAACAAAGAGGGAGGCTGGTGCGAGCTGAGATGCTGCTAAGGGGGAGACTTGGCCAGGGAGGCTGCTGCTCCTGCTTGCTCACCAGTGAGCCCGGAGGTTTGGCCCCAGCTACTCGCTTCCCACTGGGATGTGGGGTTCCCATCTTTGCTGCTCAAAGATAGCCCTCCCCAGCAAAAGGAACAGGAAGGAAAGGTGTGAGGGATTGGTAGGGTCCCCTGATGGAGGTGGGAGGGGTAGGACTTCATTCCTGTGGGTGACAGTAAGGGACATGGAATAAAACCCAAGAAGGGATTGCCCCATTGTACGCTGAGGAGGGAGAAAAAAACACTGAGGTGGGTGAGAGCACAGGCCCTGCCCAGTGGGGAACTGGAAACAGCTCACTGGGCCTACCCTCTTGCCAAGGGAAAGGGGCTGCCCCTCGGTGTTTCCTCCTGGAGGGGGCTGCTTGGCTCTGGGAGGGTTTCTTGCCAAGCAGGCACTATGGCTAGCTGGCGGCTAACTCATCCTTCTCCTGGCGGGCAAGTATACTTTCACCTTTTTTTTTTAAAGCCCAAGGCACATCGCTCTTAGATGAGAAGCTGAGTTTTTATTTCCCTTATCTCCCCACAGTGAAGAGTGGACTTCGTGGTTTTAGGGAGGTGCTTGAAAACAGGAGCTGAACGTTTTCCTACACGTGGGAGAACAGATAACAGAGGTAGGCGACCGCTCTTTCTGCTGCCTCCTGATTTCTGTCTCAGCTGCCTCCTCATTTCTAGCTGCTTGGTTGACAGTGGTGGGGCTGACTGCTTGGCTCTCGGCTGTGCTGCCCCAGAGGGGCAAATGCAGATACAGCTGGGGCAGACCAGAGGCTGGGGTGACAGGCTGGATGGAGAGATCTCAACTTGGAATTAAAGGCAAGGATGGGATCATAGAATCATGGAGTGGTTTGGGTGGGAAAGGACCTTAAATATCATCCAGTTCCAACCCCGCTGTCATGGGCAAGGTCAGGGACACTTCCCACTAGAACCTCCTTTCTGACCCCTGGGGGCTTTGGGAGCGCTGCTGCGATGAGGGCTCACGATGGGGTAGGAACCCACGGGCAGAGGTCGGGGTGCTGGCGCGGTGGTGGGATTGGGGGCTGCCCCTGGGCCGCCCGGGGCTATGCGCTGGCCGTCACACGCTACGGTAGGTGGCAGTGCCGCCCGGATTTTATGAATGGAGGAGGAGGAGGAGGAGGGGAGGCAGATGGATGCGGGGAGGTGGTGATGGAGAAGAGGAGGGAGGGCGGGGGGGAATTTGCTGGCTGGGCTCCGTTCTCCACCTCCGTTCCCCGTCGCCCCTGCGCCCTCCCCCAGCCATTAGCATAGGGCTGCCCGGGTTTACATGTCAGGCTGCACGTTGCCGCGGCCGGATCCAGCAGCCAGCAGCGCTGGCAGCCGCCCCGAGTCAGCTGCTTCCCAGCGAGGAGCGGCGAGGAGCCGGGAGGCAGCCCGCACGCACCGCTTTTAAGGTGTCCTCGTGGAGATGCCACCGCTTCCCATCCGACACCCCTTCACATTGGGGTCCCCGGTGTGCCTCCGGCTGGGTTTCACACCGGGCTGCCACTGCGACCTTGTGCCCTGGCGTGCCCCGCTGATGTGCTCCACGCATCCCCTGGAGAGCTTTCTGGGGTGCTGGGCCAGGAGAGGGGTCTGGGAGCAGGACGGGCTTTGGGGGGCACAACTGCCTTTTGCTGTCAACAAACTGCCTTCTCCCCACTGCCCGTTTCTATACAAAGCAGTGCTGGGATATCCTCCTGCCCTGCAGCTTCTCTGCACCCTTTGGGCCCCTCACTACAATAAAGACATTGAGATGCTGGAGGGCGTCTAGAGAAGGGCAACTAAGCTGGTGAAGAGGCTGGAGAAAAAGTGTTATGAGGAGCAGCTGAGGGAAGTGGGGTTGTTTAGCCTGGAGAAAAGGAGACCTTATCACTGTCTACAACTGCCTGAAAGAAGGTTGTAGCGAAGTGGGTGTTGGTCTCTTCTCCCAAGAGACAGGGGATAGGACGAGAATGGCCATAAGTTGTGCCCCGGGAGGTTCAGATTAGACATCAAGAAACTTTTCTTCATGGAAAGGGTTGTCAGGCACTGGAACGGCTGCCCAGGGAGGTGGTTGAGTCTCCATCCCTGGAGGTCTTTAAAAGACAGGTAGATGAAATGTTTAGGGATATGGTTTAGTAGTGGACATGTACAGTTGGACTTGATGATCTCAAAGACCTTTTCCAACCAGGCGATGCTATGATTCTATGATTCTACGTCCACAGTGACCCATCTTGTCCTTCCATGACCTCCCACTTGCATCAGATGTTCCCTTTGGTGGGGAAAGCCCAGAGAATAAGCTGAGTAAACTCCCTGCCATTTGCTGACAGAGAAGCTGGGGGCGATGAGTGCTCAGTGCTTTGAGATAAGGAAAAGCCTTATTTTTTTTTGTTTTTATTTTGGGGCCTCTGAGGCATCACCTGGGACTGTATGGGTTGGTTGCTTCCACATGCAGCTGGGATTTCCCACTCTAGGGACTAGGACATTAGCATCACTGGCAGGCTGTGAGACTGGTGACAGAAGAGCAGAACAGGTGACTGTGCACAGACCCAAAGCCTTCCCTCTAATGCCTGGGTGAGTATGGGTCATGCCTGCAACAGAGCACAGACAGCCCTCGCAGTGGGGAATCACTGCTTTCACATCCACTCTACCCACTCCACCACATGGGGAGTAAAATTTCCTTCAGAGGCAGCTTGGGCTGCTTGAGTTTCCTTCTCAGGAGCCTTTGAGGTGCAGAGATGCTCAGGGGGAGCTTTGGAGGAGGCTCCTCAGTGTGCCACTTCTCCAGGAGAGAAGCTGTAACATGGCTTTTCCCAGCATTAAATTGATAGAGTTCCTGCTGGGGGCACCTCCCCTTGTGCCACTTCAGTGCCCCAGTGCAGGAGCAGAGGCGGCCTGTGGCATAGGTGAGGGACCCCACAGAAAGCCCCAGCATGGCACTCGCAGCAGCTCAGCTCCATTTCTCAGCAGATCTCGCATTACTTGTGGGGTGGGCAAGGCTGGTGCTTCAACACTGACCCCCTCAGCACTGCCGGCTGCGCCTCAGGGGTGGTATCCTGCAGATCTGGTGATGCTTTTGGCACAGTCTGGGCTCTGGTTCCTGGATGCTGGTACTGCTGCAGCCTGGGTGATTCCACCTGACTGACCTAAATCCCACAGTGGTTTCAGTGGGACGCAGGGTGTTTCATCACCTTGTGTCTGAACTAGTTAGGTAGGATTGCTGTGTGCTGAGAGGTGGTTACTGCATGCCACCCTAAAGGAGTCCATGCTTCAGCAGCATCCTGGATCCTGCAGCAGGGTCCTTCATCCAGAGCACAGATGAGAGAGAGACTCTCCAGCCATCAGAATGAGGTGCCCCCAGGGCCAAGAGGTGATGCAGGAGGAGAGTAGAGCCTGCAGTGACATGAGTTCTTCCACCTATTGGTTGGCAGGAAGTCCTTGCCTGGCCAAGCACCTTGCAGCTCCTCAAAGCCACCAGCAGCACATGCCTTGGGGATCAAACCAAGGGACCATTGGGGCACACCTTGCCAGTGTATGTGAGCCTGGCTTGAGAAAAGGAGAGCAGCAGAACTTCAGAGCAAGCATGAAGCAGAGCTCAGCCCAGGCTGCTGAGCTGAGCCCACAGTTTCTCACCTTCATCCCGTGATCAGTGTTGGCTATTTCTGCTGGGCTGCCACAACTCCCCCTGTGCCCTGTGCGTTTGCCAAGCACTCAGATGATCCCTTGCTTGGAAGAGTTGACAATCCAGGGATTTTTGTTTGCATATTAAACCAGTTAAGTATTCAGCATTGGCTCCAGCTACCGCTGTGGGGAAAGCAACTCCAAGACACATAGTTTGCTGCCAAAGTGCCTGTGCTACCTCCAAGGCGCTGGTGCTGCTGCCCACTGATGCTGTGGCTGAGAGCGGGCACATGGCCGGACTCTGACGTGCCAGGCGGCATTTAAACAGTGTCTGACCAATTTAATGGAGAGAGTGGCTCTCTGCAAAGCAGGGAGCTCACCTTGCTATTGCCATGTTGAGGGACTTCCAGATGTGCACCCACCTCTCCGTCCTTGGGAAGCTGTCAGAAAGGAGTGGATCATCCCTGCCTACAACCCCAGATGCAGAGGACCAGGGTGGGGAAACCGATGTGCACCCTACCATCCTGTGCCTGAGTCCCTGTGGCCACGGGTAAGAGAGACCTGCTCCACATCCATGCATGGGGCAGGATGAGACCTCACCAATTAGGACAGTTGCACATGGGCCATTTGCTGTGTGCCTGGCACTTTGTCTCATTAGTTTTTCCCCATGCTGTTTGAAGGACCTGGAGTTGGTTGACCTGCTGGGTCAACATGCACACAGCATTACCCTTTTCCAGGGCAAGCTAGTCTGGCTCTCCTGCTCCCATTTTGGGAAGCAAAGATCAGGGGAGTACACCCTGCCCGGCACGTAGGCCATCCTTGGATAGTGACTGTGAGTGTTTGGCCGGTCTGATGCAATGAACTAATTAGGAATTTGCTGTCACCACAGCTGGACTCACCTGGCTTATATGCTGCAGATGGGTGATTCTTGCTCCGTGTGACAGTGCTCCAACCTCCCCAGGGTCTAGGAATAGCAGTGAGGGGATCACATGGCTGCTCTGGCTTTGCTCCCCTGCACTGTGCCAACCTCCTGGCAGCCACGCGTGTGAGCGTCATGAGGTGGCTTTAGTGGCCATGGAGGAATGTGCTTCTCCTCACCAGCCCTTGGGACAGGTGGGTGACAAGTCTCCTGATATGCCAGCAGCACACATGGCCGGAGTGCAGCCCTGGGAGGAGGAAGTGGTGGTCGTTGGACCC
The DNA here is from genome assembly GCA_033556795.1 of Tapera naevia. Lineage (NCBI taxonomy): Eukaryota > Metazoa > Chordata > Aves > Cuculiformes > Neomorphidae > Tapera > Tapera naevia. The sequence continues at coordinate 11,223,544 of JAUMJJ010000246.1, read as the reverse complement.
CTCCTCTCTGGGTTTCAGCTAAGGTAGCCAAGTGTTTCTGCAGGGACTTACAAAGGCCCTCCTGCCAGGCAAAGAGCTGAGTATAACAGTCTGTACTCCTTGCAGCGGGGAAGCATCCTGCCACCTGGCTGGGCATGGTGCTCTTCACAGCTGCTGGCCCCGCAGTGGGTGCCCAGCAGCTGTGAAGTGGGGTAGGCACAACATACAAGGACTCCACAGCCCGAGTCTGTCACAGGTAAGACGCTATACAGAGAATCTGTCAATGACAATGAATAATTTTAGTACCTATCCAAATGTCACGGGTCAGCCACTGGGCCTTCAGTGCTGATGCTAGCCCAAGGCACCCCAGCATCACTGGGTTTTCCCGCAGGGGGCTCCTGGAAAGAGCCCAGTCCCAGCATGTACCAAGGGCTGGGGTCTTTGAGTGGACACACTGAGAAACACCTTGGTACCAGGAAGTGGAGGATCCTGGGGATGACATGCTGGGCATGAGCAGAAATCAGCTGCAGCTGCTGGAAGAAGCTCCAAGAGAAAAACTGTGTGGGCCACAAAAATGAATTAGTGTTGACGTTCATAGAACATTTGTTTAGAATAATCAATATCACTCAAAGCTATTCAGCTCTGGGGAGCCAGTCACTGAGGCACGTACTAGATGTCTTCTGGTGTTGCTGTTCATGGCATAGCCCAAGTGGCTGGGTGGTGGTGAGGACAGCTGTCCCTGTCCTCGTGAACCCCCTTCTCTATGCTGCACTGCATCTTTTCTCCTTGGTTGCTCCTCACAGCCAGAGAGCTGAGCAAATGGTGGTTTCCTCTTCCAGAAGTGGATGCTCTGGGTGAGCAAAAGGCATTACTTCGCAAGGAGGTTGTGGTGGGGGCATCTGGTGCAAGGACCTGCCGAACTTTCCCATGGATGTAGGCGCTGGAGATCAGGAGGTAATAGGCAGCCTTGCCCTGGCTTTGTTCCGGATCTTGCCTGCTAGGCTGGTGGCAGTGGGGTCCCTGCAATTGTCAGGGTATCAACTCTTCCACCAGCATCCAAATGCAGAGTTTAGAAAAGGTTGTGGCTGGGGAGAGTGGGCTGTGCTCTACTGGCACCAATACCTTGTAGCTGCTTGTGTGTGTGGCTCTGCTGGCTGGGGATGGGCATGCATGAAATACCTCAGAGGCACAGAAAAAAACATATTTATTTCCTGGAAACCTATGTAAATTGAAACCATCTCCCAACAAGAAGTGCTGAGTTTGGTTTCCCGATGTAAAGTGGCAGCTACAATGAAGAAAAAGACAAAAAAAGGTGGGACCACCCACTGTCTGGAGAGAGCAACCCAGGCTCCCGGGCGTTTCGAGGGGGAACCAGCTGGGCCCTGGGGTCTCTGCAAGTGGGATGCTTGCTGCCTGCAGATACGGAGAAGCCTTCCCACAGCCCTCCCCAAACCCAAGGGAGCCACCTTAAGAGCTCTCCCTCCATAGGACCAAACGGGATCCGCCAGGCGTTTCATATACCATATTCTATAGCCAAGGAAACCCTAACAAAGAGCTCTACGCTCTCACGTTTCGCTTCAGGCTTCTCCCTGCTGCAGCTGGGGCTGAGTTTTTTAAAATCTTTGTGTCATTATTTCGTTCTTCTTTTGATTCAGCCATCGAGGGACAAGGAGATGCCAAACGAAAAGAATGGGCATTTAAACAGAACTAGATTGAAGAGGCAGTGTGTGTGCTGAACAACAAGTCTTTTTACATTTCATATGATCTTATACATGGGCTCCATTCAGTATATTTCCCCTCTGTTTCATTTGAATGTACAGAATTAGCCATTCACATCCTCTGGAATTACAGCTCTTTAACATTTCCATTCTGAGCTGCCTCCATATTTTGGGGGCTGGGAGCGTTATTAGCTCAGCTGGGGAAGCACAGGCTGAGGTCAGAGTCAGTCTTGCAGGCTGGAAATGAGATTTTCTTTTTTTGGAAAGTGCAAGATTTGATGCTTGATGACTGTGGTCAGAAAAATATATGAGTGTATACAAATATACACATGTGCTGGAGCATGCGTGTATCTGATTTCAGCAGAAGGGGGTCTTTTTCCCATTAATCCTTGTGGAGTTATTTCTTCAGCTAGCAAAGCAAACCTCAGTTTTCCAAAGCGGGATGTGCTCTGCAATCGCCCAGAGTTGTACGCGTGGCTGTGTCCTTGTGAGTGGCTGCTGCCTCATTGTCTTTTTGAAAGACAAATACTGAAAACAAATATTTACTGTGTTATTTACTAAAGCTCCCTGGATACTTGTACAAATTTAGAAGAGTTGGCCCAGAAAAATCAGTTGAACTGGGCTGGGAGTCACAAAAGGAAAACCAGGAGGGACGTGTGTATGCAGCAAATCCTGATGAAAATCTCGAGAGCCAGCACCACTGTCCTGAGTAAGTGTGGCACTGTGTGTTGACATTGGTGCATCTTGCAGCCCACTCTGCCTTAACTGAGAGTCCTGCAGCATTCCCATGGTGTTACTCCTTGCACCCCTCAGCACAAGGCTGGCATGGGAATGATGTTTCACTTGTGGATCTGCCTTTTTTCTGGCTTTACTTGTCTGCTGGTACAACCGCGCCAATGTCCTGTTTGGAGGTGTCTCACCTTTCCCCAGGATCTGCGCTCAGGAGGGTGTCTTGTCAGACAACCAGGATGTGGAAGTGAAAACAACCTGCAAAGAGGAGAGAGTGAGGTTCTGCAATGTCTCTCCTTGCCGCTTTGCAACACTTTCATGCTGCCTAAAAGGGCTTCCCTTGCAGGACCTCGAGGCTATGGATGAAGTGGTCCCCATGGACCAATATCCCCAAAAGAAGTCTCTGCCTCCTCTGCCACTCTTTCTTTGCTGTATTTTGAACCTTTTCTATCTGTGGCTTTTGCATCATCATTTCCTCAGGTCACCTCATCTAGTTGTTGTGGAATTGAGGACAAGGTGGTAAACAATAAACACGGGCCCCCAGTGGGGCAAATAAACCCAGCAAGGCTGAGCTTGGCTCAGAAGGCAGCAAGGCTCCTATTTGCCCCCTCATCTAGCTTTCTGCAAGGCAAGGTGTAGCTTGCCTTACAGAACGGAGCTTGCCTCAAAGACATTAGTGCAGCCCTGGGGGCTGGAACACCACACTCTTCAGGTGTTCATAGTCAGCTGACTTCACTTTAATACACAGCATCTGCAGAAGAGAGCTTACCTGGGCCAGGCACAAACCCCAGGCCCCAGGTCGACCACCCCTAAACCAGTCAGACACAATCCGCCTACAGGCTTTCCCGGAGATCCCTTCAAGCACAGCCCCCTGCCTTAATTTAACCTGGTTATTTATACCTTTTCCTGTGTGTGTTTAATTATAGTAGAACCTGGCAATACCGCTGTGCTTAACGGTCTGTTGGTGTTTCCATTATGAGCCCAGACTGGAAGGGATTATATAGCCTGAGTGTTTGAACTGAGCCTCAGACAGAGACTTGGCATAGACTTACAGCCCAAATACAAAGATTTTCAATTGGCTAATGGCAGTTTTGAAAAGAGAACATTTTTCACATGCTTAGCCCTTTCCATTTGCTTAAGCTGCCTTCCTCTGTTTTAAACTCAGCAAGCAAGGAGTCATAATTCAGCCTGTTACAGCAGTGACTCATAGTCGTTGCACAGCGATGCTGTAACCAGCCAAGGCAAGGCCTTCTGCCTTAAGAGGAATTACTCTCAGGAAGATGACTGGTGGAAAGTCATCTTTTTCACTCACCAGGCTCACACCATCTGTGCATCCAAACTGCAGCTGCTGTGGCCAGCACGAGTTGTCTGACCATGTCTCAGGCTCTGCAGTGGAGACATTTAGTGTGACCAAGATGTGCTGGGCTTCATGAGCAGCCAGCATCAGTTGTTTCATTCTCAAGTAGGTAACTCAAATAATAGGTTAGCTCGATGAAATCTTAAAGATGCTTTTCCTTCTCACCAGCTATATGAGGAGCCTGGGCTAATTAGCTCAGGCAGCAGCATCCATGCTGGCAATAGTCTAGTGGGACCGGCTCCACTTGGAGAGAGTCTAGAGTAGCTCCTGTGGTGGGATGTGGTGCATATATACATCTCCACAAGATTTTTCTCTAACGGCATGAAAGGCAGAATGAGAGCAAGAGAAAAACTAGGTCTTTTTTAATGCATAGGTATATTTGGTACAGAAATTTGCCTATGGTTTCACAGCAGGTCAAAGGGAAGTCTTGGGAGCAAATCTAGATCTGCATTGCACACTGATGCCTTTGCCATGGGTCTTCCCCCTGTGAATGCGTCAAATAAACAAGCTGATAAAACAAGCAAGGGAGTATTGTGTACTGAGAAGAGTCGTAAGTCAAGCTGGCCAGGCACCAGCAAAGAAAAGTTCTCTGTGTCCCACAGAGAACTGGTCCATCCATTGCTGTCATCACAGACCTTTTGCCTTTTGGAGCATGAGTGGAGGTGAATACCAACCCTCCCCACTCAGCCCAATGAGAAAGAGCAAACCCCAAAGCTGTGGCATTTGCAGCCTGACCCCAGAAGGATGCTATGCAGGGTGTCCTGCTGCTGTTCCTCCGGAGCTGGGGCTGGACTTTGATCCCTATCTCAGGGTATATTGGAGATGGATGCACTCAACTGGGCTGCACCAGGTGGCTGCACCTCTAACCTGGAAAGGGCTGGTGGAGACGGGGCAGAGGAGACAGCTCAGTTCCCACCAGGATTGTCACCATGGGAACTTTAGGGACCAAGGCCATTTACGGCTGGTTGTAAAACCTTACTCTGACAGCAAAGGCTTTCTTTGCCTCTTCCTCTGGACTTGGCCCTGGCTGTCTCAGAGAAAGCAGAATTGCATTTTACCTCCGGCTGGCTCTGCACACACATCTCCTGGCACTGAGCGCTGGCCCACTGCGTGGGAGCTGCTTGTGCCCAGGGAATCACCCTGGCTCTCTATCCCAGAGAAAGTAGAACAGATGCCTGAGGTCACAGAGCACCGCAGGTCTGATGGCTCTGCACACACCTGCAGATGTACAGGGGGAGAGAAATGGTGGGCTCACTTTCCTTCTGGGGTGCCGTTGCCCCTTGGAGAAGCTCTGAGATCAATTTGCGAGGCTAAGGATCTCTAATAAGGTCTAGCTGCCCTCGGCAGCCTCCTAGCTTGGATATAAATCCCAGCTTGGCCAAAGCTGGCAGTGCTGTGATGGAGAGACCAAAGAACAGCTGGCAGGAGCCAGCAGAGGAGAAGTTGAGGGCAGAAGGACTTCAGCAACCAGATCTCATCTGGTCCGTCTTCTGATGCCAAAAGCCTCTGTAAATCTACTTCTGCTGCACAGTTTCTGAGGACTGCCCAGGTTTGAATATCCAGCTGGCCCTCCTCTAGAGAGGGAAGTTAAAGCACAGAGCTGGTCAAGAATTTCTTCCTCTCTAGCTGCTTAGCTCCTGTCAAGAAAAAAGTCATTCTCACAGCTTGATGCTGCTTTGTCTCCTGCGAGCTGCAATCCAAGTGGCTCATGCCCCTCTTACCCTTTCACAGGCCCAGCACCCTGGTTGAACTGCTGATTCCACTGTATACCAGGATGCCCTGCTAACAAAATGTGGTGGCATGACCATAGTGTTGCATAGAAGCCTGGCATGGCAGAGGACAGCATGACAGTATAGGGGAGAGTGTGGCATAGCAAGGCAGATCCTGTCAGGGAAGGGCAGAATCTGGCAAAGCAGGGCAGGGCAGAGTATGGCAAAGCATGGCTTGAGGACCAAGAGGCATCCCTTGTGCTTTGCGGTCAAGGTCTGGGGAAGGGTGGGCATTTGGCCAAACCGCCTGCCTTCCAGGAGTTCAGGCTTGTGTTAAAAAGTACCAGCTCCCTGCAGAATCCAGAACTTGCTGTTAAAACAGAACAAAACATTCAATACTAAGAAATAGCTCCAGCAGATATTCTCCAGCTGCTCTGTATGGGAAGCATTTAAATGGAGACAGAGAGAGAGAGAGAGAGAAGGAGAGAGAGAGAGAGAGAGAGAAAGAGAGAGAGAGAGAGAGGTGCTCCCTTTCTCAAAGACACTTGCATGCTCAAACTCTCTCCTCTGCAGGTTTCCCCACAGCCTGAGGTTCAGCTCTGCCCATTGTGTCTGCCAGGGCCTGTGACCCCTGTCTGCACAGAAAGACAACTCCTGGCAGAGTGATGCACTCGGAATAACATGGGCCACTGCTTTATCCATTCTTCTTTTGCTTCATGCTCCCTGATTTTCATCATAGCTGAGTCACTGGCTGGCACCCCGGCTGGAAGATGAGCGAGTCACCCCTGTGCTACTGACAGAGGCTGAATGCAAACTTTCTGCTCTTGCCTATAGGTGTGAAATGAGGAAGAGATGTGTTTCCCAAGAAGAAGCCACAGGATTGGTCCTGGCCTTCATGTGGGATTCTGGGGGAAAATGCAAAGATATCACTGCTTTGTGAGTGTAAGTGCATTTTCTTCTATAAGTTTTTTAAAATTTTATTTTATTTTTAAGAAAGCAGAAAGAAAATTTTCCTCCTTAAGGGAAAAACAGGGTGAAGCAGAGACTGGTAGCATTGACTGTTCATCCGTGGAGAAGAGCAGTCGCATGAAAGGCCAGCTAATGTCCATGGAGAGACTGTTTGCGTTGGTGCCTAGAGCTAATGAAGTATGACTGTGAAGGGGGCTCTGAATGCTAGTGCAAAGCGAAGCTCACAAGCTTCAAATGTTTGCCTGGATGGTCTCCAAACCTTCTGCCCTCCTTTGGGCTAGAGCTGAGGTCAGAGACCTTGGAGCTGTGAAGATTTCTGTGCGGCAGCTTCCAAGCAAAACCAGAGCATCACAATGAAAATAAATAAACAAATGGTGCTATTCTGAGCCTCTGCCACATTGGAGAGTTTTGTTTGCACCACACCAAGCAGGATGTGTCCCTCCCTGTTTGGAAGCAATGTCCCAATTTATAGTTTATTACTCCACAATCAATTTGCTCTTCTGTTTTCAGGGCGTGGAGCCTGCACACACCTGCAAGACCTTCAGCTCACACTATAGAACTCTGCTGATCTCTGCTAGCAGGGCAGGACCTTGATGTCACAGTGCAGGACTCATTCACCCTCTACTGGGACGAGCCCTTGCAGTAATATTTCCAATGATATACAGCTTCCCCTCAATGCCAAAGAAACCTCTTTGCAGATGTGATCTTGCCCTGACAAACCCCAAAATGTCAGCTCTTATGCTCCCTGCTCACCTTTTGGCTATCACTTCTGCCCGTGATGCTGTCCAAGACCTTTTCAATTTGTCTAGGCCCTTGCCTAGTTATGTGCTGGTGATATTCAGCAGCTGGATTCCCTCTTCCTCCTGCCTTGTTCCTTGTTTCCTCTGGCTCCCAGGATACCCTGGCTTTCTCCAGGGCTGCATCCTTGCAGGTTCCTCTTCATCCTTGTGCTGTGCTCTCAACTTGTTGCTATTCTTCATGCTAACTCATCATGAGGTTCACCTTCATTTTCCCTCCCAGATCCAGTCCAGTTTCTCTTCAGCCAAATCCCCATCCCAAATCCTCTTTCATCCCAGCAGTTGCTGTCGACTCCTTTCTCCACTTGCCTGTGTGTGCGTTGTTCGTGCTGCTTGGGCCAGGATGGGGAATGCGAGGGGGCAGGAGCTGCTTAATCTCAGGGAGGGACTGGACTTGTGGTCTGGGTTGCAGCGATCCACAGCTTTTCTTATCTGAAAATCCTGCTCAGCCCCTGGCTGGAGTGCATCCTGAAAAGATTCAGGGAATTTTGCCGGTGAGCATTATAAGGCTATCTTAAGGGAGCACATGTGAAATGGAACATTTCAAAGACTTGGCTAAGTTTGGTGGCAACAAAGGGTGCATCTGGACTAAACCAAAGGCCTTCCCTGCTTCTCCTTTTGCCAACCTTCAACTTTGCATGCCAAAAACATGCAGCTTCAAGAGCTCTTCAAAGAAAAGGTCATCAGATTTCTCTGTAACAAAAGCAAGACAAACCAAAATATTTCCCCTTACAATGTTCTTGGAAGCAGATGAATCATTTTGGCTGAAATTGTATATTTTATATCTGTATTTGTATACATAGTTCAGCGTTAGGCAGCCAATCAGCAAGAAGAGATTCAGCCCAAACGGTGTAAGTATGGCCAAGTTAAAACCGGCTGAAAACCGGCACTTGGCATGGGAAGAGTGACAACATGTTCCTAGTGCTTGGCGGGAGCAGACCTACCTGCAATGTCTGTCCCTTGTATCTCTGCTTTCACAGAGCTGCTGGTGTGGAGATTATGTTTGGTTGAGGTGAAGGAAGTATGAGAAAACCCTAAAACTTCCATTCTTTTCTGCCTTCACTTTCTTTCTCCTCCAGGCCAGAATGACAGTGCCCAATCTTTAAGCTGTAAGCTGTACCCAGGCTTCTGCCTTGGTTTGGAGATGAAGCTCAAGGCGGACAGGGTATGGTTGCTTATGCACACGAAAGTTAGTCAGCTTATACCAGTGCTTTCCAGCTACCTCAGACTTATACCACAGGACAGCTCAGAATGGTCTTGAACCCTGCATGCATAGGGTAAGGCTGTGTGGTCCTCATGGCAGGGTGAGGATGTGAGGAGATAAAGGAGCCAGGCACTGCAGACTGATGTGCAGGGAAGTGTAGCTGTGCAAGAAGAAATTGCAGATGATGAGGGCACCAAGGGCAGGCAGGGCTGGGTGAAGCTGTACCAGTGCTCAGGTCTGTGCAGGATTCCCTCCTGTTTTCCTGCAGTGTGATGAAATGGTATTTCACTGGCCTTCATCCTGGTGCTCTGTAGTGTGTCTGTGTTCTGTCAGCATCCTGAATAGAAGTGATGCTGTCCAAGACAGGGAGAAAATTGTACTGCAAGGAGACCAGCACTGGGCTGCATAGCCATGCCATAGCAAATGGTGTAGAGTGCCACTGCAGCTTGGTATCCCCTTTTTGGCTTGCTTGTTCGGGTGGAGGAGTTAAAAAGCCCCTTTCCCCCCTCTCTCTCCCTCATTGCCGCTGTGCCCTGGTAAAGGCCACTGCTATTGCAGTTGAGGAAGGCAAAAAACTGGCCCAGCTGTGGTGGGGCTGCAGTGGGGGCACAGAGGGCTGGGGAGCAGGGATGCCCCTCATGAAAGTGCTACATGTCCTCAGAGGTGTTGCCAGAGTCTCCTATAAGCATGTTTTTTGCTCTCCGGGAGACTAAAGGGCCTCTGAATGCAAGGAGAGTTTGGCAGTCATTGCAGGCTTTGCCATGTAACTGAGGTGCTTTGGGGAGGGGAGAGACACCCTGAGAGCAGGGGCTTCTGGTGTGGCAACTGCAGTTTTCATGATGACAGCCTCCTTGCTCCCCACCTCTGCCATGTAAAGGGCTCTTCATCAGTGCTCAGCTAACAGCAAGCTGCATTTTTCTTTCTGCCCATGGGGCATCAGGCAGTGCTTCCCATTTAAGCACCGCTTATCACTAGTGGTATGGAAAATTTTGACAAGGGGAGGAGGGAGGAGGGACAAGTCAGAACATGGACAAGGAAATAAATATTTAGACTCACATCCACAGAAGATAATGTGGTGCTTTACGTCCAGCTGCCATCAAGGTGTTATGAGCAGCCTCAGAGGTCAGAAGGGTTTGCCCATGCTTGACTTGGGTGGCCAATAGGTGCTTAGCATGGCTCCAGTACTGTGGTGTCTCCTGCAAGCCTTGGTCATCTGCTGGTGTGCCTTGGTCTGAAGCTGATGGAGGCCAGGGTATGTGAGTCACCGGCCTCTGCTGGCCGTCGTCCACGCTCTCCATTTGGTGCTGCTTTGTGTGTGTGAGAGCGCACTTCCCTCTCCCAGCTGTGCGTGCCTGCCTGCCAGCGCGCCGCTGATTGCATTCGCAGCTGTGCTGGTTTTTGTGTCTCCTCTAACTCTGAGAGTGTTGTTCACAGACTAGAGGGAAAGAAGGAGGACGGAGAGGGGGAGGGAGGGAAAATGAAATGGAAATTAAATGCGAAATAAATTAATAAACCAACAGGGGGAGAGATTCCTAGTAGAAGGGGATGTCCACTTTCAGAGCAGTTTCCCCCCCCCCCCCCAGCAGGGTAGTGTGCCATTATCTCCACTGTGCCTTCACCATCAGCAAGTAGAAGATGCCACCTTCTGAAGATTCCTTCCTGGAAGATGAACTGGGGTCCCTGCTGGAAGTCCTCCTGCTTTGCTTGGACACTTGTAGCTTCTCTGTGAACCACATTGTTTCCCAAGAGAAACAGAGCCACTGCTTCATGGCTTTGCACCCAGCTCTGCTGCTTCTGGGGGTGTTGCTGCTCTCTCTACATGGTGAGGCGTGCCATCTGTCCTGCAGATAGATGGACTGGACCTTCCCCAGATGCCACTGTGAGCTCGCAGTGTACAGCCCCCAGAGCACAGCGGCGGTGAATGCATATCTGGACAGCCCCTCCAGTGGTAGCTGGCTGGCAGCTGCAGAGTGAGGACACACATGACCCTATGCCTGACAGTTGCCTTCATCGCAGTAGGTGCGCAGGAGGTCTCCATCTGTGGTACCTGGCAGGGGAACCATGAGACATTTCAATGGGGAGAGTCCCACGTGTCAGGAGGTGTTTGGAGGTAAGTTCTGCTCTTTGCAAAAGGTTGGGGAGGACCTCAGGGTGGACTGCCCAGGATCCTGATTCTTGTGTCATCCTGCGGACAGCATAACCCTCAGGGGGTCTTGTGGGTCAGGAAGTGAACTAAGAGACAGTCCTGAGAGCCTGAGTGCCTTCCGCCTCTCTCCACTGAGGTGCTGGAGTCTTGGATGTGTCAGCCTTAAGCTTTCCTCTGCATTTCACCGAAGGCTTTGCCAAATGGTCTGTACCCCCATGTGCCCCACAAAAACCTTCAACAGGTCACAGTATCCATCACGTAGAGTCTTCTGAGGATGAGCAGGATCATGAGAGAAGAGGTGGGCCAGCCAAAATCGTATGGGTTGTGTGCCACACTGTCTTTCTTCTCTGTGTTTTATGGTTGATGGATTTGACAAAGGCCCCACAGACATCAAAATATTGTCCTCCCAGCCAGGCCTTTCCTGCAGCAGACCCAGTTTCTGAAAGGGGCCATTTGAATTTCCCATCGCTTGGCCCTGTTAACACTATCTTTTTCCCAGGGATCGGCAATGGCCTAAGCTTGATTGTGCATTAGTTGGCATGGATGCAGATGTGTGGAGTCTAAGGGTTCCCCACCTGTGGGACACCTGTGCAAACAAGATTAGACAAGGCCCCAGGGGCACAGGTCAAATCAGGACAAAGCAGTGGCTTCCCAGCGAGGGGTGGGAGGGCTGTAACTTCCTCAGCAGCTGGAAGCCTGCAGATACGATGAGAAAGGCACTCAAGGGGTCTGAGACAGTGTTTAAACAGCCTGGAGTGGAACCAAGCTGACTTTACCATTTACAGCCAAGGTGTATGCTGCAGACAGCAGAAGGTATTTTCCCAGTCTTTCTGGCAGTCGCCACTCACAGCTGGAGAAACGCTTTGGATGTGGGAGGCTCCTGGTGAGATATCAAGCCTATGTGCTCTGTTGGTTGTGCTGGGTAAGGGCTTGGGTGCAAGAAAGCCGTCGGCTGCATCAAAGACTCTCTTGCTTTTTGCTCAGGTGCCTGGGGTGATGGGTGAAGGACATCCCGTGTCCTGATCCCCAAGCTGCTCCAGGATCCCGAGACCAACATTGCTTGCCTTATATTCCATGTATTTTCCCTGGCGGGAGGTGAGGGAAGTGATAATGGTGGACCTTCTATAATCAGGGACTTTGACTCAGTAACGTGGTGCCACCCCTCTGGCATGAGCCTTTCCCTTCCCTGGAGAGGCCAGCATGTGGGGTGGCCCCCACCACGGCACTGAGGGCAGGCAAAGAGGGGTGAGGTTTGATGACTTACAGCATGTCTTGCTGTGCTGTGGTGTAGGGCAAGGAGTGTGAACCCTGTGGTACCAGCCTGAGAACAAGCGTGTGAAGGAGGAGTAGCTGCTATGTTGGTGGGGTTGGTGAGAGTAGAGAAGGAGTGGTTGGAGAGAGGGGACTGCCATCCTCTGAGGTTGCTCAGCTCCAGAGGGGGATGGTGAGTATCTCACAGGATAAGCCCTCAAAATCCTGGGGTGGGGATGTCAGTTCCCCTCAGACGCTGCATTCTCTGCCATCATCCTGGAGGCAGCAGTCTGGGGTCGTCTCCAAGAGGGACATTGGGCAGGAGCATATTTCCCACTGTCCTGTCCCAGCAGAGAAGGCCTCAGGGAGCACATAAGGAGGCTGCTAGCTGGGAGGAAAACCAGGGGCAGCAGCCACCAGAGGCAGGTGGGTAGGAGGCCCAGGGAGGGGACAGGGACACAGCAGCAAGAAGCTGTCCCAGCAGGCTGGCAGCACCCCAGTGTGCAATGAGGCCAGGGCTCTGCCTGTACCCATGAAAGCTGTAGTCATGGGGAGGAAGTGGGACGCTGTAACCTTTATCCCGCCACACACTCTCCCCACTCCGAGCGGTTCAAAGGGAGGCAAGGGGGTGGGAATTTTGTCCTCACCTCCCCTTAGCCCTGTTCTAGGGAGTGAGAGAGAGCGCATGGCACCCCACGGCGCGGGCAGCAAGCTGGCATCCCAGCTTGAAAAGCAAGACTGTGTGCTGGATAAGGAGCCCCCTGGGCACTCGATTTCCCTCCCTGTCTGGTAGCCTGGCAGTGGTGAAATCCTAACCTGGCGCTCCTCCTAAATACCGCCCTTTGGTATTTCCCCAGCCACCTGCATCTCAGCCCATCGCCTCCTCCCACCATCCCTGTCCTGCGTGGGTGTGGGAGGCACCTTTCTCCCTTCTGCAGATCCTCCGGCAGCCCCTCCTCCCCACCTGGGAAACAGGCTCCCTTCTCTTCCCGGCCTGCTGTGCAGACACCCAGCTTTGCACGTAGCAAATGGAGGCGATTTCCTCCTTAGCGGCAGCACATGGAAAGTATTGAGCTGTGTGTGTGTTTTCTTTCCCCCCTCTCTCTGTCTCTTTTCTTTTTTTTTAATTTCCCTTCCCTTGCCCGACACGCTGCCAGTGTGCTGTTGGATGCAGTGTTAAAGCTCCCACTCTTCTCCGCTCGTGTACATCTGCTCCTGGTCATTCTGTGCGGTGCTGAATGTCAGGAAATGACTGAATGATACAACAGTCACAGCCAGACTGACCCGGCGCGGGCAGGGAGGGAGGCAGTGAGGACATTGGTGGGGGTATTGGGAAGCAAGGGGGAAAAGAAGGCTTTTGGGAGTCATGGCTCAGCTGATATCTGTTGTGCTGCTTCTCTTCCAGCAGGAAGATCGATGAGGGTCCCCTGTGTCTCTCCTCTATAGTCCGGTCAGTGTCTCTGGGGTTAGTTTGCTAATAGAGGGGACACAAAGGCACTTATTCCTTCACTTTTCCAATGGAATATTTTTTCCTAGCCAAGCACCAGGCAAACCCTGGAGAAGAGCCCTTTGCTCATCCTGCTTACCATCTGGGGTTAGAACACAAATATACTGCATGTATTGATTGTGTGAGATGCCCGTCACCCAATGGAACTGGGATAGCCAAAGAAACCTTGTACAGACTGGGAGGGGGTGTCTTTAAATACACAGTGCTTGGGGTAGCCTGCCCTGACAAGGAAAACAAAATGCCAGGGACCCAAAAAGGATAGATGCTATGGGTCGTGAACTGACTGTGGCAACCAGCTTAACATCAGGACTGTGTTATGAAGACTTCAGCTGTCATTGTAATATTGGGACAGAGTATTTGTCCCCACAGACTGGCTGTAGCACTGGGGAAAGGAGAAATGGGGCACCTGCAGCGCAGCGATGCTGGCCCTCTGCCAATGCAAGGGCAGGCAACAAGCTAGTGTGAAGGGGCAGGACCTGTGCAGGGCATTGGTGGCGGAGTCCAACGGCTGTTGTGTGTGAAGGCGACTTTGCTCTAGGAAAGGACAGCAGCTAGGTGGCTATAGGATATATATAGACACCTCTGAGCTAGCAGTGCCAATAGTTAGTCACCATGAGGACATGGTCCAGGCTCCATGCTGGTGGTAAATGACTCATGTTGAAGACTGTGAGACCAGAGCTTTGTTGCTTTTTGCACTCAAGCCAGATAGACTTAATGCTAGGATGGGTACATCCTTCAGGACTGGTAGAGAGTCCTTCACAGCATCCTGTGCCATTTGAAAGGACAGCACATATGCGCTCTGGAACAGACATCCTATGAGCACAAGAGTCTGTCCTTTCCATCAGTACCCTGCTGTGTATTTGAGAGAATTACCAATGGAGTCAAGAAATTTGCTGTAAATTCTTACACAAAATGGGGAGAAGGGAGAAGTCTTTGCAGCACGCAGCTCACCAGCTTGTTTGAGTCCTTGTGCCTTGTCTCCACTCCTCATATCATAACCTGCCTGGGCTGCTGCCGTGGCCGTGCTGAGTCCACATGCAGGGGCACATGGTGGGCAGGCTGGTTTAGAATATGTGCACAAGCTTGGCATGCTGCTATGTTTTATTAGCCAGTGCATCAAGGAGCTATGTTGACCTGAGCCAGGCAGGTGGAGGGAATCCCTTACCCTAGGTCCTGACGCTCGTAGCTCTTGCAGGAACCTGTGGTGCATGAGGACCAGAGCAGCATTTCAGGGGAGGAGGTGGTGGCCCTTCTCTTCACCCAGCTGTCTGGTCTTTGTCCTCTGGACCATTTCCTTCCTCAAAGCAAGCGCCCATCTGACTCATGTTTGAATCCCTTCTCTGCTGCTGCCCCAAGGCCTCATTGCACACAGAAATTGCTGTATGTGTGCAGAACTTGCACCGTGCCATCCCTTGGAACGTGTTTCCTGTCCTCCCACAAGCTGCTGTCCCTGAGCTGGTTACAAGATTTCTCTCCTACTTGGAGTATTTTACATCCAAGCCTGGTCTTTTGCATGCCAAGATTTTGACACTGTCCAACTTCTTCTTAAAATCTGAGCCATCTTCTTCTGCAAGCTGCAGTCACAGTGTGGTCAGTGCTTGCAGAAGTTTGTAGGCATGTGAAGCATGAGGTGTTTTAGAAAGGTGTGGGGCTCTTTAGCCAGAAGATAAACATGATATGTCACCTTCTCATTGTTTTGATACTGACCCAGCCCCTCAGTGGCGTGCTAGGAGGGTGGAAACGGTGTTGTCTGCCAAAAAATGGCTGCATCTCACTCACAAGCCAGAGCAGTTTTGCTCTCAGAGCATGTGGGAATCTTTGGGCAGTGATACTGTTTTTCCTTTGTTTCCAGATCCTCAGTAGCATCCCTGAATGGGAGAACTTGGGACGGGCTGATCCAAACACCACCAATGGACTCAGGTTTTGGTGGCCAATGGTGGAAGAGGCGACTATGGGGTGATGGGAGATGCAACCCATCAGGAGCCAGGGGAGGTCCCAGGAGATCGGGCTAGGCTGGGGGAGGTACTCTGAATCCAGGGAGATCTGGGCTAGGTTCCCCCACCCCTCACCACCTCTGCAGGCACATAGTGCTGTTCTGGCACCAGTGTGCCAGCTCTGCTGTGAGCTCAGGGACATACTGAAGTGGGACTAAAGGCTTTGGAGGGAGGAAGCCTCCTTGAGTGTTGCCCTCACTTTCAGAGCGGAGTAAACTGGCCATGACTTCCAGGCATCTCTGTCCCTGTGACTGCAAGCCTATTCCAACATCCAGCAATGCTTTTGATAGGTTATTGGGGTCCCTCCTTGCTTTGCTCTCTCATCTGAGAAGGGTTGATCTGGGTGATGCCCCACCATCACCCGAGCCCTCAGCAACTACCATCTCAGTCCTGGAAGGTAACTACCCCTGCCCCAGCTCTGTGTGCCTCTGTTAGCCATAAAGCTGCATCCGTGATGGTCACCTGCAAGGAGCTGGCAGCATCTTGGAGCAGGACTCACAGGTACACATGGATGGCTGCTACCTTCCCGCCTGGCTTGCCCCACAGCTCTGCCCTGCCTGCCAGGCTTGGGAGTGAGCACCCAGCCCGGCGGAGCTGGAGGCGGTCAGGGTGTGGAGATGGGAGCACGCTGCCTGGGATACCCAGCCAAGCCTTAGTCAGAGCCCTGCTATCATACGTGCAGCCTGGCACTGGGATGGGGTGTGAGCCTCTGTGAGAGGCAGGGAGGAAGAGTGGTAATAAATGAGTCTCGGTAATTAGTTCCCACTCCTGGTGAATGTTTTCTCTTCTAAACGTGTGTGTTGGCATGATGCCAGGCAGGGCTTGGCCCAGCATCCAACAGACACCTCCTTTTATCTCAGTTATTTCAGCAAATCTGTTAATTGTATCTACCTCAAGCCCTGGGCTCAGGATGGTGATCTCACATCAAACAGGAACGGCTCATAAAGTGGATCCTAGCCGGGCACTGAGCTCAGCTCTGAGGGCTGCAAAGAGGAGTGAGTAAGGGACCTCCCAGACTGCTATTTCATCCCAGGTTCTCTGCAAACATCCTTCTCCTCCTGCTGGGGCAGATGGGGTCTGCAGGAGGCTGTTGGACTCCACGTTTGGCAGGCTAGGCAGTGAAGGAGTTTTGTATGCTGATGACTTCTGCTAAAGGATGTCAAATCCCTGCCCGCAAAAAGTCCTAAAAAGTGGCCACCTGAAGCTCGGGAACATATAACACTGCAGTGCTTTGAAATTGGGAACAAATAATATCTGTAAAATGCTTATCTGGGAGTCAGGCAGTGGGGCTTATCCCAAAATATATGGACTTGCTGCCAAAGCTCCCTGCGTAGCACTGACACAAGGGTATTACATAGGATGTCCTTGTTGCAGGAGCTGGCTGCCTGGCTCCAGGAGGTTCTTCAGGCCTCCAGCCTATCCTGCACATGCCCTGCAGACAGCTCAATAATTTCCATTCCACAGTCCAATCTCTTCCTCTGACACAATTACTTAAACGTTTCTTTGCAGCCCTCCAGGCGTCCCACCCTCTTGTTGGCTTCCCTTTTCAAATCTCTTTCCAGCTCATCTCCACGAGAGTTTGCCCTCAGCTTCCCTTCAGAAGAGCCTCATGTTTGGGGCCCAGGGTGGAGATGTACAGGAAGACCATGGAGGTCTTCCTGCCCTCATAACCCAGACCTGTAGCTTCAAGCAAAGATGTGAGAAGACCCTAAAAAGGGCATGGGGAAAAACAGGGGCAATGCCTTATTCCCAGGAGAAAATGGTTGTGTTCTGGGCTTAGAAAGGGCCATATCTCAGAGGCCCTCCCACGGCTGCTTTTGGACGAGAGGCTTCAGCCCAATAAGCCAGGGCAGCAAGCATAGGCTTGCTTCTCTTCTGGAGTGATTCTCTCTTGGTGACATGAATAATAATAAAAGACTTTACTGCCTTTGGTGTTCTGCACCCCTGGGACACATCTTGTGTCTGGAATGCAGGAGCTGATGAGGCCATTTTTGACCTAAGATACCATGTGCAAGCAGAGTTCCTGGTGCGCTGCTGGGTGCTGCTGAGCCACAAAACTATGGCAGATGGCTCCTTCCCAAGAACGTACATCCCAGCTAAACAATAGTCCCCCACCAGCCACTAAGGTGGTGGAGAGCACTGCGGAATCCAGCAGGGCAAGCCTCCAGCTGGGATCAAGCAAGTGGCTGGGCTCCCTATGCTCTCCAGCACCACAGTGGAGAAAGTGGTTTGGAAGAGGTGTGTGGGAAACCTCTCCCAGGCATAAGTGGGTGAGAAGAGAGGGAGCATGCATGTGCTTGTTGGGAAAGCAAGCAAGCAGGTTGTATTGATTGCCTGGCAGGGCCAGCAGAGCGGAGGCAGGACCTGCTCTCTTACAGGAAAGGAGACGGTGGGGAGGGACCATGCGGATGCTGGAAGTGGAGGTGCTGTGTGTGATGGGTGGGGAGAAAGGCTGGTGTCCGGCAAAACTGTAACCACTTGCTATCATGAGATGTCCCAGAGGACAGCTGTGGCTGTCCCAATGGCTCATAAATCAGCTTTCAGCTGGCCAATGCTTGGATCGCTCCAGCAGAGCGGTAGCATTCTGCACAGCTTCGTCTCTTCTCTACCCTACAGGGGCCTATCCCTTCCCCCAGCCACCCTGCCCACATTCTCCGAAGGAGAACCCAGCCCTTTAATTCCAATCACAAATTCTGGAAATGATTAGCAGGCTGTCATCACTCGGCCCCACCGGATATAGGGCACGGGGCATTTCCGTCCTCCGTAATTAACGGTGTGCAAGGCTGCCTGGCTCTGTGGCGGACAGGGGAGAAGTGAATGAGCAGCACTCCCCCTGCCTGCCCTTCCCACTCCCGGGCTGGGAAAACCGCTGGACCAAAAAGTGGGGCAAGGAATAAATTCATTCATGGCTAAAGGTAAGGACAAGGCAAAATGTTTTACCAAAGAACTGGGCTGCTCCTGTCTGGGAAAAGAGAGGGAAAACAGTGTGGTTGGGGCAGGGGGACAACACTGGGGCAGTGCCCTTCACTGATGCGCAGAACTGCATTTTGTGTGACTGCTGTCGCTTCCCCCAAGGGGCCTGGGAACTCAGTGGCCCGTTCATCCCCTATCCCTTCATGGTACCCAGGGGCAGCTGCCACCTCCTGCCTGATGGAGAGGATGTCAGCATCACACCCGCAACCTTCTCCACGGTCACCCAGCAGCCTTTGTTTCCCGCTCTGCCTGCCCCTTTCCCAGGACGCTCTCTGGCTCCTGGGAGCTGCCTGTTTGCCAGCTGCCTAGTGAGACCCGCTATCTGCCCCGTGTGAATGTTGTGCATCCATCCAGCAGCTTCCCAGCTCTCTGCTGAAATGCCTCATTGTGCAGCTGGCTGGACTACGTGAGCTTGGCTACGTGGAGCCTGTTTTACTTTGAAGCTAACTCTTCCTTTTTCGTCAACAGAACTGTGTGGTGCAATTGTAAAATTTCCCCTCGTTGGCCAGCCTCCTGATATTAACAAAAACTCCCTGCTATGTAAACAGGCCAGATGCTGAGGGATGCTGTCTGCAGGCTCACGTGCCCTTCTTGCACCACAGGAGGTGCTGGACCCACACCTGTGGACTCCCTGAGCTTGCCAGAGAAGTTCAAGCCTTGTGCCCCCTGGCCAGGGCAGAGACACCAATTCCCTGGTCATTTTACCGATGATCTCAGATGAGTCTCTTCTTTCCTTTCAGATTGGCTGGCCCTGCTGAAATCCTGGCCGAAGTGGTCTCAAATATGGTAGTAATTATCTTACGAAGAAGGGATGAGGCTCCAGATGATGTGGGGGAAAAAGGCAGAGGAATAGTACCTGTTATTAAAGCAGCTAAGGAAATGGAGCCACCGGACTATGAACCTGCCAGGTTGCCTTAAGCATCAACAATGGCCTTGGAGCAAACATCCTGTTGGTAAGAATGACTGTGATAGCAAGGTGAGAACTAAGAGCCAATGTGGATTTGGTAATGGCCTAATTTCCTTCTACAGTAGTGTTGGAGGGCAAGAAGATGTGTCCTGGCTCTAATTCTATGAGCTACTTGCGTGATAAGCCTGGGTGTTGGTTTTGAAGATGCATACTACACTTGTTGCTGATAATCAGCCACATGGTGGTTGCAACACTTTGGAGATCTGGATGGACGTTGAGGCAGATTGTGACGTTTGTGGAATGGATATAAACAGGATGCAGTTCGTAAGGGCAAATGCAAGCCACGACAGGGTAATTTGCTGTATCCATATACAAGGGGACAACGAGGCCTCTGGAAAAGGACATGGGTGCCATTGTGGTGATGGTTGTCATTACTGAGTGTCTTGGCAACATGCAGACATGAAGAAAACCAAACATCCCTACTAGGTTATATAAAGAAGAGTGCCACGAGCACCATGTATGCTGCAATCATTCCACTTTATGCAGCATTAGGAAAGCCTCATACTTCCTGGATACATTCATTTTTTTGGGCAATGTTGCTTAAGAAAGGCTTACACCTATTAGAGTCTATGGAAGATGATCAGCAGGCCAGTAACCATGACCTATGAGTAAAAGTTGAAAGAAATGCATTTGTTTAGTCTGCGTGGGAGAAGAGGAAAGGGCAAACGTGACAAGCGTCAGGATTCTAAAAAGTGTCTGAGAAATGAACAGAATGGATTGTTCTCCATCTCCAGGAGACATAAGGTTACACATCCTGAAAAGGTTTCCGTAAGCCCTTAAGGGCTCCTGTCCTCTGTGTTGCAGAGAGCACACGATCTCCTTCTCTAGAAATTTCCAGAACCAAGATGTTACAAATACCTATCATGCCCAGTTAATCAGCTGTATCCCTTCTTGGCAGAGATAACATCTAGATGATGTCTCAGGTGCCTTGTTTTTGGTCATGCACCATTACATTGTAAGGTGCAGTTGTGCAGTTCCAGGAGTAAGGTAGTCTTTGCAAGCTGACAAGAAGTGCATTACTGAAAATCAATGAACAGTTATTCTCCTCCTATTGCCATGTTGCCCAGACACCATACCATATTCTCTCTTTCAAAAAGTGGATAGCCTTGCAGAATACATGGCACAACACCAGCAAGCTGTCAATTGCCCAGATGAAGCTTAAGCCACTGTTAAGACAACCCAGCTCTGCAGCTGATGGAGGACAGCAGGCTGCAATTCCTTCTTGCTGGGAAATGCAGTGGTTTAGTTGCACTGTGGAGTCTCCTAACTGTGCAGAATTGGGATTCAACCATAAAGGCTCATTACATCATTCCTGTCTACAAGAATCAGATGACAAGATTTCTTGAGTGGGTCCCCCATGCTAGCTAGATAACATGTAAAGGTTTAGAGAAGTGGTGGATGAACCCTACATGTTGTTGCGGCTGTGGTTAAACCACTAATCCAGGGTAAGCTGCAAGTGTGGAATAAACATCAATCCTTGAATGAGCTTTGATGACAGCAGGAGAAAGAGGGCATTAGTCTCCACTAAGTCCTTCAGGAGGATGATGCGCTGAAGCTGCTGAGTCCTTCAGGGGTCAGTGGGAAAGAGAGTCCACAAGAGCCCTTCAGAGCCATGCCAGATTTTTGCAGAAGGCTGTTCAGAGTAGACCTGAGCTAACTTCCTTTTCACACAGATCTGGTGCTATAACTGGTATGGAAAATCCTCTTAAGGCTATGCTGGTTCAGTGTACAAATCGCCCCTTCAAACTCAAATGCTCTGTGAAGGCTGGCTCAGGAAAATGGGTGCCTCTGCCAGAGGGTAAGCATGTTGACAGAGGCTGGGTGGAGACTGCATGGAAAAACTAGAACCTAAGCCCCATTGACACAGAAAAGCCAACCCCCTGCAAGCACTAACGGAGGCATTGGCAATGAACAGGCTGACCGTTGCCTGATTGCAGCACTTAGACGAGAGAGGCCACTGTGGTATAAACAACTGTCAAGAGCAGATGAGGGGCAGAGCAGACATCCCCCACAAGTTTATATGATTTTCAAGGACCTGAAGCCAATGACTCGTTTTCTGCTCCTCAGTGATTTCTCAGATAAGTGACCTCAGTGATCTCATGACCCATTAATTAATTCTTCTGAACTCCTTGCCTAAATTACCCCTGTGTAACAGTGCAGGATGAAACTAAGGGGAAGAGCTTCCTCCAAGACTTCATATTGCAGCTCAAGAGTATTTGTTAAGGCCATTCCGCAGGGAGTGAAAAATCCCCTATGCTTGGAAAGGAGAAAAGGATCACAGCGGATAACACAGCTTGGATCCTGGAAAGTGCTTTCTTTGGCTGTCCTGCTCAGCCAAGATGAATTGGTTCAGTTCTGCTGGATACACGATCATCCCTGCAACTCCCAGAAGCTACAACTGGTACTCCAGACTTTCCCAGCTTTCACTAGAAACCAAAGGGGATTGGCATCTACACTATTGATTTCTACCAGCCAGCACAGCTTTGCTGCTCAAGGGTGTGAAGCAGTGACACCAGCCACACTTCTCGTAACATCTCATTTTGGTATATGGCCAGTTTGTTCTGGGGGCTGAGCTTGGAGAAGTACCATAGCATCCTCCCCTCCACATCTGATTCTTGTGCTTGGGAGAGTGAGTCATCCATTTTTCATGTGGAACTCCCCATCGTTCCAAGGAAAAAGGCTGAGCTTCCGGCATCCTTTGGCGCATGGGTTTCCATTCATCTGTCAATGGTCAGGCAACATGCCATCCCCGGGACAAAATGGCTGGTGCTTAGCTCATCTGCTATTAGTGCATCCCGTAGGATTTTGCTAAATTTCTCCAAGTCTTTTGGACAGTCTGTCTGAGCGGTGAGAGCTCAGTGTCTGGAGATTTTGCTGTCAATCCCTCAGTGCACCATGGCCAAGTCAGAAAGGCTGCATCTTCTTTTCCCTTGATTTTTGCAAGTCCTGCACAGGGCAGGATTGAATCAGACCTTTTGCCACTGCAGTTTGATGTTTTCAGGCAGCAGAGGTGCATCTGTCCTTGTGGCTTGTCAACAGGGTATGTTAGCAGGAGACCGTCAATAAAAGGTTGTCTTCTGGTGGGGCGAATATTAGATGAATAAATATCCCAAGGCAGGCCAGCCAAATCTGGCCCTCCGGATTTGGAGAAGTCAACCAAAGCAGATGAGATGGTCATCAAGTTGTCCACTCACTCTGGGGAGCATATAACACATCACTTCTTGGAGGGATCAGCCAGCTTTTTCCTTGACGTGGATAAATCTGTCCTGTTTCACAGGAGGTGGTAAACAAGCCCTGGACCTCATCCCTTGGCTCCAGGGCACACAGTTGCAAAGCTTCTCTGATCAGCGTGGGAGGAAAGTCCTCCACCCTCTTTATGGCTGCCCAGTAATGAGCCCCAGCTGTAAGCCTCTCCCTTCCATGCCTGGAAGCACAGGCTGGCCTCCTAGGGTGGGGCATGGGCTGTTTAACTCATTCCCTGGGTGGATGGATGGATGGATGGATGGATGGATGGATGGATGGATGGATGGATGGATGGATGGATGGATGGATGGATGGATGGATGGATGGATGGATGAGCAGACAGGTAGATGCTTCCCAGCTGCTGCTGAAGTCCTGAGAGACTCTTGCTGTATTGGCTGGCCAGGTTGCCAGAAAAGTGCTGAAAGGCTAGGGGTACAGAAGTGTGCTGGTTCATGTGCTGGTGGGGAGCAAAGATGGTTTTGCTCACTCTCCACTCAAACAGGCACCAATGAGTGACCTCTTCCCTGAGCTGCTGACTCTATTGGCTCCTGAGTGTGGCTGGGAGGTGTGGGGCTTGGCAGCGGAACAAGATGTTCGCAGCACCTTCCTCACAGGACTGTTTCTGGTGGCTCCTGCCAACACCATCAGACTGGTGATGTCCATCCTGCGGGTGCACGGGTCTATGAGTTACTGAAGGGTGCTCTCTTCTTCCACAGTCCGGCATCCCAGCAACGCCTGGGGCTTTGGCTCCTTTTCTCAAGCAGCTTTTGTCTCTTAGAGCAAATTGGTGAGGAACCGTCTCCGGCTGGCTCTCCCGTCCAGGCACAGGCGAGTGGCCAGGCAGCCACTGGTGTGATGCCTACGTAGCACCGCGCCACGGAGACGGGGCAGGGGATTCCTGAGGTGACAGGGCTGAAGCGCGAGAGCAGAGCAGCACTGTATGGTGAGAAGCTTTCTCTGCTCATATAGCTAATAGACTAATTAGCAAGGAGTTTGAAACTTGGCTGTGTTTATTGTCAAATGCAGGCCTCTTTCCAAGCAATGTTAACAAGCTTCCCTTTTTCACTCCAGGCACATTGTACATTCAGGGCTTTTCCACCACTTCACAGAGGATACTTCATGTAGTTATGTATATAGGCTGAATAGCTGTTGCAGCTATAGGTGACACCAGGGTCAGGGGCGAGGGGTGTCTGGGGGGGCAGGAAGGGTGTCTGGGTCCCATGGCTAGAAGAGCAGGGGGAGGCTGGGAGAGGGGATGGAAGGAGGCACTGACCCAGACAGGCTGGGGGCAGCAGGGGGCTGCAGGCACGCTGCGGGTTGCCAGGGTGGATCAAGGAGTTCAGCCAGCTGAGGTCCCCAAGGACCTGATGTAGGAGAGATGTGCCTATAAGTGAGAGAGGAGAGCACGGGGAAAGGTGTGCTTCTGAGCCAAAGGTATGGCTCCTCATGCCATTTCCCCACTTCTAATTAAGATGCCAATGTTTAAATGATTCCTTTGAGAAACATTCTCCTTTCACAGGAGAGACAAAAAGTTCACAGAGGCGAAAGGCTGCCGGTGCTGGCAGGACGCTGGCAGCATGCGGGCAAGGGGCGGGCAAGCTTCCCTGCTGCCCCGCTGCCAACGCAAAGCTCCCGGTGCAGCTGAGCTCAGCCCAGGGGAAACTGGGACGGTTTCCGCTGGGTTCCCACAAGCGCAGGAGCCGAGGCTGTGCCTGCAATCACGTCTGCCCACAGGCAGTGGCCTTTGTAGGCAGCCTCGATAATGGTTATTCACTGCCAGTGAAAGCGGGGACTCTCATCCTTGTGGGCTGCTCTTCCATCCGGACACCTGGCATTTTGGTTCCCTCCAGCCACCCAACTGGCGTGCTCCTGACTCTCCAAATTCAGCTAATCCTTGGGGCCATTGTCCCTTTTTTTTTTCCCTGGGGTGCCTGACAGCGAAGTGGCTGTGGGATTCTGGGGCTGCCCTCTCCCCCCAGGCCAGTGTTTTTTGCAGAGAGGGCAAGGCAAGGAGGCAGGACTTTACAGGAACTTGCCTGCAACCAAGACTGGAGGCAGGGGAGAAGCCTGTAGCCCTGGCTGTCCCTCAAGCACTTTGCAGTGCCTGCAACAGTGTGTAATTCACACCTTCACCACATGCTCAAATACTGCCCCAGACGAAGTGAGGTGAGCACCTACCAGCCACACAAATATTATTTGGGTGTCACAGCAAATATTAGGCACAGGGCCTGGAACGTGCCCAGCCTCCCCCTGAGCTTCATGAAGGCTGCTCGCCCGCAGAAGGCTTGGCTTTCCCACAGACATTTGCAAAGGCATGGCATCGCTGCTGCTGTTTCCTTTGGATTGGGACTGACTGCTTATGGAAAAGCAGCATAAGCAGCACGAATTCCAGGTAGTGCAGAGCAGGGGTGGGGGTGCCCTGCCGACACAATGGCTCACATCCCTGGCATGGCAGAGTGGAAGTTGCCCCAAACCTCAAAAGCAGGACAGTGGTTTGGCAGAGTCATGACTCCGTGACAAAAGTCATGACTGAAAGTGTTTTACATATTCACACTCATTCATATGATGCTTAGAGCTAGAAAACCCTTCCAAAAACCCATTCTCCCCCTGCTGCTGGAGATCCAGGAGGAATTAATTCCCTTTATTAGCAGCCAAGTGACCCTAATATCAAATCTGGTGTTTGAGCCCTCTTATACCCTTGCCACTTACTTCCAGGCTTTGCCCCCTGTAAAATCTATTAGAAGACTATCCAAAGTGCGCTCCATGCAAACCAAGGTTAGCCAGCCCAAAAGCTGCCTTGGAGTTGGGCATGGTGTGTGGGGTGTGACTAGCCACCACATCATGCTGGCTGTGCTTCTCTTCCGCAGCTGAGCCACCAGCCAGTCTGCAACAAGGCCACAGACATTCTAGGATCGCTGTGCAGTCTGAGAGCTGCGGAACCCCGAAATCAACAATCTCAGGATCTCACTATCTGGACCTCAGGACCAAAGGTTTCCATGAACGTCAGCTTCTAGTCTGGAAAATAAGTTTGGCGACAGGGTCAGGTTTCCAGCTGAGAAGAATGAATGATCTCACCACCAAGTGGGTTATTTCCAGAGTGGCATTTCCCAAACAGAGTGCTCTGGTGCTAAGCTCCTCTGAAGCAGCGCTGGCAGTACATGGTGGGAACAGGCTGTTTCCCAGTGTGCCAGCTTGGTGTCGTCATTTCCTTCACTTTCCCTCCTTGTGTTAGGGATTCCAGTGCAGAGACCTGGCTGCTTTTGTGTTTCCTGCTTCTTTCTATGTGTGCCTTTCTGGGTCTGGATGTCCCTTCAGTTTTCCAAATGCTGGTAATTCCCACCCATTCATCTCCCTTCTAAGCTCTGTTATGAGTTTGCACATCTATTAATTTGTTGCTCATATGAGAGCTAGGCCTAGAGGCTGGGCAACCATGGAGGCAATGTCTGTCCCAGGTGGTTCTCGGTTTAATCAACTCCTTTTCAGCAGTTTCTTCGCTTCCAGTCCTTTCAGTTTATCCCTTAACTCAGCTCCTTCCTTCTGCCCCTTCCCCTGTCTCTCACTTATTTTGCTTTTCATATCTGCTTTCTACTCATCCCAGCACCTTCCTCTTCTACTTCTTGGACCCTCTTCTTCCTCTCCTGCAGTGACCTGCTTGCTTCCCAGGAGGAGATGAGGAAAAGGCACGAGGATCCTCACCATGCTCATACCTCTGGGACAAAGTGGTGAATTGAGAGGTGCAGCATTCCCAGACTGGTAGCAGAGCGATAAGCGTGGGCTGACATGGGAGAATCTTCCAAGGCATTTGGACAGATAGCCCCAGTAGGTAGCCTCAGTCTAATATACCCTCTCTCTTTGCTGTTCAGTAGTAGTGCTCGTAGGAAGCAAGGAATAGGTGGTGAATGGGTGGGAAGTCTGTCAGTGACACAAGAATGGGTGGGAAGTCTGTCAGCGGCACAAAGCTCCCCTGCCACGGGATTAAGCTGTTTCCACCTTTGTGCTGAGTTGGGCACTGGGTGGATATCATTGCCAGTGTGCAGACAGAGATTCCCAGGGGACTGGGAGTGAGAAATGCCCTGGCAAAGTTGAGGGCACCTGGGAAAAGCAGGAAAACGGCTGGGTGGATGATAAGCCTGGAGCACAATGCCCTGGCTGAGTTCTCCACAGAGACACAGTCAGAGAAGCTGCTGCTCCCATTTCCTACAGCAAACAGCAGCCTCCCATCAGCACCACTGAGGGGAAGATATGGTAGCTGATAGGATCTGCCCTCACCACCTGGCTGGACTTAGAGGCTTGGCATTTTTTGCATCTCCTTTATGTGCATCCCCCTCAGTAAGACCCAGATTCCCTTATTGCCTTCAGGTGTAGTGCTCCCTAACAACAGAATTATGTCTGATTGGTTTCCAGAGGCAGAAAGGTAGAACTAAACCTTCTCACATGCACTTGGTGTAAGCACCTAGCTTTTCTGCCATGAAAGGCAAAAAACACAAAACTACCAAACAAGTAGATCTTGGAGAATATGGGAGGACAGATTCTTTGCAGTCCCGCTTTCCTGTCTCAGCAGTGCCCCGCTGAATTTGCTCCACAGACACCAGAAAGAAGTCTCTGCAGTGGCCAGCCTTCCAAATCAGAGTGGGAACTTCCTGTGTCCTCAGCTGCTGCGGGCAAATGCTCTGAACTCACCTGGTCATGCCCTTTGCTATGAAGAAGCTGAGGAAGGAAATGCTGGCGGTGCCCATCTTCAACAGCTTGGGCAAGGAATGGAGGGAGTGTGCTGGGCACAGGACTGGAAAGTTATTTGCAGCCAGCTGGCACTTGGTACAGGCCGAGCAGAACTGTATGGGAGAGCAGGGCCTTTCGCTTAGCCCTATGGTGGCACAGATGTTGTCACATCACGCCAGTGCTGGGCACAGTAATCCAAAATGAAGCCCAACATGTTTTTGTTGGACCTTGCCATGCACTGGCCAACAGGCCAAGATGCCTTCCCACTGAAAGCACAATACTGAACGGCCCCATGTTGGTTGGAGAGTTCTCTAGGGTTGGTTTGGACTCAGGGACTTGGACTTTGCATCTCTGTTCATCTTAGCTGCTCAGTTCAGGCCACATGGATCAAAGGCTCACCTTTCCTTGCCTGTCACTGCAAAGGCAATTTGCAGGATGGGGTGAATGAAGGATGTGATTTGATCTGCCTCATTTACCTGCTTTGTTTAAGGGAATGTGATGGCAGCCCATAGCCAGTCTAGCTTTGTTCAGTTTTATAGATATGCAATTACTCACTTGTGTCAAGAAACCTGGATTATTTGTGTGTGGGTGTGTCCCCAGTTTACATTTTGCTGGGACTGGAAGTATAAATTACAAATCCACTCTGTGTATGCTGTGTTAAACGGCCTTCAGGCTTGCTGGAGGGCATGAGTGAGGGGCAGAGGGAGAGCCAGGGGCCTGAGGCTGGGCTAACAACCTGCAGTATGGACATGAAGGTGGGAAGCGCTACCTTCATGCAGGAGTTGTTATGTGTCAGGCCTACTTATACACTTAATGCTCTTTAATGCTTTTTCCCTCTGATAGCCAGAGGCTAGATAGAGGCTTGCTACAGTGATTAACGGAGAAATTAATAAAATATTTACAAGCACAACTGGTGTGAATTCAAAAGATGATGTTCCTACCTCCCCCTGACATTTGCCTCTCTCTACCCACAGCCTTTATCCTGTTTCCCGTGCAAAGAGCTGGGGCTCTGCGGCAATGCCCCACTGGGCTGTTCTGCAAGTGACACCCAGCAAACCAGGTAATCTGCTGTCCAGTAGCATCTCAGTACCCTGAAAAAGCACCAACCACCCCCAACAGCCCCATGTGCTACCACTTCCCTTTGGATTTGTTTGCTCTGGGATGAACATCTTTCTCAGAGTATTTCAGTGGGTCTTCTTTACTCTGAGGAGCTGCTGAAATGAGTTGGATATAGCAAAAGCAAGCAAATGCAGATGTGAATGGCAGTAAATGCAGCTGACAGCCATCTGCATGAGAGTTGTGACCACAGAGGCTGCTGTGGGCTCTATCCCTGCATTGCTGCGCTGCTACTACCTCCCCACAGAGCTGAAGCAGTACGTGCTCTCCGGGGGGTAGGGACACCTTGGTTGCTGTGTTGATATATTCTTAGTTGTGCCAAGGATGGGTTAGAGTAGCCAAGTTACTACGTGCTTATTGTCCAGTGCATGATGTTACAGGGATTTTCCTACCCCAGCGGTGTCACCCACATCTGTGTCACCATTACCGACAGCTGCTGACTCATGGATTCAGCACACCTCTGGCTTTGGAGGCTGCTCTCTGGTCTCCAAAGCATCTGGAAACCTCATTCTTTTTCAGAGAGGAGGAGAAGGAGACTTAAGAATTAGTTAACTCCTAGCTGGCCCATGCCATAATTCACAGAGATGCACAAGAAGAAACCACGTCTTATTAAATGCCCCACAAATGCTCCACTGTGTCTGCCCCTTCCCTTCCCTTCCCTTCCCTTCCCTTCCCTTCCCTTCCCTTCCCTTCCCTTCCCTTCCCTTCCCTTCCCTTCCCTTCCCTTCCCTTCCCTTCCCTTCCCTTCCCTTCCCTTCCCTTCCCTTCCCTTCCCTTCCCTTCCCTTCCCTTCCCTTCCCTTCCCTTCCCTTCCCTTCCCTTCCCTTCCCTTCCCTTCCCTTCCCTTCCCTTCCCTTCCCTTCCCTTCCCTTCCCTTCCCTTCCCTTCCCTTCCCTTCCCTCCCCCTTCAGTGAATTTGAGTGAATGTAGGGAAAAGACATTTTTGAGCATGGGAGTGCAAGTGACACGAGGCAGCCAGAAGAGGAGTGCGGGAGCGCAGCAAAGCTGCAAGAGGGTTGAGCAGAGGGAGGGAGCCTTGGTGCTCTGCGGACTCCTCAAGGGCACGGGAGCTGTGCTGGGCTGGGAACCACTCCGAAACTGCTGACACAGGCAGAAATGAGCAGCAGCAGCGTGATCCCCAGCATGGCATTGCCCACAGGCCAGCAGGAGGAGGCATGTGGCCTTGGGATGGTAGAGGTCAAAATTTCTCTTTCTTTAGGTTAGAAGTGGCAGGTGAGCTTGGAAACTTGTGACCACCTGGGTGGCACCGGCCAGTGGCTGGCCCCAGGGGCCGAGGATGAGCAGCCGGTCACCCGTCACCCGCCTCGCTGGCTGCCAGTTGATGGGGGCTGCCTGCAGGGAGCCTCAGCTGACAGGCGCGCCGGCTGCCAGCGCGGGCCCTTTGGCGCAGCAGCGTGTGCCTCCCGGCCCCGGCACACACTGGCTCGCACGTTGCTGACCGCACGTACATGCCCCACAGCCCAGAAGGCCCTGGCAGCAGCCGCATGTCCTGGGCTCCCAGCGTTCCTTGTCTGCCTGCCAGCCAGTGCCCCGGATCCGCTTCCTCCCTCTCTCTCTTTTATATTTTCCTCCTTTTTTTTCTCTCTACTTTTTCCTCCTTTTTTTTTCCTCTCGCTCAGTTACAGAAGGCAAGAATGGCGGGGGAAGAAAGAGGCAATGCCAGCAGTGAATGGGAGGCAAGAGGGAATGAGAGAAGGGCCGCGAGTGTCACTGCTCTGCATGTCTGGAAAGAGATGGGTGCTCATCCCCCTGCCACAATTGCTTCTAGAGAAGTCACTTCCTTCCCTCCCTCCACTCTTTGTTTCATGCTACAAAGGAGGAGAGGATGGTCTCTGTGCCAAGTGGGGAGCATGTCTGCCGTGGGGAGGCAGCGCTCTCCAAGCAGCTGCTCTGCCTGGGATTTTGTCTTAGTGCCTGCTCCTGCTGCCCAAAGCAAAGGGGTATTGCTGCCAGGTGGGTCTGGGACCTTTTGACCTCTCCAACATGAAGTAAGCCATCATGTCTCCTCCATCACTGTGTTACCCCAGGGTCCTGCTGTGACACATAGGGCTGTGTGGGCTGGTCTGGGCTTTGGGGGAGGTGGTGAGCCCGTCAGGAGGCTGGCGATGGCTGGTGTTGAGAAGCTCTGTGGCACAAACACTGCCAGAGGGAGCTTGCAGGGCCTATGTGTTTGGGGCAGCCTAAAGGATGGATGTAGGGTAAAAAGGAGACACCAGAACCCTTCTGGGCATTAGCAGTGTACAGAGATTGCTTGTCTTTCTGTTTGTTAGTGCTTCCTGTAATGTACAAAATGACGAACATCTCCCCATCATTCCTTCAGATTCCTGGCTCTTTTCTGGCTTGGTCCAAGTCCTTTCTCCCCCAGCTTTATAACCCAGGGCTTATCCAGCCTCAGGTCTTTGCACTGTTATCAGGGAAACCTACTCCTGTATTGTCATGCCCTGAGAAAGGCAAAGGTCCTACAGCAAATTCTTGGCCATAGTTCTGTGCATAGGCCTCTGATGCATTTTTTTCCATCTCTTTTTGGTAGGTGGCCCAGGGCTGAAGACTCTAGAGGTAGACTCTGACTCTATGTTTGAGCGGGATCTATAGAGTAGCAAGACGAGTTTTGCTTTCATTAGGCTGTGAAGCCTGCTCACAGCAACAGTGCTTTTGGCACTGTATTTTTTCACACTCTTTTTTTCTTCCTTTCCTTTTTTTCCCTTCAAAATAGTATGTCCTCTTGAGATCTCTTACTGGGAACAGTGAACTCATCCCTCATCCAGGCAGGCTCCAGATTCTCGTGGTCACTGCCCTAGACTTCCCAATCATCCTACTGCTTGTAGTCACTCCCTACCCGTTAGTGAGAGGAAGGGCCAAGGCATGGTTTTTCCTTTGGACCCTTTCATGGTGAACGTGCCTGTCTGACTGTGCCACATGGCTTAACCTTTATGCACCATGGCAATGTCTGCTCATTTCCACACGCCCACAGATGTCAGGGGGCAACTTGCCTCAGCAAGACCTCAAGTCAGCAACACTTTCTTGTGCCAGCAGCCTCAGTGCACCCAAGGGACTCACTCCAGGAGCATGTCCTCCCTAGCAGGTTTACCCTGGCTGCTCTTGCAGCCAGCCACATACTGCAGTGACTTCTTCTAGTGCATGTCTGCAGGAGCTGGGTAGTGACCCTGCCCATTTTATTCCTAACTTGCTTAGAAATCGGAGTGACTGTGTTTCCCCAGACACATTGCCTTGCGCAGGACAGCAGCCTTACCTACTCACCAGCACTTGTGGGTGCTGTTGGATATAGCTGTGTTCTAAATATGGAGGTGCATCTGTCTTCCCACACCCATGTTTCTACTTTAGTGTTTACCCCTTGGTTCTTTACCCCAAGGGTTTTCCCCTCGAGGTCTTTGTTGTTGATCTGCCACCCCCCAGCACTATCGGCCACTTCTGACTATGTTGTCCACTGAGATGTTCATCAGCTATGCCACAGGGGTGACTTATTGGGTGATTATTGTCAGAGAAGACAGTGGGCTCCCTCTCATTTTCTTCTGTGCACGTGCAGATGGGGCTTTTACCTTCTCATCAGTCTCTTATTTCAGAGAAGTCTGTCCACTGTCTCTCAGGGCTGGATAGTGCAGTCATATAGTCTTCCATAACTTGAAGCATACTTTTGAAACTAAGTGGTTTTCACCTTTTCTTCCAGTTGCTTCCTGTAAGAAAAGAAACATCCATCCTCTTTGACTCCAAAATCATGCACATGCCAGCATTGGCTTTCTTCTGTCCTCATTCTTGGAGGAGATTCTCCTGGCCTGCACATACATTTGGCTCTCCAAAATCATATTTGGATGTAGAAATTCTTCCTACAGCAGATTTGTGCTTTGTTAGCAAAAGGAAATCCTTGAATTTATTGATACTCTTGGGAAACTTCTCCAAGACTTTTCCCCTGTAACTGCAAGAGCAGTGTGGACAGTGCTGATTTCTTCATGTGTGCCCAGAGTATCTCAAGCCATGCTTCTGGCAGCGAGTTGGTGCTGGGGCCAGTTATATGTTCGGGCTCCTGTGGATAACTATGTCAGGGCCAAGTAAGCATTATTTAAGGACTGATTTTCTACACATTCAAGATTCAGGCAGCCTATTATTAACCTCAAAGCCTCATGGCTTTCTTTTATTGCCATTTTAGTCTGCGTTTTCACTGACTCCAACACACAGCTGCAGCACTTCCACACATCCCTACCTTCTCCCTGCATTTGCTTTGAGTCCACGTTACCAGACCACCTTTCCCAATGTTGCACCTCAGGGAAACTTGTCTTGTCCTTCACCCATCCATAGAGAAGAGGCCCTGTGAGGACAGCACTGAGTTTTCAGCTGGCTGCATCAATTAGTTGTCCCAACAAGCCAGCTGAGTTGGGAAATATGGCCTTGCTCTTCTAAGATGGGCAAAGTGACATGACAGCAGCAAGAGGGAAGTCAGGTAGAAGAGACATCACTTGATGCCAAGCTCCAGAGTGCCAGGCTTAGGTCAGGGCAAATGTCACCATCCTGAAGGACAAGAGCAGGCAAACACAGTGTATTTTGCCCATATCCAAGCAGCTGTGTCACCACTGATAGCAGGAAAGAATGAAAGGACTTTTTCTAATAAGGACTAATTAGGAGGCTGTTTCTGAGCTCAGACCTCCTGTATAAAATGTCCTTCTGCATGTGAACAAGCACACAGTGATGACCTTAGCGGGGCAAACCTCAGAGACCACAGGAGGTCTGCGGGTGCCAGGCAGAAGAAGAGATGAGCCTAAGCCAGCCCATCTTCGTTGGAGAGGTGAAGCAGGCATCCAAAAATAGCCCACCACCCCATTGCCAAGAGCAGCAAGCCTTTGATAAACAATTTAAAAATAACCTCAGTGGGAAAGACATCGCAGCTCTCTCCATCAGAACTGGATTTGTGTCATGTTTGCCTTTGTGTGCCCCTGCCAGCTTGCTGCCGAGCGTGTCGCTCACGTGATGCCCGCTGCCTGCAGAGGCTGGCCCTGGCCGGGATGCGGGTAACCACGAGGGACCGGGAAGATGCTTGGCTATATTTTGCTGCTGCAGCAAGGGTTTGTCCTGGCTGGGAGCAGGAGCGGGGGAGCAGCCCAGCGAGGACGTGCCTGGTCAGAGCTACAAGGTGCTTTTTGTGTTGTGGCTTCCCACTCTCCTATTGACACAAGGGAATGGCTTGTGAGCCTGTCAAGCTGAGAGGGGAAAGTACAGGGAGGTCTGCTGCAGGAAACCCGAGCCAGACTTGCCGAGGGCCAGCATGTCCTGGGGCAGTGGGCTTTCACCCAGCACTGGGACATGGAGTGAGGGAGAGAGAAGCTCCTCCCTGCTTCCCCTCCACACCTCCGGAACAACAGTGCAGGCTATAGTCAGGTGATCACACAGGGATGCAGCCCTGTTCCCACCTGGCTGCCCTGGGACAGTGGCACCTCTCCCTAAAGAACGTGGGATTTTGTGAGCTGAATTCCCCTGGCATGCTGGTTCTGCATGGGGGACTGCAAAGCTCTGGTCACCTGCACAGGCAGCCCTGGCAGGCAGCAGGGCTCATTGCACCCATATGTGGTCTTTGGCAAGACAGTCTCAGTGCTTACATGCATGGACAATGCTTATATCCCACTCAGCCCAGTGCCACTATGCCCACACCCCTCGGGTTCAGAACACAGACCTTGCACCACTCCCCTGCCCTAGCTGCCTCACAGAGGCCCCTCCAGAGAAGCAGGGAGCAGAGCCTGGAAAGCAAAAGCCCTGCACAGACAAATCTCATAATTCAGAAGGTTACTGCATTGCTCTTGTGGGTGGGGGAGAGCAGGATGGAGGTGGGGCAAGGCAGGGGCAGGCAATCCTTCTCCAAACGTTGTCACTCCCGCGCAGTGATCTTTGGAGAGCCCTTGCCATTCTGCTGCCAGCAGGCAGGAGCCAATTAAGGGCAATTAGGGTGGAAGCGGAGAAGGCGCCCCTTTAGCCGCCGCCAGAGCGGCCGCTGGGAGCGCTGGCAGGGCTCCACATTGTGAGGTTATTAGAGTTCTCCCTTGTATTGTCCTTGGAAGAGATGCTTCTGAGCCGTCTGCTCGGAGCAGCGAGATGAAAGGGAGACCTCCTTTGATGTGTTCACCCAGAGCCTCTGCTGTGGCGTGTGTAATCAGCCCTAGCACTTCTCCAGCACCTTCCAGGGCTATTAATTACCTAGGCCAGTTACCCCAATATCTGAGGTCTCCTAGGCAGAGCAGGATGCCCCAGGGCACAGACCTGGCCTCTGCCTCACACATCCTCTTCCATGAAACAAGACACAGCAAGCAAAGGCAGAGAACAGCAATGAGAAGAGAGGATCTGGGGCAGAGGGCTAGCCGGTCTCCATTAGGAGAAGAAGAGAGGCACAGCTGAAGAGGTGTGTACTTGCTCCCATCCACACAGGCTGTGGCACAGGCCCAGGGCTCTTCCTGGGGGCCCACATGCTCAACAACCGGATAGTGATGATGTCAAAGACTCGCTCCTATCTTCACATACTGCCGCAGGACAGCAAACCATATGGAATGACAGTGGCTGAGCTTGCAACAGCTTTGTTGCTTATTTTGTCCCAACATTTACAAAATCCCCTTCCTTGGCCACCCCTTCCTCCCCTGCAGCTTAGGCAGCTGAGGAACAGCAGAGTCGGGAGATGGAGCAGCTCTATTATATGTCATGAAGATGTCCTCTTGGCCCACTGAAGAGAAGATTTCTCTAATCCTTGCTTTACAAGACTGAATACTGAGTGTCTCTGGGAAGCAGTGTCCTGCCAACAGAGAGATCTCATCACAACACAGTTTCCTAATATGTTGCCCACAGAACCCTTATACCTTTTCCCCCTCCTCCTTCTGCTTCTTGGGGGTCATTCCTCCCCATCTTTATTCTCACACATTACTGCTCCCGATGTCACCATGCCATTCCCATGTTGCTCCCCCTAAGTGGAGCTGCCCTGCAGTATTCTCACTGCCAGAGGACTGCAGTGGGGGTGAAGCTGGAAGTCGAAAGAAGAGCAGCTTTTGCCAACTGGGCGGGAGGCCCTGGTGAGATGGAAAAAGGTCCATGGTAATTTACCATCCTCCCATCCAGGAGCTGATATTGGATGGAATTGACTTCATCCTGACGTGGAGGAGAGCAGGAGTACTATCAGATCCAGGTGTCAATCTTTTTGTCTTCAGACTCTGGGCTTTATTGGTTTGTGTCAGGTTCCCCTCAGTCCTTTGCGAACCAAGTGGCCTTACCTAGATGACCCGTTGGGCACATCCATCACCCTGCCTCCCTCCCTCTTCAGCTGGATTGCTCCCTGCGTTTCCCAGCTGCGAGCCTAGACATTAAAGCTGCCATCTCCAGTACTGTACACAGCAGCACAGTGGGAACAGCAGACTCTGAGGATGCTTCCTCACATTCTCCAAAGGAAAGGTGGCCCCAGGGCGCTTTCCATGTGTTTTCCACCCACAGGCGCCACCTCCAATGCAGAAGGAAGCAGCCAACCTTGTTTTGAGCAGCTGCCTTGTAAATGCATCATCTCTGAGCTTCATGTGGCTGCCTGGTGCAGGACAAAGCAACCCATGTCCTCGAGAAGTAAAATATAGCATTGGAACCTCACTGTGCTACACACAGCCATAGAGGCCAACGCTTGCCACCAGCTCTTGTGACAATAGCTTCTCTGCTTTTCAGTCTCTGTTGGGAACAGGAATGATCTTGCTAGTTTCCTTTTCTGCCTAGAGCTGCCCTTGAGACTGCAACTACTGCAGAGCAGAAATGTATACAGATAGACACAGACCTTGGTCTGCTTCATGAAAATACTTGCAGTGCACCAGGTCAGGTAAAACTCTTTCCTTTACTAGTCCTACCCACTGACTCCAAAGCACCTGAGAACTTCTCAGAATTTTTGCCAGCACCCATGATGCTTTTCTGTAGCTCCAAAAAAGGAAATAATGCTCTTTAAAAAGCTCCTAGCAGCTCCATAATGGGTCCTTGGAAACTTGGTAGGCTAGTTATAGTGTGCAGCTCAGAAATGCTCTTCCCACACGTGCTGCCTCCTGGAAGCTAAGGATGGATTCCTAGGGCCAGGAAGTGAGAGTGGATGCCACCATGTGGCAGTAGACTCCCAAGTGTGGAGCTCAGGAGAGCCTCAGGCAGGCCTGGCTCATTGCTCTGACTGGAGGATGGCCTAATCCTCCACATGCAGAACTTCAGTGAGGAATTATGATCTTCTGTGACAGGGATGTGCCATACCAGCACTCTCTACCTTCCCCAAAGACACCAACCACCCACTCAATGGAGGTAAAATTTATTCTGCAATTCAGCAGCCCTGGAATCTAGCATGGAAGCCAATATTTGTCTGAGAATTGTGTTCCAGCACCAAAGACCCATTATTCACAATGACAGCCTGAAGAACTGAAAACAAACAAAGAACAAAGTCAAATCAAGTAGCTCTGGACATAAACCATCGTGCCTCAAGGCAGAAGACAGCTTCTAAGCAAGAAAGACAACTTCTCATGGAGAAATTCTTTTGGCAGTACGCTACTCCATTGCTGCAAAGCTTCTTGCCTTTCTCTCAGAAGCAACCAAAACCAGCCTGCCAGAAAACATTGGGATATATGGAGGTTTAATTTGATCCAGACAAGCCATTCTTATCTTCTACATTTTCACTGTAAAAAAGAAAAAAAACGAATAAAGTCATGCTTCTTTTTGGCAATGAAGAGAGCCCTAAATATTTGAAGCTAATACAAAAAGATGCAACCACATTATTTGTGGTCTAAAGTATTCTACAATAAGGGCCCAGAACTGTCATTTCTTTGAGGAGATTATTAACTCTAAACTCAGCAATGGCAACTCAAGCCTTAGCTTTTTTCACTACTGCATGTTGGCTAAGAATGTACTTGTTCCCCAGGCTTATTATTGCCCTGCTTGACAATTGCTCTCTCCTAGCCATAAAAATGCCAGTTTCTGCCACCTCAACAGCTCTTCCAGGGCATTACATGTAACTGCTGTACTGTATTCTGTAAATACAGCATTGTCAGCTTAAAATACATTTAAATGTCATAAAACCCAGCGTGGGAATAACTACCTGGTTGGGTTATTTACTTTCATACTTCATGCTGTCAGTGCTGAACTTTAATTTGAAGATGTGAATGAAGTTATAGAGAAGTTTGAAGTCTTCTGCCCTAGAAAGCCAGATAGTCCAAAGGGCACTGTTCCCAAAGAACTTGGATTAAACCTTCATTGAGCAGCTGGATCCATGCAAGCTACTGGTATATCAAGCTTTAGCTGACTTTGGTTGCTGGGCCCTGATCACTGTAGCTGTTTTCCCAGTTCTCCAATTCTCTGTTCTTCACAGCAAAAAAGGCTAAGTGGTTAGACTGAGCCACCAGAACTCCAGGTCCCTATGCTGATTTTCCCTAGTGGAGACTCCAATCTGTTGTTGCTGTCTAGGAAGACCAGGACCGTGTGTTCTTGGGAAGAGCATAAAGGAGATCTAAGTGTTGACTGGGGCAAAATGGAACAAATTTGCCGCTTCTGCTTCTCTCTGTACTGGAGCTTTCACGTTGGGTAGAACAAAGCATTGGATCAGGAGGCAGGGTCAGCCTGTGAAAACCAGCTGCAGCACAGAAGTAAGGACGTGGGGGCTGCAGTATCATAGGATGGGAAGAGGGGACCCCAGCTTGCAACGGGCACAGAGTTGGGCTCACACCAAGGGTATTTATGTGGTGGAAAGGCACACATGAGCACCCTGAGGTGCAGGCTACAGAAACAGGTATTGATATACACCACCAAATACTCAGAACAAAGAAAATATCTATTAAAAATGTTGGTCTGGCTGGCTGCTCCAGTCTAGCTTTGTAGTGAGTCTGGAGTTGCCTGTAGTGCTGTGCTCACACCATGCTGCCCACCAGTCACATGGGAGCAGATCTTGTCTCCACGGGGCACTAGGGACAGTGACTTTAATTTGCTTAAACCACGGCTCAGCTTGACTCAGGCCCCCAGCTGTGCCACCCATCCCAAGAGAAGGTCTCTGAAACAGAGAGTGAATGCCATGAAAATTCCTCCTGTGGTCACTTTGTAAACCCCTGCTCAGCTCAGAGATGGACGAGTAAAGCAGTTAGTGGCATTCTGCCTCTAAAGAGCAGCCACGTTTTAGCCATGATTCATGTGTCTGGGGACTTGGCCTGTTTTGATAATTGTGTAAAGCCAGCTCAGCAAAATTGCTAACCAGCTGTTTGCTAATGCTGCTGGTGCTATGTGAGGTTGTCGCTCCTCTCCACCTGGAAGATCTGAGGGATCCGATTGTCAACACAGAGAGGGGCACAGCATCAGGCTGGAGTGAAGCCTTCAAGCCATGCCCAGCTCCCATAATCACCTTCATAGTGTCTGTACAGACGTACAGAAATGGGAATAACTCATCTCTGCGGGGCTAGACTGGCCTGGTGTTTCTTCACCTTCCTTTCTTTGAAAGAGCAATAAACAACTTTGGACTTCGCTGTGGAGGGCTGAGTTGTAGCACATTGCCCTCATTTTGCCTTCTAATCCCACTTTCTGTTGTCTTTACTCCTTTTCTGACGTATATGAGGATGGATGTGTCTGTCCCCAAATACTGTCTGTAGTCATTTTGCAGTTCCTTTGACATCTGACAGACGACTTGTGGCCCACAGACCACAGGCTGAGAAACACTGGATGGGGTGGTGTCTCTTGAGTTACCTCCCAGCCCTTCTCTCAGGTTCTCTGAAACACGTAGAAAGAAGCAGTCCCTGCCCTGAAAAAAAATTATCACCTTGGCAGACAGGCACATAGAAGGCAAGGACAGAGATACCCCAACCATCCAGCTGGGCTGGAGTCCCATCCCTGACCTGTAGGCCAGGGGCCTGACTCTCCCAGAGATGCTGCCTGAGCAGCACAGAGGAAGACTTAGCGGATTTCACTTGCAGTCCTGCTGTGGCACAGGATGGGGATGCTGGCAAAGCAGGCAGGTAAGGGAGGCAAAGCATGGGCTGGAGGTGGGAGGGAGTGGAGGGGAAGGAGAGAGCTCTCATCAGCCCCACCACACTCCAGAAAGCAAAGCTCAGCCTCTGTAATTAATACTATTTAGCCCAGGTTAGTGGCAGAGGAAAATGTCTCTTGTCAGACTGACTTTGCCCACTGGCCCTGATTTAGCAACATGAAAGCATTTTTTCTGATTAACTGTTCACTGAAGGAGATAAAAGAGATGACCATGAAATGTTTTCTTTAATGTGATGAATGTAAAGGGACTGGTAGAGCTGGGAAGGGTGAGAGGAGAGAAGAGAGAGGGCTCCAACAACAAATGGGGCTGGAAAGGGATGCAGGGCAGAGCTGGGGGGCTGGGGCTGGGCTGGAGGGGGCTGGAGGCCAGGGGAAGAACTGGGGGGTCTGGAGATGGGCAGGTGGGGGCCAAGAGTCAGAAATGAGCGGTCATCCAAGATGAACATTGGCAATCAAAACATTTCTGGGAAGACTGACTATGCAAGCAACCGCAATTGTTACAGGTGTGTATGTGTGTATATATATGTATGTATGAGATTTCTTTTAAAGGAATTCACAAAGTCATAGTCTGAATGCCAAATTTCACTTCTCATCTGTACTACAAAGCTAAAAAAATTGCTTGTAACTAGGAAACAAAGTGAAGTAGTAAAGCTCTGTTTCTAACATGATGTAGTTAGGATATTTTGGGGAACAGCAATGCTGCCTCTATTTAGGAAAACCATACTGGGTGTTGAAAAGCCATATTTAAAAGCTAAACAATTTCCTACCAGCCTTTAAAAGACATTTCACTGACATGTTGTTCAAACCGGCCTTCAAAGCCTTCCAATGTGCTTTAAACATTGCATCCTTGATAGCTTAGATTTTAAACTTTTCTCAAGCTGGACAATGAAATTGGTCTGACCCTCTTAAGAGAAACTTCTAGTTCCCATGTATTATCAAGTAGTGACTGAGGAATTGGATGGGTTCTTGCCAGAATGAAAAAAAATACTGAGTTAGAAGAGAGAGGGAAAAAAAGCAGTGAGCATCCCCAGTCAAGTTAGTTTTTGCAGTTGTTTGCAGAAAGGATTTTGTCCTGATGCACTCCAGGAAAGAAAGGGAGAGTGTATAGAATAAAATGGTTTCAGTTAAGAGTATTCTATTGAAAGGTAATTGGGCACAAGGTAGAAGATGAAAGTCCATGTAGATAAGTAGCAAGTCACGCAAACTGACACATCTTGTACAAAGTGATGGTGCCAAAGGGGATGTAATTTTACAGGCAAGCAAGCAATCATGTTATCTTCCCAGGATGTGCAGTGAGAAGCTCAGACACGCAGAAAAGCATTGGCTGTGTTCAACAGTACATTGGCTGTCTGTAAGCAGATCGGATTCCTCTCACCAAGTCCCGCTTTTGAGTCAGCTCAGCTCCTCTCCCAGAGGTCAGAGGAGACATAGGAAAGGTCCCCGAGCAGGCAATGGAAACACTGAAAAGGAGGTGAGGCAGATAAGAAGAGTGAAAACTAATTGATCTGAAAAAGCACTGTGATTGTGGGGTATAAAATAATGACTGGAAAGTCCCTTTTATTTACTGCAAGGCAATAATAGCAGAGGGCAGATGATAACACTGAAAGGGTGACATTTTAGGCCACTTTAATCTAGCAGAGAGAGGCATAACAAGCAGCAGGGATTGCAATTTAAAGCCAGGCAAATGTAAATAAGAAATGAAGCACATTGCACAGGGGGTGCTGGCACACATCGAAAGAGAGTGGGAGGGGCCTGAAGCTCCCCATTTCTTGATGGCTTTGTGTCCAGACAGGCTGATTTTCTGGAAGAAAAAACCAAGGTTCTGAGCTCAACTGCAGCGCTGGCTGAAATTCAGTGGCAGAGCATTAGTCAGGCTAAGAATTCCTGCCTTTTCTTCCTTTGGGCAGCGGTTTGACTAAAAGATATGCTGTTCATCCAAACATCTCACCCATAGGGATTGTCCCAGAGTGGTGACAAGGGCAGGCACCTTCAAAAAGGGCTGTGATATTCATATGGCTGAGAGAATCATGCATTCTTTTATTGCCTGGGGAAAGTGGGATTATTCTGCATGAAAGAAGCCACAGGCTCTGAGTGGATGCCAGGGGCCAGGAGAAGTCATCACGGTGTCTGCAGGAACGCACCTGCTGCTCACACACATTAACCTGGCACCAGCTACTTCAACAGCTGTACTGGGCGATCCTTCCTTTCTGTGACAACCTGCCCTCTGCAGAAAACAGAATGCTTGAGCCTCTGCACCTAGTAAGTATTTCCAGCAGCTCATGCTAGGGAAGGTCAGAGGCACTGCCCCTGCTGCCCAGGAAGCCTTTCCATGAAGGCTCTGTAGACATCTCAGGACAAGCCTCTGCCTTGGCATCCTTTCTTGTCCCTGCTCAGAAAGGTTTCCAAGGCTTGTCTGTAGTGTTGGTGCATGTTTGCCTCGACAGGCCTTTCGGGGTTCCCCTATCATTGTGTGTCCTTCCTATGCTCCCCTTCTCTAACCATGCCACTTGTTCCCAAAACCTACACATCAGTGAAATGCCCTAAGCCTCCTGTAAGCTCAGCTGATGTTCTGTGACCCATCCTGCTAATCTGCAGGCAGCTGCCCAGCTCCAGCACATCACAAGGGTTTGGGGTAAGGGAAGTCTGTGCCGAAAGCCCTTGTCTTGCCTCTGACATGGGAAATGGGGCAAGTACTGCTCAGCAGGTAGGAAAAATACCTGCAAGTGATCATTAAGAGGTAATATTTTCCCAGAAAGTGGCAAATCTGTTAGCCTGGAGTTCATAATTGTAAATAGTTTTTATTTTAAAAGCAAACAAATTAAGTGGTGAAAGTCCACCAGTAGCAGGGCTGCATCCACGCTAAGCCCAGCCATGTAGCCCATAATTCACAGTTGTCTGTTTATTCTATCTGCTATTTATAGCTGGTAAAATCTCTCCATCCCACCTCATGTTTCCTACTTGCTCTATCTTCCTAATTAATGTATTTACCATGAGTATTTTAATAAAACAAATCAAAAAAAGGACATGAGCCAGCCAGAGAGGCTTGTGTTGTGATGGATGTTGAAGAAATGGTGAGATGGACAAAGAGGCAGCACACAGGCAAGGGAAAGAGTTGAAGAACAATGGGGCAGGATCTCTCCCTGTGGTGTGAGCCACAATATTTTCAGTGATTTTTCTTGAACCACCTCTCATTTTTTGCCAGCTGTGGAGGTTATCCCAGGTCCCAGCCAGGGCAGTCCTTGTTCTGACTGCAGCAGGTTGGCCCCTGGAAGAGAAGTGAGAGACAGGCATGGGAAAGCTGACATTGTGCCAGTCCAAAGGAGAAGCTGCCTAATTAAGAGACTGGCCATGCTTTTGGAGGAGTTTGGCTGGGATATACATGCTGCAGTAGATTGAAGGCTGGCAGCCATGGCTGCCTGGTAAAGATATATTGCGACTCTGCAGCTGAAACCTCTCTGAAACTGGGGCAGAGAAGAAGCCAGAAACATCTGGGGAGATGTGACACCAACTAACATGGAATAAATGGATTGAACAAGCCATATGCGAAAAGACACCCATGTGCCACTGAACTTCACTTCATCCTCCACTCCTTTGCAGATGTCTTTCTTACTGCAGATCAGCTTCCAGTGGCTACACAAGCCAAGACTACAGCTGCCTTGCTGTGTCAGCTTCACGTTTTCTTTAGTACGCTTATATTTCCTTACATATCTGCAAGTTCAAGCATTGCATTATAGCCTTAAGCAGACACCAACCATGCTTCTACCTTATTTAAGTTCATGTTACCTGCCAACACAGCCCAAGGTTCTGTGAAATATGGATGTAACTGAGCCTCTGCTTTGTGAGGTGTTTTGGCCTGTATTATGAACTACGTAAGTCCTCATTGTTGTTAAAAAAAAAAAAAGTATCACATGTACAGGGCAGTTTTTAATTTTATATTGTGTCATTTATACAACAAGCTCTAAACCAAAAACTTGCTTCTTTTTCATGTGTAGCCCATGATAAACATTTGTTCTGAATTTTTTAATAAGTGTATTTTGCACCCCTTTGTGGAGGGTGCGTAGTCTGCCTAGTTCTTGCCTAAGTAGATATTTTCTCATGTTAGAGAAGACAGCACTGCAATCCCACTGCTCAGCAGGAAGTACAAGTCCACACCCTGGCTCTTGCATGATCCTATGATTGATTGCAAATATGCCTCTCTCCTCCCCAGGAATCTCCATGCCTTACCTTGAAATGTTGAAAGTGGTGCTATCTGATGGAGCATCCCTCTGCTCACAGAAAAACCTGGGCAGCTAAGTGCGTAAGGTATAAAGCCTAGCGGGTTCTCCTTTTCTAAGTGGTTCTCTACCCAGCACACACAAAAAGGCCA
The DNA here is from genome assembly GCA_033556795.1 of Tapera naevia. Lineage (NCBI taxonomy): Eukaryota > Metazoa > Chordata > Aves > Cuculiformes > Neomorphidae > Tapera > Tapera naevia. The sequence goes on along the minus strand of JAUMJJ010000246.1, from coordinate 11,179,766 downwards.
GTTATGACTACTTGTTTATAAAAACAATGCAGCTCATCTTAAAGGGGAGGTTTAGAGTGTGTTTTATTACTCAAGAGGTCTGAATTAAATTAGTTTATTACGATCTTTTACGCTAGATAATTTTAATCTTTGTCTTTAACAGAGCTGCTACTGTAACAATAGGATGCGACCGAACTTTTAGCAGCCTCAAGCACTGTCCAATGACTCACCAAAGCATTTCACTTGTACCACAGCTGATATTTTTGTGTCGTTCAGCATGCCAGACTGGAACATTCAATATTTGGGACTCTTATTCCTCCCAGACAGAAAGGCGCTCGGGAGGGGTTGCAGCCTATCTCGGGGCTCCTTCATTTCTTTTTTTTTTAAAAAATCTGATTAAGTTAATTATGTTTATGGAAAAAAAAAAGAATAGAAAAGGCAACTCATGAGATGATGGGAAAAAGAAACAGAAAAAGCTTTCTGAGAAAATGGCTTGAATGGATTCCTGCCATCTTAGCTGTCTCACCTTTCTTACTGGCTCAGCTGTGATTTACATTTCTATTGATGAAACAATGATCTTGATGTGAAACAGCTCTGCAAGTAACCAGAGAAAAATCCATGCATACTTTCACAATATTCCAGCTCAATATTTTAATGGAACGAAAAATAGCAGAAAAAGATTTTTTCTTTTAACTGACATTTGCTTTGGAAACTGGGCAATGGGGCAATTTCTTCTGGAATTGCCTTGGCACTTATAGTAGCACATGGACTGAAAACTTCAGGATGTAAGCGCAGGCTCTTTCCGCAAAACACCACACCACATTCCAGCTCTCTCACCTAAGCAATTTTTTTAATGCCAAATACCTTTTCTGACAAGATTTACAGGGATCTTAAAGAGTCTTATCAAAAATCAGGTTGGAAAAAGGTCTAATAGGCCTTCCCATCTGGTACAGAAGGGAGTTAACAGTATAATGATGAGAGAATGTTTAGCAGTTTATGTGATTGCACAAATGTTTTTTTTTATTCCCAGAAATGGGACCAAAAAAAAGGTTTTATGAGTTTGAAAGATTTCCCCATTCTACACCGCCAGTTGCTTTTTTTCACCTTCAATGATACACAGCTGCAACACGTTTGATGTGCCTGTGAGCCCAAATCAAAGTGGTGAACATCTCCCTAAATATTTCTCTAACAAAACCTGCGCAAGTAGACGAGATTATCTACAGAAGGAGTCCTGCAGGAAGCACCTGCACTTGGGTATTTGGTTCAGCATTGTGTTACCTAATGCTGCTGACCTGTTCTGTGATCTTGAAAAGAAATGCTTTCTTTTTGTTTCCTCTCTGATCCCATCATTCTTTTGTTTCTTTACATACTGAGTGTTTCATGCCAGAATCTGCATCATCTGCTTTGTTTGTAGGAGGCTCTCCATGGCTCAGTCAAAGCCTAAAAAGAACATTGTTGTATGAATAGTGCCTGTCACCTGGGCAGAACAGTGAAGAGATCTGTCTCTTTTGCCCCCTTGTGTGTTGTGGCACAGTACCATTTTATGGTGTCTTGCTGGTTGTTGACATGGGTAGAGAGATGAGATCTCACCTTTGGATGCTGCTGTAGTTCCTGATGGCTGGCAGAGTAACGCAGCAATGCAGATCAATCTCCGACGGATGCCTGAAATAAATGTAATATAAAGCAGCTTAAAGGAAGATTTATTCAATTCCAACTTCAAAGCAGACCTGAGGGTATTTGTGTTGGAAGAGAAACACGAGCATGTTCTCCTGTAAAGCTGCAGCTGCTGCTCTGAGACATGATCTTGGGTGAGTGAAGTTAAGTTTGTTGGGAGCAGCAGAGTTGTCAAAGCCTAGATTGCAAATGCTGTAACTCCCTTCCTGTGTCTCCCATATTTGCTCTTACCATACCCTCCAGTCCTCTTCAAATCCTCTACCTACCTCTGGACCCTCTACCGGGCAGCAAAGGCTGGACACGGTGCCTGGACTGCCAGACTGACCGCTGCCTCTTTGGTGCCTGATGGGGACCAAAGCTCCTGTTGCCCCTGTCCGTGTGCACATAGAACACAGACAAGAGCACTTTCCAACTGCAGGGGCTACTCTGAAGAGACAAGGCTTTGGACAGACACAACATGCACAAAAGGCAGGCAGATCACCAGAAGAGAGAGGAGGGGATTTCATTCAAAGATGGTCTGAGCTGTAAATGAAAGAAGAGCATATGAAAAAGGAAGACAGTTTTCTATCTTGGATCAGCCCAAGCTGTTAAAGCTCCCAGCACGTACAACACTTCAGTCCTGGAGTATATAGGATTTTAGTGCAACCAAGCTACCTGACTTTGGACTGTTCTGTCTCATGGGGCTTCTTGCAGGTGCTGGACTGAAAACTTGGTCACACATTGTTTTCGTTTGCAAGTTTAATGAGGATAAAAACCATACAAAGGTAGTGGAGATAAAAATCTTGTGACATCTGTTTGCACTTTAAAAAATTGCATAAAAAGTGAAAACATGCAAATAAGCCCAGCATTTGATGAGTGATGAGCGATCTTCCCTCTGCTTTTGTGACAGCCTGGAGTTGCTAATGACTAGACAGGCTATAACTAAAGCTAAAAGAAAGCCACAAGAAAATATCACTTGATTAATAAAACGAAGTACCCACTTCCAGCCTTTAATGGAGTCCCCAGGCAGGTGGAGTATGACATCCCTGTGCAATCACTGTAGATGTTGACCCCTCCAGACTAGTTCAACACACAGTCCTTACTGATTCTGGAGCAGGCAGTTATCTGCCTCTCTTTCAAATCACTCAGACACTACTAAATCCTCTTCCTGCACCCTAAAGACCCAGGTGGTATTCCAACCAGTGACCATGAGAGCCAGATTACCCCCAGGCTGGTTGCTGGTGTAATCAAGCAATCAAATGCAGGATGCTCCTGGTTTGTCTTCAGGTGTTGCGGACAGTAAAGTTTGGAAAGTCAGGCACGACATAGTAGCCAAAGCCTGGAACTGTGCCTGCAGCACCAGAGAAGAAAAAAGAAAGGGAAGCACTGGAAATGTGCATTTGGGATGAATCCCACTAGCCACCTCTTTCCATCGTATGTCCGACAGTGGCCAGGGCCAGTGCTCCTAGGAAAGGTGTCAGGGCTCGGAGGGTGAAAGCAAGCACATCTCTGACCTTCACCCTCTGTCACAGGTGTCCGTTCCAACTAAGCATCTCGGTCAATGAGAAGCCAAGGACAGGCCCTGGAGCAGGATAACTCATACCCCTTCTGACACATGTGGTCATTATTTACGTTGTTCCTGACTCCTGTTCACAGCCTTCAAAATTATAGAAGTTGGCTTGCTGGTACAGAGCTGACTTAAGTCAGACAGTACTCCGTCCCCTGAGAGGGAAACTCACTAAACTCTGTAGGCTAAATCTCAGAAGCCAGCAATAAGAATGGGAAGAAAAGTTGCATAACTTACTGCTATTTGCAATGGCTCTGTGCCTTCCAGCTACCCAGACCCATTCTGAGTACTGCTAAGATCATGGGTGATTTTACAATATGTGTTATCCCACTGAAATTCCCCACCGTTTAACTTATTCTCCTCTACCACTTTTGTGGTTATGAGGGAAAGAGCAGGTGTTCCTAGCTGTCCCCTGTGAGACCATATGGACACCCGTGTTGAGTCTGCCCTTGCTCTTCTCCTTTCTGAGGCGATGCATCCTGGTACTTTCAGACCTTACCAGAGGAGAGTTAGCCCACAGTGATCCTCACTGTGTTGCCTCCCACGTGACTGGAGGGTAGATCTGCAGCAAGGGCTGTACATAGGCTGATATAAAGGTGTTGAGACCTCAGCAGTGGGCTTTCCCAGGCCCTTTTACACCATCCCAATGGGCCAGCATCCTCCCTGAGCATTGCTACAGGTCACTCAGAGCCCCATAAAGTCCACAAGTCAGAGAAGGGCTCCAGGATGCCTTAATTTGTTTTCATCATCCTGGATTTTCTCCTACAACGCGATCCTCTTTGATGACCAACTGAGGGGTGTCTCTCTGAGCTTTCACAAGTTCCTTATGTCCAGTAGTCATTCCTACCACTTAAATTTCATTATACATCCTCTTTACCTCATTACACATCCTTCTTGTACTATTGCACATCTTCTTTTCTAGATCATGTGGCAGCAAAGAAGAGCTGCTGACTGGTGAAGCAGCCTTGACAGAGGAAAGTGGTAAAAAAGGTAAGTATTACTGTGTCTGGGTGAAAGCATGTCAAAGTCCACATCAGGGAAATTTGGGATTGTTATATAATGCAAAGCCTCTCAAAAGACTAAAAAGACAAACTTGCCAACAAATGTGACAGCACAAGATTTGCAACAGAGCCTGGATGATGGGTGGACAGAAATCTCAACAGCTCCAGACAGTCCCACCTGATAAAGTCCACTGTCCACTGCCTTTGACTTCAAGGCTTTACGAATGGGTATATTGCATTACTTCTTGCTGGAAAGCCCTTCTTGAGTCCACTGAATCTTCTCTCCTAGGCCAGTGTAGCAGAGAAAATCTCCTCCTAACTATCGTGCCTAAGTTAACTGCTTTTGGTTCTGTGTTGGAACTGAACAGGTGGGATGGAAGAGTCTAAGGGAGTCTGTGTCAGAGCCCAGTACACATTAAATTGTGGGTAAAAGAAAACCCAGAAAACGTATAAGAAAATGAGGAGATAGCCATTACATTTCACAGACAGGGAGCTTGGTAGAGTCTCACTCCAAGATATCTGTTAAGGTCAGCTGGATTTAAGCACTTTCTTTATTGGAAGTAAGCACAAGTGGTTCTCTGAGTAAAATCGCAGAAGCAGGCTTGGGCAAGGCCTAATGGTACAAACGTGACTGCAGTCAGAAAGCACTCTCCCTTTCCCTCGAGTTACAGACTCTGTGGGATGAGGAGACAGCACTGGGAATGAGAGTAAGAATTACACAATACCCTGTGTTAAACCAGGCTTGACTCCCAGCCAGTGTAAATTTGAACTAACTATGTGTTATACTGGGTCAGATCAAAAGTCCACCTAGTTCATCCTCCTGGCTTTGGCAACAACTAAAGTATGAAAACTGGGCCTTGACAGATGTATCTCTTCCCCTGTGGGCCATCTGACTGCTAGCATTGCAGACATGTCCAGAGATGGAACTTCATCTAGACCATTATATTTGACAATGAGAGGCTTCTTCTGGTCTGTTGCCTTGTTGAATCCATTGAGATAGTTTTTTTCCATGATGCTCTGCAGTGACAAGTTCCAAACGGCAAACATGTGGGGGGATCATAAGTGAGTGGACAGAGAGGCCAAGCAAATGCACACTGTACAGAACACCCCTCAGCCACTCCTCTCTCAACATGCTCAGAATTGAAGACTATGAATCTTTCAATCAGCACTTATGAAGAAATCCTGCAGCTATATCGTACAGAAGAAACTGACTGAGTCCAAGTTTGAAACGGCTTGTTGGTCACTGCCATGTGAAGGATGTGTTCAAGGGAATTCTGCCTAGTAATTTGAATTGTGATGCTGTGGAAATGTTGTATAAATAATGATCCTGTGATACATGTGTTGCAAGTTATTACCAAGCTATAAAAGAGCTAGGAAAGAAAAACATGAAACACAAAATGCTCGGTGATGCCAGAACACTCTTCTGGTTAGTATCAGTTTGCAAACCTCAGTGTAAGTTTATGCCCACAATTCAGTTGATATCCTGAAAGCAAAGGTAAACAGGAATAGAAGGGCAGGCGTCTGCGGTTCCCTCTTCCCTCCAGAGAAATTAATTCTTGATCAAGCTCTGCTGTCCTATTTTACTGGCATTCTCTCAGCCCCTGAGCAACTGAAAAAAATAATGCCTAAAAAACTAGCCCTAACTTGGATGTGCAGGGAAAAGGGCCTGTGAGACATGGCTGGCAGTTTTGAGAGCATCCACGCAGCTCCCAAATCTAACAATGAAAACTGACACCCACCCCCAAAACCACAAAAGCCAAAACAAAAAGATGGCCTAAGAAAGTAGTCTATTCTGAAAAGCCGCACTGCCAGGGTGGCAAATGTCTGATCCAAACTTTAGCTGGCCATGGCTGAGAAAAAAAACTCATGTTACCTCTTTTCCCAAAACTTGCAATCAAATATCGAACCCTTTGGTTTGGCAGAACTAATTCATTTTGTTTCTTTCTATATAGTCTGGCTGTAGAAGAGCATCAAAACAAACTGAGGAAGCCCGAGGTGTACCCATTTCACTGAACCAGGCAAATTGCTGTTCTCAAGGGCTGCCACAGAAAGGCAAATTCTGTTGCCTACGCTACACGGTAGAACCCCCAGTAGCAAGGATGTGAGCTTTTCCCTTCACTACTGTGGTGGGCGGTGTGAAATGCTGCTCTTGTAGAGATAAATCTCCTCTGGGAGCCATTTAGCAAACAGCAGTTCTCTGCTGTGTAAACTGTGACATGCATTAGTATCGCAATTACTTACCCTTGGTCCTTCATCTTGTTTAGTGTGTTAGCATCTAGATGTAGAGTCTAAGTAACGGCATTTAATGGAAAGAAAGACAAGTTTGGGTATTAAGATGCTCTCCAGGATTAGATACTTTACAAAGAAAAACAATAACCATGAAGGTAAAGCCAGAGGCTGTCTAAGCCCCAGTGCCTGATCCAGCTCAGCCTCTCGAATACATAGACACTATTTTTCTTCTATTGTGCATTTGTGTCTGAGGAGCCAAGCTAGAGAAGGGGGAGCAGGGCTACGTGCATGTGTTAAGGACCAGCTGGAGAGCTGTAAACCTGCCTTCTCCAACCTGCCTGGGGCGTGGAGATGAAGGGCCCTGGACATTACCTTCTGCCTCCTAGAGGCAGGGATGCCATTGTCTTGCTGCTGCTGAGCTTCCTGCCCTTGAGAGCTTCTCTGGAATGCTCTCTAGGCTACAAAAGGAGACAAAAAGGGCACGTGGAGGATGGCAGCTTGAGGGTGCATGATTGCCATGGTGGTAGAGGCACTCTGTAACTGCAAATAGGCTATGGCATGGGAGGTAGAGTGAAATGGATGTGCTTGTAACTCAGCCAAACCAACAAGCAGACACAGTGTGCAGAGAGCCACCATAGCTTCATAAATGAAGACTGTCAGCAGGTTTGGGCCACCCAGTGTTGCAAGGGAGATGTGCTCTTCAGCAGTACCTTCCTGCCATTTTGAACTCAGTGTGTCCTGCAACATCAAGGCCACCACAGAGCTGGGCTCTGGCACATGACAATATAGCACAGCTCCCCAGGAGCTGCAGTCCCAAATCTCACATCTGCTTTATGAGAGGCAGTGCACTCCCTCCCAGAAAAAGCCCAGGGAAAGCAGACAGGGAGAAGAAACATAGCAAGCCCTGAAAATGTATAAGTGAGTGGGGCTGGTGTGAGTTAAGGCTTTGGTAGAGCCCATTTTCCTTCCTGAAGCAAGGAGGTGAGTGGGGAAAGGATGTGTTCTAGCCCCTGGCCCTGCAGCTCCCTGTTTTGCATTCCCAGATGGAAAAATGGGTTGCACTGACAAATTGTGGCTGCTTGTTAGTGGGACTGCATCAATCTCTGCCATAGCAGAGACAGGAGCAAGTGTGGTGGAAGCCAGATGGCTGTAGAGGTGGCTGGCTGGCTTTGCTCTGTGTGTACACGTGCTCACATTTACATATATCTCCAGCCACACAGAAACTGAACTGCAAGCAAAATAATTTGAAATTACAGAGTGGGATTTCTCGATGGGAAATCTGATCTGAGCTTCACCCTATGGATGCTACTCTTAAAATCTCGCATCTCTTCCATAATCCATTCCCACTGTCCCCTGCCCCCCTGCAGGCAAACCTGCCTTGTAACACATCTGCTTGGGGGCACTGAGGTGGCTCAGTGCAACATCCCGTTCTCCCATATGGGAATGCCAGACAGGTTTGGTAGTTCCACAGGGAGCACCAAACACATGTTCTCTTGCAGCACATGCTGCCAGTAAGAGCCCGGCGAGTGCCCAGGAGAAACTGCCTCACTCCGTTAGCATGAGACATGCCAAGAGCTGATCAGCCGCAGAAGGCAATTTCCTGATGCAATTAAGATAGGGGTAAATTCAGACACATCTTGCCAGTCTCCTGGGACATATGTTGCTAATTAAAAGTCAGCCTGTACATTTAGGATCAAGGGCATAAATGTGTACTCTTGTGGCAGAGAACATTTCTGCATGTACTTGTGGCGCTGGTGTCTGTGTCTACAGAACATGGTTGTGGCTACCTGTGTGTGAGAGGCTTTTTGGCTTATGCTGCATGCTTACTTCAATTTAAAACCCTAGAAAAATCAGAAAGGCAGGACTCTCTCATAGGTCAGGCACTGGAATGGGGCTCAGGAATTTTCAGTTTTGCACTAGAATTGGCTGGATTTTAAATCCACAGCGTGGGGAAAGCCACCTTACTTGTGTCTCTGTTCACATCATACAGGCCAGGGAGTGCAGAGCGCTTCCTCCAGTGGGACCCTGCTTGAGCAATAAATCTTTGAGACACGATCTGACTCCTATTCCAAGTACACAGCACGGCAAGTCTCTATTCTTCCTCACTCCTAAGACAGCTGTGATACAAATGGTCAATCATCGGAGCATTTTTTTTTCCAACTATGAATTAAATTTTAACTGGGCATCATTTTGTTTGCAGCTGACAAAAAATTCTGTAGGAAGTGTTGTGACCCCAGCAAGTGAGTAGGTTCTTGCCCTGATAGTAATTAAATGATAGATTCTCTTTTGGATTGGAGAGAGAACATGGGCTCTAGGGTGGTCCATCGAATCCAGAAACAGCACCATGCAACTGAAAAGGCAGCTCAAACAAAGGATTTCACAATGAAACTTCTACAGTGAAGGCATTTGGGATTGTTGGATCTGGATCCAGTTCCCAGCCACAGCTTTGCAGAAGGAACTGAGGCTCTCAGGTTCCTCATCTGTATAAAGGGACAATACTTTATCCCTTCTTTACAGGAAACAAATGTGAAGCTGTCTAACAGGCCACTGTAGCCTCCAGCAGAAGGAGCCACAAGCACGTGGTGAGACCACATGCCTGACTGTCTTTAAGGTTGCCTGTGTGATCTCAATGGACTAAAATCCCTCTCCAAATCATGCGAAATCTCTAACTTAAGACAGTAGAAAACACAAAGGCACATAATCTGTTTGAAAACATGACATGAATTAATAGAGAGGTTTTATTGTGTACAGTGATTATTTGGTGTGTAATTGTATTTCCTTCACCTACCTTTTATACTTTTATACTTTAAAGCAACTTAGAAACAAGGTAAAGGTATGTTTCACACCAGGTCCTTCAGGTTTGTGATCAAGTAACTTTTTTTTTTCCTCCTTAGCTGCTGGAGGAAGCTGATTGTCAAAAGAGTGGATTAACATCTGCTGAATGTTTCCAATTCTTAGGACTGATTGAAAGCCAGGCAGTGCCCTTGATGGCTCTCCCCACCATTGTTCCCCTTCCAGCCATCTCTGATAGCCACCCAGCTGTTATCCCACTCCAGCCCTCAGATTTACAGTCTGCCATGTCTCACAGCTGCAAGCAGGACTCGAACAGGGTTGGTTTGCTGTGACTGGAAGGACTAGCTTCCATTTCTGGGTGCTGCTGCCTTGCTTTCCAAAAAACCTGAGCATTCAGAAGACTGAACAAAACTGCTTAGTAAAGTTTTCAATACTTTAAGTCAAAAAGCAGTGGATCTAGAGTAAGCATGCAAACAGCGGGATTGAGGGGCACCAAGAAACACAGAGTGGCTTCTTAGAGATTCCAGAGGACTCAACAATTGTTCGTAAGGTCAGCACAGCCAGTTGTTTCACAGCTGCTCCAAACACTTGAGAAGAGGGAGGTAGTGAAGATTTGCTACATCCCCAATTGGCTGTTGGGAGAAAGACACAATCCTTCATCAGCTTGCTGCTCGTTTCTGAGACCATTCCCCAAAGTACTGTGTTTTAATGCTGGTTCTTTAATACTGAAAGATGAGATAATTTTCTGCCAGTGGCTGCCAGCTTACAGGACTGATCTGAGACCTGCAGTGGTGCTCCACTGACTTGACTGCAGGCTGGTGGCTCTTAAAATGCCAGAAAATGAGTGCAAGAGTTGTTCAGCATATATTTTTTTTTAAATGTTTCCCAGCTGATTATATTAAATCCTGAGTCAGATAAAGGAAGAGGTCTGAAAACAGCACTGAGACATCAGCTGCTCCAGTTTAATATCAGCTTCCTGAAGAATCTTCAGAAAACCAGGAGACCCCTATGAGCCCACAAGCTCCAGAAACATCCTGCTCACGCAGCTTTTCAAAACATGGCCAGTATATTCATGCCCTCAGCACTCAGGTCTCTCCCTGTATAGCTCCTGAAGGTTGGGAGAAGTGGTGGCAGGCACTCAGCCTGGGACAGTAGCACAGGGATGCAGTACACCACAAGGACTCCAAACCACCACCACCCCATAGAGCCACAATGTGGTCTTCTGGCCTTGGAACCTCTTCGCCCCAGCTGCCAGGGGATTCCTCACCAGAAATGCTCTTCTATATTTATTTATTTCAAATCCCCTCTCTCCAGCCCATGTTAAAGCTCTTACATTTCTGTGTGTGCCCAGTCTACTACATCTACAGTTTGATGGAGCAGTCCTTTCCCACAGCCTTTCTTCTCAGTTTACCAGGTCTCCCTCTTTGTCGTCCCATCTCTAAGCTCTTCTTTTTTGGTTGGGAGCAGACTTTTAGACTTACTGCCAAGCTCACCTTTGAGCTTGCATGTCCCTCTTTCCCTGCTGTAGGGTTGTGACAAGCTTTAGAGTCACTGCCTGGGGAAAGGGTGATCCTCTGTCAGATCCCTCCCCTCCACCCAAATGCTGGAAGCTGCTTTAGCTCTTTCTGTGCTTTTTTCCCTCACACCAAGGAAATTAACAAGTAATGAGAACCATTTAGCTTGCAAGTTCTCACCGCTCTTTCATATCAAGGTTGCCTAAAACTATTCCACTAGCACAGAGACATGGAAAGTGCTGTTTGTATAGCTTCTGCTTCTCTCCCAAAGCTTTGGGCTTCACAGCCAGCCCAGACTGCTCTTTTCCCTCTGATCCAACCACAGATGCTGCTGGCCACTTCTGTGGGGAGAGGCTACAGCTGGCTGGGAATCTCCTGAACAGTTTCTCACACCAGCAGGGCTTTGCCAGCTCCTAAATTCATCAAGTTTCTCTTCCTCTCCACAGAGTTCCAGGGTGCATCTCTCATTTCTAAGCTTTACTCTTGAGCAGAGATTCCTAAAATTCCTTAAATTAAGACATCTATTAAGTAACTAACGGCAACAAATAATTTACCTTCTCCACCGTCATCTCAAATGCACTGTGATAAAAAAATGCAACCATCTTCAGAGTTGTGTCTCCCAGGTGGGACCCACCTAACGTCTAGCAATGCTCACGAGCATGCTGTTTCATTCAGAGAGCCCAGGCTGTGTCCCCACATCACCGGGCAGCACAGAGGGATCATTATTATCCTTTCAGAGCTGGAAGAAAGCAGGGGCCACTTGGTCTGAGTTGAACAATTGTGTGATGTGTATGGGATGATTTAGATGCTGCTGTGCCAGACTGGGAACCGTGTTTGAAGTCAATGTTTGCAATGAGCAAGACCGCGAGAACTGGGCATTTGCACAAACCATGGATAGCTCCAGGACGGAGGAGCCGGAAGTCAGGGATGTTTGGAGCCCTGCCTAATGGGGACGAGAGAAGCTTGGTGAGCAGCACCAAACAGTGTACTCTCAGACGGGGATGCATAGACACACTCCATGGCACCTGGGCAGTGAACAGAGAAGTTCCTTTTCCCTCCCAAGAATGCACGGAGGGTTGGATTTCGGAGCCTGGCCTTTGAGTAATGCCAGTGGGAAAAGGCATGCTGCATTTCTCCTCTTCTCTGTGAGCCGAGGAGTGTGTAGAGTCCCCTTGGTGCAGGCTAGTGTGCATGAGGACGCTCTTTCAGTTGCTCCCCTGGAGAGCTAACAGAAAGATGTGGCAGAATTCAGGAAAAAGACCCTGTGCTCCTGTCATTTCCAGGAGTTACTGGGATCAGCATCACCTTGACATGTACTCCAGTGTATGTCTGGTGCCTGAGATCATTCCTTCAGGATAAAACCAAAGGCCTTCAGAGAAGGATGCAGGCACAGATCAAGTCTTCAGCCCCTGGAAGCATGTCCATACTGTAGGGAGGCATCCCTGGGCAGCAGGTGGACCAGCTGACCATAGATACAGCCAAAATAATGAGAAGAAATTCTAAGATCTTGTGCAGCACCAAAGAGACCCCTACCTCCCAACAGTTTAGAGCATCCTCTTCTCCATCAGCCACCTTGTAGCCGAAACTTTTGGCACTACCGACAATCAGGGCTTTCCCTTAATAGGTAATGACCATCTTACCTCCGATGGGCCCTGTGAGGATTAATGAGTTAACTGCTTCAGAAATGCACAACAAGTGAGTAATAATAATAATAATAGGAGTGGCACAAATATTTCACAACAGGCAGCCTGTCAGATTCAGCATTCTCATGTTTTCCTTGATCTGCACTCACTATGAAGTTGCATTCTCCTTGCATTTGTTTGTTTATTTAATCGATGAAGAAATGCTACCAGCAATATTTTTGGTGTTTTGGTTTGTCCTGTGACTAGACAACAAATATTTGAAATTCAGTGTGTGTTAGTGGGGGTGGCTCCTCACAAATAGTGGGTGTTGCTGATCCCTGAGCAGATGAGCAAGTACGTTCTTTCAGAGGCAAACGACTGCAAAAATCATTCTGCTTTTTTTTTTTTTTTGTGTGCAGGGGACTGAAATGTGATGCCTAAAAGTATTTGAGCAGTAAAATAAAGCCTGCCATGGAAGTGAAATAGTATCATACTCCCACAGGTCCTCCAAAAGATTTGAAGTTCAGTGCTATGAGGACCAAAGAACAAACCTTCTCTGACTTTGACTATGGAAACAGCTCTGCCATCTGGGTTCTCAAGAGGACTGGGCAGCACTACAAAGAGAGTCCTTCCCAAGACCTTTATTTTCAAATGTTGCTTAACTTGAATTGTTCCTAGTGCATACTGTTGAATGAGGGCTATGTGTTATTAGACAACCCTTAGGCATTTTAGTAGCACAGAAGCTGAAAATCTCAATGGACCTTGTGAAGGTCTAATGTTCAAACAACATCATATAGCTGTGTCCAGCTCGTGTGGTACCTGTCTGCCTTCCCTGCTGTGAAGCCATATGTTGCTGGGACACTGCTGGGATGTCATCATTGTTTCCACAGCAACTCGCTGTGATGTCATGAGGAGAGGATTAGAATGACTTTGTGGCCAGATCAGGCAAAGTAACTGCTGTCTTCAATTACAGCAGCAGGGAACAGAGCGCATCCAGGGACGTGGTCATCGCTTTCTCTGGCAAAGCTCCTTTCCGTCCTTGCTTGCCTCCCCCTGTCTCCATCATTTGTGCCCTGATGGGAAAGTCCTTGTCCCAGAGCAAAGGCCAGCAGGTGATATCGCTTGTCTTGCTGACCCGAGCAGGCTTGCTGCAGGAGCACTGCAGAGCAAAGCCCTGCCAGTGGAGAGGAGGAGGCAGGGATGAGGTGCTGGTACCAATTAGCAGCCTGAACGGGGTTATTACAGGACAAGCTCTGTTTAACCTAACTGCTAACAGACTGGCTCTGTCAGTTGGAAGAAATCACAGGCAAACAGACTTAATGGGGGCCTGGAGGAGTGGGGGGAGGGACTTTGGTGGCTTCCTCTCTCTTATGAGCAGTATGTTTTGTAAAATACAAATGTAACTGTGCTTTGAAACACATGTACAGCAGCATGGGGAGGAGGGTGGGAGACAGCAAGTGTCACTGAACAGCTCAAATCTACAGAACAATCTGTGTCCCAAAGAGCCTGGGTCTCAGCACATCTGTTTCATGGACTTTTTTGTCACCAGAGAACAATGGCAAAGCTTTTCTGCACTGCTGTGCAGCTCTGACTTGTCCAATGTTACCATCAACCAAACCTGTGCCCACAGGAAAGTTTCCGCACCTTCCCCTCTCCTGCAAGCCTGGCACTGCCACAGGCTGTGCCCAGCACACCTCACTTCTCTGGTGAGACCCTGGGTCTGCTTCTGACTGCCTGGCACTTTGCTGTCCAAGCTGCCTTCCAGCCTGGCCTTGTGCTGCACAGCAGCACTGGCAGCTTGAAGCAGCCAAGCCTGATTCCAGCTCTATTTGGAGGCATGGGTCTGACAGGGTCTTGCAGGTCTCATGGAGAAGCTGCATGAGCAGAAAATGGATTGAAAATCCTGCAGGCAGCTGAAGTACTGTGTACAGACTTCATCAACCCAGATGGGCTCTTTCCCAAATGCAAGGAAGGAAGAGCGTGTTCTCCTCAAGCACAGGACTCTGGCTCATTCAGAGCACAGTCCAGAGGCCATGGAGTTCCATGAAGATTTCTGCAGAGGTCAGGTGGCTCCGGTGGGAACCCTGAATCCACAGGTCTTTTCTGGATCACGAACACAGGCAATGTCTGTTTCTATGAGGGAAGGAATGCCACTGGCATGTTAAATGGATGGCTGGGTGGGGTTTTGGAAAACCCGCAGCTGTTAACAGCACTGCTCCCTACATCAGGATTGTACTGGCATAGATCTAGGAACTATTTAAGGATGAAGAAGAGCCTGTCTTCCAAAAATTTTCATCTTGCACATGCAGGCATTGCCTTTGAGTCCTGCATCATAGCAAAATCTTGCTGGTCCCTCCTGCCCAATTTGGAGCCACATTTCCATCTATGACATCTCATGACAGCATCAGGTGTGAAAAGGAAAAGTGAGGGATGGGTGAGCAAGAAAGACCTTTCCTAGTGGGAGGTAGTAGAAGCAGCCTGCTGGCAGGCTGTGAAACACAGCAAGCAGCAGCCTTTGCCTGCTGCACTCTGAACTTGTTTCCACAAGAGATCAGGGCCCCCAGCTTCTCCTAATTTCAACACTTAGATGGAGCTGGGCACCCGCTGCTTCCCATGGAGGGCAAGATGCCATTGGTTAACTGCATGATCACAGTAACTTAGGACAGAAAACTACGATGCAGTGTGCTGTCCGTCAAAGATTGCTGGCCCTTACTCTATGCTACTGAGTTTCTGTTCTAAGCAGGCACTTGAAATTGGTACTTTTTGTTTAGTGCCAGCTGAGTATTTCTTGTGGAAGATGACAAAGGAGACAGGGCCGCTGCTGTATATTAATCTAGTACAGATCAAGAATTTGCAGTTGAATAAAATTAAAGCAATGAAGAGTTCTTTGGCAGATGTGGAAGAAAGGCACAACCTGGGCTCTGAGGGCAGGAGCAAGGCACAGGGCAGAGCAGTGGGGACAGGGTTAGGCTAGTGGGGAGTCTGCAAGGCAGGAGCAAAGGTAACAGTAAAGCTGTGCAGTACTAGATGGCATTGGCATTGCAAAACAAGGGCTCACAGTGATATACTGAACACATCTCCAGAAGCAAAGCACTGGTTGCGTTAATGGAGCACACATGGTCTCTTCCTGAGTAGCATCCCTTTTCATGGTGTGGCTTTTTAAAAACATGCCAAAGAGATCAAGTACAAGCAGTGCACACATAATAAACATGATGTAACAGAACAACAATAACAGACTCCCAAATAATGCTGGAAATACCATAGTATCCACTGAAGATACCCTAACTCCCCCTTAAACTTTGTGCCAGGAACTATTATTTCTAACATTAATAATGCCCAGTGGCATAACTCCAAGTCCCTGTAGACCAGGGGTAATGGGATTGGACTGAAGCAATGTAATCAGTAGCAGGGCTCAACTTGGATTTCCATGCTCTTTCTTTTTGACAGCATGTATCACAGCTGGAAGAAAGAACCACCAAAGACAGGCAGGTACTGAGTAGGTGCGTTCTCCCGCTGCCTCTCCTCAAGTTGCTAGAGATCAGGGCATCCTGGAAGAAAACAGGTGGCAAAAAATTCTGAGTAGTCACACAGACTTTGCCCCTCAACCGGGGTAGTACTACCTCGTAGGGGCTAGGCCAGTGAATTTGACTTGGTTACAAAAACGTTGGCAGCCAGAGCTTTTCCCTGCCAATCTGTGTGAATATTCATAGAATCATAGAATGGTTTTGTTTGAAAGGGGTCATAAACCCAAGCCAGTTCCAAGCCCCTGTCATGGGCAGGGTCACCTCCCACCAGACCAGGCTGCAAAAGACCCCACCCAACCTCGCCTTGAACACTTCCTGGCAGGAGGCATCCACCGCTTCCCTCGGCAAACCGTGTCAGTGCTTCACCGCCCTCATCGTGAAGAATTTCTTCCTGATGTCTAATCTAAATCTTTCCCCTACCAATCTGAAGTCATTCCCCCTTGTTCTATCACTACATGCCCTTGTAAAAAGTTCCTCCCCAGCTTTTCTGTAGCCCCTTCAGGTCCTGGAATAATGCCCAGATTAGTAAAGCAGACAGAGCCCCTGGACAGGAAAATGCTTTCATCCTGGTTTTTTTTCTACCTCTCTGTGATGTGCCGGCTCCTCATATCCCTTTTGGATACATCTCCCTTGTCTGGATGTTGGATCCTGGAAGAGCTGCTGGCTGAGATGGGATGGATCCAAATACCTCAGCACAGATACAATCTTTTAAAAAAGCAACTGGTGTAATGCTGTGATACTGACATGATACAGCATGGCCCTCCGTTCAAACACCTTGGACTCCTTGCCATGGCAATGCCAGACTCGAGCAGGGCTTCCTCCCCTTGCTGGTCCCCGTACACAGCCCTCTGGGAGCCGCCTGCGAGGGGAGGAAGGAGTTAAAAAAGCCAATGCGGCCCTGACGACCCATCTGCCACCTCATCTCGTGTGACTCGAGTCATGCGATTGGGGGGGGGGGGGGGGGGCGGGAGGGCAGGGAGCAGCTCTCTTTCTCTCCCGGTTGCTGAACCTCTGATTATCATTTCTGTGCAGCCGAGGAGGTGGCACGGCATTGTGCGTCAGCCGGGAGAGCCTGCTGAAAGGGGGGCTTCTCTCTTTCTTAAAGGAGACCGCCCTTCCTAATTCTTCCCTGCACCAATGGGTCACCCTCCTCTCAGAGAGCCTTCCCACCAGGAAAAGCCAGTCCAGGAGGAGCTTCAGCCCACCCAAGCATCCGCCCTGGGGGCACTGGGTTGATGCCTTGGCATGGGTGTCCCCCAGGAGGGAGCAGAGAGCCAGGGTGCCTGCCGTGCCTTTCCCTGGAGGCTGGCGACTAGGGAGGCCAATTAGCACCAATTGCAGCAGTGGGTTTTGTGCGATAGGGGCACATGGCGATGAGGAACTGGTCCAAACTCCTCACCTCATTTCACACAGGCACAGTAATCAGATGGTAATAACCATGGGTCACTAGAAGGTGACCTCGAGGTGAAAGGCTCCATATCCCATTACTGCTTTACTGAGCTATCAGCCTAACGCGTCTCCACAGCGCTTTGAATTAGAAAATGGCATTGAAGCTCTTTGAGAAAGTCTCTGCTGGCTGGTGCTTAGCATCGTGCATTTCCCAGCAGACCTGTGGGAACTGTAATTAAAATCCTCCATGACTACCAGGCACTGGGACCTTGCCATTACTGTTGTGTGACTAAGCAGGAATTTATTAATTTCTTTCTTGAGCTGTGCATGCTCACAGCAGATACCAACTCTGGTTTCTCTCCTGCTTTACTATACGTGTGTGCATGTGCACATCTCACTTTAGCCATTAAACTTCCCATTAGTGTTTGCTGCTATTCCATGGCACATGGAAAGGCCCCAAATGGGAAGTATCATCCTTGCTCTGATCTCTGTCACATCTAAATCGATTGCATCGCACAGCACTAACAATCCGGTCAGCTTCTTTTTCCCACCCAGACCTTGTAATGCTACTTCACATCTGTTATGGCACCACTTTCAAACACTCTTTTTTTATTCTCCATCCGCACAGGATCCAAGAGATCTTTTTTTTTTTTTTTTTTTTTTTTTTTCTGGCCATTTGTGTCACATTTGTGAACCACAATCAGGTTCGCTGGGAGGGCTGGATGGAAAAACCTAAGGGCCCCTCTTTCTGAAGCACTTCCCACCACATGTATGTGTTTTCCCAAGTTATATGATGTGCATGCAGTTCCTTTGCCTTAGTCACCTGCTGCCCTGTCACTGTGTGTCTGCATCTCTGCCTGTGTTATACTTTTGTCCCTCATCATGTATTTAGGGTATTCTTCAGTCCTCTGCCTTCTTCAGCAAATGAGTCCCATTGGCTCCTCTGGTGAGCTTAGCTTCTCCATGGCACTAGTAATAACAGTGATGCAACCACCAAGGCCAAAGAGCTATGAACCAGATAAGACTTGTGGGGAGGGGCGATTTCTTTTGGTCAAAAGATGTGATTTGAAAGAGTTGGGAAAACTTTCAGGCAGAAAAGTCTCCTTTGAAGAGATTTTATAAATCTCCCTAGGGATCAGGTTGAGAAGTCAGTGGCTGAATAGCAATTTCTGTGGTGAAACTTAGCTAGGTGTTTCTGTCCTTCTACCAGTGGCCAACATGAGCTTATCTGGAGCTCTACTGCTTGTTCAGCAGCATACACAGTTTCCAGGAGAATGCTGGATGCAGTTTGGAAGCATACTGCACACTGAGGGTTAGGAAATGGGATGTACATGTAAATACATATGTATGTGTTCATCAGTACATAATGGTCCATGTCCAGACCCCAAATAGTAGCTGCTTCCCACACCAAAGGCAAGCGTCCTCCCACACCTCTCAAGCCTCTACCACTCCCTGCCTCTCCTGGCTCTTCTACTACTGTTCTCAAAGGCACATGCTCTAGAGGCACTAAGGAGAGAGCAGAAACTTCTTTCTGCAGCTTGGCAACCTAAGAAAAAGGCCATCAATCCTAAGGGCACATTGAGATGTAGTCTGTCATTACCCTCTGGGGTGATCTGGCTCCTTTTTGAAGAGCAGGAGGAATAAGAAAAAGGAGTAGATTTAGGCAACAGTAAAGAGGAATCCTAGAGGGATTTTCTGCATTGCCAGCAGACACTTATGGGATTCTTAACTTTGTCTTTTTGCGTCTACTTTCTGACCATTGAGGAGCATCCCTTCAAAATAATCCTGAGAGTGTTGAGGTAGCTCTGGGGCCTGGTGTTCCATTTAATGGTGTTAACCATTTCTTTCCTGTGAGGAGGAGCCTCTAGGTGCATCTGCAACACTACACTGCCACGTTACTTAAATGCTTTGCAAAGATCCTGGCATAGGACGGGGACGGTAATTTATATATTTGTATTAGTTCGGCAATTCCATTCTGCTTTCTAGCAGGCCTTCTGCAGTCGGGGTGGAAGGGAGAATGGTTATCCAGGGGAATAAGTACCATGGAGCCAGGGATAGTACTGGTAGGCTTTTGGAGAGACATGCCTGCATGGACAGCATGACCCGCACAATGCTTCCCTATGCAGGACATGCTGCCAGTCCAGGCTCCTTCACTCTCTACTCTGGGCTGTTCAGGTGGTTTGTGGGTATACAATGGAGATTGTCAGAGTGGTCTCTTAAGCTTCCACTTTGATGGCGGTCATCTGGGCTTCTCTATTGAGGCTTCCCAAGTGATTCATCTTTACTCAAAGCATGGCCAATCTTTATGTTAGATCCACCTTCAGATAAACCATGTTGCTCAGGGCTTTACCCAGTTGAAGTCTGAAGGTCTCCAAGGCTGTATGTTGCACAATCTCTGGACAGCAGGTTCCAGTGCTTGACCACTCTCATTGTGAAAAAAATGTTTCCTAATATCTAATTATATTTTCTCTTGCTACAACTTGTTTTGTTGCTTCTTAGTCTTCTGCTGTGCACCTCCATCCTCTATATAATTTCTTATTAGGTATTTGAAACTATAATGCCCGGGAACAAACAGGATTTGTTGGCCTCTTTTAAGTGTGAAGAGGAGAATAGAAGAACCAGTATCACATCCTGACCATGGTATCTTTTCATGCTGCTCAGAGATGCACCTGCCACTGAGGTCAGAACAAGCCAAATTATTATTTTACAATCCCATAACCATTGCGCTCAGGCAACAGGGATGATCTGACCTAGCCTGAAGGGTCAGTTTACTGAATTAATTCTTGAACAGTTCACTGCCTTTTGCTGGTCTGCGCATAAGAGGAGAAGGAAAGGTAGAGAGGAGAGACAGCTCTGGGGGAGTCAGTCATTCAAGGACAGGAGGAGATGATAGAGAAAATGATCAGAAGTCACAGGCTTTTAAACGCTGCTTTTCTGAACAGATTTTCCTGTGATGGAGGTGCAGCCTGTCCATGCTTGAGGATGCCACCACACACAAGCTGAACGGTTTCCCTCCTGCAGAACAAGACAGAGTTTTTGGCCTAGTGATGGCTGAATGTTTTATGCTGCTGCTTGCCCAGCAGTTCTGCAGATTCCCAGGGTAGCTCTGCAAAAGCTGAGATAAGTGGCTAAAGTGTCTTGTCTTGGAGGAGCAACATAGGATGGGGCAAGTTTGTCAATGCCAGAATCACAGAATAGTAGGGGTTGGAAGTGGCCTCTGGAGTTTGCCTTGTCCAACTTCCCTGCTAAAGC
Source organism: Tapera naevia (assembly GCA_033556795.1). Lineage (NCBI taxonomy): Eukaryota > Metazoa > Chordata > Aves > Cuculiformes > Neomorphidae > Tapera > Tapera naevia. Next base: position 11,159,243 of record JAUMJJ010000246.1, on the reverse strand, counting down.
AGGTTCACCTAGAGCAGGTTGCTCAGGGATGCATCCAGGTGGGGTTTGGATATCTCTGATGGAGACTTCAAAACCTCTCTGAGTAGCCTGTTCCAGTGCTTTTGCATAACAGCACTTTTCCTCCAGACATAACAATTTCAGAAGGAATAAGAAGTGAAGAAGGCATGCCTTCTTGCAAGCAGCCCAGGAGATCTATGCTGGAAAGTAAAGGGCTGGCATTGCCTCAAGGGGGCTGACTCCTTAACTGGTGTAAATCAGCATAGCCTCTCTGGAGATACTGGAACTGAGCTGATTTGTTGTAGCTGATGGAGACGCCTGTGATATCCAGACTGAGAGAGCATAATGTAGGCTTATTCTATGTGCATGTGAGAGGTATCCTAAGAGTTTGGGGCAATATGGACTGCTCCAAGTAATCAATAGCTACGAAATGGAGGAGCAGGTCCTGTATGCACTGCCTAAAAATCAGCAGCTATAATTGAACACAGCAAACCTCACTGCCCTGGAAGAACAGCAGCTGTATGAGCTCTAGTTAGTCTGGAGATCCAAATAATGGCATGTGGACAGGGAGAAAAGGTATCCTATTCCTTGGGAGGCTTCTCCCACGGGATTGTGGCCTATCTGTCGTTAGGGAAGAAGGAAAACTACAGTGGGAAAATAACAGTGGCCAGCGAGACTTGAATTCGACCCACTTAACCCAAGATGGGAAGCTCATAATGCCTTGGTTTTCCTTTATAGTCAGTGGAGAGAGATGAACATGCAGAGAAATGTTCAGGTTGTCTAAGGTCTGTCTTGCTTTTTGTAGAGGTCTGTGTTTATTCTGTGACCATAGGGAGGGTAGAAGGTGCTTACCAGAACTCTGCACGTACAGCATGGTATTCCAATGATTTCCCGTGGGAGCAGTGCTCTTTGGTAGAGGTAAACTGTAATGCCAGTGCCTGAATTTTGCAGGAAGGCCAAGGCTCCAGCCTTCGTGCCAGAGCAAAGAAGAGCAGACAGTAGGATCACGACTGTAAAATTAGCATGGAGTAGATGCTCCTGACATACTGTGGCAGAATGTTAGCAATATCTCCAGGAAAAAAAATGGAATGGAAATAAAAATTAGAGAAAAGGACCAAGAGAATAAGCAGAAGACTAGAACAGAGTGCTGGTAAACGTTTGGACTGGAACAATGGCTGCAACATGGGTGGACCACAGAAGGATTTAGGCCAAGCTCTGACTTGCAAGCAAAATTCATGTTTGGATTTGACCCTGCTGATTGTCATGGGTGTTGCTGAGTTTACAGTTTTCCTCACTGGCAAAAGAACACATAGGGAAGAGAGCAGTGGGTTCAGGGGTGCCTTTGCACTTCTGACTTGGCAGATTTCCCTCTCTGTGGATTTTTCTCAGCCTCTGGGGAAGTCCATTGTTGCTACAGCCTCATTTACCATAATTTTTCTCCTAATTCTCATGTATACTCAGAAGGAAACAAAGTTTGCAGTCAGTCAGAGGGACTTTGACAGTGGAGTTTGTCAAAGGTAATTAAAGCCTGGAATCCCTTATGTGTTTATTTTGTTGAAATATGTTGCATATATTAAGATGTGTCCATATGTGTATATCAGGAACAGTTTCTATTGCTTTTCTTCATTTTAGCAGCACCAGTTCTACTTTCCCGTCAGATTCTCCCATTTGCTGCAAAAGATATTAGGAGATAAAATTCCTTTCTTTTATATGCCTTTTTTCTCTCAGGATTGCCAATGCATAAACATTATTGATACTATTGCTTTTTCTCCTTAGATCAGCTGCCTTTTTAGCATCTTATTTTATTTTATTTTAAACCTTTTGCTTTGAGTATGAATGTTCAAGGGTAGTTCTCAGGTGCTGTAAATGTATTCCTGCTTTAAGGCAGTCAGCAGTTTCAGCAGCACATTTGCAAACAGCTCCTGATGTTCACACCAAGCTCCACTGCACAACTGTGGTGCAAAAACCCAGCACAGATGCACAACAGTAGCAAGTCATGGCACTTGACACCAGTAGAGTGGCCCAAGGCTACAAACCCACCTCTAGACAAAGATCTTGGGGGAGCGAAGCAGAGACTGGTCAGGGCAGAAAGTTCAGGATGATGGTAGTAAGGGAGAGGGGAGTCTGGAGAGGGGAGTCTGTGGAAGAGGTGAAGACTTAGCACTTAAAGAAGGGTAAGAAAAGATGCGACAGGCTGTTATGGTGACTATACAATAAAAAATGATAAATGGGGAGGGAGCAGACTGACAGACAAATGTGGGGGGATCCTTCAACTGGTTTAAAGCAGAAAGAAATTAATGGTCAAAGTGAAAGAGCAGAAAAGCCATGAGAAGGAAGAAGAAGGAAAAGTTTTACTCAGACTTGCAAAGGCCTGGAGCAGATCCGTCTGTAGAGGAGAAGATGTAAGAGCGAAGGCACAGGAAATAAAAGTCAAAAAGAGATTGATGAGTAGAAGCTGTGCAGTCATAGATGCAGCTGCAGTGAACTACGGGTGTACCCAGGGCAAATTTAAATTAGACAGTGCTAGTACTGTCGTGTTGGTAGTACCAACACTATTCATGGTGTAGTTGTGGCAGAAAAGGGTGCCAGCAGTCCTGGAGACAGGCCAATTAGCTTCATGTCCATGAGCTGAAGAAATCATTTTGGGAAGAGAACTAGAGTTGCTCGGGGAGGCAGCAGCAGAACAGAATCACAGTGGAAGTATTCTGTTCATAGTGGATCAAATGCATGTCTGAATTCCCTTCTTTTAAGTCTTCCATGGGCTTGTCCCCTCTAACTGGCAGATGCTGCACCTCTGTGTGGGGCCAGTGTTACCAGCATCTGCACTACCATTATCTGCCTGTGGTACCATTGCCCTCAGTGGTTTTGAGGTGGTTCCTGGTTTCAGGTGGCTCTTTCCCTCCAGTGGCCACAGACTTTAGCACTTTCAGACCAAAGGTGTTGGAATAACCTCTCCCTCCACAGTGAAAATGAAGTGCAAGAGCCCTCCACCACCTACCTACAGGCAAAGTCTTGGCCTATTAACTGGTATGGCAGGGAGGGGGGGCTGTAAAGCAGGGGAGAAATGTATCTTTGTGTCTGCCTGACAACTTTGTAAGAGGCAATGTTACCATGGCAATGGGTGGTCTTTAAGTGAGAAAGAGAGTGAGCTGTAGTGTCAGGGTGAGGAGAAGGGGGGAGTGATGCTAAAGGGAGGCAGCTTGAAAATCTGGTGGGAAGGGAGAGAGAAGATTGCAGATCAGGGGAGGGTGGTGATGATCACAGAACCAAATTCAGCAAAGGACAAGTGGCTGTGACAGCAAGCTTGACATCTGGCATGGCTGCCCCACAACTTGGGCTCTCTCCTGAGCTGTTACAAGACAGGCATCTCTGGACTGAGCCCACATCTTTCCACTGAGGCCATCACCCATGGCAGTGAGGGCAATGTAGTTAGTCCCTGAGGCCTCTGGCTGGACTGAAAGCCTCGACCTGGAAGTCCCCATTCTGCTCTCATCACCCCACAAACCTTCTGGTATTTCAGAAGAATCTCTGTTGCCCACTCCAAGATGATGCAAGGCCATCAGAGAAGAGTTCTCAGGCAATAGGAACCCATTGCCTGGGTGGGAGCCAGAAAGATACTCCAGTCCCATAGAGAAATGCCACTGAAAGCCCAGTACTGCATGGGAAAGGTCTCCTCCCTATCTTTCATCGGGTGTGGATAGGAGTTTCTTTGGTCTCCAGTTTTTTGCAAGGGGAGGGGCTGAGTGACCAGATCTGTGTCTGCCTGAAACATACGATTGTTCCGTAGGTGGGGAGGAGAGTGAACAAAGAGCCATGGCTGACATCACAGCGCTACCAACGACTGCAAAGGAAAATTTAGCCTGCTCCTCTCTGCTGCCTCTGCAGTGTGAGGTGGGCGATGCCCCTTCCAGGCAATCACTTGCCCCAGTGCCCTGACTCTTGGCGGGCAGCTCTGCAGCCCCATGGGTTGGACAGCCATGGGCAGCCCCTGCAGCTTAGGGTTAGGAAGAGCCCTGGGGGCCCTAGGGCTCTGAGCTCTGACCCTGACTATTGAAAGCAAAGGCATACATGGTGACATTAGCAAGAAATTCTTCACGCTGAGGGCCGTGAGCCACTGACACAGGTTGCCTTGGGAAGTTGTGAATGCCCCCTCCGTGGCAGTCTTCAAGGCCAGATTGGGTGGGACCTTGGGCAGCCTGGTCTTGTGGGAGGTGTCCCTGCCCATGGCAGGGGAGTTGGAACTGAATTATCTTTAAGATTCCTTCCAACCCAAACCATTCTATGATTCCTTCTATGGTGGCCAAGCAGAGCGCGCAGGCAGCACTGAGCCCTGCCTCCCTCCCCACCCCTGCCTCTGGCTCCCAGCCCTGGTGCAGGGGCTGCAGATGAGGGGCTCAGGGATGGGGTGGGGGTGCTCAGTCCCTCTGGCCCCGCACGGAGCTGCAGCAGCCGGCAGGTGGCAGGGCAGTCCCGCACCTCGCCCCACTCTGCCCTCAATTGGGGAGTTGCCTCGGGAGGGAAAGGGCCCCCCTATTTTTTTATTTTCCCCACCTCCCCAGCAAAGCACGGGGGTGCTCCCCGCCTCCCCCACCCGCAGCCAGAGCCGGGGGACTACCCGGAGGACATCGTATCCCTATGGGGAATGGGGATGGTGTTGCTCATCCCCCCATCCACAACCGCAGAAGGGTCTGATGGACATTTTTTATTATTATTAATGGCAGTACGTTCACGCTGAGGTTAGATTACAGCCCCATTGTGCGACAAACACGGTCAGAGACAGTGTGTACTCCAGGGAACAGGCAGTCCAAACAGAAAAAGGCTGCAGAAAGGGCAGGCAGAAAAGAAACACAGCTCAGGGAGAGGAAGGGTTTTTTTCCCCAGATTCAAACAACAGGCCAGAGGCAGAAAATAAGCTTTCCAAGCTGCTACAAGCCCCTTCATCCTTTAGACCTCGTGGTCCTCTTGTGTAAGTGGAATGAATAACCTGTGGCTGGCTGGTTTTTGGAGGTTCATCGTTTGTAAATGCTGACTGTTTACCCCTCGATTAAAGCTAAACCTGCCTTCTCTTTCCCCAGCTGTTTAACATAGATACAGGGAGTTGAGAGCCCATGCCGGCGTGCTGGGTGCTGTGAAGGTAATTATTAATCATTGGGGCTTCTGGTTGGTCCTGCTCCCTGCCCTGCTGGGATCAGAAGATAGATGCTGGGGGACTGTTGCCCACCCTGGCTGCTGGGGCTCACACTCCCCAGCCCACCTGAGAACCCGCTCTGGTCAGGCCAGGGTAGGTAGGCAACCCCACAGTCAGTGGCTTATGAGGTTGCCTGCCAGGAGGAGGGAAGGACCACTCTAAGCAGCTGAACTTTTCACTCCAGCTTACATACAGATTTCCAGAGATGCTTCAAGAGAGGGGAGGGGATGGGAAACAAGATTTGTAGGGGGACCAGCCTGGCCTTTTTCAATTCAGCTGCAGAGTTAGTTAACAAAGTTGCAGGTTCTCATTCTCTTTTTCTCTTTCTTTGCCAACTCTTTCCACACACCACCACCCCCCCCCCCCCCCCCCCCTCCTCAATATAAATACCCTGGGGCGGTTTCTTTTCTTTTTGGTATGAATGTGATGATCTTTCGGGGCTGTGATTGGCTCAGCAGCTTGTCATCGGGGACACACCTCCTGGCGTGGGGCCACCGCCTCCCCCTCTTGTGAAAGCTTCCCCTTGTAACAACCGAGCGTAATTACATCAGTTACTCACTAGAGCACAGACCTGCTTTAAATTTTGGCCTCTTGGAGCCAGCGAGAAGCTGGAGGACTAGAAAATGCAGTTTCCAAGGCCTATAATGCTGTAGACCATACAAGTCACACTGTGCTCTTCCCGCGAGTTAAGACCCACAGTCACAAGCAAGGAGGAATGAGTATCTATACCAATCATGGAAATGGCTACCTGTTAGGAGAACAGAGCTGCCACACCAGAGAAGGATTTCTGCTTTGCCAAAGCCTGACCCACTGAAAAATATACACATCGGGTCCCTTTTGAATTGATCTGTGGTGTAAATGAACCATAAAAAGCCACACTTCCAGGGGCACCAAAAAGGAAGAGAGCTCCCAGTGAGAGCTGCAGGGGTTGTGGATGATCGCTGGAAAAGAGCAGAGCCAGCTGAACAAAGGCATCTGTGTGCCAAAAGAGAATGCATTTCACCCAGCAGCAAGGGCCTACAAGACAGGGCCAGACCTGTCGGGGGAAGAGAGTGGCCCTAGAGAGCAGCATTTGTGTGCCAGGTGGGTATTGCAGCAGCTGTTTGACGCATTTCTGACAGGTCGGGATAAGAACTTGCAGTTCTTCTGTGTGCTTGTTCCAGAAAGAGCTGAGTGCTGGGGCAGAAGCATCTTTGTTGTGCTTCAGAGATCCTCCATTGGGACAAATCAGTGTAGCATGTAGGAAGCCAATGCTCTTGCAGCCAAGAGCCTTCTCTATGCTGGTGTAGCACAATCTGACTGACAAAGAAGACAGTTTTTTCACAAGAAAAAAATGGAGAGGAGGGCTTGCGTCTTATCCCAGGGCATTTTGTGCTTGTAGGAATGTGACCCTGATGTATGGCACAGGTGCTGCTGCTGCTTGGTGAGCTGAAAGGATGCAAATAAGGTATAGGAGAATACAAACCATCTATCTGTCTAGGAAAGTCAAGACCTCACGTACAGATGTTTGCAGGGTGTCAGAACTGCTGTGATGACATGGGATGAACTGAGACCTTTTCAAACACGTCTTGCAAAAATTTTTCAGTGAGAGACACCTTCCCCTCCATTCCCTCCAGCTATTCTCTAGCACACAGGTGTTTGCTCGGAGCACACAGCTGAGCTGATCCGACCCTGGCACTGGATCAGGCAGAGCAAAACTTGAACTAGCTCTCACGTTGCTTGGCCAGTGGACAGAATATGGTTTGTAGCCTCTTTTCTCTATCTATCTCCTTCAACTCTATGTCTTCCCCCAGAATAGAAATAACCTTCTGCTTTCTATCCTGCATTGGTGAAACTTTTTCCTGGAAATGTCACAAAAACTGATGTGCCCCTATAAAAAAGGTAGGGTTTGATGATTCAGCATTTTCCCATGAAAGAAAAAGCTCCTTTGTTTCCCTGACCAGCTCTCAGCAAATGACTTAATGGCTTGTGGTCCGTGTTTACTCCCAGGAACCTGTTCCTAGAGCTGCTGAGAAGCTTTCTAGGTCATGGCCCATTCAGTACGTGACAGGTGTCGTTGAATCAGGCAGTCTGAATACAAAGAACTCATCTTCATTCTTACAGACCTGAAAATATGAAAAATGGTGTTGATACTTCCTGTGGCATCGGGTGTTCTCTGTTCATATGATCTTCGGTGAGACCTGGGTTCTGCCTGATTTTGGGGAGAGCTCTCAATAAAAGTGGCTCTGCCATGTCACTGAGCTGAGGTTGCAGAAAGGAAGGAACAATGTTTCAATCACAGGAGCTAAGGGGAAGGCATGAAAAGGGACAAGAGGGTTCCAGTTCTGAATACTGCCTCTAGTGGCTTGGGGTTTGGGTGCCCAAAACTGAGGGTACCCTTACTGAGATGCAGGGTTCCTTGCCTCACTGCAAGAAAAGCTTTCCCTCTCCTCATCTCTGCCAAGGACAGGGAAGCCAGGACAGAGTGGACAGTGTTTTAAGCTGTGGAGCTGGATTTCTGATAAAGAGTGAGCAGGAAGAACAGAGGGTTGTTCTGCAGGTTGTTGCTGAGATAGGTGCATGGAAAGCCATGGGACACTTCCACGTTCCCAGATGTCATATCAGCCTTTGTGCTGACCTCTGGGCTGGGGTCAGTGTCAGCTTCCAGTTTTGCTCTGCAGGATCGCAAAGCATGTTTGCCCATTTCCCTTGCCTGTATACAACTGCCAACTCACCTTTCTTATGTACCCTCTTCAGGTGGATCAAGGTTTTATCCTTACTGTTATTGTGATCTCTAACATTCTGTACAAGAAAACTGTTGGGTGAGTGATGAAATTCCTTACATAGAGATTGAAATGCAGGGATCACAGGAACAAAATAATACTTCTAGTCGTCATAATAATAAATAGAATCCCCATTTGCTTTTTTTCCACAACTCACAAAACAACAGCCTGGTCCAAATTCTCATCTGCTGTGGAGATAAAGAGTGTGATTTACTCTGTCAGCTATGGAGAACAGACACACCGCAAGGCAGTTATCTCTGGCCGTAAACAAACTGGAGTGGCTTTGCCTTTTAACAGGCTCCCTTCTCCTCTCCTGTGGAGTGCTGCTTTCCGCCTCACGTAACCCTTTGGGCAACTCCATTGACCTATTTTGTTTTAATAAACTTGAGCAGTTTGAGTTATGCACCCTCCACTTTTCAGACTCTGTTGCCACTCCACAGGGCTCCCTTTCTTGCCCAGCTCTGCAAGGTTGCATAGGTAGTATATTGGGAGAAGCTAAGTAAACAGCTTCCAAGTTCCGACACAGTCACTATGTGCCAGGCTTCCTTTTGAATGTTAGCCTTGGAGGTGAGAAGGAAAAACTGAGTTGACTAGGAAAACGCATAAACTTTCAGAAACAGTTTTTTATTACCTTCCTTATCACCCCTTTAAGGCCATAAAGATTATGCTGAAGAAGCTAATAAGTTTTCCAGGATTGCAAAATATTTTATCAATGATACAGATGAAGCATGCCGTTCCACTTTGCAAATTTTTGCTTTAAAATTTTGCTTTTATGTTCAGGGATTTGATCTTAATCTTCCCTCTGTACCTCTCTGTTGCCGTCCTGCTTGGCAGCAGTCAGACATGGTTAATGGTTTCTTCTAGCTAGAAGCCTACACCAAGTTGCAAACAGAAGACCTCTCAGGCATTGAAATAAATAAAGAGAGTGAACATGGAAATTAAAAATGTGGACACCACGGTTCCTTAACAGACTGAGCTTCTGGCTTTCCCTCTGTCATGGATCCTAAGGCAAATACAAACTTCTGGAGAGTAACGACTGACAGCAGTGGCTTTCTAGGTGCCTCATCTGCTTGAGTTAATTCAGATGCTAGGATACATTCTTCCACAGAAAAACATCAGTGAAAACTTGACACTAGAATATTTTTAATGGTTAAATACTGGTGGCTGGGCCAAAATGGATGCACATTGGTGTCTCCAACAGGTTATCCTAGGGAGGAATTAGGATCAAATGACGTAGGAGGCCATCTGAGATTTCCTTCCCCACGTGCTGCAGTGGAGGAGCAGAATTGTGTCCTGCTTATAATGCGTCTTCTGCAAATCCCAAACTGGAGAAGGATATCCAGAGCTTTGGAGAAACGCTGCAAAGAGGCTCATGAGAGGCCCAATTCTTCCCACTTAACTGAAAAGTGTTATGAGTAGACTGCAAAGCTCTACTGAATATCGAGTTAATCCAAGATTTACATGCCGTAAGCCTCCAGAAACTGGGCTATTGTGGGCTTTAGCTAAAGAAGTGTTAGCTAACCTTTTAAGAAACCCTGTTTTTCCTTCCTGTGCAATTGTTCCAATGGGCCTTGTTTTCCTGAAGGAACAGATCCTCAGCTGGCATAACAAAAATTCATCTCACTGATGCCAGTGAAGCTGGAGGTTAGGAGGATCTGACCCTAAAGCAATTCCTCTTCATGGTGACATGTTTGTCTCCACCAGACACTGGAGATGGAAGAGTAACAGACAGGCTACTGACACAGAGATCCTCCATTCATCTCTGCCATGGCTTTTACTGTAAAGAAAGGAAGAAGCAGGAAGGTGAGACTTGAGTGAAGTTGGCATGAAGAAGAGAGGAGTCTTACTAGAGCTGAGTTAGAGTGGAAAAACTTTTACCAGGGACGTGCAAAGTATAAATCACTAACAGAAACTCTTTGGTCAAGACAATTCAGAAAGAGGACAGTAAAGGGCTAATTAATGCCAATTGGCAGTGTAACAGAAGAGTGTTACAACCTTTTAGGACAGCATGTGCCAACCTTTTCCACAGTGTCCTGCAGGGAGGCTACCCCTTTCCCACAGGATTAGATCCCCTGCCTGGTGTGGACAGAGGGTCCAGGGGTGGAGAATATTTGAGCTATCGTTCCAGGTGCCTTGCCAATCTGAGCAGGCATCTCGGCATCGATTTATGCCCTGCCTATATTTTCCAGGATCTTTCTCCAATCATGCAACTGTATGGAAAGACTGCCCTGGTGATTTCAACAGGAAAAACAGGGCTGACTGGAGGAGGATAAAAGGAATAGGGTGTGAGGGGAGGGCAAGTGTCTGTTCTGACAGGACTGTCCATCCTGGGGGCAGCTCTTAATTCCCAGCTGGAAACTTTGTCTCTGGGGCAGTGATTTGTGATGCTGAAGCCACCCAACAGTGTACTAGTGGCAGCTTAAAGTATACTGGTCACTGGGAAGGGAAAGTAAGGCCCGTGCTCTTCTCAACCACAGACAACATACGATATCAATGATGAACTTCTAATAATTTAAAAAAATTTAAGTTGAGTAAATTTTCTCTCTTCTGAAATAGAGCTATTTAAAATTGTATGGAACAATGGACATCTGTATGAGGAATGAAGCTTAGTGTATTTGATAAAAAGCTTCTTTTTGTCTAGTTTGGGTTTAAGTATAAAGTTACACATTCTTCCTGCCAAAACATTTCAGAAAACTGAATTGAACCACTGCCTAAGCACCTATAACCAAAGTCAGATAAGTGCTAAATCCACTTTTGAGAGCAATTGCTCTTCCATGAGTAGAAGTTGACTATTTTTTTCCGTTTTGGTTTATGCAACAACGTAGATTCAATGACTTGCTCATTCAAAGCTGAGGAGTTCAATGATGGCTGGGAAAAGCAGATGAGTTTATTTGTCTCCTCTAGTCTATCAGGAAAATGAGGATGAGAAGACAAGATCCAGCAGATCTACAGTGTTGGGGTATATGCTGTCCTGGAACAACCTGTTTAATCCACTAGCCACTGATACAGTTCCCTTGCTTTAATATTAGTTTTTATTTTCTGTTTTGCAATTAAGAAAGTTTTTTTTAAGTAATAAACTAAGAGTTTAATAAAACTATTCTTAGACATTTTTAGTGGATTTCAATTTCATTCTAAGTGCAGCCTGATATGAATAATTTCTCAATAAAAAAAGTCATCCTATAACAAATTATAAATGCATAAATTGTTTTTTTCCAGCATAGAAAAATGTTATAATGAAGACCTAATAAAAACGTTTAAAGCTCTAAGTAACTATGTGTAGATAAAGCTGTCTGCTGGTAACAGTAAGCACCAAAATTAGTAGACAGGCTGTATGTGGTTTTAAGTCAACAGAGTCTTACTGGTTACAGCCTGATGAGTATCAATCATTCTTTAGGGAAAATAATTAAAAAGGATAATTGGAAAAGAAGTTTTGATTTCGTATTTAAAATTAATCTCTCCTGCTTGCTAATTTAAATAGGCAATTTAATCTGTTCACTGAGGCTCAAATCTATCCATTTTAGTCCAATTTCCCTGTAGTTGCAGCATGAGTGGAGTTTTATGCATCTGAAGTTTCAGTTTCAGACTGTTCTGTGTGAAGCTGAAGCCAAACGTCCCTGAACGCAACGAGGTTTTCCCCACTCCTTTGCCAGGAGTCTGGACCAAGCCTTCAGTGGTCCAGATGATTTATGACTTTTCTCTCACTGAAAAACAATGCCTAGTGTTGTTCCTCACAGGTAGCTTCTGTCACTACCTGATACATGTCACTAAAGAGAATGCTTGTAGCTTTCTCAGCAGAGGAGCCAAGAAACAAGATGGTGTGATGATAAAACATGCTAGCAGCTGGTAGTGTCCTTGCCTGTGCTCTACTGCTGTTTCAACCTCCTGCCTGTTTACCAGACCTTTCCTAGCTCAAAATTCACTTTAGACCTTTTGCATTTGCACAGTCACTTGCTAGGAATTTCCCTTCCCTTCCCTTCCTTTCCCTTCCCTTCCCTTCCCTTCCCTTCCCTTCCCTTCCCTTCCCTTCCCTTCCCTTCCCTTCCCTTCCCTTCCCTTCCCTTCCCTTCCCTTCCCTTCCCTTCCCTTCCCTTCCCTTCCCTTCCCTTCCCTTCCCTTCCCTTCCCTTCCCTTCCCTTCCCTTCCCTTCCCTTCCCTTCCCTTCCCTTCCCTTCCCTTCCCTTCCCTTCCCTTCCCTTCCCTTCCCTTCCCTTCCCTTCCCTTCCCTTCCCTTCCCTTCCCTTCCCTTCCCTTCCCTTCCCTTCCCCAGCTCCATGCTCCTCTGCAGTGTGTACTTGTTCTCTGCACTGCTCAGTCATCTGCTAAAGGCAAGCCACAGGACAAGTGGTAGTGATGGACTGACTTGCAGTGTGCAATGGGATAATGAGGCAAAAGCAGGCATCAGACAGAGCAATGTATGTCACACAAATTCTCAGTTGTTTTCATGTGAAAACAGCTCTCCTACTGCCAGGCAAGCACTGCATATTTGCATCTCTACCTATCTGGTAATTAGCCCATCTATGTCATGAACCCATCAGGGAGAAGCCTCTGAAGAGACATTTGCCAGCTATTTAATAAATTCATTGCGGTGTACTTACTCTGTTTTTATTAGTAATGACAGAGTTTGTGAATAACTTCATCTCCATAGCAGACATATGCACACAACTGTCCAGTTGGGCTCCAAAATGACCCGTATTTGTCACTTCTGAATAATTTTCTGTTTTCCAGCCCTCCCCATCAGTTTTGCAGTTCCTGTTCTTGAGCTCCTTCCTCTGGCTGTAGATGCCTATCAGCATAACTGGAATTCATGGCATGACCTTTGATTCCTTCTGTTCTCATGCCAGACTCCAGCAGGTCTCTGTTATCAGATACTAAAGCCTATTACAACATGAAGTGCATTCACAAATTTACCCAGGCGAGTATGTTGGCATCCTTGCCTGATAGTTCCTCCTTCTCAGAGGAGCATGGACATCTCTTAGCCTCCTTAGGGCCGCCAGGGCCTCTCTTTACACAAGGAAAATATGTTGGCATGAAAGACAAATTGTTACACATGCCTCTGCTATTTTCTCTTTTGAAGAGTAAATGCTCGTTCATATTCCATGATGTCATCTTTTGACACCATACTCTGATGTTGTGTCAGGAAAAGGTGGTGTTCTCCCTGCCTGAACCTGCAGGGACCCTCCGGCCCTGGAGTCCAAGGATTTGTCCTCATTATCCTCCTTTTTACTCAAGGGAGCAACATTTCCCCAGATAGAGGGGTGTGACTTGCCCAGCATCAACCTGTGAAGGCCCTGGAAGAGCCAGAGCACAGAAGCAAGGCCTCAAGAGTTCCAGTCGTGTCCTTCTGCAGTACCATAACAGGTTTTGTGGCATGTGGGAGGTCTTCCAAGCAAACCTGTCTCGAGTACAGACACCACAGTCATCAGCAGGGCTCCTGTCTAAGCCCTTGGGCACTGGGGCCTTAGGGTACCCCAGGATTCATCCCACCTTGGCTTGATCTGTGGCAGAGCTTCAAGAACTACAGTACAGGGAGGTGAAGAGCTGGCTGACCTCCTCCCATCCTGTGTAGCTTATCAACTACACAGGCCACATCAGAGGCCCTCTCTACAGACTTAGCCATGAATAGTACATAACCAGAGCAAATCTGGCAAAGGCAGCATGGCTACCCCTGCTCACCATGGTCACATGTATGTACCAAGACATCTCTTTACTAGCTGAAGGGGGATGCAGAGTGTTCTCCCAGTCTGTGTGCTTCCTGAGACGCCTCCTAGGACCATTTGAGCCACAAAATCCATTCTCATTTCCTCTGAGACCCTCCCAACAGTGCTACAAGCTTTATACCCACACTTCATTCCTCTTGTGCGAGGGCCTGGCTTGCTGGTCAGCTGCCTTGGTCTGCCATCAGGCTCCGGTTGCTCTGCATGGATACTGTCCCCTCTGGTTGTTCTGGAGAATACTGTGCAAAATCTCCCTGCCTCTGCCACACACGCTGGCTGTGGCGCGTATTTTGGATTTGGGTACTCTAGCTGCAGGCAAACTCTGTTCTCCTGCAGCAGCATGCTGGGTTTGCCAGAAGGTATTAGGAAATGTTCCCGTAGTGGGTAGAAGCACGTAGTGCATCTTAGGCAGTTGCCGTGGTTGTGGGGAACAGCTCTGGCCTGGCCCACGCGGTATCTCCTGCCCAAGTCATCCTCTGTGTTGTTTGCAGAAGTGCTGCTGGGAATGCTGCTCACCCACACGTGCCTCTCACAACAGAACCAGTTGCCACACTAGAGTGCCTCAGCTGATTCAAGGGAATTTTAATTGAACCTCCTTCTCCCAGTGTGAGTGGGTGCCAGTTTGTCAAGCACTGGTGATGTTAGCTGGTGCCAGGGAGGCAGTGAGTTCACTCTCGTGCTCTCTGGGGGACTGCAGAAATGCTTCCTGCTAAATTACCCTGTGTGTGCCTTTGCAATCATTAAATGTAGGAAGTACTTTTTGTGTGCAAGGTTGGACACCATTACAGTCATCCTGGAAGCTGCATCCCTCTCTCCCCAATGTCTCTCAGCTCATCATGCAAGAAAAGTTTTGCATGCGAGAGGAGCGGGATGGGGCCAACAGTAGGCTCAGCAAACCCAGCTTCAACCCAACAAGGGAGAAGCAAGTTCTGATGCCAGACTGATAGACGTAGGGAGCTGTCTGTTAAACATCCTCCAGAGACAGACTCCATGCAGCATGGCATGGGGTAAGAGGCAGACTTGGTATTAATCAGATCTTAGGCAACTTTGAACAGAACAGATTAAAACCAGACACCTGAAGGGAAGAGTCTTAAGTTCCTCTGTGATGTGCTTGGGCCCTGGATCGGGCAGGCAGCTGCATACAGAGCTAGCTTCAACTTCAGGTCTCCAGTCAAAGCTCTGCAAAAAGAACAATAAACAATGCTCTACAGCAACACAACGAGGCTGCCGTATGTGCTTGCAGGTTGTTCTCACACTGGTGGTGTGTGCTGTTCTCACACGCAGCTTCACGCTCCCTGGTTATACATTAGCAACAGCACATTCTTTAGCTCAAATTTGAGTTGGACATAGACTGAAGCCGAGTACTACAAAGTACAGTTGGGGAGGGAAAACATCACTCAGGGTCAAATATTTCCTGGTCTCGAGATAGTGGGCAAAACATGTGACAAACCACTAAGTACTGTTATTGATGAGTATTTATTGGGTACCAGTAGTGCAAGAAGGAGGTGAGGTCCATAGGTCTAAAGGCCTTCTGAGACAAAAATACCAGTTCATGAGTTTTTCACTCTCAGTGCATGAGTTTTTCCCCAAGGTGGAGAGCACTTCTGGGGATGAGGGGTGGCATGGTGTGCTTTTCCTGAGGAGATTAGGGTGCAGGGGTCCCAGTGATGAAGTGTTTGCTTGCGAAGGAGACAGAAGCTTAGCAGAGCAGGAAAGGAGGTACAGGCATAGGCAGAACAGTAAGAAGCTACTTAAGTGCGGGCTCAAGAGGTGATAAATCAAGGGCTGAATAAGCAAGGTCCTACTCTTCTGGCTACACCCTCCAAATCTCCTGTGTACCCAGAAATCACTGATCATTCAGAAAGCCTGTTCTTCCCTCCCATTGTCACAGGGGCCAAACCATTAGCACACAACTGGAGACAGGGAAGCTGGGACACAGCCTATGATAACCAGCTGTTTATACCAGTCATTCCTGCCCCAAACGGAGATCCCCGCAATTGTGTTCTTGACGACTGGCCTTTTGTCCAGCCCTTCTCTTTCTCTACGTAACCCACCCAACTGGAACACATTGCACTGGAACACATTGTCATGGCCAAACAAATGATTCCTCATCTGTGTGCAAAACTATCTTTGCTTTGATGAATAAGAGTCACATCAATGCAATTAGATCCCAAGATTAATGTAAACCCACCACCAAGGAAATTTCATTTTTAATAATTCAAAATTACATAAGGAAAATGAAAGTAGGGAAAAGAAGAGCAAGTAAAGCCAAAATATACCAAGACAGAGAGCTCCAACTGCCTCACCAGGTGTCTTTGGCCACCAACAGCTCAATCTAAATCTTAACATGGGGGTATGGAGCAAACGATGGCAGATCACACTGCCTCCCTTATTGCCTTGCTTGATCTTAGTGGCAGTTTTTTTTTTTTCTTTTGCTAAAACATGGGAAGACAGGTTGATATTAGCTGTTACCCTCCCCTCCCCTTTTCCTCTCACTTTCATGCTTTGCGGATAGCAACATGCTGGGTTCTTAGGCCTGATATATATAGCCCTCCTGAAGGCCTCTTTTACGAGCATGCTTGGCTGAGGGAGGGATGTGGGGGCAGAGATGGCCACTAAAAGGGTTTTGCTGATAGATTTGTTAGGATATTAATCAGAAATCTCTTTTACTTCCATTTACTTCTTATTTGATAGAGCCTTTATACTCTCCTGGATCAATGCATGTGGAAGGAAGGACAGGAGGAGAGGCAGAGCTGTACAGGAGGATATTGGAGCCCACTGGAAACTGCAGACTAGAAAACAAGGTATGGGCTTATCCTTGGTCCCTGTCTTTTTGATTGCATGTGGATCACGGGAGCCGTGGCAATTCCAGCACACAAATTGGTTTGCTGCCACCTCAGGGAGGACAATGGGGGTGAGTCTGCTGAAGAGACAGCAACTGGTAGACTTTTTCCAAGGAGACTCAAGGAAATGCAGCTGAGCCCTAACCTGTTTCAGGTAGTGAAGCTGAAGTGATTTAGTGATTTCAAATGTAACAGAAGTTAGAGATTTGCCAAGGGTCACAGAAGAACTGTGGAAGAAACAGAACCAAATGCAGGACCTTCACTGTAGGGCCACCCATATCATGGGAGAGACAATAGTTGGGGAAATTATTTCTAGGGAGGCTATGCCAAACTTTGATGCCTAGAGGACCCTTGTGAGACATCATCTTGCACCCTTGTGAGACATCCTCTTGCAGAGTCTCTTGGCCAGCCCTGGGAAGCCAGGGCAGGACAAGAATGTAAGAGTTGCCCCCTTTAGCAAATCAGGCAGTGACTGCACAGGCCAGATCCTGTCCTGACTCACTCAGAGGTAGGTTGGTGCAAATGCTGCTTGGGTAAAATCAGTGTTTCAGCTACCAGAAGTGAACGGCTTGACCTAACAGGCTGAAAGGCGAAGGAGGCACATCTGGACAAATCTAAGAATTGTACTGTGGTGATGATTCCTTTAGATTGTCTTGTAGTACAAGTGGCTCATGTTCAGAGAGATAGATGTGGCACTTATCCTGAAATCCACTGCTTCAAAATGTCTAGTGCTAGTTCCACTGTATACATTTCAGTGCAAAATTACTCAACCAGAGCAGCGTGATGACATGCACAATTTTGCTAATGAACAAGCAGCAGTTTTGCCCAATGCTTCCATTTGGTTGTTCTGCCAGTGGGAGGTATGATTTCAGGAACATTAACATGAATAAACAATGTCCTGTGACAACTACATCTATTACGCCTGCTTCCCTCCCTCATCTCCAAATTTCTGACATGACCTTTGATAAGAGAATGGCTTTCTGGAATGACACTGCATTGTTAGGAGCTCTTGTGAGGCAACCCCTTATCAAAGGCTGAGCATAGCTGTGACCAGTGTGGAGTGCCAGTCCAAATTTACTCAGGCTGCTATGTTGGCATGCGTCCCTAAATTGTCAGCTTCATGGACTTTTATCTTCCCTGCGAAACAAGGGCATCACGGACTCTCCTCTTAGCTGCCACTAGCCTGATTGACACTACAGAAATATGCCCAAGTGCGAACACATTCACCTTCCCAACCCATACACAGAACTCCCCTCCCCAAAAACCTCAGGGAAGATATGTTTAAAATATGTTTCCCAAGTGCAGCTCTGTTTACTCTATAGTGATTGTTCAAGGAAGTGTTTTTGGCCTCTCCTCTCCCATTCTTCGGTTCTCAGCCTAACAAGGGCTGTATTCTTGTCACGGTGTTTATCGGGCAATGAAGGAGAAGCAGCAATGGTTTCCTGGTGCCAGCTGGCACCATGCCATGTGATTGTTGTCGAATGGGGATGTGATAATATGTTTCTCGCTCATTTCAAACCTCTCCTGAGATGCTCTTTTTATTTGAGGGGGGGAGGGGGAAGGATCTATGACTCTCTGCATGTCTCAGTCTGCTGCTCCAGCTGGGTATCTTTATCCTTCGAGCCTTGCCTGTGGCAGACCAGGTGCCTCTGGAAAGATTGCAGCTAACTTCAGCCTGATGTGCTTTTTGGCAGTGGAGACAAGGCTCCCAAAATTGTCTCTGAGCACCAGAAGGCCTGACAGACTCCCGAGCCACCTCCTGCAGCTCTTTGTGCTGTCTGGTGTCTGGGCTGTGGGATGGCTCTGAAGGCCCTGGAGCACCAGTACAGCGTGTATGAGAGGAGAGGGGTGGCTCAGCCCCAAGTCTTCCTCTCTAACTTTTCTGCTTGTCTGGCCATTAGGAAGTAGAAGGGAACTCAGTCATTAATAACCTTTGCAGTTTTTTGGCCTCCGTGCTGAGCCTGTCCATGAGAGACCAATTATAATTGTACTGCAGCCAGAAATCTCAACTAAATGGCAAACATCCTCAGATTCTAAGAAATCTTGTGGAAGAATTTCTTTGTGGAGAGAGAGGATGAGAAAAAAAAGGGGATTTTCTTGGACACAGGAAAATCTGCGAGGTCTGCGAGTGGGGTCAGGATTTCATACAAAGCAGTGTGCTATGGCTGGCTCCTTGTGCAGAGGTCTATGTGCCACTTCAGACCTAAATTGCCTGTCTTTCTCCATGAGAGGTGAATTTCACCCTCCAACCCAAAGCACCCCACCGCTGCCCTGCTCCTTCCAGCACACACCTCTTGGGAGTGCTGGTGGACAGGAAGCTCAACATGAGCCAGCAGTGTGCCCAGGTGGCCAAGAAGGCCAATGGCATCCTGGCCTGCATCGGGAATAGTGTAGTAAGCAGGACCAGAGAAGTTATCGTCCCCCTGTACGCGGCACTGGTCAGGCCTCACCTTGAATACTGTGTCCAGTTCTGGGCCCCCCAATTTGGGAAAGATGTTAGGATACTGGAATGTGTTCAGAGGAGGGTAACAAAGATGGTGAAGGGGCTGGAGCACAAGCCCTATGAGGAGCGACTGAGGGAATTGGGGCTGTTTAGTCTGGAGAAGAGGAGGCTCAGGGGAGACCTCATTGCTCTCTATAACTACCTAAAAGGAGGTTGTAGTCGGGCAGGGGTTGGTCTCTTCTCTCAGGTGACCAGTGGCAGAACCAGAGGGCATGGACTTAAGCTTCGTCAGGGAAAGTTTAGACTTGATATGAGGAAAAAATTCTTCACTGAAAGGGTGATTGGCCATTGGAATGGGCTGCCCAGGGAGGTGGTGGAGTCGCCGACCCTGGAGGTGTTTAAAGGGAGACTGGATGAGGCACTGAGTGCCATGGTTTAGATGATGGTTGGTGTTAGTGTTGGTGTTAGTGTTAGGTTATAGGTTGGACTTGATGATCTCAGAGGTCCTTTCCAACCTTGTGATACTGTGATACTGTGATCCCTCGGGAGAGGATGGGCAGAGCCTGGAGTGATGTCAAGACACTGAAGTGGAGAGGCTCCTCCTCAACTCCTTTCTCGTTTTCAAAGTCATTGGGTCGCTCTGGATGGGGTGAGGGGGTTGAATCCTGTCCTAAGGGCAAGCCTGCACTGTCTGTTTGTACTCATTTAACCCACAACAGTAATGAATGCATTTCATAAATGCATGAGTATTCTCAGCACACTGAGATTTAAAATCTACTATTCCAAAGCAAAAAATGCTCACCAAAATTACTACAAAATATATTAAAATAATGGGGAGGGGAAATAAAATCTCTGCATCAAGGGTTTTATCCCTGAGCACATGACAGGTTTGTAGAACAATGCAGAGAATGAGTGTGTGAAAAAGGCTTTATGGCAGCTGAAGATTTAAAGTGTGTAACTTCTCTCCAGGAGTTAATCCCAAGGTACAAGAGCACTTCAGAGATTCACTTTAGGAGTTTAGCTTCATTCATGTGTTGATGCAGAAAGAGAGCATCCTACTGCCACAGTGCATATGACATTTCTGTTTGCTAGGGAGTGGCAGGTTAGGAGAAAATGTCCTGCATGTTTGATGAAACAGGGAATGGATAGGGATGTGTTTTAATGGGGCACTGCAGTACTGCCAGCATTTGCTTACCAAACAGTCGCATACAGAAACGGGAGGGTTTTGGCAAGTGTATAGAATTTTTTTCCCTACCCATTCGTTGAATACATACCACCAAAAGCTGGGAATGGCCAGAAGGCACACATCTGGTTTGATGTGGCCACTCTGGTTTACAAGCGCAGTAGCAACAGGAAAGGGCTGACTCTCATGGTATAAACCCTTCTGGAAAAGTGTGTGTGGAGACATGTCAGTGCTGGCCATTCTCTGAGGGGGCAGTAAATACCCCGTGTCAGTTTTGACAAGATACTTTTCACTCCTTGTCAGGAGATTAAGAATAGGAGCCTACTAAGTGGTTCCGAAATATCAGTGTCATTCCAGGCTCAGCAATAGTTGGAGAAGAATTGTTGCTTTCTCTTTTGCTGGAAATGTCTCTTGTGATAGCTGTGTACCAGTTACAGTACTAAAAAGTTGAGAGTGACCACCTGAAGAACAGTGGGACCTGAAAAACTAATGTGCAAAATTTAAACCACAAGACACATGGATTCAGGTATGCTCAGGATTCACTGAGAGTCCTGCACCCTGCAAGTCCCACTAAGACAAGATCTTTGGGAGAATCTGGCCTTTTTGTCTGTGATAAATCACTAATAACATTTCCTGTATAAGCAGGTGTGTTGCTGAGTTTTAATAGTAGGTCTGAGACAGAGAAACTCACCTTTGTAGTAGTTATATTGAAATAACTTTGGTGGTGTTGAAAAATGCTGCGTTGGTGTCTCTGGAGGAAGAAATATCTTTGTCTATAAAGGCAGTACAGGAAGAGGATGTGCGTTACAGTCTTCTCCCCTGGCTTTTCTCCTTTGCTCTCTCTATCTAAGAAACACCTTTTAGTACCTGTCGTAGTGTGGTTTCCTATTGACTGAGAATGTGGAGGAGGACATCAACACCTGTGAACTCCAGTTAGTTGGAGAAGAAACACTTCAGACTTCTTCTTACCATATTGGGACAGGTGGGACTAACAGGAAAAGACCAGATGCCTGGAGAGACATCTATTAATACTGACAGGGATTGAGTATTGAGGGAGATTCTAGAATGTTTAACAAAGCCATTTCTTCTAGGTCTGTCTGACTGATGCCTTGCTTTGTGTGAGTAAACACTGGAATCCTTCCACACCTCTCGTGTGGGCTCCTTCAGTCTCTGCCTCAGGATAAAAGTAACCTCCACAAGCTTCACACTCTTGACCACAATCCATGCTGGTGCCCACTCCTCTGTGATGAAGGTCTGGATTATTTGTGATTGGTCAGAATGGAGCTGCACTCTCTAAGCCCAAAAGCAAAACACCAAAATCACAGAGTCACAGCAACCGCAAGAACACAACTCAAACTCTAATCTCATTATAATGGCTCAATGTACTTTACTCAAACTTTTAATAAGGTAACATGTACCTGAATAACTAGATTTCCTGCTCGTGTTCATGACCCTGCTCTTGGCGATGACTGGAGAACTATGATAACATAATGTGATTTGGATGGCCTGGTCAGGCACCACCTGGCAGCTATTGATATCAAGTTAGGAGAATGAAGATGGATGAGATGGATGGTCCAGAGAAATATTCAATTACATTGTTTCCTTTCCCTAGGTAATAACCTCATGAGTAACAAAGTTACTTTCCTTTTTTTTTTTTTTTTTTCTTGCTGTCACCATCTCCGTTTCCAGGGTTTTTTATTTAGTTATTTTCATTTTTCTATTCAGCACCCATTTGGAGATGGATGGGTACTCCCTCTGTTTCTGGAAGCCACCACTACTGGATCAGATTCAGCTGGCTGTATTGGAATATGCTGGTAATACCCAGAGTGAAATGTGTACTGCAGGACCTGGCTTCCCAAGATCCTGTGAGTAGGAGTGCTGGAGGTTAAGCCATCAACAGCCTACCTTATTGTGCATTTGCATTCTGCTCTCCACCCCCAACAAAGAGCTTCAGCGCAGAGATAAGGGAAGAGCTTTCTTCTCATTTCTTCCAAAACAAGCTCTTTCTCATTCCTCTATATCTAGACCGGATGTTCACCAAGATGTCCAAGATGGGGTGAGAAGGCACAAAGGAACTTTTCCTAGGTATCCCAGGAACAACACTTGCTTTGCTCACCATCTGATTGAAAGGGTCTAGAGCACTCCCTGATTTGTAAACTTGATCTAAAAGTTATGAAGAGATATTAAAGAACGGTCTCTCTTGTCCATGCACTGTCAGACCATTCTCTATAGCGTGGTTTGCTCTCTAAATGACTCAAAGGCCTTGGGGCCTGTGCTCAGTCTTCTGACTTGGGTCCAAACATTATCTCATCTTGCCTGGGTCCCCTCCCCATCCTGAAATTTCACCTCTCCTGAATTCTCTTTATCCATCAGCATCTCAACAAGAATGCTGCAGTACTTACAGTCCACCGCTTCTTTGGGGACAAGAGCATTTCCTTTCTCCATGTCATCATGCGGGACTGTACAACTTTGGGAAGTGACAAGTGCTAGGTTTCTTCAAGGTCCTTTAAGCATTTTGTAGATATTTTGGTAGCTTTCTACTGATTTAAGGTGGAATATTTCCATCCTCTCTGATATGTGAAAAAATTAACAAATGGTGCCTGGAAACTTTTCTCCAGAAGAGGTTTATGCCATTCTTTTCCCACCATGTGAGACCTCTGGAGTCTCTTATTCCTGTAAATGTTTGAGTGAACTGTTTTTTCATTAGCACTAGACAAAAGTCTTTTTGAACACCAATATTAGTCTCCTTCCCCAATCTTATCCCGTTTCTATTTTTCCCTCCCACTGGGTTCTGAGTTAAGTTTTAAACATGTAGTTCCTAGGCAACTGCATTATGGAATGACTGTCTGGTGTCCATACCTGCCAGCAGTAGTAAACCACCTCTCAGCGCTAAAGATAAGAGAAGTAAGCGAGAAATTTGAGTGAATCTGGTCCAAGATCTCATGGAAAATCTCCCAAAGATTTCCATAGTCTTGTAGCAAGCTTCTACTTGAACACAGAACAAAAGCAAATGAAAACGCTTTTGAGCAGAAGGGACTCACATACTTATATGGAAATGACACAAACAGGGAAGAACAGAGAATGCTAGGAGAGAGAAGTAGGAAAAAAAAAAAAAGAAGACACAAGTTGTCTTTAGTGGACAGCAGTCTCAAAGCTGGGCTCATTTAAAACTGTATGGACCAACAGACTACAGAAGAGACTGGGACCTTATTGGAAAAAGATGGTAGAGGGAAATATAAACAGTTCAGTAATCATAGTATAATATTTCTGGTTGCCCCAAAACATTGTATTTCTTCCTAAATTGTGACAATGCTCGGCAGACATGGGAGTTATTATTAGGCTTTTTTTTTTAAAAAAAGTACAGACTCTCAAAATATTCTTTTCTTTACTAAGCCTTACACAAGCATACATTAAGAAAGACAGTCACTGGACTTGGGAATCTGTAAAACCAAAGGGTGAGATACAGAAAATACAATTCTTCTCATTGCTACATAAGTCCAGGTACGGAGGAGGACACACATGAGATCGCAGAGCATTAATGGCAAACCTCAGAATATGATGCCAAGTATGATGCTCTCTATTACTGCCTTTTAACTGTAAGCTCTTCAGCTCTTCACGTCTCCTTGAAGTTTCTTGATTGAACCTGACTCTTC
Source organism: Tapera naevia (assembly GCA_033556795.1). Lineage (NCBI taxonomy): Eukaryota > Metazoa > Chordata > Aves > Cuculiformes > Neomorphidae > Tapera > Tapera naevia. Next base: position 11,135,460 of record JAUMJJ010000246.1, on the reverse strand, counting down.
AATAGGCACACCCTGAAAGCGTTGAGTTATTGTTTATACATTTAGTTTTCTACACCTAATGTTGGCCTCGGTAAAATGCAGTGTAAGAGTTGAGTCATCGTCTCTAGAGATACAAAAGATCAGTGCTTCCATCTCACCCTGTGCACAGATTAGCGAAGATAACACATGGATGATGAAATAAGTGCCAGCAGATGCCAGGAAAACTCCATTGATACGCCAGTTCTGACTCCAGCATTGCCCCGCCTGCCAAACTTTATGCAGCTTGGACATTGTGGAAAAATCCTATCAAGGCTATTTCTCATTAGAAAGAGTGTGGTCATTAGGCACTGCCAGCAAAGGTTTTAGCTTTGATCAGACACTGAAGAAGGACAGTCTCTGGTTACAGTGGGTCAGCTCACCTCACCTGCTGTTTTTGAAAACCATTTTCAGAATCGCAAATGGAAAATGCATTATGAGATCTGACTGTTACAACCACAAGGACCGCAGTGACTGATATCGTCACAAAACCCAACATGAAGAGCTCTGTCTGGCCAGCTGGCAGTCCAGATGCTTTGTTCTTCCCACTACTTATCAAATCCAATACATTCTGGTAAACTAGACCACGTACTTTGGCAATCATCTGAGACTGGACATAAAGAGTCGAAGTGATGACAATTTCACTGCTTCCCTCAGGAAATGCTTTCAATTATTCCTGTCCTCAAATCTCAAAAAAATTCCTTTCATCTTACTTCCAGTTTGAGTTTAATGGGTTCCTTCTTCTGGACTGGATTTTATTAGGTTTCTTCTTGTGTTTAGGGTAATAGGCCTTCCTGCTTTTGTATGCATTTTTCCTTGGTAGATCATTAAAATACCAGAGTGTCCCCAAATATCTTCTCATAAACTATATGGGATCTTGAAGATTTTCTCACACTAGAGAGTATCCTAAAGGTTGTATATTGTTCATATTGCTCATTTCTGAATCTTTCCCAGTCATTCTACTACCTTTTGGAATGTGATCACCCAGCAGATGCTTTGTCAATGTCATGCCAGTGGGAAAATCATGTTCTTTCGTTTACACCGGACCTCCTTAATTAGCTACCAGGAGGAATAAGTCAGGCTTTCCTGCTCTGCCTAGAGCCAGTTTCCAGTGAATTATCTGTGTAACTCAGAGACTCTGCTTTCTAGAATACAACTTCACAAATATATAAAGCTTCTCTATTTGAGTACTCTCTGTCATATTCGTCTAGGGCAGATATTCTAACATGCATCATCTGACTGTTGTCTGATTATGAACATCAGAGATAACTTTGTATCACTGATCTGCTCTTACAGCCCTTTTTCTTGTCCTGTTTTCTACCCAGATACTCTCCAACATATGGAGCATGGAAATGCTCTCCTAGCATTCTGCTGTATTCCAGAACAGGGGATAGCCCACATTCCAGTTTACTTGCTTCCCCTGCCTCACTCATATTCAGATTAAATTTATTTTTTGCTATTTGTGAGCCAATCAGTTTTTAATGCATTTTCTTCCTTTTTTTTTTCCCCGGTCTACATTGTGCTAGTTTCCTGGTCAGTGTGCCAACTTTGGGAAACTTTAATCTGCATTGTTTTTTCTTTATATTTAAGTAGTAACTGGGGGCTCCAGGGAAGTTATGCACTGTGCCTAAGCATGTGAGAAGGCTGTCCATGGCACTGAGAAATTCTTTCCTGAGCAGAATCTAGGGAACAGATAAGCAGAAGGCAGGAAAAATTATTTCATAATAGCATCATTTTGCGGATGAGGCACAAAAACACAGAGAATTTCAGAGTAAGGATGTGTGTGACTCTGGTTTTGCTGTCAAAACCCCAAATTTTCTAGCAACTGAGAAGCAGGAAGCACCCTCATCCAACCTTTTGGCCTCACAGTTGCCTGACATTCAGGTTTGATTTACAAGTATCTTGACTTTCTGTTCCCTAATCTCTATCCTTTGCCACACTCACTGTAATTCTCAGCCTGCTGGTCTCATCTCAAATGCACACTTAGCTATGTTGCCTCATCCATGATAACTTATTCCACAATAGCACAGGTCCTCCTGAATGATATAATTTTGGCCAGTGTCTCTCTTTCTCAGTTTTTGATTGTTTCCTGACACTGAGACATGAAACTGTTCTCTTCTGGCCCTATACACCTCTATCAGAGCTGTGAAGCCTCCTATCTTCTGAGACACCTCCCAGAGGCCTCCAGATTATGCAAAAATGTGAATTCTCCACTCAGTCAGAATTTTGCATCAGATGTCCCATGTAGTGTCTCTTTATTGTAGTGAGCATAAAAATCTACTCCCATTAGAACACAGACACAGAATCACAATTGCTGCTTATGCACCTGCTCCTTTAAAGAGTCCCAGGGCAAGCCAGCTTTTCCACAGCTGGCTAGCAGATGGGGAAAGGTGAGAACAGACAGGCTGCTGTTCAGGGTTTCTGTGGCAGAATAGTAGGATTGCATTAAGCTCCTCTTAACACATTATGCAGAATCCTAAGTCTTTAGTTGAACCAGAACTACAATCCTCTTACGCGTCTTTGCTGAAATTCCGTGAGTTGCATGCACGCACGCACACACAGCAGCACAGAGGAGCCTTCAGGAACAGCTTACCCCTTGCAGGTGACAAACGACACCAGGCAAGTTTGTGCTGGAAAGCCCGCGAGCCATAAGTCACCCACAGATGAGAGATGGCTTCTGGTTCCCCCAAGCTTATGGCATGTTGTGATTGTCTCCTTTTTATTTACGGGTAACGGAATTGCTTGTTAAGGTTGGCTTGTCCCTTCTTGCTGGGGATTTTTGCGTGTGTGTTTGTTTTCTGTTTCCAGCATATTCATGTGAAGCCTTTACCTCTGTTGACCTCCAGCAACAAGGCAACTTGGGTTTGTGTTTGACAGTCTGTGAGAGGTGTTCGCGCTGTGTGAAGCTCACCTCTGTGCAGGACACCAGAATAAGGCTGGGGTGCTACAGTCAGGGTGGACCTGTCTGCCAGCAGTGTGCATGTGTATCTGAGAGAGATCTTTTCTCACTTGGAAATGGGGATCCCCAGATCTTGTTCCCATGCAATTGCAATAAGCAGGGGTGCATAATAGCTGTCAGGGTTCTCCTCCTTCATTGCAGTACTTTATCATAGAGTCATAGAATGGTTTGTGTGGGAAGGGACTTTTACAGGTCATCTAGTTGAGCCCAAGCTGCAAGAGGAGGGACATCTTTAACTAGATCAGGTTGCTCAGAGCCTCGTCCAACGTGATCTTGAATGTTTCCAGGGATGAGGCCTCCGCTGCCTCCCTGGGCAACCTGTTCCAGTGTTTCATCGCCCTCATTGGAAAAAAGTTCTTTCTTATATCCAGTCTAATTCTACCCTTCCTTAGTTTAAAGCTGTTACTCTTTTTCCTGTCATGGCAGACCTTGCTAAAAAGCCTGTCCTCATTTTTACTATAGGTCCCCTTTAAGTACTGGAAAGTTAAACTTCAATGTCATAAGTATCAATAGGTTATCTATTTAGGTTGGGATTTTCAGTAGCCATCCATCTGGGGACTGGGCTTTCAACACTAGCTGAAAAATAACAAATTCAGACCTATTGAATGTGTCTAGCATTGAGATTCCAAGCCACATGGCCAAAAAGAATATGGAAAGAAACACTGGTCCTGGGACCTAGCATTCTCTGCCGCCCCAAGACCCTAACGGTGGAATTAGCTGGAGTCCCAGGTCTGTGCTGGACTAGACCAAGGCCTACACAAACAATGCAACAGCTGACCATGAACTGGAGAAAATGAATCTTGGGCTCTGGCTGCTTGCCAGCATGGGTACATTTTGAATTTGTTTTGGCTCTTCTGCTCTCAGATAGGGTCTCCCTACCTGTCCTCCCCTCCATACAAACTCTGGCTAGTGTCTGCACCCAGGCTTCTGTGAACAGCCTCGGGCAGCAACTGAAACTGCGGAAGAATCTGGCTTGTGAGCCAGCTGGCTAGGGAAAGGTCAAATAAGTGGCATCTTGAGAGCCAAATGCAGTCCTGAGGGTTTCTGAGGTTGGCCTCCAAGGCCTCTCAGTGGCTTTGCATGGCGCCAAGGCCTGCAGGGACATGTTCTAGCACTCAGAGGGGACCCCAGGTCCCATGGGGACAGTGGTATTGCTAGTGCCCAGGGCCATGGGTGAGCAATGGCTGTCTCCATGCTAAGGCTGTCCCCTCCAGGGCTACCTCAGATCCTGCTTGCTGGATTGTTACGGAGGCTCAGTGGCGATTATGTGTGGATTGTCCTGTGGGACGTGGTAAGCCAGGGAACTTCAGCTCTGCGAGTGCTGAGGCATCCTTGGTACATCAAATCTTTTGTTTCATCTTGCCAGCCGTAGGATATTTAGGATATTTTGAGTCTCTCTGGATAACTTTGAGAGTGTGTCAGCGTCTCTGGAATTTTATCAATAATAATCATGCTTAAAAACAAATAGCCTGCTGTGCCAAAAACAGTGTGGTGCACTCAACATGGTATTTACGGTAAACACTTCCAAACAGGATTATAGAGAGCATTTTTAACATTTAGGGCTCCTTAACACGATCTGTTTTGTTTCTTCCCTCTGCAGAAGCAGGAGATAGTCACCCAATTCCTTGCACGCAACTCCCTGTTATGGGGGCTAAACACCAGTCCCATCCTCCTGTGCTGTTACTGGAGTCTCAAGTAACCAGCTTTCATGGAAAGACTGTGGAGCTACTCCTCTCCACAGAGCTGCAAATAGCTCCAAGACCTGCTGAAATGCTTCGCTGCATCCTTGTGTTACCTTCATCAGGGCTGAATGGTACACAAACACAATTTTGTACGTGATGAGGACTGCTGTGAGGTGGTTGCTCTGTGGCATGGATCATGGGCGTGTGAAGTTTCACCTTAATATCTCATTCCCTTCATGACTTCAGGTGTCCACGCTCCTTGCATGCATCTGTGGTGGGTTTCACAATCTTGCCTGCGCTGCCTTCTCTTTCCATTTGTGGCCTTGCCAGCTGCTGACAGTGATGAGATGTCAATTGCAGCACTACCTGGCTGCAGGCCAGCGCATGTACAAGTTGTGCCTGTGGCTCTGCCTGACAGCATCCTTTCTTGTGTCAATCCACGTTGCCTCACATGCAGCTCTGCTGCTAATCTGTCCAGCTCTAGAGCATTGCCACCATTCTTCCAGCAACTTGCCTTTTACAGCTCTGTCATCTGGCCTCCTGCCCAAGCTGCAGTGGAATCTCAGCTGATCCAGAACTTTTCCAGCCCTGGTTTCATGAGTACATCCTTCAGCTGTCCTCAGTTCCCCCTGGCTTTGGACTTGTGCTGCTGCGCAGAGATATTGATAGTCACCGATTTTTGGAATATCAAAGGAGATAGGGTTAAAACCTTCATATTTGTGTTGGTGTTGACTTCTGTCTTAGGAGTCACTGAAGTGTGAAGATTCATTCCTGAATTATTTAAAACATAGTATCTATAATCCCTAGGCCTCTGCTGACATGTTTTATACTTACAGTCCTGTCTGATACAAATAGCACTAGGCAGGGGAAGTTTTATTCTGTCAGAGGATTGCTTAGTTGCCAGATGTCTATAGTGCCCTCCGTCAAAGCAATGCTCACGAGTACTTGAGGATAGTGCTTTTAGGAAGGAAGTTGTCCACTGAAAGAATTCCCACCTGAAGCTGACCCTAAATGTAATGAGACAAGTGAGACTCTGTACTAGCTGCAAGAAAGGGGAGGAAACTCTTGTGGCTCCTGTGGTACCACACTATGATACCCTCCTTTTTCTTCAGGAAACTGAAATCTAAAGAATGGTGATTTTCTGAAGATCACCTGGTGAGTTGGTGTATGAGTCCAGCTATCATCTCGAGGTCCAGTGCCACATTCCCTGTCTCAGAGACATTATGCTTTACATGAGGATTCCAATCCTGGCATTGCATCAGCTCTAATTTTCACTAATTTTAAAGAACAAATCAATTGAAACTAACCTACCCAACCCTGTTTGAATCTGGGCCAAGTCACAACTGAGCACCATTTATGAAAGAGTAACTGGAGGTCTGGAAACTGAACTACTATATTTATTCAGCCTGAGGTGATGTCTGTCACCAGATAATTGCAAAGGGGAATGAACTTATTCCAGTAAAGTCAGTTTTACTGTTTCATCCCTTGCAAGCTCAGTTCATAGTTCCTGTTTGTTAACTGCAACTGAGCTGTACACAGTCTTTGTACTGGGGGATCTCTCTGAGAGGTAGGATGAAATGGTACCTGTCACAAATAATTTACAAGAGAGGGTGTTTGTCTCATGCAGCTTAGTAGCAGGGCTTCCTCTTTAAGCAAAACGATCTCATAAACTCACTGTGCTTCTATTAAGAATCATTCAGATTAGGAAGTTTTCTAGAGGACCTGCGAGTTTGAAGCACAGGAGAAAGAAGAATACGTTTGTGGGAGAAAAAGCAGGAAAGAGAAGAACTGTTTAGGCAGAGAGGAGATGTAGCACGGTTTGGCAGTGAAGGGCTGGTGAGGCAGAGGGAAGTGAAAGGGGCTGACACCCAAGAGCAATGAAATACAGCAAATAAAAGTCAAGATCAAGCACGTGGGAGCAGTGTCTGGCAAAGAGGGCTTGTTGTACCGTTGGCTGCACGCAGCTATGATCTGCACTCTGTCTGTCCCAAATCTACCAGCAGTTTCTCCTAAACTGGAACCATCTTTGGAGAGGCTGCCAAAGCTGCTTTCCTGGACACTCAGCACACATGCTGTTTGAGTTCCCATCAGAGAATTGGCCTGGCTTCTGGGAACGGTGCCACTCCAGTCACACCCCTTTCATGCTTACTGCTCTTGCAGTGGCCAAACTATTGTTTGTAGTGCCTGAATTGCAGAACTGCATATGTGGAATTGAAACAAAACGACCACACCCAAAATGCTGAGCAGCAAGTCTTCATGTCCTCAGACTTGCTGGCAATGGGAAGTCCTCATCAACCATATGTATGTGGATAGTCATACTTGCAAAGGCTTCAAACAACCTGCTGTCTGGCACACTGAACTGCAGCAACACCAAGATGCTGCTAATGGTCTTGGAGCATTGCTTTAAATTTGGTTTGCTACACAACATCAGATCTGTCACCTGCAGGGCATGAATCCCTCCGTGCTGGAACCTGTCATGCCTATTTCTGCACTTAGTATCCCATTCTTTCTGAAGTTTTATATTCCCATACATCACAGATAGGTCAGAATCAGAAATACCAAGATCAGGTGGACAGATACTGTCCATTCTGGTCATAGCAGACACCTGAATCAGCCTAATGGTTCCATAGCTCAGTCATCCATTCTGAGTCCAAATGTGATTATTATCAACTCCTCCAGAGAAATCCTGCAAGATACTCTGCAGTGGTTGGTTCTGGACTAAGCAACCTTGAGGGCAAATTCCTTCTCAGCCCCATGGCCTTGAAATCAGTTTATCAGAAACAGTAAGGCAATTTTTTCTTTTGGAAGTTTGACATGTTTTAAATAATTACTATTGCAACACAATATTTGGAGATCATTATAAATGCAACCTACTTCTTAAAAAATTTTTTTTGTTTAGCTCTAGTTCCTCATAGCACCCTGAGATGGTGAGTTCTAGCTAATCTGATGACAGTAAGGTCATGTGCAGCATTCTGGGATGCCTTTGTGCTGTTGGGTTCTAGAACTGGGAATTCAGGATATCTCTCTTCTGTAGCTTGTTCAACATTTCTACGAAAGCTCCTTCCATCTGTCTTTCCTCCCAGTCAAAGATTATTCACTTCTGTGCCTGAAGGATGGTCCCAGAAACCAGTTCCTCTGGGCGGGGACATTGCAACAGGACTCTATATGACAAGTGTGCCAGGGATCTCCATCTCTTCTTTGTCCCACTTTTCTCAGTTCTCCATCACCATCGCTTTGTCAAAGTTCAACAAGATGGCAGAGTTCCCTAAGGGAGTCACGGTGACGGAAGACTTCCTAGAGGGCTGCACATTAACTGTCTCAGCCTTTTTTAACAGAGAAGCTCTTGCGGAACTTAGAGGAAGGCAAAGTGAGGAATTTAAAAACCAGCCTTCCAGTGGACACCCAAAAGCACCATCCAACCTGTTTTGATGCAGGTCCTGACTCCATTACCAAACACATGCCAGGACAATCCCAGTGTGCATGAAGACAACGTTCCACTGGAAGTCTCTGTTATGTGACACAGTGCTGATGAGCCCTGGCCCCAAAAATGATTCAGTTTGACCTCATCCAGCTCTCTGATGGCAGCCATTGCCCTAAGCAGCAGGACTCCTGGATTTGCAGGGCATGTTCTCGCGGGTACAAAAATCATTACTGGCTCTCAGGAAACATCAGCATGTGCTGAAATGGAAGTGGAAATAGTGCCTTTTCATAAGCACGCAGGAGTGCTAGCATGTGCCTGTTCCAGTGCCAGCAGGTGTTAATGCCCATCAGAGCGTGCCAACCAGTAGGCACTGTCTAATCCTGCTGTTGTGTAATGAGTAAGATTATTGAATGGTGGAACTGAAGGTCAGAGAATGAAAATGAAGCTGTCCAGTGCAGGGCTGCTGTGCTTTGCTGAGATCCCAGGGGACAGTCCCCCTGATGCCCTCCTCATTCTTCCTCCTGGGGGTCTGACTAGTGTTGTTCCCTAGATTGATGCCCATGTTCAAGTAGGAGGCTATGAGGACCCCAACTGGAATAGAAGGAGCAAGACCAGTTTCAGGTCCAGACACCTCTGTCCAGTTGTGCTACATATGAACATAACTGGATATCAGAGTTCCATCAGTTTCAGGCTATTATTGAAAGCTAGAGCTGATTCCTGACAAAATAGAGAAAGGCTCTTGAGGGACAATCTTTCCTCCCCTTCCGCTGTTACAGGTCTCATTGTGACTGCAGCATGGACAAGAGTGGGCAGAACCCAAGAAAGAAAGAATATATGTGGAACTGTAGTACTGTAGATCTGCGGGCATGGAAAATGGACCAAGATGCAGAAATGGCAGGTGGATGTCCAGGCTACCCACAGGAGAAAGATATGGGAAACGAAGGGGAAGTGAAAGCACGGGAGGAGAGTCTGAAGGAGGCAGTAAGCCCAAGCAATTTCCTTGTATCAGCTCTTCATTATAAGTAAAAGATTCTATCAACAAGTCTCATCTCTCTTTCTCATAGTATGAAGAACTAGGGACTCTGAAGATGAAGACCATTAAATTCACAGAAGGAAGAAGGGAGTTGCTGTATGACTCTGTAGGGCCTCAGGAAAGAGTTGAATACTTAACACTTTGGATGGACCCTGAAGGAAACTGCTTTTCAGCAGCCTTTGACTCAAAGGATCAGTCTGTGGTCTGAGGCATCCGGGGAGAGGGAAACAGGGTTCTCAGCATTGTATAAGGTTCACAGATTGATGAATATCTAATTAATTTTTCCAAATGAGAGTTACATATCATCTGCCTTTTTTTGAAATGACTCCGAAATAGTGGGAAGGAACCAAAAACTGATACTAATGCACAACAGCCCTGTTAATAATTTTTTAGTGTTTGATTAGTGTCTGTAATGTGTGCATGGAGATGGTTCTGATGAGCTCTGAACTCCTGGTTCCCATCTGGAACCTCTTGCTGTGCCTAGACTTTGCTCAGGCTTTGTTTACCTTCAATTGGTCATCTGCCGTGTCACCAGGAAATACATCAGTAGAGGTATTGATCTGATTGCAATTGATTTTGTGTCACTTTCTCCTCTGGGAGTGTGTTCACATGAAAATAACACAGAAAATACCAATCTCGGAATGCCACTGTGGACCCCCACGAGAGTCCTCTGCAACGAGGACATCTTCTCCCTGCCAGTGAAACTCTCTGTAAAGAAATGGGAGTTCAAATATCAGTATCTGTTGGTACATTGACCAGCCAGGACTGAAAGGGTTATAGGCCTAGGAGTTACAAACTGATTTCTTTTTCTTTAGGTCAAGTGATGTTTCTGTTGAGCAGACACGCCTGGAGAACATCATGAGGATGTTTTGTAAGACACAGCCCACTAAGGTCTTTGGCCAATATTTGCTTGAATGTTGAAGGGATTTGAAAGAAGCAGTCTGGTCTCTAGAAAGGCTGAGTGGTTCTTCTGCTCGCTCCCCTGGGTTTTCATGGGAAGGCAGCATTCAAACCCCTCCTCTGCAACAGGTTGTCCCCAGAAGTCCGAGACTTCCCCCCCACCCCCCACCAATCCCTTGGGAGCCCTGTGATCCTGGTGGGCCTGGGGAGGTGCTGGTTACAGGGAGGGCTCTGGAAGAAAGGAGGGAGGCAAGTATGGGAGTATTTGGGAATCTGCAGGCTAATCTCCTCGGCTGGTTTTAGTGGCACTCGCCTGAATACAGCCCTGCACGCTCAGTCTACCTCCTCTCAGAGCCACTACTTCAATGATACGGGTTTGTTCACTCAGCAGTGCTTGGGGTCTGTTCAGACCGTAAGACAAAACCCAATAATATAAGAAACTCAGCACCCCAAAACATCCCCTGGGCCCTGAATGGATGTGAATATAAACTAGGAGTTTTACAAAATTGATACAGGAAGGAAAAACTACTCAATTTTATATGTTGACTGAGGAAAAAGAGGCATTTCCTAGGACCTGTTATCCAGTATTCCTGAAAGTAAGAAACACCTGATGGACAAAAAGAAGCATAGTCCTATAGCAATCCCTGTTTCTCTTCAGTCGGTGACACAATCCGTAAACCAGTGCCATAACCCACTGTACTCTAGGTTTTAACAGAACTGTCTTGGATGTTTTACTGTGTGGTCATGGGGCACGTCATTTCTTGAGGTCAGACTAGAATTCCTTTAAGAAGAGAACATACTAGAGGGATTACAAACATAGCTAAGGGATGAGGGAAAAATAATAGAAGAAGCATTTTCAGGAGGAATAAAAATGAACAGCACCATTAGAGAGATATTTATTCATGGGTTTACAGAAAAAAATGGGTGGAAATCTGCTAACAGACCAATTTTCTGTCTCTATTGTCTTCTGCTATAGCCATCCTGAATTTTGCTAGTCCCTTTTCTCCACTGGGTATGAACTGGAGGGCTTGCTAACAAGTGAAACCAAGTTTTTCATCCTCCTTACCTCAAATTTGGCTCCAAAAACTGGAGTTAGGCAGCTGGAAAGTGTTTTCAATAGCTCTGAGGACATCTGACACTATTAATCCAGATGCCCTGAAGTTTCTGAAAAGGGCTGCGCCACACATATTTTGAAACTTATATTCAAGCACCAATACTTGAAAGGCTGGCCTGCACTAAGTAGCTCTCCTGCTGCTGTACTCTAAGGGAGGGAACAGGACAAAATCCAACTCTCAGTTCCTCTAAAGCAAGCAGCTTTAGCCCTAGCACTCACAGTTAGCACCTGCATTTGGCAGCAGGTTATTCTTCAGGCATTTTTTGGACTATAGCCTTAGTTTAAAGGCTCTTGGTCTTGCAGTCCTGCCCTGAGCTCCCTGTCAGCCATGACAATTTGCCAAGGAGAATGAGAGGAGCTGATCCCACAGTTATATCGGGCACCACTTAGTTCTTTGTCCACACCTCTCTTTTTTTTCTCTGCTCAGATTTTCAGACAAATTGCCTGTACACTTCAAAGGAAAGCAGGCTGATTGAGAGTACATCAGTCTCTGCCACCTCTGTGAAAGCACGCAGACCTTGCCACAGATGTTAGCAGAGGTCCCTTGCTGACAAATCTATTGGCACCTTTTTCCTGCTACTCACCTGGAGTTCATCCCATTGGAAAGGCTCTTGGGACAAATCTCCACTGCACATTCATAAATAGAATCATAGAATCATGGAATCATAAGGTTGGAAGAGACCTCTGAGATCATCGAGTCCAACCGTGCCTGTCCCCTACTAAACCATATCCCTAAGTAACTCATCTACCCATCTTTTAAACACTTCCAGGGATGGAGACTCCACCACCTCCCTGGGCAACCTGTTCCAATCCCTCACCATTCTCTCAGCGAAGAATATTCATAAATAGCATAAGTTCATATTCATAAATAGCATAAGTTCTTCCAAGCTAGCTCCTCCTCTTCCTTCCCCCTTTCCAAAGACAGTGATTTTCTCTGCTACTCCCAGCCCAGTGGCAGGAGGAAAGGTCTGCAACCATGAAAAAGCAAGCCAGCCTATTTAGTCTGATCAAAACCACTGAAACCCAGGTGCAGGGTGGGAGAAAGTTCCCATTTATTGGTGGGAGTCTCAGTCTCAGGACTCATATGTGAATAATAAGACTAGACAAATTATATCCTAATTGAGATCAGACATATTCAATTGTCCTTGCAGCTTATGGATGTTTTCCCACTGAATTCATTGCCTTACGGATTAGGACCTATGGAGAGAGGTTGCAAACAGAAACTAGAGCTGTGAAGGCCGACAGAGACTTTTGCTTGGGGAAACAGCTGTCTTGCAGAACCATGTGTGAGGAGAAGGCAGTCTTTCAAGAGAAAGGAGGTAAGGGAGATGCTGGAGTGTATTCTTTGTCCTCTTTAGTGTGGTATGAGGTCAGATCATGAGATTGAGACATTTTGGACAACTCCAATGGAAGAGGAGATGGCTCAGGGACTGAACAAGTTCATAGAAAGAAGAATTCAGACCTGAAGGTCTTGGGGGCAACAGCTCTGTAACCTGTAGACAGGTTGTAGGACTAGACCCTGTTTTCAGGCATCAGTTTCAAGTGGAAAAGATTTTGGTGTCAGATCCTGGTTGCTTTTTAAAAGGCACTCCTTAAGATTCAGAAAGATACTTTTTTCGCCCATGTCTCTCTCCAACTTCTCCACTTTCTCCCCAAAATCCCATCCTCTCCTCCTGCCACCCTCTAACAGGTGACTAGCCCAGATGGGGCCAGTGTCAGCTGTTCCAGGGGTCAGAGAGGCTGGTATGAGCTGGCTGTTGCATGGGTCAAAGAGCACATATGCACCATGCACAGAGCCTTGTGGCTCCAGTTGCACAACAACCCCAGAACACATGCTCAGGTCCCAACCAGCTGCTGGGGCGGGCCGTGCCAACACCTGGTCCTCAGCACTCCACCAGAAGCTGTAGGGGAGAGAGCATCCCTGATGTCAAGAAAAGACTCAGCTGACAGCACCCAATTGCGAGGCTCAGGGAGCGCACAGCAAATGCTCCAAGTTCTTGGCAGGCCAAAAGAGGGGCTACTAGATTTATTTATTTATTTTTGGTGGAGAGGAGTGGTATAGGAGAGAGAAGGTTATGATTTAAATATCCATCCTGTTGCCAACCAAAAATGTCAGCTGGGTGTTAACTTACTATTGACTTTGCCAACCAGTACTTGGCCCCCATCTCCCCTTTAACTCGGCTCTCCCTGCAGTGTTTCTCACACAGCCGTCAGGGCTGCTATAAAGGGAAAGCAAGCCTCACCAGCCGACACTGGAGACGTTTTATTCCCCTCTTCCCCGGCTGAACCGGCTGGCCTCCAATAGCAGGAGAGGACAGGGTGCTGTGCACCCCCCAGCCCTCCCTCCCACCAGACCTGCTGGCTGCCTGAATGCTCCTTTTGATTCAAAGTTAATAACCTGCCCTTTGCAGAACCAGCTTGCTTCCCAGCAAACTCCACTATGCGTGCTCCAGGCAGTGGAAGTTGCCAAGAGGGGTTAAGGGGAGCATATATATGCTCTGGCCTTCTTCTGACTTTAGCCTGGTTTTGGATAATTTTACCTGCTGTGCCCCGATAGCATTTGCTCAATGCCAGATGCTTTCACTTTCAGACTATTTCATGAATTTTAAGGGATTTGCAAGGCTTTTCATCTCTTCCTCCCTCCCTTCACAGATATTTGGCTTGAGTTATCTGCTCAGCTGTGCTCTTCACGGGTTGAAATGAGATGAAAAGTCCTCTGCCATTGCCTGGTGTTTCCTTTCACGGAGCTCACCAGCAGGGCTCTTTCCAACAGTTGCAGGGCACACAAGGGCCATGTAAGGTAGGGTGTGGGCTCAGATGTCACTCTTGACTGATCTAAAGCTATTGGTGGCATACAGAGATGAAGTACCCAGCTGGGATCATGTTGCCAAGGACATAACCGCAGTTTGTTGGAGGGGTCTCCTGGCAATAGCACATGTACTGGAGTGGAAAAGTTGAGATGAAGGGATCCTAAAAAAATGGAATGAAGGAGGGTAGGTGAACCATAAGAATCTACACAGAGGTAGCACACTTCCCCACACTCAGAGGAGGCCATCTGAGATCAAGAGTCCCAGATCTTGCGCTGCAGTCAAGCTACCTCTGGAAACCACACTGGGCAGCACTAAATCCTCTGAATAGGCCCATTTGTCCTACGGGATTTCAAAGCAAAACTCTGCGTGGGAGAAGTCAGGGGAGTGCACTGGGGAAAGGATGGGCAGTCTGCAAAGTCAGGGGCTATATGTTAGCAAGGTTTGTGCCAAAGGAAAAAAGAGTTAATGAAAAGAAGAATTATCCTGCAATGACTTGGCTTCCTAAGCCTGCAGGCTCTGTTTGATTTTTCTTCTGACTAATAACATCCACTGCTCTTTGCTAATGTCTCTTAAATGAAGTGACCTGCATGGGTGAACTGTATAGCAGGACCTCATGAGTAGTGGGATCAGCAGATAGAATGGACTAAAGCAAGAGGGATTTTTGGACTCTGTGTGCTGCCTGGGAGCTGAAGCAGTGGTGAAGAGACACGCAGGAATCCACAAATTAGAGTGTGTGAAGTAAATGAGGAGGTGAAATTTGTTCTGTGTCTCTTTCAATCAGTATATCAGGGTGTTCCAGCTGTTCCAGCCCAAAATCACCACTTTGTTGAGTCCAGACACTGGCAACTGCAGATTATCGTCAAACTTTCATCACCTGGGTCTGAGCATGAGCGTGAGAAACTTCAGCCCTGGGGAAAAAAAAAAAAACCTCCAAATGGTTTCAGAAGATTGCAGAAGCCAATGAAAAGAAGTGCTTAAAATAAAATTGCACCTCAACTATTAAAGCAGCCAATGTGTAAGTGCATCCTGGCAAGGAGGAGAGAAATTACGCGGTCTGATGTGGTGAGTGCGGGATTCCAAAAAGGCATCCGACTAAGCACACCTTCGAATGGAAACTTATCCTTGTTCCAGTAGGGTATTGAATCAGGACACTGTGAATCAAAAAGCCATTGGGTTGCCTATTGATTTAAAGGAACTTTTTGCTAACAGCTCTTCTTACAGTTTGCAGCCACAAGAATGAAGCAGGCGTGACTGTGTGCTGTGTCTCTTATGAGAAGGTAATGGTAACTTTATGCCCTGCTTGCAGTATCATTGGTGATTTCCTGTTCCTCTTCCTGGACAGAAAGTCTGATCAATGCTACTGTGAGATGAAGTGGTCTGAAGTATAGAGGACCATATAGCTCTCTACAGGTAGCCCAGCGTAGAACTTGCCATGCCTGTGCTTCCCCAGCTCCAGCTTATCCTTCCATGCTGCACATCCAGAATGTATTGTACATCTGCACATATTGCAAAAGGTCAGCTCATGCCAGCCCCTTCTATTCCATCTCCAGGATTGATCATTCCCAGCTTCCTATAGCCTTATTGCACAAGGAAGATACGGTGGCCAGGGCAGTAACTGTGCCATTTTTCAGTCTCAAACTGGTATGTCTACACATTACACATATCTCCGCTGCCTCTTTCTGTTTCTCTTTCCCGAGTGGAAGACAATTTCTCTCCCCTTCATCAAATAATCTTCTACAAATTCCTCTAAATGGCTTGGATCTTTTGTCTTTCTTTTCATCACCATCCTTCTCCATGTCATGGTTGGTTCTCTTTACCGTGCCTGATCCTGCCTTGCCTGTTGGTACCTGCCAAATCTGCATGGAAAGCTCCTTGGGGAAAGAAGTTCGTCTTGCATGCTGTTTGTATAGAATTAAGTACACCTCTCATGCTGTATAAATTATTAACAGGCATTTGTCAAATGCAAATGTGAGCACACCTGCTCTTGAAGCCTCTAGCTACTGCTGCTTCCATGACACCACTCAGAGTTTCCCATGGAGGAGTCATCCTGGGATGTGTGAGGGGATGTGGTAGAGGGATAGCTGGCTGTGGTACAACCATCGCTTTGGGGAAACCACCTTGTAGGGATGGGCTGTGAAACGGAGTCATGGTTGCAGAGGAAAAGTTGAACTCCTCTTGCTGCCTTGCTGTGTAACTAGTCCAAGATCTTTAGTGGTTGCTCTTTATTCCTTTGCTGCATCAGACTAAGAGAAAATACTAGCTTTGATGAGTTGCCAAGTCCTTGCTGAATTATAATAACTACTAGAAACATCAACAAGAGTGATTTTAGAAAGAACAGGAAAAGATATATTTGTGTATTAGATCCTCAGTAATTTTAGCTGGCACTGGTTGGGGCCTTTGGCCGTAAAGGTCTACATCACAGTGGGTAGAGACTGGGGACTCTGTTTGCAGAGAGTACCTGCACCCTGAAAACCTGTGCTCTGGGGAGGCAGCCAGATTTGAGGGAGAGCTGGGACAAGGCTGTGGGATTCTGCTTTCATGGGGCTGCCACAGCCCATGTGGAGGGATGCTTGCTGGCTGTGACATGGGGGAGCAGTGGTGGGTTTCCCCCAGTGCTCCCAGTGCGCAGAGGTGCATGCCTCCCTCCTGGACCCTGCAGGCACTGCACAGTGCTGCACACTGACCCTTTCCAGCTTCCAATGTCTACCTCAAAGACAAGCCAAGGCAAGCCATGTACAGCTTCAGGATGCTGCACGTGGCAAGGCCAATGTTAGGAGGTTGGGTATTCACCTTTATACACAGCAAAAAAGCCCACGCCAAACCCTGAGCCCCAGACATTTTTCCCTGCCAAGAGCCATGTTTTTCTTATATGATACCATGCAAGGGTTGGCTGCTCTGAAAGCTAACCCAGAGTCAGCTGCAAGACCTAGTAAGAAGCCATTTGCTGCCACAGCAGGAAAGCTGTGTGCAGCCTGAGCCCATGTCTAATGGCAGCAGAATGGCAGGTTGGCACAGGAACATGACTGATCCAGTTGTGTGAGAGGCTGAGCATCACCACAGGATCAATCTCTTCCTGCAGAGAGAAGTACTTGAGAAGTGCCAGGAATATCATGGACTGATGTTTGGAAACGGATTTTCTCAGTGGAGAACACATTATGTTGATGTAGCTGCAAGAAACGTCTCATTTAGCACCATGTTATGAAAGCCAGAAGCATTTTATATGAACCACGAGCAAGAGGCACATCTTAGAAGGTAATCTGATGTAAGAAAATCTCATAGTGTTTATGCAGGACTGTGGCAAAGCTTCATAGGGCATTTGGGTCAGAACGGAGCTTGTCTTAACTTTGTTGTTATTCTGGGGCCCAGCAATAAAAGAGTAATCCAGACACTCAGTGTTTCCAATACACACAAAGAAAGTTTTCTGGAGCTTCAGACTACTCTCAGTACTGTCAACCCAACATGTTCCTTTTGCTAATATGTGTCTGCTCAGCAGCCAAAAGAAAAGCAAAATACATTTGAGGGGAGGGAGTGGGCAGAAATGTTGTGAAATAAAAGATCAGAGGATCAAGAGCACTTTTGAGGCTCAAACATGCCACACACAAGCTCTGGACCTGTGGTCAGCCGGAAAACATCAGTTTAAAATTCCACAATAGCCCTGGTATTTAATCCTTCTAATGCAAATTCCCCCCACCCCAGTCCTAGATCGGCACTACTACTGTGGTGGCACAACTCGAGCCTTTAAGCCCTTTTGAAGAATGCAAGAGTCCCTGTTTCTCAGCAGGAGGGCTGGGAAGCTATGTCAACAATGTCAAAAATGTTCCTGTGATTACTGTACCTTTCTGAGCAGAAACCAGGAGAGAAAGCAATTAATGCCTGCTAATCTGGCTCATAAACAAAACTTGTTCTCCATGGAAGCGTCATCTCTGTAGCCCCTAATTAGGGTGGTTCTCTGTCACCTCTGAGCCTACAATAGTAGGAGGAAGGACATCAATTATCTCCCTCTGCCCAGCACAACGATTAGGTGTACACTTCTGTAAGTGAAGCCGCATGTCTGAATACAGTTGCAAGCAATAATGTGTGCCTCTGTGATATTGTCCATGGTTTGGTTCCCAAAGCAGCCAAATATTGCAGGACTTGGGCACTGGGGTCTTAGCCAGACCCTATGCCAAGCAGCTCTAATCCAAGATGTACAAAGGGTGAGGTGAGGAGAAGGAGCCAGAAGGTGCAGGTGTTGACATACGATGGTGATGAGAACTGTAGACCGCTCCAAGTCAGACAGAGGGAGAGGCACAATGTGTATTGGCAGATAGTTCAGCCTTATCAACAGTTGAAGTGCATGCCAAGTATTTCCACCAGCCTCCCCTGTATAAGCAGGGTGATTTCCTATCAGCAGCAGGAGCAAGACCTTGGAGAACTGGGAGCCCTGCTCACAGACAAGTTCTCAGAGGGTGTCCAAGTATGTCTGCATTCTATGGTCACTCCACGTCTTTGGCACACGGTTGCTTTCTTCCTTGGGTATCCCTGGGGTCTTCCCTGTGGGCTGCGAGAGGAATTGTCTGCTCCAGAACAGAGGGGAAAGCCTCTGCTCTTGGGTGAGGCATCTCCACTAGAGACTAGACTGAGCTGAAATAGAGCTTAGACTTTGTCTCACAGCCCTGCATGAGAAGTGTACATGTGAAGACCATTCATGTTCATAGGGAAGGAAATGCGTGGGTAAATGTGCAGAAAGAAGAGAAAAAATGTACCGTATGGGAGAGGCAAAAGAAAAGCAAAGATGATTGTGTCTTCTGAAAGCGTGGAGGGGCTGAGCATGGCTGGTGTGGTCATGGTAGGGGATATATAAATACCTTAAGGGAGGACAAGTAGGTGACAGAATGAACGTGGGACATCAGAAAGGATACGTGTTCACAGGTGTAGGGAGGGACAGCTGAGTGCAGTCCAGAAAAGCTGATATTGCCACTGCAAGAACCATGCATGTAGGTTTGGGGATAGAAAGGGTCAAAGGAAAGGATGTGGAGGCTGGAGAGGAACCAGTCATAGTTACTGTTGTACTGTGATAGGTAAGAGCATCTGCAGGACAGGCCTCACATCTCCAGGTAACAGACTGTGGGAGACAAAGAAGTTTGCCTGCACATTTTTACTCAAAAGTAACACCAAAATGAGCCACTGAGGTATAACTTGGGTCCCAGCCTCATGTCTGAAACCTGAGCCCACCTATTGCTTCCCAACTCTAGCATCTGTACACATCTGTGTGGAACACAGCCCAGATGGCAAAGGATTGTTTGAGACATTGCTTTCTCAGCACCAAAGTGGTATCATGGAGACATTCCTACAGGTATACACCACCCTCACTGAGATTAATGCACCTAATAGGGAGAAGCATGGCTTTACTAGGAGCTTCTGTCTGCAGAGACCTAGTCCCTCCTTGTCTAGTCCTTCCTCCATCACCTTCTGGTGTATCTATGCTGAGGAGCTGTGGCACCCACCTAGGGCCAAACACACCCACTACTAGAGGGTGCACACCTTCTGCTGCTCTTCAGATGAGCCCACAGGAAGCATTTTACCTGTTTAACTTCAGTAACCTAAAAATCTTACCCCTAGGTGATGGAGGGAAAAACCTTTTCAGATCTGTTTCATCCTGCGAGGTGCCGAATTGCCAATGGGCTCATCCTCCCTGTGTGGTGTGCAGGGTGATATAGGAATTTGTGGTTCAGGAATTTGTGATATAGCATTTTCCCCCCCTGTTGACTGTGCGAGACTGTGATGAAGACAGGCTTGGCACTACCGTCCCCATCAGCAATTCTGCTAAGAGGAATTTGAGTTTTTATGGTCACTGATAAGATTAAACTCTTTGTTGCAGCTGGCTGAGGCAGACTGAGCTGCAGGCTGTGTAAAAGCACTGCTGTGAGGGCAGAGTGAAGGTAGTTTGGTTGCTTTCCTTGGGAATTCCCACACTTGCAAATGTTTGGATTTCATCTCGGCTGCAGTCTTAACTCCACACTTGCTGGTGTGCAAAAGGCCTAGATCTGTGTTTAAAAAGGACAGGAGCCCCTTGGAGTGGGTTTCTCCCTGCTTTCTTGCTAAGTTCTGCAAATGTCCCTGTGCATCTCTTGCAGTATAGGTGCTGAGAGACAACATCAAGTGCAGCTCCTTTTCGTCCTCTGGTGATGGTCCTCCTCAAACAGGCTTCAGCAAGGGCAAGGGTGGGAAGACAATCAGTGCACCATGATCTGCAGTTCTCCTCTTGTAGCCTGGGGAAGCTCTCAAGCCTTTCCACTCAAGAGGACTTCTGGGTGTAAGTGGCTGTCCCCTGGTCTTCCCTCCACTATGTGCCTCCAATATTCATTAATACCTCCATCTCCAGAGCTGTAGAAAACATTATTCCTCAGCAAATCCAAACAAGATCTTCAACTCCTACCTTGAAACCTCAGTCCCATGTTGAGTCAGCAGCAGACTGATGACTTGTTGGTGCTCCTTCCTTTTTATTGACAGCCTTCTAAGGCACCCTCTGGGGGAGAATGGCTGTCCTTGCTTTTCCCACTTGGAGGGCTATGCTCCCATCCCAGGGCCCGGAGGCGGGAAGCACTGGTGAAGGAATGTCAGGAGGACTGCTAGCAGCTCTTCTCTGCTGTTTGTTTCCTCTGCTGGTAGGTAGAGGTGTTTCTGGATCCAAATTATGGGGCAGTTCCCCATAACCCACCCGAATAGTATAAACTTAAAAAAAATTACTATTTCTCAAATGAACGATGGCTCTGGGCTCCAGCTTTCAGGTGTGCCAAATAAACTATATTTTCTTCTATTCTAAACCCTAGTTTTTATTTTCCCTCTGAGTTTCTATGAAGTCTAAATATTAATGTAATAATTGGCTTCTGGCAGATGCACCTGGAGAGACAGAGGGCAAATTCACTTCACATTTGGTGGGAAATATCTTCCTTGACCACACAACACACCCGTGGAGCAGATATTCTTTTGCTTGAAAATTTAGGAGAAGGTAACATTGTGACTTTGAGTTGTGAGATACACAGTTCTGAGTCATGACTTGAAATGGGACAGAATGAAATAAGAAGTGCTGTGTCAAGCTGTTACAGCTCTCTGAAAGCTCAACTATTTCTTGCATGAGGGTAAAGGGTATGCAGGAATCAAACTGGGCTAGCTGAGGTCCCTTGTGCCCTTTCTGCTTGTGCCAAGGAGGTAAGATATCCAGAGACAGGTGAGCAGCAGTGCTTCCATTTTAAGAGAATTATTCATAATAAGCCCAGTCTGCTGCTGCTTCCTCTCTCTGAGATATCCTGAGAGTCATCTGTAGGGCACGTCTGCTTCCACTGCAGCACCTCATGAAATCAGATAGTACTGTAAATCAGGTTACAGACGCCATGATTGTCTTTTCCATTTCAGATTAAGGCCCAAGTGGCTTGCCTCAGGTATCACAGGGAGGCAGTAGGGTAGCAAGGTGATGACAGAGGCTTTCCTGTGCCTGGGGCAGGGGCTGTAATCTCTGGTCCTCTCGCCATGAGGTGATACCTTCAAGGAGCTGCGGGGTAAACAGAGAAATGTGGTGCTGTGTTCTACTGGGATAGCCACAGGACAGTACTCATGGAGAGCACTTTGGAGAGGCAGCAGCAGCAGGTGTAACAAATGAAAAGAATAAATGAAATGAAATAGTGGCAGAGCAAGATGTAACTACAGGTGCTGCCCTGCGTCAAAAAACAGAGTAGGTGTTGGAAGACCTTGGTCTCAGCCTCCTAAGGTCTGGTCTAACTTACATAGGGAATAACAGGGACACAACCCCACAGCATTTGATTTTCACGTAATTTTAAATGCATGTTCTTGGAAACAATGTGCAAAAGCAGTGCCATGGCTGTTACCTGCATTTGGCTGTGTCATATTTCAGCAGGGCTGCTACCAGCAGGGGTCCTGAAATACCAGTTTTAATTAAAAGCTGTATTTTCTATTATGCTGTACGGCTCATATGTGCTGACTACTGCTCTTTCGCCTCTCTGGGGCTAAGTCCACACTCCTTAAAATATGTCATGTGTCAGTCAGACAGAACCCGTGGGGGCTATGGCCCTCAAAACTCAGAGCAGGACTCAACCAGAGTAATGTATATGAAAAAAATGGAAGAGGACAGAGGAACAGTGGGGGCAGTGAGGAGGGAAGGGGAGAGTTCCAGGTGGAAACAGAAGGAAAGTAGAGATCTTGGAGGCAAGTGGCAAATATCTATGGTAAAAAACAGCAGATACCTATGTTTGGATCAGTATATTTTAGGCACTGAATATGTCCAGAGTTCTCCTCCCATCTCTTGTGAGCATTAGACCATGTAGAAATGACCAAGAAGGAGAAAGAACTGTTCTGTTTTTTGTGGATAGAAAAAACAGTTATATAAAGAGTTTATAGACTTACCTGAAAATTCTCAAAGACTACTGAGTAGAGCTGGCCTTCCAGTCTAGACCTTCTCCTGCTGGATAAATCAATTCATACCATCCTTTCAGAATAAGAGAAGTTCCAAGTTTTTTTCTAAATGTTTTGCAATCACTGCTTTCCACCTGGAACCCTGTCTTTCCAAGCCAAGGTTGGTGCTCCTTAGCAGCCTGTGCATGACTACCATGTTTCCTCCAAGGGCCGCCCAGCTCCCTCTGGTGCATTGGCATGAAGGTCACTCAGGTTGACAAAGGCACTTGGCAGCAGCCAGAAAAGGTCTCTGGAGCATGGCCCAAGTCTAGCTGGAGCTGAAAAGGCTGGTGTCTGAGATGTGGTGGTCCTTTTCTTGCTCTGCCAAATCCAGTCTCCTGTCTTCACAGGTCTTGTCTCCCTCTGCCTTGCTGGAAGGACATGAAAGACTACTAAAAGGGGTCCTCGAAGCTGTGGTGGCCTGCAGTCAGCATGTTTCTCTGGTTCTCTCTATGCTCATCACCCCAGGGTCTGCCAACATCCCTAGCAAGCTTAGTTGGTGATTCCCCACCCTGAGGTCACAACCATGGGCTAGAAGACATTGGAGACATTGACATAATCCACGAGTGGGTAGTTGTGACACCAGAAAGGAGGTGTAATGCAAAGGAAAGGTCACAAGGTCTGGGTAGCATCTCACCCTCCCGTTGATCAGGGAAGGTAGGCTTGTGCCGCCTTATCTCCCATCACCTGTAGATGGCTCTTTCATACTCCTATAAGGCTGTCTTAGTTCAGCACTCCTAAAACACTGCCTAAAATACAGCTACATTGGTCTTCAAGAAGGAGGAAAGGAGAGGAAAATGACCCCTCCGTAACCTCCAAAACTATGTTTGGCTCACATGGAAGCAGAAAGGAAAACTTAAATCCTGTGCCTGCCCCCTTCTCTGACTTCCCATGCCTAAACCGAGTAGTCGCTTGGCTTTCCCGTGATGACGTCATGAAAGCAGAGCTGTTGGAAATGAGCTCACGCTCTTGTCCTCCTGCCTAACAGGGCTACAGAGCTGCTGGGACACATGACTGCAGGGCTTCAGTAACACAAGATGAGAGTTATTTGCCTGGCTATATTAAGAACATTTCACAGGCTCCGGCCTCCTGGTTTAGTTCGTTCACTGGGATCTGGTGTCAGCAGTTTTGAAAACACTCGGCTCTCCAATAGCAGTGGAAATTTGTAGGGTCCCTGGGAGACCAACACAGTGCCCTTAGGAGTGCCCAGAGTGCCAGAACAGGCTAAACATAGCACTACTAATTTTGGAGATTTTGGAGAGGCTAGTTGATCAGATAAGAAGAGACAGGGGAAGAAGAAAGGCGAGAGGGTCAGAGAAGCTAGTAGTGTTAGGCAGGGAATAAGTAGGAATGGATGATAAAAGGGTCTCGCTAGTGGGCTTCAAAAAGGAGCAGAGCTATTCAAGGTTGGTAGCTGCCTGCAGCAATTCGCTTCTTCTGCAGTGTTTCCAACACAGCTTCCTAAGCGAACTCCCAACGCATGCAGAGCATGTCCACCACTCACTGAATAAGCAGGCAGGATCCTACTGTTTAGGTAAATGTCCCAGTCAAGGCAAAGGACTAAATGATCTTTGCCTCTGAGAGCAAAGATGCACACTCACTTTGCAAATGACTGAGAAAAGTATTAGGATGTTTGTAGTCAACAACTGCTTGCAACTGTGCTTCTGCTGGAGCTCATACGACATCCCACAGCTCTACTGGTGCAGTGCTACTCAGCTGAGGAAGTATGGTCATCTGTTTTAGCTCAACCTACTGCTAAAACTGGTTTGCACTGAAAAATTTGCATTGAATGAGGGAGAGCTTACATAGAGTAACCATCTATCGGCAGGCAGTGACTGGCAGCTGGACCGAGTAATATCTTTCCTGGCTTCATTTAGGACCACAAAAGGATGTTTGCCTCTGCCCTGTACAAATCAGTCACTGAAATAGCCTAAATCAGCTCTGGAGGCTCAGATGTATAGTCTGTCACTGGAGACTGCCATGTGTCAGCTGGGCAAAAGGAATAGATCCTGTGTGTGAGCACCTCACAAATATGAGGTGAAGGTTGCAGATTTCACCTCTGCACCCTAATGCATCTAACTCCTCAGCTGCTGCAGGTGAGGAGCCTGGGCACGGCTAGGTACTGTGGCTCAGTGGATGTCTTGGATCTCAACAAAACTTTACAATCAGTTGCACTTCTGAGCCTCATAATTAAAGCAAAAGAGCAAGTGAGGACATGGAAAAAGCAAATCACCTTTATCAAGTGGACGCTGCCCTCTTTTTAATTCCAAGCATACAGGTTGGGGAGTCAATATTTCTGCTGATAGACATAGATGTGAGGCCGCCTAAGGCACGGGGACTCTTCCCACCCAGACAAGTTGCAAATTCACAGCTTTACATATAGTTTCCTGAGCCTGCTTATGGGACGAGAGCAATTTCCCATCAGTATCTACTGGGAGAGAAGAGGTTTGTAAGATCTCTGGCTTCTAAATGGCTCAAGTGCCAACTGAGTTCATGCTCTGGGCATGTCAGGGAGCAGATTTCTTCAAACAAAAGGGGGAAGGCGGGGGAGAGGGAGCCCTCCCAAAGAGCTTCCATGCTGCAAAGAGTTCTGAATGGCGCCCTGCTTTCACATGATTTGAGCATTCAGTGTGAGGGCAAGTAAATCTTAACAGAGTTCTGCTACAGGGTCAGGCGCATGCTTTAGAGACAAAAATAAGTGTTGGCTCCATTTCCATGTTCCCTTATCACTAAACCCCTGGCTTCAGTCTGGCATAGGCCACTGAACAACTCCCTGTGCCAAAACTCTGAACTTCAGTAAGAAATAATATTTAAGACCTCATTACATTACTGTATCTCCCTAAGGTACCACAGATGAGAGAAAGCCTTGTGAACTTCTCTGAAATGCTCCCTAGGTGTTACTTTACCCGCACCTGCATATTTATTCTCCATCTCCCGCCACAGCTGTCTCCCAAGCTTAGCTGGTTACTGGATGGAGAAGTGTGATGTCATGTACTGGTGACTAGGACATGGTGATTACTACCACAAAGCACACCATTTCTATTGCATTAATCTGCAATTATTATGCAACAGGAAGCCTGTGTTCCTGTAGCTTGGGGTCAAGTCACTTTGCAGTTAACTGATGAATGAACGTTAAGGAAGTAATGAGGGAGCAATCTGCCCTGGTACTGAATCCCCATGCTAACCACATCATCATATGCTGTCATTAGACACTCTTCCCTAGCTGCATCATTCCTAGATTTATTCTGAGATGAACCCTATTTTCTTGTGAAACTCAGCAGGATCACTACATGGAACCATATGTTCAGATCTGCTGGAAATCATGAGCTGTGCATCTAAGTCCCATTTTAGTGCTTTTTCTAATTCTGCTCTTCAATAAGTGGATACAATTTATAAGTAATTTTGGGATGTTCAGTAGCAAAGGCCTGTCCTTCATGTAGCTGAGAAGGCAAAGCTCCACTGATTTGGCGTCACAATCAGCTGACATTTCCCATGTAGTGACTGTCTTACTAAGTGTAAAAGTTTCTATCTGAGCACCCAGAACAGAATGTTACTTCTACTCCTGTTCCTCAAACAGTGACTCACTTATGGATCCTTATCACCCTATCTCACCAGGGCTACAGAGGTAAAGGTTAGAAGCCTGAGAGCTTTAAAGTCTTAGCCCCCAATTTAGAGTGATACGATGCATTTATCTATGATGTAGAACTGGATGTTCCCCGGATGACTGCTTTATATAAAGCTCCAGTAACAGAAGTCTCAACTCAAGCCAGACTTTTCAAATGTGTCCTGCCAACACTCTTCCCTGCTCTCCCAGTGCTCAAGAAAGGCCTGGGCCTGGGGCTAGGAAGGTCATCAGGCTTTTTTTTGTGATAGCCTTAGCTAGGTCATTTATTCGAGCAAAATTCATTACAAAATCAGTTTTTTTTTTCTAGCTCCAAGGAGTTCATGGTGCAAGCTTAGTGTCTTCAGAGAGATAACTGAACTCCAAAAGTGAGTTAGGCTGAATCTTTTTATTCATATGGTTGCTTTTCTCAAAAAGACTCTTATCCAAAGGGTGGCTACCGTCTCCCACTTTCAGGTGCACTGATTTTGCAAGCTGGGAGTTAAAGGACACTCTGAGAGACTAGGATACCTGTTCTAACTTCCCCATGAGTCTCTTTGCTTAAGTCAGACCCCTGTGTTTCCTATTGTTTGTTTTTAAATATGCTCCATGATAAAGATTTCCAGTCCTCTGCTACAGAAAAGCAGAGGACAATTTTATGCTGAGTATTCCCCTGTGGCTGGCGGCAGTGGCAAAGTTCAGGTGAAGAACAAACAGACAAGTTTAACTCAACAATTCTGGCTGGCAGAAGTGAACTACAGGAAGACCAGGCACTTTTTTTGGCACTTAAGGAGAGCTGCATCTCAATACTCGGGTGTCTGTGCTTAGAGGTGTGCAAACATTCCCATATCCGCAAGGCTTCTATTTTTTTTTTAGTGTGAACGAGTTTTTGGCACATGAGGAGGCCTACGCCTAGGAGTTTGTACATGTGGCAGCAGAACCTTGCGTGTGCTCATCTCAGCTAATGACAAAGAATCAACTTTGATTAAAGCTCTTCTTAACATTTGAGAGCACATTTTCCTGGATATATTAAACTGTGGTCAAACATCATCCACATGCCTTGTAATAGTCTCATTAGAAACAAGACAGAAATTACAAAAGTTTTGAGCTAGAGTGAGGGTGTGTCAGGCCTTTGGATCTGGGTGTGTAAACAAGGGCACAACAGATTTTGTGAGTATAAACTCTGCAGACCTGTAAGACTAAACTCCTGTGACATATTTATGTTTCCTCATACACAAATCACATTGACTCTCACACTCCCCTATCATGCGGAGTCACCGGACTTCAAACGGAGTGGAGGAGGCAGCTGGATTCGCTAAACAACATCTTGGGCACTATGAACATGTGCCAGATAATAAGGAGAGAATCACAATTAAAATGTCAAACCGTATCACGTTTCTATAACAGAGAAGATTTCCATCTCTGTGCCTTTCCTTTCTGTTTAAATTGTTTAGGGAGCTGATGCTGCTCTTTCCATGCCATAGTTTTCAACCTCTACAAGACATACGAGGTATATTGTTTTTGCAATATTGGCTTACTTCATGAGATAATTTGTTGAACACTACAATAAAACTGTGTAACACAAGGAGCCAAAGTTGTCTCAGAGAAAACTATTTAAAGCCTCCTGCTCAGTGTGATGCCTGCTTATAGAGTTCTGCTCTTTGCTCTCTGCTAGTAATACCTCCAGTTTGTTCTCCAGATTTTGGAGGGCTTTCTGAATGTGCTACACTCTTGCAAGGTTTATAAAGCTGATTTGTATACGAAGCAAATAAGGAAAATTTTAATACAAAACCCAGGGTTGCATATACTCAGTCTCAATATTATTGCAAAGGTTTTCTTCAACCTTTAAAGCCAGACTCCAGGCAAAAACTTGAAGCTGTGCTAAACTTGTCCATGACTCAGATGAAAATGGAAACTATGGGGAGCTTCAGGTGTTTGGCAATGATAAAAACCACTTTAGACCTAAAAAATAGTATCTCTATCAAGTGTCCCTCTCCTGCCCACCTGTAAATTGTGTAGTGAATTTCCAAATAGGGACGAACTAGACCCTAAAATAGGAAAGAATTTCAACATATGCCAAATATCAGCCACTTGGGAAAAAAATGCTTCCCAGACAGATTTTACTGCAAATACTTAATTGAGTGACCATTTGTACAGTGTCTCAAGACTATTAATGCTATGAGCATCATCAGCTGTTGTTTATTGGTTGCTGTTACATTTGACGTGTAACTGGAAACCAAGATGGAGGTTGCTTCTCGTAGCAGCTGGCTCTTGTCCCCTTGAAGAATATCTCAAGCTCTGAGCCAGCCCTTCCTGACCTCCATAAACACATCCCTTGCTTTTATATACTGTAATAAAGGAGGCTTCACTCTGTTTTGCCTGGCAGTGGCTGCCCCTGGCCTTGCACAGGCACATCCAGCAGCTGGGTGTAAGTTTGAACTCTGGGATTCCTGCAGCAGCACCATCTGTGAAGGAAAGAGTGGAGAAACAGATGCTACTGGGTAATGTCTGAAGCCACCGAAGCTGCCACCCAGCTAGGAAGCCCCAGGCAGACAGCAGCCCACATTCCCAGGCATCCTGAAGCCCAAGAGCCTGCCAAGCAGAGAGCCATGGAAGAGGATTTGATGCAGTAGTTCTTCCTCATCAAGCAAAACTAGAAGGAGGATCCAGAACTTTTTGCGGCAGAGGACTTTGGAAGCCCTCCATGGTGACATGCACCACCATTCATCTGCTCCTCCTTCTGTGGCCTCTCTGAAATCCTTCCTTCACATGCAGCCAAGGGAACAAAACACCGTGGAAGGAAAATGGCCTAATGAAGGAAATGAGCAAGATCTCTCCATGTTACTTGCATGGGTATCTTGTTGCAGAGACACTGTTGTGGCATCTTGTGATCTCAGCTATTCAGCTGAAAGGGAGAGAAAGTGGTTAAAATGGATATGAATATCTTTCTTCTGCTTTCATCCCAATGCAATGGACTTACTTGAAAGTGGGCTCTGTTTAAAATAAACTTTAAGAGGCAGCTCTGCACCATTCCCACCATCACTGTCATTGGTTTCCTCTCCATCTTCCCTGCACACACCACCTCTCTGTCCTGCCCCATCTACTCTGATTTTCTGTTTCTCTCTAAAGCAATTCAGCATTACCTACAACATTTTTTGGGGTTTCTTTATAGTGTTTAACCATCAGTTTACAGGTACCTTTTTTTTGCCATTTCTTTATGCAAGGTGTGAACTGACTATGTCTCCCAAAAGGCCCCACAACCACCTGTAAATAGCTTGTGACATTAAAATAACGGCTTGGATTGCCACCCGCTGCCTCCTCCAGTCTTTTAGAGCCAGATTTGTCCATGCTGAGGTGACAGAGCCCCTTTCCCCCATCAGTGTGCGTTTCCACGCTCACATTTGACCAGGCACCAATGACTGCACAGCTGTAGCAGGCCAGGAATCAGCTGGTGTGACAGGATGTGTAGACCTTGAAGCCCACACCAAGCTTTTCCTTTCCTCCCCTGCCCAGCTGTAAGGTCCCCAGCTCTTCCAGCTGAAACTGCACCTTCTTCCTTTCAAAGCTGGGCCACACTGAAATCTCCTGCCCAATTTTTGCTGGTAGCTACATCTCCCTGCAGCACTCTAACCCAGGACATCTGTTATATTGTGTCCTGCAGTATCGCATGAGTCATCTCCATCCTCTTGCATAATTACAGGCACAAAAACACTGGTTTGTGAATTGGCTGGTTTGGGTCCATGAGCATCACAGAGATATGCGTCACTCTCCTCCCGTGGGAAGTCCCTATAGCATTTAAGAGAAAAACATAACCCTGCCCATGCTTGGCAATTGCTTGGGCAGGTGGCGTCTGCTGGGGCTGCTGCTTCTTTTGCTACCCTTCACCATTTTACCGTTCCCTTGTGTTCCGCCCATCTGTTAGCTGCCTCCACCTTTCGGTCACCTCTGGTCAAGTATGGTGATTGTCACTGTTGTGAAGCAGATATCTTCTTTCCAAAAAGTGCTCAAGTCTGAACACGGCAAGGGGTGAAGGGAAGGAATGCAGCTCTAGGCAGCCCTAAATCAAGCACCAGTGACCTCCTCCCTACCCAATCCAGCAGCAGATTTATTTATCTCCAGCAAAGATTTTAGTGCGATGCATAGTACAAACATGTCCAAAGGTGTTGTGTCTGATGTCCCCAGGTTTCTCTGCTGAGGATTGGGAAGAGGAAAGGCCAAGGTTGTGTTTCTGGACTTTATATTCTACTTCACCTTTCCCCACAACCAATGCTTCAGTGCTGCCCTCAGAACAGACAGGCAATTCCCATTCCACACCTTCCCACAGGTGCCTCACATACTTATCCCTCCCTGCTGATGAATAAATTGCTGCCATCGCAGGTACTCATGCGTGGCTTCTCCCAAGTCTTGTCATAATATTTCGTCATGGAGCTCAAAGCCAGACATGTAGACTGGCCACTGAAACCATTGTGGCTTCTGTATCATTTTGTTAGTATACCAGACAGGGATAAAGGGCCACAACTGCTGGCTTATCTTAACTGTCTAGCCTATGGGTGAACCCACAGAACCACCACATCCCACACAGGTACAAAAGCCTAAGCTGTCATTTTAACTTTTGCTGTATACAAGGTATTTGGATTTTGTGAGATCATTGTTTGTTTTTTTTTTCTCCAGCCTTCTGTACATTGGTTTGTTTGGGTTTTTTTTTGAGAAGTGGAAGGGGAGAGAAAGAGAACAGATAATGCTGGAAGACTTTGTTTCCCTCAGCAGTCCCCTTTGGCCATGCAATGGTTTCTGTTCTGAGTGGACCCCTGTTGTTTGTCCCCACTGCTGCCCCAGGCATCTTCTGGGCAAAGCAGTAGTGTAACACAATCCCCAGCCTGGCAGCCTGAACCACTAATTTGCAGATGGAGAGCCAAGGCACACAAATTTCTGTGTGAACCTCCCTATGAAATGTCTTTTCTGAAACTGGAACTGAGCAATGGCTTTCCAAGTCACAGAGAGACAACAGCAGAGGTGACGGCTCTTCCCTGACCTCGTGCACCCCACTGCATCTCTAAAGAGGGTGCTGGTCCCTCCATATGGTAATGGGATCCCCAAGTCACCAAGCACAACTCTGGTCCTGGGTGCACTTGTTGTTTTGCAGGTAGAGGCTGTGTGTAGTCGGGGAACTGAGGCTGGCTCTGCGCAAGTCCAATATTCAAGGTCACACAGGGAACCCAAGGGAGAGGAGGGAACCGGACCCCGGCCACCCTAGTGCCAGGTTAACACTGCTGCCATTACACTGGTGAAATATTTCCCACCATCTGCACTGATTTCCTAGAAACAGGGAAGTCACTTGTGGTGTCTCTCTCTCTGCCAGGTTCTGATTCTATTTTCCTTGCTGTCATTTCTCAGAGTCCCTCTTCGCCCATGCACCAGTATCCTGGGATATTTCTGTGTGGTTCTGGAAAAAGGCTATATTTGCTTGTTTGTACCTCCAAGATAGGTCCAGGGGCTCTCTGCTACTGATGAAGCTCCAGAGCTGCTCTCGTTCCTCACTCCTGAAAGACAAGCTCCAGGGCGTTGGCTGAAAAGCAGCGCTGCCTGTCCAGCATCTCTAATGAGAGCTTTCTCCCAAAGGACCCTTATCCTCTGCCTGATCATCCTGCAGCATCAGCCCCAGGTGCCAGATTGAGGCAGGCTGATGCCTGCCAGGGCACTAGTGCTTTTCAGACCTGGCAGAGCCTCACCTTCATGCCCAGCATCTCCACTGCTACTGCAGACCCACAGCAACTTGGCTGCACATCTGCACAGCATGGATTAGGCCGGACCTGCCTAAACCACAGCATGTGTCTGTATGCTTTTAAACTCCAAACCTGAAATCTTCACCCTAGAGTTGGTGCAGGTGCTCAAAATGCCTCCTTTTAGGAAAAAAAGAAAAGAAAAAAAGAAGAAAAAAGGGAGAAGCAGAAAGAATATCCATCTTGTTTACTACATTCTTCGGCAGGTAACCTTGTGATTCCATGCTATTTTGGTGTCAGCATTCCTGGGAGCTTACCGTAATGAGAAGCAAATGCAAACAAAAATAACAACGTGAACCTAAGCACAAGCACTGGATTCCCACCTAGAGATTGACTCAGCTCTGAGGGCCGCTGGGTCTGCAATTCAATGTGACCTGTGGGGAATTAGCAGGGTTCTTACAAGGAAACAAAGGATAAGCGGTGTCCAAAAGGTCCAAACGACTGTGATTTCCACGCACCAGTCCCTCTCCACCTAGTGCTCAGGCTGCTGCAAAGCAAGGCAATTTACTGCCTCTGGAAGCATGGCCTTGCCCCACAGTTTTTAAATCTTTCTTACTCTCATGTCCTGTGTGTTATGTTGCCTTTGGCCACAGGCTGCAGCAATCTCTTCAGTTACTTGGTCGGTGCCATGCAGTGGCAGGGCATGAACGCTCTGAGTGTTGTGCTGATACTAAGCAAATACACAGAGGAATGATAGGCAAGTGAGAATGTGATACAAAGATATAACTTGCCAGTGGGCGCAGGAGACCTCATATTCCACCTGATGTGAGCAGTAGTTGTTACCCTGCTACCCCCTTATCTGCCCAAGACCCGTGATAGCATATACTAATAAACTTTGTTGTCCGTGCAGATCTATGGGGTGAAGCCCTTCAACAGAGCCAGCTTGCTAAACCTACTCAAAAGCTGGATGGAAACCTGCACACAGTCTCTTAGACTAAATTCAACCAATTGTAAATGACTGTTGATTTGGAAGAGGGCAGCCGCTGAACAAGACTTCCTGTTATAAAAACAACCCATTTTATTTTTCAAAGCCCCACCACAGTTTTATGGAAAGCAAGACATATTTCTCCCCTGTGAAACCTCATGACATTGGACAGGGTACAAATGGAGGCAGACTTTCTCTTTAATGGCCATCCTGGAGCAGGCTGTGCAGCATCCACCCTATCGTCCAGTAGAGTCTCCTGTAGATCCTGTTATATAAGGCAACCTGAGCCTCTGTGGGACCCTGTATGAATTCACTTGATTAAATTATTAGCCTCATGTCCTGGCAAACATCTCATGAGGCTGCCTTGCGAGCCTGATAGATCTAAAGCCAGGTTTCGGGTGTCAGAGCAATGGGAAAGCATAGCCCAGATTTGCTTCTAAACCGGAAAAGCTCTAAGCCCGTAGAAGCATGAAAGCCACAGGATGCTGTTGCCTGTCCGACAATACCTCTGCTGCCAGCCTGTCCCTACTGGCTGTTGAGACTCCATTTTCTGTACACCATCTTCTCACACATTAAGGATGAAGGGAGAAAGGTTGAAATGCAGAGTGGAAGCTGTCAAGGAGGTGCATGGAGGGATCCCCTCTATGCTATTGCCTTCCAACCACAACCATGAGTGCCCAGTAGAGTGCATGCTGCCAGCTGCAGGCTTATGGCTGTGCCCTGGCCGGGCTGCTTCCTCCCTGGCACAGTGCTCCTGGCCAGCACAAAGCCCCTTTTCTCTGCCGGGGACAGAGGAATGGGGCTGCGTGGCAGGAGGACTCCACGCTCAGCTCGTGCCTTCTGCTGGGGCTGCATTCTCCAGAGTATAGCGGGCATTAGAAAATATCTTAAATTAGAAACTGGCTTTTGGATTTGTGGAGCACCTGGCAAGCTCCATCCTATGTCTGCTTAACCTTTGCGAAAGACAGGCGCTCTTGGCATGCTGCCCCCAGCACCCTCTGGCTCTCCTTGGGCAGCGGCGCCAGGATAACCCAAGGAATTTCTTTCTGCAAGACATAGAGTCAATTCTCTTCTGACCTTGATTTCCACCTTTATGCAGACACAGCCATATGTTGCTGCTTTGGTTACTTCATGGATGCTTTGGAGAAGCTCCACAGGAATCTGCAGGAGTGCAGCACTCATGCCAGCCTTCCCATCAAAGAAGGGAACAGGCAATGGCACACATAACTGACAGTGTCCCAAGGAATCACATTTCCCCGTTCAAAGGCTCCCTCTGTGAAGCTTGCTCCTGAGGACAGCCCTGGGAAGTGGTCAAGAGGGCCCATGAGTGGGCTTCATGTGATTGCTCAACTACGCCTGTTACTCTGTTGGATCATCTGGCACTGCTGGTAGGAGCATTAGGTCTAGAAGAGACCACAACCCAGCAAACCAGAATTGCTAGCAAGCAGAAGGAAAATCAGAGCTGGGCAGACTTTGAAGGTTACTTCAACCTCTTTCTGTGGCTGAGGTTGGATTCACATCTACAAAGTTCAGCTAATGCAAAATAACCTGTAGAAAGAAGCAACATAGCCTGATACAATTGGTGTTGATCTCCAATGAGTGTGAGAAGGCTGAAACATGGCTGGATGTATCCTGATAGGTTTTATGACTAACCTGGAGGTTTGCCTGCGATGAACTTTGTATTCATTTCACTTGTTGTAAGTGTGCTCAATGAGGATGGATCTGCTGTTTTGTAAAAGGTTTCCCTGCTCCCAAGCAGCCCAATGACTGAATATAAAAGGCAATCAGTGTTACAAGAACTGCTTATGCTACACCCTGGTGCACTGCCAGGATCCCACACAGATCAACCTGACCCAGCTGAGAAATCATTGAGAAATGAGAGAGAGAGAGAGTTAGAGCAAGTGAGAAGAAATCCCCAAATCCCCAGAAACACAATGTTAAACCCTCCCACCTGATCTGCAAAGCAAAAGCCAGCCCAGACCAAATATAAACCAAGGCTGCACAGCCAAAACAACCAGACTGCAGAAGGTCAGACAATCTGTACTGTGCATATCACAGCAGGGCAGACGTGCCTGCAGCCAGCTTGCGGTGGGGAGGAGGGAAGATGTCTCTCTGCATGAACTCATGGGGGAATCCTCTCAAACTCTGGTCCTCTTGGAAAGCACAAGGATGACTAGCCCATAGTCTACGCAGCTGTCAGCTTGCACCTCTGTGCCTGGCAGCAGCCAGCCCAGATTCTTCACTAGTTGTGTTCCTCCCTGCTCACTCTTGAATGTCACTGCAACTTGTAGGACCAGTGACAGGAGTAAGGAATGGGCATCTTTGTGGACCCCAGCAGACTTACACCTGAGGCAGGAGGACTAAAGCACTGAAGAACTTCAAAATTTTTGTTGAGTTCTTACTCACATAACATCTGATCCTTTCTAATCTTACAGTAAATCCCCAGCACTGCCAAAAGTATTTTTTCTTACTCTTATTAAAGTGTTGTTATTTACTAGGCATCTTCCCCATAATTCTTAGGACAAAGGTGCCAATTTCACACAGTGGGAGGAGTAGAGGTAAATGTGTTTCTAAGGGAGAAGCCGAACAGTTCTTCCCAGACTTGCCATATGTTCCTGCTCTGCAAAGTTGGGATTGCTTGTCATGGTGCTGGTGAAAGAGCTGAAGGTGTAACATCTTCTGAAGAGTCTGCATGAGTAGTAAGCTGAAGAGTTTAGAAGTCACCACTGGCCCCAGCTTCAGCTCAGACCTCAGCAGGACTGTCCTTCTGAAGTTGAGGCTGTACATAAATGCTACTCAATAACAGAGACCATATTCAACCCAAGTCTCCCTTGCAGCCCCTTAATGCTCCTCCCATGGAAACTGCCATGGTATGTAGTCATTTCAGGACAGTTGGTGACGCTGTCTTTCAAATGTCTTTCAGGCTGTAGGGAGGCTGCCTTTCTCTGACCCGACTTCTGGCAATGTCTCTCCTACACAAAGCATCCTCATCTGTGTATGTAAATCGTACCCTTGAAACCATGACACCCTCACCTCTAGGTGCTCCATCAGTTCTGTGCTCCCCACCTGTGTTGTAGATGGGAGTACAAAAGCAGACAAAAAAATTATTTTCTCTTCAGGCACACTTTTATCTTTCTTATGTTTTTGGATTTTGGTACTTTCCTGAAGGACTACAGCTGCCTGTTCAAAAGAGAGGATTAAGGCTGGAGCTCATAATTTGAACACCATACTTTGCCAACCCAGCTGAATTTCTCTAGATAAAGCACAGCCCTTTAATTTCATGCCGAGATGTTTAGCCTACGGTATTTACATTCGTATGTTATCCTTACCATGACAACACTGAAGGGAGTGTCCCTTATATAATGATAACCCCTGTATATCTCCTCAGAAACACTGACGTTTTCCACCTTGTATTCCTGGACAAATTCCTGGCCAAAGCCTGTGTACTTACACTGTACCGCAGTAAAAACACGTGGGACCAGAGTAGCTGGATTTTAAAAAAAATCATTCCTCAGTTCCAAGACACACCGCCTGTGTTCTTCTGTCTTGGCAGGGACCTGATGGCTGCCCAGGAGAAAGCAGGCAGGCTTAGTAAAGAGTTTTTCAGCTTCTCAGAAAGGATATTACTCAGCTGTCCTATAGAACTATGTCACAGAAACCTTTTTCCTCCCCGGTACCCAAATCCCTCTCTCTCCTGCACTCACACAAACCTTGAAACCAGAAGGATTTTTGTCTTCTCATATCATCATTATCGATTTCAAGTTATGGACACTTGTGAAGGACTTCATGGTGGGACTTTGGTGAGTCTATATCCACCAGCTGCTTGAATCCATCACTGTATAGACTATACAGCTCTTAAAGCAATTTGGAAAATTCCTAATAACTTAGTTTATTTGTCTTGGAGGTAATTTTCACATTGGATGGAGGACTACTGAGGTGCGTGTTCACTTGGGGTAGTGGACTGAGGTACCAGGGGCTTTAGAAGTGTTCTGGGATGCCAATGTGCTGAATTCCTAAAGTACACTGACAAACCTGTCAGGTTTGCAATGACATATTCTCAACTTCCACAGTATTTCCTATTAGTAGGTGCTGAAATCAGGTGCTTGTTCAAGAGTCACTTCTTTTATTTAAAGGTGTGGAGGGGTGGGTGAGTGTGTAAAAATGCGACAACTGCTCTGGCTCAAATGGCAGCTGATGAATACTGAAACCTGAAGGCAAATATCATTTCTGGTTTGGGGGTGGGTGAGTTATAACTTGTTATTTCAAAGACGAAGAGACCCAGAGTGGAAGTGGAACATGACCTCAAACAGACCCCAGGTGGTAATCCAAGAGGAAGTGAATAGAATTGTGAGTTGATAAAAAGTGATTTTACTCACATTTGTACAGTGTAGCAGGCAGAGCCCTGCACTTGTTCTGAGACTGCAGTTACTACAGTAACAATAAAGTGAAGGAAGGAAAAATGGGTGTGCCACGATATAAAGAAAAGATATGAGTAGTAGCACTTCACTAGCAGCAGTGCCTTAGCCAACGGGAAATCTTCCAAAGGGATAGCTTAACTCCATGCCTTTACTTTATGCTCTGCAAATATTTGCATTTGAAAATGACAATATTTGTGGGTACTTGCAGTTTTCTTTGACAGCTGCTAGCAGTAGCTTTCCATAGCAAAACAAACTGGGGAAATGCAATTTCCTGAGGAAATTTCCATGAAAATGTAGCAGGTATAACCTGGCAAATATTGGCAGATATGTTATCTTTTGCACCATAAAAATGACTTAATTTCCACCTGTGCAGACTGACTTCCTTTTTCATGCTAAAATTATGGCAAGAATAAAAAAACAACCCCCCCCCCCCAAAAAAAAGGGAGAATGATTCTGCTTTATGAAAATAACACCCCAAAATACAATTGTCCTCTTTCATACCCCAGGAGGGCAGCAATGAGAATTGACTTCCTTCCTCCAACAACTACATAGACCTTGAGAGTGGGGAGGCAAACCTGTTGAAAAAAGAGTATTATGATACATGCTCTTTCCTTTACTCGAAAGGATCAATGGGAAGCTCTGACACTGCTAGCTTTTGCTAGCTGAAAAGTGCCAAAAACTTTCCAGGATCCTTACAACTGGCAACTATGGCCAAAAACTTCAAAATTACATTTGGAGATCATTAGAGTATTAGGAAGAAAAAAGACCACAGTGAATGACGATCTAGCTAATGGGCCTCAATGTACTGAATATATAGAAGAACAAATAGACACAGAACAAAACCTTCTACGTGTCTCACATATTACAGCTGAAGAAGTTGATTCGATGCTAATACAAGTAATTACAATAAAGGCAGGGAGAAATCTATAGCCTTTTGTGAGGTATTATGCTGACAGATTTGAAGAGGAGAGGCAGGCAGACAGGGCTGGGTTGCGAACATACATGTTTCCAGGTCTCACAAGAACATTGCCCTAGGCTTTCTGGCTTTGCACTGTAGTAGTCTCCTTTCTCCAGAGGATGTGCTTCTGGAGGAAACACTGTGAAATTAACTTCTGAACTAGGGCTGCTTTGCCCTTTCCAATCCCCTAAATTCTGTCTGTCCTGTTGCCTCTAATTCTCCTTATCTAAAAACACACTGAGCAAGTTGCAGAATCACAAATCTACAGCGTGGTTGATTTGGGAAGGTGCCTCTGGAGATCATCTAGTCCAACATGCCTGCTCACAGCAGGGTCAGCTAGAGTAGGTTGTTCAGGGCCATGTCCAGTTGTTTTACAAATATCTTCTCTGATGGACGGAAATTCTGCAGCAAGACGTGCAAACCACCACACAACATGGGAGTCATGCCCATGCACACCCTGACAGAGAAAAAGCCCAGCACTTACGAAGGGTTAGTACCCTCAAGGTCCCTGCAGCAGGGGCTGACGTAAGGCTGTAACCTTGGCAGGGTGGGAGAGGGGGAGAGTAGCGTTTCCACTTTGTGGAATAAATAATACCCAAGGCTTCCCTGATAAGAGAGGCTGTATCAATAGAGAACTTTATTCAGAAGGTTAATGAATTGATCTGATCATTCCTGAAATCATCTGTTAGTTCGGTGCTTGCCCATGAAAGAGAGCTGCCCTGGAGCGTACACTGCACATCAGTGAATCGAATGTGCAAAGAAAGACACATGCCTGGAGAGAAAAGAAGCCTGAAGCAGAGCCTGACACTGAACAGCTGGACAGCAGCATATAATAATGGAAAGCGCGTTGTGAATGCTGCGTTATCCAAATAAAATAGCACAGAGGAGATTTAGAGAGATGAGGGGGACATGTGGTGAGGATGTAAGAGCTACCATCATATTCTTTCCCAAAATAGGCCATAAATATTCTAAGGGACCCTTTGTTACAACAAAGAGCTCTAGGCTTGATTTTTATCCAAAATGAAGCGTCTCAGACATGATATGAGAGCAGGAGCTCAGAACCAACCTGGAAGAAAAATGCCTGCACCTCCTG
Organism: Tapera naevia; assembly: GCA_033556795.1. Lineage (NCBI taxonomy): Eukaryota > Metazoa > Chordata > Aves > Cuculiformes > Neomorphidae > Tapera > Tapera naevia. The sequence continues at coordinate 11,096,303 of JAUMJJ010000246.1, read as the reverse complement.
CTGCAGTGGTGTGTTTCCCAGCAGTCACCCCATAACCCTGCACCTGCAAATGCCAAGGGGAAAACACCTCCTGATGCAGGGCTGGTGGCCACCAGTGCTCTCAGCTCTGTTCAGCTCCCAGGTGTCTGCCTTGCAAAATTCCCCCATCATACTTGGCACTAATTGGTACCCTTGTTAGGAGGCTTATCAAAGAACCAGAGAGCTGGGCAGGTCATAATGGCTGAATTATCTCCTTGTTCCTGGAAGTGACCCTGCTGAGCCGAGGCTCAGGCAACTTGACGGGTTGCTGTAGTGGAAGCAAATGCTGCCCCTCCTTGTGTTGCAGCACTCCTGGAGATAAAGATGACTTAAGGCTCCGGGGCTGTCTGTTTGTCATAACAGGCTGCCAGCACTACATTTGCTGTAATGAAAGGAATAACTGTGAAACCCTGTCTGTGTTAAAAAATATACCTTCACCAGGATTCACTACTGGTGTTTGAGCTGCCTCTGTAGCTGAAGGGTGGCTTAAAAGACTGAACTAACCCATCAGGATTAAATTACGCCCACGGTGTTCAAAGCAAAATGCTGGATCTGCAGATGCAATACATACAGGCATGTGTCACTCCTAAACAACAACAGGCTCTGGATATATCTTGAATCATAGTATAAACCCACTTTGACCAGAAAATATGTTTCCCTTCTCTGCTATGAGTATAATAGGGCAAAGAGAATGCACCTCTTGCTATCACAAATTCAAAGGAAGAAGATCGCTTTTGGTTTGGCAAGGAGGGTTATATCATATTTTTTTATTGTTATTATTAATGTGTATATGAAAAGCTAAGACAATACTTTGCTTGAACTACAATGGGGTGCAAGAAGTTTGCCTGTCTGTGCTCATATCCACCTTTTTTACATCTAGACGTAGTTTCTGCTGACCACAGGGACACAGAAAAACGCACTTTTGGTGCTGTACACCTGGGAACTTCAGGAAGGCTTCTTAAGGCAGCACAACATAGTGTGACTAGTCCTGATTTTTCAGTTGTTCTGACAGTCCATCCTTCGCTTCGGAAGTACTTATGGTGGAGGTTGGAGCTAAATTGTCTACAACCACATCTCTGTTCTTAAGCACTCAATTTAAACCCGAAGAGCTGTTATATTTGCTTATGTTTAGATGCCTTAAAAGTAGTTATAGTAGACGTTTGTGCCTAAGTTGCCAGGTTCATCTCTCCTTTCAGCTACTGAGATCCCTGATCCTGTTGGACACCAGATTGGACCGAGAGTGTGGGTTCGTTCAGTCCTCAACCCCTCACTCTCAGCCTGAAAGCTCCATTGCCTGGTATGAAAGACTCATTGTCCGAGGCATTTATAAAAAAGAATGGGCATGGAGAATCCATCCGACGGCATTCTGCTTAACAGCGGCAGATCTTACAAAACCCCTTGGCAGTGTCAGCTGGGGCTAGATAAAAGCACCTGGTAAGCTCATCAGCCATAGGGTTGTAAGGTCAAGGAGGAGATAATCCCTCTGAGCCATGTCAATGGAACAAGCTTATTTCCAAGCTCTCCTATTCAGTAGTGGGGTCAGAGCTCCACCAACACTGTCAAGGAAGAGTATTCCCACTCATTCTCCAGTGCCTCCAGCCACCAGCTTTTGGTTTGCCCTTGGGAAGCCCACCAAAACAAGCCTTGTCTCACTCTCAAATCTTTTATCATCTTCAGTGGAGAGTTCACAAGAGGGTGTTCCACATGAAAGCAGGAGTATCACCAACTCCCTTTGGAGTCGTGTGGAACAGCGTGTCCCACTACATCTTTCTGCCCTCAGGGCCAGTCTTCCTCTGAGGGCGGGTCTGAGATTTGCCAGTTTGTGAAATACAATCAGGACAATTCTGTGCTGTCCCTGTCATACAGCCTTGAGTTCAGGGACACATTGAATTCTGTGCTCACTTTGCCCTGCTTTGATGTCCCATGTTGGGGGCGTTGATTAGAACAGTGAGAGTGATTGCAGTGGCCTTTTGGTTTAGAGTGTTATTTTATTTATCCCTTCAACCAGTTTAATGTATTGCTTTCACAGTCCTTCCCCTCCTGTGCAAAGTGCAGCCCTGCTCTGAAAAGTAGAAGTGGCTTCTTGGCTGCAAAGATTGCATCTACTATCCAAAATAGATAATAAAAACCTCAGGATGGCATAGTCCAGCAGATTCACACGGGGGAGTAGCATGCCTTGCATGCCTGATCGAAAGAACTGAAGAGTAAACTTAATGATCTACACTCAGAGGTGGCTTTTGAGGGATCTTATGTCACTGTGGTGGAGGAAGAAAGTGGAGATGGCTTTGGGATCTCTTATTACCGTTCAGCAGAGCAAGAGGAAAAGGTGATGCCCTTTCTGTAAATCCTGATTTTTCAAGCTAGTCCCACATCATCTCCATCTTCTCAGCTGTACTGACTACAAAAGTGGTCAGGATTCTTGGATTGTGCAGCAAAATCCTTCTTCAAAAGGACACACATCATTTGTTCCAACATACCTGAAATTCTGCATCATGCTTACTGTGCAGACATCAGCAACAGCTTTTAATGCTAAGCTTCTGACTCTGTTTCTTATTGGAAATCAGGTAGATACGGGAGAGGATGCATTTGTTTCATCGCTGGAGCTGCATGAAGAAATTATTTTTAGCTTTGCAGTCTCACTGGAAAATAATTTATATTCAGAGAAAAACAAATGTAATTTTTTGGTGATTTAACTCACAAGCAGAGGGGGGATATTAGTCTCATTGTTTGCAGTTGACAGAAAATATTCCATGTGATTAAAAATTAAATGCTTAGAAATGGACACATGGGAAGAAAGGCAGGTTATTGCCATTGTAGCCTTTTATCCGTGAAAGAAGGGGGAAATAAGACATTCCTATCTGCAAAGGCCCTGCAGCCTGGTACAAGCGTAGGTTAGGCTCAAGTTCCTTCCTGGAGTCAAGCAGTTGCCCTGAGCATGGATCTGTGACACACGCTCTCCCAGGAGTTCCAGTCTCTAAGAGATTCCGGGTCAGACTCTTCTCTACCTCTCCTGCCGAAGATGTTCTCATTTAAGTACTACTTGGGCCAGAAGACATCCTTCTCCATCCTGCTGGATTAGGATTCTGTCCCAGGAGATGGGATGCACATCTTTCCTTCCTTGTGGGAGGGACTATGATCTCTATGTCAGAAAAACTCAACAGGGGAGGGGAGATCAAGAGCCACTCTCCCACCTTGAGTGGGGTCCTCTGTGTCCTGCTGCACACAGCCACGCTCCAGGCAGTCAAGAAATGGGAGTTTAACCTGGGTATCCTATATTCTTGAGACTAGACATAGTGGTACAATCTGAAAAGCACCACCTTCTCTTGCAGATTTGTGAAGATAATCATGGTTTTTTTTTTCCTCTCCCTTCCCAGTTAACCTAATTCAGGGAATACAACACTAATAAGCTGTGAATAATTTCAGGACAACTAAAACCATATTTCCAGAGAATGTGTTATTCTCCGGAAAAACAATAATTGTTCAGGTCTATTCATGAACACATACTTGCAGAATTAATTCCATGTATCTGGGAAGGAATAATTTCCATCTCTCTCTTTCAAAACAGAGCAATTGTTGGTTATAAAAAAATGACTAGGAAAATAGGATGAGACACAATTGGAAATGCTTAGAACTTAATGAAGAAAATGTTATTCACATTTGTGCCAGTAATATTGATATTAAGTAAAACACAGCTTCATTCAACAAGCTTCTTCCTGTTCCTATTGTATTTGCCAGTGGGTTTACTTATGTGAAAAGGATGTGCTGCCTATTATAAAGCTTTCTTTGCCTGTTTTATGTTGGTAAGGGAATCTACTCAGCTTCTGCTCTCACACCCATGATGTGCCATGGGGCAAAGTGCAAGACACATGGCTGGCAAAGGGGAGTCTCTGTCCTCAAGGACAGTTAGAGCAAAACAAAGTTAGAACCAGCTGCAGCAGGTGACAGCGAGACAGACCAGGGATACAAGGCTGCAGCTAAGTCAGTGCAGGGACCTCAGGCAACCTCTGATATGAAAGATTTGGATGTGTCTGAAACACAAATCACCTTGCTCCTAAAAGAACTGAGTTGTGGTGATAGAATATGCCTACCCAGAGAGCCACAAAAATACACGAGGCATGAAGGGGTGAAGAGCTTTGATATAAGGAGAAAATACTGTCAGGGCAATTAAACTTGTATGAGAGCATGAAGAGAGGAAGCAGGAGTACACAGTAACAGCAACCGGCACTACTGTTTCCCTTTCGCATAAAACAAGACCAAGAGACTCTCTTTATTATGAGAAGATAGACTTGAAAGGATAAAAGGAGATACTTCTTTTCTGGCAATACCTAATTTGCTTCTAGAGGGCTCTATGTTGCAGATGTTATTGAGGCAAACAGTTTAGATATTGAATGTGTGATAGACATGGGATTAAATTTACCCTTGCTCCAACTTAGAGAATGGACCGTGTCTTAATAAGGCATGAATAATAGCATCCGCAATTATAACACGTAACACCAGCAATGCATGTGGCTTCAAAGCCCCGGCTATCCAGGATGAGATCACAAGCACTATCAATGCCCAGCCTCAGGGCATGAGATAATTAGCTGTGAAAGGGGCAAAGCTATCCCTCCTGGCATGGTATTTTGGTGAATTAGGAAGGGTTTTGCACGTTCCCTTCTAACATCCACTATCATTAGCTACAGACTGGGTATTACTTTTTCCTAATGCAGCAGACTTTTTCTGCCTCTTGCTCCCCAATAAGCTGATGCAAAGAGATTCCTGTACAGCTTCTCCCAAGTGGGTTTCTGATAACATTTTGTCTGAAGGGTGATGTGCTTAGCTGTTTTCTTTTTATTTGCATCTGGTGGGCAGGATGGACTTTGCAGATCACTGCTGTTACGGGAGAGGATTTCTTAGAGTATTGACCGAGAAAGTACAGTTTATTCTGATGAACAAGTTGCTGGTAGCCAAACAAAACATTGCAAAACTAAACAGGATAGAGCGTGTGCTGCACTTCAAGACGCTGGTCTTGTTTTGACAAGAACCTAAAGCAAATGCTAGCAGAAGACAAAGCACAGAGAACAGAAAGCCACCTTCTCCCCATGCCAGTCAGAAATCAAACCAGCCTGCTGGACAGGTCATTTCTGTGTGCAGGACCTCTCTGTCATCCTAGATTCTTGAGGAGGGGACATTGCTCTCCGAACCCATTGGCAGGTGAATTCCTCTGCTTAGTCCATGACTGCTAATCATTCTAATCAGAGATTCGACTCATTAAACAGAAAGTAGCACTCTGTTCTCAAGTGTTGTTTTCTGCTCTGGGTTTGTCCTTCCTTGGGCCTTCCTTTGACCTTCCTTGGTATTTCGTTCTTACTATCCAGGTCACTTGTCGTTCATCTGCCACCTCCTCCCTGTCCTAACCGCTGTGCTTCTACGCACACGAGGGAAACCGTGGCTCCATGATGAAACACCTGGCAGTGTTATTTCACTGGGAAGCAGGAAAATATTCTTTCTGTTGCCATAGCAGAACTCAAGAAGTGTTAGGTGCCTGTGATCTGCCACACTGGATGTGGCTCTGCAGCATCAGCTGGATGGTCTATTGGCTACATTTGCCAACTCTGCTCCCTGTTAACCCTGCCACTGCTGAAAAGGTGGGTGGGATTCCCCCCCAGCCTGGCTCTAAGCTTGAGACATCCATCTACCTGTGCCCATCCTGCCTCTCAGCTCTTTACAATCTGGACCACAACCCCTAGCTAACTGGTGGACCATATCTGCCCGTGGTGGGGGCCTCAGGAGTCTATATCATGCTGCTCCATGTTCTGTTGAACTATTGCAGGCAAAGCTTGTGCTTCAGTGCCAGCGGTGCACAGTAAAGATGTTAGTAGAAAACAGCAGCCACTGCTTCCAGCATGGAGCAACATTACCACGGCAGGCTCAAAAACTAGAGGTGGCCAGAGCCCAGCCCTTCCATTGGCTTCATTTGCATTGAGACTACAGGTAGGAAAGTCAAATGATGGAAAAGGACCAAAGGGAAAAGAACATGCAATGGTCTCAGTGGTATTGACAAGCCAGTCTCCAGTAAGATATTTCCATCCCCACAAATTTGCCATCAGTCAGACTTCAGAATGATATCTTCAGCCTCAACCCTGATGTTTCTAAGGTCTGGAAAGTGCTCAAGATAGGAGAGTAACAAAAAGCAAGGGTGTGTGCAGCTGTTATCAAGGATAAAAAGAGAATATCAGAACATGGCTTTCATCATGGGTGGGATTTATTGCTTGCCCCAACACTTCAAGGCATAGATGTGTGACCTTCCCTGAGGACACTTCTCACTGAAAGGGGAAAAAACACATGCGGTGATTTTTTGTTTTTAGTGCTAAGAGCTGCGTGATGCAGTATTTAACTAAATTAATATAAACCTCAGCAAAGAAAAGTTCTGGAAAGCAGGAGGGTCATTCTTGTAGCATAAAGATGAGAGGAAGCAGTGAGCAGGATGGAAATAACATGGAGTAAGAAAGGCTAGTTTCTGAAGATTTCTGAAGAAATAATGTAGTTTTACTTGTGTGACAAATTCCACTGACCTTTCACTGGAGACAAATCTGTCTTTTTATATTTTATTTGATCTTGTATGTAGATGAGCCCTTTCAGCTGAGATAATTTCAGCTTTCTTGGAAAGGCATTGCAAACCTAGCTGAAATGACAGACTCAAAATTATCTTTTTCTTTTTCTTTCACACAAGAATAAAGCTTCATGGAATGATTGATTTTCTAACCCAGTGCATCACAAGATACTAGTCTGTGTCCAGAAACTGGCCTGCTGTCTTCCTTGCTCTTACTGTGCAAAAGTTCTCTATTGTGCTTCCTCCTTTCTTCACACTACAGTGGCTGCTCTTATTATTTTATTGGCAGAGTTGCACCTGACTGTATTTTTATGTTTACTTACAGCTGTTGTGCTGAATTTAATTGCAATGCCTCAGCCAGCTTATGATAGGAAAAGGGCTGGAAGGACCATCTCTGGCTGACAACTCCAATTGTCAATTCCAATTGTGAGTGTGTCCTGTCACATCCTTCATAAATGCGGCAAGCTCTGTTATCAAGAAGATTTTAAGGCAACTTTTTTGACTGATTATCTCTCTGGAAGCTTGTTCTCCACCTTTTTGCCTCCCTTGGGTGTTCTGATTATTTGTATATCTTGTATCACACGTTGCTTTGTTTTCACAAAGGCGGGTAAAGAAATGCTTTCTTACAACCCCTTCCTTTAGAAGTTTGACATGCTGTTAATTCTTTGTTGTCGATGATTAATCCCTTGGCAAAGCATTCAGAGCAGGATAATATACAGAGTGATGGGGTGCAATAAAACCCGATGTTGATTTAGTCCCAATACCAAATTGATGCCAATATACATGACTTCTGATCTGCTCTCTAATATATCAGTAAAGGCTACAGAATGAGATTCATCCTGGCATTTGAACAGAATTTAACAACTACCTCAGCATTGTGGTATCTCACTACAGAGAATTGAATTTTGCCTGATGTGTGCAATACTGCCTTGGGCTTTTAAAGACCATTCTAATGCTCCAGAGCCAGATGTTCTCTGGAGTAAGAGAAACATATGCTGCATGTGTTAATGCACCATAAATCAGTGTTCATTAATATTCCATGGATTTTCGTGTCGGGGAAACTTTCTAGAAAGCAGATAAGACTGAAGAATTTATCTACAATCAAGGAAGGAAGGTGTAAGGCACAGGCTGAAAAACAGCTCCAGAAGTTCAGGACTTGCCTGGTCTGTTTTTGCTTTTAGGTTTTAGGAGTGCCCCAATCTCAGGTCACCGTAACCTGAAAATCTTACAGCCTTCTAGGGAATGACACTGATGGAAAATCCACACTGGCTTAGCATTTCAAACATGTTCAGGTTACTGGATGTTCTCTAATTGACCAACAGGAAATTAATCAATAAGAAGAGCCTCACCAACTACAAATACCTGTCACAAATATTATGTGTCTTGGACTTACAAATAATATGCTGTCATTTTCCAGCCTGGTGTTAAGTCGACATCTAAACCAGATGTAGCGGCAACACGTGCTATTTTTGTAACAAGCTCCTCAAATAGATTAATGCAGTTGATATCATAGTAAAAAGGATAAGAGGGAACCCATCATAAAAATGCTTCCCCTAGTAGAGGCACGTGGAACATAAGCATTCACAATCAGATATTCATTACAGAGACTTTTGAAACTGAATAAATTCTATCCACTGGAAGAAATGAGAGTCACAGTATCCAGTTCTGTACAGGTGACAGGGAGAGAAGGGATCCCCTGTCCCACTTGTGGAGAGGAACACACTTTTGCTATGTTGTCTGCCTCTGCAGAGGAGTTCAGATGCATGTATGTGAACTGTAAAAATGGTGAAATTTTCAGCCAGAGGAAGGAACATAAAAAAAATAGTGAGTAAATCTTGTCCAGGGTTTTAATTAAACTACAACAGCAACAAAATACCAAAACTGGCACATTTTTGTGGGCAGAACTAACTATTCCAGAAAAATCCATGTTAGATTATGCCTAACAAAAGTATCTTTTTGTTTCCAGTTGTTGAAAGCCAAATATAATTACCTATTTTTAGGAGCTGGGCACTGAGAATTGCGACCCAAACCTGGAAAACTTTGCTTTGCAATCAAAGTAGTTTTTCTTCAGGCTCCCCAACAAAAACCTGAATTTTTTTCAGGTAAAATCTTCAGGATAAATTTGCCAGCCTAAACTTGCGGAAATAATGACCACTTGAAGCTGTTGTCAAGGTACAAGAGCTATTCAGACCTCTGTAGTTGGGTGGTCACTACAGAGTTATGATGTCTGAGACGCAGTCAATGCAGAACCCCAGAGGATCTCAGGGTTACAGCACAAAACACATGCTTATTCTCCTGTTAGAGGAAGTTTAAAGAACTAAACCAACATAAAAAATACAAGCACAGAATGACTAGAAAGCCTGAAAGGATCAAGAATAAAATGAACAAACAAATCTTCCCTACAACTCCATGACAATGCATACGCAGACTGTAGTGACTTATTGCATTTCTCAGGACATAAAAACCCCAAACGCATATATGCCAGTGCCACCATCAGTGTGAGACAGCTGACTTCTCTAAGGCCTTCTTTTCTTCAGTTCTTAGCATGGTGTTCTGTATTGTTCAGGGACCAGAAATTTCCATTAAGCAGAACACTTGCATATGAGACTTACTGAATACTAACAATAAGTATGATCTCCAGTATTTTCATGAACACATATGGATGTGAGCAGATCCCTGAAATTAAGATGGTAGGTGCTTTGCAGAACTGAGACTGCAATCATCATTCAAGAGGATCCACACTGACAAAGAACCCCGGATAAGAATGTTGGTACATGGGACTTGTTACTTGGAGCTTCAGAAACAACAACCAGCACTGCCTGCTTGTTGGGCAGATGGGTAGACTGGATGGTCCATTTAAGCACTGGCTGAGTCTCACAAATTTCAGTTGGGATTTCAAAGAAAGGAGATGCTCTTCTATATCCACAGATATTGCTTGTTTCTATGCCAGAGGCTGAGGAATTACATGTGCCTTTCCTCAAAGCCTAGCATAATGTCCCTGCCATTCCTACATCTTGGGATCCATGCAAAGTCTCAAACAAACTAGGCTTACTTCTCTTAGCTTTACTGCATGAAATCTCACTAAGTATGGCTCTTGGGTTTTGCGTGTGGAAATAGTCTTTAAAATCTATGTTGATCATGAGCAAAGGGAATGTCTGCCAGTACTACTTTTGAGGGGGAAAAAGCACAGACTATTCACAGTTGTAGATCCCCTACTTTCTTCCACTTGCTTTCCTTCTGCTATGCTCTCCTTTCTCATGATAGAGAAAAAGGACTGTAGATTTATGATCCATTAATGATTTTACTGTAGGTTTCTCCATCCATTCATCCATTCATGACATCTGTATCACTTCCAAGGTTTTTGTGCTAAAACCTTCAGCATTTCAACCAATACAAGATTTTTTTTTGTTTGAACTATAAACTCCTTGAGTCAGGATTAGTCTGTATCTCTCTCTGTGTTTATACAGTGCTGAAGGCAACAAGTCTATTCTTAATTTATCCTTAAGCACCACCATAAGGACAACAGTGTGGACAACCTGCTTTTACCTGTACTTCGATGAGAAGATTTATAAAGTATCAGATTGCTGCTGACAATCCCTCTATAATGTGGAACAACACCTTCCTCCAATTTCAAAAGTTAGAATATGTTTTTCTGAAAAAATTAATTCACATGATAACTTCTGCACACTGTGTTCTGCTCAGAGAGAGAAACGTGTTTATGAATGCTGGTGAAGAGTTCCCTCGCAGATGTGAATATGTATAGGCTATGCTATGCAGGTAACTGTACTCTGATATTGTCAGATCTAGTAATCTTGGGTACTAACGGCAGCAGTCAAGCCTGTATTACTTTCATAGTCCTGGGCACAAGGTCATCCATGTTAACTTGCACTGACACAACCAGGCGTGAGTTTTCAATGATTGTGTCATCATTGACCACAGTTAGAGAGATTCAGTCAAAGGAAGATGCAACACTACAGGCCTCTGAGAGGGCTGGAATCACTGTGATAGGCCCTAAGGGCATTTGCTACAGAAAAACTTCATAAGTCTGAGGTTATCACTTTGCTTTATTTGACAACTTTCCTTTAGAATAAAGATATCGGTTACAATGGGCACTTTCAAAAGATGGTGAAGGATCTCAGGTGCTTGCTTCTGCTTAGGGGAAGCACATGACACATCAGCCAATTGTCCCTCATAGTCACTGATGCCTCTCATTCCACTAAGCATCAGTTCTGATTTGTCTCTCCCCAGATGCCACAGTGCCTAGATTTAGATGGTGAGTACACATCTTATCTATCGTAAGTCCTATTAATAGTTGTCACATCCATGTACAGTATCTTGCTGGACTATTTACAGCATCATCTGAAACCCCTTGTAGCCAATGGAAAGGATGCCGCTTACCGTACAGGGCTTTGGATCAACTCCTCTGTTCAAGGGTATGTGACCACGCTCTTCCAGGCCTATCACAATGTGCATGGCAAACTACAATCTGTAATAGGCCTCCATTTGGACCTGCTGATTTTTCTGATTGTGGGTAAATTATCTCAATGGGACAGAGGAGAAGAAAAGCACAGAATGAAAGCAGACAGGGACAGGAGTTGGAAGGAGTCCATCTTCTACTTTGGTACATTTTTCCTGACTACGATAAGAGAAAGATTAGGGAGAAAGAAAAATGAAAGAAGGCGAGGTGAGAACAGGTTAGGAGATATCTGGTGGGAGGTACCAAGCTCTGTGGTTTGAAGTCTGTTGTCTGCATTGAGATGCACTGGGTAAATATGTTTTCTTTGCTTAGTACTTGTTATCATGTCTCCTGCATTGAAACGGGAACAGCAAGTCCTGAGAGGCCGTTTACTCCCAATCGTTCTGCACGGCACACGTACCGGCAGAATTAGGTTGTGTAAACTTCCTTTGGTGAAACTCTTGCAAGAGATAACATTAGGCTTTCTATAGCCGCAGGGAGGAAGGACAGAAAAGATGTCCCAGCTTGGAGGACTGGGTGATGGGCTGTTTTGTGACTCCTCTTCCAGCCCTGGCTGACTGATACACTCTGAAATAACCAGCCAATGAATCCAGCATCAATGGTACCTGGACAGTGCCTAATGGTTCCTCCTCCAGGCAAATTACAATCCAAATAAAAAAAAAAAAAGCAGTGGTTTGGGGAGAATTTGTAAAAAATGAGACTATTTTGGCCTGCACACTAGACAGCAAGTGCCATCTTTATCCAGCTTCCCATAGCAAAAAGTTGGTTTGTATGATTGCTCTAAAGGAACATTTCCCCTGCTCATCGTACCATGTACCGATGAAAAGCAGAGATGGACGTGGTGCAAAAATCCTCATACCTCTGTAACTCAGTGTTTTTAGACAAACATGGACTTATTTCACAATCTAACTTCAGCAGGCACGAAGGAGGCAGCCCTGATAACAAAGGAACCAATATCAGTGCCATGGGCCACACCTCACTATGGGACTGCTGGTAGGGAGAACGGACCTGCATGGTCTCATTGGTGGGACCAGGGGGCTAGGGTGCCATGCTCATCCCTCTCAGGATGCAGAAAGAGGACCCTGAGGTGGGTAGGGAGACTCGCACCTCCTTCCTGCAGGCAGTGACTCTTGCCAGGTGGAGGTGCTTCTGCAGGTGTGTGTGAGCTCAGTTTCAGTAGGTCCAGCCCCAGCTCTGCATGCTCCCTAGGTCTGGAAAACACTTGGCTTCTTGCAATTACCCTTCAGTTATTCTCCTGGCCTCTAAACCCTCTGCTTGGGGAGAAGGAGAAAGGCGAAAGGAAAAGGCAATGAAGAACATGTTGATGACTGAGGATGGGGAGAAGGAAGCAGCGGAGCTGAGGCAGAAGAGCCAGAAATTTTCACTTCAAGCATTAGTAAGGGAAGGCTGACAAAATCCAGGATGAACAGGTGAGAGCAGGAGATAGCTGCAGGTGGGCAAAAGGTATGTAACAGGGCGAACACCCTGCCTCTCAAGGCAGGGGCAAAACCTGGCAGCAAGCAAAAATACTGAAAGACAGCACAAGAGGTCAAGAAAAAAAGTCAGGAAGAAGGATTGGAGGGAAGGGGTGCAGGTGGTGCTGGATGTTGTGGAGAAGGCTGTATGAACTCCCTCCCACAGGGCTGGCAACCCTGCCCTCTCTGAATTGATTTGTGCCCTGAAGGAGGAGGGTTAAGTGCTTTTTCTGTTTCAGTCTTAGCTAGTCTAACTGCAGATATTAGTATTCATACAAATACCTAATAAAGGATGTGGTGTGGAGCCGCTCACAGCTCTGGAAGGTGAATTATGTTAATAATGTATTTTGTTGAGGACTGAGCACCAAGTTTAGATCTTTTCATGCTCATCTGTCCTACAAATGAGACAAGATGGACTACATAAAAGTGAACAAACAGCAATGCACGACCCTGTTGGAGACTGTGCCTCAGCAATTAGGAGAAGGCAAGTAGATGGGCACATCCCTTGTTGCCAGTGTCCCCATTTATCTCTGTCTGTGGAGAGAAGACATTATTCCCTTTACCAGAACCTTGACTCACCTGTCAGTTTTTTTCTGCCAAAAAGTGACTGTAGACACCTGGTGGGATTTTTCAGGAAGTAGGAGACAGCTCAAACACCTCAAATAAAATGAAGCCAAGCCTGAGGCAGTGTACTCAATAGTCATTCTAAAGAATATCAGCTTTGATTTCTGCAGAACTACAGAGTTAAGAGTCTTTGCTGCCCTTCCTGAACCCATGCAACCAAAATGGAGAGGAAGATGATTTATTTCCATGGGAGATGTAGTTCACTGCCTTTAAAACTATAGAAGTTACTGGTTCAGCAGACGAATAAAAAGAAAAAGTCATCACCAAATGTTTTGGTTTGGTTAGAAAAAAGTCTCTTCTTCAGTTTCTTTGTTTTGTTGCTAAAACATTTTTAAAAGTTACTCCAGTCACTGGAAAGCTTTAAGTTAACTGAAGGTACTGCATGGTATTGAGCGCCATCTTAAGCCGACATCTTGGCCACCTCCCAGATCTGAGCTTGCATCCCTGTGCACTCACCCCAGGAGTGATGCCTCTCTAGGACTTCTCCTTGGAGCAGAGCTTATTCCTCAGGTGACTGCCCCCCAGCCCTGGCATGTTCTAGCCACCGAGCCAGAAAAGTAGGCCCTCCCTCCTTGCTATAGTAGAAAAACTTGAACTGCTCCAAGAGGTAAAGCAGAAATGCCATCTTGAACACCCCCTAGCTCTGCAGCTACTTGAAGAGGGGTAGACCTCAGTTCACTATTAGCTGATCGTCTAGGACAGGGGTGTCAAACTCACTCTCCAGCTCCTGCTCCTGCAGCGTAACACGCGTCACACACTGCGCATGTGACTGGCGCTGGCAGAAGCACAGAGGCAAGGAGCTTGGCGCTGCCACTGGGTAGAAACAAGGCATGGGGCTGGATAAAACAAGGTGGAGGGCAGGAATCAGCCCGTGGGCCCTGAGTTTGACACCCCTGCTCTAGGACATCCTGTTTCCTTAGCATTGCACTGTTCACAAGAAAGATTTCACAACTCCAGAAACTGATGAAGGGTGAATTGTGCCCTCCATCCCGCTGCTTGCCTTTAGGCTTTCATTGTGTTATCTTTGCATGCATAGTCCAGGATTTCTTTGGTCTTCATCAAACAGTCCTCAGAGAGTCTGTTTGAAACACAGGTCCAATGAGGAAGTCTTAACGATAAAAAGTAGAGGGCTCATTTATTTTCAACTTCTCCTCCTCCCTGTGTCGCTTTGCTCTGGATTGACTTTAGATTGTAGAGTGTAAATACAGCCAGGGTAGTGACCGAAACCAGCCTCAACTGCCTGGCAACAGATCCCATCAAACGCTTATGAAAACTCTTCCGCTGACACCACCAGGTGTTTAGTTCATGGATCATTGAATGTAGTTGTAAGCTCAAACTTTGCTCTGTCTTGTGAGTGAGTTCAATTCTAACTATAAGAAATTCTACCTTTGCTGGCTGTGGATGGCTCAGCTGCCATGATAATACATGCATTAAAAAACCTCCACATATAGCTGATCTTGTAGCAGGGATCTGTGTCTACCTTGTGTACTGCTCAAGGCAGCAGATTTGTGCTTAGCATAGTAACTCAGGAAAGCTGGAAAACAAAAAAATAATGCTGCACAGTATCTAAAGAAACTAGTCTTAGGAGAGACCTAACTGTGTAAAATTGTCAAAGAAGTTGTCACCTGGTTGTTTATTAAAGTGGACAGAGGTGTAGAGTAGATAAAGTGGTTAATTTTCAGTGACCTGGGCTTTAGATTACTATTACTTTTATCAAAAATGCTGTGAGGAATTTGGAACTCAAACCTGGAAAATTTAACTAACTAATAGGTTTTAACAAAGTAAAGTGTAACCACGCGTTTTGGGATCGATCTTTGGGGCTCCTCCTGAAATGCTGCTCCTCTCCTCTCCTTTTTTCTTTAGTTCTGACACTTGGAAAATGCATCTGGATTATCTCAGAGCACCAGTATTTAGGGTATGATGTTTGGATATATTATCACATACTGTTTTCAGCCAGTAAAATATTCTGTTTTCAGGGTGAGCGGCCTCTACTGTTCTGGATGCAATGCCATTTGCCAAGGTACACAATCAGAAGGGACAGGTTCACATCCTTAGCCTGTCCAAAGGCTCTTCTTTACACTAGATAAAATCTGCTCCAGGAATTCCGGTTCTCCTTTGTCTTCAGACTTCCAGGGTATAAATTCTCTCTTCTTCTCCTGCAGTCTATTTCCCGCTTAGTTCTGGCAAATGCAATGTGCTAGCACAAATGCTGAAGTTGGTTACTTAATGACGCACAACACCTTGATACATTTCATCTCAGGTGCCTGATGAACTCACGCATGGCAAGCTTTATTCTGCTTAATTGTCGTGCTTTTCTATAATGAAGTGGAAAAGAATAGCAGGGCAATTACTGTTGCTCAGATGACTCAGGATACTGGCAATGAGATGGAAAATCTATCACCACTGGGTTAGCAGATCACATGCGAGTTAAGAGTGGTTTCATGACC
This sequence comes from Tapera naevia, assembly GCA_033556795.1. Lineage (NCBI taxonomy): Eukaryota > Metazoa > Chordata > Aves > Cuculiformes > Neomorphidae > Tapera > Tapera naevia. The sequence continues at coordinate 11,080,670 of JAUMJJ010000246.1, read as the reverse complement.
ACCCTGAGCCAAACTAAGTCTGTTTTTTACCAAATATGTAGCATTGTTCTCGTGCCCCTGTCCATGAGCTCCTATCTCTTCCTTTGTGCTGGCTGTAGGGCTCATGCATCTGAGAAACTGAGCACATCAGTCTGATCCAGTTCAATGCTCAACTCAGCAGAAAACAGGAGAAAAGGGAAGAGTTCCCTCATCTGCCTGAATCCCCTGATCTGTCTGAATACTCAACCGCACAATCCCCAAGGCATACAGGCGATCGAGTGGGAATGCATGGTGCAGAGCTGAGTCACCCCTTTCAGATGTAGTACAGAATTAGATTGCCTTAAGCCAACGATGAAAGCAGAGAGAAAACAAAATATCTTCTTCATCTAGGAATTAAAAGTCCATCCATTTGTCATCATTACGGTGTCTGATGTCTTTACAATAATTACTACAATGCTAAAAGATGAGGCTCATCTCTGCTCATTTATCCAGCTAATTTAAGCTAATTTCTCAGATCCCTCTAATCAATGGAGAGAGAAGCTTCCAGAGGAGGACGCATCTCGTACAAAGATTGATGTTTAAGGAGACTGAGACATCTTTTGAAGATCAAAGAACCATGGAATGATTTGGGTTGGAAGGACTCTTTAAAGATCATCTAGTCCAACCCTGCTGCCATGGGCAGGGACACCTTCCACGAGGTCAGGAAGCTGAAAGCCATGTTTAACCTGATCATGATCACTTCCAGTGATGGATCATCCACAACTTCTCTGGGCAACCTGTTCCAGTGTCTTGCCACCTTCATTATAAAAAAATTCGTCCTTATGTCCAATCTAACTCTTCCCTCTTTCAGTTTAAAAATATTGCCCTTTCTCCTGTCACTACAGGTCCTGGTAAAAAGACTTCTTCTATCTTTCTTAGCAGCTTTATTTAAGAATTGACAGGCCACAATAAGTTCTCCCTGGAGCTTTTTCTTCTCCAGGCTGAACAACCCCAACTCTCACATCCTTTTTTCACAGGAGATGTGTTGCAGCCCTTTGGTCATTTTCATGGCCCTTATCTGTACTCTCTCTAACATGTCAGATGGTCTTGACTATAGAATAAATTTCAGCTCAACCTCCAGAACATCTGCATTTCACATCCCATATTGTTTTTTACTCTCTGGAGACCAGGCTGAAGAGTGCAAGCACTCTCCACATTGACGTATTCCTGGTGAATATTCCTTTTCACCTCTCCTCCTGCCCTACACTGATTCTGCACCTGCAGGGGAATAACATTTCTTCAGTGAGCTTTGGCTCAGACTTGTAAGACCAGCAGAAGGTCCACAGGGGTAAGGTCTGCGATGTCATAGCTATTGCCCCGAAGAGAAGATGATGTTACAAACTCCAGCTTTGTTCTGTCCTGATTTCTGTGTGCAGCAGAGTAAACAAGGAAAAGTGTTGGGCATGGGACACCCCAACTTTCTGAGATCTGTCTGGGGAAATCAGGTAGAAGTGTATCCTTCTAGAGAGCAATTGATTTGGAGGGGGTGGGGGCAGAGGGGAGAGGCACTAATTTTTAAATATTTTTTACAGACATTTTCCCTCCGGAAGACCTTTTCTGATATCTTAGGGCAAGGTCTAAGAGTGTATAACTTAGAAGATTTGGTATGAAGATTTTGATCATAATGACTTAATTAAATGAGGTGTTTGGGGAGTTTAATATTACATCGTTGCTGATGTCTGGCTGATTGTTTTACTTGCCTTTGATCAACTGTGTGAGCAGAGGGTCATCCCAATCACCATGGGCCTACAGTATCCGTCATCACCTCTCTGTCCTATTTGTCTTCCGTGTGTATGCAGAAGGTTTGCTTTTGATGAACTGTGAAAAGAAAGATGAACTGTTGTAATGAAAACATTCCCTCCCCAAGATCCTCTTTAGACAACATTCAATTGGTTTGACCTTGTCCCCTCTTGCAGAGGACGGTAATGATTCCTGCAGATGGCTGGGTCATTTCTTGGACACTTGGGAGTGAGAGAGCTGGATTCTCTGGCTGCATTAGCTCTCCAGTAATGCAGGCTGCAGCCGGGAAATGCAAGAGCAGCACGTGGTACCTGAGACAGCTGTCATCTAGCCAGTTGGAGTCCTCATAGATGTCATGGGCTGTCTATTTATACTCAAGAGACTTTACCTAGGCTTGTTTTGCTCATGGCACACACATGCCCCAGCTAGAGAGAACTCAATCTCTTGGGACTACAGACTTCTCTCTGGCTGCAGCAAAGGTATGGCCTGAGGGAAGCCATTGAAGAAGTCAGCCTGGATTCCCTTGCCCATATATCTTATAGGAAGATGTAAACTGGTAAATATTAAATGGTTTTCTAGCTGAGCTAATGGCCTCCTGCCTTAATTCCCTCTTATTCTCAAAGAGACAGCTTTCTCTGATTACATCATGTTTAGAAAAGTGACATGCGAGCTGATGGTGAACACAACCTTCATGTCCCTTGAGGCAGCATTAGAGAAATTAATTCCCTGGATCAGCCTTGGGGAGATGTCCCTGTCCTGCCAGTTGAAAAGGTGGCAATATTGGAAGTGGCAATATTCAACATGAGGGAAGGAGAACCGAAGGACTTTCCAGTAGTTTTACTGCTTGATAATACAGAGTAGGTAGAAATAGCTCTGTGAAATACAAGGGTTTTTTAAATATTTGAAGCTCATGTGGTAACTGCATACTTGGAGGCATCAAATGGCACAATGATCCTGACACACTTAGTAATTGCCTATGTCTGGCCTGAAGAGTTACAGTGAGTGTAAGCAAGGAAGAGAAAGGATAAATGGGGAAAAGAGAGAGCACAAGGATGATGGGACTTGTTCTGTATTACAAACCCAAACCACAAAGCTGGAACCCAAACAAGCCCAGCTGGTGTCCTGTTTGTGAGGCCACTGAGTCTAGTCTGATGCCTCTTGAAATAGTCCTCTCTGCCTGAGGTCAGTCTCCAATTGCACCTGACTATTCTGAGGATGTCATGACACATTAGGCTCTTGGCAGCTTCATAAGCTGGTCCATAGATCCTCCAGCAGCACTGTCAAACCTACTTCAGGGCAGTTTATCTTCATCAAAAATGCAATTATCCTGTCCTCTTGTGACTGCTTCAAAAGGAGTCACAGCTAAGTTAGTGACATAAATCTTCCTTGTGGAAATATGCACAAATGAAGTGTGCATCTACTGGCCTAATCCTGCTGGATTCCTCGTACTTCCTCTGTTTTAGGAGTTTCATGAAAATTCAGTCATTGCATGCATGGCAGTTTTTAAGACAAACTGACACTTGGGCACAGGTCAAATACTGACTGTTCTTGCTTTGTCATGCTTCAGCAAAGCAAGAATACCAAACTTTCTCTAGGAAATAGCATGGCTACCAGCATCTTGGTACCTATAATAAGAATCCTTTTTGCCAGATACTGCTATCTGCAGCTCAGAGTGGTAGGGGTGGGTTTTCTGCCTACCTTTGCAGCACAAGATCATAGGCATGACTCATTTAATCAATTTAATTGTGTTTCCTTCTGTTTGGGTTGTCTTAGATATTACTGCCTGGGGTAGCCTCACTTTCTCTTGACCTCTACCAGAGCACATGACAATTTAGTCTCCTGGAGAACCACAGCCCCATCATTTACCTAATGTCAAGGGCTCCGTACTGGGTTATTACAATTTGAATGGTCCCAATGGGATGTGAGAGCAGCCAGAATGCTTCACTCTTGTGCCAGCCCCATGGCTTTTTCCATGGTGCATTAAGTGCTACAATCTTCAGTCATTGTTCCAAATGAACAGTGCTTCCCACTGAGGTTTGCAGATTCACCTACATTCATTCAGGCAGAATTCCTCAACAACCTCAAAAGATGTTTTGCCTAGGCAAGATCTGCAGTGCTAGGTGTGCATCTGGCAGGAGTGGCAGTCATGGAAAGATCAGGCTCGGGATTCCCCTGCAGGATTTTCTCCAAACAAAGAACTTTACCCAAACACGGTTGTATAAGAGAAGAAGGCAGCCCTCCAACTGGTGTCTGAAGCAGTGCGATGAGGCTAAAACCCCAAGCTGGATTCAGGAGGCGTGGGTAGCAGCAGTTGCGGTGCATGTGGCAACAGGCACCGAGAGGTTACTTGTTCCAGTAACTCAGGTTGGGTGTTCAGGACCCAAAGTAAACACGTGAGCTGCAGTGCTGTACAAAGGCTTAATACCCAATATTCATAAAACACCTTTCATTCACTGGCATTTTGAAGCATTAGTACATCCTGCGTTCATGGAGTCGAGGGTGAACCTGAACTCAGTAACCTTTGCCCTAGGCAGTAGTGGGAAGAACAACCAGGCGTTTATGCAGCTCCTGAGCCCAGAGAGCACCAGATGTACCCTGTAGTGGCCCTGGCCCTGCACCACCATATGTGTGATTCCTGGCCTTCTGGGATCCCTGTGATCCATGCTCCCAGAGACAGGGTAGACACACAGAGCATGACCTGTAGTTACATTGGATGCCTTTGTGAGAGAATACAAAGGAGTTCGGTGTCTGGCTCTTGCTAGGAGGAATACCTCCAAATATCAAAATAATGGAATGCCTTGGCATCCCCTCAAAGACACCCCAGAAATACAATCACAAAATAAATCTGAACACTGAATGCAATTAGCAAAAGTATTTGACTTGTATCACTGGACAACACATCAAGGTCACAATCTCACTGCCCAAGGATTACCTCTCTGTCTTGCTAAGTATTTCTAAAGCTATCCCAGCCCTGATTTGGTGCCAGCACTAGACTAGTCAGCAGGAAAACTTTCTCCTCTCTCAATGCACATCAGCAGAGATGTTCAAAAGCCACATGTATATCCCAGGTTTTGGGCAAGTGACTGAAAGCATCAAGCACAGTTCCTGAGCATAGAAAGCCCTCCAGCTGCCTGGGGAAGGAAGTGGAGAGAGAAGAAATTCCTCAAGAGTTTCCATCCTGGGGACTTGTTCTACCAGATCTGTATGTTTGCAGATGTGCAGAAGAAAGGGTACAAGGATTGATGTGCGTAATTTGAAAATTAAGTATGTTTCATTTCCTTATTTGAAGAGACCTGGTATATAAACCCCAAAAAACCCACCCTCTGCAATTAAAACTTTGTCCTTGAAGGAAAGTTACCTTTAAGTGCAATGACAGAACCAATGCGCATCACCTATATTAAGGTTGCTAAAATTTTTCAAATAATTAGAGAAAGACATAGCTGTTCCTCAGAAAGTATTTTTTAAAGTATTGCCATTTTTGCCAGAGCCTTCATTGCTGACATTTAGTCTAGATTTTTTTATTTGCCATTTTTATTCATCAGCATAACCATATGAAAAGTAGCAATAAAAATAAATCTTTGTTTGAAATAAATTTTTAAATTTGAAATTAAGAATTTCTCATTCTTATTTCTTCAAGAGAAAGATGGATTTAAAGATCTATGCAACTAGAAAATCCATGGAAAAATAAGCACCTTTGAAAGCTACAGAAATTCAAATGCATTGCTGACCTTCAAAACTTTCTAGAGGAAAGAAAAAAATATCCACCCATTTCTTGATCTTGGTGACATTAGAAATTGCATGCCTCTGCATTCCCAGATCAATGTCAGATCTTGCACCTCATCAGCATCTATCTTCATTCCTATTTAAAAATGAGTCTGTTGCAGATGAAGTGGAAGGTTGAAGGAGCTTGCTGCCCCTTGGCTGGTGTGTGTGTCTCAAAACTGAATTCCAGAAGAGTCATAACAAAGGACAAAAGGATGCAGAAGAGCAACAGAAAGGAGCTGAACTTACAAAGAGTAGAGAGCTGCTCTCTGTGGAGATGTCTAAAAAGCCTTTTAATTCTATACTAGCCTGTGATGCTTGTGCTGGCTTAGCTGCATATAGAGATTGCCATGTGTCGGTCCCTGGCTCATTGCAGCGAAGCCAAGCTCCAACCTCCCCAAGGAGCAGCATCACGGGCAGCCACAGCCTGAGGAGCCCCAGGGCACCACTACAATTCAACCTCCTCTTGCTCCAGCACTGACACACACCAGGGCACTCCTCCAGGCAAACGCCAGTCACATAATGTTCCTTCATTAAAAATGGACAGGATTACAGAAAAGAATAGGTCTTAAGCCCCTGCTTGCCTCACAGTATTCATATCTGTGAGGACATGCACACCGTTGTTTTACACTGGTCTAATATAAGCATGGCAGTGTGCCCTTGGCTTTTTCTTTTTATTTAATCTTTGATTTGACAATGTTGGAACTTGCTTCCCCATGAAACTGGAGAAAGAGGGATTGTTGTGTGTGTCAGGTTTTCTTTCGTTTTGTTTTTTTTTTTTTTTTCCCTTTTATTGAGTTACATAAAGAAACTCAGCAACTCCTGGCTCTTCCTAAGTGCTTGGATGTCTGTTTGGTTCTGTTTGCTGGCATTAAAGTGTACTCAGTGCAATGACCACTACATTGGCCATCACTAGAAGAATGATTTAGGACATTGCTGAGGGCAGCTGATCTGGCAGGGAGTCATGTTTTTTACATCAGCTTAGAAACCTGCCCTTCATGCTTGTCTGTTTGCACCTGTAACTTCCTTAGAGGGAAGGCACTGTGGTGTATCTGGGATTTTCTTTGAATGATTTCAGGATGGATAACTACCCTGAATCACTTCTTCCATCAGACAAAAATCTGTAGAATCAGATATCGGCCTGGTCGCAGAACACCCACCAGAGAATTAAGAATCAGCTTTGTGACTTTCTGTGTCAATAATAGAAATCATACAAAACTGAGCTGGAAGAAACTTTTAAAAGTCATCTTGCCCTTCCACCAGCTTCCAGACAGGATCAGCTGTGCTGAAGGTGCATGAGTTGAGATAGTTATCTCAGCTCCTGTTGCAGCCTTCCCACAACAGTTCTTTCACACAGCAAACCACGCCAGCAGCACACAAGTCTCACAACTGGAAAATGTCTCTTAATGCCTCACCTGTATCCATCTTCTTGCAGTAGCCTTTCACATACTTAAAGGGTGTTATCGTATCTACCCATCTTCAAGTCCCTAGACTAAACAAACCCAACTGTTTCAGTCTTTCCTCACAGCTCATGTTTTCTAGACTTCTGATCCCTCTTCTTTCTGAACTAGACTCTCTCTTGTTGGTCAATGTCCTTCTTGAAGTGTGATGCTCCCAAGTGAATGCAGATTGATTCAGCAGGTTACTCCAGACCAAAGGACAGAGGGGAGCTGATAGACCTCACCACAAATGACCTTCACTCCGGCTACGGCACCTCTGTAAAACTTGTCTCTGTGTCAGACTGGGAGAATACCAAAGAAGCAGTAGGTTCATAGATTTATATTTGCAGTGTAGATTCATCCAGGAATCTAATAGTCATCTGTTGCCAAAGAAAACCACTACCAACAACAAAAAAAAAACAAACCCGACAATGAAAATACCACTAAAACTGGCATAGTGGACTCACTGTGTGAGACACTTCCCCAAAAATGTGCAGTTAAATTTGCTTCTGCTTCAGTTTCTGGATAGATTTAGGATAAGGTGCTCTGAAGACCACATGAAGAACCAAGTATTCTCTAACAGTCTGTTAGCAACATACTCAGGGACAAGCGGTAGTGTCCTGTTGTCACAGAAAAGGAACTTCTTCCCTTTCACATCCCAAGTCTTATTCCTTAGGTAGGGGAATATGCTAGTATGTCTATACTGCATTTGCAAAAATCCCAGAGCAAACCTCAAACTAGTCTGTACATTCAGTACAGCACAAAGCCTGAGGGGAGATTCCATTTGAAATCATGGCATGTTGCCCTCTTAGCATAGGAGACAGGCTTAGTCACTGGACTGCACTGACACAGGTCTTCTGCTCCTTGTTCTGCCATCAACTCTGTGGCCAGCACTGGAATCTTCGCAGCATGCTTCATCACATGGTACAAATGTGCCCCAAGGGGCTCGTTGGGTTTGTAGGAAAGCTTCTCACCTCTAGAATCAGTTTTCAAGGCAGTAGGATTTCTGTCTGTTTTCATTGTCATGTTGCAGACTTTTTCCCCAGAAATCTCTCTTTCCAAATTCTAACGTTAATATCTCTCAGAGAGCTTGCCCTTCGTGAGCCAAAACCCTTATCTTCTGTCAAGTGAAGACAATGGAAGGACATGTTAGAACAGCCATGCTACTACACCTCAGGCAAGGCTCAACTCCACTCTCTTCTGGGGAATTGCTCAAATACTTATTGGCTAGGATTTGTGCCAAGATTTTTCAGTTAATATTTGCAAAATTTAATCACAACAGCCCACATTTTGCACTGCCTTAATCCCGTTGAATTGTTTTTTTTAGTCTGCAGTGAATTCCTCAAGTTTCAATTAGACCATTCATGGTTATGGGCACTTTTGAATGAGAAGGAATTAAAACGCGATTCTGGATGTGTGGTTGCAGAATGCGTTCATCCAAATCAAGGTATTTCAGCTGCCCAATCCTCAGCATAGCATAAAAAGGGAAGAGTTAAATACACACTGTACTAGACATTGTAGGAAAAGACTGTAACAACCAAACTTGTTTGAAAGAGTGTAGGCCAGCTCTTTGCAAAGCGTCTCCCTGAAGAACTGTCTCTTTAAATGAAAGAAAACAAGCTGTACCTACCCCAGGAGGCAGGCTTGCCTCCTGAGTGCCAGATAATAATAAACGAAGTGTTTGTAATCTAAAACAGAGATAAAATTGCATTTTCTTTGACATCACATGCTGAAGAGGTAGCGAATCGTTCTGTAAAGTGCTTTTTCAAATGCAGGCTGAAAGATCTTTCACCAGAGAGGAAGATTTCTGGCAATGGTTGTTCCTGTCTATTTATTTCACATCAGTATATAGAATCAAGCAAGAAAGGAGAAGTGTTTATGCACTTAACACTACATAATTTCAGGAAGAACAGGCATTCAAATAGGGCTAAAGTGAGTCAATAAAGTAGACATACTCAGGAAGGGAGAGAAACTGAATGGGAAAAAAGCTTGGAATGAAGGGGTAACTCTACCTCTTTGCACAGTGTTTTTAATTCAGTCTGAAAGCTCCTTTCAAATGCAAGGATAAAGAGGGGTAATCCCATCTCCTTCTAGAGGACACCATGGTGGGATTTGGATGTCACTTCTGGCAGCAACAGTACAAGGTGACCACGGAAAATCAGGACTCATGCATCTCCAGTGGGAGGTAATTAATTCCAGCAGAACAGAACTGACTCAGTTATAATATGACCAGATCAACCTGTATCACTCCTCCACAAATACCAAATATTAAATACCATCCAGAATGCTCTGTCCTGCAACTAAAGAGTCTGGGCTCAATACTGTGCCCCACCAAAAGATTAGAGGGCAGGTTTAAACTTACTGCAGGACATTTTAATTCTCTGCGTTAATGCCAACTTTAAAAAGTGCAGCAGGTTTTACTCTCTGGTTATTTCTTAAGGCCACATGTTGGCTCAGCAATCCTGAATTTCACTGAAACACCTGCTCTTTACAGGCCCTGCTGACTGAAGGACAAGGTAATTAGGTAACTTACCCAAAGGTCACATGGTGAGTAAAGTAGGATTAGCACTCAAGTTCCTCCTGGCAACTAGTCCTGTGCTGCGACAATTAGAAAAGGTTAACTATCCTCTTTTAGCTTTTGTTTTCCATCTTCCAGAATGGGGCAGCACGTACGCAGGGCTGGGCTGTGTTACACTGCCTCAGCAGTGTTTTGGAATAAAAACCCCTACAAAACAAGCAAAAAACTCACCACCAAGAGGGCTTTGAAAAGTCGTCACATCTAGTGGGATATGGTGCTTGAGAGGGAATGGAGCAAAACAGTGGATTAAGCTATGCACACTGAATATGAATTCTGGAAAATGCTCCATTCCCTCATTAATCCCCAAGCACAGATTTTGCATGCCTGCTGCTCTCTGATGCTTTGTCATGCTGCTGCCCACCTTCTACTCAGAATTTGCCCTCGCTTCCCTTGCCTATTTGCCTGGCAGACAGATGTGATCTGGCAAGTAAAAGGTCTGATAGCTGAGTTACAAATCTCCTGCTTTAACTCTCACTTGCCTGAGATCTCTTGCCTGAGTCCCCTGCTCTGGTATTGCTAGATCAGGTTGGTCAGTTGGCATAAACCTATATAGAAAGCAGTTGTGTTGCAGTCACTGGCCACATTGCACAGTGCTGTGCACAGGTGTGTACCTGGTGCCATTTTAGTCTTCAGCAGAGCTGGGCTGGCCATACCATTTTTCTGCCTGGGAGCACAGGAGTGCAGTGTTGCATGCACGTTCAACTGCACCCACAGCCCACTGGTGTCTTCTCCAGCCTCTCCTCATCTGTCTTGTTTACAGCGCTATATCTTGGTGCTTGCAGGTTATGAAAGAAAAAAGATGCTGCAAAGAATCACACGCCTCTGCCCCTCCTGGCCATGAGTGGAGCTTGTTTTTTCCTGAGCTGAAGAGCATCCCATAACTCAGCTTGGACCTATGTGGTTCAACACCTAATTGCCCACAAATTACCTGATCCCTCTCAATGAGTTGTCCAAGTGCCTGGGCAAACAGCCCTCCATCTTGATACGGGGAAAAGAGCAGAGGTCTTACTTCTTTGGGGGAGTTTTACGCTACTTATGGCAGGAAAGCATAAAAAATTTAAAGGAAGGACTTCTGGGCGTGCCAAGGCACATAGTCTCTCCACACACAACACTGGCAACATCTAAATAACAATACCACCACAGTTCTCAGGGTGAGATTTTAGGACCATTGGCTGTGGCCTCTCTTCCACTAGTGTGAGTAAAAAGAGAAAACATGTTATATCTTGAAGAGCAGTGATGGATTTTAGCTCTAGACGGGAATGAGATGTGTGTCACCTGATGATACATATCTCTTTCCATGAGATGACATCTCAATGTCATCTTCTCAGGACTCTCCCCATTGGCTTAAGCAGTGTCCCTGGGAACCAAGGACTTCAGCTGTTTCCAAGCAAGGTCAGCAGGTTCCCGCCGAGGAAGGTGGATCTTCTGAATACTACTCCAGTCCCTTCAATGCTGCACCTCCTTCCTTCTCTCGGTAGTGAATGGATGTGTAGTTCAACTTCTCATCATCTTGCTGGAGCTTGCTAAACACGTTTTACCCACAACCTTCATCAGGAGTGCATATGAGACTACCACTCTCCCACCACAGTCCCAGAAGCCAGGTATCACACTGGGAAGAATACCTGGATCCTACAGTCCCTTCCCCACTATAAATACAAACTTAGTATACATGGTCAAAATGAAAAAAAAGAATAAAACCCATGCACGTAGTACACCATGCAATGGCAGACAGCCACTTCTCTCACTGCTATCTGCTTTAAATTCAGGTAGCTTTGTCAGCTGAGAATTTACTGGAGCATTCATCAGAAGCAGCTGTTTCAGGGTCAGCCAGGGACCACCTCCCAAATACTAGCTGTTTGGGATTTACATAACTTAAATTCACAGCCATTGAGAGTATTCGCAAAAGCAAGACCTGCTCCTAAGCTGTGAGCAGGACAGCTTGACTTTAATAAGTCAGCTCATATTTCTCTTGTGTTAGAAAGAGCACCTGTTTAAACTACGTAGATCTGACTAACAGTGCACATGTTTTGGGCACTGACCCGTTAATAGAAAGGGTGGGGCTTTGCAGCCATTAACAGCAATCAGCAACTGAAACAAACACAAGGAAAAAAATCCAGCAACTTCTTTAATCCAAGGGTAGGCAGGAGGGTGAAGATCATGATAGAAATAAATCTGTAGAACATTGTGTTCTCATCCCCGGTTGCTGGCCTTCTGACATGCCCTGCACCAAGAAGCAAGAACCTTAAAAGAATATTAATAATTTCTATTCCTCGAAAAATTCTTGGGACTAAATGGTAGCTAATGGCTCTGAACTGGCAAAACGGTCCAAAGCAAGATATTATAATTGGAGTACAACACCCCCACACTAAAATATTATACCGTTCTCTCTGAGAACTTTTCATAAACCTTGATTAAAATTCCAAGGAGAAGGAATAAACCTTCTATGCACTTTTTCACCAGCAAGGAGTGTTGAGAACTGTTTTATGACCTTCTTCTCACTTGTTGCAGAAAGGACTGTTGGAAGGAGTGGTTCCACCCATCTGAACAGCGCGTCTCCCCATACAGCTCCCCTGCCAGCTATGCCCCTTTGTGGGTGCTTTCAGCAAGGTCCTTTTGTTCTCCCATTTATAAACCACTTGGCAAACAGGACAGATCACCGACCAACTGCTATCTGCCTTTCTCTGAAAACAACCGTCTGTGCACCATCTAAAATAAGTGACTGGGGTTACCCCTTCACCCACAGCTCTGAGGACATCACCGAGGCAGTGAAATCTTGGGTGGGTGCCCACTCTCAGGGCTAGCCCTGGCAAATGCAGTTCTCCTCCGTTCCACATATTTATTGTCTGTCTCAGCAGACCAAAGGGCTTGAATGCTGAGTTACGTACACCTTCTGAAATAGACAACCAATAAGCTGGGAAAATACGCCAGTTATTTGCAACCATTCTGATCAAACATCAGAAAACTAAAAGGCAGAAAGCACTTGGATAGGAAAGACATTTAGAATTTACACAGTGCCTTGACTTCATGTTGGACACTTAATACTTTTGGAGAGCTGCAGTATTACAGGACTCTCAAAGCCACATAAAGCCCTTGCTGTATCACAGCCATGTAAGGCCTCTTGAGACTCGGTAATGTGTCTTCAAAGGTCACCAGCACCATAGAAAGTACTTCAATATACAGTTATTTTGGGAAAGATCAAACCTATGAAAAATAATAGATTTTCACTACATCAAAGATAATTTACCAACATTCAATGAAGCACATCCCCTTAGATCCTGAAGAGAGAAATGAGCCTCATAAAATAATAAACATCTTTGCATTTTATCTCTTGATTCCTCTACCTATGGAGGTATTTATACAGCCCACATAACCAATGTCTGGGCATTTACCTCACCTGATTATAGATCTATTAAACAGACATCATTTGAGTGTAAAATGAAACTTATTTTCCTAAACAGGTTTATGAAGGAGAAACAAACCTGTTGGTGGAGTGGAATTAGTCGATGAACATTTTGCCGCAACAAAGATTTCATTTAGCAGGATGCTGTTTGGCTGGTGCCATGCAATTTAAAAGCTTTATCTCTTAAGATATGGCAGAAAAAACGATCAAGACATCAGGGGCCTGAAACTTGACTGTATTTCAGATCATTTGCAGTAGAGTAGATGACTTCATATGCCTAAGACTTCAGTCACAAGCAAATGTCCCATGGGGCGGGAATATCAACAGCAGAGCTATGTATTACCACACTTACAATTCCTTTCTAGAGAGGCTGGACCAATGTCCATGGCCAGACCTTTGGTCTACTACAACCCTGAGGGTACTCTGACTAGTGCAATATATTTGTGCCACCCTCAGAATTCATGGACAGTGCAAAGGTAACTTCAGACATCATCATAAGGAAAAGCAGACCCTTTTCTGCTCACTGAGCTCTGGAGCAGAGAGCTGCCTGTGTTTCAGGCGGCAGTAGTCTCTTAGAGAAAAGCCTTGTTCATCACTAGTATGCCAAGTTTTTCTTCACAGGCTGGCCAGCACAGCAAAGGGGATAGACATTGCCTGGTGTGGCCAGAGTCACCATGACACAGGTGGTGGGCTGAGGACCCTCTCCTTGCTCCTCTGGGGCTGGGGTGACTCCAGCCTGTGGGCTGTGCTCCTGGAGTGCCTGGACCTGGCCACAACACTCACTCGGTGTCTGTATCACCTCCAGGAAGGGAAAAAATGTCCACTTCAGGGCTGGCTGCAGCAGGCTCTGATGAGAGTCTGCCACAGCCAGGGGAGGCTGGAGAAGGGAGCTTTTATCCCCTCTTATCGGCTCACCAGAAGTTATTCCCACTGGGGACTTGGCAGCTTGGCAGTCGTAGGCATGGCTGATGTGGGCAGGACCTGTGACCCGTCCCCAGGCTGCTGTCCCAGCTCTGGGCTGCACTGCTGAGCCTCCCCACATACCTGTCCCCTGCTGCTGGATGGGGGAAAGGAGGATGAGCACTGAGCACGTTCACTGTTTAAGTGGGGCAGTCTATGGTTTTGTGAAGGGAAGGGAACAAGCGGTTACCTTCCTGAGCATGAAAGGCCCCTGCGCTCAAAAGAAAGCCTGCACAATAAATAATTTCTGAGGATTACTAGGCAAACCTTGGACATGGGAATGTGGAAGCCAGAAGCACTGCAAAACACCCCCAGTTCTGACATCTGAAGCAATGCCACAATCTCCATTATTTTCCAAACCAGCACACCTCCACTTTCAGGTGATCTGAAACACCAGGATTCCCTAGTCATTGACCCAGGGATGCCACTCACAAGCACAGAGGGTCTCACTTGGCCACAAGACCTACTTTGTAGTGCTTTCTTTTTGCAGTACTTTCATCCCACTGAAAGCTTGACTGCCAAAACTGGACACAAAACCTCCCAAAGAAACCTGTTTCAGGCTCTGTCACAGCATGCCACCTGCCGTCACATTGCCCTGCAGCTCCCCAGCTGTTCTCAGGAGGCTCTCACAGCAGATGCACCTGGGCTTCATCCAAGTTGCCATGAAGTTTGCATGAATCTTGAGACATTTTATGACCTTAATAATATTCAGCTGAAATGAGAAGCGTTGTTTATAGCCAATGCCCAACCTAGCTAAAAGCATTGCTTAGTAGGGTGGTGCGTACATAAACCCACTCGCCTCTCTGTCATTGACCTTTCTGTGGGAGGAGAAGAGGTGCAGGGGCATGTGGATAGCAGGATACACTCATGTGCCGTTGTGCTGGCACTGTATCCTTTACGAGTTTCTGCTCTTTTCCATAGAGGACGTGTACCAGTAATAATACACCTCAGTGAACTTCTCCATCATGAGATTATGATTTTGTCCATGGGAGACCCAGTAGCATATTAGAATTTACTGGCCTTTAGCTGACCAAAACCGATTTTCTCCCTGTGGTAGCATAATGCTGCAAAGTTTTCTGAAGTGCAAAAATGATGACCACACTCTTAAACAGAGATTTACTTCTGCTTTTACATCTGCAGAAAGGAAATCTTTTTTTGCACATAAGTGGATCTACATTTTTATATACTACATTTTATACACCTGATTTATCTTCCCGTCAGACATCTTTGAAGGCCAAATGCTTGGACTGACAACCATGAAAAAATTGTGAGCACAGGGACAAAAAGCAAATGCTAATTTTGCTACTGAGAACCCTGAAAGGGAGATTTATACTTTTGAAAACGCCTAAAAAGAAACTCATGATGTTGTGAATAAAGCATCGATATATTGTAACCAGGACAGGACATCAGTGTTGATTTATATTGATGTTATATAATCATGCTTGTTATAACCATTTCAAAGGGAAGACATTCACAGAGAACTGCAATAGATGACTCAAGTTTTTGTCATTGCAAAACAATAAAAACTGCAGAATTTATCACTGTATAATCAAGTTTTTATTAACACCAAATGTAATCAGATAACAAAGTTCATCTCTGAAGTCTTTTCTCAAAACAGAGTCTGGCCAAAGTTCTTCCCTCAGCTTTGTTCATTGCATGAAAATGACTCTTGGTGAGAAAATTGCACCCTGCAGAGAGAGATTTAAGGAACTGTGTCTATTTAGCTCATCAAAGAGACAGCTAAGAGACAACTTGATTGGGTTAAAAAGTATCTGCACAAGAGAGTATCTAGAAAGAGAAATTTTTTCACTGAAAAGTGAAAGTTTAGGTGTGAAAAATTAAGAGCATAAATAAGCCTTTAGTAGTGAAGGTGCTAGCACTGTAGTAGATTCTCATGAGACTTCCAAATTTTCCGTTATTTGAAGTTTTTTGTTGACAGTAGTTTTTTTCTAAAACGTATGGTTGGTTCAATCACAGATTATTTGTGGGGGTAAATATTCTCAAGGCCCCGACCCATTATGTTGTCTGCCTTGGTAGACCACTGCTCCCTTTCTCCATGTCCTGTCTCAAAACGTGTCTATGGCACTGGTTTTGGTTGCTGTCCTGTGTAGAGTTGTAGCCTCAAACACAACTGCTTTGTGTTCTAGCCATCACTTTCAAAGCACTACAGGTGCTTTCAGGACCACAGGTTCCTGGGGGACCCGATGCTCCTCTGTAAGCGTTTTGAGCATGTGGTTGGCAGTTTGAAAAGGTCATGTGCTTTGGGGTTGAGATGAGATTCAGGAACAGCTTAGTTCTTTACTTAGTACCAGAAGTGCTGGGGTGACATGGAGTCTGGGTCAGTTCCTTGGCTAGCTCAGCTGATAAACCAGACTTGCTCCCAGTACAAAAATCACACTGGATTCTTCCCTTTCCCCTGCAAAGCTTTTTCTAGGTCCTTGGAAAAATCCCACAGGAGTCTTCTTCAAATCACTTTTTTTTTAATCTGCTCTGTTCTTTGCCCTGTTGTATTTCCATTCTCCAGTCCCTCTCTTTGTAGATATGAGCTGCGTTCCCACCAATGTCATTAGCATATCAATTGTTTGCTTGGAGGACGGTCATTATGACTCTGTTTGTCTCTGTTATTACTCCTTGCCCTTAGACTGGTGTTAAAGGCCTTGTCAGCAAAAGCAGAAACAGAAAACATTGCATGATAGAGCAATGACCATAGCAACAACATCACATTAATCAAGGTCTGTAGTCTGTGCAAAGACCAACTTCCCAAACCATCAAACTGCATGATGTGAGACACCATCAAGTTCCCTTTCAGACCAGAAACTACAAATCCCCAAATATGTGTCCCTAAACCTCCCTTCTCCAGGTGAGAAAATGAATCAACTAGGAGCAAAGGAACTCCACATAACACTTTCACAGGATTGTCAAGACTTGTTATCCAGGTGGATGTTAGAGAAAGGGACTTCTGGGCTGCCTAAAGCATTTAGTTTAGAGCCACCTGATAGTGATAGTTTGAATTCCCCCACTTCAGGGAAACTACATGAGACAGACAGGGCTAAGAAACCAACCTTACAAATACCAGAAGACTTCAGAAAAATAGGCTGATTGATATTAGGAAAGGAATAATAATAATTCAATTCATTCTTATATCAAGAATGTATGCATTTAATAGTTTATTAAAAATAAATAAATGTGTATATACAAAAAGGATCTTATCATTGATTCCAAGAACAGTGACATGACTGTAGTCTGGTGAAGCCAAATGCACATGCAGCATCTGTCCCACCGTTGATTGTAACACCCTTAAGGGGCTAAAATGTACCTTTGAAGCAATTAGCTCATACTCAGTCGCTCAGCGTTGCTGCTTGAAGATAACTGCATGTCAGGGGGTGCACACAGGGTCCTGTGCACGGCATTGACGGGTCATGCATGGGATCGACAGGTCACACACACTAGGAGCACCAATGACATTTACATTCACTTCTATCACTTGTTGAGAGGCTGGAAATTGTTCCTGAGTTATTTAGAAGGGGTAACTGAGATAAATACAGCTTCTAAGACAGAAATTTCCTCTAAAAACTGTGGTACATTCAGGAGAGGCGGTCCTGATCTTCCTGTTTTGCACTCTTCCCTCCTGTATCTCTAGAAAGAGAGAGTCTTGGGTCGCAACAGTGAGAACAATACCAAGGGAGACTCCCTGTCACTGTGCGTGGGCCTTCCTAAGCAGGGTTACTAATGACAGAGGTCAGCACAAGAGCCGTGCTGCACAGGTCTCAGAAGGAAAGTCTCTGAAGGGGACCAGCCCTGATCTCTGCAGCCAGTGGCTTAGGCAATCTGATTGGCTTATCACAACTGGAGGCAGTCCTTCCTCAGAGGGAAACTCCAGAGATCAAATAGCTGAAAAGCAGACAAAAAAAGGGTACAGGGAATGGAGCATGAGCTGGTATGCTGAATGCACTCCTTGACTCGCAGAGACGTAGCCTCCCAGAGAGGCAGAATGGGAGGCAGAGGCAGGCGGTTCTCGCTGTCCAAGCCCAAAGCAGCCAGCATTGGAGGAGGAGACCATGATAACAGGTGCTGCTGTTGTACTCAATTATAAACACAGAGGGATTCTGGCAAGAGTGATCAAGACTTTCAAGGTGGTATGGTGGGAAGGCCACCAGATGCCTTTCTGGACAACCAAAATAGAGTAGTAAATCCTTCCCCATAGTTCATGTTTGCCTTTTCAAGGAGCCACAGGGCGGTGAACTGTGTTCAAGTTGCAGTGATGATGCTGCAGCTGTGAAAGGCTGGCAGTTAACAGGCAGCTGTGGTGTCAGGTTGAAGGTCAGCTTGTCTCTACAGAAGAAGCCTTTGGATGCGTGCAGACATGAACTCCACTAGACAAGCCACTAGACTTACAGGGAGAGCAAAAGTGTATCACTCTGGGACTGAAGCCCACTGTTTTCAGTTTGTGGTCATGGCACATTTGTTTGCAAAGCAGTATTCAGTCAGCCACAAGTCACAAGGTTCAACCTTCTTGGCCTGTATTTCAGGAACCTTAAACAAACAAACACCAAATCATGCGATAAGGGAAAAATAAAATTTCCTGAGGAAATACTCCCAAGCATGACAGCAGAAGATGCCAAACTTTCACAAAATAATGAGTGAGCCAGGTTATTCTCCCAGGGCTTCTCTGAATCTTCATGTTGAATTTGAGCCTATGATTAATGCTAGGCTGCAGAGGCTCAATGCTGGGCTAAAGCATTCATGACATGGCATGGTTCAGCCTGCTAGGACCCACGCTGCCCATGGGGGTAGGATCCAAGTCCTGGCCAGTACTCTCCTTGTGCCAGTATGTCCCTGGCCTGCAGACCGGTGGTCTCAGTCTAGGTGTGAGTCAGACTATGAGCAATACAGGCAGAAGATTGCAGCTTGAGTGTAATATTGGTGTTGTAGGTAAGACAATCCTACAGATGTCCCCTTAGAAGTGAAGTCTGGCAACTTGTTTATGTAAAGTTGCGCAGATAGGAGTCACCTCTTTCTTGGGAGAGAAATGGAGAGCTGCCAAAGGGAAGTGTAGGGTCTGGCATGTACAGAAGGTGATAGGAATTCAGTAGGAGACCTGGATCCTATTCTCAGCGCAGTTGCTGACTCACGGACATGTTGAATAGGACACTTCTCTGTGGACCATCTCCATATTTAGCCAATGTGAAAGATTAACTCACTTGCTTTTGCAAAGTGCTTTAAGATCATTGGATGTCAAGTGCTGGACTGCGCCTGAGGGACGTTCTGTCCTTCACAAGGGCACTGAAGTTCCCAAAGTAGGTGTGCCACTCCACTGGCAAAGGGACACCTCTGACCTTTACATCTTCCTTGTACCGGTGTCACTGCGTTAGTACCAATCTTGGTGATCTCCTTATTTATTCCAGGTAGAGACCTAAGAACAATCATTTACCAATACAAATATTTATAATATAGATAAAAATACAAATTTTTCTTTAAAATAAATATTTTCCATCTATCCAAGCACTAGCTACTGCCTTTTGAAACAAACACTAATTGCTATTCTTATTAAAATATTTCTTTATGAATCCATCTTGGTTCTTCTGCAAATGAGTTGTTCCTTGAGTATATGTAGACTTCCTCCTGCAAGTGCTGGTGAGGTCTGGCTGTCAGTTTTGATATCCCCAGCCTCTGTTTCCCAAGACTATCTCCCCAAGGCTGAAAAATCAAGTCCTTTCTGAGGAGCAGGGTAGACTGAAAAGACTATCACAGAAAGCAATGGAAGACAGAGCTGAAAACATTAGAAAAGGTTTCCTAGCAATCTGCACAAAACACAGCCTGTGTTTCTTATGATGGGCTGTGCTTTACATCCCTATAAGTCATCTAGCCATCCTGAGTGTTGATGCTATGATATCATCAGATTATAAAAAAAAGATCAGACATATGAATAAGATTTGCAGATAATTGAAAGCACAAATTTCCTTAGAGGAGGCTGCAGCTCAAAAAGCATTCACTGAGATGTGACATGTGGCCACACCAAAATGCATCGCTTTCTAAAGTTACTCTGATTAATCAAATGTAAAATTTATACTAAAACAGAAAAAAAAGGAAAAAAAAAGATAACTATCATCAGTAATGCTTTTACTTTCAGAGAACATTATCAAGACCAGGACACAGAAGTTGAATGCACCATTAAGAAGTTTGTTGATGATACCAAACTTGGACAGGATGCCTTGCAGAGGGATCTAGATAAATTGAAACATTAGACTATGGTTAGTGGAATGAAATTTAATAGGTCAATATGCTGGATTCTGCACCTAGGCTGGAATAATGCCAGGTACAAATCTATACTGGGAAAGGAGCGGCTGGAGAGCTGCCCTGTAAAAAGGGATCTGGAGATACTGGTCAGCAGCAGGCTCAATATGAGTCAGCAGTGTGCTGTGGCAGCCAAGAGGGCAAACAGCATCACGAAGTGCATCAAAGACAATATGACTTGTTGGTCGAAAGAGGTGATTATCCCATTGTATTCAGAGTTAGGACAGTCTCACTGATTACTGTGTGCAGCTCTGAGTCCCATAATTTAGGAAGGATGTTAAGGTCCTTTAATGCATCCAGAGGAGGGCAACAAAGCTAATAAAAGGGTTGGAAGGAATGTCCTATGAGGAGCAGATAAGGACGTTGGGCTTTGTTGCTTAGTTTGGAGAAAAGCAGGCTGAGGAGTGACCTTATTGCTCTCCATAGCTTCATGAAGAAGACAAGTGTACAGGGAGGTTCTGAGCTCTTTTCCCTGGTATCCAGTGATAAAACTCAAAGGAATGATTCAAAGTTGGACCTGAGAAGATTTAGATTGGATATTAGGAATAATTTCTTTACCAAGAGGGTGGTCAAACACTGGAATAGTCTTCCTAGAGAGGTGGTCAGTATTGTTTAAGAAGCATTTGGACAATTCTCTTCATAACATTACCTTGGTCAAACCTGAGTTGGTCAGGTAGGTGGATTAGATGACCATTGTGTGTGTCTTCCAACTGAAATAATTTATTCCCTTTATTCCCTTTATTCCCTTTATTCCCTTTATTCCCTAGTATCATGACCAATTTCCTCACTGACAGCCACAATGTTGTTTGGTAGACAAGTTCAGTGTTGTTTGGTAGACAAGTGCCTGATTACTTCCATGGTAGACAGAATGTTCTGGACAGCAAACATTTCTTCAGACACTTGGATCTGTGGAAACTCAGGCTCACCTCCTCTGTAAGCAGGCAAGGGGAGAGCTGAAGCACAGCTTTCTTTTCTCCTGTTGTCATCCCTGCTGCCCTTAGCTGAGGGCTCAGGCCCAGGTGAGCAGCTGTGTCACATGCAGGGTGCATGGTATTTATAGTTAACCAAATTGTGGCATCTAATAATATAGAGCATCGCAAACACCAGCTGCTTGTGCAGACTTAATATGCCTCTGCTGTTGCTTTTTGCATCAGCATAGGTTGGCAAAGGATCCTTGTGGGATGCTACAGTTTCAAGTAAGGCTTTACAAGATGTCAAAGATGCCAATCAGTGCCATGACATATACTACACTACACTGATAGTATTCAGCCCTAATGCATCATGTCTTGTAGAGTGTTAGGGCAGCTCTTTGCTGATGAGTGGGTGAGTTGGGATCACTAGCAGAGTAGAGACAGACAAACAAAGGCAGCAGAAGGGGCAGGACAGGGATAATACCAACAGGCAGACGAGACTCCTATCCCATATGTCACCATTGTTAGGATTCAACTGGATGTGCCTTTTTTTCCTGATCAGAACCCAGGATCATAATTGTACTTGCATTAACTTTGCACCAAAACAGTCTGAAAATGAAGTGCCCAATACCATGTCAGTCTCCAGTGACGGTGGTGATTTTTCCTGCAAACTAGGAAAATCTGGGCTTATAAAGATACTCTGTTTCCTTTGCTCATGTTTTCCTGTTCAGTGAGCTCTATCTGGTTTGTGATGCATGAAGAGTACCCACAACATCTGTCAAAGAGTTGTC
This sequence comes from Tapera naevia, assembly GCA_033556795.1. Taxonomy (NCBI): domain Eukaryota; kingdom Metazoa; phylum Chordata; class Aves; order Cuculiformes; family Neomorphidae; genus Tapera; species Tapera naevia. The sequence continues at coordinate 11,058,777 of JAUMJJ010000246.1, read as the reverse complement.
CATGCTCAGTGGAAGTAATGCTGAGAGGAAACAGGGAGACAAGAGACATCCCTTTTACTTTCACTTGAGACAGAAATTACCAAAGAATTACCAAAGTAAATCAAGCATGCTCTCCTTCAGGAAGCAGACTATGGGGCAAAGACTCTTGTCTCCCTGCTCAGCACAGCCAGACCCAGTCCTGCTGGTGGCTCTCCAGGACTCCACCAGCCTCGCACCACCAGGGCTTTCTGGGATCAGTAAACAAACCCCTGTCATCCCTGGACATCTCTGGCATACTGAACGCTCAACTCTCAGCCTAGAGTGTGCCAACACAACTCTGGGGCAGCTGCTGAATGCTTCCTATGAAGAATTCCCATTCCTCTTGCATGGTCTACAGGCCCCTTTGGGAAATCTACAGTAAGGATAGGGTTAAAACAGTAGCAGAGCTTTTTTTATTGGTGAGATAACCTCTATAAGAAGTCAGACTGTGAAAGCACAGCCTCTGCAAAGTGTCCAGACTCTGCCAGCAGCATACAGCATCGGTCATAGTTTGCCTCTGCAATGGACCAGAGTCCCACAAAGGCAGTCCAATGCCGTAAAAAAAAAAAAAAAAAAAGAAAAGAAGGAAAGCACCATTTAAAGAATATGTTGCACATGAGAAGCAGGGTGTGTCGAATTAATTATTAAGGTATTGGCCATATGTTCATTTCCATTTCAGAAAACTTGTGTTAAGCAGGATCCCAAGCTCACGGACAGACAAAACAAATGATAAACGAGCATCTGCTTGTTTAAAACCCAGTATTTGACATGGTTTGTTTTCTTAAACAATTAAAACACATCTTGGCAGTCTCCATTCCATTCCGGAAGGGAACTCATATCTCTTCCTTTCACTTTGATTAAATGTTTGCTTGGATAAAATACTTAGTAATTTGATTTTTTGAAGTTAACTTGTTCACAGAAGAGACTTGACTAATGGAAGAGAATTTATACTTTTGGGGGCATCTCTCATTTATTTACTCTTTGTGCTGAAATTCAAGCAGGCTTACAACTTTCCCAACTAACCTGGATTACTTTAAGGAGAAGAGGCTACCGTTTAATTAAGGCTGATCAAAAAATTTTCTCCTCTAGTCTTATGTCATCCTAATGGACAACTGAAATGTCCACAAGTACTGCCAAGAAATGGTCCATTAATCTCTGAACTGCTGCTGATGTGTTTCTTTACACACAAAGGGCATCCTGTTTAAAAAGACTAGAAACACTACTAATGTACTGAAGGGCTACCACGCATTTCAAGCTTCTTCCTTCAGCTGCTCTGTAAATGTCTTGGTGTGCATGGTTGGCTCTTGGTGTGCCTTTCAGTTTCCCCACAGGTAAGCTCTAATCAGCAATTATAAAAAATAAAATAGACTAATCACATGCACTCCCAAGGGTTTCTAATATAACATGAAAAGCCTCTTGGAATGCAGTAATGGTTTTTCTATTTTAAAAGGAAACTGATTATTTGGCCCAGGTCAGCAATATGAAAATTCAGTGGGTAAGAAGGAATTTTGTGAATAAACAGTGAGAAATATTTAATTTGGCATAGGCAAGCAGAACATTGGAGAAGCATCCATTTTGCTGAAATATGGTATTTATGCTACTTTGACATTGCACTTTGTTTAAATTCATTATGATAATATAACCACATCTGTAAGAGACCAAAATGCCTGCTGTTCAGCATTTCCTTGTCTGCAAAATGTGTAGCTTTCTCTCCAATAGCAGAGGGAGCTCAGAGGGAGAGACAGTGACTGTGCTGCCTAGCTGGATGACGTTCATGTGTATGCCTGAGGACTAGAGAATGATGCAAAGAATTCTGCCAACTTCAGGCAGCATTAGTTTGGGCATTGGATGTGGCAGTTCAGTATGAGGCATCTCATTTGGTACCACTGGTGAAAGATGGCAGTGTCGACATTGAATCCACTTCTGGTTTGCAATGATCACAAATCAGATGGGATCTGATAGTCTGCTAGAAGTTCCACTCTTTTAAGAAATTACTTTCTATCCATCCCATTCTATCTTGTCATGGTATTGTTTTCAAAAACAGGATGGATATCAGCAGGAGGAAAGTCTGTGTCCTAGGATATTCTTTACACTGTGGAAGAATAGCTCTGTCATGCCAGGGTGCTTTACAGAAATCAAGTATTGAAATGGATAGCTTAAATTCTGCTTATGCAAAACATTCGAATCACTTTTTTCCACCAAGAAACGTAAAAAAAAAAAAAAAGTCTGAACTCTGTGCTTTAACTTGCTATATAAATAATATTATGGCGTTACCAGCAGGGTTACATTCTACTTGTTCAGAGAAGGCCAACTCAACATGAGCTGATTTTTGCACTCAAAAGTACCGAGAAAAGAGTGCCAAACTCTCCTCTACTCCGACCTGCTTTAAGGCTTAAAGAAATGCAAAATAGATGACAAAAAGAAGTAAAGTGGTGCAACTGTTCAGTGAGACAGCTGCCCTTGCAATACAGTCCAGATGTAGCTGGACTGTGAAGCAAATCCATTTGACTCTGTATTGTAACAGACTCAGTGACACGCACAGTCAGATACCTTTCAGTGAAGGGATAGTAACTGTAAAGTGGCCAGGTGTGATTGCAAGGCTGTTTCCATCCGCTTGGGCAGACTGGGAGGGGTGATCAGGACTCAGGCCAGCCTCTGCAACAGGGCAGACTTAATCCTTATCAGATCAGGAAATTATACCCAAAATCGGTGCTGTGTGAAAGCAGAAAATGAGACACTGGAAACAAGGAATGTCCTGCAGGATGCTTCCAGCATCCACTGGAAAAACACAGCATAGAAGTGAGGATACAGGCAGAACGAGGTATGTACAGAAAGAGAGCAAGGAAAACCAGAGACCTCCTGTGCACTCCCTGCCTCACAGCCTTTTATAACTTTCTCACCAGTTTCCTTTCCTAGCTGGAAACTTCTCATGCTTAGTTACCAGCTGAAGCCACATAGCAAAACATATGCGTAATTCATTCGTGCATATAGAGCTAATTACATGCTCCACTGGTTGGCTAAAGGAATTCACACATCCCACCAGCCAAATAGTTTTGGACCAAGGGTTTGAACAGCTAAGGAGTCTACATTACATTAACTAAAATTTTCAGTAAAAGCATGACTGTGAGAGGAAAAAATACGTACACATCTAAGAAAAGTTTCAACGTCCTTTAGAAATGAACCATCTGAGTAAGTTTGTTACAGATGATGTCCATATGGTACTTCACAGGCAGGTGTGAACTTGCTCTGTCTGCATTCAGAGCTGTCTGAGCACAAGGAAGTCTTGGACAATAAGGTCACTAACTTTTGGCTGTGCATGCTGCTAGCACAGCCACTCAGCTCTCTTTACTGAGACACAGGGAGACCTTCTTTATGCCTGCCTGTGTAGCAGATATTCATACAGGGGCATCTGCCTTTTACACGGACACATCTTTGCAGAGAATAGGGCTTTGTTTAAGAAGACCCACCAACTATTCACTGCCAGAGAGACCAAGAAGGAATTCAGACAGGATCCTATTGCTTGAAGCCCTCTGATTGTAATTTATCTAAATGGTCAATAATTGCATAAAGTCACAGCTAACTGACCAGGTTAAGACTTTTTCAGAAAGCCAAGGGTCTAAAAGTCAGCTACTAAATCCACATGCAAGCACTTCAATAAAGACAGCTTAGTTTTCAGAGTAGCCAAGCCTCACAGCTCTTCCCAGGGTATGTAGAGGCATGCAGCACTTGTGAAAATCACCTTACCAGGATGTGGCTATGGATGTTGGACAGCTCATTGTAGGCATCAGCGTTGGCACGTGTTGGTGGCGTGCCAGTGACGGTACCTATAAGACATCAGCCTGTGGGAGCCACATGAAGGAACTGAAATTCTAGCCTTGTTGCTCTGCGTCTGGCTGCCAGATTCTGACTTGTTTTTTGTCTCTTGCCTCCTCCTCCTCCCCCACCCTCCATTTTAATTCCTTTCCACCGCTTTCACCCTGCTGTGGTCTTTGACCTGCTCTCGTCCCTCCTGGTTTCTTCCTTGAGAACATGCTCTTGCAAGGAAAGGAAGACAGAGTGAAACATTAGACTGCATGTTACGATGATTAAAAGGCATGTAAGAAAACCAATGCTGTCATTTTAATCTCTCACTAATGTTCATTGGCATGTCTTTGAGATAGGGTACCATGCTGACAATAGTGATGGACAGGGTGTGAGATTGGCCCCTTGAACCCAGAGGCCTCCCAGGAATAGATCATGTCTAGACCTGGTTTGCATCAAGGGCCAAACCGGATAAGCTGATTAGCCAATTAGAAATAGTTCAGCTAGTGGAGTAGAGCGACCAAAGAGACCTGAAACTGGAGGTCATGTGGATATCACAACTGATTAATAACCCTGCAGTGATGTGGAACCTAGGAGAGGCTGGCACTGAAGGCAGAGGAGGAGCCCAAGTACAAAACCAGGAGATGAACAGAAGTTTTGTGTGTGTGTGTGTGTGCATGTATGTGTGGTTTTTCTCTCTAGAACCTGACCAAGAAGAAAGATCAAACATCAGACCCAAATGTAAAGAATGATGGTATCTGGTTCCCCAAAATTAGTCTCTGGTATATGTCCTTTAAATACCGCATGAAAGATTCTCTCTCTAGAGGTTTCATTTCCTATCATCTTTACTGATGTATTGGGTTTTGGTGCTTTATTCCTGTCAGTGTCTACTATAAATGGATACTACTAATACCAAATATGTGGTGTGCCTTGCTGGCAAGGTGGTGTTACCCACCCTCATTGCGTTTCACACTGGGTAAGCTTTGAAAAATGGTTCCTCAGCAGAGGGGAACACACCCCTCTGCACCCTGTGCAGACTCCCTTCTCATTCAGTCCACCTGGAGACAGGAAGGCGGCAGAAGGGTAAAATGAGGGGCCCTTGTGTGTACACACAGATGGAAGCAGGTGCTGATATCCTGCTCTGTGTCTCATACCTGCCCTGCTCCCTGCTCACATCAACATTTCTAGGAGAGAAGGGAAAGTTGTAGTCTGCTCCGGTCAACTGTAGCCCAGCAGGCGTCTTTCACCCTGGCATACCTGAGGCATTGAGGAGCTGTCAAACAAGACATCGTCAAACATCCTCAAGTAACAGAGAACAACCTGCTGCTGGTACAGTGGAAATACCCATTTTGAGCATATAGGAAAAATGTCCATTTTTTTAAAGAAGGAGTATGTCCAAAGGTAAAGATATGATTCAAGTGGATGAATCCCTTAAGCTTCTTTGTTTTAAATATTGGCTTTAGCTCTGTGATTCATAGGCCAGATTTGTGCACTCAGGTACCCAGGCCTTTTGGAGAGGCTGTCCAAAGTTGTCTGCACCTGCAATTCACCTTAAACAAAGATGTATATCTAAATTTTTCCTAAAATCTTTTCAGGGTGAAGATCTCTTTCCCAGAAAACTCCTTCCAGTATGCCACTCTCCTGACCATTAGGAAGGTTTTCCTAAGCGATATCTGATCTGCATCTTTCCTGCTGCATGTAGTTCTCAGGCTGGGAGAACAGGTCAGTTCCTTCTCTGTAGAAGCCTTATTTCATGCCTTTTCCTCAGTTAAACAGCCTCCATGCAAAATTTTTCTGTAATTCATATTTTTCCCAGCCGTCCGTACTATTACATTAGTTCTCTCCTGCCTTTCTTAAAAATCGCACGTCTTCCAGAAGTGTGGTGCCAAAACTGGACCATGTCTTCCTCAGTGGTGAGAAGAAGATATTGTCCAAGATCTGTTCCCGTTCATACATCCCAGGATAGTAATTGGTATTTTCACAGAAGTATGACTCAGTTGGCTCATTCCACAATTCTTTCTGTGATCCACCAGAGTTCTTCTCTGTTCTTTTCTGCAAACTTTCTAAAAATTCTTCCTCAATATGGCCTTAAACTGCTGAAGTTTATGCTTTGCATGTGTCCCCATTGAATTGCATTCTATTTTTTTTTAAGAACATTCATCCGGTTTGGCAAGATCATTTTAAATTCTGATCCTGTCCTCTATCAGTCTCACAAATAATCCCTGCCTGGTGTCATCTGTAAATTTAATAAACATTCACAATATTCTATTATGAGGTCATTAGCAAAAATATTCAACACTAATTCCAGATGGTCTCTTACATTTCTGGGCAACGCAGAATGTGTTGAAGCATTCCCATGACTGACAATTCCCTCAATTTGTGTCGTTACTGAGAACTTTGGGTCTGGGTTCTGTGGTCACCAAGGTTAGGAAAAACTCTTGCATGTAGATGAAGTGAGCATTCCTGCTGATACAGCATGCTACATCTCCTTCCCACTTAACAACTTGAAAGAGTTGTATGTCTTCCTAATCTGAAGGAAATAAACAGATCAAATTCTGCTTAATAAGATAGGCACTTTTCTTCCTTGTCTTCACTTACTCCTAGTGGTATATTTATGTCCTCAAATCATCCCTATTATTAAAACCTCATTCTTGAGCTGAGAGAAATCTATTTCAAGGCAACTGCTTTTAATTTCAAGAAAGAGTCACTTCTGATTCATGTGAGCAAATGGTGGGTTGAAAAATTTCAAAGTAGTGTCCTATCACCAGTACCTACACACACACAAAATGTGTTTGAACCTCACCACAAAACACTTTCTTACCTATGAGATAATGTTTTAGAATGAGGACAATGTGCAGCGAGTACAAACCACTTGGTCAGTATGTGCTTACGTATGAACCATAGCAAACTACAGGAAGATCTTAAAATTAGGAAAGATAAGGCTATTTGTCACGATGCAACAGAGATACAAAAGATAGTGCATCAGTCTTAGATGTTGGGACCGTAATGAAAGAAGCACGGTGAAATCAGCATTTAATAAACTTCTCTATATTCTTACTGGGAGTCTTAATATAGAATTTTCTTAATATAGGATAGTTTACAGAATCACTGAAATAGTAGACATGCTTGAACCACTCATATGACAGGAATGCTAACAAAAAAGGATACTGCTTGTTCAAGAAGAATGAACACCAAAGAGAGAAAAGGAGTGTCACTTTGTGAGCCCAGTATGTTTAATTTTCTTCTGAAATCCAGAAGATGGATTGAGTTAGCCTTGCTGAAAGGCAGCAAAGGTGGAAAGAGAATACCATTGTTAGAATTTACTGGGGTCTATTAAATGCCATCTAGCCACAAAGATATGATGTATGAGGCTCTTTGGAAGTAACTAAGCACAGGTCTTGTGGGAAGTGGAAGCTTTTAGCTACAATTAGAGGTGGTTTTTGAAAAAAATAAAGAGTTCGGGATCATCCAGCCTCTCCAGAATCTTTATGATGTAGTAGACTTATCACAACTTTTTTTTTGATTCAGAAGATTGAGAAAGGCATTAAAGGGAAAGGTCTTCGGGGTTTTAGTTTCAGCACAAGGAAAGATCAGTTTAAGGAAGGGAAGGTGGAAAGCAATGTGGATGGACGTTAACATGAAAAGGTAGATTTCATGGTTCTTGGGGAGGCAAGTCAGGAAAAGAGAAGGAAAAACAATCTGATGGGTTTCAGACAGACAGACTTCAATAAGCTTAGGAAACTGACACACAGTATATTGTGGGAAACTGCCAAGAGGACTTAAAGAGAGTTAGTAGTTCCAAAGAAACATTGCTAAAGGCAGAAGTGCAGATGCAGATTAAAGACCAGAAATGGAAAAGACACTGGCTTCTTTTCATTGACCTCAAAGACGAAAGGGAACCACAAAAAGTGGAAACAAAAGCAGATGTCTGAGTATGAACACAGCCATGTAAAACAAGGTCAAGAAAACTAAAACTAAAGTAGCAAGAGACCCAAAGGTAACAGAATTCACTAAAAGGACAACAAAGGAAAGTGCTAGCTCTCTGCTCTGCGAAGAACTAACTTCCACCTAAAATGATCAAAAGTAAGGATGTAATTAATACAGTTAGTACCAATAGAAAATAGATAAGAATATAAGGCTAGCACAGGGAAAGAACAGTCTTGAGAGCATTGAGGAAAAAAAGATTTTACACACAAAAGAAAAGCTGTTGTGTTACTGTGCATCTCAGCAAAACACCTGATTCCAGAATAGTCCTAAATAGTTGAAGAAATAGTCTGAAAAGGTGTCATCTGGGATGACAGAGCAAGATGAGGGGATTGAGTTCAGGTAGATTCTGGAGACTGCACAGGTAGTAAATTTTATGATGTTTTAAGTGTACGAAGACATTTTGGTTAGAAAAGAGTCTCTGGGAAAATGTTTAGTGGGGTAGCTGAACCCGAGACAGCAATGATGATAGGCTGGTGTGGAAAAGGCAAATTTTCACATGGAAGTGTACAAGCGGGACTTCAAGCCTGCACACCATGAAAAATGATATTACGCTCTACTCAGCAGTGGGAAGGTCTTCAGTGAAATATTATTCCTTAAGATTAAGGCACACACTCACACAAAATGAAGACCAAGAACTGCCAGAAATGTAAAAAATGCAGTTTATGAACTGCACATCTGCCTTTGCAATGAAACTATAGTTGTCTAACATTAACAGATAGTTGGATTCCATTTTATCAAACTACGTTCCCCTTTCCCCTGGAGGGGGTTTGGACATGACACAGAGAGAATCACTCTCTCATTTTGTACCTATGTCAACATGATCACCTTGTGCAGGCACATCCCTGAATAAAGGGAATACATGAGACATCACAGAGTCATATGCTTGGGAAGGACCTTTGAAAGTCACCTGCTCCACCTCTGTGCCGCTTCACATCCAAGTGGGAACAGACATGGTAACAGAACTAGAAGAACAACAACAGCAAGTGTTTCATTCGCAGACCAAGAGCTGTTGAGCTCCTTGACCGTTCAGATATCCTGCCGGCCATATGATATCTCCAAGACAATTCCTAATCTCTTGTTGTTCACAGGTACCTACCTCATCATTCTTGCCTGCATAGGACCTCTGCCTTCAGTTGGTCCATCCCCTAGCCACTTTGATGTGGCAAGGCAACACGAAATCTCAGCATCCCTCTCCTTGCACTGCACTAGGCAGGCCATAGGATAATGTACAGTCATAAGGGAGTAGAATAAATAGGGCAGACAGCTGGTAGACAGCTGCATCACATTCTCTGACCCCTGTTATATCTCCATTAGGTTTGTTTGTATATAGTGCTGTACAGAAAGGCTAACTGGTGGCACTTTGAAGGAGAATTTTTCTATTACTCATCTTCTTCCTTCACATGATTGCTCCTTTATTTATTTAGCTTTCCACTCTCATTCGAGTTGGCAATAATTTAGTGCAGATGTTTTATCTTTCTGTAATTTATTAATATTGACTTGCTTTCCCCTCCCTTTTCTATAAACGTTTTTCAAATGTTCACACTACGACTGTGTGACTTCCTTCACTTGCCTCCATGTGAGTTGCAGGCTTGCAAAGAGAAAACGTACTGGAGGCAGACCATATCAGCTACAGTGCTGCAAGCAGCTAGAATCAACAGGCCACCCTTGGCCAAGGAAGGGAAACTGGTAATGAGCTCGCTCCAGCCTCCTTGCATGTACAGAAAATCTCCTAATGCTCAACAAGAGAGCAGAGCCATGCAGGAAAGTTGCAGAGAGTAGGGAAAACAGCCAAGATTAAACAGAAGATGGGTATCTTCTCCTTGGGATCCTCAGTTGACTTATTTTCCTCTCTCTGAAGAGAGATGGACTTCTGGTGTTTGCAAAGACACTAGGAAAGTGACCTTCTTCAAAATGTCACTGAGGAGGCCTCCAGCCACTCATTCACCCAGAGCTAGATGCAGCAAAGTGCAGAAGTGGTACTACCCAGGGGCATGATTTCAGATAGAAGGATAGTGCAGTGAGTCAGCAAGCTTTTGCTTCAGTTATGCAGTTGTTAACCTCCTGAGGAAGGACTCCAAATGTTTCTGCCTAGCAGACGGACCCAGCTCTTGACATTCACTCCTGCACAAAGCACGGATGCCACAAACAGTTCATTAAAAAGAACAATAGGGAGGGGACACTACCTGTGTTGTAATCTGACGTTCATAGCAGTGACGCCTGCAAGAGAGACTTGCATTTTGTTCTCTGCCTACCATGGGAAGGTCCAGCTCCATGTTTTCCAATGCCTGAAGGGCAGTCCAGCTGCCAAGACTTAAGTTAGTCTGCCTGGCAGACAGAAGACTTAGCCTGGAAGGAGGGAAGTCCTGGATCCCACCCTTTGCTCCATTATTGGGAATATGTCTTGCATTAAATAATTATTGTGAAGAAAGCAGAAGTGGCAAGAAAACAGAAGAGCATCCAAGACATAACTGGGGATCTTCAGCACTAGGCTGTCAACAACCTCCGATCTTAAAGATGGAAAGAGCAGTAGGAGTACAAGTTACTGTTTTTCAACTCTTCCAGCAAGGCAAGCACAATTCTTTGAGTGTCTTTATAATGATGGAGGTTGGAAAGCACCTGTTTAAAAGAGCTTTCCTTGGAAGAATGAGATGGGTACCAAGAGTTGAATTCTACCCCGAATTTCTGCTAGTTCTGTAAGACAACAACGGACTAGCAGAAATCATTGGGGTCCATCAGCCACTGGTTCTCCATCCCCCTAAATGTGCAGCTGGTGGTGACTGGCAGTCCATGGAGATCAATGGCATATCTAGCACCATCTGTGCTTGCTGTCTGCATGGCATGGATCCACGATACGCAGCACACCCAAAAACTTAAGGAAAGAATGTTGTTTCCATGACCCCAGAACACTACAAATGTATTCTGGAGCTACTGAATGCATCAAGAGGTCTCAGAATAGCATTTTACAAGATGTTTTTAACACTCACGATGTTATGTGTATGTGGATCAGTCTGGGTAAAGCAAACTGCATCTCTTCTACAAGGTTTCCAGAGAAGATCTCCAAAACCTTGATGCCTCCAAAGACATTTAGGCCAAGGAAGAATTCAAATCCAATCAGGAGAGGAGACAATATCTTTCCATACCTTTGTGCTTACCTGTTTCTGCCCACACTGTTTCGGCACTTGCAGGAGCAGTCCAGCATGCTAATTCAACTCCAAGAGGGAAAAGTATTTCCAAATGTTCAAGATCAAACCATAAGGGTAGGAGAAACAGGAAGTTACAGGAGTTTTTTTCTTCTTCATCCTCAGAACAATGAGAATGGGTAATGCTGGCAAATAAGCATGCTAGTCCTGTGCCCTTGCTGCAGTCACACACCTTTATGGGTGGCCAGGCTGATATCTGGAACAGTGAGTACTATTCTGTACTCATCTGCCCCATTTGTCTGAGCTGAGGAGCCTTTCAGCTTACTGTCAGGAAGTAATACACTTCTGGATGTGCATGGACCCCTTTACCCTAACTTTAATGTGATGATCAAGATGTTGAAAAAGTCATGCTGTAAAAAAAGGGAGCAAAATCCAAGAGTGCAAAATCACTGCCTCATGACCAAGCACGTTGTGGTCCTTTGCAAAGGAAAACAATATTTCCTGACTGCAATTCCAGAGTGAAGACAGGATAGACCAGAAGGAGTGAGAGTCATTTTTCAGCGCATAACACTGTATTCCCTTTCTCCTCCTTCTAAGACCCTGGGTGATACAGCTATCAACTCTGCTTCACAGATCTCCTACAGGTATCTCATCATCTCTCTACCCTCCACACATACTGCCCCTTTTTCCATGTTTTGGCTGCAGCCACTGTCTGCTCCCTTGCCTGACCTTGTGCTGTGGGATGTGCGCTCCTAACAGCATGAAGCCCCTTTGACTGACTTACCGGAAAGTGAAATCTTCACCTAGTGGACATAATCCCCTTGTCATAGAGCAAAAAGTCTGCATTTATATCCCAATGCCCTCCCTTATGCTCTATTAATATAGATTATTTCATGTAGGCACAAGGAGAAAAGCTTCATGGGCAATGGTGCAAACTGTGCTGTGGTCACAGTTTATACTGTACCACACTCTCACAGGGCACAGCCATATGTCCTCCACAGCCCAGGGATGTCTTGCAACTTTCATATATCGCCCGTTGGCTCTGGAAGTTGTCTCCCCTTCATTGAGGTCAACAACACGAGCCCAAATCCTCAGATGCCATGTGGGATGTATGTCCCATGGAAAGAAGAGACCTCCAGCCCCAGTCACTACCTGCTAGCGTATCTCCACTGAGGTCAGCTTCAAGCACGGCCTGTGGAGCAGGGATGATAAAGTACACTACAGGAGGGAAATCTGACTGACACCGATATCCGTTTTGGCTCTTCCATAGAAGTGTTAGCACAGAATTAAATGTATATTCTGAAGCATTTTACTCATCTCTGTCCCAGCTCATTTCTTGTCCTTACAAAGGCAGTTAGCAAGCCCAAACTGTCATAAAAGTCCATTAGGATCCAATCTTCTCTAAGCAGCTCACAGTGCAAAAGAAGATTTGAAACTTCAGATAAAATTTTGCTGCCAGGAGTTCAGCTCCATTCTCCGGCTCTGCGGGATGCAGGGTGTGCTGTGTGGGGGATGTGGTGCCACACTCAGAACTGGTTGAATATGATTCACGATGGCACAAAACTCAGACCAATAGGGAAGTGGTGATGATCCTGTCCCATCAACCACCTTCTGCTCTTTGGAGTTTATTGTGGAAAAAAACAACAATGTGACTTGCTTATCGAGATGATTGTTTGAAAATGATAGTTTGAAGTCTTGGGTGGCTTAAGGAGTATCAAGCTGATGGAAAAGATACGGTGATTTTTCTGCAAAGGAAGTCAGGGGATAAAGAAACAATACAAATGATTTCACAAATAGAAGCAGAAGATGTTTTGTAAGTTACTAGGATAAATCTGTCTCCACACTCGGGAGGGAAAACAGATAACTGGAAACAGAGAACAAGACAAAATGCAAATGAAGGATCTGGGTAACATCACTGAGTTGTGTGATGCCCCTCCAAGACCCACTTCAGAGCCTATTTAAATCAATGAGTGACTTTCCGCTGACCTCAGTGTACCAGATCCTGTTTCCCCAAAAATATGTCCTCCTAGCAAGAGGCAAGTTGATGACATAGGAACTCCCACATGTCTGAGAAATGGGAAGACATGCAGGGAACAAGGGATTTCAGATACTGGAACTGGGCTTCTAGTTTTCCAGGCAACGTAGTAGTCTACGTTAGATAACAGTGTCTTCTTGTAGGTGCAGTAAAGTTTCTATAGCCAAACAGTATCTATGGATAATGAAGTCTTGGTCAAGCCAAAGCAGTGCCCTGACTTCAGAGGAACAGCAATGGATTCACATAAAGGAGCAAGTCAGCATGCCCATTTAGAGGGGTGTCAGTTGCCAGTAAAAAGAAAACCAGTGCCACTGTCTGGGTGAAGCTGTCCACATTAAGTAGAGGTCAGTGTTCATATCTTTGTGTCTTTTTCTACCAGAGCAGTTTCAGCAAGACTGTGTCTCCCTCACGTTCACTCTGTCTGCCTCTCTCCACAACTGCTTTATGAATTTCTGTGTCTGAAACGTTTCTCCAAGTTCCAAAACAATAATTAGAGAGACTTAATCTTCAGTTTTCCTGCAGAGCATGACTGCACAGACAGGCAGCACATAAATATTTCAGTCAGGAGGGGGCTGGATTCTTTGTGACCATTTCCCCCTCCATTTTTGAGATGGGTGGTACTGGGGAAGTATCTGCTTACATGTCTAAATCATAGGATTAAAAGCTCTACCTCCCAGGAGCATACAATCAAATCTTAGTCAGTCCCACAAACTCCAAAGGCTCACCAGGAGTAAGAAAGTTAGAAATGCTGTAGAAACTAGACCTAGACTCCAGCCTTAGACATGATGGATTTTCTTAAAATAACCAGCCTGGCCTGATTGTACTTGGCCTAATGCTCCCTCTTCTGAGAGCCATCCTGTGTCAAGGGAGCAGTTGCAATTTGGAGAGGAATAATTTCCACAGATATACAGTCCACTGTAATCACTCATATACACAGCACTGTAAATTTATATAAACAAACTGCCATAGTAGGCCCTTTCACCTAGGGGATTTTGGTGTCACAGCTAGGGTGAGATAAAAAGTATCGACAAGAGGAAACATGTAGGGTGAGGTGTGGCTGTGAAGAGGTTTTAGTGTTATAAAATGGGTAAGAAGTATTTATGATGTGAGCAGGATCCAATTTAAATCGTTACAACCAGATCCCCTGAAGTACTTCAACTACCTTTGAAAATGTGGGTCTTAAAATATTATTCAGGGTGAAACATTCCCAGTACAGCAAGCTGTTCTTTTTCTATGGTCTTTTCAGCATCCTTTCAGGTGATGAAAAAAAAATCCAAAGACCCTGGTTTCCTAAGATCCCAGAGTTACCATCTGAACTGGCAGAAGCACAAAGAGGAGATTGAAGCTGCCTGGATGCTGAAACTTAATTAGGGGTAAATAAATCATCCTTGCCTGAGAAGTCAAGAAATTACCATATTCAATGGTGCCCGGGATGTTTTGGGCTTTTTTCTTGCTGAATGAGAGCCAGTAACAGGACAAGAAAAGACGAGACAAAGAGGGCCATTAAAACAATGTAGCAGAAGTAATCTCATAATGGAACTAACTTAATGAAGGCACAGCTTTATTTTCTTTTACAAATATCTCTGAGAGTTTCCACACATCTATTTCACTTACACAGGTAACACTCTCACACCATCATCTGTATGTGGATGGACACTGAGTCTTACTTTATCACTGATCCCCCAAAGCCCTTAAGCAATCTGATATTAATAATGTTGCAAGGCTAATCACTTAATAATAGGACTCCCTGCAAACCAGACACCTCTACCACACGCCATGGGAGGAGAAGATGCTTTGCATGCATCATCCTGTCAGCTGAGTTTATTATTCTTGCATTCAAGACAAACTGCAGCAGCCAAATTCTGGCCTGTATAAATTCCAAACTCAGGAGTCCAACAGGCACTGGGCTTCTTGTTAAAAACACACACACATGCATAAATCCAGCCTGGTAAATAATACGACATCTTCCTATTCCCAGCAGATCTTTCAAGAGCTGATGTTTTATTTGTTACCTGGGGTGGTCTTCAGAGCAGCTGTATAAACCATGGATAAGGAGTGAATACATGGGCTATGTGAAGACAACAGGCAGGAGAGATTTCTGGCCATATGCAGACCATGCTGCTTTGTGCTAATAAAGCTTTGTTGTATGTCATTTAAACAGACACCAGACAAACAAGCTCTGGGCTTCAGAGTCTTTATCTCTTCTGTTTACCTCTCCCCAGGATTCACAACTATATCTGTTAAGCAAAGAACATAGGCATCTAAGAGGCACAAAAAGGATATAAAACCCTCAGAGCTCAAGCTAAAGTCTTCTTAATGGGTTTGCTGAAGAAAATAATTCTTTCCTGTAAAACATCTGTACTGGTCTCTATCGAGATGATGAGCTGGCAGACCTGTAGGTCTGGCTAGGAGGAATCACTCCTGGATTTCTTGCAGAGAGGATACTACGAATGAACAGAAGTAAATTCCCTCAGTCTTCTCTTTGAATGTGTTTAGCCTCCCAGTGATTCTGGCTAGGTTGTGCAAATGCAGTTGCTGACTTGGCTTTGTGACTAGTTACAGAACTTCCAAAGAGTGGAAAAGAAAGAAACATTTTCTCAAAGGTTTCTTGTTATTGAAGAAAATAACAAACAACAAAAAAACCGCTAGCAGCATCCCTGTAAGCTTGAGCCAGAGGTGACATCCTCTGGCACTGGATGAGGCTGGGTTTGAACATATATTAACAGCGGGTCCAAGTCCATGGTCCAGGAAGTCTGGCTGCCCAGTTCACCCTAGAGTGTGTAAGAGCGAGATTTGTTTCCCTTATAGGAAACTATTTTGGATAGCAACAGCTATCAGCATATGGATAGTGTATAAAGCCACTACAGTAAGTCCTCTGACACTCCAGGTTAAAGGAGATGGAGAACCTCCCTCTTTGTACTTGTTTCTGGCAGTGCCAGGCCTTCCTCTTTCGTGCATATAACACTCTAGCACGCAAGAAAGCACTGATGCACTGCCGTGGGCTCTTCCACATCGTCTCTGAGCTCTTAATTGCTGCCAAAGGGAAGAAAAGACTACCAGCCCTCATTTTCCCAAGGGCCAAGTCCTGCTGAGACTCTGAATGCACAAATGTACCAGTGCTACTAATTCAGCCTGAGAGATCAATAGCTTTTGCCACTGTTAAAAAATGAAACACAAACCAGTTGCAAGGATATCAGGCAGTGGGAGCAGAGGGTGAGGTGACATTTCCTCTCCCCAAAGCTATAAGCTGCAGCAGCTGACTCCAGAGCTCAGCCCCAGAGAAGATGACTTAGTGCAACCTCCCTCAAGTTTCCATCTCAGATCTCTCATGAAGGAAAATTCTCTGCAGTTATTGAAACAGATTTCTATTTTCTGTCTCTTTGACAGGATGTTCATGAATAAAAGAACTTGATGAAAGGGGCTGACTCGCTGAAAGAGAAGTTAAATTGAAACTGCAAAGTGTCCCCTGTTAAAGTAAGCAGCATGGCGATCATGTGCCAGACTTTGGAGCACTTGAAACTGGGCAAGAAATGTGCCCTATTACAAGAAAAACAAGGGCACCTAAGGAAGATGAGGGAAGAAAGGCTTCTTATATTTACTTAGGTCAGCCCTTTCTCTACACTCTTCCACCCTACACCCTGCCCTTTCCACAATAAGGGACCACCTTCTATTTCCAAAAAACTGAGATTTGGTCTGATGTGCCAACAGAAAGTAAAATGGAAGAGTTTATGCGCTCCCTACTGTTTTACTGAAGCTCTTTCCTGAAATCCTAGAAAAAGGCCTGCAGGGAAATGAGACTTCTTCCTGCAATGAAAGCGAAATGAAGCAAAGTCTCTGCTAAGGGCTGACAGAAGGATGCTGTGTCCAGGAGATACCTTGGAAGATGCTCTGCAGCTTTGTACATCTGTCGTTTTGCTCCTGGCCAAAGAAAAGAACCATGGAAAATGCTTCCTTAACCAAATGCTAGATGGACTGGAAAATCAAACTAATGCTGGTTTGATTTTCCGCAAGAACCTAGAAAATCTGATCCCAAGCCCTGTAGCGTGTTCAAGCCTATGCTATTTTTTAATACCGCTTTTGGCAGCACATCAGGTGAAAGACAGATTCCATGTAGCATCTCATTCTACTTACAACTTCCAAGCTTTGGATGTCACGGGCATGCTGCTTGTCCCCATTTTTCAGCTGCATGTTGATCCCACCATTATCAACAGCTGTATGACCAGAATCCCTGGTGCTCACAGCTAACCTCCTCTATACATACACGCAAATTTCTACACACTCAGGAAAAGGTAAGGGTGCTTTCCGCAGCATAGTCCTCAGCATCTCTCCCTCAGCTAAAAATGGGTGCTCCCATGCTGAAAAGGCTGTGTTCATGTCCATGAGATACGCCACAAAAGCCAACAGTGGTCCACTACCTCCAATTTTGCAATACCAGGTGTAAGCAGCTGATTCTCTCTCTCTTCAGTTCCTGATTCCTCAGCAAGTAAATAATTTCTTTTACTTCTGTGGCATCTGTGTAAGGACTGCAGTGGAACAGTGTCCCAGCCAGCTTGTTTCAGTCTGAGTACTTTGTTGGGATCATTTATGAAAGGAGGTGCAATTCCCCTTCCCCTGAGCTGTGTACACACACTGCAACAGCATGAGCCGGATCCCATTACTCTGTTGAAATCTTATATCAGGCATTACAAACTGAACAAGTAATTACATGACTGGCATTTTAAACATCTCCTGCTGAGTTTTTATGACTGAGAAAAGTAGCAAACGGGAGTTACAGTTTTTCTTTTTGGCCTTCATGTTACTCAGTTCTTCTGCACAGCCTTCAGCTCCCTTATTTCCACAGCTTCTCTTGGGGACTGTCACTTACTTGGGCTGACGCATCGCATGTATAGCTCCCTGAGCCATCCTGGAGGGCACCTTCCCAGAACCATGCCAGGCAGCATCTAGGAGCAAGGGAATATACCGAACAAACATGTCATTTTCAACCTACTGGCCAGAGGATGGAAGCAGAATAAAAGATGGAGCTAAAAGAAGGAGAGCTTTGCAGTGACACCAGGGAACGGTATTGGGTCCAGTCCTGTTTAATATCTTTGTTGATGATCTGGATGAGGAGATTGAGTCCATCATCAGCAAGTTTGCAGATGATACCAAACTGAGAGGAAGGGTTGATCTGTTAGAGGGTAGGATGGCCCTACAGAGGGACCTGGACAGATTGGAGAGATGGGCTGATTCTAATGGGATGATGTTTAATAAGTCCAAATGTCGGGTACTTCATTTTGGACACAACAATCCCATGCAGAGCTATAGACTGGGGACAGAGTGGCTGGAGAGTAGTCAGGCAGAAAGGGACCTGGGAGTGCTGGTGGACAGGAAGCTCAACATGAGCCAGCAGTGTGCCCAGGTGGCCAAGAAAGCCAATGGCATTCTAGCCTGCATCAGGAATAGTGTGGAGAGCAGGGCCAGAGAAGTTATCGTCCCCATGTACTCGGCACTGGTCAGGCCTCACCTTGAATACTGTGTACAGTTCTGGGCCCCCCAGTTTGGGAAAGATGTCAGGATGCTGGAGTGTGTCCAGAGGAGGGCAACGAAGATGGTGAAGGGGCTGGAGTACAAGCCCTACAAGGAGTGACTGAGAGAATAGGGACTGTTTAGTCTGAAGAAGAGGAGGCTCAGGTGAGACCTCATTGCTCTCTGCAACTACCTAAAAGGAGGTTGTAGTCGGGCAGGGGTTGGTCTCTTCTCTCAGGTGACCAGTGACAGAACTAGAGGGCATGGACTCAAGCTTCGTCAGGGAAAGTTTAGACTTGATGTTAGGAAAAAGCTCTTCACTGAAAGGGTGATTGGCCATTGGAATGCGCTGCCCAGGGAGGTGGTGGTGTCACCAACCCTGGAGGTGTTTAAGGGGAGACTGGATGAGGCACTGAGTGCCATGGTTTAGATGATGGTGTTAGCATTGGGTTATAGGTTGGGTTATAGGTTGGACTCAATGATCTCGGAGGTCCTTTCCAACCTTATGATACTGTGATACTGTGATACTGTGATAAACCCGCTGTTCCGGAACCTCCTGAGCTGTAGCAGTAGCCATTAAACATGTTCATAGAAGGATAACAGAATTTTCCTATATGGGCTTTGAGATTTGGTGAAAGGTCTTACTCCAGAGAGGTGTTTTACCCATCTCTGCAGAGCCCCTGCTTATGGGACCCTCTTGCCTTCAGCACCATCCGAATATCCTTGCAGTGCTTAGAGCACTGCAACTGCCCCACTCCCCTGAGGCCAACTGTCCTGCTTTTGCCTCCAGAGGGAGGTGGACTACTTGTTGTTCAAAACCCACCACACATTTGCATGCCTCTACCAGGGTGGCATTTGTTGGATTTGCCTGTTAGCATGTAATGTCTCTCAGTGAGTCACTGTCCCAGGAAGGCTGTGGTTTTTGCACTGACCTTAGGAGCTCCAGGATCTGCTCTGGCGGGGAGCAAGATGCAGGGAGCGGAAAAAGACCCTCTTACCTTTTGTCTAAACAGAGGGCTTCTTTTAGGTATGACACGACACTTATCAGCACACCCTTGGGAGCCAAACCATCCCTTGGTCAACCCATCCATAGACAGGCAGCGGAAACTTAAAAGACTTTCTCAACTCTATGGGTGAAGCCTGCTTGCCTTTCATCCCACGTGCAAGGAGAAGGTTTCAGGCAGCAAACATCAGGGTAAATTTTATTTTGCTTCTCTAGTATTGTCCAGACATGATGAAAAATATGTCTTCTAAATGTGTGGGCTTAGTTGTTTATTTGAAGGGGTGATTCTTTTTTATTTGACCGCAGTTATTTTTTTTAAACTGTTTACCTTATCCTTGTGAGTAATAAATCTGTGATAACAATTTCAAAAGACTTCAGTCTGGGATCTGTGCCCTTTCTGATAGGTCCTTTATATAACCTTCATGTATTCAACCTAGTATATATAATCTAATACAATCAAATATGTATTCACAATATATATTTAAAATGACATAGATTTTTCTTCATGTCTTAATATTAAACTCTACTTTTCTCTTCTATCTGTTTTCCAAACTGAGTCAGTCGATAAATTGTGGATAGCTGAGGGCACAAAATATTATTTTTAGAGCATTTAAAAAGTTGTTAGAATTCATATAACATCACAGCAGGATACAGTCCTCCACAGCTGTAGTGTACCAGTTTCCAGTCAAGAACTCCCCAGACACAAATGCTGGGGAGGAAACAGACAGTTATTTAGATAGACCAAAGCTTCACCCGAAGAACAAAGTCTGCTCACAGGATGAAAAGTGACTGTAAGAGCAGCACTTCTTGTAGAATTTGTTTTCTCTTAGCCAGTTCCTTCACTTGCTTTCTATTTGTTTGCTTCTTTTCAGAGCTTCATGAAAGTAATTTTTAGCTTGGTATCCTATTGGAACAGGGTTCATACAACTATGGTGCCTCGCCATTCTGCACCCTCCCAGATTCTGAACCAATCAGCAAAGGATCAGGAGCTTCAAGAGATCTGGAATTTCCACCTGCTTTTCAAAAACTGGCATGTAGTTAAGGGAGGAAGACTGAATTTCCTCCTCTTTCTCAGAAGAAAGGTTCTGGGTGGAGCTTGGACGTATTGTTAACTATCAAAGAGTCCACAATGGACAGAGGCATGGGAGAGCGACTCATAAAATTCTGCTGCTTACAGAATTACTCAACCTGGGTGTTATCAATTTCAGCACCTTTCTTCAAGTTCCACAGCCCTGTGGAATCACCACATTGGCAACTAGCACTCATGTCAAAACACTGAAGGACAACTGCTTTTTCTTGGCAGGTCAGGCAGTGGGAGAGAAGAGCTAAATGTTGCAGAGCAGAATGGGATTCACCAAGAAAAAGGGATGCTGAGGAGTGCATGGGTCTCAGCTGCATCTGCCCTCCCCCTGGAGGGAGGCGGTGAGCAGGGTTCAAAGGCAAGAAGGCCATGGGAGGAGTCTGGCTGGCAAGGAGAGGCAGGAACTTCTGGGCTGCTACTGTGCTTTGTTGTCACTCACTCAGCCAGTAACCAGCAGCCCCCCGTAGTGAACGGTGCTCCCCCAGCTGCAAAGTAAACACACGTGAGAGAAAAACAGGGATGTGTTTACTGTATGTAGTCGAGTACAGTAGACTTCAGCAGATAAAAATACCCAGTGGAAAAACATATGGGTTTAAGTAAAACTTTAACTATCAGGGGCTGCCTAGCCAGCGACATGTGTATCCTTCACAGGCTGTCCTGCGTGCGGAGAGCTTTGAAGCTCCCTAGGAGAACTCCAGCTATTTTTGATTAGTGGCTTCTCCTCCCCAACCGCTGATAATTACACCATAGGTCTGCTTCAGATTATAAATTTGTTCAATGCATAAAGGAGAAATGGAGCATGATGCAGGGAGAGCGTGCAATGTCTCCTCTACAATCTCCCCCAATCTGCTACAGGTTCCTGTGCACTAGGGTCTCTTGCTGAGAAAAATTTAGCCCAGAGCAGGGATTAGTAGAGGGCATGCCCATCCTTCCAGCCATGAGGACCCAGAGAGAGGGTGTTCCTAGCAGGTGATGCATAGCACCACGCAGCCCAAAGGAGCTACTGTGTAATTTCTGAACTCTCCTGTAAACAAGACAGCACGGTAAGGTCTGGAACCTATCTTGGACTTCAGGCAGGAGTAGCAGAGTGAAGGCAGCAGATAATGCATGGAGTCACTCTGGGCCACACTGGCATTACTGAAATGAATGGAATTGCACCCACCAAATTACACCCACTTGAGCGGCATTGTATTGAGGCCCTAGTTGAACAAAACACTTAAGCACGTGCTTAAATTTAAGCACATGAGCAAACAATTACTGGGCAAATACTTACATGCTCAAGTGCTGTGCCAGGTAGGTGCCATTCTCAGCAGTACGCACCTGGAGGAAGGTGATGCCATTTTTTACATGGTCACTTTTCTACCTATATCCAGGCAAGAAAGGAAACTTTCCACTGGCTGTGGGCCAATAGGCACTTCAGGTATGTGTCAGGTCTTTAAGAAAAATATTTTTTTTAATCTTATCTGTCTCATTATCACCCTGACATTTGCTTTGGCTTGGAGTTTAATTACCTTTTGAATTGGACAAAGGTTCAGATACGGCTGAGATAGTAAGAAGTCAGTAAAGCTGATGTATGTAGGAAGTAGGGCCTCCCTGAAGGTGTTAGCCCATGCAAGCTGACCCCCAGTTATGAGAAAGAAAAGCTGATAAGAGAGAAAGCTATTAATCAATCATCCAGGAAACCTGGGGATGTGTAAAGAGGTGTCTGATGTTTGCATCTTACATGCCACCTGGGTTGGTACAAATAGAGCAGACCCCACTTAAATAAATACCTGTGCATCAGAGCACAACCAGGCAAACAAAGAGAAACCCGGGAGGGGAGGAAAGGTGGAATAAACAAGGGATATAAATATATTACCATGAAAGCCAATATTCAGAGAAGACTGCACAATAGAGAGGATACATTACCAGTCACCAGAAGTAGAGATTGAGACCCCCACGCATGCTCCAGGTGCTTTGTACACAAAGCAATTAAGTCTCAGTCTTGGGTACACTTCGGTCCAACTAGACAAAAAGGGGAGGGGAAAGCAGGCACAGACACTTGCCTAACATCATGTGTGAACAGCAAGGGCTAAGAATAAGATGAAGAGATTGTGAGTTCTGGGTGCCACATGGATAAGGGATGGACAAGGCCTGCAGCCACACAGAGCATATCTGCACCATTGGCCTCTTACAGAGACCCCCCTGTTCTAGGACAGTTTTATTCCATGTTTTGGAGGTTTCCTGGCCCAGCAGGTCACAGAGACCAATTTTTTAGATGATCTTTCTTCTCAGCTTGTTTCTGGATTGGATTCCAAGTTGTTAAAGAGAAGGGACGGGTCACTGGGAAAAGCAGAAGGTGGCATAGTTCAAAGTGTGATGCTGGACTTTTGCAAAAATCTCTTTGCTACAAGATTATAAAGAGACTATTATAGTCCTCAGCAAATCAGGGACTGAAGTATTACTCTGATGTGTTATCCATGCACAACTTTCCCACTATGATCTCAGCAAAAAACAAGGTTATGGTGCTCATTAAAAATCCATACCTGAATGAGAAAATGTATTTTTGAGAGTGCCCTTTGGAAAAAACCCAGCTAACATTTTTGTTTTGACTTTATCAAAAATATGAAAAAGAAATATAATCTTGTTAAAACACATTAATTTCATTTTCATTTCATCAGCTTGACCCATGTCATAGCATGCTTATAGTCAAAACAGTAAGACTATTATGCCATCATCCGTCATAATATTATGGCATGGCAATTTAATAGACAAAACTTTAAAGCTTTTATACTGTGTTATAAAAGTCAAAACAAATATTTCAATATGCTGGAAAGACTTGCATTGTCTTTGAAAACACTCTGAGAAGTGACACCTTCCTGCAGACAATATCCATGGTATCAAGCTCCATTTTCCCACGGAGAGGCACTCAATAGCCAACAATAACCAAGTCTGACTGGCACAAGTATCAAGCAGCTCCACAAGGAATGACAGTGGTGGAGCCACAATTCTTGCTGGTCTCTGTCTCCTCCCAGTAGGATTCCTTAGAGGGAAATCATATGCATATTCCTTACTTTTCACACCCAAGGACAGATGCATCTCAGATGAGTTTTAAGTGGGACAGTAAAGTTTGGGCAGGGTCTTGCTCACCTGCACTGTCATGGCAATCTGGTCCAAGGTATTTATATTTTCTTTAAAGAAAATCTGTCACATGACAGATGTACAGATAGAAGCTTCTCCTGAAGGGCTGTCAGCTCTTCCTGGCTGAGAAACGTTAGCGTTACCACAGAGCGACAAGCAGAATTGAAGTAGAGAACAGCAGAACCTGCTGATTCAGGCCTCTGCTATTTTCCATTCTTCTACTCCCACACAGCCTTGGAGTTTACTCTTACTGGCACCATACTGTATGCTATTGCCTGGAGGGCAGGAACACTCAGGTGCCCCACTCTTGTGCAAAGACTTGTTGTAAAAATCATGTGGTTTAAAACAACTTAATGTCATGACTTTGACTATTGTGCAGTCTTCAAGAGCACAAAACGTTGACATCTCTGTTGCCTGTGGACGTCTTACATGGCAGAGGTGCTCTACAGTAAAAGGGCAACACTAACAGGTGTACATAATACAGAAAACATCAGGAGAGATGTTCACCTGTAAAAATAACAGTATGTGTAGAACAATGTTCTCAGCAGACAGAACGACACTGAAACATCAGTAACAATGAATTATTCCCCCTAGAAAACATTGTAAAGGATGAGTTTTAAGGAAGGCCTGGGATAATTGTCTTCCAGATACATCCCATTTTGCCTTTCAAATAAGGTAAGAAAAGCTGCAATTACCAGAGATGCTTTGAGCATGAGCAGAGATGATACTTGAATGCGTGGGAGGTGTTATAAGATTGCAAGTCTTTGGGCAATTCTTCCTTGCCAACTTAATAACAGCATTTATGAATACATATATCTTAGAATTGATAAAGACTCCACTTTCTGAGACAAAATCTGGTAAACAGGAACACAAAGAAGGGACAGATTTAGAAGACCTCTATGCTAATGAAGATCCAGGATTGTTTCCAGCACAGCCATTGTGTCTTGACAGCTCTTCCACATGGAAATGGAGAACATGAAATTACAGCACAAGAGAAGCAACCAAGGGATATCTTAAACGAGGGGAGCCAAAGGACTAGGAGAGACATGAAAAATTGCTGGGAAAGCTTTGCCATCTGCCAAAAACATTGTCTGAAATCCAAGACCTTCCAAGACCAGCAAGGTCCCCATGGGAACAGAAAAATCACTTCCAAGTGACTGTGA
This sequence comes from Tapera naevia, assembly GCA_033556795.1. NCBI lineage: Eukaryota > Metazoa > Chordata > Aves > Cuculiformes > Neomorphidae > Tapera > Tapera naevia. The sequence continues at coordinate 11,033,924 of JAUMJJ010000246.1, read as the reverse complement.
TTTTGCCTGGATCTGTTGGCCACTTGTAGTCTTTTGGAGAATCAGTTTGCCTGTAGAGCTCGTGCTCCTCGCCTTACTGGAAGAGTGTCCCAAAAGAGAGAAAATCAGGGCTGCTCTATCTATACTCTGAAGACTATTTCACAGCCTACCAGATCTAATCCCTTGGGCTGCAGTCTATTCCTGGTCCCCTTATTTACTGGGAGCAACTCAAGAGGGTGAAGGGGCTGGAGCACAAGACCTATGAAGAGCAACTGAGGGAGTTGGGGCTGTTTAGTCTGGAGAAGAGAAGGCTCAGGGGAGACCTTATTGCCCTCTATAACTACCTAAAAGGAGGTTGTAGGCAGGCAGGTGTTGTTCTCTTCTCTCAGGTGATCAGTGACAGAACAAGAGGACATGGTCTCAAGCTTCGTCTGGGGAGGTTTAGGCTTGATATTAGAAAAAAATTTTCACTGAGAGGGTGATTGGTCAATGGAATGTGCTGCCCAGGGAGGTGGTGGAGTCATTGTCCCTGGAAGCGTTTAAAAACAGATTGGATGAGGCGCTTAATGCCATGGTTTAAATGATGAGTTGGTCATAGGTTGGACTAGATTGTCTCAGAGGTCTTTCCGACCTGGTGATACTGTGATACTGTGAACTCAGGAAGAGGATTGTCTGAATTCCTCTGACAGCTACATCCCGTTGCCAGATGTAACTTTCTGGGGTAGGACACCAAGACTGGTTGTGCCAGAGGCCAGTTCTTTTTCATGGTCGGAAAGGATCAAAGGTCCCTAGAAAAGATGTATGGAAGTGTGATGATCTACCTTGTAGGCTGGAAAGGGACTGGATGTCTTCTTGTCGTGCCTTGATGTTTTCTGTGGCTGTCAAAAGCTGTTAGGTTCATCAGATCAGGCTGGTAGCATGTTTAGCTCAGTAACCATTATCTATCTGGTAGGAAATGCTTGGGAAAAGTGTAATCCACATAGACTAGAAAAGAGTAATATTTCCATTCAAATATTCTTTCAGTTTTCTGCAAATAGCACCAAGGAGGTTTCCTGAGTTGAGCAACACAACAAGTGCCCTGTGGTGTCTCAAGTGCCTCCTGACCTCCTCCGAACTTTCTGCTTTTGGTGATTCCCCACAGCACGGTCCATCTAAGCCTGAGAGGACTCTTGCAGCATCCCAGGAGAGCACTGAAGGCTGCACGGTTTTGTGTTACAGAAACTTGTGGACCCCGCTGAGTGCCATCTTCTTATGGTGAGAGCATCCTTACTTTCTGCCTTCATTCCCCTTGCATTGCTGCAGGCAGGAGAGCTGGGGTGGAGGACAGGGGTTCCTCACCTGTTCGTTTCCTCTCTCCAATGTTGAGAGACCAGTCACCCATGCCCATCCAAGTTCAATATCTGAGATGTGATTTCCATTAGGAGTACTGCTTTCCAGCACTTTGAGGTTTCTTTTTTTTTGTTTGTTTGTTTGCCATGCTTTGTTTCTGATGCTTTGTGTTCTCTGCACAATAAAAAAAAAAAAATTAAAAAAAAGGGACAAACCCTTGCTTTTCCATCTCATAGCTCCTTGAGGTCTTACCAGATGTTGTCCCACAATAGCCTCCTGGCTGGTGGTTCTTGGCACGACTGACACCTCCCACTCCAGCATGCTTCAGGCACAGCTCAGTTGCTGGTTCTCCAGGCACAGAGCTGTTACGTCTCTTAATTTCCACTATGAAAGGAACAGCCTGGCAGCACTGTCAAACACTCAAAAAAAAAAAAAAAAAAAAGTAGAAAAATTAACAGGCAAAATATTTTAAAGAGTATGAGTAATATAATGGAGAAAATTTTAGGAGCAGAATGCAGTTTTACCATAAACCTTCGCCATAAGACTGAATGCTTTTAAAATCAGTGTATTATTAAAAGCTTGTACAAGGTTGCCAACAGCTGAGTCAAGGAAAATGGCTCGGATTCAGTGCTTCAGGATGGATCTGAAAGCAGCATTTGTCCAAGCAGGTATGCAGGAGACATATCTCATGGTTTTGAAGTTAGGCATGACTTTGAGCTAGGCACTTCATAACAGTATCCTTGAACCCTTTGCAGAAATGGGAGCAATGGTCTTAGTTTGCTCTTCAAGCTGATCTTCCCTAGTATAAGTTACATTCAACTGCTCTTAGATATGTGAACTGTGGATTAGCTGCTGATGGTAAGGGTATCCTTCTCCCCTGGTCACCTACCCTCTTTGAACCACACCAGCTGTTTGCTGAGTGTAACCGTAATGCTCTCATTCCCCCTGATGGAAATTTGGTCCAAAAAGCTATGCATTTTGTTCTAGCTTTTTTATTTCCTTCCATTTTTTGCTTCTCTACGTGTTGTTTGGCCTGGCTGCTGTCTGGCTTGCAGGTTGAGTAATGCTGCTCCAGACCACGTTGGGCCCTGGAGAGATGTTCCCGTTTATTGCCCTATTGTCCCAGGGATGAAAGAAGTGGGTTTTACTCATGAATACACTTAAAAGCATCCTGGTGGTTGGAACAAGCTGCACAATCCAGCTATAATAAAATAAAACTTAAAGAGTATTTTTGCTTCTAAAGTCCTTAGTCCAAGGAATACTTCACCTTTGAGTATCTTTTTTTTCCAAGGAATTGAGACATGTTTTAAATTGCCTTTGCAACATACAGCTTAAATTGTACTGCTGCTGCGCAGCCTGGAAAGAGATTTACTCCCTTCCAGGTTTTAGTCACAGACTTCTCAATGGAAATTAGAGTCTGCATCTCCTATGCTTTCAACATGTTATTCCCTGGATGCAGAACACTGGGAACACCAAAGAGTAAGCGGCAAGCTGTCCCACACTTGCCTGGGTTATTGGAACAGAAACGTGACTGGATGCAGCCCATATCATAGTGGAACTGACCAACTTATCTATATATGTGTGTGTGTGTATATTTATGAATGTGTTTATAATGGCTAGAGATGATAGTAAACCACACATACATTAGGGTATTTTAGGCAACAAGGAGGCTCGCTTGCTAAACTAGATAATCTGTGTGAAGGCAGGAGCTCCTTGCCTTAGACACCTCCTGCCTTCCTGTCATTCACATACCAAGAAACACAAGTTATAAACAAGTTCAGTTGCTACGGCTCATGCCTCCTTCTCCTTCCAAAGAAATCCATGCTCTTTGACTCAAGTCCAATTGCCCTCCCACCTCCTCCTGCCCTGACACTTGGAGCAGTCTATCAAGGTCACCTGCCTGCTGCCGGGCCAGACAGTGTGAGTGCTCGCAGCCGTTCTCCTCATTCTGAGCATGCTGACCATCCCCTAGAGGGTCAGGCATTCACCAAGCCAAGAAGATCTTAGCCCAACCGAGCTGGACTGTATCTGTCTGGATTCCTCCCGCATCTCTGATTTCTAGTGTCCTTCCTTCTCAGTTCCTCCTGCTGAGATGCCCCCTAGTCTGCCTAGGAACAGCAGAAGATGTCATCGCTGTCAGTCAAACAAAAACTCAAGGCTGCAGTCTGGAGGCACTCTCCACTTCTTTCTCTTGGAAGCAGTGCTTTACAACATGCCACCGTGTAATCAGTCAAGCAGAACCGAGGAGAAGACCGGCGCATGAGCAGCTTTAGCAATACCAGTCATAGACACTATAAGGTGCTCTTTGCTTTGCCACATTGTGGTGCCAAAAGTTGAATACAGTTGTGGGAGACATGTCAGCATTTATTCGGCTTCACTGTGAAAAACTGAGCTAGGAGAATATCGTCACTAATTACAGACAATTACATGTCGTCGCTTTGGTTTTGCTTCTCAAACTGCCTTTCAGCTCCCACAGCAATGTTTGGAGGGGTCAGTAGCCGCTTTTATGGGACTAGGAGATAGAGGCATAAAAAAATGATGAGCTTTCAGACACCCCTAAGGAGGACATATATGGACAAAAATTCACTTGTGTTTCTCTGCCTGTAACATCTGATGCAGTTAAAGCTGTCATTGTCCCTACATTTCTTCCCTCAGTTATGTCCAAAACTTAACATAACACTACAACAGCTCCCAGCTCCTGAGAGATTCCCAAAGCCTGCAGTGCCGGAGTCAGTCACTTACCCTCTTGCAGGATATGACACAAATTTCAGCAGTACTCCTTGTACATGGCCTTGCAACTGGCCTGGGAAGAAGTTTCCCAGGACAGAGGTATATTTGGAGAAAAATAATAAGCTAGGAGCCCACATCCATCTCACGCACACAGGGAATCAAGCCACTACTAGTGCAGCTCTTCCCTGCCCGAGGCTGCCACAGATCATCTAAAGACACACATGGTAACTTCTGCCTTTGGCAATAGTCTAGTTTTTTGCTTGATGTCTCTCCTGTTTTGGTGGTCTGTGAGCATCTCACAAGCAGCCCTGTACCACAGCAAAACTGGATAGAGCCACTTGGATTAGTCCACCCTATGACTCTTGGGCATGATGTTGAAAGGTCAACAGCCAAGGAATAAAAGGTGATGTTTTCATCTTTCTGGCTCTTCCAGAGGCCTCTCTGCCCATCTGTACCGAATCAACCATCACTGTTGCTGCTAACCCTAGAAAACCTTTGCACCTCAAGGTACACTGTTCCTGGCCCCACAAGCACCCTATTCCAGCCCAACCTCCCATGTGCATGGGCAACCGCACTTTCCTAGGGCTAGTTCACCAAACCATGACCTTCTGTTCTTTTGCCAGCTGCTTGTTTTCTACACCAAGAGACAGAAGTGGTTTAAACATGCCCATGCTGGCAAGCAAAGGCAGTTTGGAGCTGGCTGTCCATCCAGACTCCAGAGGCCCATGGGGCAGAAAGACAAAGGGCTGCTCTGCTCCTTGCCCCAAGCACACAGGTGGCTCACAGTCCTGTGTTGCACCAAGCAGGCAGAAACACACCACCCCTTACTCCTCAGTGCCTAGAGACATCTTAGCTCCCCCTTGCTGACTCAGCCACCTTTCTGCTACTGTTCACTCAAGAGTGTCCAACTATCACGCCTGTCAAGGCAGGGAGCTGCCTGCACACCTGTAACCCCTCTAACTCACTGCAGATCACGCTCACACACAAAAACATTGCTGCACATAGCTCTGTGCTCGGGGTCCCCTGTGTGGCTGGTACACATTGGCACCTGGTCTCCTATGGTACCCTGGAGGCAGATGAAGAGGCACTGGACCCTCATAAGCTACATTCTAAACTGTGCATCAGGCTGCATCTCCTGGTCTTTCATGTCCGTCCCAAATACAGCCTGCTTCCCACTAAATTATAATGGAGCCAGGGAGGATGTGACCAATGTAAAAGAAATTTAAGTTTACATTTGACATTTATACCAGAACTGTGCTTTTTCTACAGAAAGCTCAGTGAAGAACTGGTCTTTGGCTATACATTTCTTGATTCTTACTGGTTAGACTATTAAAAAGAAAGAAAGATATTTTAATTCCTCTGTCTTTTTATTTAGAAGGCAGCTAAAATGCTCCAGACTTTGTGTGTCTATTCTCCTTCTCAAGTCAGAAGGCGTTGTTCTGTCTGGTCTTTTATAGACCATATTCACAAACGGTCAAGTGATGAGGAAAATGTTTCCCACTGGCAATTGGTCCTTGCATTGCCTTGAAGTGAGCATGGGGCCAGACAGGGCGTAGGTAGTCTTCAGTGATTCTCCTGAGAGTTTTTTCTACCTTACAGGGCACTTTCTGTCTGTAAGAAAGACATCAAGTCCTGCAACCTCCTCCCAAAAACACCTCAGAAAATATACTTAGAACTGTCTTTTGGAAAGGGAAATTTTGCATCCTCTGTGGACTTTAATTTTTATAAATCACACCTTTCTTTACTTGCACAAACAGAAAAAATAGCTCTCCTACCAGCAAACCTTTCTTTTTTTTTGAATACTCAGCTCAAAATAAGAAAAACAATGCATGAGGTTTTTTTTCAATGTAAGAAAAAAAGATATAACTGAAAGTTGAGGCTATTTGCTAAGAGCAATTTAAAAAAATGATGGTTCTAAAGGTCCAAAAATAGGTTTTTATAATTGGAAGTGCCTGCAAGGGCCTAAGTATAGCAGGCTTTATTACATCTCTACTACCAGGTACTTAGGTGCTTCTCAGAACCTGCCATTAGCCAGGTCTGTTGAACAGGGCACACATTTTTTTTTTTATGAAAACGCTGGCACGAGTTCACACGCAAGGAAAGTGTTGAGCCTTTGATCCTAAGCGCCAGGCAAATCCTTGAAAATGTCACAGAGTGATTCATGTGCCCAAGAAAAGGGAGATCTTCTGCTGAAGAAAAGCAGGTGTGAGGCTACTTCCTTTGTGCTGGTGGAGCAGAGCCGCAAGGATGGGGGCAGTGGGAGAAGAACCCAGCAGAGTAGGATGCTCAGGTCCTGCCACAGGGCAGACAACACTCCACCAAACCTGGTTCATCCTCACCATTATCTTTACCTTTCTTCCAATAAACAGGAAGTTTTTCACTTGATGTTTGCAAGCCTCATTTTGATGGGAGACCAAGTAACTTGGGACAGAAATAGCCCATATGTAAAAGATGGAAAGAGGGGGAAGAGAAGACAAATATTTTATTTGAACATGAGTAGTGTGTTTGAGTAGGCGGTAGGATGCCAGAATAGAAGGGAAGACAGTGTGTCACCGTGCAGAAATACTTCGGGCTCAGAACATAAAGGCCAACATTTTCAAAGTGGGGGTCTAAAGTTAGGAACCTAAATCTGTCCAGCAGCACCATTAGACTCCCTTCTGAAGCCTGGAGAGTCTCAGTGCTTGTAAAGCACCAAGACACTGATTTAAGAGACGAGGAACTTCTACTATTAGCTGAACGTCTAATCCTACCAGAGGGTTCCACTGAAAACCCCACCACCACTACCTGGGTTTGAGCATCCAGATGTGAGCAGGCTCAGCTGAGGGCAGAACAAAGCAGAGTGTGCTCTTGCTTTGAAGAGACACTGCTGCTAAATCTGTCTCTTTGGGGAGGAGGCTGCCTGGTGTATAAATCAATGGCCACACTGCATATGTGCGTTGTAAATAAGCGCTGGAGAGCATCCAAGGCAGCCAGCTTCCTGGCTTAGGCGCCAAGAGTTGAACCTGAGCTCTCCAAAGTCTAAAATGTGAGATAAGATAGCTTGGGTTAAAAAAAACAGCCATTTCTAGCTGGGGGCTGAAATGACCCATAGCTTCTGCAATTCAGCCGTGGAGGGTTAGTAACATTTTCCACACAGGTTTTGGGGGACAGCTATGTCTTTCAAAGGCTCCAGCCTGAATCAGTTGGATATAGGGCTGAAAATGCCAGACTTCTGCCAACCTCCCAGAACACCTTGGAGCCCTTGTTCACACTTAGCTCAGCAGCCAATGACAAAGCCCTTAAACCAGCTCCCAGAGAGGCAGAGATCTTCCTGTAGGGAGAGAAGGGGACATCATGGACACTGAGCTTTCTGTAGAAGCTGAGTTTGAAGAAAACTGCCAGCCCTGCTGTGGAGTTCATGGCTCCCTTGGGCCCCCTTCTCTCCTGTTTAGCAATGCTGCATCATACTGGGTACGCAGCAGGGTCCAGGGAGCTCAGCATGGGTCAGCCTGTTCCTCAGGGCAGCATTGGTGGAGGACAGCAAGAGGGAAAAGAATGCAATGAGGACAGCAAGAGGGAGAATAATGTAATGATGTATAAATAAAGGAAGAAAAAAAGTCAGCTCTGACATTCGTCTCTCTAAATACTCTCTGTGTTTAACATCACTAAAGAGAGGAACTAGTTTCTAAATGGCTAAGCATTGGAAAACCGCCCTGATCCTCGGTCTGTCTTTCCACTGCAAGAAAGTGAGCTTTTCTTTCCTTACAGTCTCATGGCTGCTTACCCTGCAGTGTAACCACCGCAAAACATTGCCTCCAAATGGGGGAATTAAATATATTACTCTCGCTAATATCCCTCATCTTATTCTCTCCTGCCATGCTTTGAAAGTACCATGCTCTGCAACCTCTGCTTCTTTCTGGATGTGCATCCCCAGTTCCTCACATCTGCAAACCCTTCAGCAGGTCTGCCACTGGGAGCCCCAGGACTCATCACCATGTGAACACACGAAGTGTTCAATGAAGGAAGAGAGTGGGGAAGTCCAGCTCAGGGCCTGTAGGGGCCACATTTCAGGTTGGGATACAAAACTGAAAGGCATTACCTCTGCTGGAAAGGGGTTAAGGAAGAGCAAATCCTGGCGCCACTCGCCAGGCCCTGAATGTGAGTGGCTGAAGTCTGTGGCCACTGGGTGCCTCTTAACATATTCCAGAGCCCTCAAGACAAGGTAAATTGGTGGTTGAAGCAAAATTCAGTTTTGTATGCAGTTATACTGCACTCTCTAAATTCTTGGTCAACCAACTTTTGTCTGTTTGTGTTATATATTCATTTCCCTTCCCACTTTAAAGTCATTCTATGCTGGCAGAAGGCGCTGTGCTGGCAGCTCAAGATGTCCCAAGAGTTAAATTTAAGTCTTCAGATAGGTAGAGTGGAGGTGGCAGCTCTTTTCCCCACAGTGGTGACCCCAGGCTCTGCCTTCCCTGTGGCCATCCAAGTGGCCATTTGCCCTGGAGCTTGTCTGCCAGCATCAATGCCAGGCAGAGTCAGCAGCGGGATTCATATCACTGTGGGCAGCTACCCACTAGAGTCTAGAGAGGTGGGGAATCTAACTCTTGCCTGGACATGAAGTGGGTGCAGGGATCAATACCCAGTATTGAACTCCATTTGGTTCCAAATACAGACCAAATTCCCTGAGTACTGATCCCCTTCCTGATCCAAAATGTGATCCAGCAACCCTGATTGTAGGCAGCAGTGAGATATTTGCCTTTTAATCTCTAACGCACACAGTCTTAGGCCCTGAAAACAGTCTTTACACACCTTACAACAGCTTTCCTACCTCTGTTTTGCATTTAACCATTGCTATTGTATCTTCAGCCATTCACATTACTTACACTGACATCCAGCAACTCACCCTGGTAAAGTGACCCCTGGGACTCTATGCTGTAAGTAGCTGTGTGCTAACATTCGTCTTCTCTACATTACATACTTTTTTGTTTTTTCATGTTCCTTGACTATGTCCTTTTCCCTGTGTTCTGATTCAGCACAAAGCCTGCTATATCCTGTTTGTATCTATTAATTAAGCTTCTCTCTCAGGCTACATACATCCATGACTTTGCACTCTGCCCAAGCACTGACCTAGCACGATTAAGACCTGTCTATGCACATAGTTGAATGGAAGCTGCATTAACAGAGTTATCACCTTGAACAACTCAAGCTCAGGTTACTGTAGGTCAATGCTATCCTGCGGCATCTGATCGGTTCAGAGTTTAGACGTTCTATCCATATCTGCAAAATAGCCTCTAGGCATGCCCACAGCCCCAGGTCTGATCTAATAGCAGCCGTTTATCTAACTCCTTTACAGTTATTTTTTTCCCCTGACAGCTTTTTGTCAGTAGGATTTGACAATCCCTTAATGAATTATTTCAATCAGTTTAGCTACCAGTTTGCTGCCTCATTTGAAGGCGTTCTGGCACACGGACAAGGTCCAGCCTCCCGGTGTGAAGACTGAGTTCTTTGGAATTCACCCTGTTGCAATCACTTAGACAATTAATAGTTCTGGTTTCAATTAATGGTCAGTTGATCCCAAGCCCTTTATCCATGACATGCTCATCTAGTTCCCACTTTTCCTAGCCTTCTGGTCCCCTGCTCTTGCTTGAATGCAGCAGGCACGAGTATTTTCATGCTTTTAGCCTCCTTGTTCTCCAGCTGGCTCCCCATATAGGGACTCAGAAGACTCAGTTCTCATCAAGAGTTGATAAAGTGCTTGTTTTTTCAAAACCACCAAACACCCAAGAGGAGAAAACGAGCCCTTCTGAAATCCCAGGCAAACACTGGAGAGGGGAACACTGGCACTGGCAAAGGAAAGCACAGGCTTTGGACCATCCCCAGCTGCTTGCCTGAGGCAGGATGGACACTTGCCACAAAGGCACTGACACCTCTTTGGGGTTACACAAGGTTGTGTGCTTCTCTCCAAGTGGTGCTCTGCTGGGTGCTCTTGACAGCAGCTAGACCACTAATTTGCCCCAGATGGGTTCATATATTACTGCCTAGCCCTTTGTAAAATATTTACTATGCCTTCTTATCACTTCCCTAAAAGGTTTTGTTGGAACCGACTGATGTATTAATTCCTTCAGGACTGAACTGGGTTTTTTTCTACGCAGTCCTGGAACATATCCAACAGCATTAACATAAACCCTTTCCTTTCTCAGTACATTCTTTTAGGCAGAATTTCACCTGCAACCTTCGCTCCATCTGGCACTGAGACGGCTGCATGGAGCCACTCTCTTCACTCCTGAAGGTGGCTGCACCCACTGGTTTGTATGCAGGCAAAAGCATCACCCTAATAAGCTAATTGTCACACCTCCTGGAGCAGGATAATAATTAGCTTAAGTAGAGCAAGGGAGAGCCAGTTTAGAGACTGAGGAGTGATTTCTAATGCTAAGGGTGCGAGGTGGTGGCACAGGGTGCCTGGGAAGCCCACAGAGTATGTTTGAGATGAGGTGATGCACTCACCTCTATTAGATAGGTGAGCCCAAGATGAAGGGCTTGGCAGCACTGGGTGGGCTCTCAAGCTCCTTCTGCCCCTGGTTTGCTGTGGTGCTGCTCTCCTGCACCACACTCTGCTGCTGTAATTTCAGTTTGACACTCCAAAAGGTTCAGCAAGGTGTTATCGATGCTGGATCTCTTCCAGTCATGTGAAAAAGCAAGACTTCACTCAGGATTATCACCAAGAAATTCCTACCTAGGGTAAACGAATGGCTGCTGCTGATGAACAGATACAGCCTGTCATTGTCTTGTAGTTTGGTAACTATCAGAAAGTTTTCTATTCCATTTAAACTGAATTTATGATGAAAAAGCCTTTGTGAGCCAGAACATTAGACAAAGGCCACATTCATCGTCTCCAAATGTACATAAAAATTGAATTAACATCCCATATGTTACACTCAGTACCTGTGCAACAAAGTGGCCCCCAGGCAGGTCAAGACTGAATAATGTCATTGTCTGTTCCCCACAGACCCTGTCTGAAATTGTCACCAGCCTGATGGGATCTTTCCACACGACATTCACCAGAGGACAGATTGGCTGTGGCACAGGGCACAGGCTGAATCCAGGAAGCTCTTGCCACAGTGACGATCCAAACCGTGCAAACCGTGCAAACGGTTGAGATGTCTGAAAGCCCCATTTGGTTCCCAGGACCTTAATCCTCTTTTCTCTCTCTCAGACATCATGGAGTAGTGATCATTGACTTCTCCATACTTAATTTCACACACGTCTCCAGCCACAACAGACCTGTACATGTCTAGCTGCAGTACAGATGATTGTAGCACCCACATAGGTACTCCTCCAGAGACACAAAGAAGAGAGAAGTCAGTGAACATCTTGTCTGCCCTGTTTGAGCTGAACCGTATTCTTTCCATAACTGCACCAGAAATGAGACCATAGCCAGCACTCAGACAACCCCTCAGTGGTCAGGAGGGACAGGAGATCGGGTGCATGTAAAAGAAGGAGAGCAGAAGTCCTCTCTGCATCCCTTATGGTTGCCCACTTGACGTCTTCTCAGGTGCCAACTTTGCCTTCACTTACTTGTCCTCCTGCTCCAGCATCCTAACTGAAGGGCAAAGTGATGGTGTTGGTGGTCTGGGGTAGAGTGGTAGGGGATAGGGCTGCCCATCATTTCCCCCAGGGCTCTTTGTGTTGATGTCCTTGCTGCTCACCCAAGGCATGACCTGCCGTGTCCTTGCTCACCCTTGTGTTGTTCTGTTTGCCTCTTATTACAAAACTCAACACACTGATCAGCCTGTTGTCAGGGTGCCAGCCATTGTATTTGGCAGTGGAAGGAGAGGATTATCATTAGCCCTGCATTCGTGTGCAGCTACCCCAAACAAGGATTAGCACATCATTGTACTATAACATAACCCAGGCAGCACTGCCTACTCTAGGGAGCGGGCAGCCTGGCCTTGAGACAATATGTCTCACAGGTGAGTAAACAAAGGGAGGAAGAGCCAGACAGGAAGGCACGGACAGGGGCGAGGAGAGAGATGCAAACACCTAGGCTCAGACACAGCAACCTCGGCAGCCAGAAGCGGAAAACACAACCTGAAGTTATCTATTTTGACCCGGGCTTATCCAGAAGCACCCCACGTTTCCACTGACCAGCGTTATCTGGTAGCACTCCTATGTCCTTCACTGTGCCAGCTCTGTTCAGGAGCTCCCTCAGGTCTCCGTTCTCCATTGACCAGGGCTTAGAGCAGAAGGAGCCACCACTGGAAAATGTCTTTTTTTTACAAGGATGATTTGGGACTCCAGCTTAGAGGAAAAGTCATTTTTCTGCCATGCAAAAGCTAGGCCAAAGGGATCTGGCCCTTTTAAAATAATCCCAGGGATCTACCTTTCCTGCATCACCTACTAGCAAGGATCCAATCATAAAGTATCTCTTCATAGGCAAAGGTGTCAGTGTTCACTAAATTCCTTTGTTTGTCAGTCCATCCGTGGGCCTGCCAACCAACAGTGTCCCATTAGGTCTCTTGTTCTGAAAAGGCAGCATTTCAAAAGCTGAAGAAACCCAAAACATTATTTATCAAAACAGATATTTTATGCAAGTATTTTTTCATTCAGATTAAAAAGCCATTTTTCATTAAAGCTCTGCTCTTTATTGGTTGATCTTTTTTTAAGGTGTGGGGAAACATTTGATTGTCAAAATAGATGTTGCCTGCTATGATGACAACATAGCAGTGAAATCTTCCTTCAGGATTAAGCTGTTTTCAAGCAGGAACATGGGATAGACAAGGAATATTTTTCCTCCCCCTTGTGCCTTGTTTTTCCCACAGTTGAACAAGGATGTTGTGTAGTCATTTGAAATCTCTTCCTTCTGGAGCATCAAACATTTTCCAGGCTTTGAAGATCGAGCCTCTTGCCTTGATAATTGTATTTAGAGGAGTGACTGACCATCACAGACTTCCTAGATGAAGGTTAAGGTATGTTTACAGGACTTTTCTGGGGATCCACCAGCAGAACAATTTCTACTTTCCAAGTAGAAACTATGCCAGCTCTGGTGGGGTATACTTCAGGAAATACCATGAAAGTGAGAATACAACTGTGGAAAACAGGAAATTTGGTAGAGCTCAGATTTTGAGGCCGATAGGGAAGCCTTGTGGAGGAAAGGGAGAGGCCAGGGAAGGTCTGTGGTCTCTAGGTTTAACGCTTAGGTTCGGTAAAGAGGGACTGGGAACATTCCTGTTTATGGAGAGAAAATTATTTTTGCCTGCAGAACAGATAAGAATCCAAAAAAATGAGGCTTATCCAAACCTCGCAGAAATGTTTGATGTTCACCATCCTTTTGAGGGACTAAATTTAATCTCTGGCTTGTTTCATCCAGATAAAGCTGGCGTTCATGCTGTACCAGAAAATAAGCCTGTCTCCACATCTCAATTTTTTTTAATGTTTGCAATGCTTTAACGGAATATGTTTGAGTCAGGACACATTCTCGAACGCAAACAGAAGATGCAATCCCGATTCCCTGTGAAAGACCGTGTAAATTATGTGAAAAGGGACATTTAGATAAAAGAATGGAATATAAGTACCACGCTCTGGAATTGTTGTCTGGCAGAGAGTTACCTCTTCTGGTGCTTTTCAGGATCTTCTGGTGTGCCACAAAGCAGAAAGATTGCTTTTGCTTAGTCCATGGCAGGTAATTAAAGGTAAATATGTGCACACCAAAAGACATGTATGCAATTTAAAATATATTTCATCCTCGATACTGGGCTTGTAACCTTAGATGGTGTAAATCCACGTGGCTCCATTAGTCACAAGTGGGCTTCATCCCATTTCTGCCTATAGTCCAATTTCTGTGAAAGTTTTGTAATTCTCCTTTTGTGAGTGCTCCCAGAAGTTAAATGTATTAGTAGTATGCATAAACAGTAATTCTTCAGAGCTGTGGTACACCTTGATCAGTCTATTTTTTTCAAGCTGGGGGCAGAACAAAATGCAGCAGCCTCAGCTGCTGAACAATACCTTCGTGATTCCAGCATTAAGACTACACATTCCCAAGTGCCAGCCTCTCTTTCCAGCCTGCAGCCCCATTTCTGCTTGAAAGCCTTACTTCCACGATTGTTTTTTGCCAGGTGGATGCATTCTTGCAAACTGCCTTGGGGTCAAGACCTCTGGTTTAGGAAGAGCTACATGACATGCCAATTTGTACCCCCTCCCAATACTTAATTTTCCATTCTCCTTATCTCAAGTCTTTCAGTTCACATCTGCACCAGCATTGTCACTTCCTTTTAATAATTCTCCAACACTTGTGGTTTGCTCCCATATTGTGTCACGGGGTTTTACAGGATAATTCCACCACAAATTACAAACGCATCCCTTTTTCTTAGTCTGAAGATAGTATGGTTGAGTTTAATTTCCCTGCTCCTTTCCATTCTTCATCCTCTAATCTCTCTACCATCTCTACTATCCCTTTATTATTGGTCTCAAGTCTATTGTTTTTACCTGTGCATTTTCACCTGATAAGAAACATGAAGCCATTTATAGGTATATTTATATATATTTACATATATTTACATATTTACATATTTCGAAAACACAAAAATGATCTAACCTCTCAAGAAAAGCCACATACACAACTTTTTTTTGGCTTGATTTTTACTCAACTTCATCTTGGTTGTAGTTAGTGGTTTGGCAGATCTTTTTGTATTTTTGGATCAAACACTCACGCTAGGGAACACAAAGGGTCCTGGTATGAAATTCAGAAGAAGACCTCAAAGAGGGGTGTTTATTTTTGTTAAAAATAGTTCAACCCATCTCTATCTGTGTTGCAATTGGCAAAAGAATGGGTATGATTTTCATTTTTTTGCAATGCTTCATTTTAAACATTTGATAAAAATAGTCAATAACAAAAAAAGGCAGTTTATTTTTACTGCAATGCAATTTTTTTCTTTGCTGTTCAAGTCCTAGATGACAAATATAGGCCATGGGGATAGGATGCTAAGAGGAAAAGCAGACTTTTCCTTCTCATTTCCACTAAACTGAGCATGTAACCAAAAGCCAACTAACCCCTTCATCTGATATCTTCTGTCTTTCTCCTACCTACACAACTCCTCCAGTACCATATTTATGTAAATTTCCATGCTAATAGAATCATAGAATCTCCTCTTTGAAAAAGACCTTTGAGATCGTCAAGTCCAACTGCGTCTGTCCGTTACTAAACCATATCCCTGAGAAGCTCTTCTACCCATCTTTTAAACTCCTCCAAGGATGGTGATTCCACCACATCCCTGGGCAGCCTATTCCAGTGCCTGACCACCTTTTCAGTGAAGTTTTTCCTAATGCCTAGTCTGAACCTCTCCTGGCACAACTTGTGGCCATTACTTCTCATCCCATCCCTTGTCACTTGGGAGAAAAGATTAAACCCATCTCGCTATAACATCCTTTCAGGTAGTTGTAGGCAGTGATGAAGTCTCCCCTCAGCCTCCTCTTTTCTAGGCTAAACAACGCAATTCCCTCAGCCACTCCTCATAGGACTTGTTCTCCAGCCCCTTCACCAGTTTTCATGCCTATGCTGGTAATTTTCTCAATTATTCTTTGTTTCTGTCAGAAGTATTTACCTTTGGAAGAGATGAGCAGCTACAACTTCACCAAACAGCATAGCCCAAGACATCAGTTTAAGAAGGGCACTTCACAAGTTTTTAATGTGTTTCTAGATCACATTTAGCCGTGCCTAATGTCCTGCTCCTGAAAACTTTGGTGCATGGTAAGAACCCCAAGAAGTGCATGGTAGAAAAAGTGGTCTTTCAGGCAAATGGGTAGCATCTTCCATGTGTCCTCCATCAAGGCTTCCTCATCAGAAGGGAAGGTGGAAGGTTAAACATCCTGGGTGCAGGCATTAGCAACCAAAAAACACTTAGGCCTCACCAAAGAACCATATAGTTATGCAGATCTGCACCTCTCAGGGCCAAGCTACTACTCAGAATGAAGTGGCATTTTAATGTGGTGCATAGCTTTTAAGGCATCTGATGGGAACCTAAGGAAATTCATGATCCACAGTCATCTGTGACTAGGAGCAGCAGTCCTTCAGAGGACCATGAAGGGTTCTGCTGTATGGGACCATGAAAGGTTGTGCTTATATACTGTGAAGGGCTGTGCTGTATAGGACCATGCAATATTGTGTGTGGTGCTGTACAAACAGAGCAAAACAAAAGTTAATCCTTGCCCTGAAGGGTTTCGAAGAGAGAAGAAAAGATTCTTTGCAAAAAAAAGCCTCACCCCAGACATTCAAGTGTACAGGAATGAGTCATCTGGTCAAATGTTGTACTGGTACCTGAGAAAGAGGTAGTTTCCCAGGACTGTGGCAAAACTCCTCCTGTCGCGGATCATTTAGAGCACTTGGACTACACTGAAGCAGATCTTATACTTAAAAAATAACCCCTGTGTTGTTAGGGTTTTTTTTGTTGCATGCAGCATCTCATGCCTTGACCAGCACATTAGTGCTGTAATGGTGGGTGTGGAAGACATCAGGAAATCACTGTGTGTATTTTTAGACCACTTGAGTTTTGGCATTGTATAATCTGGGATTTCAGCTCATTCAGCTTCCAGCTATACTGTCTTAAGTCATGCTGAAAGAAATGGATATACTCTTCCATTTGATACTTCTCACAATAAAACCAGGGAAATTCTCATAAATCACATCCTTGCTAGAGCAAACTGTGAGGTTGAGGAAGGGATAGCAGCAGAAACTTTGATTTATTTTTCTTCACTCAGCTTACATTTCTGACCTTCACAAAAGGTCTTAGAAACTGCAAAAAAACTTTCCATAACGTTAATGCAATCATCCAGAAACCAGACAAAAGAAACCCACAGGTTTATCAGAGAGACCCTGTCTTTCTCTGCTACGCAGTGGGTTATTTCTTTTTCCCAGGAAGCATAATCAAGAGTAGACCATGCACACCAAACAAAGGAATGATGACATTTCCTTCCCAGGTTCCTTTTGTTAAAAATAATTATAAGCCAACACTTAGTCTTGGAGTCACATGTCTACTGGTGAGAGATGACCTCTGTCTCTAGTCCTGGTCCTCCTCTCCCATTATTGTTTCATTGACTACTATTGACTTTATAGTGTGGCTGGAAGCCAGAAAACAATGGAAGTATTGGAATGGCAAAACTAGTGGGGCAGGTTTCCCTGGCCAATGTTGTAACAGGCAGAAAATAAATAAATAAACAAAATAATGCCATTTATCAACAATCAAGATCCAGGTCCTTCTAAGGTCACTGTGCATGTATGTTGCAGCTTGAAGACAATGGCCCGGAAGACCTATTTGTTTCTTAGGATAACATTTCCATAGGCTTACTCCACACTTGAGGTTGCATGGCCTCTAGACTCACCAGTAAATGCCCACTCGAAACAAACTCAACTTCAAATCTGTCTTTTTTTTCAAATTAGGCCTTCAGATCACAACCCCAGATGCCACTAAATCAGCAGGACCGTGGAAGAAGATCTCCAGCATGGACTTTTCAAAGTAAGGGTTTTACTGTCACGTTACATTCTGGACAAGAGAGTCAGAATGGGACAGAGAAAATTATCCCATGCTGTGATCTTGCTGCCACCATCTGAAGGACCAAATTCTCAAGTTGTATGAACGGACCCTTCATATCACAATCATTTAAATACATAAGCTGAGATTCTGACCCAAGATCTTCTTCAGCTGTTTATTGCACCATTCTTAGTGTGATTGTATATGTTCCCATCACATGGAAGTATTATATTCTGCAAGGAGAGGATGCAGAAATGTAATATGCATACACCATGTGTGTCACTGACTTTGCTCCACTACAGACAGCAAAGCTGCCACACAAAAGGTAATTATAGGGTCTCTTCTGTTCAGGCTTCAAAGAAAGTTCTGAATTATCCCACCTCACCTCCTCAATACACGCAGCAGCCACCCCAAGCCATCTAATGGTTTACTCTGAGCAGGGAGTGGAGCTGAGGGCAACGATTTTTCCTGCACTTAGTCTGAGGGGACATTTAAGTCTGGGTCAGAGAATGAAGAGAAACAGAGACAGGAAAACAACCCCTTTGGCTGAGAAAGAAGTGATGCAGCAGGTACTCAGCCCCTTCCCCTGTAGGTGGAGTCCCATATCTGGCACTCAGTAGGTAGAGAGGAAAGGTTGCTATTAAGTCAAACTGGGCATGAACACTACAGCTCCCAGGAGAGGCAGCAGCCTGGTGAACAGTGTGATGATACAGCTTTTAACAAACGGTTCAGAAAACAACTCTGATTTTAAACAAACACTGCAGCCAGACCAGACAGCACAGTTTGGCTCTTCACCACTCTGGAAATCACACCTCCTTAAAGGCAATCGGAGACACCTACCTGAATATGAACTTTCTTGAAGTTTCTTTTGAGATGTGAGGTTCTCGTAAGGGTGACCAAGGATCCCAGTAAATGCTTTGGGTACTTCAATCAGAGTGGGTGCTGTTCAATAGAGTGCTAGTCTTAATATATAACTATCCATGCACTGCAAGTGGCGGTCTGTCAATTGAGAAAAAGTTGCATATTTATGCATCAATTTCATATATGACATGATCTTGGAAGAGAAGAGGTACTGAACATTGACTAGATTAAATGTTGCTTACACTCCAATAATCATGATTTGACTGTGCTTTTTATGTTTATGCAAATTAAATCCAAACTCAGTGCTACATGTGAATGACATTAAATACCGCACGTGGATACTTTGGACAAGTTCCATGAACCTGGGGCTGGTTAGAAGGAAGAATTTGAAACACAAAAAAATAATAGTCAGAAACTTGTTCAGGGACTTGCTGATGGTAACTCTGTGAAATGAACTAAGAGACATTCTTGAACTCTCCAAGGAAATCAAATTGTGAAATGGATGAGGACATTGGCATGAAGAAAATGGGGTTGGAAGTCATCTCCTTGGAGAAAACAACAGGGATAACGGCACAATAGGTACTGGATTGTGCATTCTTCTAGTAAGTCTTAATGGTGATTACAGGTGGGAAAATTCCTAATTCAACATCACGTGGAGCAGCACAGATAGCAGATGATTTGGGGGACACTTGGAAAGGAGCCAAAGAAGCAAAAGGTTCAAATAATTAACTGACAATCCCTTTAGTCCTGTCAGCGACAGAACACAAGGATGAACTAACTACTGGTTAGCTGAGGAAGGTGACATTGAAGGTCTGGATTTTGCAAGGCACTAGGTCACATTCCCTGTATAAACAGAATGACAGGCATATTGCTGGTGAGGAGAGAGGACTAATCTTCCTAGCCTGAGACTAGCAGCAATCAAGGCATTTCACAACACAAAAACTGTGGGTTAAGGAACTACAAACAAGCTTGGCATGTTGCAAAATGATTTAATTGTGTGACAAAGAATGTGAAGAGAAGACGTTTTCCATTTGCTTTTATGTAGACATTAGGCGTCTGGGTAGCAGGCAAGAGGAATTGGAAATTCTCATTAGTAAGAAGAAACATGATATAATCAGCATTACTCAAACCTGCTGGTTTCAATTTGCATGTTCAGAATGTTAAAATAACTGGTTACAACCTGCTTAGGAAAGATAGAGTTGATGAAAATGGACCATGTGAATCATGCCATAAAATCAGACCATAAAACAGAAATCACTCCACAGCCTCCATGAGAAATGCATGGAAAGAAAGATGGTGTTGCAGGGGACTTCCATACGCTGGAAGATCCAGACAGTAACTGAGGCAATATTCTGATTTGGGGAAAGCTGCAGGTTGATTTCTAACACAAGGAGCCATCATGTGGTAACTCTTCTGGACTTTTTTTCTGACAAAGATGAATTAATTACTGGGCTGAGAGTTGACGGTTGTCAAGGGAACAGTGAGGATGACCTGATTATATTCAGTATGGGCAAATAGAGCGCTATCCCTGACAGTTATATGTGCACCAGGACTTCAAAAGAGCTAATTTCCCAAACCAAAAGAAAATTAGGAATTAACTTGATTGTGAGGAAAAACTGAGGCAGGAAAAAAATGTGAATGAAAATAGGAACATCCAAGAAAATTGTATTAGATAGCCAACAGCCACAAGCCTCCAAAAAAACCAAAAACCTACCACAACGTCAGACAAAAGCTCTGTAGCAAAGCTGAGAATAGCAATAAGGAACAGAAAAAGAGTTTTCAATAAACAAATGAGAAACTAATTGATTTTTAAAATTTCAAAGTTTTAAAACCAAAGATTTTAAATGGCAAGAGTATCTAGCAGAAAATACATAGGCTGTAAGACCCAAAGCACCTAGAAGAACGTTCTCAAAAGGATATTCAAAACAAAAGAAACTGTGATGAAGATAGTAAAAGCAGTACTGATAACATTAAGAGGCAGAATCAGTTCAATAAATATTCTTGTTTTGGTGTTAAACGTCTTTGGAATTTAAATGCCTATTAAAGACAAATTGTTTCTAAATCAGCAGACCTAAATAATCTGTATTTAGGAATCATAGAATTGTTAGCTGAGGACTGTTTAGATTAATTTTGAAAGTGTCTTTTGAAATGGGAGATTCCAGAAAATGGAACTAACATTAGCACAGTGCCAGTTCAAACAGGGCAAGCTGGATGAGCAAGGTAACTATAGATCACTTCCTCGAACCCTAGTCCAAGCAAAATGGAAAAACTGATAAAGAAAGGACCAAAAAAAAGGCAATTAATTCTTGTAACATATTATTGTGGAAAGTATGTCTCATTCAATAAATATAATAACATTCTTTTGATGAGTTTACAGGAATGGCCAATAAAGCCTCTAATCAATCGCTGTGTGATACTCCTTGATGAAGTGTCTCCCTTAGCACCGCGTAACAGCCTTGTTACAAATCAGCATAATCAAACATCAGGAAAGCACAGGTGAAAAGGCTTGAAAATAAAGTGACTGATAGATTTAAAGCAGCTGTCAACAGGGAGCTCTTGCTGAAGGAGGATGTGTTGCTGGTGAGAGTGGTAGTAAGGTCTACGCTAGTCAACATTTTCATCAATGAGCCGGAAACCTAAAATTACCACTGGTAATCATTTGTTGACGACACAAAGATTGGCAGATGGGTAAACAATGCCGAAGGCATGGCAGTCACACTGCCTGACTGTATCACCTGATAAATTAGGCCCTTCAAACAACACATGTTTAATGAAGCAAATGCTGATATATGCATCCAGCAATGGGGAACACGTGTCGTTCATACAGCCCAGGGACGACATTCTGGAAAGGGATGATTCTGAAAACGATTAAGGGGGAGGAGCAGAAAACTGAACTTACCAAGTCTAGGGCTCTCTTAGGGCTAAAACAATCCCGTGAGATACAAAAATTCTTATAGAAGGCAACCTTTCCATGGCACTGCTGAAAAAAACCCAGAATGCTGCAGTCAATTCTGCTTGCTGTCTTTAGAAGATGTTTGAACTTTGAGGGAGGGTGATTATAAAAAGAATATACAGAAGCTTCTATGGATGCAGAAAATTTTTTTTAGAGTGTGACTTAGAAAAGAAAAAAATTTAGGCTGCAAGGGTCTGTTTCAGGCCATTCAAAATAGAACCATCTTCAAACGTGACAACTTGTTCAGCGCCTTGTCTGCCCAAGTTTTGAAAATCTCTGTCAGTCTCCAGTGCTTTATCATTCTCCACAGTGAAGACTTTATGTCCAGTCAGAAAATGCCCTTTCTGCAACTTGCAGCCACTGCTTCTCATCCTTCCATATTCTCCATCCAGAAGTCTGTCTCCACTGCTCATTAGGCAGTGGAAAAGAGCAAGCAGCTCCCCCTTAGCCTTTTCTTCTCCAGACTGAGCAATCCCAGTTCCCTCAACCTGTTCTCACACACCTTGTATGTCTCAGCTGCCAGCTATTTTAGTGGTCTTCTATTGAACCCTTGCCAGTTTACAGGTATCTTTCTTGTACTTGTAGAGTTCCATTTGTTTTGCCTGTCTAAAGTCAGTGTGAGAGAAGATTTAAAGAGGAGGCCTCTGTAAGCCAGAGGAAAGGAAGATCAAAGATCTACAACTGAAAACTGAATCCAGATAAATTGGATTACAGTGCTGGTGCTTAGCTACTAAGCAGCCAGTGCAGGTGCTGGATTCTCTATCTCTTGATGTCTCCAAATCAAGGGCATATGCTTGTCTGGACACTATTCTTCAAACAGCACAATCTTGCCTGGGCTCAAGGCAAGACTAACAAGATGGGAAATGGTGAGTTGGTGATATGTGGACCTAGCTGCCTCTAAACTGTGAACTGTTTTTGAAATAGTGCATTCAAGGTCCAAATCACTGAAAATTCACAAAATATCCCAGACTTACTCATGGGAGAAATCAGATAAGCAAAGAGGAAATTAAAGGTACTATATTTTTAATAGAAGAATCTTGTAATAATGAATATGCCTGACTGAGTTTTACCTGGCTGGACACTCACTAAACTTTTGGGGCTGGTGTCTCAGGAGGCTTTCTTGGCCCCTCAGAAGATCCTGCTGATGAACAGCCTTTGGCCCTAAGAAGCAGATGCCCAAGACATTCCAGTTCCTAAAAAAATCTGTCTTCTGTAATCAAAAGCGTATGATTATCATGAGGCCGCAGTTTGCCTTTTCAGGCATATATAACAGATGTAAGCACACAGAGGTATGCCTTGCACAGAGATACTCAACACCATTTGTCTTCTTGTAAACAGTAGAGGTGGCACAGTCAGGCCTCAGAAGCCAACTTGCTGAAAGGAGTACGTTCCCATGTTGCTCACCCACAGGGCCGTGAAGTGAATCTGTGTCAGGTTAGACTGTAATCTCAGATTTAGGAGATTTACAGACTCAGTCAGTGGAAGGAAGAGTTGATGTGATTTACCTAAGCTTCTGTGACGCATTTGGCTTGGTATCACACAATATTTTTATTAAGGAAATATGTAATACAGGGCACCCTTGAAACGATTATCAGTCAACTAATAGGTAGGGGTTTGAGTGTCATTCTAAATGGGGGAGCTGTTTCTCACCTATTTCCTGCAGAATTCCCCCAGACATCAGCTTTAGACCTCTGCTATTTAACATATATAGAAGGTATAAATCCATCAATAATAAAGTCTCATCCATTCTAAGAGAAGAGTGACATGTGCATTAGGCATGACAAATTGCCTTCTGAGAAAAAGCCTGTACTTCTCCAAAGATTAAAGGGAGGCCAGAAAACCGACTCAGACCGGAAGTGTAATTTTAGGTAGCTGGATGGATCCCATGCTCAGACATTGAGTTGACACTTATGATGAGCTGCATAAAATCAAAAGAGATGTTTTGATCAACATCTTTAGGGAGAAAGAAATTTGGCAATTATCCATGAGACTGAAAAGCCTGTGAAGGCAAAACAGGGTCTTCTACGTGGCAAACTAGAAGTGAGACAGCAGTCAGTCAGCTACTGGGGCCATGGTTGTAATGAATTCTCTCCCATGGACAATTTTTCAGTCAAGGTTATCCATTTTCTAAAAGCTTCTCTGTAATCCAAGCAAGCGCAAATTCAAGGTTGGTCAGTGGCTTATGGTATGTGAATTAAAACTGAAAGATCCACTTACAAAACTAAGAGTCTCCGTATGCCATACCTTCAAGCTCTGCAGTTCTTAACTCCAGAAAGGGTCTCCTTCTACTGCAGTTTTTATTGAAGGGATAGAAGTGTAACTGCCTGGCTGTTTCTCGTGATCCGGTAAGCAATGTCAACTCATGATGGCTCTGAAGAGTGCATCCTTTCGACAGTGACTGGAAGCAGAGAAGGCCAACAGTTTGGTGCTGTCCATAGTATGATTTTCTATTTGACATTTTGGAGACTAATTTGTACGTGCTTTGGCTGGCCGATTGCTGTCTGAGAAAGAGGTATTGAAGTCTTCATCAGACTGTAGAGAAATGATCACCCAGGCCAAAATGCAGGCTGTAGGCATGGTAGGAGGAAGCTGGGCATTTTATATGTAAGTTTAGAGCTCTCCTAATTGATTGTCTGGCCTTATGCTACTCAACAAACAGCTGACTTTAAGGGCTCTTCCAATGATGCCTCACTGAGGGATTTGGTACAACTCTCCAGGAGAATGGTTGAGCATTACTGGAGTTTTACTTAAGAAGTCCTTTGTTAGTGCAAGAGAATATGAGCCATAGCTTACACCAGTCCTGATTTGTTGTGCTTGGTGCTTGTGACTTTTGTTCCTTTCTTACATTAGTCACAGGTCCTTTCCTAAAGCACTGTTTGCAGGATGTTTAGGAGATGTCCCATAGTCATACTATGTCTTACGTCCAGTGGTACACAGAGTATATACGTTCCTGCTAGAGAAGGCAACAGTTGTCTGGCTGTTGAACGGCAGGTTTGATGACCAGAAAGACACTATTATGCTCCAGTTCTCTGGTGAGATTCCCACTTCCCAGGGCTGGAACTGCAAGCTGCAGTCCGACTTTGAACTGCCTGGACAGTTGCTGAACCAGCCCTTATCTCAGAGACAGTGAGGAATGCTGCAGAATCAAATACATCAGAGAAATCTGATCAGCTAGAACAATCGGTTTGCATTGCTAGCTCAAACCTGTGTGTTGCTGATCAGAGATTCATACACATTATGAAGAATCATGCAAGGAAACCAGTACCCAGTGGTCTACAGACAACAGGAATAGCTCCACACACTTTTTATTTCCCACTTTGTGTTAAAATTCCATCTTCCTTCTGTGAGAACAAGCATAAGCATTCTTACTCTGTCATGGCCACTCCACTAGGCTATTCAGCAGGATAATCCAGAATAGTAATAGCTGGAAAATAACCATTATAGTTTGAATTCGCACAAAACTCTAAGCTCACTCTGCAAAGAGATGACTTTGTTTTCCACTCAATCTGGTTTTGATGTTCTCTTTTTCCTTCCTTTTATGTAAAGCTCTCCACCCCAGAAGGCAGGCAAGCAGCCAATCCACCTCTCTGCCCTACTCCAAAATAAATGTTAGATGCTAAAGAATGCACAAAAGGGAGCTGTGAAAGGATTTGTCAAAAGGGTTGCTGTTTTGATTCTTTTTTTTTCTGATTTTGAGAGGTTTTGTATGTTTTCCACAGTGAACTCTACTTTGTTCCACTGAGCTTCCTAAACTGTGGCTCAGCCTGACCATCTGACAGGTCAGAGGACATCTGCCACACAGATAGGCCTGATATACACTAAAAATGCTACGTCTTTCTTCTGCTGCATTTCTCCTCTGATGAAAACAAAATACTGTGGACTGATAAAACTAGCACTGTGGTTTGTCAAAGGATAGGATACCTCTGTGGTAGACCTGAAATATTGCTTGTTAGATGCATATTCAGGGCGATGCAGATCTGGTGTAGGTCCACCCAAGACCATATTCTCAGCTGGAAAATATCCCTTGACTACAGCAGAGCTAAAATGATTTACAGCAGCTGGGGATACAAGCCTACAGCACAAAAAATGGTGTCTTACACACTGGATGCTCTGCTTTTCCTCCGCAATCCAGGGAGTCTTTGCACGCTGGTGGTTATTCTGTGTTATAGCTGGTACATCTCACTGGTCCATGCCCCAAATTTATGCCATTATAAGAAGTCTGGGAATTATTTGGCTTGAGCGGTGACTGTTACTACTCTCACAACGATGCAGCCAAGAGCCTGCACTAAAACTCCAGCCTCTCAGCTAAGCAGGCACCATCCCAGTGCACAACAAGGAGAAGGTGTGGTGTCCCTGTAGCACAACTTGTTTCCCAGTTCATTCTACAGAGGTGCCACCAAAGCTGTGCTGCAAAGCATGCGTTCCAGGGACAGGAGGTATGTGTTCCACACAGCCCCTCGGAGCTCAGATTGGCTCTTGCAACGTTGATGTTACAGTTGCATCTGCAGATGGTCAGTGCCTGGATGGCTCAGATCCAGACTCCCTCACAAATAAAGCATGTGGAGATACTGAAACTCCAGCTGTTGTGCCCAAATTCCACTGTCTGTTGCAAGGAAAGACAGATTGCTCACAAAAGGGCAGGTGTGAGTGACTGGCCACAGCAATCTGTTCTCCTCAGTCCATCAAATATTTCCATATGCTCCATTCCAAAATATTGATGCGCCAAGCCTTGAGACCTTTATATTTAGCAAGGAACATAAATCACAAATGCTGGAGGTCAGCTTCTGTAACATTTCCTGGCTTATCAGCAGCACTACTAATAGCTCAAAGGGGCTTGTAAATTTGTCTGTGAGCAACATGCTGCAAGTAGGAAAACAATGTCATTTACCTCTGGAGAGTGCTTTCTGGTGACAGGTTCCCTGGGCCCTGTCAGGGACCTCCTGGTAAGGCTCCCAGGGGGCTGTCAGGAATCAGTGAAACAAATGGGACCCCACAAATTCACAAACCTGAGGGTGACACTGGTGCCTGGAATTTCCTGTATTTGCACTGAGGATCTGGGATTAGGCTCCCTGTTACTGCTGCATCCAAAAAGGAGACGTAGGCAAGAAGAGGAGGGGATATGAAGAGGTTGAAGGGGACTCCTGGCATAATTTCACCTTCACTGGAGTCCTAGTAGATGCAAGGGCCTGTTAAGGCACCCCAGAGGTGCTCGGAGGTTTGCCACATTCTCTTACAAAGCACGGCACATGTCCTGCGGCTGAAATCGATAAAGAAGTCAGAAAGTTTGAGTCTTTCTTATTTTTCTTTCCTCTTCATTTGGTTTGTTTTATTAGCTAAGGAACCTCACACAGGTCTTATTCTTTTCATTGGAAAGTGACTTGTAAATTCAGTGTTTTGGATAAATAGCCTGAAAACTTGGGGAACCTCATGTGAACTGCATCAGCCTTCATCTGGCTGGGAAGGTCATCAGCCTTCCCAGCACTTTAAAAAGTGATGCACTGGTGTTCTATTGCAAGAAAGGTTTGAGGCTACCCCCTTTATAATTCATTGGTTTATGCCTTTGAATAACTGTGTTTGGTTTAATAATATTGCTTTGCTTTGTATTCCTGTAGTTCAATCCATCTAGGGACCAAGGACTGGTTTACCAACATCAAAGCATCTGTCTTCTTGCATTGAATTTTGACTTCAACTGACTTTCTTAAACCAACATTGTGACAGATTTTCCCTCTAGCAGCTTGCCCTGGCCTTTAAAATTCTTTTAAGCGGAATCTGAGAATGGCTTTTCTGCTTTCCTCTTGCCAAAAGAGAGAAAGTGTGCATCCAAAACAATGGCAGTAATACACGCGAGGTCCTGCCAAATGCAAGGAGTGAACAGCCTGAAGGAGATAACCAAATACTTGCATATTCACAGGGCTTGCTCACCAGCAGCCAGATTATAATTTTAGCAATAGGAGGCACTCGGTTTTGGACAGATGGAAGCTGTGAGTTGGCAAGTTTCTCCCAGAGCTTCATTGTGACCCCATGCAGAGAAACATTCGCATCACTGAAGCTAACCCAGCCCGAGGATCTGCCTCCTGGACTGGCTTCACAGGAGCTGCATTGTGGGGATACAGTGCCACGATATTATTGCATTCAACTATCACAGACTTAAGCAAAGGCTCAATTCTCTTTAAGACCTTTGGGAAAGCTGCCTTTCCATAATCTCCCAAGCCTCTGGAGTCTCTCTGAATACTCCTTCTTGCCTAAGCTCTCTTTCAGCCCATGGTGCAGCCAGGACAATTGGTGGAGATTTTCTAGATGTTAATGCATGGATAACATTTTGCAAGTTGAGTGCAATAATCCCTCTGGATCTGAGAAAACCTGCCTGTCATCTATTACCATAAGGGTTTTGTCAAGCCCATTTTCCTTTGTTCCTTCAATTGCGCCCAGTCTTTACCTTATTTTAGAGCTGGCTGTGCACACAGCAGCATCATCCACAGTACATATGTCTATTGGGCACGGCTTCTTTGTCTGTGACATCCAAATCTCATACTGTTGGCAAGCTGACAGGGCTGTGCACTCTGGATACCTTTCTATTGTGCAATGGGATTTTACTCCATTTACTTTCCGTGGACTCTGTTAACATTGTGCAGAGCTACATTTGCTATCCTGTGTCTATTTTAAAATGACACACCTTGTGGACTTCTATCATTCAGAATTTTACAAATGCTTCACCCTTTTTATGACATGTTGACTGTCGAAGCTAACAACACCACTTTGTCATGGTTTTCTCCTTCTCTGTTGCCTCTGGCAGAACTTATTTAACTCTTTCTGTGGTAATTAATGTCTCCTTTGCAGATTTTCCTTACCACAGATCTAGAAAGATATCTACCACACACCTATGATCTTATAAAATTTGTTGTTCTAATCCTTCTTCACTGTAGCTATTTTTTGCCACCAGTGTCTTTCCTGTGGCCACCAGCTTTCCTGGATATTATACTCTCAGCTTGTTAGGCAGGGTTTCTTATCTGTGTCATCGCTGTGAAAAGAACCTTAGGAGTTTGGACTCTGTGGTGCTTAGAGCTGCATAAAACCAATCTGGAACAGTGGTCTCTGATCCAAGAGAGCTTGCAAATCTTTTGGGTTTGGAATATGTTATATTTTAATGCCTTGACATTAATTAAAAAAAGTAAATTTCAGCAACCAAACCAAAAGCTTCCACTAGAAGAATTTCTCTAGGTACCTCCTGTCTCTGTATTTGTTAGAGAGCACAGTTTCATACTTCTGGGTGTCCTAGGGTTGTCAAGATCAGAAGAACAACCTGTCATTCAGAGCCTAACAAAAGGAATCAATTGCTTCTCTTCTTAGCCTGTATTAATTTATGTTCTGTGTTTACAAGCCTTGTCCAGGACAATCACATAATGGAGAAAGTCATCCCCTGTCTGTTGAGACTTCTTTCCTGGGAATCTGTGCTCCTGCCACACACAAACATCTAAAAAACACAACTCAGGCACTCAAAATCATAAGACTGGGCTGAAATTACAAGATTTCAAAAAAATATGTTTGGAATGGAACAATTTTCTTCATTCTGATGTTGTTATCAAGCATTCAGGAACACCAGGTTCAAAGTACTAAACTTTCTTCTGGAGCTTCAAGCATTAGAAACACGCATTTAAATTGAGGTAATCTCATGGTTTAGCAAAACCATTGCCTAATAATACACCTATTGCCTTTTGATGACATAAAACAAGCACTGGAGGGGTGGAAGAAGATGCTGTCAGCCTCAGGTAATATGCATTTAACAAAACTGATAATAGCCCAGACACTCTGTAGACAGAATCTCTCTTGAGTTTTGGGGGAACGGAAGCAGAACAGCTCTGATTGGCCCCAAAGATGTTAGCGAGGCAGAAGAACTTCTTCCAATACCTGCCCACAGTGACTTAGCTCTAGCTCCACGGTCACATTGCCTCTCCAAGAGATCCGTATCTCATTTGAAATACTCTGAGGCAAATGAAACAGTGGTCACTGGCCACAATCACCAGCAGTCCTGCATGATGTTTAAAGGCCAGACCCCACAGCTCCATGGAGGAACTTGCCAGGCTGCACAGAGAAGCCCACAGGCAAGTCACAGCAGGAAACCCTTGTAGATGGAGGTGGAGGACAGGATGAGGCCAGGACAGCTGGCCCAACCTGGTACAGCCTGCTTGTCCCACCCTGCTCCAAATTCTGTGATGTACAGCATCCCTGCTCCGAGTTGAAGGCATTGCTTGGCATCAGATGCCCAGAGGCACTGTATGGCATATTAAGCATCATGTAGGCATGTGATCTTAAGTAGCTGGCAGCATTCCAGCAGAATCATATTCCCATTGCATTCTTTGGATATCTCCCAGCCACTGGCTTGAGAAAGTCACTAACCTTAGCATGTTTCATTGTTCTAGCAGGGTGTCTCAGTCCAGAGGGTGTCTCGTGATTTCGTTTATGCTTCATCCCAGAAACATCTGAGCAGACTGATAGATCTCTTTGGCATGTATTTATCCCTAGCACCCACCGCCAAGAGTCAGAGCTGCAGTGTGGCCAGGTGAGTCTTTCCAGACACAGCATATCCAGACACAGCATGTCACCATCATTCCCACTAACACTGAGGATTGCTTACTGAACTAGAGCCGCAGGAACACACTAGCAGGCTGATGGGCAAACTGTCCTTTCCTCAGACAAAGCGGTGTTTATTCCTAATGCTGCCTGCAGCCCTCTATCTCCAAAGGCACAAGATGCCTGGGTACCATGGTGAGGACAGTAATAATACAACTGATACTTTCTCCTCTTTGGCTCCACTGTCAGTGGGGCCGGCCTGGCAACATGGACATATCAGTCATAATGCTTTTTAGGGTCTGTTTGCCTTGAACTCAAAGCCACAAGCACTCTTTATAGCCTGCAGCTCCAACATACAACCATTCAAGTTTTTCTCCCTGGGAATCCAGGCTGCTGATGTATTTAAGATCTTTCCCCAGATGTCTTGTCAGCATCCACACCCTTATGCCAGAGCACTTATTCAAATACGAAATAATCAGGCATGTGTCCTAGGCTGATGCCGAGGCACAGCTCTGCCAGTCTGCGGATAGGGCCTGAGGGTTTCTCTTAAAACTCAGCTGTGCAGGAATGAAATGCCCAAATACTGGTCCACTCATCTTTTCTCCTCACTCCCTCTGGTTCTGAAAATGGACAGATTCTTTCATCAGACTGAATAGGCAACCCAGCACTCTGTGCTAGGAGATATCTTTGTGGATGAAAGGAAGACAAACAACACAAGATTTACAGGACTATACATCAAGATAGCTTGACAGACAGACCTTTGATAAGGAGAGTGAAGAACACCTGAAGAAGAGACTGCAGAAAACACCATCCAGTGGAGGAGAAACAATATGTTTGCCAGAGGGTATGTGAGTACAGAGGACTTGACCAGCTGTTCACACAAGAACAAAATCAATGGCAACAGAAAGGGACACAAGCTCCCCAGTTCTGCAAGAACCAGAGCCAGGACAAGAATCAGCTGATTAAGTGGAATGATGGATTGCTCTTCATTATTTCCTATTATCTACCTATTTTATTTGTACTGAATTGGGTTAGGAAGTCGGAAAACGCTTCTCTTTTTCAAATACTTATACATGTTTACAAGTGATTAATGAAATGATTGTAGGCTCCCATGTGTCTGATACTGTTAAACTCTTCATAAACTCAGAAGCAGGTCAAGGTTCAGTGACATTCAGACTACAGCGGGTAGCAGAGATTTCTTCTTTGCCTTTTTTTAAATTTTCCGTAAGTCAGTATAACAATTACACCAGGAATGGAAAATATCCAGGACACTTGCAGCACTCAGGTCCAGTTTAATTTTATCAAACTGATACAAAATGAAACTCAAATACACTGATGATATATATTTCAAGATAATTCTCCAGCTTAAATGCAATTACTGATACATCATGTTAAAGAGGATCTATGCTGTCTTCGAAAATATGCAGGAAGAGAGACACTAGCATCATTCATTTCCTGAAATACATGGACTGGAAAAGTCCATATAAACTTCAGAGTATGTTTCTTTCCTCCAGTAAAACAGAGAGGCTGCGACAGCTGGAACAAAACAGTAAGTAGCCAACAACCCAACCCAATCTGCAGGAGCAAGTAGAGTTAGGACCAACTATTAAACACAGAACAGGGCAAATTGATTTGGGACTTTCATTATGAAGCCAATTATTAGTGCTGTGATTTAAGTCACAATAAATCATGTAGCACACGAGATAGGAAGAAGTCATGGGGAAGATGTTTATTTGGTGGGAAAGATAATGTCTTTCCAACACTGGAAGGCTACCCCACATTCACTTAGACTTTTGCACTTCATACTGTTTTTCCGAGGGTTTAATCTGCTTTTACTGTACAGGTGGTTGTTCAGCTCAACTCTTTGCCCTGCTTACCCGATGCACGGCCTGCAGACTTGTTTTCCATGTGCAGCCCTGTAAACATCATTACCAGACTTCCTCATGGTCTTACTCTCAAATCAGAGAGTTTCAGAAAATAGATGCAAGTTTCTTCATAGCTTGCATCAAAGAGAGAATGGTGCAGCCCCATAATAAAAGAGAGAGATCAAAGTTTCCAGAAGTTCCTTGCTAATTGTGGTGTCAAAATGAAGGCACTCAGGGCTTAATTTCCCAAAGTTGTTGGCAAGCTTACAGCATTTTAGACAGTCAGCATGCAGCTCCCACCGATTTCCCCTCCAGGTGTGCATGCTCAGCACTGCCACAAGTATCATCTACAGAAAAAAAAAACCCAGCTCACAGTGAGTAATGAACAGAGAAAGCCTGAATGGAAGCTACTGCTGCCCAGGCAGGGAGAAGGACATCTGTTTCTCTAGCACAGCATCCCTCTACCACCTATCAGACAATCCTCATTGCTCCTGCCACGATAGCCACACCAGTGACATCAGTGGCACTCAGGGCAGTTGATCCAGAGCAGTTTCCTTCTCCACAACCTGATTCCTTCCCAGATCAGCCAGTCCTGCATGCTGAAGGAGGCAGAGGTCATACCAAAATATTGTATGTGCTCATGTAACCAGAGAGCAGCAGAACGTCTCTTGAGCACAAGGCATAATCATTCCTCATGCTTGGCATCTCATAATGGAGTGATCAGGTCTGTAAGTTTAACATAAGACACTACAACAAAAACTGAATCTTTTAAATAAAAAATGGAAAAGGTATTTTTTCACATGGATTTGTATTGATCACCTATTTTGGTTGCCATGGAAGAGCTATTAGTTTCAGTCAAGTAATAATGGTCTGCACTGCAGATTTACTGTCTTAAAGAAGCTGCTCTTCCTTTCATAGTCCAGCCATGGGTTAAAGGAAAGGAGGAGAGGGAGTAGAACGCCCATTTTGGATGGAAGTTTCAGGACTATTTGTAGACAACAAACAAACAGGAAGGTTGAGGTCTCATGGGTTCACTTTTAGGATGCAGGTCGTCATCAGGATGAGCAGTTGCACACTGTCCTGCTGTTACCTCTTCCCTTTCTTATTTGCTTCTGTAAACAAAAGAAAAGATAAAAAGTATTAGCAACAATCAAGTCCCCACCTCCATGTAAATCCATAAATGAAAAGAAATAAAATCAGTTCAGTACCTCTCCTAAATAGATAATATATATTGAATGTGAGTCTGGCCATTGAATCTTGGTCATAGTAGCAAGAGTATCTGAAGGAAGGTCAGATGCAAATAAGCTTTAAACAGTAGCCGATACTCTTGGTGTGAGCTTGGTGCACAGTTGTGGAAAGTAAAAATTGCAATTGATTTTGCTAAGTAGCTATTTCAAAGTGATAGAGGTCTTTCCTGCAATCTCTGGGCAGGATCCGTTTCAGAACGCCTCGGAGAAGTTACCTCATTAATTTTAATGAGAAGCATAGACGTGCCTCTGACACAACCATAAATTGTTCTTTCTGTGCGTGCATGTATGTGTGTGTTTAAAAGCTCCCTGTGTTACCCCATGAAGGACTTGACTGTGTTACATGCTGACATCTGCTATTGAGGCACACATCATCCTGGCTCCACCACATAGTTGCCTTTTCATGCTTTGGCCGCTCTTAGTGAATTACCTTCATGCCTCTCCCTGCCATGCCCTGCATGCATAGACCGTCTTCCATCTCTCAGAGAGAAGCAAGAGGTCCTCCTGCTCCAGTTGCAACACTAGACTGAGGCTATACCATCACCTCCAAAATACAGACACAGTCTCAACAGCTATATATTCACATCAGTATCATCCTGTGCCCTGCACTGTCCCGTTTAAGCTTTGCAGCTTCCGAAGAGCCCCCTCAAACCCTCTTGCAAGGGACAAGATTATTGTTCGTCCCATGTTGGAGGGCTGAGAATGAGTAATGACCCTGTCAGCTCCAGGAAGGGGATGATGAAAGTGAAATACGACAGCTCACTCTCCTGTTTTCCCCATCTGACTGCCCATTTCACTCCATGGCTGACCTTAGAAACACAAGCCATCAACAGAAATCACTGCTGAAGGAAAACTCCTCACTCAGAATATCTGTTGTGGAAGGGATCTGGCTATGTACCTTTTATTAAGGAGTGTTGTGGAAAACTGATATCCTCAATGCAGCTCATTCACCAGCGACCATGAGCTCAAATCCCAAGTGTCTGCTGTGGGCAGCAGGTGCTGGTTACTTAAGTAACGTTGCCACAAGGTACAACAGTTATTTGTCCTTTCAGTGATGCCATTTTATCTTGTGTAAGAAGCAAAATGAAGAGCTAAAGTCACCTCTCATGTTACCTGTGCTCCTGAAATATCTTGCTCCCAAGTGCCTACATTTCACAGGTGACCAATTTCCTCCTCCAGAAAGATCGTTTATTCCCCCATTTTGCAAAATAGTCTTACTTCATGAGATGCTTACTGCTTCTGGGGAGAAGCTCATCCTGCCGTTCTCATTGAGGTTCTCTGCCATTCCCTTTCTTCAGCTGTTTACTAGTCATTAAACCACCTCACCCAGCAACAGGCTGTTTTCAACCTATCATCAAATTTTGACTCTTGCCTGATGACCTCAGATTGTGCAGTAGGTGTTGGTTTGGGTCTTGCAGGTTTCACTTGCCCAGCTGGTGTCTATTCACTCAGCAAATATGCAAATTCAAGGTAAACTTTACCATCTCTGTCTTTATAGGACAATTCTTGCACAAAGTTTGTCAGTCACTTGGTTATTCCCAGCAGTGAATATATTTATGTGGGTTTTAATCCGTCTCAAAGCATTAAAGGCCACCCACCAGCTCTTTAAAAAGAGATGCTACATCTGTTCAATGAGCAGTTATAGATCTGCATTGGTAAACTTTGATTCAACTCGGATGCTCATGGGATCTAGGCTTCCTCCACTCTCTGTGTCCTGATCAGCATCTGCCCTTCTGTAAACATCCCAGTAGCCTGGAAATATGGACTCTTTGTGTCCTGTGTGACTGCATATGACTGCATTGCCATTTTGTCTTAATTATAAAGGTAGAAAGTTTCCTCTGCTGCTGACAGTATCTTGGAATTCAAGCGTGTCCCTCTCACCCCAATATCACAAATCACAGTCCTCTCCAGTCTGACTGGGTACATGTAAATGGAAATATGAAGAACTGCAGGTTTTGGCTCATCATTAAACTTGCCACTTCCAAGCCTTTGTCCCCTCAACCATACGTGCATAAATGCATTTCGGTTTTGTATGTCTTTGCCATTTGGCAAAAGCAGCATACTTTTGTCAAATGGGATGCTTTTGTTGAAAGTTTGTAACTAAGTCTCCCTTGCCAGACTCATTGTTTTCTGTTGCAATTGCTTCCATGTTTATCGCAAACTAATCTGTTCTCTACTTTCTGTTTACATTAGCACTGGATTTTGTGCCCTGATGTGCATATTTAAGTAGATTCACTACCACTGGCTCCTGCTTGTTAACATTTCCAAGTGCTGGTTTCCCTGGATTCCCAAATCTCTGGTGCTACTTGTCAACTCAAATCCACTTCTACCAGTAACCTCCCCTGCGGTCAGTCACCATGAATTGCCCATTCTTAGATCAGCTGCCAAACAGCCATTAATGAGCCAGATTTCACCAGAAAGCCGATAAAAATGGTCTACAGCATTTCCTGACAGGAGATCTTTTGTACACTTGTTTCTGAAGGACCAGACAGTAATCTCTGTCATGCTGGAATGGGCTGCTGATTCCCCATGCTTCAGATAAAACCTTCTTGCTTCTCTTTCAAATGCCATTTGCTTCTATACCAGCTCATACTTGATGCAACCCAGTTCTCGTGATTCTTCATCAGGATCTTCTTAAGCCTAAGGACTGAATTGAGGTTTAACAGGTTTACTTCCTTCTGACGCTGTACAAGAGAGAGGCTACTGCCAGGGGTCCTGGGTGGAACATCAGCCATTCCATGCCTGGCACACAGTGTGTGGCAGCAAACAAGGAGCAAACACCATGTCCTACTCAGGCTGGTCATAGGGAAGAAGTGGAGAAGTTTTTTCCTAATAATTGATCTTTCTCTGGTTTTGTTTTTCATATTTTCCTCTTTCCCCCACCCACCAGCTCTCTGCCCTCTCCATTTCTTCTCACTGCTTCCAGTGCAGTCTCTTTTCTTCCCACCCCCAGCCTTGCACTTCTTTTTGTCTTTGGTTAACTGTGTAGTTACCTCCAATCTAGGGAACAGCAATTCTCTACGCTTGGTGAGTCACTAACAAGACTGTCAACAAAGAGCCCATCTGAGCAGCATGATCTTTGCAAGTCCAGCATTTTGCATCAGATGGAGGGAGCCACATTTCACGGAATACAGACCTTCTTTGTGGCTGAGGTCTGCTGTTTGAGTTTCCATCCCTCAGGTGCAAGCAAATCTGAGCTTAAATGGGACATGTTCTCCAGTTCCTGCTTCTAAAAGTAGAACCCATTTAACTCAGCAGATTGCCCAGCTGGAACGGGCTATTTACAGCTGTACCTGAAGCTCTGATAAGATAATGGATATGTTGTAAATACCTATCATATTATGTTGCCTTTGGTTAGTGTTTAGGATCACACATGAAACAAATGGCTCCAAGGACTGAATAACATCTCAGGGTTCCTCCCTGAAGTGAGCTGGGAATCTCATAGGATACTAAAAGTTTGTTTATTTTACTGGAAATTTCCTAAGGACCTGGTAAAAAATAATCTGATTGTGTGGTAAAAAGCATGTCTTGCAGCTCAGTTTCAAAGCAGGGAGTCAGGGAGGACCATTTTTCCACTTCATTCATTTAATAAGCATATATTTCATTAAGTGAGATTGGACCTGACATTTATTGGAATTATTAAGGACCTGGGAAAGGAATAGATTAGGAGAGCTTAGAATAAGTAAGCAAGTAGAAAACACATGTACACATCGTAGTGTGAAAGAGGACTTGTTCTTCCATTCTCCCTATGCCCTCTCCCCATCCTAGAATTTAGTCTTTTGTCGGGGTTGAGAGGAAACGGGCTTCTGTGTGGTCACCCCAAAGTTCTCTCAAATTCAGCTGTTGGTCATGGATGTGGGAATGAAGTGCAGAAAAAGGCTGTTTGAAAAGGCTGTTTGATTTGTCCAGCCCAGGCAGCTGCTGTAGGGAAAACGTAGGTAATGGACATGAGGCAGGCTGGTTAGGAAAGGAAAAGACTGACGCAGATCAACTGTGCTCTACTGGTTTTACAGCACAGAGAGGATCCTTAGGGGATTGGGTGGGGGTTAGGGTGACTCTTGGAGAAGGGGCAAGGGAAAGACAACAATCTTCAGTTCTTGTTTAGGGACTGTCCATCTATCCTATCTCTTTCTCTGCACTGGAGAGTTTACCGAGAAATACTTGCTGACTAATATTGTCCTGAAAGGTTCCACGTGGCAGGAGACAGCTGAGGTACTGCTCTCCAACAATACTCAGCATGTCTACTCTCACCTCCGCTGAAACACTTCACAGAAACCACCCCGCAAGTAAGAGTTCTTATAGGATCCACACATTGTTTTGCTCACAGACTATACATGAGCTGCAGCCAGTGCTGGATGGACAATTTGCTTCATGTTGTTCCTCTTGGAGAGGAGGGAGATCCCACTAAATGGGAAAGCCACGCTCTGCCATCTGCACTGGTTTCCTGTCCATGTGACTGTCATAAGAGTCAGTCAATGTTAACCTTTGGGGCACCATGCAGAGCTCATCAGCATCTGTCCTGAAGTCACTAATAAGGCAAGATTTTTTAAAATTTACTTAAGCAGGTTTTTATATTTAATTGCTGGTCCCATCCATCCTTTGGCTCTGTGTGTCACTGTGGTTATATTCACTCAGGCATGCCCAGCCTGAGGAGCTGAGAAATAGCATCCCCTGAATGATGCCTAGAGCGCAGCTGATGATGTAGTTCTCATCCCCCTAGGAAACTATAATGAAATTCATTTGTGTTGTTTAAATCCACTACTGTGCCTATGCATCCAGTAACTGCTACTCGAACCATTAGGTGAAATAATTGCAAAATACTAGGCTCTTCTGGCACCAGAGCTAGAACCACAATTGGAAAAGCTGCTGGAAAGTCAGGACTATTTATAAGGCAACAAATCAGCAGCTGGGCTGTTACTCCAGGATTTAGGAGATATCAGCTCCCTTCCAGGTTCAGCTGCTATTCCTTCATTTTCACTCCCACCTTTTGTCCATCCTCTCTGAGGTTCAGACTCTCTCCCTCATTAAGAGTTTGTACATTGTCTAGCGTAACGGGGCCTTGACCCTGTGCAGCTCTGGGTTCTTTCTTCATAAATCAAGTATAAGAATGGGATTACAGCACTGTCATCCAACAGTAATAACATACGCTACAGGTCAGAGACACTGAAGGGCAAGAATTGCTCATTAAGGAAGAGAAAAATATGGGATTTTTCGCTTGACATTATCAGGGAAACAGGTTCATTCATGTTTACAGAGTAATTGTAAGAGCTTCCTGCAACACAGATATCCTCTGATGGCAAAAGTGAAACTGTACATAACTGCTCTAGGCTGATCTCCAAAATTGAACAAAGCTTCCAAGACAGAGGTAGGATTTGTGGCCCGGAGGAAAGCCACAGTGCTATGCCAAACCACGGAGCAGTCATACGTTCCTCAGCTAGACCAGAGCTGGTGGAAACAAGCTTCCAGTCCTGCTGCAAGCCTCCCAACTCTCCTGCACCAGCACAAGTTACCGAGTCCCTGAGGCTGGATTCACAGGCGTTTTATTCCCATTGCTATACAGATCTGACCTTTCCCCATCCAGCTCAAAATGTAGTTCAGGGTCAGGGGCAAACCCTGCAGCCTCTGTCAGCCTCCATGGAATCCTGGCTGTATTCATAGCCCAGCACAGCCCCTCAAATGCCTTTGTTTCAGGAAGAAGAGACTTTCTTCTGTAGTTTTGCAGCCTGGCTTTTTCTTTACTAAAGAAAAGTTTTTTTCATCTATGGAAAGTGTTTTTTATAACCCACTCTTAAAGAAACCTCAGCTCTAAGTTTTTTGGTTTTTTTTCCAAGAAGTAAAGGTCCTCTTGAACTTGCAGAGAATTTTTGAATTATATAATTACTGGAGAGCTAAACAAGGAAAGAAGGCAGCCTGTGATGTAGTTTTGCAAGCCAAGTATACTCGTATCTAGCCTTATTTTGGTACCTGACATCCTGCTGATGTCAGGTATGGGTCAGGCATGTTCTCTGCAGAAAAGGGATGTGATACAGCTAAAGCAGCCTGACATTCTTGGAAGACTGGAGATTGGGTCCTTCCCCATTTAAAATCTGGGCCAAATTTTCCCGTGTATTGTTGGGAATTTGGTGACTCAGGTAATCTGGGGTTTGAAATTGCCCTGAGGCAGAGAAGAAGGCTGCTCTTTTTCTTCACTACCCTGCTCATAAGGAGGATCAAAAGTTATGAGGGCTGTAGGCAGAGCAGAAATGGGGGACAGAAATAGAGTCTGAATCTCTTGCTGAAAGCAGTAGTGAGGAACTTAGGGAGACCTGAGATCAGCTTGGCCAAAACCACTGAATAGTCTAGGGCATGTAATTTCATCCCTGGTTCCCTGGTTGTAAAAGAGAAGAAAACCTTTTCCTACCTCAGAGTAAATCCCTTGGTTCTTGTCAAGCACTTAACTACTTTAGGAGTGAGGGTCATATAAATTATAATTACACTGAGTACCTGGTGCTGCTGCCCGGAACTAACACTTCATTCTTTAGCACACAAAATTTCTTTTTGGTGGGGAAATTAGCTGCTCCTGCAATGCTAATTAGGTTCCTTTTCTTGAATGACTAACTTCAGCATATAGAAATCAGTTTTATTTGACTCTGAAGAAAGTTTGAAATTATGTTTTGGAATTCAAATCAGGTTATATTTGCCCGTAACACACAGCTCCCAAAGTCTGATTTGGACAGGGTGGGGAGTCAAGGGTGTTAAACTTAGAAATGGATTTAATTAACCTTTGCTGTTTATTGCTTGTTTCCAGAGTTCAGCTAGGTTAGGAAGAGAACAGAGAATGGGTCACCCAGTGTTTACACAGGGCTATTGAAGAATGACCGAGACATTTATTTTAGCCCCTTGTTTCTTTAAACATTCCGAGTGTAAAGTTGTGGCTTAGTTTTGGAGCCAAGGAAGGGGGATGTTGATTCAGAGAATGGTAAATAGGTGGTGTTAGGAGGCAATATGGACTTCTCTCTATTACCTTTAATACCAGCATAGCCGTCCTACTCCTCAGTTTGCCGCATTCAGGAGGCAGAAGAACTTCAGCAGTAGGCTGACGATTCGTTTTCTTGGTGTGTAGCATTTTGGTTATCTGTCTTCACACTCTTCCTCTATGAAGGATTTTTTTCACTCAGTTTGAGCTGGGAATGAAATAAATCGAGTCTTGTGAATATTTTGGTAAATCCCAGAAGTACCTTTCCTATGATATCCCTCTCTGCACCCACATCCCTGCAGAGCCTCTGTTCCATGACTGTAAGTCTATTTCTGACACGAGAAGACAGATCTGCCACATCCTGGGAACAAGGGTAAATAAAGGTATTAATGTAGTGGGCTATTTTGTTTTGGTCCTGACAAAGTCTTTCTACTTCTCAATGCCACATCTGCATGTGCATTGGTACAAGCACAGCCAGAGGGGTGAGGAAGGACCTGCTGGAGAGGTAGCTCTGCAGCCCTTATATCCTTTCGGGTTTTTCTGGTCTCAGGAAAGGGGAGGATTAGTCAGCTAACTGAAAGAAGATGTCGTTTACTTCTCTTCTCCCAAATGAGTCATCCTCAAATTAGTGGTTTTTATTGAAAATAAAGCTACTATGCACAATGTAGCAGAGTGAAAATATGTTTTCAGGACTTGATGAGCCTCTCCAATGGCACGGAGCAAGAAGTCACGTAATTTAAATAGCTGCCATCAGACTGGCAAAACCATGACAAGAAGCTCCAATACTGAATCTGAAACTTAGGAGTGACACGGGAAAGTCTGGGAAATGATTAAGCCAGAAAATTGCACTGTGAGTGGGAAAAAAAGAGATACAGCACTTTTTCAGCCATCATTTTTTTACTGTTTTTTTACCTGGTTACATAAAAGAGGAGAGGGGAGGAAATATGAAGGAAAACAAAACACACACAAAAAAGAAACAGAGGAACTTTACACACTTCAAAAAGCAGTGTTTTGTATTAAATATGTGACAGAATCCTTCTCTGAAGACTTTATATTAGATTTTTGGA
Organism: Tapera naevia; assembly: GCA_033556795.1. Lineage (NCBI taxonomy): Eukaryota > Metazoa > Chordata > Aves > Cuculiformes > Neomorphidae > Tapera > Tapera naevia. The sequence continues at coordinate 10,992,868 of JAUMJJ010000246.1, read as the reverse complement.
TGGTATAAACCAATTCACATTGACTTTGGTGGAGCCACACTTACTTAGATCAGTTGGGAATCTTGTCCCAGAAACTAGTGAAGCAAAGGAAGATTGTAAGAACAAGGAGATCAGTTTAAGAAATGGAGATTACACAGGGCAAAGTTTTGGCTCAAGTTTTGCTTATAGTGACAGCAGTGTAAGTAAGTCTGCAGTAACTCCATGAGCTTCTACCAGGATTTTCAACAGCTACCAGAGGTTATCTTAGACTGAGAACTCAGTGGAGCACAGGCGCAAACACTGTTGTAAAGAAAGAAATGTCCTGCAAACAGAGGGAAATAGCCATAGTGAAAAGAAAGGAAAATAATATAAAATATCAGAGCATCCATGTGTCTTTCACAGGATGCCAGAGTGTAATTCCCTCTTAGCAATCACCCAGAAGACACCATTTGTTTTGTAATGGTAGCAAGCTGCGTCTTGAGCTGAAAGCAGAAAACAGAGGGTCCTCTGGTAGGGTAGGTGTGATGTCTGCAGTCATGCTTTGCCTTCTAATGTTGTTTACACTGAAAGAAAGAAAGGAAGGAAAAAAGAAGAGTGAATGACCTTTGTGTCAATCCTGAGCCATGAAATGACGATATTTATTGATTGACTCAAAGAAAGAAAGAATGTTTTTCTGGTAAAGTAAGTTCAATGAAACAGGGTAAAAAAATGACTTTTTAATTACAGGACAACCTAAGAGACAGTGAGTCAACACTTGCTCCTTCCACAGAAACAGGAACAGGAATAGTTCATTTCTCTTTGATGATCTGTAATGTAATGGGAGTAGAGATGGTCTCCCTTTACGCTTTTGGACAGCATCAAGGAGAGTGAAATTCAGTCATGGCAAAGCACTTCTGGATCCAAGTGAAGATGGAGATGTCATGGAAACTTGGATACAGACAATCCAAAACATTCCTGCAGCCTTGCAGTAGAAGGCCATGGAGATATGGCACAACAGCAAGTGGCAGTATTTGTGAAACAGAAGGGGATGTAAGCAAGCTTGCTCCATTCTAATTGTGGAGGAGAGCATAGTTGGTTCAGCCTTAAATGGCCCCTGGAACAGGAACATGCAAAAAGAAAATTTCCACTTGGACTAAAATCAATCTTAGTCAATCTTAGTTGGAGGAAGCCAAATTCTTCAGCAGATTGCATAGACTGATAAAGTTTTTCAGATCTCCTTTGACATGGAAAACCCAGGGTTGAACACCTTCAACATATTTGTTGGGTGGATTCCAAAACATTTCACTGCACAGATGCTACAATCTCTAAAAATTTAAGTGTCTGCTGATGATATAATTGTCTGGAACCTAACAGTCACTGAGTACCAGGAATTGCTTCAGCATGTGCTTACTGAAATTGCAAGTGGGGAAAGGTTTCAATTAAACAAGATATTATTTCAGTTAAAAAAAAAAAAGAAAGGAAAATAAGAAAGAGAAATAAATAAATATCCTAATTATTACAGATCCTGACATTAAAATGATTAATTTGAAATTCTGGCTTGCATACATGTCATGTCCATAACTTCATGACAAGATTTTCACAACATGTGCGAAGTGACTTCCCAAACACTGCCAAGGCAGAGTGACAACACAAAGTTTAACAATTTACAGTTGGCACTCATATTATTCTATGTTGCATTTTTGGAGGTCTATTAAAAGCAACCAAGTTCTACACAGGTGCTTCAAGTTGTGTCTCAGGAGCTCTACTTTGCCCAACATATTGCATGACTGGGTAGATGTCTGTAGTGCATGGAGAGAGCAATGGAGGCAAAGGAAATGCTTGCACAGCTTAAGAAACAATGCTAAGTCTTGCAGATGGTTGTCCTGATTTGCCCAAGTCTCCCAAGGGTTATAAACAACACAAGCAAACAACAGTTCCTTCTGAAACTGGAAGAGCACATTGTGAGCCTTGAATTGATGACCCAATTGATTTAGTCACAGCAGACACGATGTTGAGAGCATATGCTCCACTTGTCAGCACATAACCTGATGATGTGGAATAAGCAGAAACAGCTCATGCAAACACAGTAAAATCACCATGTGCTGCATTTCCTGAGACAAGGGAATCCTTCAAGAATGAAGTAAAGCAAGCATCAGCGCACACAAGAATTGGAAACTCATGTACTCTTATATCCTATAAGTGCACGTGCTTTTGGATAAAATAAGTAGAAAGCAGGGGAAACAGAAGAGGAGGGCATACATAGCTGTGTCTAGCTATTTCTTCATTATTTTGGAGTCAGATGTTGGTTTACCCTCCAACAGAGACCAGTTGCACTGAAACTTAAGCCAACAAGACAGACTTTCTGATGGTGCAAGTTGGCATTGGTTCACTGACAATAATAGGTCTCATCTGTGAGTGATGTGAAGCAGTGTCATCCTGATAAAGTCAGTGGAGAGATAACCCAGCCTCAGCTCTAGAGAAAGTCAACAGAGCAGCAGCAATCACCAGGAGCTGAGATTTTTGCCCCCTCCCACTTGTTTTACAGTAGATTAGGAACACAGAGATTTCTCCAACAGAACAGTGAGGTATGCTGACAGCAGTAGGGAGGGGAAGGGGAGGCAGGGAGCCAGGGTAAAGAGCTTTATCTGGCTTATTAGTATGGGCTCCAAACTTTTGCTACCAGAGCCAGCAGTGAGACAGGCAAGGAGGAGGTGGCTCTGGAGGCTGAGCAGGCAGCTGCCACAAGGGGGAAGAAACTGGCACCAAGGAACCACCTGCGAGGTGAGTAAGAAGGCAGCGGGCCCAGGGGATGTGGTCAAGAGGAGGAGAAGGCAGTGGGACCCAGCAACAGGAGGAGCACTGGAAAGGCATCCGTTGTCCTCTGACACATTTGTGATGTAATGGCAACAGCTACACCATGAGGCTTTTCTTCCTCTGTCATTGTGCTTGTTCAGCAAATTCACTGGTGTGCTGAATTTAGAAAAGCCGCCTAAAAAGAGAAAGAGAAAGACAGGGTTTCAGTAGAGGTGGTACCACCTAATGCTGAAATTGCCTAATAGTTCTTATTGAAAGGCTGTTTCCAGTTACTTCTAACTCTGTCATGATAACCATCTGGCCTGCAATTCTCCTTGTTGGCTGTCTGCCTTGAACTGAATTTGCTTTGTTTGTTTGTTTTTGCATTTCTGCTTAAGTGGTGTGGCTGTTTCTGAGAACAATGAGAAGAAGAATCCATTGTTTCCTTACTGGCCATGCCTCAGAGCATGCACCCAAATAAGGAGCTGCCCTCTTATCATGGATGCCCTCTTGGCACCCTCGTTACAATCTACATTTTTGGCCACCTTATAAGCCTCAAAAAACACAATTTTTGCATTTTGTCTGCAGAAGAGGCAAGCCAAGCGCTTCTTTTCCCTGAAGGTTTCCTGGATCTCTCCTCCTGGATTTGTGCCCTATCTCTTCTGGTTCCTCTGTACCACCACGCACCATATATAGGTGCATACACAAATCCCTGCTGGGGGTCATGCAGATCAAGTAGATTTGCTTTTGCCACCACTCCTGCTGAGATCTGCGTCTGTGAGAGGACTGTACCCACTCTGCCTTCAAAGGAGGGGAGGGGAGACACAAACCGGAAGGAGTTGTGCACTAGGAATGAAAAAAAACATAAAACACCAGCTGGAGATGCAAGGAAATGGAGTATGAGTGAGAGAAGGAACAACACAGAGGCAGGGAGTACCGTGGTGTGTGGGGATTCACCACTCAGAATCTAAGTGATAGAGCAGAAGCATTAAAGCCATAGAAAGTTCTTTGGAGATTCTGTGCCTCAGTGCCCCTTGGCAAACCATCATGCTCCAACACCAAGCCCAGCATGCTCATGTCCCTGCAGTCTGCAGCCTCAACGGGCTGCTACCTTCCCACCACCTCAGGTGGTAAAGGGCTGCAGATCTCCAAGCTCCTCTCTTCCAGTGACCCTATGCCAGGGTCAGCCACCTCCACAATGCACACTCTCTAAGGCTTAAGAGAGAAGGCACTAGGAATTTGTTGTGATTCCTTCCCTAAGCCTATGCAACAGCACATGGAGAACTATGTTAAAGGAACATTGACCACACAGCAGAGTGAGGAAATGCTGGTCCAGAGGCTTTCCACCCACCATTAATTCATCTCCTTTGTGCCTGTATGTTATCATATGACCTTTAATTACAAGATCACGTGCATTTTGCTGGGTTTTTTTCCCATAGAACCCCTTCATCCTTTATTACCAAGCCGGATGGGTGTGTAGGAAATGAGGAAGGGTATTGGGAGTAGAGAAAAGATGATCTGGTCATGAATGCAGCTGAACATCGCCTAGCCCTGCTCCTGCCACTGAGTCCTTTTATGCTGCTGGCAAGTCACTTAAATAAGCATTTTCTAAATTGTCTGCTACCTTTCATTCTGTTCACCAAGCTACAGACACCTAGGGCCAGACTGGCAAAAGCAATGAGTGTTCTGCACTGCAAGGAAAGTTGCTGGGAGCAGTGTCTTCAGCGTGAAATTGTGGGAGTCCCTGGCACTAGATGTTCAAGAAATCCTCAGAAATTCCCTGCCCCACACTCCCACTCTCTCAGCCAAGGATGTTGATCCCCAGAGGTAGTTTGTATCAAACTATCATAGGTTTGCCAATGATTCCTTCTCCATTTTGAGTGGCTTCAGCATAAAAACCTGATAACAAGTATATTCTAGAGGCTATTTAGCTCATCTTTTTTTCTGTCATCTCAAGTCCATGCCCTGCCCGAAGAGGTTCTTAAGTGCTCATTTTATTCATTCACGAACCTTCCACAATATTAGGCTTTCTTGTCCACATGCCATTCTCCCTCCCTGCTCTCCTCCCTGATCCTCTCAATACATTTTCTTTTTCCTTTTCTTTACTCTCAGTATGTACCCAAGCTCTCACGTAAACAGAAAACAATTGGTTTTGTTATATATCTGCAGCTCTCTCTTTCAAAACAAATATTGGAGAGTAAATTCTCCGCCAACATCTAAACATATAGAGCACACGCACACAAAAATCCCACCAAAGAAGCGCAAACTTCTGCAGCTGTAAAGGGAACAGCTGGAGTTAGTGGTCCCAACTCTAATATCTTTATCTTCATTTCACTTTCGTAAAATGGAAGATCCTTCCTCTTTTCATAAGGGCTGTAGTAAGGTGAAATCTGTTCATCTTTATGAACTGTGCAGATTTAGAGTGAAAGTGTCACAGGAAAGCCCATGAAGAATTGTAATCAGTTTCTGGTTTAAGCAGAACTGAAGTGGTGTTTAGTAAATAAGATCTGAGGTCAAGTGATGAGGGCAAAAAGAAATTCTGAGCAGTAAACTCAGTGAGCACGAAGATGATCTGTCCTACACAGTGACAATATTTTGAATGTGACATAATCCAGATACATATAGAAGTTTGGACTAAGACATGAAGAACAATCACAAACAACTTTATCACTTGTTATTTCTAAGCATTTCATGTTTCTAAACTCAGAGGGTTTTAATGTCATTATTAAGAGGTAATAAAGACACCGATAATATAAAAATAAGTACCATATAGCTGAAATAATATGCAGATAACACATTTGGAAAATAATTACTTGGTAATCCAATTTATCCTCTGTGGTTGTATAGAATGGGGCTTTATAGGATATATATCATTACCTACCTTTGAAAGCCCCAGGCAAAGGGCCTGAGTAGATATTAATATTCTTGTGCATTTTACTGTTTAATTTTTCCCCACAATTTTGAGGTTACGTTTTTCCATCAGCCTCATTTCCTCCTCTTTTATACCTTTACATGAAAGCAAGCACTGTATTAAAGACTCATTGTCCCGTCTGCTCAGAAAACAGTAAGTGTGAACAGGCACTAACATGCCCCTACAAACACAGCCAGCCGATATACAGCCAAACCAGGCAGGTTTGGGTTGTTCTCACACTACAGTCTTCAAAAACCCAAAGAGGCTTGGATGATTCCTCCATGCCCTCAGACCCTGCCGTTGCTTTGCTTTGAAGACCATCCAGGATATCACCATCTCCCTTGTTTGGTAGGCCACTGATTTCAGAGCAAGATCGTAACTCCCCAGTCCTATTTTGCATTCTCTATGTGCCAGCATGACTAAACTCCACTGACCGTCCTTGTGGCCACACTGTATGCCAAGATCTTATCAAATCTGCTCCAGCTGCTGGCCCACCTACTACCTTCTATTTGTTAAGCCCCACATCTGGCTTCAACCAACACACTCACAAGTTCTTTCAATATCACAGCTGCAAAGGTTTTTCTTCCCTTCTCATAGGCTGTGTATGTTGAGTTGATAAACAGATGTTTGTTCTGCAGGTTTGTTTTCAAGATGAAACGGGGTTTAACTGGGCTGTCTTTCTGCTCCTCTAAAGTCACGTTGTATTTGTTCTCTGCTTAAACTTGCATTTGTAATTCAGCCCAGTTAAACAGCATTTGTTAATGCCATTAATGGGCTTTTAACTCCCTGCAACCCGATTAATAGTGGAGATATTAAGTACACCCAGAAGTAATTGTTTACAAAAGCGTTCACGTGATTTAGAAGCATGAGTTCTGTCAAATGTCTCTGTGTCAGCTTTGCCTTTGAAAGTAAACTTCACAGTCCAATATGGACCTAGATGATATTCCATTTCCTTTGTGGCTGGAGGCAGGAGTGGAGTGGAGTTGCAAGCTTATGCTTCTGCAGCAGGACATTGGAGTGAACATCAAATCAAAGTTGATTCACAGACATTGACATTTTTCCTTCCCTCCTTGACTGCTAGTAGTTTTTACTGGATGTTGTTTTCTGCCTTATATTCTGTTCAGCTACTTTTCTTGTTTTGTTCTTGTGTTTTTAAGGAAGCAATGGGGACTCCCTGTCACTTCAGGCTCCATCTCACTTATGCATGGATAAGGTCTCCAGTACTGCTTGTTTTCACAGCGTCTCTTTCTAAAACCCTTTCACCATTCCTTGGCAGTGGGAACTCCCTTCAAATTCTTGCATGCACCTTCTCCCTGCAACAGGTATGACCAAGCATTCAGATGTGGTTGCTTTCCCTACAGCAATGGATATTAACATATACAAATAAATGCTTGGATTTATGCAGGAACCAGACATGTATCCACAACAGACAGTGCTTGGTGTGTCTCTCTAATGCCCGTTTTTCTCATAAGCTTCACAAATATCTTAACTCAATTAAGCCACTCTCAGTTTGCTTTCAGATCCCTGTGTGGGCCAGTCCTAATTCTGAGGTAAGAACAAGACAAGACGCGTATACTCTTTCCTTCAGGAAGAGATTGTTTAAACCTTAATACATCTGAATAAGTTCACAGTCAGCAATTTGGTGGTAATTCATTGCAGCATGAGCCACACAGCTACACCTCCCTCATCGCACAAAGGCACTGAAGTTCCAAAGTCCTCTATTCCCAAACACTCATCAAAAGAGAAGGGCCTACTTTTCCAGCCAGTCTTTACAGAATTAAACTGCTGTGAAGTCCCCCATTGACATTCTCCAACATCAGAGTGGCACTGACTGCCATAAAGAACAAACATGACTTTTGCATCCAGCCCCTTGTTGATGCCCTGCAGAACCTTGCTCAACCGCATCGTATTTCCCACCTGAATTAGAGGTATGGAGCTAGTGGGCCATCTGCTTTGCTGACATACAGAGACAGTTACCTTGCCAGCTCTGAACAGTCAACTTGTCCTGCTACAGACACCACGTTAAGTCTGAATGACATTCATCAACGAATCAGCAGAGACTTAATAGCTTTTGTCTCATGCTTTCTTGTTGTTTGCATGGCAAAAGAAGGCCTTCCATCATCATTCAGAGGCCTTGCCCACACTGGCTTGTTCTGAGGTTTGCTATTTGATACAAACTGAATTTTCAAGGGATGATCATGTTAGATGAATGCATGTTTTTGTCTCCTCATGCAGCAGGAGAAGAATGGCTTCCTGTCTGTAGGCAATTGCACCATTCCTTAGCAGAGCTGCTTCCCTCTCCCACTGACAGCTTTTAGTCACTAGACCACTCGTCAAGACAAAGGTACAGAGATGAAAGTAGAGGAACCTCCAAAGTTTCTCTGTGGAGCTGGACAAGGATGGGGTGTGACTGGACACCGCACCAGTTCTCTGCATTTCCCTACTACATATAACTAGATATCACAGAAGAATTATACTATTGACAAGTCACAAAATTTCCCATCAGCTGTTTACACAGATTGCATCAGTTGTCTTTATATATATATTTTTTCATTATATATATGTAAAGGCCAGCATAAGATGGACCAGTCTTACTCAAATCAGGACCTTCTGAGTGCAGCATGGTTATAAGCACTATCTCAGGAACTGTTTTACAGTAACTTGGCCCCTCCTGTATCTCTGCAGAGAGGGAGACCACTTCAGCGAGTCCTGCTCAGTGGAAATTTAATGTGTTCAAAGAAGCTTGAGGGGATGGTAATTTGGTGTGGCCTGTTAGCACCTGGTTAGAGAGTGGAATTAGAACTATGTCCATCTCATGGCAGCTGGCGTGACAGAAAGAGGCAAAGTTAGCCAGGGGTGTGCAAGTGTCATTTGGTACCTGGCCAGTGTGAGACTCGGACTTGTCAAAGAGGAATGGAGAAGTACTGAATACACCCAAGGAACAACCCTGATGGACTGCACGCTGCTTCTCCATGGGTGCCTGCCAAGCACAGCCCTGTCTGATTTCAGACACCCTGCTGTGGGTGTGTTTCCAATAAAACAGAAGAGAAAAGGGCTTTATTTCAAGAAAAAAAATCCTCAAATAAATTGAATAAATACTTTTTAAATTCTTGGTCTCCTTTTCATGAGCTTAATACAGGACACAGGTCCATCTCAAAGTCCCAACATGCCACAGAGGACCTCTGAGACCACCTTTGTTGGATACCTGTCTCTGATGTGGTCCTGTCCACAAAGCCCTCTTAAGCACTCTCTGCAAAGGCAAAGGCAATCTGGCTGCTCCAACCACTGAGAAAGCAGTTGGCTTTGCTGTAACAACAACAAAAAATTGTTTGCTCATTAAAAGCCTTTGGGTTTTGCTGAAGACAGACTTCTGGATATAGCCGAGAAGCAAAACTTCACCTGTTATCCTGCACAAATGCTGCAGTTCTGTGGGGAAGCAGAAACCAGTTAACAGGAATGGGATTGCTCAAGGAGGGCCCAGTGTTACTCTGCCCAAGGACATCAAGGGCACGCTTGTCCACTGCAAACATGAGCCATGTTTGGATAAGCCTGAAACCTCCAGGGACCTCAGCCTCCCTGTCAGGTCACAGTCTGACACTTCTTTAGCGGTTGGTTGAAGAAGAAGGGGGTGCAATGTGGAAGCCCTAATGAGGCTCTCTTTGGAGGCTTTTTGGAGCACTGGGGAACCACGAGCAAGCAGTGCTATAGATGAGGGGTGTCAGTAAAGGACCTGACAATGGAGAGCATGACTTCTTCCATAATCACTACCCTCCTCCGTAGTACAGTTTTATACATTATAAAGATCTATCTGCCTCTACATCCTCCCAAGTGCTATGAAGTTCATTAACATGTTGATGATAATTTTCCATGCGGACTTTTAAACATGAGGTGAATACTAAGCCCTAATTGTAATAAACTCTGAATCAGCTGTACAAACCTGTCCCAGAGAACAGATAGACACAATTTAGCAAGGACTTCCACCACAGTGTGGGGACTGAGAGTGGGAAGGAATCAGGAAGGTCAGAGTGGCTGGACAAAAAAAAGAGTTGTCACATTGGTCTCAAGGGCATGATTTGTCACTGATAGTTCATAACTCATGTGTGAGCTGTCCCTATGAATAGCAGCCAAGCTTCACCTCTGCTGTCTTCTCCTTTCTTCACTTCTCATTGTGACATCTACTGCAAGTGAAACTTAGATTGTTCTAAGATAAAGGGGAAAGAAAAACTGGGTGTTTATGACTTACTGTGTTCACATCTCTGTCAATGGCCTAACCAGTGGTTAGGAGGACATCTGCCAATGTGTGCAAACATTGCTGAAGAAATCGTTCTTGCAAGTCGAGAGATGGTTAAAAAAACCCACAAGGAGGCCTGTAAGCAGGAGAGCTCAGAGTTGGCTAAACATTAGGAATGCAGCAGCTCCCTAATAGCCAAAGCAAGACAGATGGAAGAACATTAGCTCTTCAGTTCATCACAGAGTGGTGAGAAGGGACATCTGCTGAAAAGTCAACAATGAAATTGGTGGACCAGAGAAGTCTGTAGAACAGCAGCAGCCTTACTACCAAGGCACAATACTCTTATGTGGCGCAAATTAGTGCAGCTTCACTAAAAAGTTAAATGATGATGTGTACCAATTTTTTTTTTTTACTGGCTCAGCGTTGTGAACTTTTACCACAAGTAGAACTCTACCCTGTTGTTTCGATAAGAGACAGAGGATGTTTCGCAAAACTTTGTGGCAGAACACATAACACTGGCCAGAGGGCTGTCAGGTTTGCAAAACTGGGTGAAATGTTGCAAACAGGCAGACTGGCGCCATTGGAGAGCAATTCCAAAAACTGAACTTGTGGACACTTCCCATTTTTTTGTCAGGCACACTAACACTCTCCAGATATGCTTTTAAAAATGCTCCTGCATCCCCAAATCTACCTAGCCTCCAGGACCTCAAAGCATTGCCTCAGTATCTGTGAAAGGATATGAACAGTGAATGTAGAAGGTTTATAAAAAAAAAAAGAAGCCAGAAGTTTGAATGTAAGCATGTAAAAAAAGTATTGGCTTTGCTTTCAATAGTTTTGCAAGAAACTTGCCATCTCATGATGCCAATGACCGAAAATGCCACCAGTATGTCCCTCCTAGGGGCCACCCAAAATGTCTGAGTAGATGCCCATGCCATTGTGTGATTCCTTAAAATAAAATTACTGTAATTGTGGTTAGGCTGTAGCTATCCAGGAGCCACATGAAAGAACATAAAAGCCACAGAATAACTTAGCTACATTGTCTACTGGGGCTTTGCCAGGGCTATTTCTGAGATGATGAAATCTCTATCTCTGCAGAACTTATGCTTGGTTTCAGGTTCCCGCTTCTCCGATTTGCCTCACCTAGAAATCGGCTCTATCACCTTGAATTCACTGGTGTTTGTTCTTCCGCAACACAATCCTATCGTGGAAATGTAATTAAGGATAAGCTGTTCTCTGGCACTGAACTTGCAGTGGAGGCCCAAGTCCCACCCCAAACCCAACGCAATCTGAAGAAGAGGCGGTCTGTTCCAGGACGTTGCATAGGAATGCACGGCTGTGCTGCTGAGTCACCCTGGTAGAAAGAACCTCTGCCATGCAAAGGTATGCAGTTAATTTTGCTTGGTGCCTGATCACGTGCAAAGCAAAGCCATTTCACTCAAGTATAGGAAGGGGAGGCAGGGAAGAGCTACAGCTTGTGATGGGAGCAGAACAAGGGCATGGCCATGCCAGCAAAACTGTTCCAAAGTCTTTAACTCTCTGCCACCGCGTGGCTGGTGCTCTTGACTGTTTTTAAAAGAAAGGAACTTCAGCAGCAGCAGTAGTAAGAATTATTACCTGTAACTGCAATCTACATGTCAGAAGACTTGTCTAATGCCGAGAGATCCAGAATGAGAATAAACATTTTCTCTTGCAAGGGAACTGGTAGAATCTCAGGAAGGAAACTCAGGAAAAAGAGGGATGTTACAAAAGTCTTGGGTCTACATATGGGGCATTTGATAATTTACCTTCAGCCCTTCCTGCCCCCAAAGAATGAAAGTAACTATGAAATAGAAGCCATTTCCAAGAGTGACAAAGTAACTCAGGACCCTAATCCTGAATTTTAGATGTAGATTAGAGGGAAGGCCTTCAGCAAGAAAGGTTTCTAAGACTGATCAGGTTTTGAAAATGTCTTGTGTCCTCAAAGATTTAAACATATTAAGTACCCACTTTTTAAAGCTGCAGAAGTTCCCACTCCCACTTCCATGTTTATATCCTGCTCCCATTCCTCTGCAGAGCTATGATGGCACTGTGGTCCCACTAAGGCAGCTGCAGAAGCCTTTGTGCCCTATTCTTTGCATATCATTCCTACATTATTAGAGCAAAACCAGCCAGTGAGCAGAGTCTAACTTACTAGTTTCAGAGTTGGCAAGTACTGTAGCATTGCAAAGAGCAGATGCGTCCAGAAGCTTCAGTGCTGTCCCCTCTGTCTCCAAGGCTCATGATTCTCTATTGCCCTGAATTTCCAAATACTTTCAAATCTGAAGACATCCCTGTACTACCCTGGCAGAGCAGGCACAACCCCTTGCTTGGGGAAGGGATAGCCTGCATACATCACCTGCCTATGTCAGTAGTGAAACCTTCTCAAGCTGCCCCACTAATGTACAATCAGTGATTAGAGAGAGCAGGAGAGAGAGGCACCAAATGTCCTACCCCACAGAGAGCACATTTACATCTTCCATTGTTTGTTCATCCATGATAGTCTCCAGTTAGCAAATCCCTAAGGTACTTCTCAGGTAAGGTTGAGTAGGAGAGCCCCTGCCCCAAAAGGAGATTTTGGGGGTATCTAAGCCATTCAAAGAGCCCTATTGTGTGTTCATTTTCTGTTCCCTTCCTCTTCACCTCTTGAGTTGTGCTGTCATTCTCTGGTGGGACTATAACCTAACACACAGTTCCAGGCACAGAAGGGTAAGGGGACAGGACACTCCCATTTTGTGCTGCCCTGATGAGGAATTACACGCCCAGGCAGGCAATGAAGTCATGCAGCTGCACAGCTTTGCACTTTGCTGCCCAGGGGGATCTCTTTCGGCTTCCGTCTCTCCTCTGCAGTCAGAGGTAAACGTGTCACAGAGTAGCAGAGCAGGGACTTGCTAGTGCTCCCCTATCTGCGTGGAAGGGAGACCAGTTTCCTGCCAACTCCAGCTACAGAAGTCCTACTGTAATGCAGCAATTTTAACTTTTGCATAAAGCTGGTCTCCAGACACCTATGCTGGGAAGAAAAGGTTGACAACGTGAAAGTTAACAACTTGAAAACTAAAAGGCAAATAAATGCCCCTGCCTCAATTATGTTTCTTCTCAGTGCCTGAGCTCTTTAAGGCAAACCTCCAGGAGTCTGTCCCGGGGACATGGGACAGCTGAGGCTAGATGACACATAAGTGGTACTCAGGCATTATTCTGTCCTGCACAGAGATGAACACACTGGCAAAAGGAAGGCAATGGGTAATGCGCTGTGCTAATTATATATAAGCCTGTACCCAGGGAATGGCCTATGTATGTGTCAACACCTTGAAGAGCATGGAAAGACTGACATGATATGCAAAACTGCTATTCCTCCTTTCCCATCTCTTCTCCATTGAGGGCACCCACACAGAACACAGTTAGTATGGCGTTTATTTGGTTTTTGAATGAAAAAGAAAAATTGTGCTTGTGATTGTGGAGGAAAGCTGCCAGAAGAGGAACTGGAGCCCCTCCAATATCTCACAGTCTAGTAGTTAAGCATTGCCTGAATTGGGCACCAGGGAATCTTGAGTCCTGTATTCTTTCACTCACTGGTTTATAATTCTCGGCATTTAAAAAGGCACCTTGTAAACATTTATTTCATTGTTCTTCATTATATAATTGAGTCATTTGTTGGCTTACCTTGTGAGAGAGAGGAAAGCATCCTGCAAAGGGAAGTTTTCTGTTTTCCCAGCTCTTCCTCTCCTGCTGGGGTGCAAAGGCACCAGCAGCTTGGTGCCTTCCACTTCCCACCAGCTGCTCTCTGGCTGCCTCTGAAGTAAGTGAGTCACCTTGGTGAGGGTCTGGTCTCTGCATTGCAAGGTCTTCCCTTACCTACATGGCACCTGCTTGGTCTTCCCTTATCAGTGATACTTAGCTGGCTGTTGAGCCAGCCTAAGCCTCAGTCTCACCTCCTGAGTGAGCCAAGTCAAGACCTTCCACACAACTGGTTCATGTAGGGCTGGTGTGGAGGTGTGGTTACCTCCTCCCAGTCCTCCCTGCTAGTGGTTGCTAGTCTCAGTGGCGGTGCTTTGAAGTTTGCCCAGCTATTCAGCACACTCCTGCTATCCATGTGAGGGTGACATACACACAATTCTGTCCCCAGCGTGCCTGGGATTGGCTGGAACACTCAAGTCAATGTGGTTTTTTTTTAAAAAAATGTTATTGTTGTTGTTATTATTATTATTGTTATTATTATTATTATTATTATTTGCATTTAATGCATAGGCCAAGGCTTGTTTGATATTGTGGCAGAAGCTCTGCTTCTCTGTTACACCTCGTGGTGAAAATGTTTCTCCCTCATTTTTACCAGTTCCTCATTTTCACTTCGTTGCGCTCCAGTAAGGGATTGGGCAACAAAACTGCTGGTTAATCATTCATCGCTGTGTGAACCTGCTGAATAACAAGTATGCTAGAAAGGGGAAAGGAAAGGGTATGGCAAGAGATTAGCTGAGGACAGTCAAAAGTCAACTAGAAAGAAGCAGGAATGAGGCTGGAAAGGTCAGGTGGCAAACAGGAAGGCTACTGTAGTGTAAACAGTATTCCTCAGCAGCACAGGGGCTAGATACACTATCCTGCTCTCCGTTCTGCCCTTTCCACTCTGTGACCACAGGTAGTGCTGATTAAACAACCACTTACCACCTCCAGCTGAATTTTATGGCTCATCTGCCTAGTAGAGCCTTCCCAAGAACTCATATATTAGCTGTTCCCAAAGCATGTCCTTCGCACAAGGAGAGAGCTGTAACGATTCTTGCAGCCATGAAAAACACACTTCCCTGTGCAAAGTGCTGTTCTCACCAGTAGCCCCAACTGCCAGTCCCAGCAACACTGGGGCAGTGTGGAAGAAGAATCAACTCGAGTTATAGAGTGAACTTTACAGGAGCAGAATTCTCTGATGCACCCATGCTTCTGTAGCACAGTGGAGCTGGTGAGGCAGAGCACAACATGAGTCTGGTAGGACCACAGGTAGAGGCTGAGTAAAACAAATGTTCCTCTCCTAGAAGCCCATGAGATATTCACTTTAGTCCTCCAACAGCTGAAGATCAGTGGTCTAGAATGACAAATATGGGCACTGCTACCCAGGTTCTGGGTGCCCCATACCATCCCAACTAGACAGTCGTTCACTAGGTAAGCACCAAAATGGGTTGTAGGCATGACCACATGGGCACTGGCAGGAGTTATGGTGTGTTCTTACCAGTCAGTGGATGGTGGGTTGTTCAGCCTCGTAGTAGCAGTGCCAGGGTAGGTAGCAACTCCATGCAGGTTGGGGCAGGGTCTACTTCCATGCTAAGCACATCTCCAGTAGGGAAAGCAGGTGAGAACAGTCCCCCAGAATGAGGAAAGGGGTCCATTTCATCACCTGTTGACATAGTAAAGGCATGCTGTTACCAACATGCTCAGAGCATGGTAGCAAAACATTGTACCATGGGATATCTGCCCAGAAAATGGGGTGTTTGCTTTGAGAAAAGTACAGCACTACGTAAATGCCACAATTCAGAGAAGGAAGTACTTTGGCCAACATAAACAAAACAGTTATTGATATATTTACATGACTGAATTGTCATCATCCATCAAACTCAATCACCTTTTCTTTACTCTCCACCTCAAACTTCAGTGTTGACCCAGACACAGAACCAGCTCTGAGAAGTTTAAGTGATCATCATGCAGCTTTGTCCATGATGACAGAGAACACGCTGGAAAAACCTGAGATGCCAGGTTGCTTAAGCCTGCTGCCTTCAGCAGTCTCACTTTTGCTCTGGGGAGGGCTGTGAGCACCACCAGCACTGCCCTTGCTCCAGCAGTTCTGGGATATGCCCATGATCTTCGGCTTTGTCTCAAGTCACGAGGTGGTGAGAAGGCTGTGGTGAGTCTTGAAGTCTTCATGGAAAAAGGAGTGAAGGTAGACCCTGTTTCCCACAGCTGTGGATCTTCCCAGAGATCATGGCCTTCTCCTGGAGCAAGTGGCAGAGAGCAGTTTTATGCAATTTAGCCAAGCAGAGGAAGGCTACACCAATGCTCCCAGGGGTCAGCAGAAACAGCAAATACCCTCTAACTGAGGAATCTCTCTTCACCTCATCTCTTGCGCTGCACTGCCTAGCCATTGCTTTGTTCGTGAATTCCTTGAAGACATCTTAGGCTGTTCCCAACCCTTCCCCATAGCCTTTCTGACTCTAGGATGTAGTTGAGTCCTCCCTACCTTCCATATCTTGTAACAGGCATGTGCCAGATACTCATACAAGAACAACACTCCCATTTGTGGGGCCATGGTACACCAACAAGTAGGGCAACAGAGGCACAGCTTGGCCTTTACTGTCTAAGTAACATTCTTCATGCCAGCTGCACAAAAGTAGTTCTTTTTCCTTCATCTGCTCATGCCACACTGGTGTGAGCTTAACAACAGTAAGAAATTTGCCACATATTTTTCCTTCCTCTCCTGCAGAAGACCCTGGTCCAGTTTTTAGCTGTCTGGGATGGAAGATAAGTGAAGAAGGGCAACAGGAACCCACTTACCAGCTATCTGAGGACTCAGCAGGCTGGCCTTTCAGAAACAGAAAGGAGTTTGTTACTACGTTTTAAGATAGTGAGAAGTGAAAGAACAAAATAAACTATGGCTTTTTGATGGCCCCAGCAGGATTCTATTGCTTCCCACTGTGCATGACAAAAATAAACAAATATGTCTACCAGAAACTCTCCTATACTTGCCTGCACACAAGCACAAATTGCACTCCAAAATATTTGTGCAGTCAGTGTTCTCATTAAAAAAAATTAAAACAAGCAGAAATGCTTTGTAAAAGCTGAAGATTTGGCCAACTTACCTTGCAGCAGCTAAATATCAGCTGAAAATGAGGGCATTGATCAAACAGAAAACCAGTATCTTCCTTTTCTCTGCCAAAACACTGCAATACAGGAGTATTGGGGTGAAGTGGAGGCTTCAGAGAAAAAGGGAAGGAGAACGAGAGGAATAGAAGTGTCATTACTGGCCAGCGGTTATACAATTTGGTGCCTAAGAGAAATAAATTGTTCTCACATTTCAGTTTTAAAATGGAACCAGCAGCAGAAGAATGGAGGTATCAGCATAGAGCAAAAGCCAAGGCTCCTCACTACCCAAGCAGCAGCTTTGGTGCAACGTGGGATAGCATCCTTCTACGAAAAGGGTTGCTCTCTGCATGGACAGGCTGTCTCTGGCTAAGTCTGAGGACCACTTCCACAGTTCTTTTTGCATATGACATCTCAGAAGAACCTAACTCTCCACAGGAGTTTGCTGGATACCTTGCGTTACTCCATTTTATTTTACCTGATAGACCCTGCAGCCCTCTGCAATCCTGCAGATGCTGTTCTGTTACATCCAGGCATGCTTCTGCCTCCAGAAGCCCAGAAATTGGACTTCCCATAAAAACATAAGCAAGCCTTAGCTGTCAGTGTGCAAAGCTGACTTCATCACTAAATGGGGACCTGAAGAACATGATGCCAAATGATAGTCAAGCTCCCTCCCAAGTGAAATAGTGAATGGGGAGTGGGATGCTACATAACTGATAGTAGGTAGGCAGGGGACACAATCACCCATGTGCGAGAAGGTAAAGCAGATTTGTTCCCAAAAATGCTGATGCTAACCCTCACCTAAAATGTTCTTGTGTAGACAGGGCTGGAGAGAGTTTTTTGCAAATTATATAAGGAATACAAGGGTAGTTACAAACCTCATGGCAGAGCTGGACCCTCTGTTCCCTCATGCCAGCTCAGATCAGGGGGCTACGCATCATGCAGATGGTGAACAGGTCTTCAGCTCCACCACTCCCTGGGGATGGAATCTCAGTCATCCCACTCTTCAAAGTTGGCAGCCAAGCCATAGAAAATACGAAGATCTTTTCCTCAGGGACTTTCTAGGAACTCATTTCAGGAGGATTCCTGTTGCTGAAAAGGACATGCATCAAAGCATTATACATCCTGTGGGAGGAGAAGGGGAATTCTTTCACAGACATCATCTTTTCCTCATCTAATTAAAAAAGTCAATGGGAAACAAATCCAGACATGAATATTTATCATTGGCTTCCTGGTAAGCATTTCGCTGCACTGATTTCCTTGGCCTCCTTCCAATTTGCTTATAGAGAGGGCCCAGATACTGTGGCTTTTTGTAAGGACTCAGGCACCTGGGGTCATGTAGCCTGGGAACCTGTTGACCCTCAAATTGTCTGACTGGGCTGACACATGCACCTTCATCTAACTCACTCTTCAAAGTATTACATTCCATGAAGTGTAGCACTACAGTACTTCCATTAACAAGCAGTGCTGTGAAACTGCCTACTGGTCCTTTCCCACACACCACCCTCATCACTGGAAGATGTCTGGAGGGGTAAGATGGAAAGCAATCTATCAGCTCAGATGCACCAGTTTTAGACATCAGTAGAACACAGGACTCCTGAGGACCCGCTGCACACAGGTGACTTTCATCATATGAGGCTAAACCATCAGGCCTGGGAAGGGACCACAGACACACCCCAAGGCAGCATTAAGGATGGTATCCTACTGTGCCTCCTGCTTATCTGTGTGCTTTTACCCCACAAATCCCTCCAATGCAGTTCTTTGCATGGTCCAAGGGAAGCATCAGACACAGCCTAGACCTCCCTAAGAAGTCCCTATGTCCCTGCTGCTAGTCCTCCCCTGCTCAAGCATGCTACTACGTACTCTGACTTCTAATGCGTAAGAGAGCCCCAGCCCCTAAAACAGAGCACTCCCTCAGTCCACATTTTGTGCACAAAAGGCTCCACTCAGAGCCAGGCAAGCTGACAAATTCAACAAACACCAAGTTAGGAAGAGCATAAATTAGACTTCTCTGTGTAACCCTATTTGCCAACCCCACCACTCCCAGGTGCAGACGATATGATACAGACTTCACATGCAAAAGGCAGTCTACACTTACCCCAAAAGTTTCTGGTCTGTATAGTTCTGAATGAACTATAATATGTAATCTGTACAGGTACAGCATCCCCTCCTGTGTTCTGCATGTCTATTTACCACTCTCTATGTGCTCTCTGCCCTGAACATATTATTATTCACTTCCTGTTGTAGCAATTTTACCATTGTAGTTGCTCCTTCACAAACATTAATGTAATTAAGGGTAATATGGTGAGATTAAGCCTCAAACTTTTAGATTAATCACAACTCTAGGCTTCCACTCAATCTGGATTCACCCCATCTCACCTAGGGGCCCTGAGTTGGGAAACCGACTGCTTGACATCACCTCTATAGCTAGTGGGCAGTGGGTAGTTAGAAACCCTTAACAAGTGACTTCACAGCAGGAAAAGACTCTCCCTTTTGAGCAGGAGCAGCTTGTTTTGAGATGGCTGTTCCTTGCCATCCATCAGTGGCTTCCTGCCATTTCTCAACGGTTTCTCTTTCTGAGCAGACATTGCTTAGCAGCTCAGATAGCACCTTCAGCCTCTAGCCCAGTGAAGGAGGATGAAGTGGTACAGGCTGTACACAGCATTAGTTCACCAACAATGCACCAGAGCTGTCCCTGAGGATGGAAAAGTAGCACAGCAGCAAGCAGGGGCACAAGATCTGTTAGGGTAATCCCTTCCCTCCAGTGAGTCAGGGACTTTAACCTGTTCATATTATCTCACACAGAGATAACATGACTCAGGTGCTACCTGATTAGTTGATAACTGTAGTAATGCGTGTCTTATTGCAAGCCAACAATGTCCTACTATTCTCTGAAAGTGAAAATTTTGCATGGAGTGTGGTGGAGAAGTAGCATGAGTCTAGGTCATCTCTCCTCAGCTCCTAGACAACCTGAGTTGGTATCTGACCAGTGGGGAAGGGAGGGCCACATGTCAGAAAAACAGGGGAAACGAGAGAAAAGGAAGAGATTAAAAGGTACACATGCAGAAAAGATGAGCTGTTTAGCCTTTGGGACACAAAAATGATCGGAGAGAAGGGAATAAATGTTCTCACTGACCACTTGGATAGGAGAAGAGAAATGGGATGAGGCTGTAGTGAGCTGATGATAGACAGTTGGGTCTAGACTCCCTCTTGGGGAAGCTGTGGTCTACTGTGGTCTACAGTGCATGGGGATGTCTCAGAAGGTTGTGAAACACGTGTTGGTCCCATCTGGTTCAGGCAACACTGGTCCCTATCATGGGACAAATGGGCCGAGCTGGTGACCAGGAAGATCCTTCCAGGACAGGAGGCAAGGCACTTACATGGCCACAGGCTTTCTCAGCTGATTGGGACAGAAGACCTCAGACATCCCTCACTGTGCTCAAGGCTGGGGAATAACCTCTCGTTCTAGGACTATCAATTGCTCTGTTCCAGTCACCGTTTTCTCTTGTGTCTCACTCATCTTTTACCAATTCCTCATTTTCACTACCCTCTCCTGTTTGTCACCTCTAATCTTGTCATTCCTAATCCCTGTCTGTGATCTTTCCTTTCTTCCCATCTCCCTTCTCATCAGTCTCTGGCTTCTTTCCCCAACCTCTTCTCACTGTCCTCCCTGCAACCTCAATCAAACAGCCCTCTAATTCTTCTCTTCTCCTTCTACCTTCAATCTTTCTAGACTAATATTCAAGATGCTTCTCCCCTATGGCATCTGAAGTCACATCTAGCTGTGATGACGTGGAAAAGAGACTCAACACAAGTTCCCACATCCCTGAGGCCAAGGAGGGCTCCCTGGGACAGCAGCACAGGCTCTCTTGTGCCCCTGGGCTGTCAAAAGACCTGGTAGAGGCTGGAGCAAAGGTGATGGAAGCAGAGCCCTGCAACAGTTTAGTAGCCATACTCTTACAAACCTTTGTCAAGCAAGTGCACACCACAGCTTTTTGGAGCCTAAAATCTGGTTAGCCCTGGGTTATTTTTAACAACAATAACTTTTTTCCTGGGAAAATGTCAAGGCCCACCTCCAAAGTACTCAGTGAAAATGCCATAAAAAAGGAAAGGTCATAACTAAACTTATTTTCAGAAACCAATGTATCATTTTAGCCATAACATTAATAAATTAATTAATAAATTAATTCATCATGCTGAAGCAATAGACCTAGCATGGACAAATTTAAGCAAAATACTGACTGACAATGTTATCGGTAACTACAAGGGAGGAAAAAAAGGCAGAATAAGACAATGTGATGGCTAATATTACCCATCACTGCCCCTAATATGCAGCTGGCATTCGCACAAGTGCAATACCCCTCCTGTCAAATTAATCATTGCGGTAATGTTACTACCAACTTAGTGGGAGTTTTGCCTGAATAAAGGCTTAAAAAAATATTGAGCAAGGACTTGGGATACTGCCTGGTAAAATCATGGTGCGAATAAGAAAGTGTAATAGCACTAAATGTTGTATCTTACGAGGACTTAACTTCCTTGTCAGTCAGGAAGACCAGGTAGTTTACAGAGCACACGAGATCAGGAAGTCCATCAAGATGTTTCTGGCACAGATTAGTCACAGGACTGTCTATCCAAGGGTCAGTCACATGTGTGGAAAATAAAAAAAAAATTTAAAAAAGTAACAGCTGACAATCTGTTGGTCTGTGAGCATAATTGATGTGCACTGTAATGCTCCTTGGATTGCACAGTGCACACACACATGCCCATACTCAGACTGAACATGCTACATGTCAAGAAGACAATATTTACGTAAAACTAAACACCGAAGTACAACCTGAATTGCAAAGCAGAGAGGTGGGACCTCACGGAAGTAGTGCAAACATCCTCTCCTTCACAGGCAGATGGCAAAATTGCCATAAAAAGATGCTAGAGGAGGAATTTGCCAGTAACACTTGGAGGGGTGTAAAGAGACCATCCCTTTGAAGTGAAGAAGGAAATGTCAAACCAGTAATCCAAGTTTGTTATATTATACAGGTTTATCCCCAGAGAGGGGATAAAAGTCTTTGCATTAGAAAATCAGCAGTTCTGTGATAGGTCATTGCAGAGTCACATCTAGCAACCCAACTGCTCAGTCAGCAGAAAGAGGGGAAGATCTACCCATCGGCAGGAGATATATCAGCTTCTGGGTGGACTTGTGCAGATTACCTGTGATGAAAGAAGAATAGATATTCGGCACTAGTGGCTGCCATTAGATCTCCTGCCTCTCCCAATGCTGGTGGTTAACTGATATCCAACGTCACTGGTTTCTACCAGAGAGAACCTTTGTTTCCTGCTAGTATGAAATTGGATTTTATTCATTTCCCTACCCTTTTTTTTACATCTTAAAGACAAGCTATCTAAATTACACTTGCATCTTTGCACCAAAACTCGGAGCCATTGCCCCGAGGAAGACTCAGAGAAGTGTGTCATGGGAAAGAAAAAGCCAAATGAGTAGGATGAAGAAGAGAGCTTTTCATGAGCAATCACAGAAGATGAGACCAGCAGTGGTAACTGAACCCCAAACCTGAAAGCATGGACCTATATTAGGCAGCCCAGCAGTTCAACCAGATGTTGCCAAAGCCCTTGTCAGGGTTCCCATCCCTTTCACTAAACCCCCAGTCGTGTTCTTCCACTTACAGCAGCCCACACTGGGGTAGGACAGTACAGGAAAGAGGTTCAGGATGTAATACCCAATGGACAACAAGTTCCAACAACTTCCTCACCATGCTGTGTAGTAGTTCTGCTTTCATCAAGACTCCTTCTGCTGCAGGCTCCCAGAAGAATAGTCATTGAAATAGCGAGTGTGAGTGGTGCCTTTCCAAGATAGACTTTGCACTTTAAAGGCACAAAGAAGGAAACCAGCATCACTTTCATCAAGTTCTATGCAATGCATACGGTTAATGATGATACACTACTCCCTCGTGCGTTTGACACCTTGTCAGTTTGGCATATTCACTCCTGATCTCTGAGTCTTAGCCTTTTTCAATAATGAAAGATATTTTCAAAATATCCCAAGCCCCATCACTGCTCAATAAGGCATTACCTTCATCCGACTCTAGGCATTTAACAAAAGTATCTACAGGTCACTCTACTGAAATGTGGAGTGAGAATGATGCCACCATGGGTATTTTGAATCTGAATCAGACATCCTTCTGAGGTGCCTGCCACCCTTCAAAGAGGGAGTTACCTTCACTGTAACACGTGTTCCAGCCTTTCAGACTACATAGAAGATGCAGATCAGAATAGCAAGACCCTGCTCCTAGGTTGCAGTCTACAGCCTAGGTATATCCTGTCTCTAGTTCATCTCACTACTGAGGTGTGCCCATGAAAACATCTTATTATGTATCATCATCTGATCACCTAATTCCCGCTGAGGAGCACTTCTATCCAGAAATGAGCCCATGACTTGGATGGGCTACTCAAGGACTGCAGCTCCTTACAGGTTCTCTTTCACAGCCAGCTCGCTGTTTTTCTTCCCAAGTACGGTTGCTCGTGAAGGTGTTGGTGCTGCCTCTGTCCACCATTGATTAGGGCTCACATGACACCTGGGGTCAATGCTATCTACAGGCTGATGGAGTTTCAGTTCACATCCTCTAGGAAGAATGGGGCAACAGGACCTGCAGAGGTGAAGGTGTTCTTGTTGTCACAGGGACTCCGTAAGATTAGGAATGGGAGCTCTAATGCCTCTCTATAACCAAAACTACACTGTGTAGCCTAGAGCATCAAAATCCTGTACTGCAGCATCTCATGTTCCTCCATCACAGCAAGCTCACAACAAACAGTTACTCTTATATCAACTCCACTTCCAGAGCCCTGTGTCACCGCACTCCTGCTTAGGCTGCTGAATGCAGATAGTGCAAGAGATATTCAAGTCGCTGTTTTCCACAGAAGCCTTGCCCTGCATGGCATGACATCCCCACCAGCATTATCTAGATGGTGCATCTATGCCTTGCACTGTGAAGCAAAGATCTCAGTCTCATAAACCTTGTGGGCTCTAAACACTGCCACTTCAGACATTGTCCCTGCTATTTTCTGTTTGATCCTTGTGATCTGTCAGGGAGCAGAAGCCATGTAAGGGCATCCTTAAGCGTGATCATCAGGTTCCCGTAGGACAAGAGTTGAAATATTCACTACAACATGTTAAAATAAACTGACTCTTCCTTCTTTGGAGCCAGCTTGTGAACGTGCAGGGTGTGTGTAGTCAGATGAATGTCATTGTCAGCTAACAACATCTCACACAATAATGCAGTGTGAAGAGCCTAAGTGAATGCCAGTTACTGATTACTGTCAAGTCAGTACATTGCAAAATAGTGACTGCTCTGCTTGCTGCTCCCGTATTGTGATTTTGCAGAACCTCAACGCTCATCCACGAGCAGCCTCTCAGACTGTGCACAGAGACTGTCTCTCTGCTTTCCCTTTGTCTGTGACCATACCTTTATATGAAACAGTTGCAAGTATAATCACATGCAAAGAAGGAATGCAACTGAAGCCACACACTAAAACAAGCCTGGCTTAGAAAGTACTGTCTGGGGCATACAAAGGGAAAGTCTGTGGCTGAAACGGCTATGAAGTGTAGCTAAACAGAGCCTATTGGGTTTTATTCTCTGGGCTAAGGTGGGTGCAGTAGGAACCTCCTGAGCTCTTCAGTTTTCCCAGGATTTTCCAACCTGTGTTCTGTACAACCCTGCCTCAGGCGGAATCGGATGAACACAGAAGTAAACACAAAGTGTTAAAATTGTTAATGTAAAGGAATTTATTCTGAACTAGAGGCCTATCCTGCCTTCCATCCTTATTTCTACATAGGGGAACAGAACTTCTGTTTCATACATGTATATACAAGTGTAAATAAGTATCCAGTGCCAGACAAGGCCACCTGAGCAGTGGAAGAGGAGATTTAGCCCTTTCAAACCATGGAAGCAGCCATAGGAATAGAGCTGGTTTCAAAACATAAGGAAGGCTGTCAGACGACTCCCCATTCTGGGAAAATCATAGCCTTTCTAGCATAGATTTAAATCCAAGAGTAATGTCTATTTAAAAAGATAACAAAGGATTCACAGTTACACTATTATTAATAAGATGGTAACAAGCAGGGCCATGCAAGAGGAACGTTTCACTCATTACCAATGTAGGTTCAGGGAGTGTCTCATCCATATCCAACACCTGCCCAGGTATTTGAGCAATTACTTCAGCAGAGATCAGCACTTGGTAAACATCTCCTATCTGAGCTGGGGCAATCTGACCAGACCTAGGGGTGGCATAGAAAGTGCAGGTTTAGGTTGTACCTACACTACAGTAGGAGATCTGAGAGCAGCAGCTTCCAGCCAACTTTTGGCCAGCCAGTTTGGGATGCAGAGCAGCATTTGCATCCTGGCAAAGACTCTGGCAGAGACTACCTTCCCCTGTAAGAACCTGGCCTCCACCAAGCACTTGCTGGCTCAAGATTGTGTTGTTGCTGCTGCTCTCACGCAAGCCACTGAGAAAACACTGGCTGCCGTGACCACTTGAGCTGTAGTCTACCAGATGTCCTTAGCATCTAAAATGAAGGGTCGACCCCTTTCTGGTATCGCATAAAGGGCTTCCTAATAAGGCTTCTTCAGAAAAGGAATCTAATACTTCTAGGACTTCTTGCTTTTCTGTCTTCCACAACTGAAGACAAAGAACACTGGTACATCAAGTGACGAGGGAAGAAAGGCAGAAAAGGAGGAGATATGTGTAACGTCCCAGGCAGAGGCTGAAGGAGTGTCTTATAGAGAAATCAGCAGACTGCTGCTGGGAAGATCGGTGCTTAATTCCCATTGCACAGGCCCTACGTGACACTGAGACACACATTTCCTCTGTGACACATAGGAAACAATTTCAACTGCCTGCACTCCAGTTCTCTCTCTGGAAACAGGATCATCTGTTGCTCACTGTTCCACTCATCTCCCATAAGGACCAGTCCTAGTGGTGTTCAGGTACTTCCCAGATGCTTTCATCATGGGGACCAGCTAAGCAAACCCTCAGGAGGTGGCAGCCAATGTCTAAAGAGAAAGCAGGCCATGTAGGAAAAGCCTCGGGTCCATGGAAACAGAGCCTGTGCCATGCTCAGTGCTGCATCTGGGGCTGGCCTGAGGAAAGTGGTGGGTACTGCAAGGAAGCGATGGGTGAGTTGGTGCCTGGATCTTCTCTGGCTGTAATTGGGAAGAGATCCTCTTGTAGTTGTTACCCTGGCAGCCAGAGTTGTTATCTGATCCAGGTCAGACTTTTCACTTCTGATTGTGAATGTGAACGTCCTACCAGCCCTAGGCTTCTCTCCTCTGCTAAGCTCAAAGTGCTGGGTTGTGCCTCCCTATGTGCCAGGTAAAAAACACTCCAGAAAGATTTATTCCATATACCTATAAACACCATTCACTACGAAGCTCCTGTTTCTCAGTGTGCTTGAAGAATGTCTTTCTTATCAAGGGCACCAAGCAATGAGGTACCCGAGACATCCTACTTTTTTGCTGCAGATGTGCTTAAACACCCACTCAGCTGACAACCACATTATAAATTGTGAAGATAATTCTCCTGCCTCCAGCTGAGCACCCTCCACTTCTGAGTACACCCCTACCAGCACCCAGGCACCATCAAAATCATATTTACAAAACCATGAGAGTGCATGATGGAGTGGGATCTTCTTCTAGGCACAGAGTGGAGTGGAGGCACAAAGGGAGGACCCAAGGAGAGCGAATCAGAGCAGATCTTCTGCTCAAGCAAAACTAGGTGGCCCCATTGACTTTGCTTGGCACTGGCTGGGTTATGGCTCCTGTGCCATGTTTCCTGAAATAGGGATCCACATGTCTGCCTTGATGGGAGCAGGCTGTCCTGGCAGTGTTTAGAAACTATGTAAGTGGAAAGCATTTTTACACAGGCTAATTTGACATGTAGCATTTCAGGAACTTACAATTTATTCCATTCACATTTCTAGCCAGAGACAGCATCTTTATTTTTATGGTTTGTGAAAAAAATAAAAGAAACCCAGCAGAAAAGAAAAAAAAAAGAGTGAAAAAAAGAGTGAGTGAATAAAAAGAAAAAACGCTGAGCAAATAATAACATGTGTGGGTGGGCTGGTGTGTAATACCCCAACCACAGGGCTACAGTAACATTTGGTCCCATTGACCTTTTTGCTCAAATTAAGGTAATTACTCAACTACTGACAATAGTCTACTGTGTTACGTCTGTGGTTTAGCCCATAGAGAGGGACATGGCAAATACTTCATAGTTTGACGCATGCAGGTGACTTCAGACTTGATCCAAAGTCTAAGGACTGACCTGTTCTAAAGCACAGAATTATTAAAACTTGATTAAACCTCAAGATATAGAAAGACAGAAAAGTGGAAAGACTAATAGATAGATAGATAGATAGATAGACAGACAGACAGATAAATTCTGTGTACATTAAAATAGACCTAGTCAAGAAATTGCAATCTCTTTCTGAGCGTAACAGACTTTCTACAGACATCAGCAGGTCTGGGTTTTTTTTCTTAAAGTTTTCCACTAGGAAAATCAAACCCATGTATTTTAAATCAGATCATTCTGTGTAACTGACTGTATGTTATGTTGTTGACCTGTCTCAAAATACTCTCAAGTGTATTTGCATGCCGTGATGCACTGTATCCTAAGTGTTTGCATTTCTTTCCCATGATACAATAGTCTTCTAGTTCATATGAGGATATGGGGCTACCATTCAGCCTGGGTCCTGTACCTCCATACAAATATTCTTTGTAATACAAAATGAACTCGAAAGAAAGCATTCTCATAAACTGAATGAATGACTCAGAACATTTCCACCTGTAAAAGCCAAATAGTCCATTCATCTCAGAAATGTCAATAAAAGCAATTTACAGATGTAAACAGTGTAAAATTTTTCATTCAAAAACCCTCTGTATTTCAAATATACATATTTGTCATAAAACAATTGCTGAAGCATCTGTTTCATTCTGATTTTTATTCTGCTTTCTTGCAGGACAGCAGCAAACACCAAAAAAAAAAAAAAAAGCCATAATATTTTCCTAGCTGAAGTCATAGAGCAGATTTGGTATTATATAATACTCTGACAGGGAGACCTCATAATTTACATACTTAAACAGTGTTTACTACCTTTAAATGAGTGTTAGGAGCTTTTGCTGCTTGCGGTTGCATATTGCATCCATGCACTATTTCTACCTACAAAGGCAGAAGTGCCCTCTGAATGTTGCTGATACAAATTTTCGTTTTCCAATGAATTAAACGCCTGGAATGAGACACAGAAGACTTCAGGTCACAAGATTTGTGGCATGTCAGAATGGTATTGAACTTTGGAGTTTAGTATCATTGAGAGCAAGCCCTGGGAGCTCACTTGTCAAGCAGCAAGGTTTATTCCTGAGGCTGAGCTTCCTGCAAACCCTTCTGGTGCTGAGTTATCTGGTTCCAAGGCTCAGTTCATGTTTGCAGTTTCCCACTGTAATTTCCACAATTTGACATCTCTTGGGGAAAAGGGCTGGTATTTTTTTAAAGATTTGAGTGTTCCTATTTTTACATTTGACTCTTCTTAAAGTTTAGGAGCACCTTCGAATCCAAAAGAGATATTTGGAAATATTCACCAACTTTGGTAAAGACTGAAAGATGGAGATTTAATTAACCTACTAAACTTGAACAGCATGTGAAATAGATCTGGCATTATTTATTGTCCCCTAAGAAGAAACATAACTCTGGGAGAAGCAGGAGCTGGAAGACCTACAAACCTGTGAGAAATGCAGAATGCTTTGACACCTCAAGCAGATGGGTGGAAGACTGGAGGTAGATGAGGAAGTTAACATTTATGTCTTGTTCATAGTCTTTTCACATCAGCCTTATGATTCAGATACTCAGCTGAGGGGTATTTTTTTAGTCAGCTAGTGTTAAGCAGTACATCTTCATGTCACAAGCCCTGATTTAGCAACAGAAGGGTCACGGAAACCAGAAAATGAGTTCTTCCTTATGGGTTGCCTAATTAGACTGTAGCTACCCCTGAGCCACATTTGCCCTAAGATCTTTTTAAAGCATCCGCTGCCTTTCTAGTCAATACAAGGCAAGCTAGAAAACAAAATACATGGGCTAATTTGTTAAATCCTAAGCATTAACACAGAAGTAGCACCAATTGATTGTTTACACCTTGAAAACGCATCCCAAAAATATCTGTAGGGCTCTCATTTCCCTGATGGTTCTGGAGGTCTCACCTAAAAGCCCAGAAAGCAAGTCACTGATGCCGCAAAATTGCCTCCAGTTTTCCCTCTCAACACCACCAGACTGAATACAGCAAGCAGAAGAATCTAACAAAACAAAGCCAAACAGCTTCCTGCTGTTATTTTAAGCCAGGAGAGGCGATGGGGCGGGGGGGGGGGGGGGGGGGGGGTCGTTGGGGGAATGAACCGCTCAGCATACACTGGGAAATCATTTAATTTTGGCCGATGGCCTCCTGTGGCTGTGGTTTCCACAACACCTCTGTATTCTGTCTGTGTCAAGATGGAACAAGCCTCCTGAAATAGACTGAACAAGCTAGACGGGAGCTATTTTAATACCTGGAGCTTGTTCCCTTTAGACTTTGTTGAGTGAGGGTAGAGGGTGGAAGAGGAGAGACAAGGAAGAGGAGAGACAACAAGCCAGGGTGATGTTATTTTAACACATGCAGCAGAGCTGTCAGAGTGCAGCAGTTTGGCTGCCTCAGCACACATACCCATCTGCCCCATCGCTACTACTTGCAAGGATGCACAGAGTGAGCTGGCACCCCCATAGACCAGAATTAGTCTGAATTGTGTATGTGGATGCACACATTTTATTGGAAAAGCGTCACAGTTTCCTTCATGCCACACCAAGAGGGCAAAGTCAGTTAATATCCCCAGATGGGTGTGTGCAATGCATGACAGATGAGCTGACAAAAAGCAACATGGATCTTCGTAACCCAATGTACACAAAAAATCACTCCTCTGTTGTGCCTCTACAATAAGTTGGCCACAGCAGCCCTGCCTAGAAGAGGAGGGCAACTCCTTCATAGCATCAGATGTTGGAAAGCTGCGAAGGGTAGTAGGACAGCACACAAAGCAAATTCTCCAGAATATCAAGTGCTTTTCTGCACTTGCAGTCAGAATTTTGATAATATCTGGTGTTGTGTGATAAGAGGGTAGAGTTTCCAAGACTTTATCTACTGAAGCAATACAGACCAGCCCTTTCCCCAGGCCTGCCTGGTTCCTGGTTTCATGACAACTGAGAACACAACTTCCCTTCAGTTCTTCACTGATTTTGCAGCAATAAATAACAGATTGCCAGTGTTACCCTTGAAAAATCTTGATGCTGGAGGAGTCTTTAACATCTGCACCTAGAATGTTTTCCTGCATTTCTGGTCAGAAGGATGACCTTAAATTTGTTTTGTTAATGGCACTCTACGCTGAGGTCTCCTTTCCTCCATAGCAACATCTAACTGAGTTATCTTGATTTATATTGAGCCCACTCTGGCCTGGTACAATACCACAAAACAATATGTCAGCTAAACCTCTAATGCATGAGAGCTCCCCCTTCTTTAATAGAAGAGAACAAAGCCATATAGCACTTTATATCACCTCTAGGCTGGTCAGAGAAGAACTTGGTCCAAGGACCATATTCCTCAGGAGCAGATGAAACTGCTTTTGTAGTTTCTTCCTATTGCTTGAAGTCACAGGGGAAAAACTTCTTGCTCCCCGACTATTTGGATTCTTCTTTATCTTTGTACAC
Source organism: Tapera naevia (assembly GCA_033556795.1). NCBI lineage: Eukaryota > Metazoa > Chordata > Aves > Cuculiformes > Neomorphidae > Tapera > Tapera naevia. The sequence continues at coordinate 10,962,344 of JAUMJJ010000246.1, read as the reverse complement.
CCTCTGTGTTGAACTAATGTCTGAATCCCCTGTGACACTGCTACGCTATGGCAAATCAGCCTAAAAAAATATGTGAGGTGTTACGCTGCTTCTTTCAAGGTTAACTAAATTTTTTACCCTTGCAACCAGACCTCCCTTACACAGTCAATCAATGAAGTCATCTTCTCTATCAGATGGAAGGAGCTAAAACATGACAAAGGATATCTCAGCCTCATTGGCTGTTTATTTCCATACCTGCAGCCAAAACAGAAAGCTAACTCAGGCTGCCAAATGAAAATACCTCTTGTGGGCACATACCTTGCAGAGTATGTGAGAGAGCAAGCTGAGAAGAAAGAGAGGGAGGGTAGCAAGAAGCAGTCAGATAGAAACAAAAGATAGATAGATAGATAGATAGATAGATAGATAGATAGATAGATAGATAGATAGATAGATAGACAGACAGATAGAGACAAGACAGTAGGTGAGGGGGAAATACACAATGAAGAGTTATGAAGATGAATGAAGAGACAAGGAGACAAGTGGTAAAAGGGGCACACTGATTTCACTAGCGGTAAATGTCATGTCACACAACACAACTGTATGATACAGTGCTTTCTTAGGCATGCTTAATGAAATCTTATCCCTGTTGAAGACTATGGCCAAAATCCCATTGACTTCACTGGTGCCAAGACAAATGGAGCTGCCCCATGTGTCCTGTCTCTCAGCAGCCAGATCTGGCCTGTGTAAAAATCCGTCCTGAACTTGATCATACTTCTCCAGTTTCACACATTACACTGCCAGAATCAGACCCAAGGGGGCAAGCAGGGGATAGAGATGCACAAATGGTCATTTTGTGTTTTTCTCATTTTCCATGTGTGGCAATAAGCTAAGCAGGCAACTAAGGGCAGAGTTAAGCCTCTGCAGCCCATCACCTTTCCAAATGGTCTTCAGCCACAGCAAGATTTCCTTCTCCATGTCACTGTACCTTGTCTCTGCCTAGGGAAGAGGTCCAAATAAAAGGTAACTGTAAATTTCCAATTGGCTCAAAGCTTTATCCAAAATCACCAGAAAGATTTCCACTACCTTTGAAGAGCAAAATGTGCAGTGACATAGGATTGATGTAGAGCGGCAGATGCACTGCAGCCAGCAGAGCCAGCCCTCACAACAAGACTTGCTCTGTCTCAGTTCTCAACATGTTTTGATTATGCAGAGATCAAGCTTATGCAATGTGACAGCACAGAAAACCTTCAAAGGGTTAAGAACTCCTTGCATTGCAGAGCCACCACAGGACAAGCTGTCCTCAAGACAGCTGAGATCTCTGCCTTTCTTGCATGGCTTCCCACACTATACTCAGCCAAGTTCAAGATCAGAGTCGTTAACTTCAAGGTGTCCCCCTTCAGGATTACTGAAAGAGTCTGCCAACTGAGCTGAATATCGTGGCTAACAGCTTGACTTCTCCAGCATTCGGGAAATCTCAACTGCAAGATACCTTCTTCCAGCTGGATGGAACAGATGTAGACTCATGCAAGAAGTGAGCTTCAACAGGAACACACCACATCTCTTTCTACTCCAAATGTGAGGGCATTACTTCAAAGGAGCTTTTTTTGTCCTTCAAAGATACAAACCAAAAGGTGAAATAAAACACACATCAACCTTCAGCACAGCAAGACATTCCACCTCTTCTCTGGCAACAACCATACATGTCATCAAGCTGTCCAAGTGTTCATAAACTGAATGATGAAGTGGTTGAAAGCATCCCTGAGCAAAACTAGCTCAAAGTTTCTCATTATGGTGAGAAAAAAAAATGAATTTTGTTTCCCTGGAAAGAAATGCTAGGACAAATGGATGGGAGGAGTCCACCTTGCTGCTCTTCCTGCATCTGGAGCAGGGGAAAATATGCTCTTCAACTCTTCTCAATAGCTGCCCACTCCAGCAACCTAAATCTACCCTCAGCAATAGTGAACATCTTGCTGGGGAAGTTGTGCTGTGGTGTTGGCAAGATAAACAATAGCTTATGGTGATTTTGCTGCCTCTGCAAAGCAGTTGCCATGAGTGTTTCTGTTGTCAATTTTAAGGGTGAGTCATAGTTTCAGTTAGGAGAAGAAGGGAAGGGAAGGGAAGGGAAGGGAAGGGAAGGGAAGGGAAGGGAAGGGAAGGGAAGGGAAGGGAAGGGAAGGGAAGGGAAGGGAAGGGAAGGGAAGGGAAGGGAAGGGAAGGGAAGGGAAGGGAAGGGAAGGGAAGGGAAGGGAAGGGAAGGGAAGGGAAGGGAAGGGAAGGGAAGGGAAGGGAAGGGAAGGGAAGGGAAGGGAAGGGAAGGGAAGGGAAGGGAAGGGAAGGGAAGGGAAGGGAAGGGAAGAAGAGGATCTATGACTAATGCAAGATGAAGCATTATTTTACACCCCTTTAGGTTCAGTGGGTGCACATGTGCTCACACCAAGTGATCTGTTGACTCAAATGCGGTCATGGACATAAGCAACATAAACATTGCTTAATTGTGAACAGCTATCACCTTGTGAGGCACGTGTGCTCAGAACCAGGTGTGTGTCACTTCAGTAACATTGGAGACTATTACTCTGACTTGGCTATAAAAGGAAGGATGGCAGGGTGGAACCCAGGGAAGATATGAACACTGCAGTAGATGCTGGAAATTGTTCTTGGCTCCTAGCAGCATTGTTTGATCTGTTCGGTGGGGCATGTGCCAGCCAGCCAACTCTCTACGTGTGTTTAGGTAGCTCTTGCATGTCTGAATTCTCCTGGTCAGCTGGTTGCTGCTCTTTCAGCTGCGTCGACATCCAGGAGGCAGGCAGTATTGGAAGTAGCAGAACTGGAAAGCAGCACAGGGCTTGAGTTAAGCAAAGACGCATTTTGGAGTGGCAAGGAAAATGGAATTTGCTGGGACCTTCGAATTAATGGTGCCTAGTGCTGTTGATAAAAAGCAGTGACCATCCTCCTCCTGAGAGGTGTTTCTTAATATGTCTTTAACAGAAAACTAACCAGGGCAGCCTCTGCTCTTTCCAGCTTTGACAACCTGTCATGGAAATCTGTAGCACAGAGGGGAAGAGACAAAAGAAGCAGCAGTAAAGAGCACAACCTGGTATCAGGAACAGCTGGCAGGGAGAGATTCGTACGCCTGTCATGCCATCCAGCTTCAGTTGCATGCACCCCTCACAAAAGCGAATACTAAACCCAGAAACCTGGAAAAATGACATTTTTCACTGAAGTCTGTAGCAAGCCTGTGACTCTGAATCCCACACCTATGACCAGCTACCCTCCTATGCTTTACCACATTATCACCCGACAGCTGTTAGAGCACTGTGTCTGCACACATGCTGTAGGCATCCCCTAAAACAGTCTTACATGGGCACCTAGGCAGTGCTTTGCCTGGGGGAAAGTTTTCTAGACCTCCTGCCTCTCTGTGAGTCCTTTCATTAGAAATATTCACTAACAGATTTAAGAAAAATTTTGATGTGATGACCTGTTGCCCTGCCACACATTGAAACCCTTATACCAGCAACCCATCTCTCCGTTTGCCCGTTCTACTGTGCTGATCCAAATTCTCAACTCACTGGTACAGATCCAGAGTCGTTCCCCCAGGGTTTATTGCAGCCTGTCACCAGCACTGCTGAGAGAGGAGCACACCCTGCTACTTCCAGTTCCTCCGTCCTGGGTGACAGGCTGGTTGTAAGGTGGACTGTGACACCTTACACTTCGGGCATTGCACTGGTGTATGCCATGTTGCAGCTGGCATCTCAGGAATTACAAACTGCATATATGAAGACTTCTTTGTTCCACTCCTTCCTTGCTTCTCCCATGTGGGTGATCTGTTCCCTTTTTGTGCATCTCAGTAAAAACAAGGACAGAATCCTGATTATGGAATATGAGCTGGGAAAATCCCACAGACAATCGGAATAAAAGAGAGATGGAGACATCCTTCCACTTAACAAAGAGGCCTAAGGCCGCCACAATCACACACTGCCTGGAGACCATACATAACATGGGGAAACCATTTAATTCTACTTTGCTGGTAAAACCACAACACATTCCCACTGGTCTTTTCACAAGCTAAATGGTTTTTGCCTTGCTGACAAGAGGGCTAATCCCATCCAGGGTGCCACCAAAGTTCAGAGAGTCACACTGACACATAAATGACAACACTGAGAGCAGAATGTCTGTCATTTTCCAGCAATAGTGAGAAAAGCAGTCTCTTGCCTTTCACCATCTCAGCCACGACTCCCAAGGAAGCATAGTCTCCTCTGTTCACTCCCATTATTATTCCATGGGCCTGCTTTGCCAAAAGGAGGTCAGTCAGACTCCCAGACAGAATGGGGACCTAGGTTAATGATGGAGGAGGTTATGGCCTTCTTTCTGAGATGCCTACTCTTCCTTCAAAAGGGAATGTGTTGGTATATGCACCTGGTCTGGAAAGGGAAGCGGAAAACAGGAAGGCAGCGACATGGCCTCCAGCCATCCACTATGAAAAGTCCTCCATTTGCCTTCACCTGTTCAAGGGAGAATACACAGCTAATACTACCCTTGACACAAGTCTCAAGCTGGGGTGTCAACACATATTCTTGCCTTGCTTCTCTGCATTTGGCTGTGCCCCATCAAGCTGGACACCTGCCAGGAGGACTTGCAGCTGAGTTTCAAACTTTCAGCTGAGTTTCAAACAGCAGCTTCAAATGCCAAGTATCATCTCAGCCCCCATTTGACATTACCAATGAACACTACTTGTTCCACCAGGGTAGAAGATTAGTTACCAGCCCATTGCATTGACTGGAGGGTTCTCGTGTGTAGGAGTGAGGGAACAAGCACCACTGCAACTTACATCTTCTCAGAAATAAGAACTGATGGATTGTTTGGGCCTCTGCCACCTCCAGGTCAGCTCCCCCTGCCTGTACGTCTGCATTCAAAGGCAATGCTACCTCATCCCTACACTGTTTATCTTCAAAGTAGATCCTAGCTGCTAGTTACACAGCCACGAAGAGAATTCCTGTCAGCTTTGAGAAGCAAATGTTATCTCTGCGTCTTCTGAAATGATAGACATCTGCATGGACTTCTCTGCCAGCAGAGAACTTCTGTGAGACTGGACACATGTCTGGATTCCTATTTAGACTCTGCACTTGTAAAAGATGCTACAACAGTTGCCTTTTTGTAGCTAGGTCTTTGGGACTTCTGAGCCCTACACAAAAAGGCACTAGGCATTGCTGTAAAGGTATCTATCCACATGAAGGAAAGGACCTTCCCAGAACGTTGCACTGCAACGTAAACAAACCCATATGGACTGAGATGTCAACCTTCCTGGTGGGCATTAAATTAGCAATGACAAGCTAACCTGAAAGTTTAGATATTAGAGTGGAAAAACCCTTTTGCATCCAGTCCTCTGTTATTGCAAACAACCACGACACATGGATGTGCTCAAAAGCACCTCTGTAAATCAGGCTGACAGGTGTAGTCTGTCAAAATACCCTCCTGGAGTGTGAACTCTGCAGGTTGCTTAGCTGGAAGCAATGAGCTTTGTGGCAGGGCCAATCAAACTGCAATCAGGTTCAGCAATAAAGATGGATTTGTTAGATCAGGACATTGGCACTGTTGCTGATAAGTGTCTGGATAAAATATCAGAAGCATCATATTTAAACTGATTTTACCGTTAACAAATTACTTTTTAATTGTAGCTTTAAAAATATAAGGAACTTCTATAGTTGATAACCTTTCATGCCCTGACCCCATGTGCTGCTTGCAGAAGAGACAAGAAGCACGATCTTGCTCAAGCTTTCTACTGTCTACACATGCCAGTTTTACAAAAATATTTTTTTGCTGAGAGGGGCAAGTAGGAGACTGTTTAAACACCAAGGGGTGAGAATTTGTCTACCATATTGAAGTCGCTTGAGGCCTGATAAAATTCCCCTTGTTAATTTGGAGCAGCCTGCAAGGCATTACAGAGCAAAATCAAATATTTGAAATGCTTATTCCCATTGTTACCCTGCTCTGTTTAACTGCTCTGGCAAACCTGCTCTTAGTTGTAAATTTCTTTCCTGTGCCAAGCCAACCCATCAATAATGAAATGTGTGCACTCCTGAGTTAGCCTGGGTTCCGTGGCCTCCTGGCAGTTATTCCCTTTCCTACCTGTGTGTGTGGCTGGGCAGTGCTTTGAAATGGGTGCATGTTCATGGAGGTTGCAGCCTGTGAAGAAGACATCTGGCCACGTGCAGCTTGCTCACCCACATTTCACCAGCACATAGCACCCTCCAACTTAGCATCCCAGGTGTCCTCACGCTTGGCAACCAGAGCACATCTTCCCTGGTGTCTTTGTCTCATTCTTTCCCACACCTCATCCCCCTTCACCCCAACCTACCTCAGCCACCTATGTCCCCACATCTAGCCCTAGGTTTATGTTTAGATACAACCCAGTGAGGCCTTCAAAATGCTTTTAGGTGCTGTGTATGATCTGACAGGTCTTTTTTGTTTTTTTCATGTGAACATAAGTTCGCCAGAAACTCAAATATTTCTCACTTGCCAGGCGATGACAGATCTCCCAAGACGAAATGCCTTATGCACTAAAGACTAGCACAGCCTGGCCCCGGAGTGATTGTATGTTTGTCAAGATTTCATGTGCCCTATGACTTCATCATTGAGAATATCCTCAAGTGCCACAGCAGCCTGTTACTTTCAGGGGATAACAAAATGTCCACAGCACCCCATGAGCTCCACCACCACTGGGGGACCACAGGGGGACACTGGCAAGGCATCAGCAGCCAAGCAGTCCAGCATGCCCATCTGTTCTTGCCAATACGGCTACGACACCATTGAGAACGTGTGAGGAGCCCTGTGAGTGTGCACCTATGCCCTATGGACTCTGCCTGGAAGTGCTGCGCAGCCCCGTGATCTGCCTGCCTTGGCAGAGGTGGTGTTCAGGGAGCCACACCTGGGGAGTAAATATATGTCACAGTGAGCCATCCTCCTGTCTTACTGGCTGTTAGAAGGAATCACACCAGGTTAGAAAATCGCACCATCCTCCTTGCTTATCATTTGCAGCAGGTCTGCAACTAGGGTGACGTGACTGCCCTGTATCAGCCAGCAGCAGCTGTCTACCCAAAGCATACAGCAACAGTCGGCAAAGTGACACACAGATCCCCTGAGAAAAGTACCCAGGTGCGCTGCGTCCCTACAGTCAAAATCACCTCCTGCTTGCACAGGGATCTCTGCTTACTGTTCCTGTGCTCTGCAAGAAGTCATCCCAGCATAGTTTCATCCTGAGATCCCGAGAGCTGTAAGTCTCAAATAAGTTAGTGCTAAATTCTTCTCAGTGAAAACCAAACCCCTATGTAGAATTTGGACTTACACAGTTTTTGAGGATTCCCTCTGCATATCAGTGTGGGTTTTGCTTGGTGCATGAATCCACAGACAAGGGGAATGGTCCCATCTGCAAAGCCAGAGATTCAGTGATGCACTTGTCCTTGCAGCCTTCAGACAGAATCATGTTTCCCAATGTCGTTTTGGAAAGGTCTCAAAAGTGATGTTCTGGGTTGGACAAAAGTCTTCAGAGATTAATTCTGACCACAGCTTATTCCTGACTATGGGCATCTTTCAGAACAAAGTCAATTCTGTGTTTTCTTTTGGCACGATCAGAAATCACTCCAATAAAACTTTGGAATAAACATTTGTTTCATATAAGCGTAGAGGAAAGCAAAGTCTGGCCTTTGCGCTGAGCTGCATTGTAACTTTGTGGCTGCACATCACCGATGCTGCCAACTGGCTGTTCTGTTGGTGTACTCAGTGCTCTACTTACATCCTGGATTCTTGTTCTGAGCTGAATCCCTCATTCTCCTGCCCAAGCAGCTCATGTTGTAGCTGGTCCTTTTCAGGAACAGAGCATGCTCAAAGCTCATCAGCAACTCCTTGAAATCAAGCGATGATGTAACATTGAGTAGGTGCAGAAAGAAAGCTACATGGTCTTCAAAGGGTGTGCATACAAATTACACAGACGCCCCAAGAATTGTGTACAGTTTTGGAGATACTCTCCTGGGGGCACAGTGCAGAAAATTGTTGTCTCCAGTGTAAGTTGTTAGGTCCATCTACTCTGCCTGGGTTTTGCTTGGTTGAGTAACTTTGAGTTTCTTTCATGGCTCAGGATGTTTCCTGTGTGCTCCCTCTGCTAGTACTTTGTAAGAAGGGTCAGGCATTAATTTGTGTGGTTTTATAATTGATGTGCCTGCACCTGGAGGTCACAATAGCAATTTGCACCAGGAAGAATGCAGCACTTAGAGGAAAACCTTGCTCATTTTCTGCACCGCAAGGGAAATCTCTGGACCCTGCACATGACTCAGATGTGGTCCACAGCAACTGCAGGATTCTGGCATCAGCCTGGTGGTTTTCCAGGGCTGCCTGTTGTGCTCTAATCACCTGCTCTCTTCGGGCAGCTGCCCCAGCGTGACGAGTTTTCCTGCCTCTTCAAAACATAGCACTGGCCAATGGGTATAGGCAGAATCTACTGTTGTCATTTTTCCTCATGGCAGACGTGTCCTGTTTGTCTGTGGGAAACTTCTGACAGGGAGGAAGTGGTGACTTCCTTTTATGTCCTGCGTGTTACCTTTCGTTCCATCTTCACTCTAAATCTCAGGACTGAGATTTTCAAATTGCCCAAAAGGCTTTGACAGCCGCATCTCCAGAACCTTTGTGCAAGAACTGGAAGCTAAATTGCTCCTTGGTGCTTCAAACATTCTCAGTTGTTTCAAAGCATCCTTCAAAGCAAACTGAGTGGGGATTGCATTTGACAACAGTGACCAGAGAAGCCCATGTTTGCAGCATGACAGTTGCTCCCTTCACCCAACTTTCAGTAATGGAAGTCCTCAGAAAAAGAAATCCTAATGCATATGTGCATCCCATTGAGACCTAGAGGGTCAAGCAAACCTCAGTGCCAAGTGCTTACTAGTCCAGGTCCTTCCTTTGTCTGTCACTGAACTTGGGAACGAGCACCAAAAGAAAGACTGGTAGGTTTCGTGGCAACTTCATCCTCTGCTCACGAAACTCAGCAAATGAACACTGCAGGGGCTGCACCATGAGCAATGCAATGAGCCAGTTAACCAGCTGTCAAGTGCCTGGTGGTATATTAAATCACTCTGATCCAAAAGCCAGTCTCCTTTTCTTGAGAGCAGGATTTAATGCTGATGCTATAAAACATGGTGCAAGAGTTCGAAAAGTCCCTCCACAGCCCTCAGGGATCTTCCCAGCCTGGATCCTGAGCTTCACTGAGCCCAAATACAAATGCACGGCCTGCACACCCAAGTAGAGCAGTTATGGAGCATGATGCTTTGGTAGAAGCAAGGAATACAAAGGTTATGGGTGTCTTCCTAATGGCCTGCTATTTTCCTGCGCCAGATGGAATGAGGAGAGGGATCAGCAGCCCTCTGGGGACTGAAGAGCCAGGAAGGTTATTTCACTCGGCATTTGCACTCACTCGGCATTTGCAAGGACGCAAAATGAGTGTGATAGTATCAACACAGACTTTAATTAATGTTTTGTCTGCCGGACAAAAACCCTCTGGTACTGAAAAGAGAGACCTGGAATCTTTAAATGAGGAGTGTGATAGAGGGTGACAGCTGGAGAAGGAGAGAGAAAAGTCCATCATAATGTAGATTGTAGTCCTGATTTGTACAAGAATTGTGCACATCCCCTACCTGTCTCCAGATGAGGAATGTGACATTGTATGAGTTCCTGGCTCACCTAGCCTGGTCCTCAGCTCTACATTTCAGAAATGTATTGAATTCCACCCTAAAAGTGGACAGGTATTTGCCTGGAGTAGAAGGCTGTTTCAGAGCAAAGTTACTGAGCACAACCCCTCCAGGGTCATGGCATGTTTAACAGAGGTCGTGAGCTCAGTGGGAAAGTGTTTGCAGAAATGGGTTTTTAGCTAGAGGTAGGGTAACCATCAGAAGTTGTATTGAGCCTCCTTCAAATTTCCCTCCAAATTCACTGTCTTTGCCTTCACATGCATTGTCTTCGTGTCTTTTAGAATGGAAGAGGCAGTACGCATGCTTCAGTAGATGCCCTTTTTTGATTAGTTTTTATTACTGGTTTGCCTTAAAATGGTCTCGGTCTATTCTGCAATTCCTGGATTCCTTCACAGAGCAGCCTTAAAGTTACCATGCAACTCACAGCTCTTCATTCTATATACACAGACAGGGAGCAATAAAGAAGCTATAAAAAGAAATTTGGCACTTCTTCAGCTTATCATCTGAGTGTAATGTGGTTGTTCTTTAGACAGGAAAGAAGCTGACCTCTTGCCTATATTATCCGCCTGGAAGAGGAGAAGAGACGTGTGTTTTTAAGGTGGAAAATTCCTACAAAAGCAACAAGTGAATGGCACAGAGGTGTCTATTGGCCCAGTTGCCAGGTCTAGGTTTCACCCTGGATGACCCCCTACGTGGAGAGGAAAAACATGTCTTTTCTCTGTGTGGTGCCGGGTGAAGGAAAGAGTTTAGAGCAGCAGGGACTCTGATTTACAGGACAGCTGTCCTCACTCAGAGGACATGATCAAAGCACCCTGCAACTCCCCACAGGAGTGATGGGAAGAAACGGCTGAATGGCTATCTACTTGGCATGTTCTTCTCTAGCATGAGGCCAACGCAAGTGCTTTGTTTTCATGGGCCAGAGCTTCTCAGAGTGGCTGCTGAGGGGAAGTGACTGAAAAGTAATTTTCAATTAAGTTGGGGAACCAGTAGGTGGGAAGTTCCATTCGAGCGTAAGTCACATAATCTCGTCTAAAGGTGACCTTGTGTTAAGAAAGAAAAGGGTGTGAGATGTCCTTACCCGGATATCCTGGTGTGCCCCAGAGGTGATCATGACCCCTGAAAACTTCTCCTCCACACCCACCAAGGGCTGATGCACTCATCTGGAAACCAGACTATCAGAACATTTGCAGATCCCCCATCAGATGCACAAAACAGAGCAACATGGGATGAAGCCCTCCATGTTGAGGCATAGGACCAGGCCATAGTCCTCCTATGTGATGCATGTGCACCCTTTCAAGGGGTGACTGAGCTCAGAGCAGAGATGATTGTGGTCTTCTTGCTCCTTGGCCACAGTACAGAGAAGAGGGATACAGCTCCACAGGGATAGGCAGCATAGCGTCCTGGCGGAGAGGCGTAGGGCATGCCTGGTGTTGTGCTGTTTCCAGAGCATGGGGTCAAAGGAGTTCATTGGAATTTGAGGGCAGGGCTTGCACATGCATGTAACTGTACCGCCAACCTGAGTTACGTCACACAATGCCACAGACCTCCCACGGGCATTGGTGATGGCAGGCTCAGCAGGCCTGGCTCACCTCTCAACATGTGCTTGGAAAAGAAAGAGTTTCTGCCCATAATAAGAAGATAGGAAAATTTGCCAAAGTGACCTTTGCGATAACAATCCTGCTCCCTCCCTGTAACCCTAGCAGCTCCTACTCCACCTCAACACACTGTTGTGTGTGCTGGATTATTTCATCTTCGGAACCATCTCAAGGGGAAAAACAAAGAAGGGTCTTTGTGGAAATATTACGCAGCTTGCCACCAAAGGATTGGCTCAGGGGAGGCCTCATGAGGTACCATTCACTGCCTACTCAGGGCTGGCATGGCCATAAAGCACCTGTGCAAGGATACCAGTCCTCTCCATAGGGAAGGCTGCCAAGGAAGTTTATAAGTGCCCAGAGAGGTGATTGATCTTCCTTGGTGAGCCTGGGGAAGAAGAGTTACTGGGGCTGTGATTTCGGGGCATAAATACGGCTATGGGAAACACAAGAAACATTGTGTCACCAAAATGACAGTCCCAGCCAAGGATGGACACAAGGAGGACAGTGCCTGTGGCCCTGCCTTGGTTTTACGTGGGATGGAGGTAGTCCTTCTGCATAGGGATAGGTTTCACTTAGGGCCAATCCTGCTACCCTATAGCTGTGATTGCTCAAACTCTCAAGCTGGAAAATACAGCAAAATGTGTAATTCCACTTCCAATGTGTTTATGCCTTCAGTTCCTCCAGCCCCATCCTCACCGTAGTCTCTTAGCTCTAACCTTCCATGTGTACCTCACACTGCCTGCCAAGAGGTCTGGCTCGTAACCTGCACAGGAGCTCGATTCTTCAAACCTGCTCCTGCCACAGGAGTCAAAATCCAAGGCCTGAGCCATGTGCACAGCAATCTTCCCCTAACAGCTGCCAGCCTGAAGGAAGTGGTTGAAATGCAACACCCATGCCTGGTCTTGACCCCTGGCATTGTTGCCATTTCCAGTTTTATTCAGTATGGCTTCCTGAATAAATAGCTGGATTTTCCTCTCCTGACCCTTTGTAAATATTATTTCAAGGGTTCCTTTGACATTACGTAAACAATCACCTGTTTTCCACTTTTGCATAATATTTTTATTGCCCTTTAATATGCAGATGGGTCTTCTTAGTCCCTGCCTAAGTTAGCATTCTCTTCCAGTGGCTGCCACTTCTGTTTAACTCTTAAGCAACAAGTTACTGCCTTTCACTCAAAGCCTTGAATTTCTTGCATCCCGAATAATTTCATGATATGTCAGTTGCAACAATAACTGGGGGATTCTTACAACATCGGCTGTCTGTGCCTACCTCCTATCAAGGATCCTGCCAAAATATCCAGCCTACCAATGTTTTCTTTTTTGAAGAGCTGAAATGCTAAATCTTGATGTCTTATATTACTGTATATGAGTGAAGTGAAATCTTCCTTTAGGTGCCTGAAAACTCTGTGATTTGGTCCAAGTAAAAGACATACTTCCTCCCCATATCACTTTATTAATTTATGTTCTTTTATCTGCCACTGCTGTAACACAAATGTGTGAGACTGTAAATGTGAAGGGCTGGGGTGAGGCAGTAGAAGCAGTCACCCCATCTATATTTCTGAATTTAGTGGAACCATAAAAAAACCATTCTTGATATAACACTAGAAGTCAAATCAGCAGTGACTGCAGCATAATCATCATCATAAAGGCAATGAGAATTTAAACAAAAATGACAACAAAGAGGAGTCTCAGAAGCCTCTGAATTTTACCTACACACTGCTACTACTATCTTTTTTTTTGCACATATTAGCTGCCAGCCTATATTGAACAACCGCTCTGACCATGGATCAGTGTGGCAGCCAGAAGCTGTTTTTTCTCTGCTCTTCTGCTCTCATCTTCTACTTGCAGACCTTTGCTCCCTCAGCAAATCCTGACAAACTATATGGCACTTGAATGAACAGCTTAACTGTAAACACAGAGCAGGACCAAAGGTGAGATAAACAGGAGGCCGTGAAAAGCAAGCAGCATAGCCCAGCAGCTCTCAATGATCCGGGAACAAGGGGCAGAGTTGATGTCCAAGAGTTGGACTGAGCCTGATGTTTGCTTGCCCCTGAGATCACAGGACACTGTTTCTAGGGCCCTTTACATGAGGTTCCTGTATGAAATTCACTAGTTGTTAACAGCAAGGTGGAAGGGAAGAGCAAAATGAGTTCTGCAGCTCAGACTGCTGACTGACCCACTGACATGCTCGCCCACTGCCTGGTCATCCATCACCCTGGCCTCATTAGCAGGAATGAGGTCCTACTGCAGTTTGTGCTTCCTCCACTAGTATAGCTTCCTGGGACAGGAGTTTTCCTTCACCAGGTTTGCACAGCAGACAGACCCGGGGAGAATCAGTGGGAACACTTACTAATAGATAACTGCTGTTATTCTAAGAGCACACTTGCATTGCTCTTGGCAATATTTGACACGGCCAGCTTCAAAACACTCGCCTTGTTCCAGGAATGTGGAAACACTCAGCAGGATCACACTGAGAGGACACCTCATTCCTTGCAGAGAAGGCTGGGATCGGTCACCACCTCCCAATAGCCATCAAGACCCGAGTTTACTTGCCTTCTCCCCAACACCCACATGAACGCATGTGGCTTCATGGCACAGTGAAGAAAGGTGTCATGGGCCCAGTCGTAAGTCCAGAATGACTTAATCAGGTGATAGGTGCTTAGAGTGCTTCATCTCTATCACACGTGGCTGCAGAACTGCCAGTAATAAGCTCATGAAGCTGCTTCTGCATTATGCTATTATTTACCACCATAGCCCACTCAGTGGGACCACGGTTGAAACCAGTGTTTGCAGGCAGAGCAGGTGGGAATGGTTTTAAACATAGCTTTTTGTCCTAAAAGCCGTTTTGATTAAATGCATTGTTTTTATTAACCAGATATTGATGTCAATGGAAATATGCCATGGCAAAATATGCCAGTATGGGCATCTCCTTTGTTCTGGGTTGAGATACACATTTTCATAAATCTATAAATGTCAAAATTTTATTCCATTTTCATTGCAATACTTTTTAACTTTATGAGAGCTCTGCAGCACGCACATCACCATATGAAAGGCTTAAAATGTTGGAGTTTTCTTTCCTTCCTTAAATCATGATGGACAGCTGTTATTTGGTACTAATTAAAACACCTTATCTTTTTTCACAGATCAAAGTGTCTCCTGTTTGTTTTGTAATGAAGCAGTTTGACACTTCTTGTGTTTGGCTTTGTGTCAGACTGTTTCATTACAAAACAAACAAAAGTCACTTTGATCTGTAGAGAAAGATAAGATTTTTTAATTACTACTATATAACAGTTGCCCTTAATTGTGTTTAAAAATAAAAGAATTGAAGGCTTCAAATCCCTTGCTGTATTATGCACTAAAACATTATCCTAAAACAGCCAGCGATCATTGTAAAACACAAAGATAACATGAATCAGGATTTCTAAATGATGCTTTGAAATTCCAGAATGTGAATGTAATACAGAATTGTAAACCCCAAATCCTAAACTCAAAACTCTATGAGAAATGATTTTGAAAGAAGGTTCCAAAAATAATTGATGTGGCTTGCAAATACCTCTCAGAATTTCTCTTCCCATGCAAAAGTTGATAGTCTCACCTTGAAAATCAGCAGACAAGGGCTAAGAAGAACTTACATAATTTGCCCCATTTCTTGGCATGTTAGGACAACCCACAGCCCTGGTGTTCCCCTGGCTCCTTATCACTTCTAGACATTGAAATGGCTGGCCACATCTGTTAGATTCATATCTGCTGCTCTGTATGAACATTGCCTAGAGCAGCAGAGAGCCATTCTTGGCTGGCACCTAACCATACTGCAGATGAATAGCAATAAAGCATTGCTTGGTAGAGACACACCACCTCTTTCCCACTGGGTTCACATTTTGATGAAGCCTTTCCAGAGATGGCTGCCCTTGAATTTATTTGTTGGGTGACGACTTTGAACACCAGACCCTTAGGTTCTCTGCACTAGCTTCTTACCAAATTTTTGGGCCAAATCCAGATTTTCATCTCTCCTCTGCAGACCAACTCCCAGTCTGGGCCCCAGCTGCCTGAGGGAACTGCCTTCTCATCAGCACCGCTCACAGCAGCAATGATTCACCCAAAAATCTCTTTCTCAAGGGGAACATTGACGTCTGCAGTAGACAGGCATCTTCTCCGCTGCTGACTTCTTCTGAGCTTGCTCCTGCAGAGAGAGGAGTGAATAACTACCAATTTTGACTTCTCCCAAGGCCAGCGGCACATCTCATTTCAGCCAGCTCACCAGAACAACACACCAAGTACCACCCCTGCTGGTGAGAGAGCCAAGGAAGGTGGTCTGTCCCATTCACCACTACAAGAGTCCCTCGCACAGTTGAAGTACCTGTTCCACATGAAAGGATGTGCATGGAGAGGAGGAGTGATGTCAAGGGAGAACAGCAGCAGTCCATCCCCACTAGCAGCCAGCACCGTATGCTTCATGGGAGGTAGTAAAACCCTTGTAGTGGACAGTTATGCAACAGGCTTCCTCATCTAGCTCAAAGCAATTATTGCCGTGCAAGAAGATTTATATCCCGTGTAGGTTTTTATTCCAGCTGGTGTAGGGGTGGATGGTATTTTTATTGCTCCTGCATGGAAAATGTGAGAGTAATGTCTTCCCAAGCTCTTGGCCCTAGTCGTATTTTCAAACAGTGAATTCCACGGGTTACATACTGCATAACGCAGTGTGTTTCTTTATTAGTACTTCAGGTGCAGTATTTTAAGTCATTAGCTTTTACTTTCTCATTCTGGTATTTTAATAAAGGATACATAGCACAGCCTTGTGCGCCTTCTCCTTGCCATTGTTCTTTTCATTCCTGTGTCACATCCTTCTCACTAAATTAATGGTCCTAATCTTTTCTTTATGAAATCCTTCTAGGTTTTCTAATAATTCGAATCATCTATCTTTAGATACATTCTATTCCTGATATGTCTTTCAGAAAAGTGACAAAATCTGAGCACATCGTTTCAAATGTAGACATTATTTCAATTCATGGGACGGTATTATAAGACAACTTTTTCAGTACTAGCTAGCTGTTGTGATCACTATTGCTCAAAGAGCCTGAAAAGGACCTTGATGTTTTCCTGAGTGAGAAATAATTAATTTAGGGCCTGTCGTGTTACATAAGTAGTTTAAATTGATCTTTCATGTTCTATTACCTTGTACCTACCCGTGCTGAAATTAAACTGTCAGCTGTCTACTCTGGAGATCCTCACATTCTCCACTTTCTGAGTTCTCTAAGCCACACGCACAGTCCTGGAGCCCAGGCTCCATGCTGAATCTTGCAAAACCAACACTCAGGACCCAGACAAGAGCAGCAGGTACCATGCAGCCCTCCAGCAATCTTGCAATGAAATATGGGAGTTGATATATTGACCATCCTCACCCACTGCTGGGGAAACAACCACTGAGTGTTGCTGCTACACCATAAGCAGGTTTGCAGGTAAGGGGATGTGAGCCCATGAACAGTGGTCGCTGTCTGAATGGCTAAATCCTTACCTTTACAATCCCACAGAGAACCTCAGGCACTTTTATTCCAGCTTCCTGCTTAATACCTGCTCAGTACCCATCATGACATTTCTGCCAGTCCTCTCTTCCTCAAGTCTTGGTAATTGCCAAGCGAGATAAAGCGTATCTCTTGGAAAATCAGCCAAGCTCCACTTGAGAGGGCAAGTCTTGGTGATCTCACTCCTTTGGTATATATTTCTCCATAGGTCAAGCTAGAATTTGCCACATGAACCTAGTTCCATACTCTGGTTCTCACCTGATGCAGTTGCTCATGGGTCTGCTCATATCTTTAGGTTTGGTGTTCATTTTTAATTGTGATCAGTGAGGCAGTACAGACTGGAGGAGTTGTATCAGTAAACTGAGAGAGCTGGAAAACAAGCTGGCTGAATCTGGATCATGAAAGTTCCATATGTTCTTTACAGTGACAAGAAAGAGCAGAGTTCAGAAGACAATTGGCAAAGACCTATAGCTCATCAAGATTTATCTGCTGGTACTAGTTCTTGCTGCCTTGAAAGGGGCTTAATTAGAGTTGTTTATATAGACTTGGCCGGGTCCTCAGTAGTGATAAACCAGCATAGCTCCAATTAATTCAATGAAACTGTGAACTGACACTAGATAAGCATCTAGCTTGTAATACATTCTTGAACCCACCAGATCACCTCCTTTACATAAACAGCTGTCCAGCAGTTTTTCTTCCAGGATACCTACAGAGCTTTCCTTCTGGAATCCAGCAGACTCCATGTTCTTGCTGTCTTGCTGGGCAAAAAAGTAACATCTGAGCGTTACTCTCATAAAAAAAAAGAAAGAAAAAGCAGCACACATAGGTTTTTTACAACAGAAATCCATTAGCAAGTCAAAGCAACAGCTTGGAATGGTGGAGGCACAAACGTAAGGAATCTGTGGCATTTGTAAAAAATGCAGATAGCAGAGGATTTGACTTATTTCCAAATACTACGAAAACTGTTCCTATTAATGCACAAGGTTCTGCACAGCCTATTGCATTGCCTGACATAGCAATGTATTTCTGGGTGGTCAAAGGCTAATACACAAACCTTCTTTTAAGAAGTGCCTGCCTCATAAGATAAATGGATAATCATTATTCCTCCAAACCACCTTTCACTAGCAGATTTCTGGACACTTTGCAAACAGCAACTTCAGCATCAGGGAAACACTCCATGAGGCAATTAATTGGTGTTGCTGTACTAAAAGTGATTCAGTAGGTTGCTGTAGGACAGTGGGATAGGCAGGAATTAAATTCCACTAACCCAATTTTCACTTCCAGGCTACAGTAATCACTTCTCAAGCTTAGAACTAGAAGCCAAAAACATAAGTAACATCACCAACTCCAATCTCTAAACTACTTCCATCTTCCTTGGCCGAATAATACCTACATCTCTCGAGCCCCTAGTACTGAATGTAAACCCTTTGTAGGAAGTCATCCAGAAAGACTCCTCCACTGACTTTAAAATTATATAAAACCAAGGTTACCTTGGTTGTTTGGTGGAGAGTAACTCTGTACTCTTTGGTTTGCTTTGGAAGTCTCCAGGGGAGACTCTCGAGGAGAGGAAGAAGCTGGAGTTTTCAACGAGGACTACTCAGCTATGCTGTTAGGGCAAAAGTTGGATAAATTAATTGTAGTTCAAGATGAATCTCTGCTGGATTTCTGGTGATGATGTTTCAGCCCAGTTTCTTATTTAAAAATAGTGATTCTCATTTCAGGTGGCTTTTCCTTTGCCTGTCTTCTACTTTCCTATTCTATACATCACATAGATATATTTTCTGATTTTCTACTATCCATCACACTGTATCCTCCAGGTCTTTTACCAGGTCTTATCCATCTTTATCCTACCTTTTTCCACTTTCTTTCTAATTCTTTCTTCGAGTTCAGTATGAATTCAATATAAACTGTTCAGCCTGACTTCAGGGTATCTGGATATTTTGTTTTTTGTTTCCCTTGATGCTGCTTACTGCATCTTTCCTCACCACCCTAAATAAACCTCCAGATGGCATTAGCTTTGTGTGTTCACTGAGGTATGAAAGTATTTTCCACTTTACCTGTCTAGGTCCATATCCTGGCCTCGTTCTGATCCCCTGGGGAGACAAAACCTGGATGAACTCGCTCAGTCTCCCTCCACTTTATTACACATCTTTATATCCACAGTAATAAGAGCAAGTTGCCTTCAAAGGAAGACATATCTCAGCCACATCTCTGCTCTGGGCACTCATAGGGCATAGGACCAGAGGCTACACCATAGCACACACCTATCCATAGTGTAAACCACTGTACCTGGACAATACTGCAAAACCTCCACCTATTCAAATGTCTATGCTGTGTCTTCTTACAATAACTTCAACCAGACATTGCATGTCAGAAGAACTCAGCCCCTCTAAACCTGAGATCAGATAGTTGCTGAGCCGAGCACTGAGATAAGAGGTAAGAGAAGGCCCCCACAATGAAAAACAGGTAAAAAAATTGAGCCTATAATCACACGGCAGGTTGACATCGGATTAAGTACAACACCAGGTCTCCTGATTGTCTCCACTGGTGCCCTCAATGCAGACTATATGACATTTCTCTCTCTTTGCTCCCTTCTCACCCCTCTCTTCATTGCCCCCAAGCCACTCCTCTGCCTTTATTTTAAGAGCTGACTCTGCCATTTTTCCCCATCTATAAGGTGATATATGAAAACTTTCTTAGAAAAGAGTCATAAAAAGAAGAAGAAAATGAAAAAGAAAGACCCAATGGAGAGCAGAAAATTACAGTGTCTGGGCCGTATTTACAATAATTATAATTATTATAAAGCACAATAGGGTGTAGAAACCCATAATTCTCCCAGTGCTTTCTGATTTTTAGATCTATGTTTAGAAAGCACATGCCAGAGAAACAGTCAGAAAAGGAATGCCATGAAGTCACTTTCCTCTCTGTGTTGTAAAAGCATTGGGAGAATATTTATGTCTTCGGGAACATAGGGACAAGTAGTCTCAGAAATGAGTCCACATTGCCCATGCTAGGGTGACGTATCACCTGCTAAAGTGAGAGAGAAATGAACCCTCTCCCAACACCACTTCACAAGAAGAGGCCCTCCTTTCTGTCCCCATCTGCGTGTCACATTTAAAGAACCAGGTATTTCTCCCACTTCTGACAATTTGCTAACACTTACCAGAATGCTGGACTCTACATGAGCATCCATGGTTTCCAGCCCATGGTAACACAAACTTGGAGTTGCTCCTAAACCTATCAGGGTTGTATCTGAAGACCTCCTACTAGCACCTGAGGCATTCTGACTGACATCTGCCCTATGGGACTCCTTCTTTCCTCATTCTTCTCCCACAGACAGAAGTACATGTATAAATGCAAGTGGTTCATTTTGCTCACCATCATAGCCAGAGATGCTCCTGCAGTCAGTTTTCTAGTCCACTACAAAGATCTCCTCCCTGCCCAGAGGAACTCACCATTTTGGCAGCAAATTCTATTGCTAATTCCTAAAGATTCACTCATGAAACCCATGCAGTCTCTTCAAGGAAAGAGGCTGAGATCTTCAATTCTAATCAGATGTCTTTCATGAAGATAAAAATTCATATTCCTACCTAATCCTGCATGGCTGCCCACCTTGAAGCAGAACCCATTCATTCAAATCTTCTCCCAGTCAGGCTAATAGTATGAGACTTGTGTCTCCTAAATGAAAGAGAGAGGTCTCTCTGCACAGTTTAATGATGTCCACAGTAGTCTGTGTTGTTGTGCTTCACCATCCAGTATAAGTGGGATTAGTTTACCTCCACAGATCTCCCTACTCTATCCCACTCAGGTTTGGACTCTGCCCTCTATGTCCTGATTCCTGAGCTCCACTGTACTGCTCTCCTAAGCAGCAGCTTTTCCAGCTGCTGTGACATATAACAATGTCTACTAGATGGTCACTCCCCAGTCAGTAGCAAACATGGTGTTTGAAGTGCTATGGAAGTGTCCACATCCTTTTCAGAGCTAACCAGAGAACCTGGGACAACTTCTTAGGCTACTTGGCTGGAAGAAACCACCAGCACATAACATAGCTACTGTGCCAACAGACACTGAGGACTTTCTAACCAGCAAGATGGATTAGAGGTATCTGAACTGGAAAAAGGTTTCTTTCTTAAAACAGTCCTTTAATTGTCTTTTTAAATACATGAATGGGTGATAATAGCACCTGAATGTGAACACTTACAACGAGTATGGCCAGGAAACATGTCTGAGTAAGAGAGTAATGCTTAGTGACATCTGTTGTGTCTGGGACAAGGTACAGGGATCGGTTCTGTGCGCTGCACATGTGTGTATGTATGTACATGTATACTTGTGTGTGTGTGTGTTTTCCTTTGAGCACTACACATTTTTGTCCAGATAAGGGCAAACAGGACTGCAGTATGAGCATTTGTAACCAGAAGAGAATAATCCTCACAGCATTTATGCCTGTCCGCAAAACTCCTCTCAGTCCTGCAATATATGCCAAGTTCATGCTCTTCACCTACTGGATGAAAATACCAGGGGTTACTCTTACCCCAAAGTGGGTTGTTTTATATTCCTTCCTCAGACACCCCCTCTCCTCTGGTGCAGGTGCAGCACAGGCAGGAGAAGAAAAGAGAAGCACAGAGGCACTTAGAAGTGGGCTTCTTCTCAACCCTTGTTGTTTCCTAAGAGGTAAGGGGAAATTTTGCACAGTGCCTTCAGCAGTCAAGATGAGCTCTCTCCCTGAGAGGTAGGAAGGTTGCCAAACCAAAGAGGTTTTCCCCAGGGAGGGCTGAGTCACTCCTGGCCAGGTGTTCTTGCTTTCTCACAAGACCAACTACCACCTCACCTCAAATGAGACAGCCTGAAGTGGGGAAGAGAGGGTGATCAGATACATGCACATAAAGGTATCTCAGATATGCACCTGCCACTCAGCCAGCGCCAGGAAGACGCCGAGGAGAAAAAGAACTATTTTTTTTTCTAACATTTTTAGCATGGATAAGGGAGTTCAAGAAGAGTAGAGGAGCACAGCGATAATAGCTTCTGTTGCCTTGAGCTAAGCCACTAAATTACATGGGACTGGCTCATCTAATCAAGGAGAAAGGTGAAACACCTCGTTGCTTGCCTCAGCTAACTTTCCTCAACAAACAAAGCCCATGAGCAAAATGCCATGTGATCTCCAGCATAGAAATATCTAAACGGGGCAAAAAGAGCCCCGCTAGTACAATCTTGTGTGTAATAACACGTGAGCATGCATATTCTGAAATGGCTTGCAGATGAAGCTGAACCTGAAGCCCAGTAGCTGTGGACCTCCCAGTTCATTGGAAGCACATTGTTCCTAACTTAACTCCTCTTCCATTCACGCTTCAGGGCTCTGGAGAAAAGCAAGCATCTCCCAAGTGGCTGTTGGTATCCAGAAGAAACTCTATCTGCTGGAACAGCTGAAATAAGGCTCCTTCCTCCACTTTACGTCTCAGAGCTCAGGGCCATTTTCTTATACCCCTGCCCTTCACATCCTTCTTAAGTCTTTGACTTGTTGTTTAAAGAACTTATAATCACTGTAAGATACAAAATGTTCTTCCAGGATGTATAATTAAAGATCTTGATGTACTCCAAATAATCATGGGTAACAGAATAAAAGAGCTCAGCAAGAAGGGCCCTAGTCTGTACTGGTCTGTTTGCATATCCTGTCACTCAAACCCCTCAAGTCTGCAGCAAAACTGGACAATATAGGGTAGAGTGTGGGCTAGTGTGGCATCAACACAGAGCTGGGAGGTCTCGCTAGTCTGAAAGGTTGTGTCCCGCAGTAGTGTAGGCACTCTGGTTGAATTTTCCTTTGGAGGCACACTCAAGGGAAGGCAGATACCAAAGGGATGGTTTTGGGGCCAGTCCAGCCTGTTTGCTCCATGGCAAATTCCACATTAATCAGGAGCAGAGTACAAAGGGACCAGTGCATCGTGCAGATCCTGGCCCGTGGTCTTCTCTCTCTGGTAACTGATGCAACATCAGATACCACAGCCTCAGAGAGGTATCCTCAGGCTTAGTGATCCTGAAGTCTCTCTGGGCAAGGGGAACCCACCCACAAGTACATGGGAATGACTCACCACATCACTCCCATGGCTGTGCATTTATCACCAGTGTCAGCCACAACACCTGCCTGCCCCGGCTCAAATGCCACACAGCCCTTATTTAGCCTGGTGGCACAACTCACAGTGTCTCAAACCCTCTTCTGCTCTTGGGGGCTGCCAGTTGTCCAGTGCTCACCTTCCTGTCCTCCCATCCACACCCCTAACCAGTCTAGGCTTTCCCTGACAAGCTGTGGTCTATACCAGGAGAGAAAAGTGCAATTTTGCATCCCACAAGCTAAGGGAAGGGGTGGGCTGCAGGGTGCCTGGCCCTGGGATGGGTCCAGTACCATGCTGTGCCATAGCCCTGCCATGGAGATAGCGTATACCCATAGTCCAAGCACCACGAGACCTGGCTTCATGTCCTGCTGCTACAACTCACCCGACACGTGGCCCTGGGCAAGCCATTTTGCCACTTCCTTCTTTCTGTCTCACTCCCTATCTGTCTTGTCTAATTAGGTAAAAGCTTTCCAGGGTAGAGATCGCCTCTCCCTGCGCAGTGACAAGGGACAGCTGGGAGCACTCCTAGACACAATTAACACCCGAGCAGAGCAGGCCTGCTGGATATGATGGTGTCAGCAGGAGCAGGCGTCCCTGATGTAAACTTTTATCTTGTCTCAATTAGCAGGCAGCAAAATCTCAGACCTTCTGTGGTTTAATAGCAAAAGTCAAGGCTCTCCTGTGAAGAACTAGTCCCCCGTCAGAGAGGTTCCCTGGCCTCAACAGGCCAAGGAAGGCATGAGTTTTGCAGGAACGACAGGATGTGTCTCCCCGCTAAAAAGCCTTGTGGGCTTGCCTCAAGCACAGAGCAGAAAGGCTTTCTCAAGCTTTTGTGCCGCTAAAGGAAAGGCTTTGACCATTGGCTGAAGATAGCTGAAGAGTCCTGGAGATCAGCCTATCTCGCGGGTAGAGGCACACAGGCAGCAGAGAGAGAGTGACCCTGGCATGGTTATTGTAAGGCTTAGGGCTGCTCTCCTGCGTCATGGCAAAGATAACATCAGTCTACTGAAGACAGCCTCGAAGCAGTCTAATTGCTCCTGCAGGAGAAGGAAAATGTGGGCTTCAAGAGCCGCTTTGGTTCTCGGCTAATTGCTGGGCAGTTGCTCTGCAGTGTCCAGGAGGAAAGGCTGCTGAGGAAGGATGCCATGGGCCACCAGCACAAGAGATGAGCTCCACTTAAACACCATGAGGGATGTGTGGACAGAGCAGTACTGAGATGAGGAGGCTCTCTTCTTCCTCTGCTCCTCTCTGGTGAGGTATTGCAGGTGAGGGTGCTACACCAAGGACAGTGGTCACTATCTCAGAAGAAAATGGCAAGGAGTTTGTTAGAGGGGTAAAAGGGGTGGAGATGAGTGGTGTGATGGCTGCTAGGAGTTTAAACCATGGCGCTGCCAGGGATCCAAAAACATACAAGGTCTTCCTCAGACATTCATGACCTGTCTTGCTACTTCATTGCTGTTTGCCAGTAGGTTTGAAGACATTAAGAAGAGAACATCACGAGATTAGCACGGCTACAGACATTCCTAACCTCAAATGGAATCATCACAGACAGCGTTGCAGAATGGCAAACCCGAGGTGTGTGGACATACCAAACCCAGACTCTCCTCACTAAAAATCCACATGCTCAGGATGTTTCCGACATGGCTTATAAATAACACATTGGCCTTAAATATTCGGAAACCCACAGTTATGTCCTCTAGGATTCAGGCCAAACAAAATAAGTGAACGTTTTGAGACGATATAGCTCTATGCATTTGAGAGCTGCATACTAAAAGTAATAGTGGCAACAAACGTAGTGCTCTTTGTCTGCCCAGTGAGCATAGAAGAAACAAAATGTGTCAGGTAGCGTTCCCACTAAGAATGAAGCTGAAGCTGGCTTGAGCATGTTCATTCTGGGCATCTTCCCTTTCCGTCCTCCTGTATGGAGTCATCTTCTCCTTGCTCTGAACAGCCCAAAAGTCTGGTTCATGACCCTGGCAAGAAGTACAACAGGACCCATCCACACTGGTCAGGCACCACACAGCCCTGCCAACTGTAGGAGAGGATATCGAGGTTTGTGGAGCTTGCAAGGCAGCAAGAGCTCAAGCAGTCTTCCCAGCAAGCTCTTGAGCTCATTCACAAAACAGGAGCTCAAATCCCCATGAACCCACACACGCTTACCAAAAGGAGCCTGGAAATTATATAAGGGAGAGCACAGATGGAAATCATTGTCATCAGGGAGGCCAAGAGCTTTGCAGGAAGCACAAAAGGATCAAATGTTTCAATGGATAAAAAAGAACATCCAGAGCCACATGAGATAGAATAAAAAAGTAAGAGATCTAAGCCTTCTTGCTCCAGGATACAAGCCAGATCTGACTGACAAGGCTTGAGACAAAATCTGAGCAGGTTGTTTCATAATTACCTGCAGCCACATTTCCTGCCCCTCTTCCCTGCAAGTGTCTGGCACTGGCTCTGTCCCATACTCAGCACTGGGAAACTGGTAGGAGTGGAAGGAGGCTCTGTGGATGGGACAAACTGAGAAAACTCAGTTATGGTAGAGTGCATTTATTCCTCTCATGGTCTCCCACTTTTCCCCACCTTCTCTCCTACCACTTCTGCAGAGGAAAAATCTTGCCTAAGTAAAGCTCTGATGACTGAAGAGCCTGCTTTGTATATTTAGGTAGGCAAGGGAAAAAGTTAATTTTCAGACCATCTGTCCTGTCCAAAGAAGAGCAGTCTTTCCCAAACTAAGTTAACTCCATGCAGTGGCAACAGTAAGCAACACGATATTAAACAATAATAAATCAAAGCTGACATCATCTGGAGCACATCCGGACCCTCCCCTGTGGGGGTATCACTCTTCTGTATGTCAATAGAGGGAAGAGAAAAGCAGAAGGAAACATAATCCAAATCAGATAAAATACAGTGGGCTAGGGTGGTGTTTCTGAGAGAGAAGACCCCTCCTGAAGACTTGTTGTGGACACCATGAGGGCAGGAGAGAGTGCCACAGGGAGGAAGCATGGGACAGTATGATCTGTCTCCTTTGTGGCAGATAATTTTCTAGAACAGAAAAAACATCCTTGGCGCAGAGGACCATCTATAGCTGCTGCAGCATGCAGCACACTTGCCTTTCTTCCAGATTGCAAGAGAGACATGCATTTGGATGGGTTGGAGAGACATCTTTAAACTAGTCGGGGACTAATGGGAGAGTATGAGCAGCAACAGACAGCCAAGTGTGGCCTAGGAGGGGGTCTGCAATCCAGATGTCTCCGTGACACACTGCTACTGGTATCCACACTAACAGGCAGAGAACTGTGTTAAAACTCAGACTAAAACCCAAGCTCATTAGGGTGTGTTTACGAAGCTGCGATCCCACTTCTGGAATGCAATGTAGACATACCCAAGGGATGACTGGATTTAGCAATCTTCTTGTAAAATACTAATGGAGAAGTGTCTTAAAGGAATTTTACTCCAAGGCCAGTCCTAGAGCTGTATGAGGACCACTTCAGGGTAAACCTATGTTTTGGTGTAAAAAAACACCAAAAACAGGGACAGAAAAACAAAGCCATTTTCCCAACAATGTACCAGTGTCAGGGAGGTGTGCTGCAGACATGCTTTCTGCTCATGTCTCCATTCTGCACAGCCCAGATTAGGATATTTATAAGTAGACCAACAGAAGTCCCCTCTTTCTCTAGTTTGGTGCTTTCTTCAAGGCCATATCCAGGAAACCAGCTAGCAGGCAAGGGAAAGTTGGCAGGTGGATGAGGTTCAGAGAGCACAGCTTCATGCTAAAAGTCAAGGGCATCTCCTAGGTGCAGATCTACCACTGTGCTACAGATACTCTCAGCCCAGAGCAGGGCTGAACATCATGCACAAGGGCAGTGCCATCCTTCAGCTACTTCAGCCTTTTTTGGAGGTTGCAGACATCAGGGTGAATGGTTCTGAAGAAACCACAGTTCAAGGCAGTAGCTGAAAAATGAGCTAGCATCACTGTCAAGCCCATCAGGCCAGAGAGGACAGGGCCTGAGCTGGCAGTGACCATGGGACAGGAGAGTGGTGCAGGGGCAGGGGCAGAGCTGCAGGGGCCTGAGGCCAGGCTTTTGGGAATTTAAGAAGGGTTAAAGCGATGGTGGAATTTTCTAGGGTACTTTTTTCTCCTACCTCCTTCTCTCCTGGCCATGTGCACCTCATTATAATGACTTGCTTCCAGCGATTGTGAAGCTCTTCAGCTCTCCAGAATGCTGTGCAACTCCAAGAACCAAGGATTACATTTCTTTCTCCACAGCCACTGCTGCAGACACTGAGATGTGCACATGGGAAAAAAGATGATTTACAGCAAAGAGGAGAAATAAGGTGCTTGAGCTTCTTCCTTTCAGTTTTAATGAGCTTCCTGTAGGTGTGCCACTGCTAATGAGTGTTGAGTCATGCTGGTCAGAGCTTTCTCTTGCACAACCTTTCCCTGCCTCCCTAGGTTGCTCTGTATCTGGCCTCTGATAGTGCTATACCTGATGACTCGCGCAAGCATCACTGCCAGCAGCAGGTTTTACGTAGTATTTGCTGAGCTTTACCAGAATGGGACCTGATTGTTTCACTTCGACGGTTGTTTGTTCGGCCAGCTCACTGTTTGCTTGGCTGTTCCTCAGCCCTCCCTGGTCCCTCCACAGGGCTCTGCAGCTGCCCTTGCCACGCTCACACCAGCAAAAGGCTAAGCACTCCCAGGATACAGCCCCAGCCAGTCCAACAGTCCAGTGTGCACTCCTACAGCAGCCATTTCCAGGGCCACGCTGCTCCCCTCTGACATCAACTGCACCCCATTCCTTGTCTCTCAGCACAGGTGGAAGCCACCCAGGCAAGCTGCGCTTCCAGGGGTCAACCGGTGAGGCTGCGAGTGAAATCGGCTTTTTCCTGCTGCCCTGGGCCCTCTCCCATGCCTCACCTGTTGCAGCATCACACCAGACCCCAGTCTGGGCACGGACTAGTTCCAGCAAAGAACACATCAGCTTGATGCAAGGATGGCTCCCACCCTAGGCAGGGCGAAGCATCCAGGAGCTTCAGTACAATGTGACCAGTTCCCATGCATGCTTCCTTTTTCTTTTTCTTCACACACAGCAGGCAGCATCCAGGCATCCCATTCAGAGGAATCAATCACATCAGGACTTTCTTGACAACCTCTATGCGCAGGGGAGTTAAGCCTCAAGTTGGTGCTTGAAACTTCCTATACCAGGAGCATCAGTCCAAAGACACTGTGTAAGTAGGCAGTGTTCTCTTGCTGATTCAGCTGAATGCACTGGCACATCATGGGGAAAAAGCTGAAGTATTTTCACTGGATCACATGCGTCCAGAGATCCTGTTAGATCTATCCCAGGCTATGACAGTGGGTAGAGCCTGTCTCTGAGACTCAGTGCCTTTGGATTGCAATGGGCACGAGAGGAAATCCCTTTTGGGGAGGATCTTGGATCCCACCTACTACACCAAGGAGAGTGGAGACCTTCCACCTTGCAACAAGCGGAAGCTGCAGGGCTGCAGAATGCAGCACCTTGTACCAGTTTAGATTCGTCTCTGAATCCAGCCTTCAGTCTCTGAGTGGCTCCACATGCCAGGGCACAGTGTCCTGGCATTAAAAATACCAAGGCTGACAGATAGTAGTTATTAATAGCATAAGTGGTGTTTATTGCTGAGCAACAGTCAGCAGCTCGGAGGTTACTGCTATTACGAGCCAAGGTCTGAGAGCATTGCCACATTGCTCCATTCTCAGGGGAAAGAGGCTCCATTTGTGGAGGCAGACGCTGTGGGGATGGGGGGCGAGTTGGGAGCCCA
This sequence comes from Tapera naevia, assembly GCA_033556795.1. NCBI lineage: Eukaryota > Metazoa > Chordata > Aves > Cuculiformes > Neomorphidae > Tapera > Tapera naevia. Next base: position 10,933,624 of record JAUMJJ010000246.1, on the reverse strand, counting down.
GATGCCTCAGAGACCTGCTGTGCACAGTGGAGCAGGTTACAAGCAGAGGATCCTGGACTGAGCCGCAAGGGGGTTCCCAGGGAGTAGGGGACCATATCTCCCCAGGGTGACCTGTATAACACACAGCACATCTTGTGTAAATGTGTGCAGAGCAGACATGCCAGCGCTGAGCATTCACTTTCTTCCCTTCGCCTGCACTCAGCTGCACTGGAGGCATCATCCCCTATCCATGAAGTGTCCTCATCCTCTGAGGTCTTGCTCAGTTCTGCACATGGTCTCAGCTCTGCCCTGCCCCTCGGTTCTACCCCATGGCCCCTGGGGACCAAGCTGCTGTTTAGGAAGGTGTTGTTTTTAGCATCTCTATTTCACAGAGAAGGAAATTGAGATGCAGAGAGGTGAAAGATCCTCCTATCTTTTGCCTGTGATCCAGAGACAATCACAGACCGGGCAGCTACATCTTAGCGATCCAGAAGTGACCAAGTAGGGGGCTTCACTGGGTGTTCTGCAGAGATCTATTTATCTGACTTCTCTGAAGACTTCTGAAATGCCCCTGGAAGAGGGGCATGGGTTCAGAGACTGAAAAAAACTTTAAACCTGATAAGCAGTTGTCATACCTCAAACTCAAACTCACAGCTTATACTGTGGAGATGGAGGCCAAATTCAGCAGGGAGTTATTTCCAGTCCTTGATCTTACCCTCCTAGCAGACTTTGTATGTTGCTTTTCAGTCTCCAGGTTTTTCTCCTCCAGAGCTGTGCTCCCTAGCTTTTACTAGTTTATGGTTAAAACACTAAAGGACCTGCATGATACAGGCAACATCCCACTTGGCTCTTTTTCACCTAGATTTTTTCCCCTTTCACTCTCATTGCATGTAACATGTGAGGGTCTACCAAAGGACGATAGCCTTGAGTTATCTCCTTACTTGTTGCTTCAGGAGAAGACAGTTACAGCTGGGAAGCTACTCCAACCTGCCCACACAGGCTACTGTGCACCTAGAAATAACATTACGTGACTGATGAGCGCTTGTCTTAATCAAGGCATGACTTTCATTTGGAGTCACACAGAGAGGAGCAAAGTCTTGAAGACAGGCTGCAATGTAAGCAAAAGTCATGCTTTACACGGCACGCAAAACTTTGTCTTGCCACTCGCTGTCAGCTATTGTGGAGTCTCTGAGCACCCGACAGAAGCTACCAATTAATCCATCTTCAACTCCTCATCATTAATTCATTCACAGAACACCCTCCAGCATAACTCAGTACTGTTATCGCCACTAATAGGCAAGGAAACTGAGGCAGAGACCAGAATAGTGATTGACACCACCCTAATTGGCAAGTGAGGCACAAGGCTGGGAAGAGGACTCAGCAGTCCTAGCTCTGGCACAGTACAAGTACCACCTGTACTGCCCAAGCCCATAACTTTTAGCCAGTTTCTTTGACACCGAGCCAAAACACAGGGTCTGGCAAAAACTCTTTGATAGAGGCTGCAGTTCTGTTTTGACTTGGCTAAAAGATCCTATCCTTAACTCCATTCTTCTCTGTAGTAGCCTCCAACCAGGTTTCCATCTTTACCCACATCCACTTGTCCTTCCTCAGCGAGTTAGAGAGCAGTCATCCAGTTACAGCCAGAACCCTGGATTCAAAGGATCCACCCTTTACTGGTGAGAGCTCGGTATGCCAGGCTGCCTGGGTTGGGAAAGCCAAAATCCTGGTTCAGAAGTATCCACAGACCAATTTCTGTCACTAAAATGTTCCACATGCTTATCATCTGAACAAGAAAATGAGAGGCCTCTGGATGCACTGGAGCCTATGCATGCCGGCAGGTCCAAGTGGAGATGCCAAACAAGCACACGGACCTTCTGTGTTCCCAGTATAGCAAAAGCGAGGTACCTCCTCTCCTCCCTCAAGGACCCCAATCTGGGTCAAGGAGCCAGTCCGTGGATGTTTAGTCTGGAACGGTCTGCAGGACACGATTTGGTGGTGTTCCCGTGATATTTCACACAATAAGCTTAGAGAGGACAATGCAGTTGCTTTGTGAGACATGGTGATGCTGTGTCTTGTGACATAGCCTATTAGCAGATTGGCTAATGCTGGGCGTGCAGCTGCTTTCTGTCACGAGAAAGGCTGAAAGCAGCCAGAATATACCTGTGAATCCTGCCTCTAATTACTTAGAGCAAAAACATTGTGCTCCCAGTTTTCCCGGATCTGAGTACCTTGCAGACACATGCAAAATAACAGTCAGTAACTGGAACAAAAATTCCCTTTTATGCCTTAATACAATCCTGCTCAGTAAACAGGATTATACTTGAAATAGGCTGTGATGGATATATAAGGCAAGAGACAGATGCCCACATTTCTTTTCATGAAGACAATTTACTGAACAGCTGAGTGGATTTTTCTACATTTATTTAACCCCAACTGCCTCTACACCTCCTATTTAAAACATTTTTACGGAGTCTTTACAGGGTCTGTCTGGCAGCCTTCCATCGCTGCCTAATTTTGCTAGGGTGGGATGCAAAGCAGCCAGATGAAGGAAGAAAATGTTTTTCCCTTAATTTCACCAAGGCCAAGATTTCCCCTTCTTGCTGGAGGATGGCTGTGGTAATAAAGGTCCCAGCAGTGAACTTCCTGTGAACTGATGGGAACGGCCCTTCTCCCAAAGTGAGGAGACGATATCCAAGGGCTGTGGATGGAAAAACAGAGTAGTCGACTAATAAAGAAAATTAACCCGGTGGACATGATTTGCCTGCATTCTCCAAAGCTGGAGTTCTTTTATAAGGCTTGCCACAGAAAGCTCTTAAGGATAACAACTAATCCCTGGATAAGGGTCAAAGTTCTTGCTGGGCATTAAAACTTGGTGATGTGATTAGACAAAAAGTGAAAACTCGCTGCTTCAATGAGGAAGCCGCAGGGTGCCGGTACTGTGGTCACTGTTGAATGATCCCAGGACACCAAGGATGAGGAGCTAATGGGTTTGGCTCATGGTGCTCAGATGTCTAGAAGGCACGTAAAGATTGGAGTGAAAAAACAGCCCTCCAAAATGGCCCCTGCATAGGTGACGTATGCTGGCACAGAACAGCCAAAACTTCACCTCTTCACCAAAAGACTTTGAAGATCCCCTCTGGAAAAAAATATTTAGTAGTTGCTGTGGATACCTCTGATTGGATGCCCGGGTTTTGTGTGTATCAATAACCCAAATGCAAACAAGGCTCAAGTGACTTAAAACCAGGAGAGAAACCATAAAAAATACCTGCTGTGAGACAAGGACATATATATAATCCTCTTCCAGGCCTAGGAAAGGTCTGAGATTGACAACATCAGAAGATGGAGAGTGGATTAAAATTAAGGTGGAGCCTGAAAGTAAAGAGATATGGTGAGAGCCTGGAGAGCAGACTCTGAAGTGTGCCCATGGGGACTCAGTGGTAGGATTTAAGGCTAGGAAGTGAAGTCATTGCAGGCAAATCAGCCATCCAGCTGTACCACACAGTGGCTCAAAAACTAATGCAATCTATGGATGTTTGCCTTTGGAACTTTTGAAGTATATTTGGGTCATGTTGGATTTTACTTTTTCATGAGCATGAAAGATTGAAAGCTTTTTTGGTTTGACTAAAAGTTGGTAGTCCTGGACATTGCATGGCTCTTGTGCTGATGTAAATAACACAAGATTCTCAATATTGGCCACCCTGGGCTCTAGCAGCTGCCTTTTTGCCTGCATGGGCATCGCACAGAGAGGGGTGACTGCAGGTAGTCAATAGCCACAGATGCAGCCATGTGGCATCTCATGACCACCCTTTCTGCAGTGGGGCTGTCTATGGTATAGCGGGCTGAGGGGCTACCAAGGGAAGATTCCCAGGTACTGGTGAAGCTGGCAACTCAGGCACTTCTTCAAGTCCTAACCAGGAGCTTTCCAGCGCTCAAAGCAATTCACACCAGTGAGAGATGTGTCCATAGGAATGCACGCGGTTTTGTAGCTGGGAGGGATCCCTGTGCCCAGGGCTGCCAGGTAACCTCAGGCTTGCCCCACATCACTCCTGTGACAGTCAGCTTCCCCCCTCACAGGACATCTCTTACCTTCCATCCTCATCAGCTTTGCACTGTTAGCCAGCAAAGCAAAGCTGTGCCTCATTTTTCCCTCGCCTTTTCACCCCTGTACTCCTTATGCTCCTTGCCCCTTCCCAAAGAGCAGGTGGAAGGAGATGATATTGGTACCAAAATAGCTGTTGAGGTTCTCTCTCAAATGAGGGAGAGGAGCAAGGAGATAAGACTGCAGCTGGAAACGGATGGTGAGGGGACAATGACTTGCGTGCTTTTGGGGAAAGTACATAGACATCACTAGCAATTCCAGTACGATGGGAAGCTGCCTGCTAACTGGCAATAAAATAAGCAGCAGTGAATGGCACTTGCTTGTCTGTCAAGGGTCCCCAAAGAGGAGGATGGGATTTGTTTTATACATGAAGAAATCAAGGCAGGGAGGAACAACAGAGCATCTGTGGTCCAGATGGGAACTGAACAAGCTCTCTTGCTGCCCACATTTCTACTCTGCTCTGCAGACCAGGACCCACTGACTCCTACAGTTCCTCCAACTGCGATCAGCAATTCCTATCTGATGGTTTGGGACAAATACAGCTCACCAGAAGGCTGAATACAGCTACATGCAGGGCCACACCTGTGTCCACACAGCAGGGCACCACTAGCACCACCCCAGAGCCAGGAGCCACAGCACTCTCCTGACTCAGCAGCACCAAGGAGAAGGTTCCCCTGTGAACTCCGAGCTGGCACCTCCAGCAGAAGTGATTGCAAATTCCAGTGCAAACTGAAAAATCCTCAGAAAGGATTTATAGAGATTAGAAACGAGCAGGAAACAAAATGAGATTTATCTTGGGAGAAGATAAGCTAATGTATCTGGGGCAAAGCTGCTTTGTGGTAAGTGGGGTCACCCTGGAAAATAGAAGTGCCGGAAGAGGTTGAGAAGAAAGGGCAACCATGGAAGAATTCATCCAGAGAAGGACAGAAAGGGTGATGTTCAGAGCTGGCTGCCTGTTTCCTCTTCTGTGGTTCTGGAGTGGTTCACCTTTGAGTGTGTTCAGCAGCAGACGCCTTTTGAGGGAAAAGGAGTATTATTGTTATAAATGAAAGGCGTCAGGAGATGAGGAAGAGGTATGATTGAGGGCAGAACTTGATGAGCTGATGCCAGGGCTTTGAAGCAGAACAGAATCCAGGCAGTGCAACACGAGAGGCTGTGGCCACAACCTGCACAAAGACAGACATAGTCAGAAAAAGAGTGCACTGGCAAACGGTTGAAAAGACAACCTAAACTCATAGATTGTTCCTCTTGGTACGACTCTGAGTCTGTGACTAGTCCCAACAACTCAGCAGGGGTGTGGATCACTCTCAGTCCCACAAAGTGACTCATGAATGTCATAGCCTCTTGTACTGTACATCCAGCCACCCCAATGGGGTACTGGTACAGAGGGCAGTGACACTCCCTGACTCATGAGCACCTCCTCTGGTAGTTCAGCCAGTTCTCCTAGGTGTCATGTATTGACTGGGTCTACGCTGCACATTCATAGACTCATAGAATCATAGAATCATAAGGTTGGAAGAGACCTCACAACACAGAGCTCTGTCAAACCAATATTACAAGCAAGAAATCGGCCCAAAGCCGCAAGACCAGCATCAGGTTAGTCACCAAATAACTCAGGATGATCCTGTGACTCATAATTTATGGTGCCTATGGAGACTCGAAAAAATAGATCCAGTGCTGTTGACCCTCCATTCACTGAACTTGCAATGGTGAGATAAATCAAAACAAGTAGGAGTTGGGTCATATTCCCCAGGAGTAACAACACCTCAGAAGAAATGTGATCTGGTCAAGTCTCCTAGCTGCTTCTCCCAGATAAGAGGTCCTTGCAATGCAAAAAAAAAAAAAAAAAAAAGAGAAGGCTTTAATGTTCTGGAAAGCTGCCCATCATGAGGAAGGAGACTTGGAGGAGGAATGAGCAAATTCAAACTGGGGGACGGGGGTTGGGGGGGGGAGGAAACACTGGAGGCAACTGACAGCAAGTTACTTTTCCCAAAGTTAGTTCCCACACTGGCCTCTGAGCAGGCAAGTGAGGGGTTTATTTGAAAGGAATGAGTCCATAGTAAAGTTCTGTTGGGGCTTTTTCTTCTGTGCTCATGGAGTCAAAGCTGCACACGAGCAGGGAGCAGTGCAGGCAGGAGACCAGCTTCTTGAGAAAAGGCCAATGACACAAACACTCACATCATGGCACAGGCTGCCTCCAGTGCCAGCAGGTTTTGTGTGGGTGAGAAGGACAGGAAGACCAAGCACTGAGAAGGCAAGTTATGCTTCTGGCCTTGAAACGTCTGAAGAGCTGATGGAACTGAATTATTTGCTTAAGCTGATGATTGTACTCATAATGTGCCACCTCTCCCAAGTTGTCCAAAGGGTTTAGGTCTCTCCCTCCTTTGCTTAGATACTGCTCCCACTGAACAGAATTGCACAAAAAAAGGCCTTAGGGCTTGTATGAGACACATCCTTCCTTCACCATAGACCCATTCAACCAAAATTCAGAGGTGCTGCAATTTACAGACAAAGCTTATGACCTTCAAGGTACCACACTGGTTGGGAGCAAAACATCCTGACCTGCATCCCAGATTATTTTGGCATTGCACAGGCCTCTCTGGGGACTGCTCAGTAGGAATTGACACTCATTGGCAGTCCTGGTAGGGTGCTCAGCAGAGTCAGACACCTTTACCAGCCTGAGTCCCACTACGCAACACAGTCCAAGCACAGAGTGCACTAACAGCTCCCAGAATAGCTGGTAAAGGAACTGTCAAAACCACTCCACAGGAGAAAAACTGCTGTGCCAGTATTAGGCCTGCAGCACAATGCCTTCTCCCCACTGAGTGCACTGGGCTTGGTCTGAAGGCAGGCAGTGCAGAGTGGGCAGCAGTAGTACCAGAATGCTAAAGAACAACAGAAGTCTATGGCAGCAGGTTGCAGCGGGCAGCCCCAGTGCATAAGCAGACATTTGGGCACTCCAAAGTTAAAGAGGGATTGGCCTTTTTTTATTTACCCCAGAAAATGGGTCTGGGCCGTTCCAAAGAGCAAAGTAGAAAAAAAGAACATGAACCACCAAGATTAGCCCTGTATCACAACCTCCAGATATAGCACAGGAATGCAGTTATTTCCTAATGTATCCCTCAGCGTGGATCTATAGAGGTGGCTCAGGTACCTTTTTGAAAGAAATAGTTATGGGAAGGTATTTTTGGCCTTGGGAGCCAGCCTTGGGCAAGTAAATGTGCGGCACGTGCCCGACAAGCTCATTTGCCAAGTTTGCCTGTATAAACTTGTAACTTCCACAGAGACGGTGAGCTGCGCCTCTAGGAGATACTATGGGACAGCCTCCTCGATCCATGCAGCCAGCAGAGGAACTTGACCCTCAACTTGTACCCATGGTACAAAGCCCGCAGGGTCCTCCTAGCTCCCTGAGCCAAAAGGAAAGCCTTCACCAAGGCTGCAGTCAGGCACTCTTGACATTCCTTCAGCACCCTCCTTCACTGCCAGTGCGAGAGATATCAGCTCCCCTCGCTTTTCCACAACTCATTACCTTCTAAGAGACAGGGGCAACTTGGCTGCAGGTCCAGACATGAGTGCCTGGTCCCTCTTTTATGGTCAGCAGCTCAGTGGCTCCATTGTGCTGTGGGGCATCAGGTGCTGCGGGGCACGGTGGGGCCAGCAGCTCCCTGTGGGGTTGCACAGTGCTGCCATGGCCATGCTGGCCCAGCCCCAAATGGAGTGCTTGGAGCAAGCATAGAGCCTGCATGGACTGGGACTGCAGACCTTGTGCTGAACAATAATCAGGACGAGCCTTCAATTTCAGGGGTTCCAAGAACAGAGAGGCTGTGTCAAAACTCCAGAGCCAAGACTCCCCCAGGTAGACAGTGGAGCACATAGCCTATGGGAAAGACTTCTTTAGGGCTTCCAAGGTGTTCCACGGGACCACCTTGAAGGACAGAGACTTTACAGGCATTTCTAACATAGGTGCTGCAGGTGTTAGTGGAGCTTAAGCAGAGCCTGTCTGACTTGCAGACCCAATCAGGAGCATAACATGCTAGCAAGAAAGGGTTAAAACAGCTAGCAGGTGCCAAATGGGAAAGATGGAAGGGGTTTCCAACCAAAAGCGCCCTTTTTTCCATTGCTAGTGGGGTTTTCTGTTATGTCTGTGCAGTACACCATTTTCTCTCTCTCAAGGTGCCTCAGCTCTTTGAATCCTACAGAGTAAATGAAGCAGGCACGAGAAAAGCACCAGCAGGCTGCCTAAAGACAGCATTTTAATTAGCCAGCCACCAAAAGTGGACGTGACCAGAGCCTTTGAGGGAAAGTTTTGATGTACCAAGTGAACGGCTGCACGCCAAGACCAGACCGCTGGCCTGCAAACCTGGCCTCGCTCCACATGTCCTCACATCACCTTGGGACGAGGCACACGTAAGCCAGGTGCAAAAGGCTGGGCAGGGTGAGGGGCAGCTACGCTCCTGTGTCCCAGCCCCTCCTGAGCTCCCCTTCAACAATGAGCTGCAATCGCTCTCCCCACAAGAGGTGACAACCCAGCCATACCCCACCCTGGAGGACAAAGGAGAAGAGCTGGACTGCTTCCAGGGGCCTCAGGTACCTCATTCAGGGCTGGTCTGAGCAGGTTCTTGCTGCAGTGGTTTGAGGCAGCTGCCTCAGCTCTGCTGCAGCCACACACAAGTGAATCCTGAGCTAATGGAGTTGTCCAGATGAAACGTGCTGTCCAGCCAGGCACAGCCACTGCTCCATGGAGTCAGTGGCTAAGAGATCACCTGGTTCTGCAGATGTCTTGCTTCTCCTGAGCCCTCAGAGGTAGGGAGAGAGGGGTGTATCATGTTTTTGTCCTCCAGATGCTGGGATCAGCCAGCCCAGCCCACCCTCAGCAGGCAGGGTTTGACATGTTGCAACCGACAGTAGGGACCCGTTGCCTCATTCATCCAGATTTGGGTTCCCCCGTGCTGAGATTTCACATCCAGCTCAGCCCAAGGGAGCAATACTGACCTGCTAGTTTTGATCTTTTCAATGTGATGACTTGTAAATATTTCCCAGCTCATGTAGAGACAATACAGGTCTACCAAGGATAGGCTTGCTGTCTTTGTTACCTTGCACAGTCATCTGCAAAACAGCCCATAGATCCCCACAACCCAAAATCCAGTGGTGAATACACAAGAGAAGAAACTTCTTGGGTTCCTCATGCAACAGCGCCCATAGACAGCCCTCTTCATCTTCTCACCTCACCACTGCACTCCACAAGATGTTACAGAACAAGACAAAGTAGAGCATCCTCTTTCCTCCACTCTTCCCTCTGCAGAAGCTGTGACTGCAGACATGCTTGTTGAGCTACCTAAGTCTGCCCTAAATAAAAGCCAGATCCTTTACCTTCACAAGAGCCATATCGAGGCAATCATGAACTCCTTGGTCCGTGTTAACCTGGGTGAGTCTCCCTCCAGACAACCAAGAATATCCTGTATGCTCCTTTCCCGTGTGGCCAGATGACTGACAACATGAAATATTTTAACCTCCGTGGTTGATGAATAAAGGACATCGCTTCCAAAGAGCTTTTCCTCCCAAACACCCCAAAGTACATCACAAAAGACGCAATGATATAAAGATCCCTCACGAGGTGATGAGCAGTCAGCGATGAATAGTTCTTTGCTCAGTGTCATCCTGGACCGTGAGATCTTGCTGAACCATCACTGGCAGCGTTATATACACACCACTCCAACCGCAAACACCAAGTCAGTCCATTACCAGGGAAATGCAGGCTTAAAATATTCCTTTCACCTTGGATTGTAAGCTCCACCAGGACCGTATCTACTTGTGCCTGCACAGCACCCAGCACATGGGACTTGGCTCCTGATGAGATGAAGGTAGGCTTGGGACCATCACTATGCTCCTCGGCATGAGAGGCTGGGAGGGAACTCCGGAGTCCTGCCCCTCACTCCTGCCCATCAGACCACCCTTTTTTCACTGCGCCTACCTCCCACTCATTTCAATGGGCTTTAGGTACCGAGACGCTTTTGGAGCCTCTGGGCCCAGATCCAAGAGTCCGACTGGCAGCTTGCTGTTGCCCTGTAGCCTCCAGAGGCAATGCTGGAGGATCTGTTACACAACAGAAGAAAACAAGGATGCAAGGCAGAAGGAGAAGGCAAAGGAAATCAAGCTCAGAATTAAATTCTTTAATACAAAAAAGGTTTGTTTCTTGTCGTCGTCGTTGGTTTTTTAAGATATATCTGTAATTTCTTTGCTTAAAAATAAATATGTACTAAGGAATATCTTGAAAAAATTCACTAGACACAATATGTAGTGTTAATATCTTTTTTCCCCGCAATTATTACAGATAAACAGTAGCACCAATAAATAAAATGATAACAAATATTAAAATTAAAAAGGAGAGAGATTCAAGATGTAGAATTTTCTATTTTTCCTGTTTCTTCTTTTTACATATATAAAAAAATCGTAGCGTCTATTTAATCCGAATCACACATATACATAAACATATATATATATATACAAACACATAGCCAAATATATATATAGTATGTAGATGTATATCTAACCCTTGTCTCAATAGGAATGTGTAGGGGTAGGTGTTAGAGAAATTAATTAAATAACTGCCCATAACATGCTACTGACTCTGCCAACAATTGGGGAGAGATGGGACGGGACAACAGGAAGGTTAAATTTATACACAACCAGTACAAATAAAAAAAAAAAAGGAGGTACGGCTTATAAATAGTTGAAATTAAATATTAACAAAGAATACTGAAAAATCCCTACTCTTTAATTAAATTATCTGTTTAATTTCTAATTTAAAAAGGGATATTAAATAAGTATATAAAACACTTTCTCTTCCCTCCCCCCCATTGGAAGCCTCTGTCTTGCGCATGATGCAGCATGGGTATTATACATTGCAGATGCGAGCACCCACCCGTGTGTTTTCTCTCCTTCTGAAAGCCATCAGTTGGATGGGGAGTTCCTAGTGGTTAGTAGTCACTTGTTGTGAGTCTGGTTTTAGACTGTCTTGTCTTTTTGGAAGTTTTCCGTGTTGTACATTATCAGGCGTTGAAAATTCAGTTGCAGATGATGTTTGGCAGCATTCTGACACAGACCGAGTACCTTTTTGATTGTTATTATTATTAATAATTTTAATCACAGAACTAGATTATATACATCCACATAGATGTACAAACACGCTTTCAGGGGGTGTGTGTGTGTGCACGCGTGTGTAAGGTGGGTTTCACATACACCACAGGGTATATTGCAGATACACACATAGCCAAGATTCTCGCACGGCTTAGGGATTTCAGCTGCCTCCACATTTGATTCCCCAGCCCAAGTCGTGGAAAAGGGGCCTGATATTTACAGTACGTCATTAAAAAAAAAAAATGACGTTCTTTGAGGGTCATTCACACTGGGCACACAAACTGAAGGCAGCAAAAGTTGCTTTCTTTTTCCCTCCTTCAATCTTGGCATACATATATATTATTTTTTTTATATATATATATGTATAAAAATAAATATATATATATAAAAAGAGAGAAAAACACAAACATACATACACACAGACACAATGCAACACGTTCACAGATGCACACACACCCCTCTACTGTGTATATACTTTTGATTAATATCCCTTTCCAGAAATGTTCCGTAAGCATCTTGGATGCTCTTGAGTGGCAGCTCTGTGCATGAAGAAAGCAGACAGTGCTGAACAACTGCGTGGCTATGCACCGGTCCCCATTCTTGCTTCAGCACACTGTAGGCCTTGTGTCCTTTTGCAGCCACCAAGGGCGGAAATCTAGACTCCTGTGATAATTCCTTGAATGGAAAGTTAGTGCGCATCAGCTGCCCACCATCCTTAAGAGAAGCCAGCACATCCCTCTGGCAAAGTTTCTATAGTGAATAAAGTCAACGCAAAATGTACACTGACATCCCATGTCCCAGCAAGGCAGGCAGGTTATGAGACGAGTTTAAGGGCGAAAGTTGGGGGAAGAGAGGGGAGGAGGAATCCTTGATCACGCAGATGGCCATTTCCTTGGCCTTTGACCCATCACACCCTAGGATGCCGCTCTTTGGAACTCCCTGCCCATCCTCTCCATCACCTCTCCTCCCTGTCCCAGGGAAGGAGAAGGTGGTTTGTGGTACAGCACACTCTACAGAGAAACAGTGGAGGACGCACAAGTCAGTTAGAGTTAAGAAGTTTACACCCAGCGCTTCTACTCAAGTCCAGTCTTAGCTTGTTTCTTATGCCCCAAGTAGCCCGCTTGTGTCCACAGCAGTCGAGTATTATCCAGTGAAGACACCAATAACATTAGCAATGTTAAAAAAAATAATCAGTATATATATTATATATATGTGTGTGTGGTTAAGATATACATATATGTATATATAGATGTGGTTAAAATATATATACATATATATATATGTATAGGCATGTATACACACATATATATGTATGCATGGGAAAAATCCATCAAATACACCCCTATAGTCTTCCTGGCTCTGTTATTTAGCAGCATGAAAAGAAAAATAAAATAAACCAGTTCAAAACCCAAAGGTGAATTCTGTGCGGCGGGTGCCTTGGGGAATGTTCCTTCCGGAGTCCATCGTCCGTACTGAAAGTGCTGTGCTCTACCGATCCTTCATTTTTAGGGTTCATTTGGATTAGTGTTTTGTTTTGTTTATTTCTGTCCAGGCGAGAAATCAGGCTCCAGAAACAGGGCTGTTCCCCCTTCCTTTCCGCTGCTCACCGTCTCGGTTTTTCACATCTGTCAGAGAGGAGAGGGAAAGAAAAAAAGAGAGGAAGGCTTAATATTCGTGACGGGGGTTCAAGCAGGACACGGAACGGAAGGAAGGGAGGTGGCTAATGTGTTTGAGAGCACATGGTGTTAAGACATGGCATGATGTCACTGGTGGGGTGAAGTGCTGTGCAGATGGGGCAAAACGTCTGAGAATCTTGACCCATGAATGGGTCAATGATTTCTATTCCCACAGGCTCATCTAGACGGGGCGGGGAGGGATACTGGTACAGGCATAAATTCAGGAGGAAAGTCAAGAGGCTTCCTCACAGAAGCTTCATCACTGTATCCCACCATGCACACACAGATACACAGAAACACACAGAAAAACAAGGCTAAGCAATGCATGCAGAAAGACACATTCCCTCAGCTCTCCACCTAGTCTGTTGTTTGGGTTGGAAGCAGTGCAGACAACGAGGCCTCATGCAGGCAAGAAGGTGAAAAGAAAGTGCCTCTCATTCCACTAATTGTCATGAGCAGGAGTTAGCACCAGAGAACAGCAGCAGCAGCCTGAAGAAGCAGGAGAAACAAGAATTTACCCTCCCCTGTAGGACCCAATTCTAATTCTACAAGAGCGAGCATGAGGAACTTCAGCTTAACCAGTTTTTTATCTAGAAACAGGTAAGCTACCCACTCCTATCGATTCTCCTTCCCTTCCTTCTGGCCAACATACCAGCTCTGGAAACCTCCCTTAGTGCCAATTATCCCACCGCAGAGAGGGACTAGTAAGAGAAAATAGTAAAACCATTCTGCCATCATTACATCTTTGGGGTATTGTTTGTTTTTTCTTTGTATTTGTGACTATTTCTGACCCTTCGAACTCTGGGGTTTGGGAACAGGAGCAGAGGGAAAAAGCCAAAGCTAGGTCTAGTCTCACGCTCCAGGGTTTATGCTTGCTGGACGAAGTCTAACTCCAGAAGCTGCTCTATTCTGGCCCCTGTATCAACTACTTTCCCACTGAAATTACAGCACCCTGGAAAATTGCACTGTATACCGGACAATTCCCACCAAGCTGGCAGTGACAATGCTTCTCTGGTTTAGGCACAAAGAGTTTTTCACACCCAAAGGAAGCACTTGCCACTTGTAACAGCCCTAGTCACTTAGGCAATTCCAGGCAGGCAAATGAATGTCTCCTGTTTCAGACTGTAGCTCCAAAGGACCCTGGATCTCTCTCCTCTACCCTCTCCCACCCAGCCACTGCCACTGCAATACTCTCTTGACAGGAGGAACCTCCTAGATTTCTGTGAAAGGGGCCTGAGTTCAGAGTTACAGCCAAGGGCTTATTAGTAACCCCATTTCTATGTCTGTCTCTGGATAGGTGGTAGGATGATCCCACACCAGAAACGCACACACAGCTGGGGTGCATCAAGAGACCCCACTGAGTTCACCAAAGTGCTCAAGTGAGAGCCAAGAATCAATTTCTGCACATCTATACCACAGATGATGTGTAACAGAGAGCACTTAGATGACACATGCACAGCATGGATCTCTAACAAAACACTAATCACACAGTGGTCGTGCGTCTCCCACTTCACGCCTGAAATACAGACCTCTGCCTGCCTTCATCTAGAGACAGACTTAATCCTGCTGTATCCCACATCACAGCCCTGAGTGCAGCCCCTCAAACCACAACTCTGCCAAGATGTGGACAGGGAACTGCGAGCACAGTGCAAAAGGACAGGGTACTTTACCCTGTCTTTTAAGAACAAAGAGGCAGAGTAGAATGTGGGTACAACCTTGCAGGAGGCTCATGGCCCAGCTTTCCTCACTCTGCAAACAGCGAAGTGGGCATAAGCTGCATGAAAGGGGCTTGGAAGGCAGGTCAGCTAAGGATTTGTCTTTGTCCAACAGTATGACTAGAGTTGCATACAGATAACGTACGAGGGCTATAGACCCTCCTCCTGGCTACCTCAGCAACATGTACTCCGTTATCTTGTTTTACGGGAAAGGATACCATAGACACAAATGCCCTGTCCCTGGGAGCCGTCCTCGTCCAAGTCCTGACAGCACATCTGAAAAGCTCAGCTGCCCTTTGACACAGGGAAACTCTGTCCTCATCTCAGTTAGCCCTTCTGCCCTCTGGCCCACGTAGGACATAGAAAAGAAGCAATCACATAGCACTGATGCCAGAAGTCAGCACGAAGCAAGCTCCCCCCTCTTTCTCTTTCTCTCTCTTTCTCTTTGTGTGTTTCTCTTTCATCCTTCAGGACACAAACCTGCAAGTGCGCTCGTTTAACTCAAGCTGCCTCGACTTGCAACGTGAGTCTGTGAATTTGCAGGAACATTTACAGGTCTGGGGATCTTGTACAAACAAGTGCTTTCTCCTCTCTGAGCAAGGCTCACAGTGACTGCAAAAAGGCAAAAGGAAAGATGTCTAAGCTACAGCGCTTCAGCAGAAAGAAAATACACATGCAACACCCTAAACATCAAAGCAATCCCCTTGCCCCCTCCCACAGCCCCCATGCTGCCCACTGGAGCGTCATGGGCTGATGGATTTTCCAGCAGCACCCTGGCAGCCCCAGGACAGCACCCCCTTGCATTAGCGTAAAGAGAAAGAAAACAGGCTCTCTGCACAGAATTCACAAATGCTGCATTGGATCCATCGGCACAGGCCAAAGGGAGGAAGAAGAAGGAAGCAAGGATGGGAAGGTGAGAGGTCCCAACCAGCTATTGACATATCAGTGAAAGGAGTTCTCTGAAGCAGGCTATTCGAGTAGAAAGAGGCCAGTAGCTAAATGAGTTAAATACACAGGGTCTCTCTTCCCCTGGAATGCAGCTGGACTCCAGCATCACATCCTTACCCTTGCAGCCAGCACTGCCCTTCTTTCTGTAAGCCCCATCCCAACCTTGCTACCTAGGAGTCTTCTACAGAGGGGCCACGAATTTACAATGCAGAATTCTGTGAACCACCGTGAGAGAGGCAGAGCAAAAGAGACAGGGATACAGGGAGAGAGAAGCCACCAAATCCAGCAGAGAAAAAGAGAAAAAAAAAAAAACAAACGAGAGAGCTCTCCCAATTCCCCAGCACCCCCTTCTCCAGCTTCCCACCATCCCACCTCTCCTCTCCGCCTCTGAATCCACCAGACACGCACGCACACGCGCGCACGCACACATACACACACATGCATGGCAGATGCCAGGCTGCCTGTCACCAGTCGTCGTAGCAGTGGCACAAGACAAGTGGGGAAAGCGGATGACAGAGTTGCAACCAGAAGGCATGGAAAAGAAGTGCAGGGCACTCGCACCATCAGCGCTCTTGTGCCTTGGGAAAATGGTCACCACTGATGATTAGAGAGCCAAGCAAGCTAAAGCCACCTTCCCTGAGACACCCTTAGTGCCAGAGCAGTGCCACCACCAGCGCTGCCCCTGCAGGATCTCCAGCCCACCAGTGACTTGCAGGTGAAGGTGAGAATTTGAGTGAGCAGCAAGCAGGCGGTTTGGTTTGAGGAGAGGGAAGGAAGAGACTCTACGAGCAGAGGACACAAACGTACAAGCTGGGTGGTTTGTACCGGCCTTTCTTGCGCTTTCTCTTTTGACCCTTCCCCTTTCCTCGCTTTGATTTTCTGGAAGAAAAACAAAAAAAAAAAACAGAAAGAGAGAGAGAGAAGGAAAGAAAGGGAGAGAGAGAGAGAAAAAATGGAAGAAAACGCAAGGAAGAAGAGAAAAAAAATACAGCCATGTGCCTTGCTGGGAGGGGGGAAGCACATGAGGCAGGACAGGAGGGCAAGTCCCAGGGCAAAAGCACAGATCTCCACCTCACACACACATTCACCGGCCCTCCGGCGCTCCTGCCAGCACCGCAATCAGCCTGCCCACAGCCAAGGCAACGTCAGGGGAGTCGGCAGAGACCACCTCCAGCAGGGCTGCTGCCAGCAGGGGCCAATCCGCTGGAGCCTCAGAGGGGCACCTGCCCGTTCAGAGAAGGACAGTGCGAAAAGGACAAGGGGTGAGGGGGAAGGAACAGAAAGCTTCGTGAAAGCATCACACAACCATAGTGAGTGCAGACAAGTTCCAGGCGACAAGCATGGGCACACGCTGAAAAGAGGCAAACTGAGCAGAGGGGCTCTCCCCAGGGAAAAGGAAACTGCTCTGACCTAACACACTGCCTGGCACCGGGCCTAGGAGGAGACAGCTGAGCTCCAACAGCTCTACTGCAGGGCTTGTGATAATCCTGCTTTGGGATAGGAGCAAAGGGGGCTTGGCCTCAGCAGGCTGCAGATGAGGGGAGAAATCTGGTCTACACAGAAACGCTGTGTGAGAGGGTGTTATCTAGTCCAAAGGCTCTGCTCACCCACCCTACCTCCTACCTGTGGTTCAGAGGACTCCAGGAGATCTCACTGGATGTTGAACATCCCCTCCTGCAGCCTCCACCCAGAGTACCAAAGGGGAACGAGGGAGGCCTGACCTAGTTATGACACCCAGGAGATGACAAGCAAGCAGCTTTTAGATCTTCCCTCTTTTCCTCCCTCCCCTCACCTTCCACATGGATCTGTCAGAGAAGTGACTGGATAGAGTCAAGGCACTGACTCCCTTCCGCAAAATTCCCAGCTGCTCCTGACTCTTGAGTAGTAGCTGGGACAGGCAGGTGTTAGGACATGCTGACCTGGACACTAACTGTAGATCCCTGCAGGCCAGGGAGGGAGGGAGGCTGGAGCCTGTGCTGCTCCTTGAGCCAAGTCACCACAGGACTAAGGGAGAGACATGCAAGGAGAAGGCCCTAGGCAAAGCACCAGGGCTTATCAGGCAAGTGAGCCCCAGCATTGCAGCAGTTCAGCAAAGGCTCCCTCGCTCCCTAGCACAGCCCATCTCAGGAAGGAGTTGTCGAGGGGACATGGCGGGGACAGGAGGAAAAGCACCATAGGTGATTCTTAGGCCCTGTTTAAGTTGTCTCACTGGAACGAGTAACAAAGCATCAACTCGCTCCCAACCTCTGCTCTATGTGTCAGGAGTCACAGGGAGGTGGTGAGGGGAGGAAAATCGACCTGAAGGGAAGAGAGGGGCACCAATATAACAGGACTTTCAATCCAGTACAGATCAAAGTACACAAATCTTTCCCATCCCTTCCCTTCCTTCCCCCGGGGAGTGCAGAGCCAGCAAAGAGCAGGCAAAGTGCTGTTAGAAGAGGAAAGGGAATGCAACACAGTCTGGACTGGCTGCTTCACCCATACCCCATCCTCACCAGACTTCACACAGACCCAACTCTTGCACACCTTCAAACCACAGAGCCACGCAGACTGACCATGCCTGACATGGCCCTGCCCAGAGAGGAGTGTTGGCTGCACACAGCCTGATGCAGCCAGAAGTAGATTTCCAGGGGGAGGAGGAGAGGCTGGAAGACAGCTAGAAACCACCAGGAGAGGGGTGAAAGAAGTTCTCTCACTCTCCCACTTGCTCTCTCTGTCTCTGTTTCAGCCTCATCTCCCAATATTCATCCCCATCCTCTCCAACTCCGCACCTCTAAAAGGCAGAGTCGCTATCCCAGCACGCGCACTCCAGCTGACCCTCTCACCCAGAGAGGTTATTCTTTCTTTTCGATGTTGTTCCACATCTTGTGATCGTCCCTGCAACTACTGCAGGACTAGAGCTTATTTCTCTATTTTCACAACCTGTTTACTTTGGGGAGGAAGGAAAGGGCAGGTTGTGCCATGACATCCTTCAGGTCACCAGAGAAAATCCTTCAGATTGAAAAAAACCTCTCATGAAGATCTCCACCAAGAACCAGCTAGGACATTCACCTCCCTTTATACCCTCCCAGGCCCCCACCCAACCAAAACCAGCGTCACATCCTGCAAGGCATCAGTCTTGCCTCCACCAGGCCTCTACTGCCACCTCTCCCTGTAGTGAGCAGAGTTCCTAACAAGCTGCTGTGAAAGAAGCCAGCAAGTACTCATTCAAGCAGCAAGAAAAAAAATTAATAAAAAAGAAAGGCAGTGATTTACAGTAACCAGAAACACCCCAGGAAGAGGGAAGGGAGAATAGGGGCTGCACCTTGAATCCATTCCGGTAGGACACACATGACGGGACTTCCCTGACTCGGGGTAAAGCATTAGGAATGACTGCCATGGCCGTGGGTCATACACACTCCAGGTCTGGGGTATGAAGGAAGGACCGTCAGATCTGGGTTTCTGTGCCCACCTGGAATGGATTCAGAGTGTCGCCCCATGCACTACTACACGCCATTTCCAAAAACACCTTCTCAAAGTGAGCATCTCCAACCAAAGAAAAGGGCAAGGGGGAGTGGGGAGAGAAAAGGCCAACCAACCACCAAAAGAGAAAGGAAGAAAGGCTTGTCACTTACTTTTCTTGTTTGTTTTTGACATCTTTCTTTGGTCTGTGGGGGAAGAGAGAACAAAGGCCTCATTAGACTGGAGTTTACCACATATGCTTCCAGTATTATCCTCAGTTCCTGCCAAGTCCAGGGAAGGACATGTACAGCTGGCATTGCAGGATGCCTGTGGCACAGGCTAAGTGGTACTTCTCAAAGTTTTTGCTCTCCTGCTGCACCTCATTGCCAGGCAGTGCCAAAAGACCCCAGGCTGCAAGCTAGCATTTTCCACCTGTGATATCTAGAGATGGAGGAGTCTCACCAGCAAAGGACTTCTTTTCCCAGGCTCAGCCATCCCACTGCAGACCAACTGCAGAGACTGCAGAAGCCTCTGGACAACAGTCCCAACCCAATGGCAGAAAAAAGAAAGGCTCAGAATAAGTTTATTGCAAGAGGAACCAGTGCTACTCCATTCTCACCTGCAGTCACATTTACTGTGCTGTAAGAAGCTCATGTGCGCTATGTGCTGACTCTGATGGGGTTTAATTCTCATGATCTGGAACAAAAGAAACAGAGAGGGTCACTGCCCATTCACTATTTATATTCATAGCTCCAAATCAGCCCACTGCGCGGCAAAGCATTTGCACCCCAGGTGCTCCTGGGAAGAGCATGGCACAGTTTGAGCTGGCTTTGAGACCCCGTTCTCCCAGTCAGGGAAGGCCTTCGATCACAAGCAAGCAGCAACACCAGACTCATGCCAAAGCTCTGTTTGCTCGTGCATGCAAGGTGCCAGCACCGGTGGACTGCCTTGGAGACAGGCACGGGAGAGGGTGTTAAAACCATAGCAAGGTTCTCACTGAGCCACCCCTGGTCAATGCTAGAGAGACAGTAAGGGAGCATCCAGCCTGCTCACACATAGAAGCATGCTTCAGCCTAACACAAGGGCCCAAAGCAAAAATTCCACAGCCGACTCCTTTTCACTAATCCACCATTCCTTCCCAGCTGGCATCCCACCTTCTCAGTGACTTGACACACAAAGCTAATCTGGTCATCTGTGCTGAAAACAGCCTTGCAGAGCCAGACACTGCCCACCTCCCAGCCTCAGGGAAGTCATATTAGAAGTTATGCATGTATGATCACAGTCTCTCAATCCAGCACCAGGCTGGACCACTAGCTCTTGCATTTGCACCAGAGATCCGCTCAAGAACCTCTGACCCTTTACAGGCATGCGGGCACACCAGCCAATAACTGTAATTCTGCAAGGAATGGTAGGAAGAAAAGCATCCCTTGCTACACCACGCTAGTATGCTCTGGCCCAGGCTGGAGCCTGCAAGTGGAAAAGCAGTATGACGAGCCATGGAAGGGCAGAGAGTTTCTCCGCCAGAGTTCAAACACAGATCAAGTGACAAGTAAAAAGAGCTTGCTGGTTAATCACTTGTCCTCCATGTCTCCCATCAAAAAGTGATGGTAAGATTTACAGCGACTATTCAAGAGGCTGAGGGACAAAAGTAGGTGAGGGAGCTATGGGTTAAGGGCGATGGGCACCAGCACCCTCATGGATACAGCTGGGATCCAGGCTGGCAGACAAGGGCAGTATGTTTCTAAAGCAGAGTTTGCAACTTTCCCATGTGCCCAACCTTTGCTATCACAGCCATCTCTGTCTCTTCCAAGGAATGAATTCAGCTGCCTCCAAACAAAGGAGGAGGATGCCCAGAGGCAGAAAGGCTTTCCCACTTGACACTGAAGCAGTGTGCTTCTTAGAGCCCCTTTCCACCCCTGCTGTGCCAATGTAGCTAATGACCCAAATCCCCTGCTCTGTTGGTAAAAGCTGACCTCATATGCCCTCCAGGAGAGAGTACTGACAGCCTTTACCCTTCAGCACTACTCAACTCAGCTGCCTTTGGAGCAACAGTTGCGAGGACCAAACACAGAGCTAAGGTGGAGCAAGGGCCCAAGGAGTATCTTCTTTGGAGCCTCAGAGATAATAGCATCAGAAATGCTCCTCTGCATGCTCCTAGCTACTGCATTTGGGCATTAGCGAGGTCGGAGTCATAAAACTGATTCACCTCTTAGCCTTGAACAGACATGGGCAACCTATCTTTTAACCTGGCATAGCGTAATGCTGGGCACAAGGGTCAGGAAAGAGGTGAGCCCTCCTGATCCGATAATCCCCAGTTCCTTGGGGTAGGCTGCCCTTCCTCTGAATTAGCTGGGAGCTGGGACTTGGGGTGGCTGTGATAGCTGACTTGCCTCCTTCCACTCAAGCATGCCAGCTTGCAAGCTGGACACTCACCTCCATCGTGACGTTGTACACATCCACAGGGACACATTCTAGGCCCTCATCGCCACAGCAACCCGCACATCTCATCAGAGGCACACAGGATGGCTTGAATATGTACTCCACCTCATCGGGGTACTCCTGGAAAATGTCCACCAGAGTCTCAATTGTCCTGCAGAAGCTGCGCTCGTAGACTTCCAAGAATTTGATAACTAAAAGGAGGAATGGAGGGAACAAGTTAACGTAAACATATCTCAAGAATGTCTAGTGCTTCGCCCCTTAAAATGAGCCAGACAGTTGCAACACGTCTACCCTATGGTCTTCACTAACAGTCTTGCAGGCCTGAGTCCTTTATCTCTGCCCTACACACACGCGTGCGCGCAAATTAAGCAGGGAAGATAAAGAGGGAATCTTTTCCTACCACTGCTTCAGCACAGAGGCAAGATAGACAAGAGGGCCTCACTATTTGCCTCCCTGGCACTTTGATGCATCCTACAGGTGTTTCCTCCCCAAACCCTTTCCCTGCTATCCCATGTACTCTCCGATATGCTGCCACCATGCATATTAGCCCAACCAAAAAGCACTTGAGGATGCTGCAGATGATCTGTGGATTAAGGCCCTTTGCCAGCTTTCCTTCTACACCTTTTCAAAATAGACAGTGGATATCCCAGTGTGTTTTAGAAGGCAAGGGGATAAGCCAGAGGTATCATTTCTACAGACCTTGGCACAAAGACACTTCAACAAACAAGTAGAGGGTTTTGAACTATTAATTCACGTATCTTCACTCTTTCTATCACCTACTTCTTTTGCCCAAGCAGAACATCCACCTCAACAGGCCAGCTCAGAACCACGACAGCACCTACCACAGGTCACAGCCTCCATGCCTCCACACTGACCACGTCCCCAGACCAAGGAGTCAAGTCACCCACTGGAAGCATGTCCACAGACCCCCCAGGATTAATTAGACCATATACTTGGCTACTGAACAGCAATGAGGCAGTGTGGGAGGGGGAACAGGGTGGATCTGCCAACATCCCCTGCCTTCCCTACGAATGGAGCTTGTGATCTGCACTGATTTCACAAGTGTTTCTCAATGTCTTCCAGTCTCTTGCCAAAGCTTCACTTTGCTGCTTGGTCAAGGGTTGAAGAGATTTGAAGAGACGAGAGATAGGATAGGTAAGCACACATGCACAAAACCCAGCTGCTAGTAGAGTTCTGCAAACAGTGAGTACCTCCAGGCCTCCTAGCTCTACCAGCACACAGGCAAAGGAGGATGTCTCAAATGGAGCAGAGGATAAGAGCACACACAAAGAGATAGTACCTGCCCCATGCTGTTATGCACTATTATGATCCACCTGTACAGTATGCAGTCTTACAGCACCAAAGTTGATAACTCCGAGTGATAAGCACAAACTGCTTGCATCATGGAAAAAAAATGGTCTCCAGTAAGCGTTTCTAAAGCACCCTGAACTTGTGACAAACTGGCATAAAGGTTACTTTGCCACAAAAATGCAAAAGCTGCAGGGCTCAGAGCTCACAGCCCGCAGTTAATTGTTGAAAGTTAATTCTAGGTCATGCAGAGCTGACAGTGCCACAGTGCTGAGAGCACGCACAAGAAGGAAGGAGCTTCCATCCAGGGAGTCTGAAGTGTCAGAGAGCGTGAGCAGCTATTAAAAGAGAAAGTGGCTTGTGAAAGGGAAATGTAGCCTGGCAGACATGGACGGCTTGTTGGTGTTCCTCGTCTAGAAGACAGCATGTTTCTGTTCCGTGTCCCTTCCCTTCCTCTTCCCTCCTCTTCTAACTGCGCTATGTCTCCTTCCTGTTCTCCTGTCGTTTCTGTGGCTACCTCGTTCTTCCCATTCCCCTTGGAGTGACCTTAGTCACCACCTCTGTTCCAACAAGCTGAACAATTTAATATGTGGGAAATTCCGCAGGCACAATGACAGTCACTCAACTGCGCTGTTGATTATTCACACTGTGCCAGGAGAAAAGATCTGGGAACTCTGTCAGTAAAGGCACAGTTCTGGATAAAAATGCTTAAAGACCTATGTCAAGGCAAAGGAAGGAAGAAAATCAGGAGGGAAAGCAGCGGTTACCTGCACAGATCAAATGCTGCTCACTGCAGTACTCTGGGGCTTAAAGGAAGCAGAAACCGAAACAGAGTAGAAAACTGAAGTGAAACTGATTCACGTCTGCCACACTTTCTAAATCTTTGCCCTGCGCAAGCAGCTGGATTACACCAGAGAATCAGGACTACAGAAAGGCACATTCAACTTCTTTTGCAGAGCCTTCATTTTCACAGCTGCACCCTGATAACTATACTCGAGATCCCGGAGAAGTGACAGGACCAAATCCTTCCCATAAAGAATCTGGGAGGTTTTGCCTTTACTGTTAACAGATGATGTTTTCCAAAGTCTGAATCAGCCTCCGAGAAGGAAATGGGGAATCTTTCTCCAGCTATCAGTCAGAAGATCCTGCCACAAAAGGTGTGTTGGCTTGATTTTGCTGGACACAGAGCCTTCACACAGAGAATGTGCACCTCTCCATAGTTCGTTTGCAGAGTTAGCACCCAAACTGGAGCACATGACTGAGGTACAGTCCACCTCACAGCAAAGCCCTGCCCCTGCTACAGTGCCTACGCTTACTCCTATGTACCGGGAGTCACATTCCACACTTTGCCAGGCTGATTCAGCCTGTGCTTCCTTTCCATTGGTTGTGTCAGGGACGAGAGAAGGTCTGTGTTCCATGGGGAAACGTAGGAAGGTCACTGAAGGACTAACACCAGCTGGCTTGCTCCCTTCCTGCAATTTGGGCTTCAGCCCACGTTAAAAGTTAATCCTGCATTTAACCCACACCCCTACCCTGCAAAACACCTCCAGATTTGAGTCAGAGGTTCTTTGTAAATGGAGGGAGAAGTAAGTTTAAAATCCACTCAGGGCCTACATTAACTCTTCAGGGCAGACATAGCCACAACTGGCAGGATTAAGTCCACATTTGGAGCAGTCGAGTGGGAACGTGCTAGACTAGAAAAGGAGCAAGTCTATGATCATTCTGCCTCCCTCCCCATCAATGGCTTAGCAGCAATACAGACACACTGTTCTTTTAAAAATAAAAGCGCAGCCACAAGTGCTGGTGGTTTCCTTTATTTATACCAGAAAATCTTTTCTCTTGGAACAAACAAAGAGTGTTTGTCTGACTCCTCTACAACTTCCCATGCCACAAAACATGTGGAAGGCTCTCTTGAGCACAAAAGGGTAGAGGCTGAAGCTAAAATTACAGTCTCCAACCAGAGTAAGTCCAAAAAACCTGTCACAGCTTGACATCTCAGAGCAAGCACAAGATGGTCAATAACACAGAACCACCTTTCACTCCAACCCCAAAGCCCACAAGAGCTTCAGTGGAAGGAATTACAAGACTTTCCTTGTGGAACAGAGGAGAAACTGAGGTGCTGAGAGAGGACCTCCAAGGTCATACAGTAGGACAGAAGCAGAGCCAGGAAGGAAATGCCAAGAGTCCTGATTTCTAGGTCATAGATATATCTGCATCACAGAACCAGAAATAGCACCAAGGCAATAGCACCGAAGTCTCACCACTCACACTGCCAGACCAACTTCTCCCGTGGTCCCATCAGCCTTTTCGTGACAGAGAATTAAAGCCTGTTTGATTCGTCCCCTCCCCAGGAAGGCGACTGGACACAACAAATAGCGCAGATGAGGAGACTAGCTCTTTTCTACCAACAGCAGAGGACTGGTTACTGAAATAAGCCTCACAGCAGGCTCCAATTTTGATCCCTCTGGAGTCACTGAACCTTCTTCTTCTGTTGACTTCAGCAGGAGCAAGGGTCAAGCACAACAGGCGGCAGCTTGCCAGGAAATCAGAAATTTTGCCCATGAAAAACAGACACCTATCCCAAACACAGCCTGCCACAAACCTCTGGCAACACACATGCCGTCAGTCACACCAATAAAGATACAGAAATTGCAATCGAGTGCAACAACAAAAAAGCCAATCTGAGCCCACACTACTAGAGCCCTCTGCTGACCTTCAGCTGGAATAACGCTGGAGGTCACAACCCCTGGGGACCCTGCAAGACCTCCACCAGACCCTACCAAGCAGCAAGTGGTCTGCTGTGCTAGGAAGGTATGGGGAAAAACACAGTCAGGATGGTCTTAAAGCAGCTGATGATCACCTCAGCCTGAAGGCTCCAAAGTCCACAGCCCTTTTACCCCCCTTCTGAACTGAAAATAGCAGACAGAAAGCCAATGACCTGCAACACCCGGGGCTCCACTGGACAGGACACTCGTAGGAAGCCTCTCTAAAAAACCTGGGGGCTGACTGCTCTTCTCATCTACATTTACTCACGCAAACCAGCAAGGCAGAGGACATTGCCACAGCGTGGCCTTTTTGGGCAGCCAGAGAAACACAAAATCACAATGGCTCTGGAATCCACATTTCATTTGAATATCCCCATCTGTACTAGACCAGCACCAGCAAATTAAGAACCTGGTGCACCTCTGCTATAAAGACAGGCTAAGAGTTGGTGTTGTTCAGCCTGGAGAAGAGAAGGCTCCGGGGAGACCTCATGGAGGCCTTCCAGTACCTGAAGGGGCTACAGGAAAGCTGAGGAGGGATTTTTTTACAAGGGCAAGTAGTGATAGGACGAGGGAGAAGTGCTTTAAATTGGAAGGAGGAAGATTGAGATTAGACATCAGGAAGAAATTCTTCACGCTGAGGGTGGTGAGGCAGTGGCACAGGTTGCCCAGGGAAGTTCTGGATGCCCCCTCCCTGAAGTGTTCAGGGTGAGGTTGGATGGGGCCTTGAGCAGCCTAGTCTGGTGGGAGGTGTCCCTGCCCCCAGCAGAGGGATTGGAACTGGATGATCTTTAAGGACCCTTCCAACCCAAACCATTCTATGATTCTATCAGATCACATTGCTGTCTCCTGGATCTGCTAAGCCTGCTAGGTCAAAACAGAGTAAAAGGGTGTATTTTTTTCAGTCTGGCTCTGTACAGCACTTATCAATATCCTGACTCAGGGGGTGGCTGGGACTGTCAGGAGGCACGACTCTAGAAAACCATCCCAGGTTGCCCTTCTCCCCTTTTCCCCCTGAGCCCTGCCGCCTGGGGAGAGTTTGGGGCGCTGCTCCGGCCTTTGTTCAGGGATCAGCCCTGGCCACCCAGCCGGGAACCAGGGAAGAGGCAGACAGTGAAGAAGGCAAATCCTTTCCTACGGGCACTGTGGCGAATCCCTAGCAAACTGCTCGCCGCCACTCAGCTCTTTGTGTGAGCGCGCGCGCATATATATATATATATAAATGAGCCTGTGTATGTGCACAGGCGCACGCACGCAGTTTTCCCTCGGAGTTGTGGGAAGCAAGAGGCGGGCTAGGCTCGCTCTACTGCACACCCTTGCTCTACTGCACACCCTGTCTCTGCTGCACACCCCATCCCTGCCTCCATCCCTGACCCGCAGCCATCCCGGACCCACGTGCGGGGGTGGGATGGGGGAACTGCGCGAAGGGGTCAATGGCGACGTCGCCCCCCGCCCGCAGGCCCCCCAGCTCCCGCTCCCCGGGAGGTGGCAGTGTTGGCCACCGGCAGCTCCCGGGGCTCCTTTCTCCAACCCGACCCTCCCTTGTGCAGCCCCCCCTCCCCCCGCCCACCGGGAAGCCACCGCCCAGCACTTACCTTCATTGGGCTTCCGCTCCCCATCCCCCAGGGCAGGAGCTGCCTTCGACAACTGCAAAGATAACAGAGAATCAAGTCACAATGCGGTCCCGGGAGGGATCCCGATCCCATGCCCGCCGGGCAGGAGAGACCCCGGCGGGAGGGGGCGCCCCCGAGCCAGAGGGACCCCATTTGGAACAGCGGGGGCTTCTGCTCCTCTAAGTGGAAGAGAAGGAGCAGGCGCTGAGCTCTTCTCCCGTGATGGGACCCGAAGGAATGGCAAGAAGATGTGCCAGGGGAGGTTTAGGTGGGGCATTAGGAAAAGGTTCTTCACTCAGAGGGTGGTGGAGCACTGGAACAGCTCCCCGGGGAAGCAGTTATGGTGCCGAGCCTAACAATATTCTGGAAGCATTTGGACAATGCCCTCAGACACATGCTGTGTATGTTGGGGTTGTCCTATGCAGAGACAGGAGCTAGACTCGATCGATGATCTTTGTGGGTCCCCTTCAACTCAGGTCATTCTGTGATTCTGTTTCCCCCCGGGAGCCAGGAGGGACAACCCCAAGCAGAGGGCACGGTGCAAGCAGGAGGGAGGCAGCCAGACCTCCAGTGCCCGAGAGTGGCTCCAAAGGGAGAGATGAGTCCCTCGGGAAGAGCTTTCAGTCATTACAGTCAAAAACCAGAGAGAAAATCTGGGCCCGGGGCAGAAAAATGATAGGGGTGACCTTCTAGGACCGACATGGTGAGCAAGCCTGGGTGCCTCTATTTGCCCCATAGAGGTGAATTCGGCCAGGGAGGGCAGAGGAGGGAGAAGGGTGGCCAGGCATGAAAGGGCACTGATGGCCTCTCAGTGTCATAGATGTCTGCCATGGAGCAGTGGTGGCCACCGAGGTGTCGGTATCTGGCTGGGTGTCAGGGCGATTAACTGTGACAGCACCGCTCTGCTGAGGACCGCGGCCAAACCACCCGGGTTTCCTTCCTCTCCTCTGTCTCCCCAGGCCCTGTATGTCTCAGCAGCAGCGCAGCTCCTGTCCCTGCACTCCTCACAGCTTCCCTGGGACAAAACCCCAAAACACTCCCAGCTCTGTATTCACTCCTGCTGTCTTTTGGGATGAGGGGCATTTCCAAACCGCTGACGCAGACAGGAGTGGTGACAGGTAACCCACTCCTAGACCAGGATGGAGAAGCATTACACAGCTTTACTAAGGAAGTCTTTTCTAATTCCAGGTGAAACCAAAACTCCACTCTTCCTGCTCTGCAAGAGGATTTTAGCTCTGACGTAACTTTCCAGCTAAGTCAGGTTTCCCCCCTGCTTTTCTGTTCTGAATCAAAAATGAAAAATGCCTGGCTTTCTTTACTGCTGTAAGATATGTTGTCACCTGGGTGACGCCATCCGCCTCAGAACCTGCTGCCTTTCAGCAGAGGCTCAAAAAGAGTATGGCAATACAGAACACTGTTTCATCAGCAATATGCTGCATTTAGGCCGAGAAAAAGGCCCCCGATGTCAAAGCAGGAGACAGGACTGTACTGAGCAGTTCACAGTGGTCCTCTAGGCAGACACATTCACAGGGCAGCATCACCATCCAAGCAGCCCAAAGTGTCACTGAAGCCCTAGAAGCCCCTCTCCCAGCAGTTCCTTTGTGTCTGCGCATAGTCCCCTTTGTCTAGGGTCCCTCTGACGAAATTCCTTGTTTCTCATTTTCAACCAAAGTTTTTCTGTACCTGGGCATAACTCACCAGCCCAGACCTGAGCCACACCACGCATGGATCCCTTTCTTCTCTGGGGAGCAGTGGGCTGTGTGCCCAACCTCAGTGCTGTGACAACAGTTTAAAAAGCAGGTTCCTACAAACAGTTTCATTCCTCAAGTGTGAAGGTCATTGGAACAGCACAAACAAAATGGAAGCAGCAGAGGCTGCCACGGCCTGACAGTCACTCAGCGCCTGACAGTCTATGGGTCAAAAGAAAACTACATCAGGGGCAGAAAAGCCTCAATCTGTGTTGTAGCACAGGAAGAGGATCACGAAACAAGGCAGTTTATCCAAGTCACAATGCCCCCAAGACCTTTCGCAGAGGGGTTTTTGGTTCACACACAGAATGAGTGACGGAATGAGTAGAATTGGCTCAGAGACACCTTGAGGGTCATTCTGGCCATTCTCTGTGTGAGGCTGCCCAGCCAGCCAGCAAGCCCACTGCCTTCCCACATGCAGTGCACAAGTGATGGGAAGCAGAAGCAAAGCCACACACTTCCACTGCTTACCTGCACTCAGCCAGCACCTCGCCAAGCCCCTGATGTGCTGGAGCAGGAGCCAGAACACTCTCCCAGCGCTCACCTAGACCTGGGTTGCAATCCCACCCGAAGCATGCGATGTGAGATTAGCGTAAAGCCTGCAAAGAACTCCTGAGTGCTCTCAGGGGAGTTCTCTGCAGAAATTCAAAAGGTTTCCCAGCACTACGAGTAACCTGCTTTCTGCTCACTATACCACGAAACTTTTCTGCCCTTCTTTCCACAGTGCCTTTCACCTGTGGGTAGTGCCCTCAAAGCCCATTCACTAGAACAGCAGGCGAGGCAGGGGGTTTTGCCTCATTTTAAACCACAGTGGTACATATCAGACAGGGCAATGGAGAGCCAAAAGCCTTCCAAGGGACAAGCAGGCTTGGCATGCCCTTCGGTGGGAGCCTGAAGGTCACGCTCTCCTCTGCTAGCTTTTGGTATTACCCAACAGCTCTTGTAACACAATTTCCTTCCAATAGATTTTCAACATTTCATGGAGGTGTGGAAGCAAGCCTTCGGCTTGAGAGGGGGATAAATAACCTCAGGAACGGGCCTGATCAAAGTGAAGCTCCTTTCTGTGCCCTCTGCAGGTCACAGCAAATGCACATCTCGCAGTGGAGTAAAACCTTCCCTAACAAATAAACCCTCTCCACACCACCTGTGTGTCTGCACATCCCCTGTCCCCCTTCTCTCCTAGTTCTTGTCAAACACAAGTTATTCTCTGAAGGGAGAGAAAAGGTTAATCAAGTCATTCCTCTCCAACCATTACCCCCCTTCACCACCACCACCAGTATTCTTTCTCTCCCTTCCCCTCCCCTCCCCCTAATCTGTGCAGCCTCATTAAAAGAGCTTTGTAACTGTTTAGGACTGGAACAAACAATCCATCCACTTTGAGAGGGACTCTGGGACAGGAGTTAAGGCACTTTTCGTCTTAGGCGCTAGAAATTCTTCTCAGCGGTTTCTACTTAACGTGGGGGGGCTGGGGGGACAGGACTCACTCCACTCCTTCTCTATTGTACATACATCAGAGGTCAGTAATCCCACAAGCTGCCAGCACAGCTGAGGCACCTCTGACACAGAGCGGCATGGACAGGAGAGCAGATTTGGGGTTGCTCAGGAATCAGCAAGCCCCTCTGAGATGTCAGCACCAGCTTCCCTCTCCCCTGCTCCCAAAGGATTGCTCCTCCTTGGAGCCTGTCCTCAGAGCACAGGCCTGGAGCAGCTTTTGGGAAGGTGACCCACTGCCTCCCAGCTGCCTACGGTCTGGGGAAGCAGGTTCTGGTGGCTCCCCATCGTGGCCTGGCGCAGAGGCACACCAAAGGCAGTGAGCCTGGTGGGTGTGTGATCATTAGCAGTCTAGTCACAGGCTCGCCCTCCCTCCCTTGGTGTCTGTCTGATCACTGCCTGTTCCCTACGGCAATACAGCTAGTATATCCAGGTCCTTTCACAGTTCAAGGGAGGAAGGGAAGAGTTTCCAGACCCTCATCAGGGGTGACCTGCCACCAGGCTGCTACCAAGACCTGTAGACAAAGGAAGAAGGGGACAACAATGCAACTCCCTTTCCCTATGGGGCCTGAGGACTCTGCACCACAGCTCAGCATAGGTAAACAGCCAGGACGGCAGCACTGCAAAACCACCTTTTCCTCCCTCTCCTGCACAGAAAGGCTATTGGCACCAGTAGAGGCAGACACCTGTGGCATCAGCACCACCCAGCCTCAACTGTGACACAATTTCCCACTGTCCCAGCCTCGCTGCAGGAACAACTGTAACAGCTCCTCCAATAAGGAGGCTTCTTCCCACCACTTTGATCAGAGGAGCACTGTGATTCCTGCATCCCTCCTTCTTTGACTTTCGGAAAGCAGCCTGACACACGCTGGACCCCACTTTACCAACTCTGTCTCTGCTTGGGCATTTATTTAATGCTCTCCAACATGCCTGGCTAGTTAGATAGTTTTTATTCAGCACGACACTCAGATTAACAGTACAGATAAATATTATCATCAAAGCACAAAACCCTAGTCCCGGCGTGAAGAGTCATGCCTTCTGCCATGCCCAGAGTCATCGTCAAGCTGCCTACGTGAGATCTGCTGGCATTTCTAACGTTCCCATCACCGTGGTGCTCAGGCAATCAACAGACAAATAAGGACAGAACCTAAGGGCAGACTTCACCATCGATCTGCCTGAGCACTTATATGGCCTGCATCACCCAGCTATCTGGGCATCTCGCAGTTTCTCATGGAGCATTCCCTGCAACATTTTCCCCCCACCCCACCAATACCCTGTAATCCCTCCCTACTTTCTTTCCCCACCGTTATCCACTTTCTTTTCTCATTAGCACCATCCTCCTGCCTAAAAGAAGAGGCAGCACAAGGCTTTTACGGACTCCTCAGGACAGACAGACCTGGACTCTACCTGATCCGCCGTTTCTTCCTCTGGGGAAGAGGAAGGGGAGGAGAGAAGGAGCAAGGGGAGGGTTACAGGATATTATCACTAGAGACCGATACAGAGTTGTCTAACCTATAGCTGGGTTACAGACACTACTGTACAAGCTTACTGAGGAACTGGGAGGACAAGAGACCCCCATTATAGATGACGGTAGAAAAACTCTTGGAGAGCGGAAAGAATTATCCCAGGAGCCAAATCTGGCAGGCAGGCGGCAAGGAGCTGCTCTGTGCCACGCTCAAGTGAGAGCTGCGCCTCAGTTCCCATCAGGCACAGCCTAATGCGCGGCTGTCACCGGAGAAAGTAGAGATATAACAGGCTAGAAACAAAGCGTGCAGTGCCTGCATGACTTCGGCTACAGCTGAAATGGCTCCTAACTGGGGAGTTACCTTCCAGCATAGCTGCTGAGCAAACAATGTGAATAACCAACTAGTTTGCAAGCGACGCTTATTTTCACGATTATTGGAGATGACCTGGCCCGCGTCCTCTCCGAGTGCCGAGGAGAAATGGCAGAACTAACCTGGTACAGCCTTTATACCGTAATCCATGCCTGCATAGCAAACAGCCACTTTCACGTGGGCACTGTCTAAATCCCTCAGTATCTCTTGGCAACACAGCCCTCTTGACTCTTCAGAAAACGCACATTTATAGGACAGCTTTGCACAGAAAGCTGCCTTGCGTTTTGCTTGGAAAGAAAAAGAGTGAGAAAAGGAGGAAGAGTTCGTTTTTAATCCCACAGGAATGACAATGAGGCAAAAGTAAAAGTGACTGAGGAGGAAGAGAAAAATGTGCGGTTTTGTAATCTCGGTGTGGCAGATATGTATTTTGAAAAAAAAAATAAAGAAAGAAAATCAATCTGGAAGAAATTCAGGATCCATTTTGTCCTCTTTGATCTCTTATTTGTTTTTCCACCGAGGTATTTTGAACTCCACTCGGCGGCACGAACCCGCGCTGGGACCCAAGGCAAATACGGCCGAAAACACCCTTTTGCAATGTCAGGAGACCCGAGGACGGGAGGCGAGGCTGATGCAAGAAACCAGCGCGCTGCCTCCCTGCCCCGGAGCCGCGTAGAGCCCCGGGCCGGGACCTCCCAGCCCCGTCGGGACCCCCGGCGGGGGCGCGCAATGCTCGCACACGTGCGCGGGCACTCAGCACGGCGCTCCCGGCTGCTCGGGGGGGGGCTGCGAAGCGCTGGGCAGAGCTCCCCAGCACCCCCCATCCCACTGCAGCACTGCATGCACGAACACACGTGTGTGCCCTGCAAGAACCCACCCGGACTCGGTGCCAGCGGCACGGCGGCACCGAGCAGGTGGGAGGCAAGGAGGGTTCACGGAAAAGAAAAAGAGATGGGATAAAAAAAAAAAAAAGAGATGGGGTAAAAAAAAAGATGGGGTACAAAAAGGGGGGGAGGTAGAAGGGAAGAGGAAAAGCTGGAAAGAGGAGAGAAAACGAGGCGAGAAGAGAGGGAAGGAAGGGGGAAGAGAGAGGGAGGGGGAAAAAGAGGAGAGAAGGGGAAAAGAGAGGGAGGAAAAAAGAGGGGAAAAAGAGAGGGAAGGGGAAGGGGGAAGAGGCGGGGAAAAAGCGAGCGGGGAGGTGAAAGAGAGGAGAGAAAAGGGGAAAAAGAGGGAGAAAGGGGAAAAAAGAGAGGGGGAAGGGGAAAAAGAGAGAGGGGAAAAGGAGGGAATAGAGAGAGGGAGAAGGGGGCGAATAGAGAGGGGGAAAAACGGGGGAACAGAGAGAGGGGAAAAACGGGGAGGAAGAGAGAGAAGGGGGGAAAGAGCGGGAAGAGGGGAAGAGAGAGAGAGAAAAGGGGGGGGAGGAATAGAGGGGGAAAGAGGGGAAAGAAAAGACAGGGGGGGGATCTTTTCAGCCGCGTCCCTCTCCCCCATTCCAGGGCACAAAAGCCCCCGTCCCGTCCCCGCTCACCTCCGCGCTCTGCAGATAGAGCAGCGCCGCCAGCCCCCAGTGGATCCAAGTGAGCAGAAAGTTCATGGTTGCCGGCACACGGCGCGGAGCGGGGCCCGCCGCGCTCTCGCCTCCTCCTGGGGTGCCGCCGCCTCCTCCGGGGGTGCCGCCGGCCGGGCGGGCGCTTCGTGGGACTCCGGTGGAAAAGGGGGTCTCCTCTTCGGGGTCTCCGGTTTCACCCCTCCATAAGCTCCACACCGGGGGCAGGCGGGCACCCGCGCCGCGCTTCGCTCGGTTTCGCGCACTCACGCCAAAGTTTGCGCGGAAAGTTTCAATGCATCTCTTTTTTTCTTTTTTTTTTAATATTTTTTTTTTTCTTGCGGCTCCCGGAGCCGGGTGGCGGGGAGATGAGGGGTAGAAGGGGCTGATCCCACCGCCGCTCGGCCCGACCCCTCTCTCCGCAAGTCGGGGTGGTGGTGGCGGAGGGGATGAACGGAGCGTTCTCCTCCTGCCCTCTCTGTCCGCCGCTTAAAAAGAAAAAATCAGAATATCAAAAAAAAAATCCAAACTGGCTAAAGAGGGAGGGAACTGAGCCGGGAGGGAGGCTCTGCAGGAAAGGGAGGAGAAAAAATTAATAAAAAAAAATCCCAGCGGAACAAAGTATAGATGGGGGGAAAAATATAAATTAAGCGAGAGGATAAAGCACGGCGGCAAGAAGCCAACAGCAGGTCCCGGTGCCCGGGGAGGGCTGCTCCCACGGCGTGCGCTCCTGGCCCCGGCGCGGCGGCCGCAGCCCCGCTCCGCGCTTCCCAGCGGCGGCTCCGCGAACCCCCGCGCAGCGCCCGCCCCGCCGCCCGCTCGCCGGCGCTCTGCAACTGCTCGGCGCGGCCGCGGGGAGAGACGCTCCGCCGAAGTCCCACCCTCCCCGGCAATTCCCCTCCCCTCCTTCCCCTCCCATCCCTTTTTTTCCGCGCTGGGCGAAAAAGGGACACAGAGGGTAAAAAGGGGGTGCGTGCTCCCCTCCCTCTCCCCGCACGCCCCACCCGGGACTGCAGCTTCACCCGCGGATCCCACATTTCGCCCCCGACCTCCCTGTCCCTGCTTTTTTCCACGGGCCATGCTTCCTCCACCCTTTTTGCCCTGCCGAGGGATGCATGTTCGGGTCAAAATTCACCTTGCCCGTGGGAATTGCTCCAAAGTCCAGCAAGAGCCATTTGGGGGGAAGGGGGCAGCAGGGTACAAATCGTGGTCATAGACATCATCCGTTCTATCTCCCCCCGCCTCCTCCCCTCCCAAGGCCTGCACTTGGATACAGGGATTTCTTAGCACCTATATGCTAAAGGTGTGGAGAAAGGAGGTCATCAGTTGGGCTTTCTTTCTCTTAACCTGTGTCAGCCCATCTTGGTTAAGGGAGGGCTCCCTGACCCGGCAGAGCAGTATCCCTATATGCTAAAGGGGTGGAGGAGGGGGTCATCCTCAATTGTTTTCTTTCTCTTAATCCAGTGCCAGCCCTTCTTGGCTCGGGGGAGGGGGCTGCCTGCACTGGTCAGGCAATGCCCCTGTGCGCAGAAGGGTGTCATATGGAAGGGGTGAAGATTTCACCAGGCGAACTCCACCCTGCTTTCTGGGAAGGTATTTGAAGGGCAAAAAGGCAGCTTCAGTCTCACTGGGGTTATGGCAGGCATTCCCCAACTGAGCTCCTCTGCTGGTGTCACACGCGAAATTTCCTCATACGGGGTATATAGCAACAATATGCATGTGTCAACATATATAAATCTCTCTCCTTACAATGTCCTTCCAAGGACCTTGGGAGGTGGATGGAATGGAAGTCCAGACTGGAATATTCCTGGGGCTCATCACGGGCTAGAGGAAGGGGGGAAATACATCAAAGAAAGAAAAGGCCATATTATCATTAGAAAGCAGGTATTCCAGTGCTGTGCCACAGACGCCTACTGATACAGGCGAAGTGTTGGCTCTATAGAGGCACCTGCTGGCTGAGGGAAACACACAAAGCAAAAAAAAAAAAAAAAAAATTTGCTTTCTATAGTTCTTAGACCTGTTCTTCCCGTTGTTTATTTTTTTAAAAAAATTTGTGTCACTTCTTGGTGCAGCATGTAGGGATGTCACTCGGGACACATTGATCCTGGGGAAGGCTGGGAGATGACTGACAGATCTGTCTGAGCAAGGAGCAACTCCAGCTCCTGTCCAGCCCCTCCGCTGTCCCGGCAGTAGGATCACACTCAGCACCCCTGGTGCCCACGGCCTTCTTTCTGGGCAGCGGAGAAATCCAACCTAGTTGACAGCCTGGAGGTGAATATACTCCCTTTCCCCTCGAGGATCACTTTTCTACAGAGGAGTGGTGGGTGTTGTTCACATATTGCAAAAGTGACTTTTTTTTTTTTTTCTTTCTCTGTGTTATTTTTTAGCTAATTGTTGCAGAGAATTTCTGCAGAAACAAATATGCATCCAAAATAACCAGAGTTTCCTATATTCAGAATGCAATTGCCAAAAGGGTCCTCCAAGAGACAGAGATACTTCAGAACCCCACCATGGGAAAAAGAGAGAACATGTTACTAACTGAAGGTAAAGCCAAATTAAAGCTTCTGGAGGCAGGAACCACCTCCGACTCTGTCACAGCTCACTGTGAGGAGTTCTCTCCTCATGCCAGACCTCTGCACTTCATATCTGCAGGAAGCAGATAGGTCACTCACTACTTTTTTCTCTCTGTGATAGAAGGTCTTAGGTGCCTTTTCCCCTCCTTTCTGGGTGAGCGTTTTATGAATGAACGTAGCTTTACTGCAAATAACCTGTAATTTTAACACTTTTCTGAATGGATAAAATCTCGCCGGCCACCACACTGCTGAAAGTCCCACACAGAAATCTCACAGAAAAAATTAAATCCAAGAGTAGCAAGGGGGAGCCTTATCCCCTTAAAGCTACAATGTACTGTAAATAATGTACAGATCCCAGCTTCTAAAATTACCACTACAGGATTGCTCATCTCGTCTTATGTTTCATCTGAATCCTGTGATCTTCCCACCTGCCAACATCCTGTTACCAGGAGAGCAATGTATGTGAAATTTGTGCAAATGGTCATGTACTTGCCTGAATTCTGGCACCAGCAAGGACATTCATGTGCCTTCTGTGTTAATGTTACACTGTAATAAATACTGACATTGCTATAGAATCCACAGTGATTGTGCTAAGCACCGAAAAAGAAAATCAGTGTGTGTCCTGGCTACGCTTCTTTATTAGCCTTGTTATCTTTCCCATGTCAATGGCTCCTTAGACAGAAAGAAAGATGGCATCAACAGGCAGGATTTTAAATATGGAATACCTAAAAGAACGAGCTCCATGTTTAGGCACTTAAGGGAAGACATGTGATTTGCAAAGAGGCTGAATGGTGACTTACTTGGAGCTATGAGACTCTGAGAACTTTTAAGAACCTGACCACAATTTAGGACTTCATCTCGCAGATTGAATTCAGTGGAAACTTTGGCATTGACTTCAAAGGGCACAAGATCAAGCCCTTATTTAGGGTCTCAAAATACAAAATTAGGAGCCTAAATTTAGGCAACCCTTTTTTTAATACCTTGACCCATGTTAGCAATACCCTTACTTTAATCCCTATATTTGACCTGAAAACAGAGAAATGTTGGTAACTCTTCACTATCTCGCCTGAAAGAACCTGTGGCTGACAAGGGGGAAATCCAAGAAACACATTCTCCACACTTAGTTTATTTTTTCTGCCCCCTCTCAGATCCCCAAAATAACAGCTGGAGCAATGTTAGTGGAGGAGCTCAGGCCCACTTTGAAACTGGAACAGGAAATGTGAGAAATGTGGACGTTAAAAAACAAATGAAAGAAAACAATATTTTCTTAGAATTCTATCTTGTGGGCGATTCTGGGGGGAATCTGGATTTGGATAATCTAAATTAGGAGAGAAGTCAGGGAAACAAAGAGTGATTTTAAATACTTTAGTGCCAGAGCTATTTCTTAACACACAGCTCACTCTCTGATTTCAAATATAGTCCCTCAGCAGCACTGAGCCTGAAGTGAGGAAAATCAGCATCTTGATCCACCCTTCTAGCAGACACAGAAAAAAGGTCAGAATGGAATGAGCCATTGCAAGAAGCAGCCAGGTGAGCAGCTGCTAAATGTTCTAAGGTGTTGCAGGTGCTTCCTTCCCTGTAAGAAATCAGAGGGATACAAGATGCAATAACCAGGCTATGGGTGAGTCGGCTGCAGCATGATCCTAAGACAGTGAATCAATTAACCACACGATTCATAGTATTGTGATTATTTTTGTGTTAGTTGCACTAACAGGGAAGGGAGCAGCTGTAGGTATAACAAAAGGTTGCTCCTCTGAGATGCTTTGCCAACACTCCCTCTGCTGTGTTATAAATAAAATACATGCAGCGGGCACGGGCAGTGCGCTAGGCTGTATTTGCAAGCATTAGAGATGCCCATGCACCACCCACTGGCAGTTTCACTTGCCTCTGTCACTCAGGAACGTGTCCAAAGGTCTTCAGCTCCTGGAAAGAGAGAAAAACGATCACGAACACACAGTACCATCACTCAGTCTGTCACCGTGAGTTCATTTTGTGCCCTGGGTGTTTCTTTCTTGGTCAACAGTTGCAACAGGTTATAAGTTGCTCTCTTTTCCTTACTCTCCATCCATGTTTTCCTGTCTCTTACTGGGTCTTTGTATGATCCTTTTGCAGCAAGCAGCAGAGGCAGTGACATGCGAGTAGAGGTAACACAACAGGTCCCCTGCAATCAGCAGGATTGGTTTAGTATCTGTAGAGAGATCAAGAGACTGAAACAGCTTTTTCTCCTGCCGAAACTCCATGTGATGTCCGTGTAAGGATACAGACACCTTGACCCTGGCTTATACATTCCCAGCTAATAGAGCTGGTAGGAATATACACGCACGGTTATTGCAATAGTACTTCACCTTGCACTTACATCACAGTCCCTGGAGAAGCGTCTGATCGGGCACTTTATGCATTATATCATTTCCTGGAGGAGAGGATTCAGTTGGGTTCATTTGTTATCATTTGTCCTGGAGCTCTTATTTCACACTCGCAGAATAGGGAGTGGGTGTTATTCATGGCTATATGTCTGAGAACCAAAGGCTAATTTCAGAAAAGCGGTTCTGTTGTTTGAGGTTGATTGCTTTGTGTTTGTCCCAGATGCTGGACACATGTTGGTTGCTGAAGGAGGTATGACTTGGCCTCAGATTTCGACATTTTGTTGACTACCGAACAAAAATGAAACTAAAATCAAGCAGGCCTATCCGTCCCCTGCAAATCAAGTGGCCATTAGTAACATTGACTTGAACAATAAATAAACAAATCAGAATCGCATCAATGAGGGCCACAGAAGTTGGGCAGTCAGCACATGCAGCCTGCTGCAAAGACAAACAAATGGGTCAGAGGAACGCACAAAGCATCTATTCTGTTTCTGCTGCAGACTTCTTCTGAGTCAGGAGAAACCCTTCCTGCCTCCCTTCAGTAAATGTGGGGTTATTGTCCCACCACAGGTACTGTGCCAACAAGTGCTGACTCAGCCTCCTCTCACATCAGCATGGTGAGACTCAAATGCCCCTCTCCAATGAAAGAGGCAGATTCGGGAGTTATAACTTCCTTAGGCTGAAAAGCTAGGGAGCAGCTACTGGCCCTTTGTGATTCCCCATCCCAGGGTACCAGAGGGGTGTGAAAAGTATACGTGCCAAAACAACACCCCCGCCTCTTCCCCAGCAGTTCGTGTCTGAGGTAGGGAACATCCCCATCCCCAAACACCATTTCCCCACAGATGACTCTAGAAATCCTTGCACTGTTTCCTCCTCCCATCCCCTTTCCTGCAAGTAACTCCTCCCAGACTCATCTTCATGAATGACCCGGGGCTCGATCCCTTCAGGAAATCCTGCCCACTCAACCATGCAGTCTACAAACCCCAACCAAAGGATGCTCCAGTCAAATATACAATCAGATGCCAGTTAAATATTCCCATACTGAAACTAGATTATTATCTGCTGTGTAAATGACAAACCATACATACAGTTGTAAAGCTTCCATCTCAGAGGAGATGGCCTGCCTCTACACTCCGAAAATACACTTTTTTTTTTAATACCAGATTTCAACAAATTGCTTTGGATAAATTGAAATTTTATAACTCTTTTGAATCACAGTTTACAGAAGATAGTGTTTCCATTTCATCAGGACCTTAAGTAGGGCATATTGAATACAGTTCAGCAAGCAATTTCATGAAAGCACACTGTTGCTCAAAGCAGGGAAGCTTTCTTAAACTCCTTCTATCTCTGGACACTACAGATGCCCACACACCTTGGTAGCTGTCTGCCCAGAGCCACACCATCACACCCCAGAAAAGGCTGGACAATTCTCCAACTAATAAAAGATCAAAATAAGGGCAAATAGGCTGTTTCTCCACCTCTCAGTATCCTGGGGAAGTACTTCTCAGTCTGGAACAGAAATTCAGCCCATATATCATGTCTCAAGAACAAAACTCGAGAGCGTGCCTTCCTCACCCTTGGCCAAGCTCATCAGCCTCCTCCTTGCTAATTATAATTCCCCAAATTCCTTTTTCCTCTCAGCATTTCAGAACAAAGTTCTTAGGGCAAATCTTGGAGGGAGAAACTTTGGTCCAAACAGCTTCAGCTCGAAAAAACACTTCACTAGTGTCAGTTTTGAGAAAACTTCATTTACACCAGTAGGACAAAACATAGCCAAGGCTTAAGATGCTTGAGATGCCAGAAATGCTCCCTTTCTTACAAATATGATCTTCATAAAAACATCTACTTTTGAAGAAGATTGGCAAAATCTGAATTGGGTAATAGTTTTTTTTTATGTCACCAATTCACAGAAAGGTCAATAGTAAAGGCCCAGATGACTTAAAACAAAAACCACAGGAACAGCTACTCATACGACTGCCATCCATCAACAAAATTGAAGTTCAAACATATGATCAGTTTCATCATATCCAGCTTATTTTATGCTCATCTAAAAAGAAGTGTTTTTTTCTGGAACTAAGCGAATAAGCTTAGCTTCTGACATATATAATTTGATAGAGAAGTTGCTTTTCAATATTGTCAGTATTCCCATATATATATATTAACGCTTCCAAAGGATCACGGACACAGGAAGGAATGTGAGTTTGCAAATCCTCAGTAAATCTAGCATATTATCTCTGTCCTGGTAGCAAAAAATACAGTGCAGCTTTACTCCATCCAGTTCCTGGACTTTTCATGAGAGTTACATGGTGGGTGGGCTAGCATCTTATCTTCTCACATCTTAACCATTTGTATTATGTTGCAGGGTAGCACAGGACCATCAGGTCAGTGCTCCAAAACTGCACGGGACAGTGCTCTATTACCATTACAAGGTGAGGCAGCAGCACTTAGAAAGCAGCTTGCTTTCCTAGCAAAGGAAAATACACAATCCTTGCTCAAAAAAAAAAAAAAAGAAATTGTTATGAGCTAACTAGCAGTTTGTTTACCCTGAAAGTTATCCATAACACAACTCTTACAGCGATGCATTTATACCTGGATAGCCCATGCCCAGCGCCAACCAGTTTGCAAATGCAAGAGAAGCAGGTTGAGTTGAAATAAAGCTTCCTTCACACTTTACAAATAACAGCATGCCATTTTTTTCCATCTTCCTTTCTCATTTCAGAAGCCTCAAAACACCCTCTCTTCCCTCGGCTAAGTGCTTAAGCCACTTTATCTTTTAATGCTCGTAACTCTGAAGCTTGGATGGCAAAGAGCCCGTCCTGCCCATTCAAAACATCTTTATGCCACAGCTGGACCTGCATGCCATTATTTTTTGGCGAGTTGACTCATACGTCTCCCAGTTGTCCTGCGCAGTGCTGTGCTGGAACCCGAGGACATGCCTGACATCAGGACAAGACAGTTGTTCTCTGAGGCAACATCCCTTGCTTCGCTCAACATCAGCCCAGTTAGGTGAAATAGCATGAGCTGAATCCCGTTTTCAAAGAAAATGATTACACAACCCAGTGCTATCTGTGAAAACAAACAATTAAGCAAACAAAGTCAGGCAGCAAATTCAACACAAGAGTAAGTGTGCTTCATGTAGCTCCATGCCTGGCTGGCTTAGACCTGGCTCTGGAGATCGCCAGTCCTGTCTCTGACACTTCTGCTTGCTCTCCCCTTGCACACTGGCACATTTCACTGTATTTCACTTGGGGAGTGTGCTTTGATCCTCTGTGGTTCTGGCGTACTCAGCCAGAGGGACCCTGCAGTGGTGAATGGCTCCAGCTGCAAAGCTCTGCTGAAACAGGGGCCTGTGATTTAGCCAGCATTTTCTGTTTCAAAAGACGGTGGATTTGCAGCCTTTGAAGGGCAGAGGTGACTTCCTGAACAGGAATACTTACTCATCCTATACTTCAATTCTTTCATTGATTAACACCTCTGCTGTGCCTGTGCCCATGTTCTTGCCCTGCCCAGGGCTAAGAAGATGTCTGGGACACGAGGCTCGGTTGGGCAAAGAGTGCACAGCGAGGAGATGGAGCAGTGGCTGCGAGAGGAGGCACTGATGGTGGGTCTGTAGCCCTTCATCCAAGGGACCAAGGTTTCATGGGAAGAGGACAACCCATCTTTTCACAATGTAACAGCACTTCTGACACATTCAAGACATTGAGATTCTCAAGGGCTACCGCCTCAGAGAAGGAAGTGGTTGCCAAGGCAGTTGTCTTGTTTAACAACATACATCCTTGACCCAGATGCAGACCATATGCAGACTGCCCTCACTGCTGGACAGCATCCTGTGGTGCAGAGAGCTGAGGCTGGTGGCTGGAGGCACATGCCAGGCTTCGGTCAAAAGCGCTTGCCTTTCATTTTGCTCTGGACTGAGCAATGGGAATGGAGGAGCTGCATGAGCCATAACTGATTTCATCTTGTCGAATGTCTGGCGTACGCGAATGGGTCCAGACTTATTAAGTAGCTGCTGAGGTTGCCTGGACCAGCTGTGTTTTTCTCTGACAACATGCACGTGTGCTTCAGAGAGCAGCTATCAGATGGGCTGCCAACTGTCCCAGGTCTGCAGCTCATCCTGGAAGGCGGAGAGCTGGGAGAATCATGCTGACACTTCTTACCTGGCATCCCACTTGCACATATCCAGCCACCTTGGAGAACGAAGGTCTCTGATGGGGTCACCACTGAGGCAGGCCCCCAAGCAGGAGCAATCTCCTCACCAGACATAGCCAGATAGAAGAAACCAGACAAGAATCAGGATGTGGGCCCCACAAAGGTCCCTGCACTGTGCTGGAGAACAGTTAGCCAGAGGCACCCAAGCCCACATCTGAAGGCTGCCAGCGCAGCAACTCTGTGCAATCTTACAGAAGACGGCCTGTGCTCTGCCATTGCAGACACCTTGGGGACAATCACCTTCTGCCAAACAGGAAAAAAATTATCCAGGGTCATTTATTGCTGGCTGCTCCTGCCCCAAAGGCACTAAAGCGTGTGCAAATCCAAAGCACTGCAGGATTAAGAAGAGCAAAACAGCCAGTTCAGTCCCAGGAGATTCTGACTTGTGAATCTTTCACTCCGAGCAGCGCTAGTAAGCGCTTGGACTAATGTGAGAGGGATCCCACAACAGCTAAAACATATCTGCAGGCAGAACAGAGGCAGAGTGGGGTAGGAGGGGTCAGGGTGGATCTTCCAAAATACCTTCCTTTGGTGGAAACTCATTCCCTATTGGTATTTTGTGCTAGAGGAAGACTACTAACCGCCAAACTAAAAATGAATTATTGATTAGTTAAGAGTCAAACGAGCATGACTCAATGTGATTTGCTACAGGCAAACAGAATAAAGTCCAACCTGCTAATGTGCAAACTTGGAATTTAAAAGGGCCAGTTTTCAAAGCTGAAAGCAATTCAGCTTCGAGCTAAATCAGTTGCGAGAGAAACGCAAACAGAAGAAAAGAAACAGTTGGGAAATCGAATATTTTTATTCATGCTGAAATATCACAGTTGAGAAAGAAGGCTGGTTTGAAGGAAAAATAAAGCAGTCGCAAAAATTAAGTACGTAGATGCTGCTCTTTGTATAGATTCGTAGATATGAGGAGAGAAGAGAGGAGATAATTGTAATGATAATTAATGTGACTGATAATTAAATTGATTGAAACTGTAGAAAATTGATAGGGGGAGCAAAAAGACAGGAAGACATTTTTGAA
Source organism: Tapera naevia (assembly GCA_033556795.1). Lineage (NCBI taxonomy): Eukaryota > Metazoa > Chordata > Aves > Cuculiformes > Neomorphidae > Tapera > Tapera naevia. Next base: position 10,889,715 of record JAUMJJ010000246.1, on the reverse strand, counting down.
CAGTAGTTTTAAGGGCAGTAAAACAGCTTTTCTAAGCAGCGTCAAAACAAAGGATATCATAAAACAATTCAGGTCCATTTCTACATAGCAATAGTGGTGAAATAATCACCCAATAATGATACAGAGAACAGATGTAGCCAACAAATATGACAGCTGTAGACTTTGGACAGTGACGACACATATTTCCTTCCTAATAGGGACTACAGAGATTTTATAAAATTTAACAGAAGTGTAAGAATTGACTACACATAAAAAAAACCTCCCTGCAAAGCACTTAAAGAGCTATCAGAAAAAGACTCTGAGTGGCTTTGATAAGTTTTGGAAAACAGGTTTCATAGGCCTAAAAACAAAATGGCATTGTACGATTACAATGAATATATAAAGAAGGTTTAGTGGCACTGCAGCAAGATGCGCAGAGAGCTGGTCAAGCCTCCATTCCTGAGCTTTTTAATTAGTAAGAATGAATTAAAGGAGATAGCATAATTCACATCAGTGAGCCTAGATTTGTAGAAAATTGATCTAATTAGAATAACAACAGCTTTTACAAATGTGATTATGAGTTTGCTTGACAGGGTAACAAGTTTGATGTAATTTACTTGGACTTCTTCAGGCTGTTTTAGTTCACGCCACAGAATGATACAAAATAGGCTTGGGTCTTAGTAAATGGATTAAAAACTGGTGAACTAGTGAGTCTGAGGAAGTGAAGAGTCACCATTTGGCAGGTGGTGCTTTTGGCCCAGCTTCTTCAAATCCAACTCAGAAAGATATATGAAATCGTTTCTATTGAAGTCTGAAGATGGCACAAAAAGGGAACTATTAAGTAATGAAGTGGTTATGTTTTTGGTGTGGAACAATACAGATTGCCTGGACTCATGCAAACTCGATGCATTTAAATGCAGGGAAGTATGACTTATAGATAGCTATGGAAGAAAGCAGGAGACCTCCTACCAAAAGGGAATTTCTTCCCAAGCAAGCCAGAAATCTGGAGGGGTCTTGGAGGTCATGGATATATCTGCTGGAGTGAAATATGGTGTCAAGGATAACAACATCCTGGGCTGCAAAACAGGAAATATTAAAAAGGAAAAGGAGGTTGCAATATCCCAGCCATTAGCACCAAGACTACCGCTGCTTGGATCACTGTATGGGTGGGGAGGAGTTGGGAGGGTGCTAAGAAGAGCCAGAGGATGACTGCAGGATGGGAAAAGATGCCATGGAGTAGAGCTGCCAGGACACAGCCTGTTGACTGGATGAAAGAGAGGGTCATGGGTGATTTGGTCATGGCGTACAGGAGTCTTACACTGGCAATAGCAATGCAATAACAAATTGCCCTCTTTGATTTAGCAGTTACACATGCAAAAAGAGCCAATGAGGGGAAATGATGCAAGGCAATCTTGGAGATCAGAAAAGAGGCAAAAATACAACTGGGGAAAATTCCAAGAAGCTCTGGCAGATTTTTAAAAACTCTTCCAGTAATTTATTTTCTAGAAAAGAATCTTAATGTTTCTCCTTAATACAAACAGAAACGAATTCAGGAAAGTCCTTTGTCCAGTGTTATACAGGTCAGGTGAGATGGTCACCACAGTGCCTTCTGCCCTATGTTCCCAAATCTCCAAACGTCGATGGATTTCACGGGTATATGTGTTGCTTGCCCTCATTGCTATAGGGATTCACACCTTCCTTCTGGTTAGTCAGAGCTCTCTCTCTGCTTCAAGTAGCGATTCCCTTCCTGACAGCCTCTTTTCCTTCTTCATCTCTGTAGGCACAAGAAGAAGTCAGCTTCATCACCTTCCCTCCTGCTTTCCTCAAGATTCGAATGCTCACAGGCCTCCCCTCACTCCCCACAGCTCCATTCCTGTCCCAGTGTGTCCAATCTCCACGCTCCTCCAGCCCTGCTCCTGCTGTTAAATCCCAAGAGATGTCTCTGGAGAAAAACCCTACAGATGTACCGAAAGATTCCCTTGCCTCCCTGTTCGGCTCCAGATAGCAGCTCTGCAACTGCCTCAGACTTGAGTCACAGGCAAAATTTTGGGCATCTAAAAGCAACTTTTGACCAAGTAAGGCAACTCTAATGATGAACGAGTTACCCAGATGGTACCCCAGGTTTGCGGTAGAGCAGTGAAAAGATCCAGAGTAGAATCCCATTCCTCGCAGTAGCATTCAAACCCTTGGACCATGCTTAGTGGGTTGGTCAGGTTTTTCCCTGGCGGCAAAGCGACTCAGTTTTGGTGCTGCCCACACTCCCCCCTGCTGGTGACACCGGCGCCCCGTCCTCGGTACAAAGCTGGCCCATCCCTGGCTGCGTCAGTTTTCTGGCTACTTCAAATTCTGGAGGTAAGACAGAAAAAAAGATCAAGATGCCATCTGGTCCCATGCCTGGAGGTGCACAAATATCTCTCACCCGTGTGTTTTTACAGAGCATGAATTTCAGCCTGGAGGAGGGGAGCAATGAGGAATGCCTCTTCTTTTCAGCTGATGCTAGCAAGAAAACAAAGCCTGTGTAAACACAGTCACCCAAGCCAAGGAAGTCTCTCCCTCTAAACGCCACTGTAGGAAAGACTCAACAGCATCAAAGAGCGACAGAGGGCCGTTGGGCAAGCATGTGAACAGGAATGCCATTAACTTGAATGTTACCTCACACTTCCCATGACTCATAGCTGGAAGTGGAAGCACAATCCCATTACCTGCACCCTCTGACAGTACGGTCATAACCCCAGCAGAAATAGATTGCTAAAAATTAACTTATTAGTATTGTTGTTGTTGTTATTATTACTAAGAAGCCAGATAGGGGAGTACTTACTCAAAGGCATGGCCTGTCCCCTCCTGCTAGTCACCCTCTGAAGGCAGGATTTTTCTGCTGAAGATAGGGATTAAGGAGAAAAATGAGTGAAGATTTCCGTTTCAGAGATAGCTGGTAATAATTAACATGCGGCTAATGGAGGGGCATGTTAGCTGGGCTTTATAGGGAATGTATTCTAGCTGCAAAAAGATGGAAAAATTCCAGAGTGAAATGCAACCGGCCTTGCACCTCATATTTCTTGTGCTCCCCAGATCCCATCAGGCCATTAGAAGTTCTGACCCTGACCATGCTGAAACTGCACTGAGCACTTTCTTTGTGTGTGGAGGACTTAGGGACAAGGCTGCTAAACCCCAAAGAAGAAAACCAGGATTATATTCCTATTGGAGAGAGGTGAGTCTCAAGAAACCCATGGCATATCTCCATCTCTCCAGCAATATCTGCCAAAATAACCCCGTGACCTTTGGTTGGATCTCCCTTTTCAATGTAACCTACTCCCTCGTTTTGAAGAAGTCAGTTCATTGGTGAAAATACGGTCCAGGCTTTCATATAAAAGGATCCTGCTATGCCTACCAACACAACAGAACAGCTTATGGTCTGGTCTGTGGGCTGCACACCACCACCAAAGCACTCTGAATAAAATTGTAATTGAGCACAGACCTTGTTGTAACAAGGACAGCAGGGCCCTGTTGGTGATAAGTTAAATTTTTGGTATATCTCTGGCCTATCTTGCAAGGAATCCAGCACTGATTTCCTTTGTGGTAGGACACTTCTACCACTGCTAGCACATACGACACTACCAGTTTTCAAGCAGGGAAGAGAAGACCATATTCTCCCAATAACTAGGATTAGACACATTTATATACAAAGAGTAAAAAATGCCATCAGTTTGTGCTATCATTGTTTACTATTGCATTTGTAGCAGGAATAGCTCAAGATAGTGTAAGAAAAATAGTTGAAGTCATACAAACATATAGATTCTGGGGTATTTATGGGACAAGATAGCACAGTGAGGAAGGACAGATAAGGTGGTATAGGAAAAAAAGAAAATGAGACATTTTGCGTAGGGCAGTTGAGAGACTGAGGAAGACCCAAGTTTGAATGAGGAACTTTAAACATCAGATCATCTTCAAATAACATTCGTGGGTTTAATCTCGTTTGGAAACACAGAAGCAGCATAAACAGAGGGAGGGAAAAAACCCACACTGAAATCTTAATTCACGTTAATATCATATACGAAAGAAAATATCTCTCCATGTAATTTCTTGCAGCTCTGTACAGGCAAAGACTCACATGGGAAAGGGAAGTGAAAGACCATTAGTAATTACAAAACCCAATCTCCTGTGATTACCAGCCAACCTTTAAACAAAAAGTTTTCACAAATTGCCAACCGTAACTGTAATTCTATTGTCTTTGTTCCTGGGTCCCTCGTTTCACAGTTACAAGACCACTCATGCAGAACATCAGGTTATAATTCTGATAGCTAGAGCAGACAAAGAGAAAGTCCATCAGGGAAAGATAAATATTGTTCTATAAAGATCATCAACCAAATCAACTCAGATTCCAGAAGATAAGAATCGTTAATAATTTCCTGCTCCAAGTGGTCAGCCCTGGCCTCTCCTGCAACCTCATGTTCCCATGAAGATAATATTTTTGAATAATAATTTTTTTTTAAAATTACCCCAAACTAAAGCAGATGTCCCTTGAGTAAAACTTCTGTCCCTGATTTAGCAAATGTTGGCTTTAGGCCATTGCACTTCTTTCTTCTCTAGTGGGTTGTGTGGTTCATTTGGAGAAACACAGCTAAATATGAAATGTTCAAGTACTTTTTAAAGCAAAACACAGTTTATATCCACCTCCAAAAGCATTCCAGTAAGTAAAAGCTACCTGTTCATCTCACCAAACTCTTTCAGCTGTTCCTGGTGAACAAAATAACAATAAGTTAATTTTGAAGTTAATTCTGTCATTTAAAGGCTGATGAAACACTTTGATTGCAATTATGCAGAATCTCTCTCTGGGATTGTTATCTACTGGTGGACTCCAGTGTGTTCAGACTCTCACACACTCCAATAGCTGAAAGTTTATAACCCTGGTGTTATTTTCAAGCATTTCCAAGATGATTTTAGTTTGGTGATACATTCTCTTCAGTTATAGAAAACATTTTGCAGGAGCTGCTCTCTGGCTCTTCTGGCTCTGAAACATCCCCACAGCAGAGCAGCTGCAGAAGTGATTTGCCTCATAAGAAGAACTGTAAACTGTCTACATCCCAGGACAGGGAAAACAGGACCAATCGTTACTAGAACAGCATCATATCATGGTCTGCAAAATATCTGTAGCCATGACCACTCCCTACAGCAAAGCTGAGCTCCCTGCGCCTGTCTGGTGTTGCTTATTCTCGAAACTCCCACTCAGGGCTTTTCCCTCTGTGCTAGCCCCACAGGAGCCATCCAGTTATGAGAGTGAAAACCGGTTCTCCTTGCCAGAAATGTGACGTGTTGCTTATTGCCATGCACCAGAAAGAACAAGCTTTGGGAGCCAGATCCAAGGGGCGGGCTTGCGTGGTGGGCATTGGAGGTCAGTAAGTTATCGCTTTATTTGTAAACATGAGAAAATTTCATCTGGAGTCAATAAAAACACACCATCCCATGGGCCCATTTTCCCGAGTCAAAAGCAATAAATTCAAAGAGCTCATCCTTATAGAGAAGGGAAATTGGCAAAGAAGAGCAGCATAATAATATGTTACATTGTATATCCACAGGCTCTTTGATCCCTGGATATTTACAAATATTAATGAGTCATGCTTCTCAAGTACCTTTTTGGAAGGTATCATTAGACCATTTTCCAGATGGGGAAACCCATGGGAGAGAGAAGTGATCCTTCCATAGCCACACAGAGCGTCTATGACACAGCCAAAAGCAGAAACCAGATATTCTTGCTTCCAGTCCTTTGTTTTTAATTATAGCAACATTCTTCCTCTCATATTTTATGTTGTATTTTATAACAATTCATACATGAACAAACCAAAGTAGGACATTTCTTGCTGGTTTACTTTCCACCAGTCACACTGATATTTTACTCCTTAAACTAAATGAATTTTAACGTACTCCATTACAGCAGAAAACTAAATAGTAAATATGCACTGTAGTCACAAAAGAGAGCCTTCCTCACACAAAATAGTAATTGCCTTTACAAGCAAACAACAGTATGCTGAGAATTCAAGAACAGGTGCATCTTTAATGTTTGGGAGGGAAATTCTAAGAGAAGAAATACACATCAATACGTATGAGTGAATACCAAATAATGTGTGTTGTGTTGTTGTGCTGTCTTGGTCAAGTTCAGCAACTTTGCATCTATGATATCTTAAGAGATCAAATTTAAAGAGGCTGAAATCAATGTAGCTTGGTTTGATGGAAGACCAGAGGCAGAAAAGAAAGAAATGAAAATATTGTGAGATATTCTCAAGTATGTGAGAAAGCAGATATCTAGAGGCTCTTCTATTCTGAGGGAGACAATAAAAGAAACAGTCTCTTTGGGGACACAGCATCTAGCACAGATTTTTCGTTCCTGTTGTGGATACAGCAGGATGGTTGTCACTGGGTGACTTAACCTATAGTGGCTTTGCTTTCCTCTAGAACACCATTTTCCCTTTCCTTTCCTTTCCTTTCGACTTTCCTTTCCTTTCCTTTCCTTTCCTTTCCTTTCCTTTCCTTTCCTTTCCTTTCCTTTCCTTTCCTTTCCTTTCCTTTCCTTTCCTTTCCTTTCCTTTCCTTTCCTTTCCTTTCCTTTCCTTTCCTTTCCTTTCCTTTCCTTTCCTTTCCTTTCCTTTCCTTTCCTTTCCTTTCCTTTCCTTTCCTTTCCTTTCCTTTCCTTTCCTTTCCTTTCCTTTCCTTTCCTTTCCCTTTCCTTTCCTTTCCTTTCCTTTCCTTTCCTTTCCTTTCCTTTCCTTTCCTTTCCTTTCCTTTCCTTTCCCTTTCCTTTCCTTTCCTTTCCTTTCCTTTCCTTTCCTTTCCTTTCCTTCCTTTCCTTTCCTTTCCTTTCCTTTCCTTTCTTTCCTTTCCTTTCCTTTCCTTTCCTTTCCTTTCCTTTCCTTTCCTTTCCTTTCCTTTCCTTTCCTTTCCTTTCCTTTCCTTTCCTTTCCTTTCCTTTCCTTTCCTTTCCTTTTCCTTTCCTTCCTTCCTTCCCTTCCCTTCCCTTCCCTTCCCTTCCCTTCCCTTCCCTTCCTTCCCTTCCCTTCCCTTCCCTTCCCTTCCCTTCCCTTCCCTTCCCTTCCCTTCCCTTCCCTTCCCTTCCCTTCCCTTCCCTTCCCTTCCCTTCCCTTCCCTTCCCTTCCCTCCCCTCCCCCTCCCATCCCCTCCCCTTCCCTTCCCTTTCCCTACCCCTTTCCCTTCCCCTTTCCCCTTTCCCCTTTCCCCTTCCCCTTCCCCTTCCCCTTCCCCTTCCCCTTCCCCTTCCCCTTCCCCTTCCCCTTCCCCTTCCCCTTCCCCTTCCCCTTCCCCTTCCCCTTCCCCTTCCCCTTCCCCTTCCCCTTCCCCTTCCCCTTCCCCTTCCCCTTCCCCTTCCCCTTCCTCTTTCCTCTCCTTTCCTCTCCTTTTTTTATTTTGCTTTTCCTTTTTTTTCTTATCTCTTTTTGTTTCTTTTTTTTTTTTTTGTACAACATCCAGATCCTTTGCATATAACAGCAAATACTTTAAAGCCAGAACCCTATCATTGAGTACTGGGCCAGTACTTAGTAGCTTTTTCCTACAGACCATATCAAAACATGCAGATCCTCCTGTCTCCTCCCTCAGAAATCTATAAATTCTTCCCACTAAATCTATAGATAAGGGGGCAAACCAGGCCCTCTCCACTGATTCTGTTCCTTGCCGTTCCTGAAGTGGTGTGGGAATTTGATCACTTTTTCATTTTTTTCCCTAGCTTTCTCTTCAGCCTCACCCTTCTCTGCTCTCACCCTTGATTTAGCTGTTTGTCCTTTCACAAGAACTAAGTAGTTGCTCTGCGTTTTACCAGAGGACGTTTTGCTGGTGGGATAAACCTGTCCAGATGTTGGCATTTACATCAGAGCTAGACGACTAGACTTACTTTAACAGTCAGCAGAGGGAAACAGGCATTCTGGGGCATGGGTAATCTCATTTTAAGGTAGATTTTGAAAAGCGCTCAATTGAACCAGGTCCTGGAAGTGCCTGTCTCTCTCCATTGGTTATAAAGATTGCTCAAACAGACATTAAAAGTTAGGGTGAGATTAAAGTGCATGGTCCTCAAATTGCCCAATACAGAGGCACTTTGATAGTCACCAGGCTTGGGGTCTTTTGTAGTGCATGAATTAGTATCTATGCTTGTGCTTTTCATGCTGTGATCAAATAGTAATAAAAAATAAGCAAGAGAATTGTCTGGGAGTGGTATCTGCTCACAACTAAGCTTGAGCGTCAGCCTCAAACCCAACAACTTCAAGTATTTCTGCTGTCATCAGTGGATTTAGATTGTCCTGCTTCAGCAAGAGGAAGAATGGCTCCTCAGCGAACTTCATTTGAGGGAAGAGCTGCTTGTCTGGTGTCACTCAGCAGATGCCAATAAGACACAGTCTTCCATAATGGTAGCTCATGTTTCCCCAACGTAATGGGAGGCAAGACACTTTATCATTTCTGAATTTATATCCAGAAGGTGTATCAACTCAGTCGCCTTCATTAGCACAGTTTGGAGCTTGTCACCAGTGATACCTCATCTTTACCAGCTCATGACAGGAGGCCACACTTAGACCCCCTCCAAATCACTTTCCTTGATGTTGATGCAACCCTAGACAGTCCAGCAACCCTAGACATCAGGCTTTTAATCAAGCATGTAATTACATAGTATTCTCATATTTAGACACTCAAATAATTGTAGTGTTAGTATTATGACAGGTGGTAGAATTAAACTCAAAAGTTTTGCCACCCCCCTCCCCAAACCAACCATCTCTTCTTGTTCCTCACACTAGAAGATAACCGACAACCACTTGTTCAGATTCCTGTTTTTTTCCTTCCATTATTAGCAGGACTGACCTTCGTTTTATCCATATTCCTTTTCAAATTCAGCCACATTTGTACAATTTTGGCAACTCAACAAGATTATTAAAGACATCAATATCATAACTGAAAAGCCTGGTTTGTTGTGAGGACTCTCATTGCCCAGAAGACAATTTTCCAAAGATGTCTGAGAAAAGAGGAAAGGGTTTTGTGAACTTGCTCTAAACTACCTTCCTAATCACTTGGAAGTGTCTGGGAGATTTTGCACCCATCGGTTCCGCTTGAGCCAAAGGCCTAGTGGAGTTCAAAAAGTCATCCACAAAACTAGTTTTTCTTCTTTAAGTAATTTCCAAGTATTCCCTCTTTGCATTATGGACTAAGATTGTTTTTATCAGTTTTCTTTTACTTGTTGTCTAGGAACACTTATTGGCAGTGGTGTCTTTGTTTCTTAGAAGTTCATAATCTCTCAACATCTGTTTCTCCCATGATGTCACTGCTCTCACTTTTGCCTCTTCATTATTTCCACAGAAATCAATCAGAATTGGATGCTTCAAATGTCTGACCTCCAGGAGAAATTAAAAAACAGAACAGAAAGGATATGAAGAAGATAATGGGAATCAAAATCAGGGAAAAGCAGCTGCTTAAAGTCTCTGATTGCCTCTAAACATGACCATTCTTCTAAATTTCTGTATTATGATATCATCTCTTAAGAATGTTTTAAAGTTGACCTCAAAGAAAAGATGATTGAATGTATAGATTTTAAAAAGTAGATACTTAATAATGATTTCATAATGTTTTCAAAAACATTTCTCTTCATTCTCATATTCACCCTCCTATAACCTGAATATCGAGATGGTGTGAAAATTACTGACAGTTCTTACATCATTAGAAAACAAAGAATAGCATGTAGGTGTTTTAAATTCAAGAATTCGTTTCTTTTTCTTTTTCTTTATATTAGTGCCTAATAAACATAGGAACAATCATTAGCAATAACTTTCTGAATTTAGACGTGAGACATGTGCTTGTTCTGAAACATCAAAATCAAGGAAGACCCAAATGCAAAAACTTTGTTGTTTCTAGCTAAGAAACAAGCAAACTACTCCTTCTTCTCATTTTTATTTCTTGTTCTTATCACGCTATGTCAACAAACAAACAAGGCAATAAATCCAGTTGTATTCTGACTTGGCAGGGCACCTGTAGCATGTGTTCACTCTTACATAAAACAGAGCTTTTTAGCTGGATTTTATTACTCTCTCCAGTATCAAGGTGCCCACAACGTTCCAGCCAGGAGATCTCAGCTGCTCTTGTATTGTAACGATGCCAGAAATACCACTGCAAAAAGGAAGGCTTCCTTTCCATACACTAGAAATAATATTTTCCACAGATTCCCCAGCTTGCACAGGTTAGCGTGACCACAGGCATCTTCCTCAGCCCCCTGGAGTGTCGATCATGATGAAAGCATTTGAAAGCACTTCGTATACCAAACTTCCTGGAACCAACGGGAGGGCTCAGTGTGGCGTTTTGCAATCTGAGCATCCATCTAAGCTGCCGTGTTCCTCATGAAATCCCAGCGCTGCGTATGCTGCATATCTGTGCTAGCAATTACTGCAAAGGGGTGCAGCTGAGCCTCATCTTAACACAGCTGAAGCTCAATAACTGCCAAGAACAAAGTGTGTTCCGCACTGTTTTAAGTATGGTTCATCTTCATATGCAGGAGCGATCCTTGTTCTCATTACCTCTCTTGACTGCCAGAGTCTTTGAGGCAAGCGACTCATCTTCTTTGCACACAGTGTAAACTACTCGACTCAGTTTGGAACCTCATTTAACAAGAAACTATCCCCTCTAGACAGTTGTCTGGCATCACTGGAGGATTTTGTACATCCCAAAGCATATATGCATATGTGTCCATCCAATAATCTCCACGAGGAACTTTTCTTCTTTACTTGATAATAGAGACATCTCTCATTGTACCTCTGGTTTCATCTTCAGATTGTTTGATAGGTCTTTGATTTTATCCTTTCAGCTCCCGAGGAGGAGACCCATTTTCTCTACATCTCACACTTGGGAATGGAGAAGAATGCATACAAAGTTTTTACCTAAATGATGTGACTGTCTCATTAGTAGCACACCTACCTTTGTGCAGCATGATGAAGAAGTTGTTCTGAAGAGATGATTATTTCTTTTTTTTTTAGTGAGAGAGAGTGAGGTTGTGGTAGAACAATCTTTGTGCTTAGTGTTTGGTTAGTGTAAGACAAGCAAAGGAAAAGGAGGGCTTATGATCCCTGGATAATGATATTTGGATTCATCCCAGAAAGTGGATTAGTAAATTGATCATTGTAAACATATGAAGGGATGAGGACTGCATTACTACATAGCCACCATACACCCTCCAGGTGGCCCTTCCCAGGAGTCCAAGTTCCCCTTGTACAATTTCAAGCAAGATGCCTATCTGTGCTGCCCTCTTCCTCAAACGTGTGAGTGGAACTGATCCTTTTTGGTAGTTAAGGATGAGCGCACTTCTTCTGAGGACTGAATCAAATGGGGCCTCAGTAACATCCAGTTGCATCATCTGTTTTCACATACACATACTCAGCCTCCTCTCCCCGACTTCCTCTGTCCCTCATCCTTAGTTTCAGCTGCTCTTCCTCTCATCAGTTACTCTCCATATCTCACTTTACCCCACAATACTCTCCATCCATCTCTTACCATTTCCCCTCACATTCCCCTGCCATACCAGACTTAAAAGTTTAGGGCACAGATTTTCCCTCATGTGTGTGAACAACAGTGGGTGGAGTGGCTGCTGAAATCTTACTGGATCTGCAATATAGGCAGTGGGATCTGCAGGCATTTAAAAAAAATATCTTGAGGAAAATCCTGAAGCCAAGCAAAGGTGTCAGGATTTTGCTCAGAAGGCCAATAGATTTTTGTACCTGAGAAAATGAACCCCTGGCACTAAAGAAGATAAGCAGGAGATGTTGAAAGTTAGGCTCCTTGCTTAGAAGTGCTTCATACTAATCCTTGCCTCTGACTTTGTGGGTAACCTAGAGGGAGACTGTTAATTTGCTTCTAGATGATGAGACTTCAGGAGGAGGAACAAAAGTGACCTCTGAGGTCTTGTTTCTTTGCTTCACCTAGCCTGGTGATGACTACTTCATTCATAACTGCACTGACCCAAGTGTCTGTCTCATCAAAAAAACTATAGTTCAGCACCTATTCTGGGAAATACAGATGGGAGTGAAGAAAAGGAGAGGGGAGACCCGTTTCCATGGTTTCAAGATCTTTCTTTCTCAGTGTTGCTTCCCTCCTCTTCAGCAGTTAATTTCCCCAGTTTTGGCGCTCATTCCCAGCCCTGCCTCCTCCCCAAGACACCTTGAACAGCAGGATCTTTCACACTTTGGCAAGTCGTTTGCTGAGGGACATGGGCAGGGAAGCAAGCAGTCTGCTGCGGCCTGTGTCAGAGCAGGCTCTGCTGCATGTTGTACCCCATCTTTTATTGAGTTTTCAGCCTCACTGTGGCTTCATCCTTCTTTCAACATACCCCTCACACAAATGAGACTGAGCTGCATGTCTGCCTTGGCTGCCCTGAACCATGGGGGATGTAATACCTCTGGAGTAAGTGACAGCCTTCATCTCTCCTCCCTCTTTCTCCGGGGCAGGAGGCTTTTTACTGCCCCACTATTTCCCTCTCTTAGCCTCACCAAAGGCATGCCCCAGCAATGCTAGCTTTTCAAGGACAGAAGCCCTTAACGGTTGCATCTAAATAGGTCCTTCTGGTGGCATGTCAGATGTCCTCCTAGAGGGGACTGACTACACCCCACTGCATTGCCCTCCATCCCGTGGCAAAGCTTCCTGGCATCGTCCTCCCAGCTCCCTCGCTCTTTCTCCCCAGACCCCTTTCCCAGCAGATTCTCCGAACAGACCAGAGCCAGGCTTCCCCCCAGAGTCTCTGTAAAGGAAAAGAGTCAATTCAGAGAAATCTTTTGTATCATCCTGAGCCCAGGCTGAATTTTCCTGGGAACACCTCCGCCTGTTTTTTCTAGGAAGGAATGAATGTAGAAAAGCTTAGAGCTGGGATCATGGCTACAAGTCCAAACACAAGAAAAGGGAAAGAGGGACTGAAAAGCTAGCTACCCTAACATTAAAATATGAAAAGGATTAAGTTTATCTTCTTCTTAGGAAACAGGGAAATGGCAGTGTAAGGGGCCTACAGTTGGACAAGTTTTGTTTGCAGGATAAGTGGCTTTTATTCCTGGTGAGCAGAACTAAGCCGTGTTTACAAATAATGCTGACAATCCAGCCCTGACTATGCTCCAAAAATGCAGCGTCCCTACTCCTGGATTGCCTCAGTATTGCATCCCTAGAGGCAGGGAGAAGCAATAAATCAGAGTAACAATCCAAAACATGACACAACTTTTGAACAATATATTTTAGTGCCTTGTGGTACGTAGAGAGCTTCTCTCCCCACATCCCACTGGCAATTGCTTTGGTAACAAAAATATTATTGTCTGCACTGTGATGGACAATAAAGACCCCTCAGGCTCATTGTTTTACAGTCAGGATTTAGCCCAAGTGTCCTTACCACGCCTCTGCTTCTAAATGCTGTGATTCAGTAACTTGGCTGTGGGCTGGAGAGTCACTCCCTCCCATTTGCTGCATGGCTCAGCCCTGTAGGTGGGACAGAGGTGATGTGAGAGCCGAGGACTGGCCTGCAGGACTAGGGCAAGTGAAAGATGGTGCTTCAGAGCCCTCTGGGAGGCGAGTCATAGAGAGGTGACCAATATGTCTCCTTCGCCCTCTTGCCTAACCCATGGCTCTGCTCCCGTGAACTTCATCCCACATCCATGTGTTCCCAGGTCCTGTGTCTTCTGAACCCTAGAGGGTACTAGAGAGCAATATTCAGCCTCCTGAGAAGCAAGCTACTTGCCTGTAATCCCGGAGGTGTCTTTTGTGAAAATAGGAAGCAGCTCTTTGTACCCTGAAGGAGCCTTGGAGGCACCAGGACCTAAGTATCTCTTGCATTCACCATTGCTCTCTGAAGGAATCCAAGGAAGCATCATTCAGTGTAAAAAATGTGCAAAGCCTAGCAAAGCATGTACTATCCTCTGGAGTTTCCATCTCTGGGCCCTAGGTGATGATAAAAGAGTGTTAACACGCACACTTGTCAGTACCACCCTGACTTTCATAACCAGAGTTTCCCTCCTTATCACCTCTCTGCTTTAGAAGTTATGTTGCTCAGATAATGGGGTGATGGGGACCATGTAAGAAAAAGACTCAAGCAGAGGAGGCAACCTGCACCACATTATTCCAGCTCCCGAGCAGTGATTCTATGTATCCCAGCATGGAGCAGAGCACACAGTGTGAGCACATACTGCCCTGCCTGGAGTTGTGATGCAGAATGGGATCATCCTGAACCCATCCCATCTAGGCTGTCATCCAAATTTGAAATGTTCTGTGAGTTCAGACACAAGAGAAACATTTCTGCCCTTTCTGCTTTGCCCTGTGATGAGAACAGAAGAGCAGGAGAGACTGGGTGGGAAGTATGTCAAGAGAACTCTGCCAAATGATGTCCTTGAAAATAATGACCAGTCTTGGTGACTTGTTTCTCTCTACCACAGAAAGTGCTGATGTCCATGAAGTCCTTCTGCTTCTGGAGAAAGTAACATCTCTGAATCCTGACAAGCCAGGGTGACAGATGCTGGCAGTGCTGTGGAGCATGCTGGACATTTGCCAGCTTCTTGAGGTTGGCATGTTAATTGCACCTGAACTTATAGAAGATTTTAATCAGATCTCACCGCTTACAGTTACAACTTTCTTTTTGGGCAGTAAAAGCACAAAGAATTTCCAAAAGTATAGGTTAAAATAAAAATATACTTTCTGAGCAGAGCCTGAAGAGCATCCTAAAGAACTAAAGAGTGAAAAAACTGTGCCCTGCTTATTTCTTAGTCCATTTTAACTTGGTTGAACAGACACACGTGCTGTATTTCATAGCAGAACCTGTTCTGGAATCTGTTTTTGGACATCACTTCTTAAATATAAGATTGCTTGTTCACAACCACCCTCCTAGTCTTGCAGAGCCATATTTCAGTGATCCCTGAAGTTGTTCCTGGGGCTCAGAAATAAATAAAAGTGCAGGATTAGAAAAGAAACAGGGATCCCATCTGATAGCACTTAATGTCATTCCTTCTTCACTTCCCAGTCTGAGATTCTCATTTCCACTATCTGCAGATCTTGATATTTTCTTTTTCTCAATGTCCTCTACTGCTCAAATGTCTCCAGGCTGTTCTCCCTGCACAACTATGGGCTCTTCCATATTTCATGCTAACAGAAAATTTGATCCTGACATCACTTGCATCAACAGATTATTTAAAAGAAATAAATGAAGAAAAGCAAAGGGTGGGGTTGGCTGATTAGTCATTTGTGGGGTAGTGGATTAAAAAGCTTTTAGAAAGGGCTTGGAACAAAATTTTGACCAAGAAGGAGGGACAGGTCTCCTGACCAAAGACAGGAAACATGTCCTTTCTGTTACTTAAAGTAATGATTTAGAAGTTCTAGATGGTCTCATTTGTTATTAGTTAGCTTTGCTGTTCAAATTAATGAAAGAAATAGGATGGCCCCAAATGTGTTCACAAACCATTTCAAAGAAAGTCAGCCAAACCCAACCCTCCTATTGTCCAGCATGTCTCTCTGTCAACAGGAATTGAAAATGATGCATGGTGGGGTCCTTTGAAAGACTTTATTCCCATCTTAGAAAACTAACAAAGAGTTCAACTTTGAGATGGAAATCGATCTGCAGACAAGGTGAGCTCCTTGTATCCCTGAACACCTCTAAATTGTTCTGCAAAGCAGTCCTGATGTTCCCTGTTCATTTCAGCATAACTATTGTTGTTACCTTGGTATTACCTCAGAGTTTGAAAGAAAAATGAGAGGTGTTATTTCGCAGAAGCCATTTTTGAAAAAGCCACAATGGTTTTCTTGTCATCTTGCAAGCTAGAAAAGAAATAACCCATTATTTAGCCTTAAAATTTGAAAATTGAATATTAAGGACAATTTAAGTGCCTGTAAAAAGACAGATCACAATGTGCCTTGCCATCTTCAGGTACTTCTGTCTTTCACCATTATAAATGTCTTATTTTTTTAATTTCAGAAACATAAAAGATTTTACCAAAAATCTAGGACACTCCAGACAATCATTGACCATGGTATTAAGGCTGCCATGATCAGCTCTCTGCTATCTGAAAGATCTCACTATATGAGCAACCATTGAGTATTTACTGTTTCTCATACACATTGTACCCATTTGTGGTCACCTGGATGAACACTATTTGCATCCACACAACTCATGGGAGGCCCTTTCAGAAACTGGTCTAAACCTCAGGAATTTCCCCAAGTCCTGCTCCATGGAGCCATCCCAATCCATAGGTAGAGAGCACCTGAAGGTCAGCACACATGTGGCCACAAGCAGGACACTCCACAGTCACTGAAACCATGCCATGGGCATGAGGAAAACCAGATGGACACCGGACAAGACTGGTTTGCAAGTGTAGGTTCAGGCTCAGACACAAATCCAGGGGAAAAATCCCTTATGAAACCATGGAAGAGGCAGCAGCTACATTGACAGCAGCAAATGGAAGCCCAAGTTTCCAGCAGGTTTTTTAAATTTTCAGACCAGCTGCACTAGCCCAGAGATGAAGGCACATTCAGAAGCTATTTATTGTGCTTCAGGTTCTGTTTTCACTCCATAAAGAAAATAAATATTTTGGCCATGAACATAGTTGCTTGGCTTTTGCTATGCATACACAGGAAACTTCCTAGTTACATCTTGCACTGTCATCAAATACCATGAATTTCTTCCTTTCCACTGAGCTAGGCTCAGGTTTGAATTCTCAGTTGATAGACTTTGAACTTGACTCAGGGTAACATTGTTTTATCTGAGGTTCACAGCCTCTTAAGGCCATAGAGGGCCAGCCAGAACATCTCGTCTGACCTCCTGCAGCCACTAGGCCACAGACTTCTGCAGTTATATTACAAAACATAAAAGTTTAAGAGCTCTACTTGGTTTCAGTAAATCTCTGCTAGCGGTAACAGAAGATTGCCAAGATTTTTGTTTATTGGTGAAGAGAAAGTAAGGTATCTATATCAGGTGTTTTTTCTAATGCAGTTTTGACAGAAAAGAGTCACATAAAGACAGAAATACAGTAAAATCTTCATCACCCGAATCCTTACACCCCATCTGCATGAAGACAAACCAGACCATTTCCAGTTGTTGTCCTGAACCCTATATTGAGACCCAGGACGAGGCCTCTCAAGCCATTGATTCTGCGATTTCTGGTGCACAGTCACTGGAGCACTTCCCTCCCTGCCTCTTCTCCCCATCCTTCTCCACTGGTGAACCAACAAGCAAAAATGACACCTGAGAAAACATTATTTCTGAATGCTGGTTATCCACCCCTAATAAAAACGGCTGAGATCTCTGTGTAATTGTAACCAAGAAGCTGCGTTGTAAAAACTGAGCTCATTCATAAAAAGAAACAAAGGGGGAAGTTGTATGCAAGGAACTATTCACAGAGCACAGCTCCGTCAGCTCTGGCCCTTCAAACTCCTCTATCGAGATCTACTTTGGTACTCATTTGCACCAGCCATTCCCTAGGAAATGTACATTGCAAAACAGCGAGAAATGTGAGATGACCTTCTCTGCTCACAGGAATGAAATAGAAACTATGTGAGAATTTATAAGACACTTTTCTCTTGCTTTCAGCATCTACAGAGATTCATACAAACTGCCTTGCTAGTATGAGTGCTCATGGCCAAATTCCTGTGGGAAAAATTCTTGCTGAGTCAAGCTAGCGGAAAAACAGAAATTCTGCTTTATAGGAAATTCCAAGACTTCTGTATTCTCCCTAAATTAATCAAAAAAAAGTCAGAAATCAAAACTTGCAGCAGAATGACATTTCCAAGTATTTTTCTAGAGTATTTGGAAGAAAAGATAGGCCAGTCTGAGTTTTGCAAGCCCCAGCTCTGAGACGTGCACCAACTATAAACCTTTTTGGATATTTCTGTGCTGCAATTCCAAAAGTCACACCGCGTTGCAGTAAACAATCACAGCATCAGAGACAGTGCTCTTAGCAGCACCAGATTTCCTTGTGGAAAATGAAAAGCCTATGCAGGCAGCGCCCATGACCTTTCCCTAGCAGACACGCTGGGTTGGAAGCAGATTCCCTTCCTCACAGGACCATTTGTTGGGCTCTCTTCTGGTATCTGTGCAAGGTGAAAATGTGTTTACATTGTGAGTACTTTCTCCTTCCACTCTCCCACACATGAGTGTGTATTCCAGTGACGTGCAAAGGAAGTTTCAGCTGACATAGGAGGGGGACAGGCTTCTAAGATGTTTCCCCAGAGCCTTAAAACAAAGGCTATTACAAGGAACTGTCTGTGCTTCTTGCAGTGCAGAGAGTGCATGCACACCCACACGGCAGCTCCTGAAGCCTGTATTGTGCAATCCTTGACAGCACCAGCGAGGATTCGAGCAAATAGTCTGGTATAGCATGCACTGAATTGAGCTCGTGAGGCTCAGTAAAGGCGACTTCGACCCTGCATCCTTTCTCTGTGATAGTCAGCAGCAGGAAGCTTCAGGAGGTGGTGCCCAGAGGATGGACTGTTTCCAGCACAGTAGCATGTTGGGACCACAGCCTCCAAAGCCCATGCTGTAGGCGGGAGTAGGAATAGACCAAGGCCTAATGCTGCTCCTCTGTGCCAGAGCCACACAAGCTTTCCCTGCGTCTAGACAGTATCAAGATTCATAGAGATTTCATTAAATAAGGCTGTCCCAGGACAAGTTTCCCGAAGTGCCCAGGCACCACAGACAAAACATGGTTTAACAGAAGCAGGATGAAAGAATAGTTTTGTTAATTCCAACCAGCACCTCCTGCTTCCAGACTGCTATGTAGCATATTTGTAACATCAGCATGCCAAGGAGACTGCAAACGCAAGCTTTAAGAGTTACACTACATGGTGCCGGAGAACTTCAGTTAGTTTAGGCAGTGAATTTACTGGGGCACAAAGGAAATGGGGGGTGTGTGTTCTTCTCTGGCAGGCAGAAACAAA
This sequence comes from Tapera naevia, assembly GCA_033556795.1. Lineage (NCBI taxonomy): Eukaryota > Metazoa > Chordata > Aves > Cuculiformes > Neomorphidae > Tapera > Tapera naevia. The sequence goes on along the minus strand of JAUMJJ010000246.1, from coordinate 10,870,821 downwards.
AGGCATAACAAATCACTGCAAACTCCTAATGGGAATCAGAAGACAGAAGAGCTGCAAGGCAAATATATAGAGCACACAAAAAAACCAAGAAGCAGAGCCTAGGAAACCAAGTAGCTGAATAATTTCTTCCTGAGTTGGTGCATGAAGATCCTGTCTTGTAAAGATACTGTGTCCTTCATACAGCCCATGCACCAGGAGAGGAACTTGAGGCCTCTTCAGTGGGCTATAAGAGGAATCAGCACAACTACAAGAAGGGATTTCAAATTGCAGATATTTCTGTCAAGGTGCTGCAGGGTGATTCTGCAATTTCTTTCAGGTGTCTTCTGCTGCTCCTCCTCCAAGCCTTGTTAACTCAGAGGTCCACTCACAAATTGCTCCTTTACAACCAGGGCCAGAGTTGTACAAGCAAACTTGGTTTGGTGGAGTGACTTTTACTGAAGCTTAAAAGGTCTGGGAGAGAAGAAGTGTGAAAAACTGTAAATACTTCACCATTCTCACTAGTTCCTCCAGACAGGAGAATCAAAGGCCAACTAACTTGATCGTATCCCTCCTTCTTCCATATTCCCAGATCAGGGAACAAAGTGTGGCAATGGTGAGGGTGGCCCATGGCTGCAAGGCTACAAGGAGTAGTGAAAACCAGCTAAGGGGTTTCTAGTGGAAATATCCTACCAAAAGTGAAATCAGGCAGTATAAAGAGAACAAAAGGTGGGGAGGAATATACTACAGTGACAGTCACATCATGCAAGGGGCTAACACTAGGCTCATTTGACATTTTAGCTCCCTTTAAATACATTGGGAATGGTTTTGGCATAAGTGAGATTCCAGTGTACTCCAGTCTAGTGATACTTTTTCTGCATAGGAGTAAACTCCCACCAATATCAGCACTCTAAAGTAGACTGTTACAGAATTTTACTAGCTTATCTACCAAATCCTACAGGGAGAAGAAATGGAAAAGAGCAGGACTGGCAGCATACCACGAGACTCTCCTGAGCTCTTCTACTGCTAGAGCCAGCCTTTAGGATGAGCAGGGTTTACACCAGCAAGGATTCTTCCTCATGGTGGAGTTAACTCGTGTGTTTACAGTCTGGTTCCCCCTTTTCATTAGCTGACTTTGCAGAAAAGCAGCTGTGCTTCACTGGCTCCTCTCTGTGCTTTTGGGGCTTATCCCACAGCCCCAAGTGCTGTTGAGGAAACAGCATGGCTCTACAAACCCTTTCCCAGAGAACAGAGAGGAGAGACATCTGTCTGATCCAGGGTAAGGGAAGGATTATAGGAAGCCCCTGGAGGATTTAGCAGCATGGGAGAGGGGCTAGCCTGCACCCACATTGCAGAGCACTCATGTCAGCAGCCTTTATGTCTAGCCCCGATCCTTGTCTGGCCAACCATCTCAAGTTGAAAAGCATCTCTGATTTATAAAGATGTGGGTGTGGATAAGATACAAGTTACTAACAACACTGAAGTTATAATCTCATTAACTCTGCAGTGAACACCCACCCTAAGCAGGGAGGCCAGGGAGCCAGGGTGACTCCAAGAGCAAAGCAGGGCAGCCAGGCTTGTAGTTCTGGTCCAGCTGTAGCCTTCCCATTCTCATTCCCTTCAACTCACGCACCCAGTGGTCCTGGTGCCACTTCCACAAGATGGGAGCAGGAAGTATCTTTCTTTTCAGTTTCCAGGACATGGGCTCTCAGCTGCAGGACCCTCTCCTCCCCCTGTCCATACTGCAGCCACTCATTCCTCCACCCTGAGACCCCACAGCTGGGCCAAGAGCACATAGCCAGAAATGGAAGCTGTCAGCGCAATCACTGTGGGTTTCACAATCTCCTCTTACTGCAGCTTTACAGTTTATTTGCTCTATGTGCTAGCATATGTGGACACATGCTCTGTTCCTGAGGGTGTATGTGCATCTATGTGCTGTGCCACCCATCTCCTGAATCACAAGGGAATGTCAGGCATGTGAAAAGGTGATGTCCATGGTTTGGCAGCTGCACGTTTTGTGGTCGCTCTGTGTATCGGATGGGCATGGGAAATTCCCTCTGGACTCTGGCAACAAGTTTCTCCCTTGGCTAATTTTTAATAGCAAAAGTTTTGTAATCACCATCCGAGCCTGAGGAGCAGAAATTCCTGAGGGGTAATTGGCTTTGCCGGTCTGTTGGGCACACTCAGCCTTGATCTCTTCAATTAATGTACGCATGTACCTACCCTCACACTGACACGCCAGTGAGGACAAGCCTGACGGCTCCATGGATGGGTGCGTGTCTTCAAGCAGTGCAGCCGCCCTGGTAGCTAATGCAGCACACAAGACACAGGGCAAGGCCAGCCAACAACACCAGTCTCAGATTGGTGCCACCCACTTCACAAACACGATTATGGAGGAGACAGAACTCGGGGGACAAGACAACAAGTAAAGTGGGCCAACAGTTTGTCCTCTTCCACCATTTGACTCAAGCTTCTGACCACAAAATTCTCCACCTACCACCACACAAGACACCTTATTCTCACTGCCAGCAAGACTGCCTGCATGCAGAAATCTGGTCAGCCATTGGAGCAAACCGTCCCCATGCAGACTCAGCTCCAAAATGTCTGCATGTGCCAGGGGTGCTTAGCCCAGATGAATTTGCTGCCAGCAGAACAGCACATTGTCTTAAGATTCTTGCCAGCATAGTTGTATCAACAGGAGGGACATGGTGACTTTTTGCTTCCTTAATTAATGGGGTTATGCAGGCAAAAATTGTTGGGAATGGACCAGGCTGATGACCCCTTAATACTGCCTAATCAGCATGCAGCTTTTAAAGGATGTGTATGACATTGAAGCATGTTTGAAGCCCATCAATGGGGCCCAAGAGAGCTACACATAGGCACAAATCTTCAAGCCCAACATCCTTTATATCAGATTACACACTGGGGACTTGGGCACAACAAACAAGGTCGGATACGCGTGCAGTATCCTCCTCATGCACCTCAAGCCTGCATCACAGTCTGACCAGTGTGTTGTTCCATGCCATCTCCCACCTGTATCTGTCTCACTAAAGACCCACCTGTCCCACTCCATCCTCCCCACGGCAGACTTTACACTACTGCCTTTTTCTGGCTTGCCCCTGGAACTGCTGCCCCTCCACTAGTGGTCGTCAGGTTGTTCCTTTGCTCTGCTGTCCCTGGCTTCATCACAGGCAACTTTCACTCCCTCATCTCCTCTAATTGCGGTCGGCACCCCCAAGGCTGGGGGAACTTGTAAATACTGCAGTGTTGTGAGGGAGTCTTCCAGTCACTAATTGACTAAAGTTTCCAGATGCGCTTCCAGCAAGAAATTAAAAAGCAATGTGACCCTTGTCCAGGGCATGGGCACCCCCTGCAACACAAACACCCTCTCCCAGGAAAGCCCTGTCTCCACAGACATGGGGCTGGCGGGACCAGCAGGAGCCGTGGCGGCAGGAGGTGCTGGGTGTGGGGTGGTCGTAAATCAGACCTCTCTCTGAAGCCCCTGCTCCCCCCAGACCCTTATCAGTGCGCTCCACACGGTGGGTAATGCAGGAGGGATGTGAACAGGGTGGGCGCTGCCACTGGCAGAGATAAGGGCCCATCGGGCCAGACTCTGTTCCCCTGGGAGCCTCCAGAGCCGCAGGCATGAGGCCACCCACCCCTCACCTCCAAAGGCAGGGGGCCCCATCATGCATGGATGTCCATGGGGTGAAGGTGCTTTCTCATCCTTCCCACTCCCAGCCCTGGCTTCTGACAGCACTGTAGCCTCACTGTCCAACTTTCGTCTCTGCCATGGCAGCCTGCTTCTCCACAGCCCCACTGGCTTAACCCAGGAAGGCTGTTGCTTCCCTGACCTCTCTTCCCTTTGTCACACGAGAAGCAGGCTTGGGGCTTAATGAAAAATAAACAACTCAGGAGCTTTATTCTCGGGGAAAGAAACGGCAGCATCGACAAATGGGCTGACCATATGCACTTCTGGCAAGACAACTTCTTCCCCAGCATCAGCCCACGTGGGCTGCATCAACTCTCAGAGGGCCCCTCTCTTGCAAGGGGTCATCCTGACTGCAAAACCCTTTCCCTCAGAACTCATGCAACACTCTTGCTTTCCAAATGAACTTCCCCTCCTTCCAGCAACACTGTGATGGGAGAGGAGGTGTAGCAGAGTTTCTCTCCCACTGGAGGCATGACTCTCAGCTCAGGCTCCAAAAAACATGGCACCACCTGGCAAAGCTGCCACCTCACTGGGCTCTGAAGGAGGCTAAGTATTTGGCGCTACATGGGTGCAGGGCAGAGAGGTGGGGACAGAGTTCAGATGGCGAAGAGCAGGGGAAGGTGAAGGACCTGGGCAGGGCTGCCGGTAACCAGCAGAGACTGAAGACACTCGGGGCCAGGGCCAATGAACCAGAGAAGGCTTTGGGAGGGAAACACTCCCTCGGTGTGCCAGGATCCCACTCGCCCTCACTCTCTCAGCACAATGACCACCAAGGCAGAAGTGATGGTCTCCAGCTGTAGGGCTTGCAGGCAGGGGAGGGTGATCCAGTAGGAGGAAGGGCATCCTCCAGCACTAGTGTTGGGAGGAAAGGCAAAACTGAGAGTGGTGAGGCTCAGTCCTGGCCACCCATGGTTGGTGGCTGGGAAGCAGCGGCCAGGGCCAGGGTGCAGGGAGAACAGTAGAGAGGTCCCTGCAGTGCAGGACAAGGGCACAAAAGGAAGAGCCTAGGGAGTGCCAGTGATCCACAGCACCGTGGGTAGGCACAGATAAGTGGCTGAAAGGTCTTTCACCCTGCTAATCCTGCTTCCCTCCAATAGCTTTAAATCTATCACTTAAAAATTCTGTGTTTCTGTGTTGGAGAGCTGGGTGGCCTACAGGATGAATGGAGCTCTTCACCCCTGGGGCAGCAAGGAGAATCCAGCAAACAGGGCCAGGAAGGTGCTGGCATGTTAGCACATAGCTGGGTTATAATTTACACACATACACCATATGCTTACTCCCATTAACATCTTGGTTTGGAAGGCACCCAGTCTCCTTTCAGCCCTGAAGAAATCGGCCTCATTAGGAAGTACTCACAGGCCTGTGTGGCTACATTTCCCCTGCAAAACAGAGGCAGCTGTGCGGAGACCAGAGACAAGACCTGAACATCAGGCTCACTCCCCTTTGATGGGATTAGAGATATGGCACTTTTCACGGTGAGAAATCTCAAGCTGGCCATTTTCCCTGAAGGGACACAGCACACAAAGATGTCCCTGCTGCAGTTTCAGTGACCTCAGGTGGCATGCGATAGGGATCATTTGAATTTGTGTATTTAAAATAACACCCATGAGAGATTGCCCAAGGGTCCAATAAAGATCAATTAGTTGGTAGGAGAGAAGTCTTTAACTGCATGGCTAGTCTACATAACCCAGGACCTTGGAGGCAATTAAAATGTCGTTGAGCATGTGCTTAAGTATGGTTTTATTATTGTCACTAGCACCATTCACATTGAGTGTGACAAATATTGTCCCCCTCCTGTACTCATCTAGGAAAGAAACAACTGTTTCAGAACACCCAAATAAGCTGCAGAAGTAGGTAACATCTTCAAAGATCAAACCAGTGCTCCTAGTTATGTAGAAGCATTTTGCCTTCAGGTAGACTTCTCTCCAAGCAGGTTACCTACTCTCCCACCACTCTGCAAGGCCACAGCCCCATATCATGCCCTCCTGTCCTTTTCCACAAAGTTTCTGTCACCTCCACTTAATGAATGTTGTAAAGCCAGCTCCCTGTTCCCTGTAGGCAGGCCCAGTGCAGGGTCCTGGATGGAGGGCTGGAGGAGGAAGGGTGCTGAGTCTGTATATTCTTCCAGATCTTCCCTTGCACACTCCTCCACGCAGAAATATCCCAGCTCCTATCAGCGCTTTTGGAGCTGACGTCCTTCATGACGCAGGTAATGTCCTGCAGAGGCCACAAGGAGTGATCTCCCCTCCATTGAGTTCTTGGACCCTGCCCACCTCAGCTGGAGAGACCTCACACTCATCCCATTGCTGGCATTCGCGGGACACTACTGGTTTGTGTTAGGTCACTGAAGTTTTGGCCTGGTGACATGGTGGAGCAGCACTGATTTGAGCCACCCAGAGAGCTGCCGTTTGAAATTTTGTTCCACTACTCCAAGCAAACAGTGTTTTCCTTACTGTTAAAACGTTGTACTGACGAAAGCCCTTGCATGCCCTCTTGACCAGCATTTCCAAGCAGTGAAACCAGGACCGAAAGTCTTGAAAGTGCTGGAGCTCGAGCCCAAGTTCCCTGACTGGCGCCTCTGTCATGTTGTCATAAGGAGGACTTGGATTGCATACAGGAGCAATGGACTGTGTGCAGTAGTTGCTCCAGGCAAGGAGCAGGATTCTCAAGGAACAGCCTCAAAGGCAGCCTCACTATCATGCCAGTACATATCTACTGTGGAAAGATGTTTACAGAGCCCCAGTCTGCTTCCCTGTCCTGATTTGTCCACACGAGGATCTTTGCAGTAGAAAAAAGAACGACTAGGCACTGGGAGACCAGGGTAAAAGGAGTTCAACATAGTGAATGCCTAAAGCGAGGTGCTGAAATCCTGTCATGTCTTGATGCACAGGGTCAGAGCTCTCTGACTAGCTGAAGAAATAAATTCCCTCATCAGCACCAAACTATGGTCCCAGCTTAAATGCAACTTCCTTCCTTCCTTCCTTCCTTCCTTCCTTCCTTCCTTCCTTCCTTCCTTCCTTCCTTCCTTCCTTCCTTCCTTCCTTCCTTCCTTCCTTCCTTCCTTCCTTCCTTCCTTCCTTCCTTCCTTCCTTCCTTCCTTCCTTCCTTCCTTCCTTCCTTCCTTCCTTCCTTCCTTCCTTCCTTCCTTCCTTCCTTCCTTCCTTCCTTCCTTCCTTCCTTCCTTCCTATGAGCAGGGGATGGTACATGAGGCTCTGCTTAGCTCTCCTGCAGGGAATTTCTCACCTCCATTCTGTTCTGCTCAGCTGCCCAGGAGGCAGCCCTGTCGCCAGAGACAGCGTCTGGCTTGCTGTGTTGACAAAGTCACAAGAGATGTGGAGTGCACATGGAGATCAAGGCTGGGCTGACACAGGCTTTAAGCCCATTCCCACTGCTCTGCTCATCAGAGAAAGGAGGTGGGTGTGGGAGCAGAAAGAGGAGAAAGGTTGTCTTATGCACTGTGCTGAGAGCCAGGAGCAAACCTTGGCTCCTCTGTTTCCCCTACCCAGCTGTCTCAGCTGCTCACAATTCCCTGGATGACAGTTGACAGTTGGACACATCACATCACTTTGTAGAGAGGGTAGAATTTTTTTCATAATATCTAAGCAATTCCTATGTCAAATACACCAAGCTTTTGCTCCCAGACTTGACAATGAAGCAGGCTCTTCTGGACAGGCATCCACAAAGCACATATTGTCTGTTTCCTTCTCTTCTGCTCTCCTATTGCACAGTTCCTCATCTGGATGATTCCTCATTCAGATGCTTATCTGTCAAGTTCAGCATCAACCCTTATATCTGAGTACTCTGCCCACGATCCTGCTGCACCCCTGTTTGCAAAGGATCATGATGATGTACACTGTAACTACCTGGCAGAGGAAGGCAAGTTCACATTTGCCTGGCAGTTTTCACACATGCCACTCAACCAATTGCAAGTGCTCATCCCCTCCCTCATTTAGCATGGAGTTCCCTTGCCAGGAGGGATTTGTCTGCTTCCAGAGGCTGGGACCAGAACAATTTCTGGACACCTCCAGCAGCAAGAGCAAAGCCCTGTTCTGAGTGCCCCCTCCCTGAATCCTCCCAGGCATTCAGGATCTTGTTGCCTTCCTCTCACAGTCCCCCAGCTGCTCCCACTGCCTGCCCCCTCTGTTCTCCAGTCTGCCCTTTCAGCTTACTTCAGCAAGATGGGAAACTCAGATGCGTTTGGTATACTCAGAAAAGTCTCTCTCTTGCATCACAGTGCCCCGGTGCTCTGGTCTCTGGGTGCTATGGCCTCGTAAGAGGTCAGAGGAGTGTGGTGATCCCTGAGGGCTGAGCACACATCCCCAACCTTAAATGACCAGTGAGGTAGAGTCCAGCCCAGTGTAACCGGCCTTACAAGGCTCACTCATCAGACTATGCAGAGGGCTGTTGTGGCCAATGCAGTCCTTGCCGCTTTGGCAGATGGGATGAGTTAGAAATAGCACTTCAGAACTGGTGTAACAGTGGCTGTGCTTCCTACTATAGAGATGTTGCTTTTAAAAAAATGCCCCATACCCGTACACGTCTCAGTGCCACTGTGAGGCTGACAATAATAAAGGCTAACTTAGCCTGAAATAGCTGGATATTTAATGGTACTTAACTCCCACTGAGGACAATAGCAAATCCCACTCCCCAAGGGGCAGCAGAAGTGGTGCTGAAAAACTGACTGGCCGAGCTGTCTTTGCCAGGAGCCACACACTCAGAGCAGTGTGGCTGTAGGACATCTCACCAGTAGAAAAGAACGAGTAGGACTTCCCCTTCCCCCGACACTCGTCTCCACCTTTGTATTGCAAAAACAAAGAGGTTTGGGTGTGATCCCGCCCTGTGCCCAGCAGCAGCTCAGCTTTGGTGGTTGCGTGCATAACGTGCCCACTCCTGGTGCTGCTCATGGAGGAGGAGGGTGTCTGTGCCCTGGGCACGTTCCTCAACCCCTGAGGCACCATGCTTCTCCTCTCCAAAGTACACACCTCTGCACCACCACCCCCTTGATGGAGAATTTTCCATGCTGCAAGTCAGGCTGGATGAGGAAGGCTGGGCTCTTCCCAAGGTCCCCACCTGCCTCCTAACACAAAATCACACAGTGATCAATGCAGACGAGCACGTAGAACAGCAGGAGGGAGAGCGTGTGCTATCCCAGCCCAACTAAGAGAGCTTAGAATTTACAGTCAAACATGCCTTGACCTCCTCTAAGATTGTCTCAGGGAGTTGGGTTCTTCTTCTTCACCTTTCCTTTTCTCACTTTATTGTTTTGACCTTTATAGCAATATCAAATTAAACCCCTCAGGCTGGAAAACAAGGGCCTTCAATTTTCCTCAGTTGTAGGTGGAAGTCAAGAACCAGGAGAGACATGTACTAACTCAGTCTGCCACATAAAGAAGCATATACAGGGTCCAGAATCCCACCACCAAAAACTAGAGGAAGAATCCCATCCGTACGATGCAGGGCATTCGGTGTCAGAAGGAAAAAAGGTGCAGAGAAGAAAGGGAAATCCTCTGATGATGCACACATGTCCCCAACTAATAATGGCTACCAGAGCAAACTGTGAAGGAACAAAGTTACAGTAGCATCTCCATACAATTTGGCTCCCATGCTGAGAAGAGGAGCCTGTGGTAAGCAAGTTGGCAAAACCTGCCAGAGAGAAGTTATACAGCAACATCAGCTGTCAGGAGCAGAGCCTCTGGGCTATTCTGTCTAGGATTATTTTTTTTTAAAGTCTTACTCTGCTTTTTCCAAACTCCAGATTCTGGCAAACATTCTGAACAGGCTGGTAACTGTGTGCTAAGTTTGGCCTGAAAGCACATAATCCTAATGAGAATTGAAAGACCTGACTCTCTCCGAGAGCTCCTGCTAGGCTTCAAAGGATCCAGGACTTACTGAGCAGTTTTGAAACCCATCCATGACTTCTGGCCCACTTTCTGATCACTGCTGAGGAGCAAAGGCTGTGTGCATGCCTGGGAAGGGGCACAGGGCTAGCAGAGGAAAGCAAGGGGTGTTCAAAGGGAGTAGAATGACAGGGGTCTGCATGCAGTGGAAGATGGTCTGAGGGAGTTTGTGTGCCAAGAATGCGCCAGGAGGAACAGGTAGGTTGTGCATGAGTTTTCTTCTTGTTGGTGAAGAACGCAAACAGCATGGTGGAGATGAGGAGATGGGAAGGGAGGATATCCATCGGTGTCCAAGGGAGAGGGAAGGGCAACAAATGGAGGTGCAGAGCTGGGGAAGCAGGGCTGGGTTTCAAGGGATGGGTACGGAGAGGAGCGGGCTAGAAAAGACAACCCTGGAGAACACACACCTTCGCTTGCATGGATGCCCACATGCACGCTGAGTTTAAGGTCCTCTTTCTTGTCTGCCTACCATGGACCTTGTGATACTGAAAGCACTTGCGTCAAAGGAAAGTGCTTCCTAGGGCTGGAGAGGCTCCAAGAGAGCAGGACCTCTTTTCCCAAACTCTTTCCATATACTGATTTTGATGCAGACAGGCCATGAACAATGAAAAAAATAGTACTACCACACAGGTATCGGTACCAGCTCAGAATATCACATGAACTGAGTCAAGGTGGAAACAAGAGTCAGGAATGCAAGTCCAGTCTAGCTATTGGAGAGAAAACAGTGGAGCCCCTCTGTGTATCCCTCCTTTCTTGTCAGATCTAATACTGCCCAAGTTACAGTTGCACATGGACATGCTGCTAATCGAGCACGTGTGGTCAAAAACCTGGTGCTACACCAAGAAGAACGTACGCCACATTGTTAATCTGGAGGGCTATTATCACCCCCATAGGCACTGTTGGCAATTCAGTGCCTGATCTCTTATGCATTTACACACACCTGGCCGTCCCGTTCCCAGAGCGCTTTACGCAGAAAGCCAACTGCAATGGATTTAGCAGGCTGTGCAGAGATGGTCACCTGCCTGCCAGCTGCTTTCTGTTGCTTTGCCTGCTTGCTTCATCACTCCCTCCGTGTGAACATCAGCCTTTTCAGCACCAGTCAGCAGCAGTCATAGCTGTTACTTAATGCCTTGCTCCACAGGAGCTGCTTGCCCAGAAATATAGAGGCAACAGCCTGTCTTCCCTGCTCTCCATTGGGTCTCAGGCCGCATCCTCGGTGAGGATCCAACCCCACTACTCACTCTCCACCTCCTGGCAGCAGCGAGGTGCGTGGCAGTATCTCATGCCATGCACAATTGCTGCAGCACTCAGTGCTCAGAGACAGTGAGGCCAGGGCTTACCATTGATCTGTACCCCAGATCACAGTGCCCCAGTCCTCTTAGCAGCCCCAAGAGTGCACACATGCATACGTGCTTGCAGCCTGGGCCCAAGCAGAGCCTCCAATGCAGACGTGCTCTCTTACCCAGCACTCATAGATGATGGAAATGGTCTTATTTAAAAAGCTATAGACAGAATGAATCACAGCCTCCTGCAGGCCTACTCTCTGGGCCCTTCCCAAAGAAACAAGGTTGGCAAAAAGCAACCAGCTCATTGGCCAGAGCAGCTCGTTAGCGTTATGCAGCACCAAGAAGAAACACTCTACTTGCCACTCCAGGGACCAGGCTAACCCCAGGAAAGGAGTGGAAAGGAATGGAAAGGAAAAGTGCTCCAACGGGATGGTGAAGAAGCTCCAGGTCCTCAGTGGGGGCTGCTGAGGAACAGCGCTCCTGGAGTCACAGCCCACGCAAAGAGCTGCAGACATTGAGGGATACAGGCAAAGTAATGTAGCAGTGAGATAAAACAGAACTCCACCCAGGAAAGCAGTCCTAATGTTTCCTCTGGGACGAGGAAGCAGCTGTGTCTTGCTCTGGACCAGTCTGCTTTGTTCTAGAGAATGTTCAAGAACTAGCACCTATTTGACTTGTCTCTCCTTTTCCTGGTTTCAATTGTTTGTAACTTGCCACTTTCACCACTTGAACTGACATTTTCCAGACCAGGCATCTGCCTTAAACTCCCAAAAGAAATAGCAAGGATGGCGGGGGGAGGACATGGACACAGGACACCAACAGAAAAATCCCCACACATTTAGGGATATTTACCATTTTCAGAATACAAGAAGAAAAAAGAGGTTTTTCTGTTCATGTCAAAAAAACCTCAGTACTTACAACTGGTTAACTGAGAGTTTGCATTTTAAAGCAAGAAGTTGAAATTGGGCAAGGGAAGTGCCTAGCTGCCAAGAATATGTCTCTGCTGTCCCCAAGAAAAATATCCCTGAAGCTTGATCCAGTTATGAGCTCGATATTCACACAGAACATATTTGGCTGAGCTGGCAGCTCCATGCTGCAAAGTTTCTGAGTGTGCTAAATGTCCACACGTAGCTTCCAAGTGGAAAACTGAACTGGTCCTACACCGGAACATCTGTAAGTCTCTGTGTCAATGTGTTTGGGGTGGGGAGCATTAATGGAAATTTTACTTTCTCTGCATTTGCCTTGTAAAATCTTACTGAATCACCCAGTCTCAGTTGCCAAACATTAACTGAGAAACGTTACCAGGCCTACCCTAACTTCATTCATTTCACATACTTTTTGATTTCTGTCATGACCAAGATTGTGTCCCACAAACAGCTCTGATTTCCTTCCCTAGAGAAGCCTAATTCACATCCACCAATCCTGAGATCCATATAAGTCAGAAAAATGCATATATATAATGTGATGTGATGGTATATCTATAGCATCTGATCTCCTTACACATCAGGGAGTTAAATCCAAGATATGAACACAATCTTAATTCCATCACTCTCTCACTGGAGAGATCTGACAATGTTTTTAACATTTATTGCTAAGTAGGCTCTTACAGCGCTTTCTTCAGTGCAGTTTCTAAGCCAGTCCTAAGAAATATTGATCCTCTCTCTGACACCTAGGCCTCTGATTCTTTTGCTCTGCACCCAGGAGAGGAACTGGGATATTTTGAAGCCTCTTGTCTCAGGTGTTATTCCTTGGATAGATGTGGCAGAGTGGGGAGCACAGCCCATGCATGTCTGCTCCAAGAAATGCTGGCCACAGCAGAGCAAGCCCAGACACCCAGACACTCAGTTCTAGAGGGGAAAGTCTGGCTAAAGGAAAGCCATGGCACTTTTCACCAAGGGCTACTGAACAATGTCTTTCAGATTATTTGGAGGTCCAGATTTCCAGATTCAGCTTTCATGTCAGTCATCCAGAAAGCAGAAAGCAGAGTAAGCTACAGCATTAATGTACGTAGCACCCTTTATATCGGAACTCCTTGTGAGTTTTAGTTTCACCTCTCAACAGACCAGAGAGGCTGGGTAATAATTACTACTTTTTCCTATTGTGAAAAAGAAAACAGACACTGAACATGAGGCAAATTTCCCATAGAAAACAGATAAGTTGGAAGAAGGGTTACGAGAGTAACCCAGCTGTCCTTACTCCCTCCTCCCTGCTCTGGACATGACAGTGAGCTGGAATAGCAAATGCCACATACAGAAAATAATAACACAGTGCTGTTGCCCTACAGAAATGTTGTGCCCTCTGATTTTGAGTAAGTCAAGACATTTGTGCGCACTTCTTCCTTGTTCTGCTAAATATTTATTCATAACTATATGTCTAGCCACAAGAGAGATGAAAGGGAAAAGAATCATGATCCAGAGTAATGGGTATTAGTGAGGTGGGAGATGGAATAGGAGCATTTTCCTCTCTTGGCTTTTTTATCAGCACAATGAGGTTTGTAAGGAGAATACAGGGGTTTTCTAATTAGACCAACTGATGTAACTAGGAAAAGACAGACAAGCTGTCAAGAGCTTGAGCTCTTCAAGACTGAGAGAGACACATCAAACCTCAAGCTAAGTACAGACTGCAAACAAGCATTCCAAGTTTAACTTCAGTGTGTCAATCAGCTAGCCATTTTCAAGGTAAGGCAGTTGTTAGTGCATCCACAGCAGTAGGAAATACTAGCAAGGGAGAGGGGTAAAGGCTTTTATTTTCCCTGCAACAAGCAGAAGTAGAAGTGCTTGACAGGATTAGCAGAAGAGTGGGAAAATTGTAAAACCAGTGTTCATAGAATCACAGAATGACCTGAGTTGGAAGAAACACACAAGGGTCATCGAGTCCAACTCTTATCCCTGCACAGGACAACCCCAACATCCATACCACGTGTCTGAGGGCATTGTCCAAATGCTTCTTGAATATTGTCAGGCTTGGTGCCATGACTGCTTCACTGGGGAGCTGTTCCAGTGCTCCACCACGCTCTAGGTGAAGAATCTCTTCCTAATATCTAATTGAAATATTGGTGCTGCATCCTTGGTTTCTAGCATCCATTAAAGCCACACATTTTAATTCCCTACTCATCTTTTGAAAGTGTTTTCTGTATTTACCCTAAGGATCAGGATCAAGTCTGTGACAGCATGGCTGTTTGTTCTGTCAATAATGCTCTCCTGCCTGTGTCAGCCTGCTCCTGTCGTGTACCAATGCCCTGTATGAGTTCTTTCATGGCACAGGGGTGGTTTGGTCCCCCTTTCGTTTCCTTGAGGACAAGGGATATGCTGAAGGATGCGTGCCATGTTCTGCATGCCACTGCAATGGCTTTGGGACATCTTAGTGATTTCATCTTCTGTTGCTCAGAGTATGACTCCAGTGTGACAGTGCCTTGTGGTGCCATGTAAAACCCTTAGCATGCACAGTTTTTTCCTAGCCTGAGTCAATGCTATCACCACCCAACATATTATCCCTATCTTTCAACGGCTGCTGTCCCCTGTCTATCTTTTCCTCTGAGACTTGCCATAGGACTGGGAGCTCCCTGCAATGTAAACATTGTGCTATGCAGGATGTCCAGCCTTTCTACAGAGGTTACAAATGGTTATCCTGCCACAGACAGGACCACGTTCATCCTCAGCTTGCCCCGAGTGCTGGGAGTTGCCATCACAGTGACCACACTTTGTTACACCGGATGCTGTAATTCTGGATGGCTGTGTAGGAGACATGGGGCAAATTCTGAAGATGAAAGAGGTGGAGCCATAAGAGCTTTCTTGCCAGCCTGGGGGATAGGGTCTGAATAATTCTCTTTGTAGAGTTCCCACCACATCATTCACTGCAGAGTAATTTCTTTCTACTGCACCTCGCCCTGTTTCAGACATCACTCTTTCTGATTTTCTCATTCCTCTTTCTGTTTCAATCTCTATTGTTCCTTCTATAAAACTGTTCATAAGATAATTTCCACAGATGGCTCCTGGGCGTCTGTTCACTCATGAACAGCTCTGTGTTAACTTTGCTTGAAACACCAGCTGCTCTGAGTGGCTGTGCAGGTGCTGTGGAATCTTTCTGTCTCCTGCCACAAGGAGAATCCTTTGGATGGTGCAGATATGCTCAACTGCAAACTCCAAAAGAGTTTCCTGAGGCCACTCTCTCACGCCTGATGTTCATCTCCCTTTGGAGAACAGTGAACGCTCAAGGCAGATCCACCCCGTCCTAAAGGAGTTCACTAAATGAGTAGCTATGGATCGGCTTAACTAAAGATACAAACATCTCTGGGCAGTTTTGACAGCGCAGCCAATGACGGCAGGCTTTTGTGAAGCTTCCATCCCTCTGCTAAATTTAAGGAGTATAGGGGTGGATAAACCAGTATCCACTGTTTTCTCCATTCTTTTTCCATGCTTTCCTCTCTGAGTAAAAATCGACTAAAGCTTCTGCTTGGGCCCATCCCCAACACCACAACTAAACTCAAATCCAGCTGAGATTGCGTTGGAAGGTATTTCTCAGGGCAACAGGCCTGTTTCCCTCCAAAGAGGGACTTAAAACCAAACAACCAAAGCCTCTCAATTAGAGTTCGGGGCTTAGAAGGCCCTTTATCTCACGAATAAGAGAGATTAAAGCCCTCTGATAATTTATAAAGGGCTTAAAAGTTTAAAGGGGAATTGAGCTTTTATCTGAACTATCAGATAACATGAGGCACGCAAAGGCCACGCACAAGGCAGCCCCAGGGTGCAGCTACTTCACTGCAGGGAGCTTGTGCTTCCAACCATAGATCTATTCCCAGCCCTTGAATTTAATAGCCAGACTCTCAGGCTCTCATGGACTAGTAGCCAGGCCAGTCTGATACGTCCCCGTGGCTCAGACGTTCAGTCACGTAACTCTCGCTTAGAAAGTCCTTGGATGTCCTCACTTAGTGGTGCCTGACAGCTTCTGTGGTGAGATGGGCTGGATGTCCCAGATGCCTTTGAGTGAACATCCTGCCGTTGAGGGCTTCTCCACTACACCAGTGGCCAATGCTTACCTAATGAAGGTGTGTGGTGTGCTCAGCATGCCCTAAGCAATGTATAGTTGGCCCAAGTGTTCTCAGAAGCTTGCCCAACCTGTTTTTATTTGAGTTGGTATTTCAAACAGCCAGTTATTACTTGGGTGATTGAGGCCATCATTCATTACTCTACTGGTATACTTCTGCTGTTTTCCCAGCTCTCTTTCTGCTCATTATGCACCTTGGCCACTGTTGGCAATGGTGTCCCAGCAGGCTGAGACCACCATCGAACAATGGAGGGAGGAACTTTTGTGGGATACAGAGTATGCCCAGGAGCTGGCCCTGGATGCTGTAACTTGTTCCCACAAGAGACAGGGACTCCCAGGCCCACGGCAAAATGCCAAGCTCAGCTATTCCTCAGCACTGCCCGCACATAAAGGAAACAAGTTACCCTTTGAGCAACAGGGTTTACAAAGCCCAAGGCTCCTGGGGAAAAGCAGGTGTCTTTTGTCTCCAGACATCTTCTCCTCACCTGCTGCATTAGCCCTTGCTCCACAATATGCACGAGACAATAGCAGTGTGCATAATCTAGAGCTAGATAGCTGCTGGTGGGCAGGTGATGTTCACATGTGGTGATGGCGTGGCCAGTTGACGTCTAACAGAAGATATAACAGCTGTTTTTTTCTCTTTCTTTCAGAAATCACTGATTTGCACCACTTCTACTCTGACAGCCACAAAGTTACTGGTTTTGGCACTTTGGAACTTCAAAACTTTGACTGCTCTTTCAGATGTGGTTGAAACTGGCTGACATGTTGCAGAGCTACTTGAAGAGGGAAGCCATCCATCCAAATAGGCATTGTTCCCTTTGGAAAATGAGTTTTAAAAATACCCTGCAAATGAGTCAGACTTTCTTCCTCCGTGCAGACCCTCAGTTAAAGTGTGTATTCACCCAGCAGAAAGCTCTAGTGTCAGTCATCGTAGCCTGGCTCATCCTCACTTAATCAAACTCTTCACTCTCTCATGTGTGAAAGAATCAAAAACTCCACCTTGCACCTGCTTTGCTGGCAGTCTGTAAGAGGATCAAAATGTTCCCAAACAAACATATTATGCAAATTGATTGCCAAATGCTCACTTGTTTTGAATGGCCTTTTTGCTGACTTTCAAGGCAAAGTTGAAAATTAAGGTTACTTCTGGAGATTTTGGTGGATTACTCAGGGAGACAGTGCTTTGTCAAGCAGCTAAAGCTCTGATCTGAGGGTCAGGACACCTGAATCCCCTTTTCGGCCCTCTCCAGGACCTTCTGTGTGATCTCAGACAAACAATTTATTTTCACATTTTCTCTCTCAGGGCTTATCCATCTGCTTCGTTTAAACAGTTTTTCCTTTGGGAAGGAGGCTGGCATTAGTGAAGATTTGCTCGACATTTCGAGAATAGGACTCTGAACTTGACAGATGGGCCACTGCAACACTAATAGTACAAGATGATAGATAAGGACTTTGCAAGCCTTCATTTCTGGACAAATATATGCAAAGAATAAGTACATCATATAACTCTAATGGAATATATGCATATATATTTACACACACATAATGCACACATATATAAAGAGCCCAATGAAAAGGGTGGGAAATGATTTATACAAACCTTAAGAAGTCACTCTTTGAAAATGTTTGGAATTATTTGGTCAGGTCATTGGTACTGACAATGTGTGTGGGACATGGGAAACTGCTAGCAACTAGAGATGTGCTACATTTCTGGACCTGTCTGACACATTCCATGCAGCCAGGTAAGACTCGCTCCAGGTGTCACCATGTGTCAGTGTGCAGTAGCCAATGGCTCTCATCTGCTGAAGAGGTTTTTGTGTTTATGCCAGTCACCTGGCCTGCCTGGTGCTGAGCGTGGGAGCCATTACGAGATGGAGGCATTCAAAGCACCTCAGGATTTGTGAGGCATTAGAACAATTTTGGGGGGTTGTGCTGTGGTTTGTCGCTTGGTTTAGGACACAACCAGAACCAGTCAAGAATACTTTAGCATGCCAAAGTTCTCTTTCACATGGCTGGCATGCTAACATCCTCATTCTTTCCTTGCATGTCTGTCAAGTGTAAGCAAAGTAACTATTAATTGTGTCTGACTGAATTTCAGCTGCTCTTTTAAAAGGTCATTGATATAAGTTCAGACAATAGGCCAAGAAGAGGCTGAATCCCCGTGGAGAACACACAAGGCATTCTCCTGTGTCGCTAATTTAATAAGGAAGAGCTCAATACACGCCTGTTCAGAAAGCCCCAAATACTTTAAAGGCTTCTGCTTGAATGGAAATTGGAATTCACCTTGGATGCACCCTTTCTCTGTGTGCTTGCCTCCCTGCGCTGCCTCAGCCACAGACTTCTGCTGTGGGAAATATCTGCAAGAATAGCAAGGGATGCTGCTAGCTTTTTTGTGGGAAATCCTGTTCCTGTAGTTACCTCTTTCCAAGAATGAGGCTCATCTTCCAAGGCCAGCGACAAGAGGTGATGCGTAAGACTTAACATTCAAGACCATAAATGAAGTGATTGACATGTCCCAAGAAAATGAAGTTAACTCTTGCTTTGATGCATTGGGGATTTCCAAGAAACACACTTCTGAGAGTTCATCAGAAGGCAAGAGAAATGTATTACTTCAGATGACAAACGACCAATCATAAACTCATGAGTTGCTTAAAAACATGACAAAGGCTGAAATGCCCTAGATACATGATTGGAAGTGTTACTCACTTGGTTGCAGGCATGAGTCTTCAGGTCCACATAGTAACCAGAAACTCAGCCAAGATCTCACCAAGTTTGCCCTAGCTGCCAACTCCAAAGCCCCTTTGCTTAGTCAAGTCCTCTGTGCAACACACACTTCCTGCCCTGTCCCTTGCCAAAGTTCCACTCATCTGCAGCTCACTCCGCCGGCAGCAGATGGAAAATGTCCATAGCAAGAAGTAATGGGAAAAACCAGCTCCGGTTGGCTCCTTACCCCTCAGCACACTCCGAAATCAGTGAGCTGTGCTGGCTCCCTATCCCAGAGAGTGTTGCCATCTCTCCCTTTCTATTTTAACTGCCTCACATAAGGAGCGGAAAATTCTGTGAGGGAATTAAGCTGTCGGGAACGCTGGTAGGCAGTGAGCTGTGAATAACCTCCCACTTGCCCGAGACACAAGAAACACATTACTGAGGGAAGCAGGGACACGGACAAAGATGCCCCACCGTAATCTCTTTGTGCCTCAGCCTGTACGCTATATTTATTATATATCTTAATAAAAGCCTCAAACAGCAACATGTGGCAGTCTGCTCTACATTACAGCTTTGCATCAGCTCCAGATACAAGGTACAATCAGGCACCACTCACTCCCAGGCAGAGTATCTCATGGAGCAGCATGCTAGAATTTCATAAGCACTGTGTGCCCTCAGAACATAGAATCATAGAATTCTTTGTGTTGGAAGGGGCATTTACAGATCATTTAGTACACCTCCCCCGCCCCCAGAGCCTCATCCAACTTGACCTTGAATATTTCCAGGGATGGGGTCTCCACTACCTCCCTGGGCAACCTGTTCCAGTGGTTTACCACCCCTCATTGTAAAAAATTCCTTCCTTATACCTAGTCTAAATCTACCTTGCCTTAGTTGAAAACCATCACTCCTTGTCCTGTGATAACAGACCTTGCTAAAAAGTCCATCCCCATCTTTCCTACAGGCTCCCTTTAAGTACTGGAAGGCTGCTATAAGGTTTTGCCTCAGCCTTCTCTTGTCTTCTTAGGTGAAGTGCTCCAGCCCTCAGATCATTTCCATGCCCCTCTCCAACAGCTCTATGTCCTTCTTGTGCTGATGGCTCTAGAGCTGGACACAGCACTCCAGGTGAGGTCTCACCAGAGCTAAATAGAGGGGCGGAATCATCTCCCTTGTCCTGCTGGCCATGCTTCTTTTGATGTCGCCCAGGATATGGTTGACCTTCTGGGCTGCGAGTGCAAATTTTTGGCTCATGTTCAGCTTTTCATCCATTAGTACCTCTAAGTCCTTCAGGACTCAGTCCCACAGGGCTGCTCTCAATCACAGCATCCTCCACTCTGTATCAAAACCGAGGATTGCTCTTACCCAGGTTTAGGACCTTGCACTTAGCATTGTTGAACCTCATGATGTTCACATGGGCCCACTTATCCAGCTTGTCCAGCTTCCTCTGGATGACATCATGGCCTTGTGGAGTGTTAACTGCACCACTCAGCATGGTGTCATCTGCAAACTTGCTAAGGGTGCTGTCGTTGATGAAAATATTGAAAAGCACTGGTCCCAATACGGACCCCTGAGGGACACCACTCGTCAACGATCTCCATTTGGACATCGAACCATTGACTGCTACCCTCTGGATGTGACCATCCAACCAACTCCATATTCACCCAACAGTCCACCCATGGAATTCATATTTCTCATGAAGATAAACATGAACAAATGCTGCATGCCTAATGCACCCAGGTAGGGAGGCTGTGCATTATTGCAATTGCCATAATCCCAGAATGGCATCTCCAAAGTGCTAAGAGACAGACAGTTTCTATTCCACAAACTGCACTAGGTAGGGCCAAGTAACCTGCAGTGCAGCATCACTGATGTTCTAGGAACAGCTCCACTCCTCTGCTGCCAAAACACATCGCCTGCAGCTTGTCCCAGTGCAGTGGCACACAGCCTGGGAACTACAACTACAGGGAAATATCTTCTTGTGGTGGCACAGGGTGCTTTTCAGGGCTGGCTGTGTTGCAGAGGGATGCCATTAATCCTGCTGGGAAAGCCAGCAGCTGGGTGGCCGTGGAGCAGCTCAGGCAAGATCCAGAACCACCCAGGATGCCTGTTGCTTATATAAAAGAGCTAATAAGGCTGGTTATCATCCAGGCAACTCCTGTATTATGTGTCAGTGGCCATGCGGAGGACTCCCAAAAACAATATACGTGCCAGCTTTGCTGCACAAATAGAGGAAAAAGTAGGAACTCAGCAGTTGGGATTTACTGGTTCTTTAACAGACATCTAGCAACAAATCTGAAACAAAGCTATGTTCAAAAGGCACTTAAGCACGTGTGGATTAAAGTTAAGCATGTGTTTGTGTGCTGTGCTTGATCACATCCAATGCAAGGGAGGCTTTGTAGGTGAAAGGCATCCTCTGATACAAAATGCCACCTATAGAGAACAGAACTTCACTGGAGTCTCCACACCTAATGGGAGGACATATTAAACCAATATGCAGAGACAAGGAATTGCCTCATAGGTGTAGAGGCTCCAAGCATCTTTGTTCATACTCACTAGCAAAAAAAAAAACAACCCAAGTTCATGCAGCTGCATTGTGCTCCCAGATTTGTGTGAAAGGGCCTAGAGGGCACATAAAAGAGGATGAGGCAGATACGAGGACATAACCATCCATTCCTTAGGGTAAGAATATACCACAGCGTATTTATTTGCAACCAAAAGCATGAGAGGCAAGTGAGCCTCAGTGAAAACTCATCCAGGGAAATAGTTAACATATATTATAAGAACCAGGGGCATCAAATGAAAGCATTGAGAAAAATGGGCAGTAAGAGGTGTTCGTTTACACAACAGGTAGTTACACGTAGAAGTCCTTGCCACAGGGTGCTGTGGGTACTAGAAGTTTACAGGGTTTCAAACAACAGTAAAACAAACTCATGTGGGAAAATAAATCAACAAAGATACTAGGTCTGCCTCATAAAGTCCCCAAAGTGAAAACTGCAGGAGGCTGCGGGGCATTTGGGACACATATCACTATGCATTTTGCCTTCAAATTATGTTCTTTGTTGTGCATGCACTATCAGCCAGCGTTGGAGACAGGCTGCTGGGCTCCACAAACCCTTGGTCTGATAGAGCACAGCTGTTTCTCCCCTATGCACATGGACTTTTTTCTTGGTAGGGGCAGAAAGGAACAGCAGACTTCCAGAAGTCAGTGCCAGAGGGAAAACTCAAGCCTTAGATCAGGCTCTGTGCATGATTGTGCATGATCAGGGATAGATATTCTGTTCAAAATGAGATTGGGCAGAGTCTTGAATCCGGGCATTTTTTGAGCCATTTCCCTAGGCACAAGCACTAGCATGCACCGTTCATATTCCAGCTCTGAAAAGTGTAAGATCCACTTTGAAAATCACATTTCACACACAGAAAATAGAAATTCGACACAACACTCTTTCTGCCAGAATAGCTGAAATACTGTAGCTTTGTCCCAACATAGACTCAGAGCTAAACAGGAAGCTTGGAAAGTAGTTCCCAAACAGAACCGCTTTTCTCTGGTTATGTACCACAGCAGCCTCACTCCAGAAATACACAAATATGTCAAAAAAAAAGACAAGGACGTGTATCAGCAATTCATAAATGTATCTGGAAAAGAATGGCATGGTCTATTTCATACAAAAGTAGGAACATGGCTATGGTTAGAAGTGGAAGCTCTGAAAAGTGCTTGAGCTCTCTTTTCCAGTGTGGCAATAGTAAATGCCTAAGGCCAAGGAGACAGGCAGTCCTGAGGGAAGCTGGCAGAGGGTCTGGGCTCCCCTCCTCATGATCAGTAGCAAAAGGAAATGTCACTGATTAAAAACCACACCAGAAAGACAGCAATGCACAATTCTAATACAGTAATAGCAATCCCAGGCATCCAAAAGCACAAATTAGGCTCAAAAAATTTAATGAGCTTTGTTTAAAAATGAAAAATCAAAACCCAACATGGTAAGCTGAAGCTTCCATGTCTACCACTGACCCTTTAAGCCTTCAGAGTTCATAGTCCCAAGCTTTTCCTGGTGACTCCTTGGGCTGGAAATGTTTTTAAAGAAAAAACAAGAAATGTGTGAAAAAGAAACTGGTTTAGGGTTTTCTTAGATTTAGTTTTTGCCACAACCATTTTGAAATCCATGCTATATAGCAACTCCTACCTAAGTAAGAATTTGGCCTAAATATTTACCCTGAAAAGGACTTTCAAAAATAGCAAGGTCAAAAAAGAATAGGGCCAAGGATCCATCCATGACTATCAACACTAGAATAAAACTTTTACATAATAGAAACTTGCTATATATCTCTAAAAAAAATATCAGTAGTAGCATGAACCAGTGGGACCAAGTTTTCTGGATTAATCCACTCAAGTCAAGAGGCTTATAAGCAGAATAGCCTGCAGAGTTTTAGGAAAAATAAGAAACAAAAATGTCAGCTGGTTTTGCAACACAGAAAAAGAAAAGAAAAAAACCCCAAACACTTAGAAGGAGCTGCTGCTCTGTGTGGACAGTTCCTGACATTAGAAGTCATTACTGAATGATTAAGTTACCAAGTCATTAGGGGTTATTTACATTGTTTACAAGCATGTGACTAATTACACAACGAAGATACAGAAACATAATCACCTAATAACAGCATACGGTTGTGGCATAGATGAATTGGGTGAGCAGGGAGATCCTGCCTAAGTGCTGCCAGCAAGACCCAGCCTGCCCTGGTCACGAGGAGATCAAAGAGCTCCTTCCCCACCCCCTATGAGTAGCAAACTCAGAAGATGCAAAAAGTATTTCCAGGGCTACTTGCTTTGGACCACAGTCTGGAAGGCTGCAGGCGTATCTTTTCAGGGAAACAGAGGCGAGAGGCTCCTTACAGAGCCTCAACACAAGTGCTACCAACACAGAGGGTGTAATCAGGATGAGTGGTATTTGGGAGTGGTTCTCACTCAGTCCAGAGGCAAGTTCCAGCTCAAGAGAATTTGATCCTGATGAAAGGTGTTTGACAAGCTGCCTTGAAGACTGAAGGCTTCAATGTAAAGAAATGGCAACATCATCACAAATGAAGTAATCTCCTTTGTCCAGAGCAGAACATCCACACTAGCCTTGCAGAGAGACTTTGAGGAGGAAATTTGCCTCCAAACACCCAGTGAGTGTCTTCTGCAGCAGCAGATTTTTCTCATGTAGGAACTTGTCCTCCTGGACCAAGGTTCTAGCAATGCTGAATTTGACACAATGCATCACTACAGAGGCTTTGCATGTCCAGGGTTGCTGTAAATGCTGCACAGAAATATTCTGTCACTTGTGAGGGCTCTCAAGTGGGAGCTGGTTTCTTCTTACACGGCTTTTATGTTCACACTACACAGCTTTACTTAACAGCTAAAATGAAGTTACATTAGCAAATTAACTTCTTAAAGAATCACATCTCCCATTTCAAGTAGGCTTTCTCTAATCACTTTACCATTTAAAAACAAAAGGGCTGACATGGACCTGACTTAACCAAAACTGATGTTTCAGGTGAAAGGCTGGTCTCAAGGATAGCAAGGAGAAACTAGGCTGAAGGCCTAGCTCAACACTGATACCAAGTTACAGCACAGAAGCTACAAAAATGCTTTAAGATGCTTCTTTTGTAAAAATATCCCACACAGGAGGAATATCCACAAACAGCTCACAGTAGTGTGAGCTCTTCTAGTCCATCCAGACTGAATCTCCTGTGCACAGGACAATGCCCTAAGCAGCCAGCGCTGGGATTCAGCCAGGGGTTCCACGAGCATTGGGCTTGCATATGCACTGTAATAGGGAAACAAAAGCATGGCCAGATAAGAGGAGAGTGAAGATGGATGTTCACCCATCAATGACCAAGAAAGCCAGAGACCATGAGGAGCTATTTCTTAACATTAATAGTAGCAACATCTTGGATGAGGTTCCTACAGAAGAAAGTGTGGCAGTGGCAAAATCAGCCAGACTCATGGTACTAGTTATGAATATACACCATCTACTAGGTCCTGTCCCATCTGATGCCATGACAGCATCTGTGCATATTAGAAAGCTGACTGTGGCCCCCACAGTACTCCACAGATCCATGGCACCTGGCCATGTCACCTCACAAACTCCACTTCCCTGTGCCTCCAGCACTGGAGCCCAAAGCTGTGACCCCTGACAGACTGATATGCCCCAGGTTACACAGCAGAGTCGTGGCAGAGACCATGTCAGACCACAGACATGGCTACGTGAGGGCACATGCAAGAGCTCTGCTTGTTGCCAGACTATCTGTTCTCAGTGGTCCTTCCTCCATTCCTCCTCCTCACCCAAATATTTTTGCTGCTGTTTGAAGGCATTGCGAAGCAGAGGGCAGGAATATGTTGCACTTAGAATGGAAACTGAAGTCTGATAGCACCTCTTAATTTTGGGTACAGCATACCCAGAAGGACCTAGGACATTCTGGGAGGAAGTCACCCACTGCATCACTGGAAGTGCTGGAAAGTCACACATGGAGCACCCTCAGCATGACACAGGGAGAGGTAGAAGAAGAAGAATACATGCCTTCCCTGGGAATGTTTTGTTTCATGCCAGTGCCTAGAAATGGGATGAATGTCTCCCTGATGGAGCAGATGGGCAAGAAAGGCATGGAGGATGTCCGTTACCAGTTTCTGCAGACAAGCCAGTGGCAGCACCACTGTGATCTACAGCTTCCTGTACCTGTAAAAGTCTCATGCTGCTCTTATTCCAATCACCTCAATGCTAACCATGAGCTCCAGTTTCCCATCTGCTGCCAGTTCCATGCCAAGCTCATGCCTCCAAACCTACCAGGGATTTATACCCTGAAGACCAGGAAGCAGCCACAGCCCCTGCTTTTTGGACTGTCTCTTTTAGCATAAAAGCAAACTGAAGCTCCAGCAGGAACTATACTGTCTCTGAAGGTACCACAGGAAAATCCCAACCTGACTCTGAATCCATAAGGGAGAGGCAAAGGACCCAGATCTCTGAGCTAGCCTCTCATCTTCTTTCCCCTCCTGCCCTAAGCAGGATGGTCAAGAGGGAATATGCTGATTTATTAAATCAGATCTTGTGCTGAAAAGAGGCCCTGGGTACAGGACTGCTGAGCTCAGCTGAAATTGGGCATCTCCCACAAGCAGCGGGACAGGGAAATTTGTGTCAGCTGAGGAGTGACCCTTCTGCAAAGGATCCAGCTGTTTCCCTTCCCGCCTGGGTCTGACACAGCGCAAGCCTGCCTGCTTCCCTCCCCCAAAATCAAAAGTCACATTTGTCACAGACTACATTGGCCTAAATAGTTAGGTGTCACGTAGCCAGCAGCCCATACGGGAAGATCTTACATAACTCAGATAAATGGGACAAGGTCAACAACAAACCCAAGCTCCTCTTGCAGAAGACCCTGCACGGATTTGTCCTCCCAGGCCTCTTGCAGCACGAGGTGCTGCTGGAGATGAGTAGAAGCAGGGGCTGCTTGTCAGCCCTGGCCACTCTGATCAAAGGGTACCGCTGATACATACAGGAAGAAATTCCTGGTAGATCTACAGGGCTGGAATTTGCCAGCGTCATTTGGTAACCAGCGGTGCCAGATCAGGTGAGACAGTTTAGTGAAACCACGGGTGTGGCCCTTTGTCTGTGCCCAGCATCTGACACGGTGGAAAAGTTTTACCCAGGTTACCTCACATTCCACGTGCCTGCTGATTCAGGCTCCTCTCTCTATTTTTAAACAAGGCATTCAGTGTCTCTCAGTTGGGAAAATTACTCTGCACCTCCAGAAATAGATGCTCTACCTTATGCCTGCTTTGCCCCATCCCATGGGAGTCTGTTATAGGTGATAACCATGATCAGCACTGCTCCTTCATGTAAGGGGATCTCTGCAGCGTCTGCTCTGAGACTGTGCAAACCCCACGCCTGTGAGAAGCACTGTGTAATAAGCAGAAAGGAGGTTGAGCTGTAGGAGAGTGCAGCATGGGCAGATGAGGGAGAGGGGCTGCGTGTTTTGCATTTTCATAGAAAAAAAAGGAGAGAGGATAAAAAACATAGGCTGGGGAAAGGGGCCAAGGAGGCTGAGCACTAGCGGGGGTCAACAGCCGGCCAGCGTCAGGCCACTGTTTGGGAGCACTGGCCTCGGGAGCAGGGACAAATACTGGCTGGGGAGGACAGATGTGCAGAGGGGCCTGTCCTGTGCAAGGGGGAGAGAAGAGAATGGACAGGGGACAGAGGCACACAAGTTAGGATGCTTTTTGCAATAGCAGAGGTTTTCTTTAAAGACCCTGCTTTCACTGAGGGAAGAAATTTTTCAGGGCTTGTCTGAAAAAGAAAGGCAGTTTCTAGTCCTGGTGGTTTCAGAGAAAAGCGGAGAGTTGAGTCCCGAGAGGAATTTTAAGGGTAAGCAGTTGGAAGTAGAGGAGGAGGAGGGGAAGGGCTGTTAAATACAGATGTTTTTCTTTACTGTTATTTTTTCTTACTCTATCAATTTGTTGCACACATCAGGCTGGCAGAGTGGGATTTTAAAGGCTAGCACACAGGGTGGCTGCTCTCCACTCACCCCTGCTTTGCTGGAAAGTGCAACAGGGCTGCAGCACCACTCCAGCTCCCCAGTCCATGCTGCTCAGGGAGGCCTCACAGCAAGCCCAATGCCACCATCTCGCTTCCCTCTCCTGTATCACCACATCTCTCTCACTTTGGGGAGTGCTGGCTCCTTTTGTACCCCCATGCACTGGCCTCTCGTGCTCTGCAGAGAGGCCAGGAAGTATGGAAGCAAGGCTGCAGCACAGTGCTGTCTTCAAGACCCAGCATCACCGATCCTGACCTATCCAAGGACACGGGCCAACTACAGGTGTCCATCACCTAGAGAAGGCAGCCAGCGAGCAGTGTTTGTATCACGTGCTGGAGAAGGAAAACCACAGAGTCAGCCAGGAGCCAAAAACAACAGCCGGGAGAGGAGGAATTCATTAAGAGAAAAGGCAAGGGAAGCAAAGCATGTTTGTTTAAGGGCAGAGCCAGCGGCAAGCCATCCTGCGACCCACAGCTGCAGAAGGTTGCGGCTGGAGCCATGCCTACCCAGCCACCCCCTCACTGTCTCCTCAGCTAGGCAGTTCCAGCAAGAGACACTCAGGGACCCTCCTGCCCTGCAGGGGGGCTCCAGCGAAGAGTCTTCACCAAGCTGGACGTTTTCACCCCTCCCAGCAGGACCACTTCTTGCTGACTTTGGGGCACTTCGGCAGCATCTTGGGGTAGGCGAGTGGGTTTTGAGAAGCTGAGGCCCCCTGGGGGGGCACACCCCTGCTCCTCATGGCTCCCAGGCTTAGCAACCCCCTTGGCATGCAGGCCAGTGAGTTCCAGCAAGAGTTGGAACTGACTTCAAAAGGACTTACAGTGAGCAACCTTTCTATCTCTTGATCCTCTCAGCTGTACACTGGATTAGGGGCTGGCTGAAGCCTGAAGCCCCCTGTCTGGGGCTCGCTCCCCTCACTTTCTGGGGATGCACAAAGGACCTGCTTATCCTCAAGTCCCAAATTCTCTGTTTGCTATGCTGTCGCAGCAGTCTGTGAGAGGGAAGTTCTGCCTGGCATCAGTGTAATTTCCTAGACTCCGAGTAGCTGGAACTCCAGGGTCCTCCTAAGGAAATAGGATGGATTTGCCAACTACAACACCTTTTGGCAAAGCTTAATAATGCCACAGCATCTCCTCCACCTTGGGACTTTGCTTTTAGGGCTGTTCCAGACAGAGACCTGTATCAAAGAGGAGGGAAGGCTGTACTAGTCCAAACCCTGTCTTCCCTAACTTTGCCAAGGTAGCCATCCCCACAAACCTTGCAATGACCAGGGGCTGAGCCATTCTAATTTTTAATTGAGCTGCCTCTCCTTGGGAAATATATTGGGTCCTTGCACAGCACACTCATGCCATGGGGACAGTGCATATCCTCTCATCCCAGAGAGGAGGGGATGGTGCTGGAGTAGCACCATGAGAACTCAGAGGAAGGATAATTTCCCATCAAGGAGGAGAGAGGGAGTAAGGGGAGAAGAAATTCTGAAGGAGCTACAAGTCCTAACAAAAAAGACTAAGCTTTAAAAATAGAAAAGGAAAAGGAAACCTGGGAGACGGGGTTGGGTTTTATTTTTCCAAGAGACAAAGGAGATGATCCACATTTTTGAATCATAAAAATAGGGAAAGTTTTTGAAAGGGAGAAAAATTATTCTGGCTCAGCTCAGAGTAGCAGAAGAGTGATCTGAGCTCAGCATTGCTAACTTCAATTTGCTCTGCAGGATGGGTCAGTGTGATGTAAAGTTTGTATTTGAGAAGGGTGTCCAGACTTTTTCCAATAGGTGGGGATGGGAACAGAGGTGGGGTCATTTCATTAAGG
This sequence comes from Tapera naevia, assembly GCA_033556795.1. Taxonomy (NCBI): domain Eukaryota; kingdom Metazoa; phylum Chordata; class Aves; order Cuculiformes; family Neomorphidae; genus Tapera; species Tapera naevia. The sequence continues at coordinate 10,841,844 of JAUMJJ010000246.1, read as the reverse complement.
AGATGAACATGGGAAACCGCTCAAGCAAGGTACTTACTGCAAAAGTGGAGGCGTTTAGAGAAAAAAACATAGCAAGCATAGTAGACATAGTGTACTGCAGGGCAGAACAACAGGGCTCCCCTTCAAAGTGCAGGAAAAGGACTGAGCAGTGGCATTGGGGCAGCAGAGCAAGGATTGGCCCACCAGTATCTAGAAGGAGCATTGTTGTGCTCAAAGCTTTTGCCACTGAATCCCTACATAGCTTTGTGTAAATTGCCTTTGTGCCTCAAGCTTAGTGGTGTATAACACAACAGGCAAAAAGTAGGGCGACTTCCAAAGGGTAGTGAAAGTGCTAGCCACTGCTGTCATGTGTTATTGAGAGCCACTGAGAAAGGGATAGGAGTCCAAAATGCCAGCGCAAACAATGGATCCACTAGGGTCTACTGGGATGTAGCTTGTTTGCTGAGCCTTCGGCCTCCATCACACTTTCCTCACAGCTGGGCCAGACAGTGCTGGAAGGGCCACTGCACTGGGGGGTGCCGGGCAGTCGCTGGACAGAGCCACTGCTGCTGCCAGTGCTGCTTCAGCTTGTTTGTTTTCCTTAATCCCAAGGGGCAGCATCTCTGACATGGCAGCAGCGTGATTAAGATGATCCAGTGCTGCTGTCACAAGTATGTAATTACGAGTTTCCTGTGTCACTCCTGCTGGGAGGTCAATGACTTGGCCTCCCTCACTCCAGCAGCGGGAGGGGATGGCTGCCAGCTCCCATCTGCCTCTTAACCCTCTGCCCAGCTCAGGCCTCCAGCTCCAGCCTCCACAGCCCTGGTGAGAGGTGGGCAGACTGCAGTGCACAGCCAGGCTGGGGGGGGACAGCAAGTTGAGAGGGGTCAGGGTGAACCCAGAGCAAGGAGAAGAGGCACAGGATCCAAGACGAGGGCTTGAAAGGGAGATTGCAGAGGATCACCCCCTTGCCGGCACCATTAGGTTTGCCCACGAGGCTCTGCAGTGAAGTGGCCTGTGTGGGGGAAGCTCAACAGCTGTCAGGAAGGGGGCTGGCTTTCAAGAAGGGGTGCCTAGTGGGTTTTGGGAGGCTGTCCTTCAGACTCCACAGGGGATCTGCCTGTTCAAAGGTGACCTTGGTCCCAAGGAGAGGGGAACATTCTTCTCATGAGCACAGGGGGCTGCAGGGGGCCAGTATAAGGGCTACACTGCACACGGATGCAGAAAAGTGGAAACTGTGGCCTGTTCCCCCTCCCATGACCCTTTTAAGACATAACATAATACATCTGGGTCCATCCTAAGAGACTTGGGCAAGTTTTCCCATCCTCTACATCCACATATCTCTGCCTACAAACATATGAAGAATGGGAACCTTGCCATAGTCTGCCCCAGGTTCTCCCAAAAGGCACTGCAAAGTCATATAGGAGGCCCCAAGGAATCATCTTGCTCCTCAACTCCCATGTTTCCCTTGCAATTAGCGGGCCGGTCAGGGATGCACAGAGGAGCTGCTCTCACCAGATCAGTTTCTGAAGCTGTTGCACATGGGATTAGCTGCAAATAGCAGCAGAGAAGGGTCCGCTGGTGGCCCGTCAGAACAAGACAAGGTTTTGTGCTGCATTTCCTACTGGAGAAAGCAGAGTTTCCTCAAGCTCTGTTTGTTTAGTGACCCCTGTGTAAGGGAATCCATCACATAGCCTCCTTTATTAATGCTGGCAATCATCTGCAACCAGCTGTTGCCCAGCTGTCAGAGCTGGTATTGCATTGAAATCCCTGCACAGAAAGGCACATCTCCTCATACTTACAGATATAGGCTCTAAAAGAGGCCTAAGAAAGAACCTGTGAGGATATGGCAGCAGTCTGCTTAGCAGGGTTACTTGTAGAGGCAGATGCAGTGGGTCACATCTCCTACTTAAACAGCAAACTGCAGCTCATCTGTGGCCCAGGCTGGCTGCGTCCCCACAGAGCCCAGTGCAAGAGCAAAACACTTTTGTCTGTGAGGAACTGCCACATGGTCACTGATTCTCAACCCCAGCAAAGGTAGCTCTCTCCAAAGCACCACATGCTGTTGTATTTAGACAGGGGCCAAAGCCCAGATTCTGATGTTCAGGCCAAAACTGATTGGCACCTCATAAATAAAGCAAGCTGTGAAACTGAGCCTCATTTCTTGCCTTACTGATTTGCATCTAGCAAGGCCATCCAGAAAATCATCCAGTTTCAATCCAAAACATCAAGAAAACCAGAAGCCTCTATCACCACAACAGAGTGCTCCAGAGAAGAGTTGCCTTCACCATTGAAAAACCTCTGCCTTCTTCCTACTTTGAATCAGGCTAGCATGAGCTAAGAAGCAGGCAAATCATACATGAGTACTGTTAACACAGTTACCGAGAGCTACAGTCTTGAAGTAACTGCTATGTAAACCTACATGGGAACACACAGCAATCAGGACTTTTGCATGTCTCCCCTAGTCTAAGTTGTATTAGAAAATAAATTGCCTTCATCCATAAAGCATGCTGTAAGCTGGGGCACAATCTAGAACCCCGCAGACGGAAAGGGAAGGTTTGCTAATCCATGCCAGCAGCCATCCCAGCTACACGTCGTTGCTCAAACAATCATGGTTTTCTCTGGAACAGAAAACATAGGGACACAGAAGTCCTTCAAGAGAAAAAAGCTGATGCAGGAGCTTAGGGATCAAGGTGTGGTTTACCTATGAAGACTCTTCTTGAAGGGGTAATGCAAACCTAGAAGTGGGAGTGCAGAGGCAAGCTAGAGGAGGCAGCTGTGTGGATCCTGCAAACCATCCTTCCCACTTCCTCCACAGAGAGCAGAAGGAGAATGCTGCTGCACACTGACCTGTTGTAAGGATTACTGCTGAAATCCTCAGTGCATGTAGCTGGTCAGCACACTGATAACAGCCCTCTGCACAGATGAGGCCTCCACATAATAAGTAGCCATCTTCTCCTGACCACTTGCACACCCAGTCCCTGAAACTCCCCTGGTTTCTTTCTTGCACCCCTAGCTCACATAACACAACATCTCTGTGTTTCTGAATGTGCTCAGGGTGATTCATAAGCACACGCATAATGGTCTGTTTTAGCACAAGGCCAGGGAGGAGCTCTACCTGCCAGGACAAAGACACTGCTGCTTTTTGAAACATTTCCCAGGAGGAAAACCCTTCACCTTGCCAAACCCTTCACCTTGCCAAGGGCAGTGTCATGCTGACTGTGCCACCAAAGAGTTAGCGGAGACTCACACATGCAGAGTCCCCTCCCAGGATGCGGGAGATAATCACTTCCCTTGACCTGCCCAGGGGTGGGAATGTATCCCATGGGACATGAGACCTGGGGTGCAAAGCCACCAAGTGTTGCTTCTGTAGGGTAATGGAATGCTGCTCTATATTCAACCAGTGGAGGGGACATCAAATTTAACTGCAGTGCAGGTAACTTTGAAAGTAAAGTAGAAGACATCCTTTAAATATCAGTCAGGGATGAGGCAGGCAGCTGTTTGTCCCCTACAGGACTACTGGATTACACAGTACCACCAAGGCCATCTGTCCAGTTCCTACAATTACAGGTTGATCCAGAGAGATCACAAGGACATTCACCCCCAACCCCTCCATTTCCCACATCATGAAATATGTCATTGTTCTCCTCTGCAGTTCACAGGAACATCTGGTGCCCTGGGAAAGCAGACCATGCTACGCAATACAGAAAGTTAAAAAATTGTTCCTGCTAATCTGACTTGGATGAGAGTACTTTCCTGACCCCAAACCTGGCACTTCCTTAAGGCTAGCACTCGTGCATTAAACATGTCAGGCAGACTTTAGAGGAATTTCTATATGACACTAAAATTCAGTGGAGTTCTGCGTATTAACCAGAATAATTAGTGTGCTGCACCAAACTGAAACGAGATCACTTTTTTTTTCTATCTTGTTATCCAATCCCTTCCATAAATTCAGCAAACCTGCCAATTAATTATTCAGTCATCCTAGGTCTTATGCATCAGCTGCTGCCTGCATCTAAGACCAAGATCATGAGGAACGGGAAGAGGGGCAAAAAGTAAGACAGTTTGCTTTCTCCATAGTTAGAGAACGCCCTATAGCATGTCCCAGGAAGAGGTCCAGAACTCCCCAAAGTGCTTTTGCTCTTCTAACTATGATGCAGAATAGCCACAGGGAAAGGCAAGAGATTCATACACTTGATTTGAATCTTGTATTAAGACTGTTTGTTGAACTTGCATATTTAAAGCTCATGGTCACTGAGATTTCTATATAACACCATTTTTTGCTGTTTTTTTTTTGAATGTTTATCTAACTCATACATGTAACTGGTGCGGAAAGTACTGACAGGACATGACTCAGAAATACATCCAAGTATATCCCTCTAAATTTCCGCAAGTAAATTCTCAAGGATTTGCTGCTGAGGATTGCTGCATTGCACTGAATGTAACAGGTACTTGTACAAAACATCCTTGGGGCCCCCTAAGCTCATGCAAACGACAGCTCCTTGGCCACCTTGGGGCCATCTACTATGGGAAATAACCATACTTACTCAGGAATTGGCCAGCGACAGAGGACCCAACACCACAAGTTCTACCATTTTCTGCTAACAAAAATAAGGCATATTTTTGTGCTGCCCCTTCTTCACAAAAGGGTTTTCAACCCAAAGAAAGCATCATCCTCCCATTGAAAAACAATCTTTTTCCTAGGAAGCAGAGCATACGACAGAGGGCCTGTGTTAGTCACCTCTCTTAACAAATCTGTTGAGGGTTGGTATGTTTTGGAGCATGGGGTGAGAACATTTTCAAACACTACTTGACCCTGCACCAGAGAGTCAAGCCCAGCCTTGCCTGTGATGGCTATGCTGATCTTTGTCTGCTAGAAATGTGATGAACTTATTCAGAGCTGTATCTGGTGGGGGACCTGCAAAAGGTGAAAGCTCAGCAAGAGGGAAGGAGGGATAAATGAATGATTGGTTGTCTCTGCCAGAGAAGGGACATCCCACAGCTCAGACAGAAAGAGACTGAGACTGTGAGGTCTGCATGAGAGCAGGGGAGAACCAAAAGTCAGCTGACGAAAAGCAAAGCTCCTTTATGCTCCTCTGGGACACTTCCATAGCAGGATGCCATGGCCAAGAGCTGAAAGAGGCAGATCCCAAATGACAACAAAAGACAGATGTTCTGGGAGTTCTGAGACAAAGATCCCCACAAAGAACAGAAGCAGGATAATTTTGCCACAAAGACATAGGAACAGCGCTGAAAAAGCTGACCCTGCCAGCAAGCTCTGCAGAGCAGCACCATCAAGTCATTAGGCCATTTCTACATGTGAATATCATTCCTTCTCGAGGTCTAGTTGCCAAGGTCAGAGCTCCAGAGCAAAGCAGAACTTCCAAAAGCTAATACACAAGAGTGCTAGCGCAAGCATGAAGCAAACCTTTGTTTGCAACACATAATACCTCCATCAAGAGTTCCAGAGAACTCCAGTGTCCTCCATGACAAGAACCAGTTAAAATTTACATCCTTGCAACAAAGGTGTTCTCATTTTGCTGACCAGGAAACTGAAGGACCGGGATATTCCAGCCAATTTCTAAATGTGGAAGCCTTAAATCAGATGTCTAAAAGCCTTCTGGCATGCTAGAAAGGGTTTTGGTCTTTCCAAGATGTTTCATGTCACTACTGTTGCTAATTGAATAATTGCTAGCTGACCTACTTCGACATTCATGATCACAAACCTCTCTACAAAGGTGACAGATTATTATTAATACTATTACTGATAAGAGGGCCCAATTCAACCACTCCTTTCTTCTAATTAATTCCAAGGCTCTCAATGCCCTTTCCATCCGATAAGAAAGAGGAGAAGGCTGTAATATAATTTGCTTATGATTTCCCCAAGTTTTCAGTTACCTCTTGCACAGATTTTTTTTCCAATTTGAAGGCAGCAGAGTCATGCATGACTATGTGGGGGCATTTGATCCTATCATTTCCAAACAAACGCCCCCCTGGAAATCAGGTGTTAGCAAGTCCGAGCAAGAAAAGTCTGTGTCCCAAGACTGTGGATGACTGTAGTAGAGATCCGTTTTAACATGTCCTTCCCAGGCCAAAAGAGAATTCATAGCTTTTTACTGTAAGCTGACTTTATCCAGACTTCTGGTTTGGATCATTGAATCGGATGTTTGAACAAATCTTCTTGCTGCTCTTCGTATGGCAGGACAGCAAGGAGCTTATGTGACAGGGTTGATGATACTATTCTGTTAGATAAAAGCACACAACTTTAGACATCAAAAAAAGTGACCCTTCATCACCTACAATGCAAGTAGGAATTCCTGTCCATGAAAATACTAATCTTAACACTTTCCCAGTCTGTATTAAATTAGTAGAACTCATGCACAGCACTTCAGGCCATTTACAAGGGGCATTTCCTGCAATCAAAAACATATGTCCCATAAATGGCCCAGTTTTGTCTAAGTTTGCTTTCCTAGAGCAGCTGGCCATTCCTGAGGATACAAAGGAGGATATTTAAGCAAGCATAGTGTTCACTGATACCCAGAGCTGGCTGGGAAATAGAAATCCCTTCCAGCAAGAAAGAAAACAACAGTAACTGAGTTTCTTTTTAAGGAAGATACTAGACTGAAAAAATCAATAATGCTGTTTTCATTTGAGTTCCACAAAATTCATGCTTCAAAAGAACCAAAACAAAAAATTTCTGGCTTCCTGGCTGCCCACCTGGTAGGGACTTATTTGATTTCTCATGCAGGTGAGCTGTCAAACACTTAGCAATGTCACTTCCCATCTCCCAGACCTCTTGCACCTCTGATTGCTCAGTAGCATCTCTGATTTCTGGATCTGAGGGGAAGGCCGGGTGGCTGAGAGCTGCAAGGAAAGACAACCTCTGCTAGCTCGCCTACAACGTTCTCAGCAACTTTATTTTCTCTTTGCAGAAAAAAAGAGCCAAGGATACTTCAGTTTGATTTTTCCCAATGGAAATCTTCAATTTTATGACAGAAACTGCTGAGTTAGTGAAAAGAGCATTTTCCATTGGAGAATTATTCTGATGGAAATTTTCCCAACGAGCTTTATTAGTACCCTTGACATTGTTTTGTCATTTCTCCTATTTGTGTATCAGTGTCTGGCCACTGAACCAAATTTCCAGCCAGGACTTTCATAGTTATTATTCTCAGGGGACCATCATGTAATTCTTGGAGTATACTAGACCTGAGATTTATTACAGTAACTGCTCTGGTGCCACACGTTAGGCAACCTGGACATGTATTTCAGTACTCTCTTTCCAGCCAAGAATGCTTGGAGAGGCCCCGTGTGCTAAGCCCATCTCCTCATCCTTTCATCAGAGGCCTCATCCAGGCCTGGCTTGCTCTCAGTTTCACATTGCATCAGGGTACCTGGTGCTTGCCAGGTTATTCCTACCATGATAACAGAGCTGAGAGTACCCCAGAAAAAACTTCCCTTTCCCTAACCAGGCTGTTACTGCTGACACTGAAGCCAGCATTTGACATTTGCAACCAGAGTAAATTGTTTCCTCTTGAGATAAGCTGCGGTTAAACCGCTGACCTCCCAAGACGACACGTGGATCTTTTCTCTGGGTGTGAGCAGAGCACTGGAGACGGATGCTAGCGAGCCCAAAGTGCAGATCTTTTTGGTATCTTACCCTGACAGCAGGCTTTTAGCATCAGTGTTTCGGCCCCTGGGGAAGTGCTACAAGCTAATTTTACAAGAAGAATTTCACTTTCTGACTATCCGATCTGGAGACTTGGTACATCATGTGAATCAACATTACTTCTGTCCTTTGTGCACTGGTCTATTCAGGGAGTGCAATAGTGTCGATGTATTGGGCAAGATCCCTTGGTAATAACTTCTTGTCCCAAGGAAGGAAGATAATTGTGACATATCTTGTACTTGAAGTGCCTGGAGAATAGCCTTAAGCATTACTGGCGATTTATTAAAATCATCTGCAAGCCCCACAGCACACAGCCGAGCCTCTGGAAAATTCACTTTTCCCTCGTTTGCTGGCCAGCCTTTTTTGACAGCCTCACCAGTACCTCTGCAGACATTCCTCGTTGTCACTTCCATTAACTCATATGTTGTCCGCATAGATGTGAATCCCTCCACCACAACATGGGTGTGGAAGCTGTCCTAGTGCTAACCTGTTACACTGGACTAAAACCTTATGTGCATTATTCACAGGGTATTTTTTTTTTCCTATTAGCCAGAATCCCAATCCAGCCAATAGTTTTTGCTTAGTCAAATCCAGGCAAAGGATACTCATCTTTGTTCATGGCACCTGGAGAGCCACCACAGAATGGTTCCTCCTCACTGGCCACACATCCTCCCTCGGTAAGCACTGAGAGCATCCCAGGTCCTGCCCATGTTGTCATTCTGCCCCTACACTAATTATCACACAGATGGGTCTTCAGGAGTGCACAATGGAATTAAAAGCACAGTTCTCTTCTGAGCAAATCATTATCTCATCAGTGTTTTCAGTTCTGATACTCTCCTGAAAGACTTTCACCCAGTCCCCCAAAGGGGAAACAATAGATCTTTTCTTACAGGCTGCTTGATGCTTTTGCAACTCCCTGTCTTCTGGACACAGCAGTTCCTAGAGCACGTTTTAAGGGAAAATCGGCCTCAGTTAATAACCGGGTTTGTATTGCTTCATTTTACATACCACACACTAACCGTTCCCTTGACGCAGCATTTAAACTCTCTCCAAACTGGCAATACACTCGTAATTTCCTTGCCCGTCCCCCCCAACACATACTTAGAATTTTTTTTATTTTCTTTTTTTTAATTGCATTTTTCTGGACCTCAGATGCATTGCTATCACAAGTACCTTTATGGAGAGAGCATCGGGGAAAACTTCCACCATCTTGGCAAGCGTGTCACCCATTGGTTTAACAGAAGCCACTAGTCTGTGGTTTTCTCTTTAGATTTTTAGCAGTCACTTTATTCCTGGATTATAATCCCACTCTGATCACCATTTCTTGTTTTTCTTTCCTTCTTAGACATAACACACAGATCCACACAGTCACGGATGAGCGCTTAGTGAGTATACACAGTAGCTTCTCCCACTACAACTTGGCCACGAGCATGAAGCAAATGTTGCTCTTTCCTTTAGCACTTCAGCCTGCCTTCTTAACCATTTATTTGCTCCCTGGAGGCTATTTAGCTCAGGGATATAAAGAGCTGGTTTGATTGTAGATCCTCCCAGAATATCTGAGAAGTGATCTCGGGCACCTGGTGATAGCCACGTCAGGTGCTGTTCTCGTGCTGGTGATTCCTCGCTGGGTAGAGTTCAACCACCCAGGATGTTGTATGTACAGGTTTGGAGGTGTCGAGGCCTCACCACAGCACACAAATAGCTCACACCACTATTGGCACGTGTCTCTGCTTGCAGCTTCAGGCCTTTGACCTCCTTTCTTCTCTTTTCACCATAAGGGACAGCATGATGCCTTTGCTTTCCTGTTCAGGGTCCTGGGTGGTGTGGCACGCACCTCCCATGCCCTGCTCCAGGAATGTCTGCCCTAGCCTGATCCTCCTCAGCTCGGGGTCAGATCCCATCTTCCTCCAGCACATCAACGCGGTGACCACCTGGTGAAACTGGATACTGTCTCCCAGCTTCAAACACTGCAGTCGTTTCCTTGCTCTTCCCTCACTACTCCTCCTCTAAACACCACCGGCGCCAAAACTCCCGGAGCCCCCACTGCAGCCCTCATTGCTGCCACCACCTCCCGGTTCATCTCACACCAGACTGCACTGCCTCCCCAGACCATGACAATTATTGCCCCTGCCTCTGCCCCAGGCAGGACACTGGCCACAAAGCCCAACAGTTCCATCTGAGGCAGCTCAGCTAAAAGGGCACAGTGTAGCTCCTGCCGGGAGCCTGCAAGGATTGGTACCTCTCACACCCTCATCCTCACTTTTCTGATGGAGAAACAGGAGTGCAGACACCAGCACCATACTGCCTTTCCTCTGTGGACACAGCAGCCAGCTACCAGGGCAGATATGTGAGTGCCCTACAATTCCTGTGTCATGGATAATCTCTCCTGGTACCACCCAAGAGTCCTGGGGGTGCCCTGTGGTGCTTGCTTACTCTGCAGGCACTGTCTCAGGTCTCTGCTCAAGATCACCACATATGGTTTGGGAAGAAAATATCTCACAAGCATTGCTTCTGGGAGGCGTGATGAGGAACGGATAAAGGGGTCCCATGTGTCTTATGGGAGGGAGAGAGATGGAAGGACAGTCCACTCATCCACAGGTACAGTTCAGGCATCCGAGTGGGAAAAGTCCTTTTCCACATTTCCCTTCCAGCACCACAGTATATTCTGGTGGAGCTGTGGAAATTCACCTGTGGTGTTACATCACTGGGGCCCGGCATAAAAGCCTGAAAAGGAAGAGGCTTCACCAGGCACCCAAGTGCTGGCTGCAGGCACAGCAGCATGGTTGGAAAGCTACTGAGGCAGCAGTGAGTCACATGTACAGAGTCACATCAGAAAGGGGATACCAGTTTGTATCATTGTCCCCTCCCAGTCAGATTTCAAAAGGAGTTGCTGCCTGGATCCTGCTAGTGGCATTTTCCATGCAAACCTGGCAGTGCTGGAGACAGCCAAGATTAGCTTTCCCTGTGGGGCGAAGGGAAAGCTAGGTGATACTTGGGGTCGTGCCAGCCTGATTGTCACACATAAAGAAGACCTGGCTCTTTCCAAGTTCTGATGTTATCTCCTGCCTGCATGGGCATCTTGTCCCCTAGCAGGGCCCAGCCAGGAGGGCAGAGGAGAGATGGAGAAGCCCAAGGAAGCAGCTTCTGTTGGCAAATATGCTCTCTAGACCGGTCTGACACTACAGCAGTGAGGGGTATTGCAGGATGCCCTCGATGCAGACACAAGAGCAGGCACAGTGACCGGTTATTTTCTGGGGCTTGTCCTTCCTCCCTGACATGCTCCCACTCCCCCTGACTTGCTTGGGCACTGTTCATATGACATACCTCACAACAGCTGCAAACTCTCACTGCTTGTACAGAAAACAAGAGGCCAGCAACTCCTCTCTGTTTTCTTGCAGCTTAAATACAACAAATGTCAAAGAAAAGATGAGGAATTACTGTGGTCTGAAGTTCAGGATGGACAGCAGCAAATGTGAGGCCACAGGCAGTTTTGAGGCAATTATTTTACATTGTATTCTATTGAAGAGTGTCAGTGTCCTGCCCCAGGAAAGGACTATTGTCACATTTCCAAAGGCACCAAGCTAACCATCATCTCTGCAGAGACCAAGGCAGCCTGTCTAACACAGCATGGAGCTGTCATGATTTCATGACTCAAGGAAGCTATTTGGGAGCATCTTGGAGTGAAGGGCTGCAAAGGGGGACAAGCATTAGGGGGTTGCAGGGCAAGGGAAGAGCTGGAGCCCAGGGATGGACTAGATGGGGCTGCAGGGCAGATGCATGGAAAGAGGTTTTGGGCTGGATGAACTGCAGGTAAGGAATGAAGAGCACAAGCTGAGCTGCACAGATGACATTTCCACAGTTGCTGTCTGTAGTGTGGCTGGTTCTTGCGTCTGCCCTTGGTCTATTCACCTTTCATAAGCCACAGTTGGTTTTTTGTAGCAATTTCAAACCCAAGAGTAAAGCTGGAGTTGCCCGGGGTGGTGCTGCTGTCCACACACTGCCAGACCTCACACATATATATTAAGGTGAGTTATGTGCACCATACAGTAACGACCCAGGACCTGCAGCTTTAAACTCCAGCTCTAGGTGTTGCATCAGGTTATGTAAAGTTCAATTGCATCATGCACTGTTGCACAACGCAGCCTGTGCCTGGCGGTAGCATGCCAAGCCCCACTTCATTCATCAATCAGGTCTCGTCGGCCACAGCAAAATGGTCAAGAGAGAGCTATCAACTCCTTGGGGTACTCTGGTGAGGGAACAGCCCCTCCCAGCTCGCAATACCCTCCTGAAACATGCAGAGCAAGTTGCCACCCAGGTCTCTGTTATGGTTGGCAGCAAAGCAGCGTGGGAGCCCAGCAAGTGAAGAAGGCACAAGCCATCCAGGAGGCCTCTCTCTGCTCAGGGCAGAGACATCTCCTTCCAGAGATCCTCTGCCTGCACTGCTCCATGGGAAGCTCTGTCAGGCAAAATGGATCATTTCAGAGCCAAGCACGCACCTCATTGATATCCCTGCACAGCACCTCAAGTAGGTAACCTTGGCCAGCACAGCACTCACCCCAGCCAATGTAGCCCCCTCATTGTACATATCCCCCCAGGATCTGCAGAAAGTGTCCGCAGATCATCCAGGGCACTGCACCAGCATTGCCCTGCTCAAGCAATTCAAGCCATAAGCTAATGGAAGAGGCAGCAAGGGGCTCACCAAGGGGAAAGGTGACAGGAATGGCCTGTCCAAAGATGCTGGAAACCAGAGACCACCAGGAGCACATCTGAAGCCCAAAAAGGGTTTGCATCCATGTCCACAGAGCTCCCACCCACATCCCTGGCAGGCTCATGTGTAACAATCCTCCTTGGACGTGCTGGGCCACCCATGGTGGCAGGCTCAGCAGCATGCAGTGGATTCACCACTATTGTGTGAAATGCTGACTTCTTGCCAAACGGCTCCCCTCCTCTGCTAAAAGCGCAATCCCGCGATGACCCACTCCAGGGTGCGGCACTGCAAGCAGTGGCCTATCCACCAGGCTGAACTGGGTGAAAGCCCTACGGCATGGGAGGGTCTGCTCTGGGAGGGGTGTAGGGCTGTGGACCTACCTGTGCAGTGAGGTGCTCTGTCCCCCTCCAGTGGCAGAGTCCTTCAGGAATCAGCTACCAGCCTTTGCCTGTGCAGCTCACCTGGCCACAGCCATCTCACATGGACATTTGGGGCCACCAGGCAACACCCCACATCATAGCCATGGTGGGATCCAAAGCCATCAAGACATCTTGCCAAGAAAGTCACCAACAAGGAAGGTGTCCTGGAAAGAGGTCCAGTAGCCTGCGGGAGGCCTCAGCCAACCACAGCCGGAGTCTGTGCAGACCTGCCCATCAGCACAGGCATACAGAGCTTTATAGCTCAAGAAAAGTAGGGATTTTGACTTCTTTTTGCTCCTTGCCCAAGATGCCATTGTTAGAAATGATGGAAGTATCTCTGTATATAGAACTACAAAATTGTTCTTGCATTGCCATGCCTGCAATTTCCTAATGGAGCTGCAGTTGAGCAGGGACATGGACTGGCCTGACTGCCTCTACAATTCATGTTCCTTCGTAGGGGAACATCCCAGAACTTGCGGAAGAGCCCAGGACAGCACAGATCCACCTACATTATGGCATGGAGATGCTCAGGTGTTTCTCCTAGAGCTTCTGGTACGTTGATGATGCAGCATAGGAAGACATGAACCCAAGCACCCTACAGACTCGATCTCCTTCAGGCAGCAGGGACATCCTCCAGGCTAGGCATGAACTTGGCACAGGGTGGATGAAGGTGAGAAGTCTGGAAAGATAAGGGAGCCTGACAAGCTGGCATGTCTGGTGTTTTCCCTCTGTGCAATGGCAGGAAGAAAACACATACACACCCTCATGACCGATTTTACCACCAAGATACTGGACACCAGCTGCAGCAGAAGTACACACCAGGGAATACAGTCACAACCAAGCCACAGCACAACTTGTCAGCAGCTAATTGCTCCCTCCAGTAAGTTATCTAGCAGCCACAAGCTGGTTTTGTCAGGCTTGTGCAGGCTGTTGAGCAGAAAGAGGGTTTAATACCAGTCAGTCAGTGGTGAAATGTTTAAGATGTGAGGGCAGGCTGTTCTAGACAAGGGCACGGGGAATTTGTTGGACCTACTGTGACCTCTACTGGCGTGGTCTGAAATTGGTGTGCTGGTTGGCCTGGTCCTGACAGACCATGGTCCCCCTGCATTAGGGCTCTCAGGAGCTCCCACACTGCCTCTGGCGCAGGCTTTACCCTCACTCCTGGTACAAACAGAACGCAACGTCCTCAACTCCTCTGGAAAGAAAATCTTCCTCTAATCTTCATGACAACATTCTTCTGCAGTCCCCAGGCCATGTTTAAGCTGTAATCTCCTCAGAAAGTTACTTGATGTCAGGGAGTGCCACATTGAGACAGGATATTTCCATGGATCTGTGGTGCTCTCTTCCAAGCAAATCTGGTGATTCACGGGCTCCCACCCCACTCCAGGTCTCCTCTATCCTGCTGTCAGTGTGACTGCTATTAGGTCTATGATATGGAAAGGACACGCCCAGGGGAGATGCAAATGATGCCCTGAATGCCTGTGACTATGAGAGGTCCCTAGGGCACTTTTCACGAGGATTGGGTTATAAGCCCCAACATCTGGACAGAGTTCACTTAAAGACTTGTTATCCCAATTATTCATCTCCAGTGGTACATACGAGACTGAGTTAGGGCATCCAAGACCTTCAGCTCCAAAACACACCAGAATGCTGAATCATCTGCTATGTGTTCCTCTCTTTGCCCTATGTCCCTTGCCAGATGAGTGCCTACCTACTTCAGACTCCTATGGACAAACCTTGAAGAGGACATCCCACTAAGGTGAGCAGAGCAGCTCAGCCATTTCAGAGCTGCTATTTCAAGGTCAAATCTGTGTGATTTTCCTCCAAGAACAAAGTTTGGTTAAAAGTTTCCTGCCTCTCCCAAGCCTGGCTGTTTGTTCCTGAACCCATGCTGCAGTACACTGTCCTATCACAGGTGTATCAATGACAGTTTTTCTTCAGCAGTAAAGCTGCTTACAAAGCTCCTGCTCCAGGCTGGTGTTCTTGACCTAGCTTGTCCTTCCTCCTGCCCGTCTTTCCTCTCCCCCACTCCCAGCAGTGCCACTATATTGTTGTACACGACCAAGGAGAGAGAGATCGTTCACTGAGATGGCTTGGGTTAAAAGAAAAAAGTCCTTCTAAAATGAAAATAAGTTTTGTGTGCCTTTGTAACCCAGTGCTTAGTTTAGTTTGCACACAACAGCTGTAGCAAAACTGAAGGCACAGTAAACCTTGGTGCAGGGGCTGGAGAAAAGATTTTGGGACAGAAACCTCAGCCCATTTTGTTGTGCGGTGAACTGAAGCATCAAACCCCACCCTCGGGGTTTTGGGACCCCAGAAGAAGCTGTTGCATAACTTCTCTTTAGCTTAAGGTTTTGATCTTTTCTACGCAGTCAGAGAGCAGGAAGCTTTCTTTTTTAAAGGAAATCTGAGCTTTCTGTTTAATCCTGTGTTTTAGGAATGCCTGGGTCTTAATCCAAGCCTGGAGTTTGGACAGTTTTAAATAGATGTTGTGTGACATTTCAGAGCTAGTTGCATTTAATTGGTGACCTAGAGTCTGTTCCCACTGCTTTGTATGAAGTTTTAGGTTATATTTTGATGAAAAACACTAAAACATGCTCACCCACATATCCCTCTCCAGCCTCTACATATAAAAAGAAATACAGAGGGGGAGAGACAGAGGCAAAATCATTAGCAAACCAGTAGGGTGCTGAACCTCACTTGGAAAATCAAAACCAGAGACTCATTGGTGGTGACACATTAAAGTGTCACAAGTTGCTCCCATAAAAGACACCACAGAACTAGTTTTGATTGAGTGTTTGTGTTTTTTCCTATGCAATCTACTGCCTCTACAGCAACACAAATGTTTCTTGTAGCAGAAGGGCTTTTCCAGTATTTCCATGTTTTAACACAATTCCTCCTGCAGCACTGAACAAGAGTGAATGTTCATATAGCCTGAATGGGGTTTGCACTCATCTGACCTCTCTTGTAATCCAAATACTCTTCATCACAGTGAGCACACCTTCCTCTGGGCTGTTTGTTCCTGCTAAACACAGGAGAGATTCTCACCAACGCTGCAATATGTACTGAACAAATATCGTGCCGTGATTTAAAAACAATATCTGGTGAAATGAAAAACTAAGACATTTCAAACCTCCTAGAAGGCATTCCTGGGTTACGGGGATGTCTTTGGAAAAGCCGAGACACACAGAAAAATGGCACAATACATCCTTACCAGCCAACCTTTGTCCCAACCTGTGGGACTGCTTCTCTCCTATAGATTTGACCTTACTGTGATGCTTTAGTAAGAGCCCAGCATTTCTTTAGCAAAGGGGGTTGTCAGCATAGACGAGAGGATGTGGTTGGTACAACTCCAGATAGCTGACAGTGCCACAGCAGAAAGTATTAACAGCAATGAATAAACAATGGTGAAAACCACAAGGCAGGAGGCTACGTTATTACCCTTACTTTTACATTTTTGTTGCAAAGCCACCTCGAAGATTCAACCTCCCATCTTTAGGCCCAATGTGCAAGGCTGACACATGCTTGCCAAAGGCTGAGGTCTGCCCCAGGAGGCATGTGAACTGAGAAGAATGTAGAGCACAGAGAGGGGTGAGAAAATTACAGAGGAAGTTCCCAAATACGTGTCATGCCCCATCCCAGGGGCAGCTGAATTCTCCAAATTGAGCCAATGTTGGACTCAAAGAGATCTTGTAGCATTGAGAGAGTTGTGATGATTGTGACTGTGAGAAAAACTATCCTGCAATATCAGTCTTGACCTCACCAAAGCAAAGCCCTCTGAGTCAGTGAAGCAGGGTGGAGTGAAGCAAGATAACATAAGGAAAAGAGACTCGAACAATCCCAAAACAAGAGGCTCAATCACAAGCAAAGAGTGACCGAACAGGAAGGCAGCTGTGGGCTCTGTCGTGGGCTGTAGGCTGAATCTCCAGAGCTGGAAAGTTCCTCTCAGTGTCCATATAAATATTTCTGTAAGTTATTTTTAAATGGGTGTTTTGAAACTGAAATATATTTAGACTTGTTAAATGAAAATGTGGTTTAAAGAAGGCTGCTTCTTTAGAAATTTCCCACGCTGGGGAGTCTGCTCAGCCGTGCTTGGCCTATGCCAGGGTTGCTGGGTCCTGCAGGCATCTTCACAGGCTGGCGCTAGGCAGAAACAGGGGAACCTCTCTCATCGGGGAGGAGAAGACAACTGTGCACCAGCCCCATTGTTGGTACAGGAAAGCTGGCAGCCCTTACAACATTTCTATGCTGCTTTTTGATCTTGACATGCCAGAGATGGGTAAGATGTGCAGCACTTAAGAGAAGTAGTGCTCAGGAGGAAATCCTGAATCTACAGAAAGCAAGCTTTCTCTTTCCTGTGAGCCACGGCCTAGTGATTTTCCCAGGGCATAGCAGGGGTCATGACAATAGTCTCTTCCCAATGCAACACAAATCTGGGGATACTTGTCACGTGTGGTCTGATCCCAGAGCACTTGCCACAGAATCAGGATGTTATTTTGGCCAGGCTCCAGCCTGGCTCAAGTAGCCAGCACCCTTTGCAGAAGCTAGGGGTCAAAAAAGTTCATGAGATGGACAGCATAGTCCCTCTGCCTGGTCAGTGGAGACTGCTGCCTAGGATTGCAACATGCCATGTCCTCCCTCTCTGTTCCCCTGAAGGAGCTTCAATGGGTTGCAAAGTTGTTTTTTCTTCCACATCCCAAGCCATTCTGCAAGTGTTGCTGCATACACATGGACAGATTTCTGTCCCATCCCAGAGAGAAGTACTTATAGTATATGGTAAAGTCCTCCTAACTGTGTTGAAGGCTGAAGGAGAAACACAGCTAACTGTCCACTGGTTCACATAATGTAATGCTGGGAGTGACACCATGTAGAAAAATGCTTTTTCTTCTATTTTGCTTGCTTCCATTATCTGTCCATCTCAAGAGCAAAATTCTCACAAGATTTCCTGTGGATTTCAGCTGGCTGAGTTGATTTAGGAAAAACCTTTTGAAGCTTCTCCACGCTAGCCTGCACAGTTGGATTGCTTTTCAGGGGAGTTCTGGGAAGAGCACATCCAACAAAACCTCTTTCCAGGACTCTGATTTTCTTTTCCAGCTTTGATAGCTAGTCCAGCTGGAAGAGCAGTATCATGTATGCTATAGTTCAGAAATCTGACCTAGTTCCTTTAATCCGCGCTAGCCACGGGAGCTCTCAGAGGGCTCAGAAATAGTGCACAGCCTCGTCAGGTCACTTGCAACACAGGCTTTAAAGAAACAGTTTCATCCAAGAGTAAAACATCTTTTGATGTATATTAAATTAAACAAAAATAGGGGGTGAGGGGGATTCTGAGCTTAAGCAACAGTAAGCTTCAAATGAGTCTTGTTTCTTCTGCAGATGAATGAAAGCTGTACTCTCTGCAGTGCAGCCTGCATCAGAGTTCCTTGCAGCGGAATTCAAAAAAAACAGAGTGAGAGATGTATCTGGTAAATACAAATACAGGATTAGCAGCAATTGACCCAATGGCAGGACCCCAAGCAAGCTGCTGAAATGAAATATAAATCGTACAATAAGTCCCCGCTTCCCTGTTTGCTGCATATCCCAAAAGCCTGAGGAGCAATGTTCCCCAGTTGGTTGGCTGCCATCTGCGGGAAGGCTGCCCAGGGGGGCAGGAAGACCGCCAAAATGTTATTAAGTCCCAAACAGAATAAGGCTGCTTTTTGCCTCTGCTCCAGTGTTATCCTTCAAGGCCCAGGAGTCACCTCTCTGAACACCATTTCTCCTCCCAAAGTCATCAGCCAAGCATTTCGATGTTCCTTTTCTTTTTCCCTAACATACACAAGGGCTTCATACTTTTTCCTTTTTTTCCCAAGTGAGGAGTTATTCCTCATAATAAAGGAAGGCAGGAAAACCCACTTCTAGGCATCCTTTTCTTGGTATAAGCAGAAGTCTTTATAAATCATGTTCATGGTCTCTTTGGATTCTGTTCCTACGATGATAGGTGCCATTTAAAAAGTCAGAAGAGGAGGAGACCTGCTGTCTTTCTAGTCGAAGCCAACGACAACATTTCTTATCCTAAATCATCCTCATCTTTTCCCTCTCTCATTATAGAAGTGCTTTTCCCAGGCTCCCAGACTTTCTTAATAGCAGTGCCCCAGCCCCCTCTGTTTCTTTTTTACCAGAGCTGGAGACTATATTCCCTTCCCATGAGAAAATGCCATTATAATATTTGCTGCTTTTTCTTTTTTCCCTTCCATCCCATTCCGATTTTTGTTTTCTTTTGACCCAAGTGACACACAGCAAAGAGCTATCCACCCAGCCATGCCCACTGATACCAAGCCTCCTAGGCAAGCAGCTACAGCTCATTAAAAACATGGTCCTGTGAATAAGCAGTTTGACCGGACCCTTGCCGTGCACCTTCCCCCAGCTTGTTTTGCTTCTCTGAAGCTCAGGGTCCAGATGTTCCCACTGCCCTTTGGAGCAGAGATAACACTGTCCCAAGGAGGAAACCTCTGGGCCTCATAAGCAATGTTGAAAATGTATTTTGGATGAGGTCTTCATCTTACAAAGTATCCCAACAGCAGCAACATATTTGTCTCATTGCTTTGATCAGACTAGTTGAGGAGAATATCAAGAATACAAAAAGGGCATTTGCCAACATCAGTGACAAAAATTTAAGAGTTGGCCACTGTCTGCCCTGTGCCAAAATGCCTCTTGCTACTCTGCTCGTGGAAACATTTGCAGGATCACTGGAGTTTTGTTTAGTTAGTTTATAGGCAACCGGAATTTTGCTTTTGTTTCCCAGGATTCACATGCAGCTGAAGGGATTTTTTGAAACAAAACCTATCCTCCATTACAACCTGCAAAAAGATGGGCCCAAAGGACATACTGATGGCACAAAAGAAGAAATATTATAATAATAGTAATAATTTGAATAACAAGAACATTCAGGGTGAGACAGGTAAACAGAAAGAAATAAAAGAGAATTTTGGAAAGGCTTATAGACCCTTCTGCTGCAGAGCTGATTCTGCCTTTGTATCCATGGTGTCAGGAGAAAACCACTCCTGGATACAAGTCACCACACAGCCTCGCTGTAGGGGTTTGTACACCTGTAACTGTAAAATATCATTGTTCAGCTGCGGTGAAGGGGAACCCCAACACCCCCTGCGTGGCTGGACCCCACAGAGGCGGTGAGCCTGACCAGGCACCCAGCGTGCAATTTTCCCCACCTCCCTCTTTTTCAAAGGATCCTTTCTTATCACTCTCCCCCACTGCCGGCCCACCTCTCCATTTCCACACGTTACTGGCATTCAAGACAAATATTTCTCCCAGCCCCTTCAGTCTGGTCCTCCCCCCTCTCCCAGCTTTTAGGAGGCCCCTTTATCGGGCAAGATCATGGTGAGCCAGGCAAACATTACCTCACGGACGCTGTGAATCGGGACTGGGGGCGTGAATAGGTCCCACACATTCTCCCCAGCCTCTTCCCTTTCCTATAGCAACCAAGTTCGGAGCAGGCAGGTCACACAGCCCCTCTGTTGTGTGGAGAGCCCGCTGGGGCCAAGGGGGGCAGCCACTTGGCCACCCCGTCTGGGACTGGGTCACCAGGGGACAGGGTTGGGAGCAAGGAGCAGGGGGGCAGCACCCAGCCCTGTGCAAATATGGCTGCAGGTGCCCCAGCTCCCAGTTCAGGGCATGGCCAGTGGCTGTGGCCCGCTCAGCACCTGGCTCTCTCTTCCCAATTAACCAAAGCTGTCTTTTCTGGTGTGAAAGGAGAGCCACTCAGCTCTATTCCCATCTTTTATGAAAGTATCAAAGCAGTGTAACAAAAAAACTCTCTGTGTCAGCCACAGATCCTAAAGAAGAGTCCCAGGCGAAGGCGGAGGAAGGAGCAGAAGGAGCCTGGCAGATCTTTCCACTGACAGACGTCTTGGAAAGGAACCCTCAAGCCCTGACACACTGTGTGCAGAGCAGGAACCATTGCTAGGGAGGGTCTTTCCAAGGTGGCTCCTCAAAACAGGGCGTTGTACCTGCCTCTCTTAGGCCAAGCACTAGCTCTCCCTGATGGACTCATCCGGGGAAGCTCCTTGTGAGGCCCTCAGCCTCGACGCACACAGTGATGCCAAGGAGGGGATGCCTTCCTGTGCAACCAGGATTCGTCATGGTAGCGCTGGGAACTGGCATCAGTTGTGCCTCTCATCAAATCTCAGCGTGCAATGAGGACCTTCTTTCAGTAGTCACCTCATCCTTCACCAGGCATGAATAAAAGCTCCCCAACAGCACCCAGAAGGCTTTCTGCAGCCCTGTGGCAGGTAGTCTCCTGCTCCTTTCTCCACCACAGGACTCTATGTAGTTTCTTCCCAGGGGAATTTGAGGTGCACAAATCACGCAATGTTTAGCTAAAGAAGCCAAAGGGCCATCTGACCTCTCACTCTTGACCTCCCACAGGTCACCTCCCTTTTGGCACTCTTCTCTCTGTGAGCATGGAGATAGGGTTAAACACAGTTGCACAAAAGGACCAGCTCACACCTGGCCCCCAAATTCTGGGTTCCCTCAGGAACAGCAGGCACGGCACACAACATAGCACGAGCAGCGTGAGCAGGGACAGCACCCATCAACAGCCTGGGAATGGGAGATGAGCTGCGTTTTCACAGGGGAAAGGTGGGAGGACATCATTTTGCTCCGTGGAGCTTTCCTTTGCAAAGTATTTATAACCCGATGTGGCAGGACTAGTCACGGGCAGAACTCTACATGCAACAACAGCTTCCCTGTGACTCCACACATAAGGGACAAGCATAGCTGGGTCAAAGTGTGCATCCATCTAGCCAAGCACTCTGACTTCAATGCTGACTGATAGCAGAGGCCTGAGGGAGAAGAGCAGGCCAACAGCTATATTGCCTCCGAAAGCTCTCCCAGGCTGGTTGTGGCTCAGGACTTCCTGGGCCAGGGGCTGTCATATATCTAGCAGTCCCTGTGGGACATTTTCTCTGTGAGTCTGATTAGTCAGCTTCAGGAGACTGAATTTTTAGCACCTACCACATCCTGATGCTTACCCAAGGGTTGTGTGAAGCATACTGTGTGAAGTATACTGCCTATCTCTGGCATCTTAAATAAAATAAAATTACATTAATTGGGTAATTTTCTTTCTTGGAAGCATAATGGTTTCTGGGATGCCAGAGCAGATCCTTTGCCTCCAGGCTTCTGGTAAGACACTGTATACACCCACCCAGTAACAGGACGCACAGGCAGGTAAGTTCAGGCCATTGGCCTTTCCTTGCCAGAGCCACGGCTTCTGGGGTTGATATTGTGCTGAGCTATAAGGGACAGCTTGTGCCTCTGCCAGGGAGCCCTTTCAGGAACTCCTGCAGCACACAACAGGCATCACAGCTTCAGCCACGTTTTTGTCACTTTTACTCTGCTCTCCTATTCTGTTTTCTTTAGCTCTTGCCCAGGAGGCATTTCACTCCCTAACATAGCAGGTTTCGGCCATGGATAGATGCAGTCCCTTCCATGGGCTCAGCTTAGCCCATTAATGAGATCCCAAGTCTAAAAACAGAGACATTGAATGAGACTTTGTTTTCCAGGATAGAAAGTAGAGCTGTAGACATGAAGGGACCCTGCTCAGGCATCACCAGCATTACCTGGGAGATGTTAGTCTAATCCCCTCTAAAAATACCACAGGAAGGCTCTTCTATTACGCCCTTAGGTTTCTTGCTCCATCATTATCTTGCTGGAAGAGTTAGAAAGCTTTTCCCAGTATCATACGTCAAATATTCGTGGACACTTACGCGTGCTAAGCCTCATACCAGCTGGAGCTTTTTCAGGACCTGTGGCTTTACTCCTAAGTATAGAAGGAAACCGTCAATTTGACTTCTCATCTGTTTCCAAAATGAGTGTGTTGTGGTTATTTTACTAACATCTTTTTAAGTCACAGTAGCAGCCACAAGGCACTATGAATTGTACAGCTAGTGAGGAAAGCGTGGTCTTCCCAAAATCCTATGTGATTCATGGAGAATTAGGACACTGACAAAAGGTGGGTAGCAGGGAGCAACACGCCAGGCAAGTGATAGTGATGGTGACTAATATCCTGAAATACAGGAGCTGTTTTGGCTTCCCTACCCACACCGAGACCCTCTGTCAGCCTTGTGGTTTCACAGTCATATATTCCAGTTTCTAAAAAAGCTTTCACTATCCCCAAAGGCTTGTGCAAGGCCCACCCAAACAACGGAAGAAACTCACTGACCAGATGAAAACTGATTGCACCCAAAGTGCTGACACACGCACCGCACGACCCAGCCAAGAGCTGAGCAATGAGTGTTTTCCTTCAGTCTTGGGCTCTTGAGAACCTCACAGCTCAGCAACAGGGTGGAAATAACCATGCGATAGAAGGGCATTTTTAAGTGGGTAGCACCCCTTCAACAAGTGGCTGTGTCCTCTGCCGAGGGATATCTATCCCAATATATCCCAGGATCTTTTGAGATGAAGATGAAAGATTTGCCAGCTTTTGTTGGTTCAAAGGTAGGGAAAACCCTCCTTGCCCTGGCCTCTCTCTTACTCTGTGACAAAAAGTCAGCCTCCATGCCAGCTTCCGTGGCCATTCCCACCACACAGCAAGATTTGCACTTTCCAGGCAATGGAGAAAAACAGCCCTCTGATCGTGCACCAGTGGCACTGCTGGCCATGACACAGGGATAAGGCTGGAGACAGCAAAGAGCAGGCTGTCAATTGCAAGGATGGTTTGCAGAGCCCATGAGCTGCTCCTTACAGGCCTCTGAAGGCTTCAGGAAAGAGGGAACATAAGAAGGAACAGGTTCTGTGCCAAACAATGTGGTTTGGTAGACCTCAGGCTGGGGACCATCATCCCAGCTCCACAGCAGGACATGAATGGGGTATGGCAGCCCCACGTGCATGGTAAACTACCAGATGCTACACCAAGCATGAGACACAAATTAGTAGAGTAATACCCTCCAGCATCACCTCAGTCTGAGTTTTTGCTCTGAGACCCACAGAAACTTTGCACATCCCTTTGCCTCTTCACCAGGTATTCCCATGGAGGAGAAAACACAGATCTCTGATTAAAGCACTGGTCCCAGAACTCCCTCCTCTGTATGCAGCAGCAAGCCCCTCCATGTCTTAGTACCCTCCTGGGAGCCAGGGCTGACAGGTCACTACTCCCTTCTTCTGGGATGATGGGAAAAGAAAGCTGCTGAAGTCTGTGCAAGCATCAGCCCCCGTGCTTCCTGATGGAGAGCAGGTTAACATATAGCTCGTGCATCGTATTTGCACTTTACTTAAAATCAAAGACAGGCGGGAGAACAGCAGGGATGTGTTGGCTAATGGCCACTTATCCTGCCACCCCCATGTGTGCAAAGCCTCCATTTGAGGCATCTGTGCCTCTCTAGGGACACATCCTCTGCTCCTGGACTGTGGGCAGAGCCCTCTCATTCCAGCTACCTCCTGCCCCCCAGCTCTGCAATTGTCTGTGAATTTAAAGGAGCTATTCTTGCTACTTCTTTTGAAACCCAGTAGTTCCCATAAAAGGCTCTTCTACCAAAAAAAAAAAAAAAAAAAAAATCTATTCGAACAGGAGCTTTCGGCAAGGCACCCACCTTTGTCTTCCTGCCTCATTGCTACCCACTCAAATCAGCAAGAGCAGTGGGTGGCATTCACAGATTATCTCCCTGCTGAGAAGTAAAAGCACTAGGAAGGTGGCCCAGCTACCGGAGTGGGAAAAGCAGTGGTCTGCAAGCACTTGGCCTCAAATCGAAGTGGTTTACTTCTGGTAACTCAGCCACAGCAGCTTCCAGTAACGCTCATAAAGCTCCTTTCCGCTTGGGAGACGGTGGCTTCCAAGAGCCATCGCAGCTAGCATTCCAATTTGGCTTCCTCTAAAGCATGCTGGTGGTAGGGTGAAGTCAATGAGGGAGCTGAGGTTGCCCAAGATCCCATGCGGGGGACACCAGAGATTTCTCAACAGAAGCCGCAAGGCCGCAAGGCACTTTTACACTATGAGCAGTGACGAGCCAACTTCATATGGTCTGGCCAGCATCCATGGGTTTGGAGAATGAGGGGACAGGATAGTTTATGAAGACTGCCTAGTCCTGTTATTCCTAAGATCTGCCTTATCCAGCCAGGGATTCCCAAAGACCTGCTCTGAATAGGTTGCTCACAACACCTCACTCCCATCAAGCCCAAGACAGGCAGTTTTAACTGGGAGCAGCTGTGGCTTTGCCTTACATCTACTCTAGAACTAATGATGTCTTGCATCTACGCTGTCCCATGGAGAAGCTGGGATGTTGCCTGCAAGACATCTCATGGGGGAATTGCAAGAATAAAACCACAGCACATCATAGCCCAGCCTTGCCCAGAGCTGTTGTACGACCAGATACAATGACTCCATGCTGTAAAAATGCCACCAGAGCTGCACCAAGGTGGAGTGATGCTGAAGAG
Organism: Tapera naevia; assembly: GCA_033556795.1. Lineage (NCBI taxonomy): Eukaryota > Metazoa > Chordata > Aves > Cuculiformes > Neomorphidae > Tapera > Tapera naevia. The sequence goes on along the minus strand of JAUMJJ010000246.1, from coordinate 10,816,649 downwards.
GGTATGGCCTAGACAGCTACCATAAACCCTTCTCTTGCCATGCCAGACCCCATCACAGCCTGCTTCTCGAAAAACAGGAACAGGAGGTCTCATCTATCATGGTGTCTTGCCTCCCTGCCACACTGGAAAACAGTAGCAGGGTCACAATCAGAGCATCAGCTCCAGAGGGGCAGCACCACGCAAAGTACCACCTCTCCTCCTCACAGCACCCCTTGCTTTGTTGTGAGGTTTCTCCTGACTGCATGCATCTAGCTCCTCACCTCCACATCTGGGCACTTGGCCCTCAGAATTTGACGCCAACCAAAGTCCATGCAGATCCTGGCTCCAGTGGCTAAAGAGCACCACCTGTGGCACTTCTTAAAGCAACTGGCTAACACTGCTTGCTGGTCATTAAAATTACTGTATGTGTTCTGCATTTTATTTTTTGGCTGGGTTTGAAGGTTGCATGACCACCCCTTTTATCTGCCTGGAGTTTGGCCTCTTTGCATTTCAGCCTGTGCCCCCTTCACTGAAGACTGAAAGCTGCTACACACTAAAGCCCCTCTGGGTTTCTGTATACCATTCATTCCACTATCACATCATCCCTATTTCCAATTCAAACTACTGAAAAGGCCACAGTGCTCCCTTGCTTGATGACATGCACTTTTCTAACCATTCCTTGTTTTGCCTCCTGTCCTGTCATTCTGGGGCTCTGAGCTAGTCATGAAGCTCTGAACGGGGATGCAACACCAAGACGGGGAATCACGGAGCAGTTAGGAAAGACAATACCTCTGCCCGTGGAGAGCACACCTGGCAGCTACATGTAATCTGCCTGAGCACCATCCCACTGTGTTAACAGACACGCACATGCAAACACAGCACACATGCACATGCGTATTCAAGCACCACCATTTAACACCATCATACTGGTTCCAGAGCCCAGATTAAGGGATCAGCCCCTAAACCTCAAAAGTCAGGGCGGAAGCATCCAGCACATTGTCCCAGCAGATCCCATATCCCGATGAGGTAGGCAAGCACTGTTGGTTTGCTGAGGCCAGCCAGGGGCCGTTGCTAGCAAGAGGAGAAGGGATCTAAGGGATCTCATTCCCAGCTGATGTGGAAAGGATGGGGATCAGCTGAGACCCCATCCCCACCCTCTCTGCTGCTTCAGGCTGTGCTCTGGCTTTTCCTTGGGGTAGTGATTTTAATGACTAATGTCTCTGAATTTTCAGCCAAGTTTCAGTCACAAGCATGGAGAGAGAGAGCAATACATGCAATGAAGGGGAAAGGGGAGCAAGGCAAAGGGAGGGAGTGGTATGTTATCTTCAGCAAGGCAGTTGCGGAGAGAAGGACTTGAGCAAATGAAGCGCAAGCAAAGAAACGTGTACTAGCAAGGGGTGGCTTCTACCCTAAGCCTGCCAAGGGCCAAAGCAGGGCAGATAGATGAGGTGCTGCAGCAAGGGAGAAACATGGCCAAAGAGCAAAGAACTCCAATGAGGAAGGCAGAGGAAGAGACAGTAAAAGTGAATATGGATGTCAGCATCTCTTTCATCCCCACAGAGTCCTAGTAAACAAGAGTATCTAGGAGCCCTCAGGCTCCAGGCATGAGAATTATCGAAGCCCAAAACCTCTTCTGCTCATGTCTTTCCACCTCTTCAATTCACTCACACTGCTGTCTCCACCCTGTCTCTCTTTGGACTCTGGGCAAATGAGCCTTGAACTCACCCTGTTCTGCTGCAGTGATGGAATTCCCCCAGGATTTGCTGGAAATGCCTCCCCATATCAGCTATGTTTGTCACTGTGGTGTTTTGTCAAGCCACGACCCCAGTGCAACCCAGCTGAGGCTCCTACAACCCACATGCCTTCTTGTGGGACCCCACATGACTGGCCTCCACCACCCCCAGCACATCAAGGAGGGCAGCAAAAGCTTTGTTGTGGTTTTGGAGCAGGAAAAAGAATGGAGAAGGTGGTAAAAAAGAAGAGATGATGGCATCCGCAGTGTCAATTCTCTACGTGGACTTGGATTCCTTCTGCTCTCAGTTCTGCAAATAGCAACAGATACTCTGTGTTGATATTAATGCTTATGTTTTAATTATTGTTACTAATAACATAATTGATATTAATAAACAGTGCTATCTGGAGAAAAGCTTCACAGCAGATCCAGAGGAGAATCAAGTCAAAGAGAAAGTAACTCTCTCTCTCCTCTTATTATATACAAAGAGACTTATGTTTCCCCCCTGTTCCCCTTGTTCTATTTAATCCACAGTGCAAGACTTCTCTCAAAAAACTGCCGAAGTCCTTGAGCCTTGATTCACTGGGCCGAGGCTGCTCACGCCCAGCTCTTCTGATGAACAGTCTTCCCCCTCGTGAGCACCACAAGCTCTGCTTCACAGGTGGACACCCCACACCCGCCCTCTGCACACCACACTCAGCCCCTGTGCCACTACCCACCATCACCCCACAGCCCCTCTGGCATATCCCAAAGAGCACCTCGGTGTCAGGACAGAGCTGGTGTCCTGGGCATCTTCTTGCCCTCCTCTCTGCTGAGGAGTCCCCCCTCGTGGCAGCGCTGAGCTGGCCTGGAAACAACTGCAAGTGGCCAAGGAGAGGAAATTAATTCCCAGGCCCCTCAGCCATGAATCCTGAGAAGCTAATCGAGGACTTTATTAAAAAATAATAACGGTGATAAAAAGGGAGAAAAGCAAGCTGCCTTGGAAGCCGTTCAACTGCGAGCACAGGGAGCATGGGAGGCCCTTTCAAATGCAAACACAAGCGAGCCTCCTCTGGGCCAAGAGGCTCTCAGGGTGGCAGGTTGCAGTTATCAGCCGTGCCAAGGTCCAGAGCCAGATCAGTTCTGATCAAAACCAGCCCCCGCTGGCTCTGCTGGGAATGAAACACATCCCCTTCACAGCATTTTGCCAGGATCAGTTCCTGCCTGGACGGCAATAAATGAAAGCATTTCACAGAAGCTGATGGTGCCTCTTCCCAACAGTTCTCTTCTCTGCAGCTGGGGATTCCCCAGCAGAGTGCCTGAGGGTTACTTAGGTCTTGCTTTGTGGGCAACCAGAGCTCTTCCAGCACCCTGTGATGTGGCAGGATCATCTCAAAAGTATTCTTTTAAATGTGTTTTTCTAATAGTGTTTACAAACAAAGCATCTCTCAGACGCTCAGGGTGCACACCTACGCTCACCCTGATAACACAGAAATGAGATGAGGCAGGGTTTGATGTCCCTGGAAGTACTTGCACCTTGTAATGGCATTTCCTCACCTCTTCCTCCCCAGTACCCACTTCACCACCTCTGCTAGGAAGGGTGAGGAGATGGGAAAGTTCTGCTGATTTCCCTCTAGTCCATTGTCTGGGTCCTCAGAGCCAGAGTTTGACCAAGACCCATGAACAGTCATGTCAACTTCCGCACACGCAAACAGGGAGAAGCCAGCCCCTTTCTGTGGGTAAGGTCCCATGGACTCAGAAATGCTCCTTGAAGTCCAGCCTTTTCATCTGTGCAGTGCCTCTCCTCCTTGCAGTTGTCCTGCTTCACTGCTGGACATCACAGCTCTTCTGCACACGTTACTAATATGTGCCTGTCTCCAATCTGGGCTGCTCTCTGGCAGTTTCCAATCATCCTTCTGCTTAGGTAAGCCTGCTTGACTTGAGCAATGGGTTCTCTTGATTTACTCTTCCCAATCTGGCAGGTGCTTCACAGTGGAAGCAACACTAAGCACACCTCTCAAATCTCTTCTCACCGCAGTTCTTCATCCTTCTGATGCAGTTTGAATATCTCACATGAAATGTGTTGTTTCAGCAAAGCACGATGTTGCATTTCCCATCACACCTGGAGTACATCACCCCATCAATTAAATCCTTGAGGTAGAAAAAGGCAACTCAGCATCCCCCAGTATACAAACAGTATCTTTAGCAGTAGCCCCCAGGATGTTCCTGTCCTCATGTGGATTCTCCCTGCCTATTCTCTCACTAGCAGCTAATGGATAAAATAGGCGTTTCATGCAGGCAAATCTCCTGTGGTAGAAGATCCTCTCTATGCAGGATGATGCACTCTTCCAGGGAGGATTTTTTCACTCCAGGAATAAGGGAGACCAAGGCAAGAGGGAGGAGCTGAGGGGGAGCTCAGGGACAGAAGACGCAAAGCTGCCACAGGAAGGAGAGCTACTGGAAAAATAGGACACCACCATGGCCTGTGGGTGGCTGGGGCCTCCCGGGGCTCAGTCTGCCACATGTCAGAGCCATGACTGCAATTGGGCCATCACTACTGTATAGGTTTGGCTGAGACATCCCAAGCAAGGTGATGCCGTGGCCACTGGAGATGGAAACAACTTTCCTGTGTCCAGCTAGAGCATGTTGCCCTTCACGTTGATCCTGCCTATCCAGCCCTGCTCCCCTGCATGTGGCTGTCCCACAGTGCTCACCAGCAGCAGGATCAGACCAGCTCCCAGGAGCCAAAGGCACCTCCCTACAAAGTCCTCCTGTGCCTGGACCGGATTGCATTCATCAGCCTGATCACTCCTGAGACAAACAGCCAGGAGCCCACCTCCCTGCAAACACAGCCCATGCTGGGGCAGAGTGCACCAGCTTCTCACTTTGGGTGCCTCATGCACGAACTTGCCTGCCAGAAGAAGGAAGAGTCAGGGAAACCATCAGATTAAAGAAACCGCAAAGCCTGTCTCTGTATCTCTCCATCCCTGCCACCTCTGGTCGGGATCGATAGGAAACCAAACATCCTGCGCACACACAGCGCATTGCGTGGCAGGCATGAGAGCTTATCATCCACTTCCTCTGAGAGCCTGCCTATAAACTCCAGGGCTCAGCCCTGCTTGCAGTTCCACGTCATGAGAGGTGCAAACTGTCAGCTCATGTGGATCTCTTTGCTCCTCACGCAGCCTCCCAAGAGTAGCTCCCTTCTCCTCCTTGGGGCACAGTGAAAGCAGGAGAAAATGCTGTGCCTTTGCCCCAGGCAGGAAGGAAGGTTGCAGCCCACATCACTGTAAACCAAGGTACTTCCCTAGTGGTTTGCTCCCCTCCAAGTAGCACCTGCCAGAGTCAGCCCCCAGCACCTTGCCAGTGTGGCAAGGAATTGCTCGAGCCTCTGAGCTTGTCCTTCTCCCCAGCCCCAGAGTGTCCCTGGAGTTACACCAGAAGAAGAGGGCACAGGCATTTAAGGAAGGGGGTTAACACCCACTAAAGGCCACAAACACCTCAGTTAGGGGAAAATGGCATCAAGGTCTGTTCTACACATCTTGACCACCACCATCTGTGAGGTTTTCCCCTGCAGTCTCTGTTTTTCCTTGGGCCAGTCATCCCATTTTTAAAGTCAGAATCCCATTGCTACTTCTGTTACATCCACCATGTGGTCCACTACGTAGCTGGATGTCCTTGGAGGTAAAAAGCAGCTTTCAAGGCTAAGCTGGTTGCATTGCTGCGTGCTTCATCAGGGCTAGAAGTTTTCTTCTTGAGAGAGAAGTGAAGCGGCAGAGGCCACTGTGCTGCCTCTGTTGGGTTAAACAGGAATTTGTCTGGGATTCTCCTGGAAAATCAGTGACCTAGGAGCTATGAACTGCCTTTGGGGAGGCCTGGTCAAGGCAGAGGAAGGCTGAGAGGGAAGCAGAGAGCTTGCCCACAGACCTGAAGTGCATCTCAAGCACTGAGATTGAATAAGCCCCCTGAGCAAATTCTCCCTTTGTCCAAGGACATGCTCTCAAGGGAAAACATAAGTGTAACTAGGTGCTGGAGGAGACACTGCACCAAATGCCATGGGCTAATCCTTTGCCTTCACCTGCAGGCAGAGGAAATACTTACAGCTTTCACTGAAAGCCCATCACATTTCCTGTTTCTTCTGCAGCCCACTCTGCCTGGCAAAAGGGGGCAAGTTAGGGATGCTGGAAGTGGCTGCCCAAGTCCCCTCAGGCTCTTTGTGCCCCTCTTCCCTGCTCCCAGGCTCCAGGACATAATTATCAACCACAGGTGACCGCCAGGTTAGCACTCACCACCCGCCAAGCTCCTGCCATCCCCATCCAAGCCTCCTCCCTCCTCAGGGGCAAACTGGCTTTCCAGACCCCCCTGCAAGTTTGCCAGGGATGCCAGGACACACAAGGGGTGGTGGGAGCCCTAACCGATAGCCCATGACATGCTAATCCTGGGATTAGCCAGAGTTCAGAGGTTAATTACAAAGGTGTGGAGAGGAAGAAAGGGAGAACAGGGAACACGAGAAGACCCAAAACAACTCCTCCATCTAAGCAGCAAGCCTGGACTCAGGTTGGCTGCAGTTTCTGAAAGATAACATGATGGAAGCAATGCTCTGGGAGGACATGTTCTCTCACCTGGAGGGGCTGGTCCCCCCTGATTCCTGAGCCATCTCCAAGCCACCAAGCGTCCCCCAGGGCCCTAGCTTATGAAATTAGCACAGCCCCAGCAACAGGGGCTGAAGAAACTTAACCCCCTGGAGACAGCACACAGCTCTAATACAACCCAGGCCATGGAGGAACATAAAATGGGGACATGCAGGAGGAGGCAACAGGATTTACAAATCTTCCCACTCAGACTGATTTCTCAAACATCTCTGTGGCAGAGAGGCATCACGCAGCGAGACCTGAATGGGCCTCCAAGCGGGAAGCAGCGTAAACGCTTCAACCTCAATTCATTATCAGAAAACATTGCTAATTTGCTCCAGCACAACCCTACTAAATGTGGTTTTCTGGCTTCCAGGCCATGAAGTAGCTGTCTCCACAGGACACCACTCTTGGATTAAGCAGCTTTATCCACCCATGGAGAGCTCCCTGGGTGCCCAGCATGGCAGAAGGAGCTCCATGCCACCCGCCAAGCTCTGCTGATCACAAGGGGAAGAGAGGGATGGCAGAGGGTCCCTCCCCAGCCAAGGTCTCCAGGCAGCAGCCCCCAGGGAGCCAGTGCTGTCAGCCCACCAACAGGTTCCTGGCATGTCCCTCGCCTGCCCCGTCACTGCCGCATCCCCAGGGCTTTCCTCGGGGATGTCATTAGCTAGAAACTGCAGCATATGACTGCACATCTGGAAGGAGTTAGATGACGAGAGCCTCTGCCAGCTGTCTTTGTTTAGGTTTGTTCATACTTGGAAGCGCATTGCTGCGTGATCTGTAAAATAAAAAGTCGTGCTGATTGACACAAGCTGAGGGTTTCCTCCGAGGCATTCCCTGCCCCCAGCACCTCCACCCGGGACGTCAGCATTAGTACTTATTACATCCTGGAGGCCGGCTGTGTAGACTGAGGAGGCTGTGTAAGTAATGATGGCGCAGCCGTTAACCAGTGCCTTTCTTCCTGCCAGAGCATGGCCAGCTCGAGCAGAGACAGGGAGCCCACGGGAATGTCACCCCTGGCCAACACCGGGACAGCCCCAGCAATACCACCAAGCCTCACGACCCAAAAGGCTTTTGGCAGAACCCTGCTGGGATGATGTCTGTCCCTTCCATTGGGAACTTCAACCCATGCTAAGTGGTCCCATGGACTCTGGGGTAGATGGTTCCTTCTCCATCTCCATTTCTATACATGGGGCTCCTGCACCCACCTTCCCAGGCCCTAGCAAGCCCCTGTGCTCATATGTTTTGTTCTGCTGGTGCAGAGAGAGGGAAGAGATCCCCTCTGCTGCTGTGGTCGGAGGGGCTGGCTTTCCTCCAGCCCTTCCCTCAGACCTCCACATGCTGAACCGGGGTGGCTGGACAGGTTGTGCTGCCTCTGCTGTAAGGAAGGAGAAGGGGAGACAGACACCAGTGCTGGAGAGCACATTAGGCACAAGTGCCCTGTACACATGTAACATGGCAGCGAGCATGCTGGCAGAAATGTATCAGTGGGGATGTTCATCCTGCTGTGACCACAGCTCACGCACCCCTCACCTATGAGTTCAGCCTAAATATCCCAGGTACCTGCAACACCACCAAGCTCAGCTCACCAGAGAAGCAGATGGGAAGCTTGGGGGACCTTCCTTTTCTACATCACACACCAGTTTCCCATCCAAAGCCTTTTCTGCAGCCTTGCCTCTGGGTACAGCAGAGATTAGCAAGGTCTGGGGTCAACAAAAGGAACTATAAGGAAAGCGGTGTCTAAGCTTCACTGAATCTTTGTGGATTTGTCAACAGGCTTGGGATCAGCTGTTCTCAATCTGATAATCCAAGTCCCACACGCACAGCCAGGGGCTGCCGGGAAAACAGCTGATCTGTTTTAGGATGCCCCAGGGTGGGATGCTTCCCACAAAACTTGAAGGAGGACAGGAGCAGCCAACTGCTGACACAGAGTCTTTCCCAAGAAAGGATGCTGCTACACAGGGAGGTGGACAGGGCAGTGGGGAGGTGTGATGCTGGGAGAGTATGTAACCCTGTAAGAATGCCATGCATTTGCATGGCCATGCAGAGCCTCCCTCACCTTCCACAGGGCACACGTGACTCGTCCAAAAGTAGCACAAGGGACTTGTAACAGAGCCTTGGCAATCTCGTCTTGGCTATGTGATACATGATCTCCCAACAAGGCTGCCAACACTGGGCCCCAGCCAAGGAATCGTGTTCCTAAGGACATGTCTTCAATTAATGTCTTTTCTTCCTCATTTTGTTTAAAATTGGGGTTGATCTGCTTCTAAACAGATGTGTTGGGGTAGCCAAAATATTTGCCTTTCTGCTGGCTGCTTGTTTGGCATCCATGCCTGGCTGATGCTAAAATATCCTTTCCTCCCACCCACAGTGAGTGAGAAGCTGTGGTGGGCACCCTCCATTCAAACACCCAGACAAGCAAATTCAGAGAAGTCCCTGCTGCCATCACATCTCATCTGCAACCACAGCATCTCCCGCACCAGCTACAAGCTGTGAAAGCATAGGAAATGTGGAAGGAGTTTCTCTCCTGGGAAAAACAGTGGAGAAGGGTCCAGCACTGGGAGAAGTGGGCAGGAGGCCGGGAAAGGAGCATCCACAAGGGAGACAGGGCAACAAGCAAAGCCGTCCCACAGCACCATGGGGCTGCATGCAGCAAGCACCGCTCACTCCTCTCATCCTGCAGCCCACACTGAAAGCACTCAGAGAAGCAATCAAAGGGTTGCTGTGGTCCCTATTGGGGTGTCACAGCCCCATATAGCCCCAGTGACCCAGGGATTTCTCATACTCTTGCTTTGCAGCAGAGCAGTGTCAGGACTTGTCCACCCCATGGAGGGAGATGGCTTTGGAGACACCCTGAAATGCAGGAAGAAATAAGGATGCACTTGGGTGAAAGTGCAGGGGTTGCAGAACAGCCAGCACCCTCCGCCTCTGTGCTCACTACAAGGATGGACCCCACAAAACACAGCAAAGACCTTCACGGACTTCCACCCACTCAGGGACATTCTCAACCCTGGCTTGTCCAGAAATGTGCCCTCGGAGACAATTTCCATCTGCCTGCAAGGAGGCTTCTCTGCACGTAAACGTTTGTGCTGGGTGCTGGGAAATCCCCCTACTGGCAGTCAGGGCCCGACCCCTGTGATTCAGAGGCTGGGTGGCCGGAGGGACAGTTTACGTGCAGGCGCTGATGAAGGCGTGCGGGCGCATCGCTAGCTCTGCTGCGTGCTCAGGAAGGAGCGAGGCTGCACGGCGTGCAGACTGCCTGTGACTCAGAGCAGCCCGGCCAGCCCGGCGTCAGGCTCAGGCTGCGGCTGGGGAGCCTGCCAGCATCATGGACCTGGGGGAAACCTCTGCCTGTCTCACCCTCTCCTTGAGAGGCGTAAGGGATAGCATTAAACTGTCCCTTCCTTCTTCCTCCCCTTGCAGACACAGACCCATTCATGCTGGCAGAAAGCCACAGTCAGTTTTGAGGTTGGGAATGGGGCCGCCCCTCCAACTTCAGCGTCCTGGCATGCTCTTGCCACCTGCAGGGTTAAACGCAGCCCCCTGCCCTCACAAGTGCTCTCAACAAAGCTCCCAGAGCCTGACACACCATCTTGACTCTGCAACAAGCTAATAACCAGTGGAGAGAGCATTAAACTAACTGCTCTGACTCAGCAGCCAGATTCACCCGTACTCAGTCATGCACCTGGACACCCATCCATGATGCAGACAACCGTTTACGCCAAGGCTTTCAGGCTACAAACAGCCGTCACACATCCTCTGGCCCTGAGCTTGAGAGGCCGTGGTGGGAGGAAGATATTTCAGCATTGCAAGCTCCTGTCCCTTTTGCTAAAAAATAACCCAGTGTGGAGAAATGCTGCTATTAGTTCACCCTGAGTCCAGGCTGAGCCATCCCCATCCCTTTCCACCCTTTTTTCCCCTCTCCCATTTCCCAGGCTCCTCTTTCCTCACTAATCACTGACTGGGTCCATACGCTGGGGATAAATCTGCATACCAAAGGACAAAACACACCGCTCAAGCCAGTTCCTGGATTCCATCAGCAAATGTTTGGGTCACACTCAGTGGCTTATTCTTGTTGGTGGCTTATACAGCCACTAAACCCTCAGATCTGTGATGGCAGCCCCATAGGAGGACGCATCATGATCCTGAGGAAGACAGACATTTTACACTGGCCACTTGACTGATTGTTTGAGACTAGAGTATTATTGACCTCTGAGCCAGCAGCCCACAACTCAGCACCTCAGCAATGTGGCAAGCCATAGAAAGCCTTTACCTAAAACAAGAGGGTCAAGATCTGACCTGGGAACATGGCTCTTGCTATGCTGTCACACAGTTTTTTTGAATTTGGTTGCTAACTTTTCCTTGATCTCTGTAGGCTTCAGTGTCTCTGCTACACTATTGTGTTTTGCATCATTTCCCTGAAACTGGACCCAGGCTCAGCTGGTCTTGTCCTCCAGCAGCAGACCCAAGCAGACCAGATATACCAGTGACCTCAGAGACAAATGAATTACTTCCAATAACAGTTTAAATGCCAGACTCACCTGTGAGTCTGCCTTGCAGTCCCTCCAAGCTGGAGATCTGCTCTAGACCTGATATTCAGGCTCTCAACCACCCTGGAGTTTCTTGCAGCTCACAAAGACTCAGCATAAGGGGACCTATGCTTGCATGAATCCAAAAATGAGAGATGGGAGTCAGTGACAAGGAAGAAGCAATGGGTGGTGGGACATGTTGGTTGAAGACAAAAAATTCACAACTGTGGTTAAGCTGGTCGTAAGCGCACAGCCAGAAGGTTAGCACGGTCCATCACAAAGAGACACAACACAGCCCCAAACTCCTCTTGGCTGCTCCAGATGCTTGGCAGCCCAGTGCTACCAAGGGTTTGAAAGTCAGGTAGGCTGGTAAGGAAACAAAGTACGGCCTGGCTGTATCACAGATGCCTATGGTAGCTCTGGCTGCATGAACACCATGTCAGGCCAGACCATCATTCTGGCCGAGACTCCTATTCGTGTGAATAGTACAGAGCACATTCACATGGCAGAGAGGAAGTGTTGGTAACCCGGGATCACTCATGGACAGAAACCCTTAGGTGACAGCAAACGTGCAGGACTCCGGCCCCATAAAGGAGAGAAGTCAACACAGGGTTCTGTCCTGTGTCATCTTTTCCACAGTTCCATACCCTTTCCCTTCACTGAGATCTTGCCTCCTCTCCTCTGGCTGTGAAAGGCCAAGGGGAGAGGACATTGGTGCAGCAGCCTCAGTCACAGTACTATACCCGGGGATACCCTGCAGCCTTGACTACTCCATATAAGTGCCTCAGGCTATAAAATGGGGTTCCACCAGTGCCTAGGGGATTGTAGCTGGGATCCATCCCTTCACCAGGTAGAGGGGCTGCCTCTCCAGTCCTCCCAGTCCAACACGTCAGGACACCAGACATCTCCTCCTTGCTGTCCAGACCTTAAGTGTACCTACGCAAAGCGGTGAGGTATAAAGGTGTAAATGGCACCTGCTGATCCCACGGCTGGGCCTGCACTGGCTTCTCCAACAGATGGGTCTTTGGAGAAAGGGCCACAGAGACCAGGAATATCCAGTTTCTCACCTGTGCTTCTGGTCACTATGGGCTCTCTCCAGAGCCCAGCAACAAAGATGAGGACATATTGTGAGTGTACTTTGCAGTTGCACATCTGTGACCCAGCTGCACACAGCTGGCAGCACTGGCAGCATCCAGAGCTTCCTGAGGGGAGAGGAATTGCCAACCCAAATGTGCTGCACAGGCTATTGCTCTGGCCCAAGTGAGGACCCAGGACCCACCTCCCAGCCTTTGAAGCGGGAGCTGAGTGGTCTCTTGTGAAGGATCCCTCTCGGTGGGGCTTTGTGTCCAGATGCCACCACACATGAGTATCCAGTGAGGAGGAAGGATGGTAGCAAGGCCTTGCCCATTCCCTGGTCACCACCAGCTCACTCACTGCCTCATCAGGGTGCCCCAGACAGGTCAAACTCCAGTAAGTGCTCCCCCTCTGAACACCCACCAGGATGAATTCCTTCCCTCTTAGCAGAAATGTCTCATGACTTCCCTTGTTTCCTCAATACCTGAGATTTAGGGCTTTGATTGCCCAACACTCCTCTGATGGGCTTTGAGAGAGGAAGAGGGAGGTCGAGCCAGTGTCCTCAGATCTGATGAGTATCATCCCAAAACAGCCTCAGGCACGTCAGGAAGGTCTGCCCTGAGTCATTCCCCATTGAACTCAACATAGTCATATAGTAAACATCCCAGTCTTCAACCCAGCAACGTCAGATGCTGAATGTCCCGATTGGCTGCTCACCTATGCTACTCATGTATTACTAGAGAGCACTTACATGTTCATCACAGCATCATCAGAGTGGGACGGTATTTTTCCAGTCTGTCGTGAGTCAGTGGTGAGCAAGTGGGGATGTGTGGACTGTGTCCAGTGATGGAGTGCCACGCGTATGCATGCCTGGGAGAGTAATTAGATGCATGGCCACACACTAACCTCAACCTTCTTCTGCGGTGCTACCCTCAACCTGGAAGCCAGAGACCCAGGGCAGACTCTGACCTCACTGAACCCAGGTAGGACTTAAGCTCTGATTTGAGAACATCGCTGGAGTAATAGATACTTCAATCTTCACTTCAGCCCTCACTACCCAGTACCTTAAAGGTAGGGCAAATGGTAGTGAGATGATGAGAAGAAGGAGGCTGTTGGTGAGGCTTTCAGTTTCCAAGGCCCAGCACCACACCTCGTGGAGCGTACCCCCAGAGTGCACCACTCCCAGTCCCAACCACTCCTGTCACTCTCCCCAGACCCTCAGTTCAGTGGTGTGTTGGGCAGGGCATCTCCCAGTGGATGCAGCCAGCAGGAGATGCAGGCATGCTCAGCTACAGAAAACGAGGCACCACTCTTCAAGAGTCCCGTGTCAGACAGGCAGAGATGACTTCCACAATAATTTGCTCTTCATTTGTAAAAGATCCTTTCTCTTTCCTCTACTTTTCCATACTCTCCGTCTCTCTCTCCCCACAACTGACAGCCCTCCTACCTGTACTCCCAGGCAGGAGGCTACGATAACAGCAGAGCTGGATAATATCACTTCTCTGATGATCAGAAAGCCTTTGGTATGTTTTCTAAGAAGAGCTGTCTCAGGGTAGCTGCAGCCCAGGTTCAGGCAGGCTGAGACATGGGGGAGGTTTTCCGCCACCCAGAGCTCTGATGGGGAAGACAAGTATTGGGCGAGGTGTGAGCATCACCACCCCAGGACCCTGCAGATAAACTCCAGGAGTGAGATGGGGTGCAGCTGTTGGAAAGCAGCAAGGGTGGCCGCCCAGGTTGGCAGGGGAGTCCTCCCAGATGAAGAATAGCTGTAACTTAAGAAATGCAAAGTTCTTCCATATTTCCCTACTGGTGCATTTTCTACCCTACTTCATTTAACATCAGATCTCAGGAAACATGCAAGGAGCAGGACCACCACAGGCAGCAGCGGGGCGAACCCACACATCCTCTAGCAGGGTCACCATCACTCACCAGTTCACATCAGTGAATGCTCCTCCCCAGGGGCTAAAATGCCATTGATTTTCTGCAGGGTGGGCTGCTGCAGGGCCATGATGGATGCTGCCTCCTCCCCAGTTCTACCAAAAGGAAGGCCAGGCAAATCTCAATCTGTAAACAGCCCACATCCATTTTGAAAATTCCTTTCATCAGCATAACGAATCCTTCCTAACAACATATGTCAAGGATATCTGTGCTCCCATGCTCCATACTAAAGCTAAGGCCTCTTGGCAAAGGCAGGCTGGGCTGGCAAAACCTGCTTGGCTATTATGGCCTGCTGCATCCAGGGACCTTTGGTTTGGGGATTTCACACTATTGTCTCTTGGTAGCTCTTTAACACAAAAAACATAAAAACAAAGAGCTGCTCAACCTCTGTTCTCCACAGAGGAAGCAGGAGTGTTTGCAGGCTGCTTTTAGAAAAGAGGAGCCTACTCCAGCTCACTCCAATCCAGCCCTGGGTCCTCGGCCCTCCCCTTCTCTCAAAGACAGGGAAAGGGCTCACCAGCCCCAGCTATCTCTCCACCCCATCTACCTCCCCAGATGTTGGCCGTTAACAGGGACTGGCGTGAAGCAGGGCTGGTCTCTGGGAGCAGCCTCCATGTGCTGTTAGTGTTGTATGTGTGTGTATAAGCAAGAGCACACTTGTGCAAGCCAGCATGTATGCTCGCATGTCTCCAAGGGCTGCACTAACATAGCCCCTCCCTTGGCCTCCTGCCAGAGGTGAAACGTCTTTCTCTCACACACACACTCTTGGTTTTTTGCTCACCCTTGCCCCCTTGCTGTTTTGCAAAGCCCCAGACCCAGCTGACTCAACAGCTGAACTATCCGGAGGTCTCCCTCCTCCTCAGCTGTGTTCACGTCCAGCGCGCACCGCTTTCCTGGTGCATGGAGCTTCCAGCCACTGACGTCGCTTATGCTGTCCCCATTCGGCTCTCTTGCTCTTGTCAGCCCAGCTCAGTCTCACACGCACAAAAAGTCCAGCATTCTGATTCATCAGCTTCAGGTCCCAAGGAAAATGAACCCTCAGCTTTCATTTTCTGAGGATGAAGTGGGATCTGTTTACTCAGGGAGGCAATGAAGTCATTTTATTCTCGTTTATGCCAATAGTGGAAAACCATTTCAAAGGGAAAGGAGTAGGTCCGAATCTGGCCTCGGACAAAAGTCGAATGAATCCACACCAGAATCAAAGGCAAACAAAGCTTCTGGGTGGCTTGTCCATAATGCTGATAAGTCCTGACCCACGTTGTCTGACACCACAATGAGAAAAAGACACTCTGTTACAGATAGGGCTACAGCCTACGAATCTCATCTCCTCATCTCCTCTCCTGACCACCCAATCTCACCCCCTCCCACTGCTAGGACATGATTTCAGCAGTCCTGTCTCCCAGGGGCCTGCTTCATACAATTCCTCTCCTAGAGCTGGAAGGAAAGCCCTGGAGTCCTACTCTCCTACTCTAGTCGTTTGGCATCAGTGTTTGGAAGAGTTCTTGTTCCACCCCCTGAAACCAGTTGGGGCTGTAGAGGCACCTATGGATAAAGCAAAAAGCAGAGCTCCTTCATCCATATACATCACCCCTTCAAAACATGGACACAAGATCCTCAGCTCATGCCCAGATCAATGTCAGCTGGATTTGAGGTCAGGTATATCTCAGAAAGACGGGGAAAAGCCTTTGATCCAAATTGTATCTACAATAACAGTGTCTCTAATTTAAGATTTTTTCCTCCTCAAATCTTTGTCTGATCTTAAGGTCTTCATCATTTGACATTTACACATGGCAGCACAGCTTCCCAGCAGATGCAGACAGAGTGCATCAGAGAGTGGGTGGCTGCTTAGGAAGATGATCAGAGTTTTGTTGCCTTCCTTGCTGCAGGACCCATGGTGACTTCTGTTTCCACTGTTCAGTTGTGAGCAGCAGCACCTGGGAGGTGGCTAGCAGAGCCCTGATAGCTTCAGCATTTCCACAACTTTCTTGCCCACAGTGGGTCAGTGGTCCTAGGGCTGTCCCCAGCTCCCACACGGGCCTCTGCATGCAGCAAAAAAGCAACAGATCACTCAGAGCCATGGACAATGTATTTACAAAAACCTGTGTTGCTAAGCAGACATGCAGCTGGGATACACACCAGTTGAAAGCTCCTTCATTCCCCCTTGGCTCTGTTCCCAGGTATAATGAGTCTTACTCAAGGAGCTGAAGGGTCCTGCTGCCAGATCTGCATCCCAAACAGAATAGGTGTGGGGGCAATCCATGGTCATGTAACCCCCCAGGACTGGAAATGTCATCATTGGCTTCATTGGGTGCATTTCACTGCTCTCCAGAACCCCACAGAGCGACTCACTGACATAATTCCCATGGCCAGGCTTGACAGAGGCGGCAGGGATGAGGCCCCCAACAGCCAGCAGGCCGAGGATGGTCCACATGGTTTCCATATGTTAGTTCTTTCTCAGGACTCTGTCTTTGCTGCTCAAAAGCCTCAAGTGCCCTTGTTAGTTCACTGGTGCAACAACCGTGACTGCTGCTATGTGTGCAACTTCAACAGATCCACAGCGAGACACCCTGGCTAATGGGGCAACCGACTGGAAATCCTTCAGCTGTTTCTGCTATAGGCAAAGGAAAATCAAATGAGTCACCCATGCAGAGCCCTTCCTTTTTGTTGAGTTGGCTATGAAACATAAGATTTTCACCAGTGCTGGAACACTATCAACAAGTCACAGCAGGATTTTGGACCGAAGACAGATCTGTGTTTCCCCAAAGTTACATGGACAAGTGAGACATAAAGGCACATGCCAAAGGATAGGCAGAAAGCAAGAGGAGAGGAGGAGGGACAGCTGGAGAAGCATAATAGCAGAGCACTGCTCCAAAAATAATCAGCAGAGAAAGAAGGATGGTTGCCATTATTAATTAACACCATCACATCCCAATAGTTGAGATGGACAGCATCTACAAAACAGACTAGATGACACAAGCAGCTTTCTCCCAGTAACACTTCTTGCCAAAAGGAAGTAAGAAGAGCACAGATTTGACTTTATCTGAAGCAAAACGCACACACCAAACAACAGTGTTGTCCACGAATAGCCAATGAGAGTGATTCTGCATCTCAGCACTTCAAAGACAGAAAAGCAATGGCTGTAAGCAACAAAACAAATAGTATAAACATAACTTGTCATAATAAGAGAGAGAACTATCTCCTTAAATAGACTAACAAATCAATGTATGAACACATTGCCACAGAGCAAGATGCATTTGAAATGAGGAGAGATTTCACTGCAGTCTGGAAACTGAGACACTGAAGACTTACACGCACAGTCTTGGTCAGGATGTTATGAATAGGGCTTTACTATCTTATGAAAAATACTGCTGGACTCCTCCCTGGTGAAGAGGAAGATCACAGGTCTATTATCTCAGTCGGAAGACAGCACTTCCTATAGCCTTGTTTCTCTAGGCATGAGGATGTGCCATTGGGTTCAACAAGGGAAAGTGCCAAATCCTGAATCATCGGGACTTCCTGTTCACTCCACAATGACTCAGAAGATAACTTTCTAACATCTATCCACTTCTTGTGTGCTTGTTCACCATGCTGTTCACATTAGATATGGGTAGCCAGGCAGAAAATATTACACAGTCTGATTTCTGTTACCTGGCTTGTCAAACTAATGCTCCTTTTGTTCTTTCACTTGCATATACAAGTAAGGAAAATGCTTACTGGTAACTTTGCAGTGCATTTTTTTTTCTATGCGATTCTGCTAGTGCAAGATGATTTCTGATGCAGATTCTCTTCTGGGAAGAAGACTGACATGTCTGGACTAGATCTTATCTGATATTTCTCAGTGAGCTTTTTTTTATTATTGGAAGAAAAGGGAAATCAACCTTTCTGTGAAAATTTATCAGGGCTGACATCACACAAGTCAAGGTTAGGTAGTTAAGAAGGATGTGGGAGGCTCAGATTCATGGTCTACATGAAATGGACCAGAAAGGCTGATTCATTACACTGCTGTAGTTCTGACAGGATGAGGCCTGTGCGCAAATCCCTTCCCTAATGGATACTGGATACAATATGAAACAGCTCTCTTGGGAAAAGGGAGAGCGAATCCCCACAGATATTCACAGGATGAGGAAAATGTCTGGGATGGTAAAGACTGAGAATTCAGCCCCTGCTTCAAGCCAAGCAAACATTTAAGCAGCTCTCATAACATCTCCAAAATACTTTGTGCCACATCGTCCACGGTGTTCTGGCTACTGTGCTCCGTATTACTGCAGCAGTCCTCACCTGGCTGATCTGACCTAAAGCTCCCCTCATGTCATTTCACCCGGGGAGATCAGTGAGAATGGCTCAGCTGCTCTCAAAGCACAGACCCACACATTAAAGAGATGAAGAAAAGAGCTGAATCCCTGCAGAGGTCAGGCAGGTGCCCCCTACAAGGGTAGTAAATGGTGATCACAGGACATGTTGAAAACTGTCTGGGCAGCCAGTTGATGAGCCACCTCATTGCTGAGTAAACATTGGCAACCAGAAAAGCAGATGGGATTTCAGGTACTTCAGGCTGCCCACTTGAAGCCCTTCTCCTTACAGGACCTGGACAGTCCCTGAAGGCAGCACCCAGTGGGCCAAAGCAAGTATTTTACCTTGTCCTCCCCCCAGACCCCATCGCCCAAGCAGGTTCCTGAACTGATAAGAAGCTACCATCTCCAAGAAGACTGGAAAAACAAGACAGAGTGGGGCAAACAAAAGCCATGCTGCACATCCAGTCTTCTCTCCAGCAGAAAGCATATGGTATTGGTCCACAACCCACATCCTGGTTGTTCAGTTCTCAGTGTCTCAGTGCTCCTTATCAGGAGCATGGCCCCACCACAAACCATGCTCTGCCACCACCAACAGACAATAACTCTGGCTTCCAGCCAGCCATAATCATCCAGCAGGCCAAGTACTCAATAATAATCCCCTGGCTTTTACTAAATCATTGGAAGGATGCACTGACAACAAAGCTCAGACCTTGTGACCTTTTCCCTCTACCAACCTACACCTGGCAGTGTGAGAGGTGACCTCTGGAGCTGGACACCAGCTACGTGTTCCTTTTGCACAGCAATACCTCTCTCTGCTAGCTTCAGGGCCCCAGATCCTCTGCCTCACTGCAGCAATCCAGTGATCAGGGGCATGTTTATTATTCTGTGGGAAACTTGGCTATCAGGACAGGTTTGCAGCTCCTTGACAAAGCTGCTTTCTGGAGTAATGAACTTTCCATCGTTAGCTCACTGCCATAGGCTAAGGAGGGCTGTACCTTCCCAGCATTCCTTCTGCTCTTTCTCCCCACTCCTGGGTGTTAACCCTTGTCCTTTTGGGGAGAAATCCCCCACTACCCTGCTTCAGGGGCAGCAGCTCCTGGGCTGCAAGACCAGCCCTCCTGACTGAAAAGCTCTGTGCAAGGCAGCTACCACCTCAGCTCTGCCCTCCCCAGCCAGTCCCATCCTGCTCCAAAAGCCCTGTTGGCAGAGTGCCTCCTGGCTCCTGAGAAAACATCCCCTCGGGGGCTGTTCCTAATTGGTGGTTTCCTCCTCTTTCTCTTATGTCACCGTGTTTTGCTTCCTAGCTCATATTTTATAAGGCGGGTTTTTAATAGGCCATGCAGGCTGCCAGACCTGAGTCTACCTTCAAACTTCTGCTACTTGGAGGAAACGTCCTGTCTGCAAACCAGACGATACCCATTGCTTTGTGTCTGGATGCAGGCAGGGCCAGCGGGCCCACCCAGAGGCCAGTAATTGCTCTAAGCTTTGAGGCTTCAGGCCTTCAACAATTTGGGTAGTTCCCAAGTATCACAATGATGGGCACAGTAGCCCGAAGAAGACAACATGGGGGTTATTTCCAACATGCACCCCTGAGAGCTGCGAACCCATGGTACAGTGCATGTGATGGGCAGGTGAGATCTTCATGGACTGTAAACAGCCTGAATATTACCTTCCTGTCATTCCTACATCCTCATTCTCCATTGCACACCAGAGGCAATTGGGCCAGGCGGTATATTTCTCCTTGCCCTGAGAGCACATCTTGGCTCTGGCAGGGCTGTCACAGCAGCAGGAATTACACCCACCCCAGGTGAGCCTCCAATTCTCTGAACAGCCAAAGTCCAGACTCAGGGAGCAGGCAGGGAGGTTATGGTTATGGTTGACCAAAGCCACACACCATCCTCAGAGGAAGAGGAAGCCCAAGCTGAACTCTGTGGTGGCAGCTGCAGTCCCAGTCCCTGGAGGCAGACTGCACTGAGGAGAAAGCTGAAAATGCCCCACACAAGCACAGACAAAAATCTTCCCTCCTTCCTGCAGACCAGCTCCCTTGTCAGCTGCTCAGCTCCTCACCTCCAAATCCCCATCCACTCCTGGGCATAAGCAGAACCGCAAGTTATCAAATCTCACCTGCCTCTTTGTTCAGGTCCAAACCAGGGAGCCATCACCTCTCCCTGCTCCCGCCTCTCCCCCTCATCACAGCCCCATTGCTGCCTGGAAGGATTCTCCTCTCTGAGGAGCCCACACACAGTGTGACTACTGAACCCCACACATGGCTGGCCAGTCACGAGGGGCTGTTTTTGCTCCCGCTCCAATTTGCAGAACCAGCCAACATAGCACGAATTACGAGTGTCAGATATCACAGTCACATCTCCAGCTGGATTTTCCATTCAGAAGGGATGTATTGGTTCAACAAACAGCAGCAAGTGCCTCCCGAGTATAAGAAAGAGGGGCAACTGTCAGAGAAGGGTCAGGGCTTGTTGCCTTCTCCTCACTCACTCGTGAGCTGAGGGTGGGTTGCTCTGAAGTGCATAGGCTTGTCATTGCCTGCCGGTGAATATGCAGGCAGTCTATCTGGCATCTCTGAGCCTTTGATCCTATTTGCATACAAATGTCCTCGAAGATAAGGGGAAAAGGAGGGAGACAGAAGCAGGACTGTTTCTAGAGAAAATGGCATGCCCTCTGCTTTCCCATGGAGAATCGGGACTACTGCATCCCTTCCAAGCCACTGCCCTCGTTGTGCTCTGGGGATGAGCCTCACCACCAAATCTGAGCACCATGTCACCAAAAAGAAGCTCTCAACTCAACTCTATGAATGGCAGAACAGGGTTTATTTAAGTGAAATATTACTATTTGCATCATGCGTTACAGCAGAGCATAAGGATTCCAGCTGAAATCATGGTTTGCAGGCACAAACATACATACATAGAAGCTCAACCCTGCCATAGAGCTTATAGTCTCAAGAGGAGCAGATGCTGATGCAAAAGGTGACAGCAGGAAAAAGACCAGAGGCTGCCTCAGTCCAAGCTGACTGCCTCAGCTATCAGATAATATGTGTAGAGAGGGAAAAACACCGGGGAAAGTAAGGTCTGTGAAAGAAAGTACATGGGAGACTCAAGCAAAGAGATTCACTGGCATAAAGCCCCAGCACCATTCATTCTTGCAGCCAGAAGGCATCCTGATGAAAGCATACAAAATACTCAGAGAGAGAGATAACTGGGTGTTGTTCTTGCCCTTGGACCCACGAGGGTGAACTGATATTCAATAAGATGTAAAAGCAACCATTCCAAACCTCATCAAAGTAAATAACTTCCTTCACATGATGTGTAATTGCACTAAAACACCCCTTATACAAGAAGCTGGGAAAGCCAAGAATTTAGCAAACCTTACAAAAAGATTGGAGAATGATGTAGATGAGAAGAAAAAAAAAATCATAATAATGATAGCTAACAACGCTTTTGGAAAAACTGCCAAAATTCCTACTCCTGGTCCCAATCACATCTCTAATGGGTAGGAACCAGAAAGTGATGTTAACTGTGAAACGGATTATGTTACATCTGCCTACTGCAAAGTTCTTGCACCTTCCCCCGAAGCATCTGGCAAAGGCATCAGGGAAAGCATCAGAGCATCAGAGACAGGATCCAGGAATAAATGGATTTGGGGGCTCACTCAGTTTGGCCATTTCAAGGCTCCAGCACTTCCAGGGTCAAGATTGTAATCTCTGTGTTTGCATATACACAGTCCTTGCAGATACCAGTTAAGTGAAGCCACTTGAGGTAGCATTGCCAGCGATTGTGATGGGTTGTGAATCTCACTATACTGTTCCTGTTTTTCTTTAAGGCTCCAGATCCTGATCACAGACGAGTAGGTGAGAAACACACTTTCTATATAAGATGAGTTTATAGTCCTTTTGATTGTGGAGAAAACTGAAAATTGTGGTCCCAGTGCAACATGTTTTCTACATGAAAGAAGTTTCTAGCCCTCTTCACTATAGGGAAAACTACAAAGTGCAATATGAAGGCAAATCAAAGGCTCAGAAACCAAGAGGCAAAGAGAGAAAATTCAGCATTTATTCTTTTACAAAAGCTCATCATTTTAAAGTTATCATGAATTTTTGTGATTCAGCTTGAGATATCTGAAAACTTGGGGTGCAGAATACTGAATTTGACGCAATATGAACTGCTTTAAGCTCCCTCACATCTCAGTTCTTCTTAGCTTCTTTCAGCCTCAGGACTTCTGCTCAGCAGCTCTTTAGAAACCCTCCTCTGCAGGGCCTGTCTCCCCTATGCTGCTGACTTTCTAGATTTCATCAGACATCCCATTCAAGTCACTGTTTTTCTTAAAGCTCCAGCCCTCAGACTCACTCAATTATACGAAAACACACGTCTTATAAGGAAAGTTCCCACTCTACATAAGTAGCAGGAAAAGCTAGCAATGGAGCTTGAATGCAACCCAAAAGCCCAGTATTGTAGGCCTGAGAAAAACTCCAGTATCTTCTCACACTATTGAGACATTTATGATTTGAAAGGTTTGGGTCTTGGATTGTGTATCTGAACTCCTTCTTCTGCCAATGCTACTCTCCCTGCCCCTCAGTTTTGAATGGGTCTCTCTTGCCTCCAGCCTGCTGCTATGCCCTCCTAAACGTGCACCACCACTTCCTAAAAGGGCTGAAAAAGACTCCACAGTATGGATTCTGGATTAGAAAGGAGTTTGATGTCCAGTTCCTTCCCTCGAACACCAGAGCTTTAGTAGAGTTCAGTCCAGCTCAAGCACTAGTGGCATGTCCTTAGCATGGTTCTGGGCTTTGATCCAGCAAATGTCACCACCGTGCCTGGCTCCCACCCTCCAGCTGAGCACTGTGTCCTTCTCTTCCCACAACCCCAGGCAAAGCATCCCCCAGTGATAGGGAGAGAAAGCAGCTCTCCTCTTCTGCCTCCACCCCATTCCCGGCTACCCAGTCAAGTCAGTAGAGGTAATTAGGAACTGGCAAAAGTTAGGAACAGTTTCCCAGTGCTGTTGTAATGTGGCTGTTGTTTCTACAGCACAGCACCCTGCTGAGCCTGGGCTTTCAGAGCCCTAAAGGCTTTCCAAATGAAGTTGGAGGGAGTTGGACCTGAGGGTTAGGGCGTTCACAATTTGCATGGGAAGCAAGTTAGTGCTTAAACCCAGGCCCTGACTCAGGTTTAGCATACAATGTGAACATACCCACGTACTACAGTCTTGTGCTGGAGCCAACACCTTATGGCAGCATCTGAAAGAGAACATACACATCTTCTAACTTTGTGTAACCTGCTTAGCGAGGGGTTTCCAGCGTGTCCCTCACCCCAGTAAGGTCTGTGAGATTTGCATTTGCGGCTGATGCACGCAGGCAGAGCTTTCCCGGGAAGGTGTGTTTTCCAGCTCTTTCCTGTGCCGGTATTGCCGCCACCTGGAGATTAAAGGAATGAAGGGCTCCCAGCCATTTCCCTACCTTCATCCCCTTGCCTTTATCAGCCACAAAGCACCCTCCTCTACTTCAGCTGGAGGGAGAGCTGGCAGCCTCCCAGCTCCTGGGCTTATGATGTCCCATGCACACAGCCTGTTGGGAGCCCTGCTTGGAGAAGGATGGGGCCCTTACATTCCTGGTGAAAACACAGCTACTGGGCATCAGGAGAGGCTTTGGTGAAAGAAAGCAACCCCCACTCAGTGCACGCTCAGTACTGCACCTTCTGGGAAGAGGCAACTTGCCCTAGGCTTTCTTGTCCTTGTTAGTTTAGAATTAAAGTTGCAGATCTGCACGAATGAATACACGCTTGTGTGTTCAGCAGAGCTCTGCATGTAAAGAAGGGGTTTTCTGCACGTATTTTATGGCACTGTCTGGGTACAGAGATGGGAGGGAGCTTATACACTGCACGTGCATGTGCACATTTTCATGCTGTCTGCACGTGTGTGCATGCGTATGTGCGTTTCCACATTATGTCTAATAGGCTCTTTGTTTCTCCAGAGAAGAAGGAAAAGGAAATCCACATGTAATGAATCCATTTATTTTATGGAGCTCCCCTGGAGAGGGGCAGGGGAGCACGATTTATGCAAAAAAACAGGCAGCTGCTGTTGGGAGGGGGACATCAATCTGGTTTTGATTTTCATTCATAAGTGGAGGTGGCCACACAAGCCAAGGCCTCATAAACTCCCTGTAGAGGAGAGTGGCCCATTGGTGTGAGGCTGTCAGAGCCTATCTGGCCGTTAGCATTGAGCTGCTCTCCTCTGCATTGGACTGTTTCCCGCCCTGTTGCTCTGCCTTCCTAGGACATGTTTTCCCATGCTGAGGCCTCCCATCAGAAGACAGAGGCAGAGCTGTACTAGGACACAGACTGAAATCTTTGTACCTAAGGGCAAAAAGCCCTTTACAGAGCATTTTCAGTTCATGTCACAATCCAGTGTATACTGTATATACTACTAAAAAACCGCACAAAAGCAGTCCAGTTCCTCTTTGCCATTTATAAAAACACAGGGAGTGGGATGGGATGGAAAGACTCCTAGGCTGGGAGAAATGGCCTGAAAACCAGATACCACCCATCAGTCCTTTTCCCATTCCTGCCATTTTGTGTAACTCAATACATACTGTCAGGACTGTGAGTGCAAGGGACAGCAGCGAGTTTCCCAGCAGGAAAGATGTCTTAATAGGAGCTGAGCTCTGAACAGAATTCTGGTTTATGATCTGATTCTTCATCAGATTAAGGGTTCATGGAGTTTATTCATCAGTAGCATAAAAGAAAACTGCCCTTAGCATACCGCAAGTCACACTATGACTGTTCCATATGACAAGGAAGCTCCATTTGGCTTCCTGATGATCTGCCCCAGCTGTCTGTGCCAGACACAGCTCATATGCAAAGACTAGCTCAAAATCCAACTCAGGATTTGCATTCTTCACCATTACCTTATGCATGTTCTGCAGAGGTAGGCAGGTAAGTGGACAGACAGACACCAATTCAGAAAACAGAGAAGGAAAACAGGTCTTTTCTGAAATCTGTCCTCACGTACTACCAGTAGATAATACATTTTGTATTTCAGCTAGTCTCTGTAACTCGTGTCTCTACAGAGGACACAGATTCTCTAGTTCTCAACCCAGAATAGTATTTTTAGATCCCTCAGATACATGTTGTCCTTACAGAGAACAGACAGCACTCGCCTGTTGACATTGAACTTTAAAGGATTATTTTTCCTTGGCAGAATTAAAGCCCAGTGGTGGGTCAGTAAGAAAAAATTGGAAGAAGGGGTGTGGTTCACTTATGACTCCCTGACATGCCCAAACGACCTGGCAGGAGAAGGATTCATTTTGAGAGCAGAAAAAAAGGAGGGTGGCTCATTCACAGATAACACCTTTGTTGATTTTCCAGGTAGTCTTTCTATAGCTTTCTAAGAACTGCCTTTGCCATCAGCTTACAAGACAAACATGTTTACGCTATGCTGCCAGTAATACAGCCCCCGGCATAACACTGTTCTTGCCTTACCAGACATTCTGAGCCTCTTGTTCCTTAGGATCTGGAAGGCAGAAAAAAAAATGCTTTGAAAGTATACAGGCCAAGTATGCACCGATGTGAAATACTGACTTTAGAGAAGCAGCCACAAGGAGTGTTTGTTTCTGAAACCTGTGGGACTAGCACCTCTTCCTGAAGCCAAAAGTGGTAGGTCAACTGGGCCATCAGTTTTCAGGCCAAGAGAAGGAGCTGCTCTTAGAGGCCACACTGAAAAAAGCTCCTGTATCAGAGTCTGTTCTATGGAGGAATGGATCAGGTCACAGAGGTTCCACCTGCAGAAGCTTTCAAGGATAGAGTTGGACCCATTTCACAATTTTGTTTTGAAAAAGACCTAACTGCACACTAGGACTCAGAACTACTGTCGCTGTAGCAGAGACTAACAAAGATCAGCTGAAAGGTCTTAAATTTAGAGTAAAGTGACACACTTGCCCCTTGAGAATACCAAACTCGATGATTTTACTCTGTTTGAGAGACAAGACTGAGAACCAACAACCAAAACACTGTGCAAGCTGAGCGAGCAGCTAAAAGTAAACAGATGACCTTAATGCTCTCCTGTTTTACATTTTCCTTCCTTGTATATAAACATGGGCATCTTTAGTAGCACTGCAAAATGCATTTAGAATTAGGGAAATGTTGAACTGATATACCTCTCTACTTTGTGCATGTTTTCACTTCCACTTATCAAGTGCACATGTCATTTTATGAACTGTACATCTTACAAAATCTTGTTTGAATGATACCGTATCTATCAAAGTTTTTCAATGGATCCTTCAGCTATTGCTTGCTCAATGCTTAATTTTAATGTGTTCAGTTCTACAGGGAAGAGAGGCATAATTATGTCCCAATTACAATTGAGTCCCTGAAGAACAAAAAGAGTAAGGTTTGTCCCACACTGCAAAGCTCATACAGCCAAAGAGGGCTGATGATGTAACAGTGCCAGCAAACCCCCTCCTGTAGATGCATTTAAACTGATGGAACCATATACTGTCCTCTTTTTTGTCGCTGGGTAAACAAGGAAATGGCCCTAGGCTGGAAGGAGAGGAGGCAGTAAACATGCCAGTCCAGCAGAAAGACTTCTAGACATGCAAGGCCATATTCCCACTAGGTGGCTCTGCCAATGCAGCTATGCTCTAAATCATTCAGTAATTACTCTAAGCTATTATTGCTCAAGCTTGACTATACAGACCACATGTAGGTACTTTGTACTTCATGAATGGCCAAGCATGCAAAAGCTTCTTCTTGTCATTCTCTTGGAGTTTTACTTTTGCTTCTAAAAATCTGACATTTGATTAGTCACAAGAAAAACGTGCTGGAAAAATCACTTTCTGACCTGCCAAGGTCACACAGAAAGTCTGTGGCAATGCAGAAAATTGAACCCAGGTGGCCTGCATCCTCAGCTGGTCACCTAAGAACACGGATCACGCACTGCATTTGAAGCAGGACAGCCTGGAAATATCCTGAGAAAATTTATGTCATCAACAGGATATAACAATCCAGAAAACAGGAAGCAAAATAATCCTGGGAAAAAGGGTGAGCTGCCTTGACAGACAGCGATAAGGATATGCTCACATATGATACTGCATGGCTAGAAACATGGCACGCCAAATATCCCACAATACAGCACTGCATACATTCACACGTCATGCTGTGATGTGACACCTCTCCTCCAAATGGCTGGCTCTGAGGACAATGAGAAGAAACAGATTCCTGTAGTATCTCTGAAAATCAAGACAAGCCTTCATACAACTGGGGTGAGAACTACACAGTGGAATTAGACAGCAACTGTGAGCGGAGAAGGTTCCAGCCTGGCCTCAGGGCACCCACAGAGGGCATAGTAAATTCTGCTATTACTTATGCAAAAGTTATAGGTCCATTGCTAACTGTTTGAAAAGAGTCTTGATATACTACTAGGAGAGCTGAGAAAAACTTAAAGAGCCTAGTCTAGTTCAGCTGATTGAGAACAAATTCCCTTCTAGCAGCAAATAGAGCATGGCCCTGACTCCATCCAGGTGAAGACTTCCATCCAAGAGTTCCTCATCAAGAACTACACCTTTTCAGTCAGCTCTCTGCAGTTCTTACTGACTTCACCTAATGAAGGTGTCTCCTAATCAAGACTGGTTTAGTAAAGTTCCTACCGGATCAAAAGTAACCTCAGTTGTTTCCTGCTATTTCCAAAAATCTCCTGCTAATTTGGCTGACTGTCCGAGCTCCAGGAAAATTGCATGTAAGCCTTGCATTTGCAGAGGGTAAATTCTCTCTGGAACACCAAGGAGACAGGACTAAAGCCAATAAGAACAAACAGAGACAATTTGTCTGCATGGAAATGTTTGCAGCAACCCCTGCTCTAGAGCAACTGACCCTGATGAGGACATCCCAGGCAGACCAGCATTCCAGGCCTCAGTGACACAAGCTTCGTTAGCCCCTCAGCCACTTTCTTTCCAGTTTTCTTTGACTGCTCCAGGACTGGACAACAGTACAGTTTCATGCTGCAGCCACTTGCAGACAGAACTGTCTTTATGAAGAGTTGTTTCCTCTTGCAAGGGGTCAAAAATTTAGTCCTGAAGAGGACACTCAGAAGAACCCTGTACTTTGGAGATGAGCCCAGCAGGACTTCCATGCACTTTCCTCACCCCTCACAAGCCCTTGGCAGAACTAAAATTCAAAACAATCGCTTTGATCAGAGGTTTATGGTCACTTAAGCATCTGACTTCCATGCATGGCCCACCTGGCAAGGCAGGCACACATCCTCCAAACCCACGCTGGGCCCATAACGTTTGCAGGCTGTGTGGGCTGCTCTGCTTCAGGGCTGAGGAGCCTGCCATGTTCCCCTCCAGCTGTGTCATCGGCAGCATCACGCTGACAGGTTCAATCCATGCAGACAGTGTTGTTTTTATAACCCGCTCTTTTAACAAAACTTTCCCAAGCTTATTCCTCCACATTACAGCCAAGATCACCTGCTGCTCAGGATTCAGGTTCTTAAAGGAAAACTGCAAAAAAAATCAGGAAAAACTAATGCATAGTGGTATCCAAGGAAGAAGAAAGTACCTTAGCACTAACCAGTTACTGCAAACATTGAGCTCTGCCAACATCCCTTGATCAACAACTCCCCTCTTTTCTTTGTTGCTCCCTGGTATCACCGCAACAAACTTGGCAGATGCTCCTCATGCAGTCCTGCAGTTTTCCTGACTATTCAAGCCCTGGGACCATAATGTATTGCCCAGTTGTTGTCTTTGGGCCTCTATCGATAGCCTCCAATGCCACAGTGACATTCTGGCCTACTCACAAGTTAATCGCAACTCAAGTCTGTGATCCCATAACCGATCTCTGCTGGCATACCTAGGCCTTCACTGATGGCACCCAAACTGTTCTTGCCCCACATTAACTGCACAGCTCCTTCAATGCACCTCAGTCATGACTTGCCACCTCTTTTAGCCCATCCAGTCAGAAACCAGCAGATGTGGAACATGTGAGTTGCTCTTCTGTATCAGTCCCAAGGTCTCTATAGTTCAGTATTTCACCTCTACAAAAAGCTACCAAACAGGTCAGGGGAGGATGTGAAATCCCCCTAGTAACCTGTCAACATCACAATTTGAAGTGATATTACTTTAAAAGCCTGAAACGTGATGTAAATTCTGGCTTTCATTTATGTTATTAATAACTACAGTGACTCTCCACAGTCTTGCCATTCATACACTGCCAAACAAGCATATTCTCAGTAATACTGATGAGCATATTGAGTAGTGTTGCTCGGGTCTTTTCATTAACTAGAAGAATTAAATCAGTGTAAGATGTCTGAGCAAATGAGTTTTCTCCCAGTCATGCACTATCTTCTGGCGTTCTCCAGGGAACTTAATTTGCCACTGAGTTGCCGTTTCAGTAAGCTTAGCTGGGTCTGTGAACTTCCTCGCAGTTCCACTCTAGTCTCAAGCAACCTAAATTTGGCAAGGGCTCACATACTAGTATTTAAAGCTCCTGCAGTGCAAATGAAAAAAACATGCTATAACAGGCCTCTAAACAATGGCATTTGTTCTTTGTTTTAAAATTTTTGTATTGAATTTCATGTTCTTGAATCCACAGCTCTGGGGACTAAAGCCCCCTTCTTAACCAAAAGGAGCTGCACAGGCAAGACAAGAACAACTTTCTTCACAATGTGCTGGAGGATCAACTTCTAGGTTCCCTAGCGAGTTTTGACTCTGAGGAACATTTACTCCAGAACCTCTTTGCTTAAACTATCAATGAGCGCAATGAAAGTGCAATGTCTTTTTGAGACGGGGATATTCTCATCCACTAGGAACTAGACTACAAAAAAACAACTAACTTCACACATGTGCTGCCAAAGAGCTGTCAAATGGAAACAGCTTATTGTGAAATGTTTTTGTCATGAGAATGAATATTCACTCAAAAACAAAACAAACCCTATCAACTTCTCTGACTTTAAAAACAAAAGGCTCTCTGGCCAAGAGTTTCAAAGGCACTCACCACACTAAGTTGGCTTGAGATCCAGGATCCAACAAAGTTCAAGAGCTGCTGCCCAGTAGGGCAGGGAATCAGATCCCAAACAGGTGTGGACCAGGTGTGAAAAAGTAGAAGGTTAACACACCCCATCCATCACTGGACAGCACATCTGTAAAAAGGGAAATAAATATTAATGCAAGTCAAAATCTTGTCTGGAGATGAGCAGAATTCTCCCTAGTGGCAACTAAAGAATATCATGTGGCGAGGACTGCAGCTGAGCTGATTTACTGCAAAACTGTGCTTGTATGGCTGCAAGAGGCTCTCGTTCTCTCGCTGCTGAATTGCTTCTTCTAAAGACAAAGAGTCCTAGCGCTCTTCTGAATATCACTCTGGTTCATTTTCCAGTTGCAAGGCAAATGGTTTGAAGTTTCATTGTCTTGCCAGACTCATAAAAAAGAAACTATCAAGCGTTAGCCAAATTGTGAAGAACAGCATGTTTTATGAAAACCCAATTAAACTCCGGCCATCAGTATCTCACTTTCATCTCTGCTGAACACTGTCTCAGCTTTCTCGTTGCATGCCAAGCTCATATTCTTCTCTGATTCACTCAGTGAGATTACAGTTAACAGTTTTGTTTTGTTGTTTGGTAGGGGGGGAATGAAGGCAGAGTCTCCTTGTTTACATACTAGATTTGCAGGGTACCAGAACATGTATCTTTGGGGTCAGGAGGGGAGTTTATTTACATGTCTCATATCTCAAAATGGGAATTGCTTGTCATTTACTCACAATAACAGATACTGAATGCCTTTCCTGGAAAGAACTGACAGAAATTAAATGAAAAAAGAAGAAGTACTGCAGTACAATGCAATTTGGACATCCTTATCAGTGGAACAGGTCTTTGAGCTGCACAACATGGCAGAGGCCCATGCAGACGCTACACTCTGACATACCAGGAGAATTGGAAAGTGTCATAAAAGTACCCCTGTGCCTGTTTTTCCGCAAGGGAAATTCTCTTTTTCCTCATCTGTCTCTAAATAGATAAGGTTGCAGCCTCCTGTGACTCATATTAGGAAGTGGTGAGAAATGCAAGAGTATATTATGTTTTCACCTGACTGGCAAGGAGGACAACACTATTATTTTCCAGAAACCTCCAAGTCTCTTCCAGGCCATGGATAAATGGAAATAAAGAATTCACTAAAAAATGCAATGCAACAGAATCCAAAGCAGAAAGTACCTACAGTTGGGGACAAAGTAAAACTGCTTTTAATAGACCAATAACTGTCACTCCAGCCCATCTGACCTTTTTTCCAACATGTCAGTCCAGGAAGTAAGCTTGATGATGACTGATACAAAACAGACATGTCCTACGGTCTAGTTATCACTCTTTTATCATCTTCTACCATCTTCTATTTAGAAGACTGTCTCATAAGACTACCTCCTATTGTCTACTGCTCACTGTAATTATAAATAAAAATACAGTAAGAAGGGCAGTCTCTGCTTTTATCTGTCACAGCATTTGAGGCTTTTGGTGCTGAACAAGATCATAAAATAACCTAGAGAACAAATACGTTCTTTTCAGATTTGCAAAATGCGAAGATAAATGGAGGTTCAGATTACTGTGCTCTGTTGATTAGACAAATCTGCCAGGATTCAGGGCGGTAGCAAACATAGGTGTGTACAAGAAGCGCCACATTCTAAACTTCTAACCTTCTGGAAAACAGCACCATCACAAAGAAATACTATTCTGAGTGCTACATCTACAGCATTGTTGCCTAAATGAGTGCTCTTCTCAGAAATACTTGGAGGAGTTAGATGACTGAAAGCCTCCAAAAGTGAAGGGCTTTGAGGTGAATCCAGCTGATATATTTGTTATATGGTGCCAGCACAATTTCCCCGAATGATTAGAGAAAGGGGGAAGCATGAAAAAGGTCAGTTGGGAATGTATGTGCGTGTGGGGGAGGGGGCAAAGAAAAGGCAAAACTAGCTGAGAACAGGCTCCATTTAAATTGCATACAGACCTCACACAAAGCACAAAGAACTGGTCAGTAGATTGAAGCCATCTGGCTGGAGGAGCCATAAGAGGAAAACCCTGCTGGAGATCTCTCCATCACAACCCACCATGGTCCAACATCAGAGCACAGCACGGGCTTCCCCTGCTCCAATCTCATGGAACTAAATATGGGAAGAAGAGCAAGAAGAGGACTGCAAAGTTCATATTGTTATGACAGAGCCTCTACTCTTCTCGCAAAGTATAAACCCAGCTGGCACTCTTTCCTGAGAGCTAGTTCAGTCTTGACTCTGTGCTTTGTTATAAAAATCCCACTTCACTTAAAGTCTAGGTGTTTGATTCCTGGTGGGAACAGGCTGCAGAGCCTGCACTATGCTCAGACAGCCTCATGTAAATTTTGACCAGAGTGACAGGAGGCTGAGCTTATGGATCCTCCTGCATTCAGAGACAGGGATGCAAAGCTTATAGATGTCCACACTAAATAGTCAATGAAGAAGTTTTTACAGCAACACGTCACCTTGCCAGAAGGAAGGACTGGGCATCACCAGTTTTGCCTATGCTGTCCCAAGACACCTCTGGTAAACCTTAGGCTTCGGTGGCACCAAGAGAGAAACTGAGTAGAGCCTATATATGCTGCAGCTAACAGCACAAAATGCTGATGCAGAGAGCTGGCTTCAGGCTTTCGTGACTTTCCACTGGAAGACCACCCCAGGGCTCTCTTCATGTGAATGAACCAGAGGATTCCAGGTCTCCTCCAGCTCATCCTCGCTGTTTACATGCACGTCTGTTTTTGAAGGCAAACTCAGCATTCGTTACAATCCAGCCTGGAAACATCTGAAGACACAACATTTTTATTATAAAAAACATATAAACATATTTTAAAATGTATAAAACATGTTTTATTTTTATGGTCCTGATAAAACCTCTGTCTTCAGTTACTGCAAATTAGCACTGCTTGCATTTCAGCACATTGGTAGTTGAACATTCAACTATGCAGTGGTCTTTATGCCAACCACCTCTTAAAAATTCAATGGTTTTCATTGTCTGTTTTTCTGAAGTCCCGCTTCACCTGGGTTGGAAAAAAAAAAAAAGGCACTTAACATCTGGAAAAATTAAAGCCTTGGAAGTTTGCCGGTCTGATTGCCATGGTGGTGTTACAGAGATTTTGTTCCTTATGATTCTCCCATGAAGCCCAAATATTAATTGCCAGAGATCAAATCTCAGTGCAAGTGGGTCAGTTGTTTTCCATCATTTTGACTTGCCCATATGGAACATTCCCAAAATGTCAGAAGTCATAATTATTTTTTAAACACTGAAAATCTCAGAACTTCTCATTTCTGTATCAGAAGTGATTTTTAGTGATCCTACAGGTTTCTCCCTCTAACAAATGCCACCACTGAGATACTCCGGCTGGTGTCAGCAATGCCACAGATACTGGGTATAAGAACAGTAGCAGTGAAAATATAGAAGGAGGAACTGGAAGGGAGAAACAGAACTGAAGCGCTCTTGAAAAATGAAGTTGGATTAATTTTCCCACTGGATTTTTCATGTTTACGCTTAGCTTGAAATCTTGGAAGGAAACATAATGAAATTATTACTTGGTTATTTTACTTTGAAAAATAACCATATCCACTGGGAAAATAAGAAAACCTTAAAAATATAAACAAGTTATTTTCAAGTGAGTCGCTCATTTCCCTACCAGAGCGCCATCTCTCCCTGCTCTCTTTGCAGCATTTCCTTCTTACCATCTCCAGCCACCTTTTCATCCCACTCTGCACTTTGAATTATTCATTTCTGTCCCAAAGTCATTCTCTCCACTCTCTAAAGTGTGTTTCAGCAGCTGGTTGTCACTGCTTCATGGACATGGTCATTTGGGGTAAGCTGCAGGAGCCTTTGCACCCTAACAAGACCTGTAACGCTGTGCAATCTTCAGCAAGGTTTCTGCATCGCAGTGGTTGAGTAGGATGAACAGCAGTTTTGGTGCAACATGATTGTTAGTTATGCCCTTCTCTTACTCTTATTAAGGAGGTGTTGTCACTTTTGCTTTTTTTACAATCAGAAATTTGATTTGAATTATCTAGATGTTTTTAATGCAACTATAAGATATTATTGTAATATGATCTTTCCTAGCACAGACTACCTAACAGGATAAACCTGTGAATCTGTGTCTTTCTCACCACAGCCAAGCGTCCCCAGAACAGCAGTCAGGATCTGTAGCACCTAACGTACGTACATGGCCAATTAGTCATTTGCAGAGCTCACTAAATTTCCTCATTTAAAATCTTGGATGATCAGTAGTTGGACTGGAACACATATCTTCTTTTTGATCACTTTTTGATCACTCAACATCAAATTATAAGTAATAATAAGACTTCTAGATATTTTGCAACCTACTCGTCACTAGACTGAGAAGGTTTCCTAATTTTTCAAGAAGGGGGAAGGGTGGAAGGCTGTTGGATGCAAAGTGAACACTGACCTGCACTGACCCCTTCTGGAAAGGACCAAAAATGAACCATTGGAAACAAACCTGTACTGGTCCGAGGGGCGCGTGTGGGAACTACGTGACCTAATAGCTTTTTCCATCTCGATTTCTATGACTTTTAATCATGTTTGGTTGGAACAGCCTCAGCCTTCATAAGCTATTTGCACGGGTAAGGCTCTGGAGCAGACATACGTGTCATCCATCAGCATCCAACGAACCAGAAAAGGCCCAAAGGACCAGCAAAGTTGTTGTGTAGTTGGAAGTAGAAAACAGTAACATGCTGTAGGAAGTAAGAAAAATAGCAAAACATATTCAAATTTTAAGAATGCAAATTAGTATGAAAAGAAAAATGGAGCCTCACAGAACACCTACAATGTCTAATTCCAAAGCAGTTCTAACAAGGGAATACTGTTTCTTTGAGAACAGTCCCATAAACTCTCTTGAGGCCATAAGCAATTAGGATACAAGCTTCTCACGTAAAATACGATATTCCCTTGCTCCTGACCAGACCCACACTTGGGACCGCAGGTTTAATTTTAATCCAGAAGGAAAAGAAGTCATTTTTCAATGGCCAATGGAATTCTTCCATTCCAATCCTTGGAAACATCCAGTTCTATCTAAACTGGATGACCCTCCACAGCGCTGAAAAACCACAGACCATGGCTGAACCGGATTACGGAAAGAAAATTGCTTTCTTTTCTCTCTCGTGCATATGGACACAGTATTCAGGGCTATTTTTCTTTCCAGCTGAATACAAGGGGTTGATGAAATAAACACATTCAAAAATTATCTACAAGAAATCAGAAATATGTCAAATTTCCAAACTTGGAAAGAGATGATGGGCTTCGACCCAAATTGGCACATGCTTTGTTTGTCTCCTTGGGACTTGATGGTCTACATTGCTAACAGTTGTAGAAAATACCCAGAAGACAAAGAAAACATCTCGGGAGAAGAGATAATTCGCTCAACTCAGAGACTGCAGGTTTTTAAGAAGACAACCATCCTCCTTCTATGCATCACGTGTCACTTAGATAACTTTAGTGAGTACATACTGTGTCTGAACTATCACCATGCTGCTAGCCTCTTTCAGTCTAAGCAAAAGCCATAATGCTGCTTAAGCATCATTTCCATCAGAAGTCCTATGACATGGAGAAACTCTTGAACAGCCTCTAACCTTCTGTCTACGTATCTTTACAAAGGTGAGCTAGCACGGTGCTTTCCAACTGTTCATTTCCATCCCGTGAAGAGGGTCACCCCTTTAGTTTTTCCCATCACAAGAAGCAAGGAAGCTAGCAGAAAAAAATGCATTTAACTTAAGCCATTGAATAAACTCTCCAGTCAGGTTGTTGCAGCCAAACTCCTTCCACTAGGATAAAACTCTCAATATAAAGAAAAAAAAAACAACCTTCATAAAAACATGACATCACTACATCACTGTGCCTAGCAATGTTCACTCTCCTCATAAGGAAGTTATCCTTAAACTCGATGGCAGTAAATATTTTGTTTGGCTCTTAAGTTGAAGCTTTTGGACAACCTAAAGATCACCCTGGCTCTAGAAATCATTATATAGCATAGCTCAGCAAGAGAGGAAGAGGTCTCTTCCGGCAAGCGTTCTTACCCAATTTGTTCTCAGAGTGACTGGGATGGCCTTGTTTCCATTGCTTGGCATAGAGCACAAGAGTCTGGAGAGAAACCCTGCCTCCATTCCCACTTCTTTGGGAAGTCCCAGAGCTGTGTGCTCAGACCTGTCACAGGAAGAGATCTGCAAACTGGACTGTAACAAGAAGCATGTGTAATACACAAGAGGAAGGAGGTAGAAGAACTCCTGAGGCAGAAAGATCAGATTTTCTTTTACATTAAATTTTACATTTTTGTCACAATTTATATTTTACACCACATTTAGCTAGAAACTCAGAAAAATGTACAGAACATCTTGCATGAGCACTGTTCACCACTGATGGAATAGAACAGCACGAATGCCCATCTATGCACATGACTTCCAAAGCACTATCTCACTCTGTTAGTTTTGCTTCCTGGATTTTCTTAAAGAGTTGAAATCATAGAACGATAGAATGATTTGGGTTGGAAGGGACCAAATATGACAAATACAAAGCAAAGAAGCACTTGGGGAAACCCTACGAATGACTTTTGCAATCAAGTACGGTTCAACTCAACCCTAAGTATGCTCTTCATGAAGATACACCATTGCCATCTAAAACAAATGGTTTGTTGTTATCTGAAGTCCCAGCCATCTGACACACCCCCTCAGGTGCCACCTCTAGGCTACCCTCCACCAAAGGCAGGTGGAAAAAGGTAAGCGATGAGGCATGCTAAGAAAGATGATGGGGAAAGTGATCTCTCAACAGCCTACAAGCTGGCCAAGACCTACCAAGGGCAAGTGATACTGAAACAAAAATAGAAAGCATCTGAACTGGAGTGACTGGTTATACGAGTAAGCTTTCAGCCTGCCAACATGCTGCCTCAAATCTCACCTGCTGAATTATACAACTCAATGCAGGAACACACACTGACCTCAAGCATCCCTGGCAGATGCAGATATGAAACAGGTGGCCTGAAACATCCCGATGCAGGAGACCCCTGGAGCCCAGACAAACAGAAGAGCCTCTCCACCTCATAATGTAAGCCAAATCACTCCTTACTCTTCCTCTCACTGGAGAGCCAGGAGAGGCTCAGGAGCTGTGGCAGGAGCATAGCTCAGGCCTCCATAACAAGCTAGTACCATCTTGACTAATGTATGCAGTTTTGGGTGTAAGGCTACCAGAGAGTGTCCAGAAGAGACCACATAGTGATTGAAGGGTTTAAAGGGAAATACGTATAAGGAATGGCTAAAATCACCTGGTCTGTTACACCTGGAGAAGAGGAGTCTGAGGTGAGACTTCATCATCTTTTGCTGCTTCCTCCAAGGGAAGGAGGAGGAGCAGGTGCTGCTCTCTTCTCTCTAGCGACCAGTGATGGGAGCCAAGGGAATGGCAGGAAGATGTGCCAGGGGAAGTTTAGGCTGGATATTAGAAGAAGGGTGAGAAAGTTCTTCACCCAGAGTGTGCTGGAGCACTGGAACAGCTCTCCAGGGAAGCAGTCACAGTGCCAAGTCTGACAACATTCAAGAAGTATTTGAACAATGCACTCAGGCACACAATGTGAATGTTGTGATTGTCCTCTGCAGGGACAGTAGCTGGACCCAATGATACTTGAGGGTCCCTTCCAACTCAGGACATTCTATGATTCTATGACCTCTAGATTCATAGAATCACAGAATCATAGAATCGCTTGGTTGGAAAAGACCTTTGAGATCACCGAATCCAACCGTACCTGTTCACTACCAAACCCTATCCCTGAGCACCTCATCTACCCATCTTTTAAATACCCCCAGGGATAGTGAGTCCACCACCTCCCTGGGTAGCCCCTTCCAGTGCCTGATAACCCTTTCAGTAAAGAAGTTTTTCCTGATGTCTAGTCTGAACCTCCCCTGGTGCAACTTGAGGCCACTTCACCTCATTCTATCACCTGGGAGAGGAGTCCAACATCCACATTGCTACAACCTCTTTTCAGGCAGTTGTGGACAGTGATAAGGTCTCCCTTCAGCCTTCTTTTCCCTAGGCTAAACCACCCCAGTTCCCTCAGCCGCTCCTCGTAAGACTTATTCTCCTGCCCCTTCAGCAGCTTCATTGCTCTTCTCTGCACACGCTAGAGCTCCTCAATGTCCTTCTTGTAGTGAGGGGCCCAATTGAACATTTGAGGTGTGGCCTTGCCAATGCCAAGTGCAGGGGCACAACCACTGCCCTGGTCCTCCTGGCCACATTCATACAATCAGAGTTAAAGAATGACCCGAGTTGGAAGGGACCCACAAGGATCATCGAGTCATAGAATCAAAACTCACAGAATCACAGAATGGTTTGGGTTCATACTTAAAGCCCATCCAGTTCCAACCCCTTTTCCATGGGCAGGGACACCTCCCATCACACCAGGCTGCTCAAGACCCCATCCAACCTGGCCTTGAACACTTCCAGGGAGGGGGCATCCGCAGCTTCCCTGGGCAACCTGTGCCAGTGCCTCACCACCCTCAGCATGAAGAATTTCTTCCTGATGTCTAATCTTAAACCATCCTCCCTTGTCCTATCACTCCTTGCCCTTTTAAAAAAGTCCCTCCCCACCTTTCCTGTAGCCCCTTCAGGTACTGGGAGGCCGCTATGAGGTCTCCCCGGAGCCTTCTCTTCTCCAGGTTGAACAAGCCCAACCCTCTCAGCCCGTCCCCACAGCAGAGGGGCTCCAGCCCTTCACAGCCTCCTCTGGACCCGCTCCAACAGTTCCATATCCTTCTTATGCTGGGGATTACAATCAAGTAAACGAACAAAAAAGAACAAGGCCCACCCCCCCGGCCGGGGTAACCTCCCGCGCGGGGGAAGCACCGCGCCCCGTGCCCGGCCGAGGGGCGGGCGGGGCCGCGCACGGCGATGGCGCCGGCAGCGCGCGCCCCTCCTCCCGCGGGCGGGCGGCGGTGACGGCAGCGGCCGCGACGGCAGCGATGGCGGCGCCCGGCGTGCTGCGCGGGGGGCTGCGGCGCCTCTTCGCCGGGCTCTTCGGGAGCGGCTGGGGCTCGCCGCCGGCCCGCGGCCTCCGGGAGGGTGAGTGCGGGGCTGGCCCCGCTCCGCTGTCTCCCCGCGGTGGGGGAGGAGGGGGCGTTCGGTGAATTTCTCCCCAGAAGTACTGTGTCTGAATCGGTGTCACGGTGAGGCACTGGCACAGGTTGCCCAGGGAAGCTGTGGATGCCCCATCCCTGGGGGTGCTCACGACCGGGGTGGATGGGTCCTTGGGCAGCTTGGTCTGGTGGAAGCTGTCCATGCCCATGGCAGAGGGCTTGGAACTGGATGGGCTTTAAGATCTCTTCCAACCCAAACCATTCTATGATTCTGTGTGGGTGGGATGGAGATGAGGATGGCCTTCCAGTACTTGAAGGGGCTACAGGAAAGCTGGGGAGGGACTTTTTACAAGGCCAAGTAGTGACAGGACAAGGGGAAAGGGCTTTAAATTGGAAAGGGGAAGATTTAGATTAGACATCAGGAACAAATTCTTCACAGAGAGGGTGGTGAAGCACTGGCACAGGTTCCCCAGGCAAGTTGTGAATGCCCCCTCCCTGCAAGTGTTCAAGGCCGGGTTGGATGGGGTTTTGAGCAGCCTGGTCTGGTGGGCCCATGGCAGGGGTTTGGAACTGGTTGATTGTTAAGGTCCCTTTCAACCCAAAACATTCCACGATTCTGTGATTCATTTTGTCCTCCTATCTTTTTTTCCTTTTTGCAGTCGTGGAGGTGACTGAAGGCAACACCACCACAGTAAGTCCCTATACTCCTTTTTCTCAGCAGCTACACTTGCCCTTCTTCTCTTTCCCTTTAGCTTCTCATTGTGCGTGTGTGCCCCTGTGACCTGTTCCCCACCAAAGAGGAAAAAAAAAAAAACGCTAAAAGGTTGCTTTTCTGCCTGAAAGACATGCCAGGGTGTGAAGGCAGCCAAGGTAGGAGAGTGTCATGAGTGACAGTAACCCAGATGGAGGATTTTGCTGTTGGAGGCTGGGACCATCGCCCTATTGCTGGTGACAGGTGCTGCAGGTCAGAGCCTCCCATGAGCATCAAAAGTCCTGGCTGTACCCCTGGTTAGGTTGGAAGCCCTGACCAGGGACATGTGGAACCCAGAATGTAAGAGGCAATTCTTCAGATGCATTCATTTCTTAAAGTAGTAGCACTTGGCGTTGTCTCAGCTGTGGGTAGGCACAAAGGAGATTTGCCCGGTGGCTTTGTTGCTTCACCCTGGGCAAGCAATGTGATGTGGCATTGCAGGTTGGCTCTGTGCCAGCTGCATGCCACGTACGTCACTTCCCTTTGATCAGTGCTGTGTTTGACAATCAGTGCATGTGCCATAGTGACTGCAGGTGATACAAAGTTTGCATCTTGTGATGCATTTGGTAACAAAAAGGTTTCAGTGAGAGGAAATCATCAAAGGAAGAATTTAAACGCTAAAATACAAGTACTCCTGAAAAGAAAACACGTTCTGAAGTAACGGATAAAGAAAAGCATTTTCTCAGCTATGATTTAAGACAGGAGAGAAAAGTCAAAGCAGTAGAACTAGAATTTTACTTAATTAACACCATCTGATCTGTTGCACTTTATCAAGAGAATTGTCATTTTTTAGAAGAAGCACTAAAATTACTGGGGCTGGGGTGGGGAGTACATTGAGTTATTCTGCTCACATTATGTATGCCAGTTGCAATCTGTACCTTGGCTGGAGACAGCTGGCACAGCTATTTTGAAATGGTAAATACAATGAGGAGAGTGCAGCAGGAATTATTTGGGAATACCTGGAAGATGGTGCACTAAATGCTAATGTATAAATAATGAGGGGACAAACTTTGGTGCTTGCTAATGAAACAGACAAAAGGATTGTTCATGCCTTTGAAAGTCTGAGTTTCTTTCTTGTGATATTTGTATTAGTGAATATTGTCACCTTTTGTTTGAAAACTGAATGGAGCAGATTACTTGTATTTTAGGTACATAACATAAAATAGCATGTGGCAGTTAACAAGATCTCTAGACTGTCAACAAAAATAAGTTTAAGGTGTGAAGGAAAGTCTGTTTTTCTTCTCTTCAAGTGTCAGACTACAAATCTTTGCCCAGAGACCTGAAGAGAGGAGCTTGCAAGCTTACCTTGGAGTTGTTTTTAGGAAAACAAGGGGAGAGTATTCACACCAACGCAACACATACAGTGGATTGCTGCACTTTGTACACAGTTTCAAAGGGGATCTAAATTATAATTGCAAAGTCCCAATACATATAACTGAGTCTTGAGGTGAAAAAGGCATGCATTGCAGTGGCAGAGCCCTTAAGAAAAATAATAATAATTCTTCCTGGACCGTTTTAGAAGCCTAAGGGAGATTTGGATATTTCTACTGTATAATATTGTAGCATCAATCTAGGATCCATCAGTTCCCCTAGGTGAAGAAAATCACTTAACAAATGGTGTAAACTGTCCAGTTAAAGGGTTGATATGTTTCTGAGCATATCCTCTGTTCACTCCATTATCCTACAAACTCTGCATCGGTCTTTTCTGAATTCATATTCTTATGCTCATCTTTCTATGTGTCCTTGCTTTTATCAATATTGAAGGAAGTGTTTGATTTGAACTAGATGAATGAATCCCAGAGAAAACTGGATTTCTTCATTATACTGAGAATGTAGAACCCCTATGTATTCCCCCAACAGCAGAATAATAACTGAGTGGGTTAACAATATAAAAGCGTTCAGTAGTTGGGGAATAATTGCCAAAAATTGTACACTGAAATTTATCTCAAGAAAAATTGATGTTAATACAGCATTCCAAATCTTTATGGAATTACAGTCAAAGTACAGTATTAAGCCAGACTGGCAAGAGTCAAAGCAGATACACCAGCTTCCTAGAAAATAACTTTACCAATTAATAGAAAATTAGATACTGTCCTATATTTTTTATTCATCGTTACTTTTTTTTTTTTGTGAAACTGGCTGTTCTACTTGTAGGGGGAGGAATTTTATTTAAAAACAGATTATTCCGGCTCCTTGAGGTATCGAGATTCTGGAGCTACAGAAGACTTCTCTGTTTCCATTTTGCTAGCACTAGACAAGACAGATGCAAAGCTATGGTGTTAAATAGTTCTGGCAGTTCAGCTGAATGCCAGTGTCCCATGCCAATTTACAGAAAATGTCATGCTTTTCTCTTCCCAGATTTTCAGGCACAGAACCGGATGGTTCAGTCTAAATCAGTCAGCTTTTTTCTTAAAAGTAACATTGCATTTCACCCAGGGTTTCTTTTTAAGCTCTCCGGTGCTTGTGCCATTCGAGGCTGTCAGTTGGTGTTCAATGTCTGGTTTTAATCTTAATTTGACCAGAGGAAACTTCCAAAATATTTTTGTGGGAAAAAAATGGCTTCATTTTACTGTCTTTTCTGTCTGTTCAGCTGCAGTTTGAGATATCTCTTGCTTGTAGTCATAAATCCTCAAAAAAAAGACAAGTGCACGTGTTGATAGGCTTCATATTCCTAACATATCTATGTTTAGAAAACAAATTTCTCAAGTTCTTCCAATGCATACCTTCTACATCTCTTTGCGTGTTACTTTTGAGAAAACGTGTGTTACATATCACCACTTTGTAGTGATATAGAAGAGGTTATAAAATGATCTAAAGGAATTGTTCAGGGAATTAAACTGGATAAAATATTGGCATATTTAAAAAAAAAAAACCACAAAACACACACCCACAAATATCTCCTAACAGTATTTTCCTAAATTTAACTTTTGCTCAGAATTTTTGCTGCTGTTAATTTATAATCTAGCAAGTTCCTGCATCCACAGCATGCATCTTCTATTCTGTGACACTGTCAAATTCCCAGAAAAAAATGTGGTTTAAAGATTTTGGCTAAAGGGCCACTACAATTTCAAGCATAGTCGTTCAAAGAAGTACTGCAATGCCTGGAATTCAGGTGAATGTGGAACTTCACACTGACTATGAACGAGTTTACATTTAGTAGAATATATATAAGAATTTACAAAATGGCTCTCTATGCCCTTTGGATTTGTTCTTATCCCTATGGTCTGAGTATATCCAAAATGCTTGGTATATCTATACATAAGCAAATTGGCTAATGCAGATGCTGTTCCCTTTACATCTGTGCAGTAATGGTCAGCATGTTGTGGGCTTGATGAAAAGTATACCTCAAGTCACAGGTGCAGGTAGAGGTCTAAACTATGCCTGACCCTTGTATGCTTTGAATT
The DNA here is from genome assembly GCA_033556795.1 of Tapera naevia. Classification (NCBI taxonomy): domain Eukaryota; kingdom Metazoa; phylum Chordata; class Aves; order Cuculiformes; family Neomorphidae; genus Tapera; species Tapera naevia. The sequence goes on along the minus strand of JAUMJJ010000246.1, from coordinate 10,773,227 downwards.
GCTTCCTAGATTGAAGGGAGAATTATAGAGGATGCTGAAGCACCAACTCCTCCAAATCCCTCTGGCCAGTGTCCCATCTGTCGCTGGAACCTGAAGCATAAGTATGATTATGTGGTAAGTTTGATGAAGGAGAGTTCCCCTATCCTCCCAGCTAGATAACTATTGTTCTCAGACCTACATGCCGCACAACCTGCACCTCTTGTCTTTTGCTGGGTGCAGTAAAGACAGTTAATCCCATCTCTACTTCTTTTGGGTATAACAAGAGCTTCCTGGATGGATGACGAGGCTCCTGGGGAAAAAAAGTATGAATTCATATCAGGTAGGAGGTTTGGAACTACACACATGGCCATCTGATCTTAGAAGGGTGTATATGTCTTTGGTGCCCAGCTGCCTTTCAGCATGGCACTTCTTGGAAAACCAAACTGGAATGCAACATTTAGTCAACTAATTCAAGAGCGTATGTGTTTACATCCCTTGCAACAGAAAAAATAGGTTCACTTCAAGCTTTTTTGCAGGAAATGCTAATGAGACGTTTATTCACTAATGAGAGGATTATTTACATTAAATGCACGAGATGGGAGGGAAAATGCTTTGAAGCAAAAGCACAACAGTCAAGAACAAGAATAAGAAGTGTGATGTAGAAGATGCAGAATGTAACTTTACAAGAGGTCATTAAAACACAGAGTTTACAAAAGGACTAAGTGTCCCCTAGCAAGCTAAAAACCCAGTACTGGAATTAGAAAAGAAGAAAACCAGACAGGAACATGCTGTTACTAAGATAAGGCAAGAGAAAATTTAGAGTAAGTTAATGTCAATAGGATTAGTGTGACAGAGATACAAATGCATCTGGAGGAAAAGAAATCTTTGTGAGAAAGAAAGTCCATTAATAGAGGAGAACTGAAACCCGCATTGGCTGCAAAGTGACTACATTACTCACGTGCAGTACTAGTGCATACAAGCAAAAGAAAAATTATGTTTTAAATATTAGGTAGTAACAGTGATCTTGCAAATGACTACTGTAAAACAAGAGGAAACAACAGGTACAGAAATAACTTCAGTGTTGAATTACATAAAGGCGAGCAGTCCTGGATTGCACATAGTTCCAGGATCTTAAGGGAATTGTCTAACAAATATATTACTTCACTTGCAGGATTTTTTAAGCATGGAAAACATCTTAAGAAATCATCAAATGATATGAAAATAGCAAGTGAGATACTGAGTAATTGAAAGAGGAAGGAGAATTATGCTGATAAATTTGCAGATGGTAAGAAATTAGGAAAAATGGCAAATACCATTAAGGTATGGAAAATATTAAAAAAACAGATCACTCTCACTCTTGGTTTATGGTGCCTGTGTTTGAATGCAGTGGTTTCTTGCAGTTCTTCCTGATTGCCAGATTGTATCATGAGCAAAACAGACCAATTACTTACACTGGAAAAGACTTTGTTAAGGTTAATACAGTTTTATGTGTGAGGAGTCAACATCATCATTAAACTGGGCAGTTCTGTAGATTTCCAGAAAGCGTTCCATGAATTGCACAGTAACAACTCCAAAGAGAATATCGATGTATGGTCAGGGACGGAATGAGCCATGGGAACTGATTACATTATGGAAATTAATATGTAGACCCACTTAGTACTGCTCTCTGTGGTAGAAGACTCTGTTGCACGTAGAGATAGCAGTGTCATCAAGAACAACGAAGCAGTTTCAGACAGTGTCATGCTGTAGAGCCTGAATTCCGGGATTAGAGGTAGGCTGTTGGTCCAACAGACAATGTAAAGCATGAGTCTTAGGTGTGTTTGTAGGGTGAGCTAAGGTCATAAGTTTTCCACAGTTCAGGTCAGTTTGATTCTTAGATCCTGGTTTCTACTGTTTAGTATGGAGGCAAGAGAAAACCAAATGTGAGGAGAGACCTGAAGCCAGAGGCTTGAGAATCATTGCTGAAATATTTCTTGAAAGATTGTGGTCCTGAGAGACAAACTAAGAACATGTCTTTCTTGGCTGTGATGTGCTTTTTGAATGCTTGTGCATCTGGTGTATATTTCTCCAGTACTCCTGTTGTAGAGCAGAGGATAACCTGGACAAAAAGCTGGAGAGAGCAGTGAGAAGTGGTATTTCAGAATTGTAGAAGTGTCTCACTTCAATATTTAGAAGTATTCCTCTATGAGGCTGATGAGAACTAGCAGAAATTTCAGTTCTGGACTAGACCACCTCTTCTGCTTGAATAAGTCTCTTACATGTTTGAATGCTTTGTACCAGTTGTGAATTTTCAGGCTTTTAGATGTTAAGGTGAATAAAATCTCCCTTTTCCACACAAAAGCGCTCTCTGCTTTTTTCGTTGCTGCAGCAGTGATGAACAGCAGAATCTTGAAATACTTAAACAATAAAAACTGTGTGGGTAATTAAACAGTGGCACAGTTTACTCACTGGTGGTTAATTGTCCTAAAAGTCGGTAAATTGAGAATAGCTATTTTTGTTAAAGATATAGCCTGGTTCATACAGCATAACCTATAATCTGTGCTCGATAAGAGATCAGAATACGTGGATCACAGTGTCTCCTTTGAGAGTGATAAGCTGCAATCAGTCAGTTGCACAGAAGGGAAAGTGTGAGCTTCTTTGCTTGGGAGGCTTGTAATTGGGTTGAATGAGGCACTATGAAAAGGGAAGTGTTGAATTAGCCCCTGAGGGAGCTGAGTAATATGACCTCATAGGACTTCCCCTTTGTCATGTGTGACTAGCACAGTCTAAAGTAGCAGCATAATGAGTTACTTTGGCTGTCAGAGAACTAGGGGACCAGTGTCTCCAAAGTTATTAATCAACTGAACAGGCATTGTGAGCACTAACAGGTCATGATTCCAACCTGCCTCAGCTGTGGTGTGGAGGGCTGTGCTTGTCTTTGCCAGTTCAGTCCTCAGTCTCTGCTGAGGCTCAGGATAACAGAGCCAAAGGTATAAATTCCCACAGTTTATAGTCTGTGCGTGTCTGTCCATTGAAACTGAGACCTCAATTGATTTTTTTTTTTTTTCATATCCATTGGAGATAAAAAATTATTTTGGTCATTGTCAGGTTGCAACTGGATTGAAACTTTCAAACTTATTACGAAATGCCTGGAGAATGGTGTAGAGCTCCCAGGAGAAGGGGAGAAAGGAAAAACAAGACTCTTGTATAACTGGAAATAATGACTGGCAAACTTGTCCAATACAGCCCGGTAGTAATTTGGCTACACAGACAGAACTCTTCTTGCTGTAAATGAAGGTTTTAATGAATCGTATGTAACCTGTTGAAGATCCCGCTTTTCAAAGCGTCTGCAGATATTAAAATGCAGAGAAGCCCATGCATTTTGGTTGCCATCCATTCACAAGAACGTGCTGTACATAGTGTTGTGTTTAGCAAGTTTATCCAGCCCTTTTAGAGGTGAAGGCTAAACTTGTTTTTCATTTTCCCCCTTATCCACTTCAAACATCATTAGTCTGAGTAGGCAGTAAATATGTCATCTTGCTTTGGCAGCAATTAGGGGAAACCAACTGCAAGCTTTGCCTATTAGCCCTAGAATAATTCAATCCAAGTTGTTTTCATCAAATGCTGCAGATTACAGGGGTGGGAATCTGGGTCCAGCCCCGTGGGAGCTGTCCAGTGATTAAAACAAATCCGTGGTTATAGGCTTGGCTGTCCACTAGTACAAAATGTGAATTGCATGGAACATGACGGCACCATGAGAACTTGCCAGCTGAATTTTTTTTCTTTGACCACTCCACATACTTGTTCACTTCCCTCCGCAGCTGCCCCATAAAGTTGGCTGTACCTGTCTGCTTTCTCCCTGTGGTAAGATGCATCTGTGTGAGTACTCTGGGAAAGGCACCTGGCCCGTTAACTGTAGGGATCTTCAGAAATGTACAAACCTTCTCTCGAGTGTGCAGCATTTTAAGCCAAATGGCTTGATTGTGGTTTGGAGCTGCAGCAGCTGGGACATAGATGATTTCAGTTAAGAAGTGGCTGCCATGCAAGGGTGTTGGTCAGCTGGTGACACTGTTGGTCAGAGATGATAGCAGAGAATGGATTTTTCTGATTTTTTTCCACTGGGAGAAAAAGAAAGACTTATCTCCCTTTGTTTCTCACCTCCCCCCTTTGCATGGGAACGCTTGATAACAACCCTGTGACTCCATGAGGCGTGGTGGTAATGCGAGAAATCACTTGGACCACACACACCCTTCACAAGAGCCTGTGTCCTATTTAGGCTTCCACAACTGCAAAGACTGGAACAGCCTCAAACTTGCCATCAGCTCCCTGTTTTCCTCTTCCCCACAGAGTAATGCAGCAGGCTAGTAGACAAATCTAGAAAGTCTTTCTCTTTCTAGACAATTGGACCTAAACAGCCCTTTTTCTCTTAGGGAAGTGACATGTTTGTGCTAAATGACAAATAGAACTGTTGGTGATTTGGAGAACTATGGCTAAAGAAGGTGGAAAAAGAGGATGGAGTCTTGCTGTGGTTTCCTGAATCCAATCCAGTGCATTTCAGGAGTGGCTGAAAGTCAGTGCCCTTGGGCTCTTTGGCTGGCCTCTGTCCAGTTTTCGCCAACGGAGCTGGCACCCGCTGGTCCCCTGGGTACCATTCTCATTGGCAAGGCCATGCGTTAGCATAGTTGAGGACACTTTGTTTCTGTTTTAACCATAGATGGCCTCTCAGGAGCTTGCTGCTAGTTGCTCAGCTGTGCTTTTCTTATTCTTTGGGTACAACATCACTCTGTCATCATTGATAAGTCATTTTGTATTACTGAGAAGCTGCATAACCTGCCATGTTTTCAGAGGAGCTGGATTTGAAAATTAGCCTGAGCACATTAATTGTAGACAAGTGGAGATAGAAGAGAAAGTCAGGTAAGGGAAGAGACCCCACCTGGAGTACTGTGTCCAGTTCTGGAATCCCCAACATAAGAAGGATATGGAACTGTTGGAGCAAGTCCAGAGGAAGTCTACAAAGACTATCAAAGGCCTGGAGCCCCTCTGCTATGAGGACAGGCTGAGAGAGTTGGGCTTGTTCAGCCCAGAGAAGAGAAGGCTCAGGGGGAACATCATAACGGCCTTTGTGTACCTGAAGGGGCTACAGGAAAGCTGGGGAGGGACTTTTTACAAGGGCAAGTAGTGATAGGATGAGGGGGAATGGCTTTAAATTGGAAGGGGGAAGATTCAGATTAGAGATTAGGAAGAAATTCTTCACACTGAGGGTGCTGAGGCACTGGCACAGGTTCCCCAGGCAAGTTGTGAATGCCCCCTTCCTGGAAGTGTTCAAGGCCAGGTTGGATGTGGTCTTGAGCAGCCTGGTGTGATGGGAGGTGTCCTTGCCCATGGAAGGGCGTTGGAACTGGATGGGCTTTAAGATCCCTTCCAACCCAAACTATTCTATCATTCTAAGAGAGAAATTGTGTGTCATGATGATATTAGCGAGGGAAGGTGAGGGAAGGGCAAAAAAGAAACCACAAAACCCCCCAAACAAACAAAAAAGTGTAGATTTTCACTGCAGCGCTTGTATGACAACATCTGTCAGAATCAGTCATTACTGGAAAGCCATACTGAATTCCAGCCCCCTGCTTCAGGATTGAGCTGGCCTTGTGCTGTGGGGATGGATGTATAATTCCTAGATAGCTAGGGTTTCCCAATTTTATATCCACTTGTAGTTGTTTGCTTTTGCAAGGGCAGTAAATGAAGCTAGAATGCTCCAGGGAGCTCTTTGTAAAAGAGCAAAGATGGGAGGGTGGGAGCAAGTCTGCAAATCTGTGAACAACAGGCAGAGTCAGGGTCACCCAACGTGAAAAGCACCAAGTATTCTTTGGTTTTTCCTGTTGCCCTAGACACAGTGGATGTAACATGCTGATGTACCTGCTTTGAATTCTTGCTGGCCGGTCCCTTCCAGCCTGCAGCAGCCTCCATGTGGTCCAGCTACCCCTACTATAAACATGTTTACAGCAGCAGGGGGGAGTAAACTCTCATCCAGCAAAAAATCTGTCAACAGATGGGGAAAAAACAAGCACAGTTTCTCCAGAGGCCCTTTGGACCAACTTGTGTTGACGTCAGCGTGTCAAGAGGACCTGTCTATACTGGCTTGAGGATATATTTGTATTGGTGCCGTGTGTGGAAATGGAGAGCACGTAACTAAGTACTGGGCTGTTGTACTGTGTGCCGTTAATGGGACACTTATGCAACAGCTGTTGCTGCTGGGTTTAAAAATTTGTCATCCCACCCCTGCGATACTATCTGATCCTAGAGATCCCTTTAATTTTGTTTTTATTAAGAGTGCTTTACATTTCTAGAGCTCTTAATTGGAAAGGTCAACAGCAGTGTAATCTAAATGATACTTGAATCACAGATGGACCCTCGGCATGCTCTGAGTGCTCCTTCTATCCAGTGTGGCTGTAACAGCCCCACCTCATACACGCACAGTCAGAGGACTGAGGGCAGCAATTTATCCTATTAGGTCTTTCTCATCAGCGCATGTTCTTTTCATACACAAAGCTTCTTCGTGCAAGATCTTGGACCATTTTCCCACTCTCCACCCCTCCAGAGAGACATGAGGGAAGTTCCACCATGGGAAACTGGATAAAAGTTTGAGGAGTAGATAGCAGTGAACAATCCTGCTCTGAGGAAACAAGGAGGGGACCAGAGGTGATCTAACATATCTGTGACCTTTACGATAACAGCTATGATGGCATTTCAAGTTGTGTAAACACTATCCATCTGTAGGGCTTGTGTAATTGTGCCTGAGTACCTAGGACACATTATCTTAGCTAGAATCTTGGAGCAAGCGATGGTGAAGTAGCAGCGATCACAGCTGACATCATTTGTTTACACTAGTGAAGTCAAGGGAAGACTCAGACCATCTGAGTGACCTTACTGAGCTAAGCTGGCAAGCAGAATCACAGCAAGCAAAAGCCACTTGTCAAGCTGCAGCCAAAATGCATAGGAAAGGATCATTGTTTAGTTTTGCTTTGTTTCGAGTTCTGTACACAGTGCAAGGGTTAGCACAACACCCAAGAATCACAGCAGTTGAAGTAGCTGTAGCACTGATGGTTTCGCCCTTCTCTTGCTTCCTCAGGATGTCTTGCTGCTGAGTCAGTTTATCCGTTCTGATGGAGGGATGCTACCACGAAGGGTCACGGGCCTCTGTTTGGAGGAGCACAAGAAGATTGCTGTCTGTGTGCAGATGGCTCACCGAGCAGGTACCTGGCCTCCTCCCGAGACAACTCCTTAATGCAGGGTGCCCGTAGAACTCCTTGAGAGGGATCTCCCACCCAATTAGTGTAGCTCAAGGAGATGTCACTGTCCAGTCACCCAGCAAACTCATTATAGTCCAAGTGCTGGAACAGAATGATGGACCAGAGGCTACTTGTTCCGCTTTCTATGTGTCTCAGCTCCTGCCTTGGCAGTAGAGTGCCTGTCATTGCAGAAAGATCTGGGAGATGGCTCAGGCTCTAGTAACAAATGAGTAAATGCCAGCATCCCTGTTAATAAAATGCTTTCTACCATCTGCCATGTGAAGGCCTTTTTGCTTTGCCCTGGAAGCGGGACCCTGGTGGACACAGTATTGTGCTGATCTCTGTGCCTCATACCCTAGTCGTACCCAAATTAAATGGACTGAGAATTTTAATAGTCAGATTTTCATCCTGCAAATGGAATCTGACTGAACACCAGTGCCCTCTGTCCTCTCAAAAAGCCTCTTTTATGACCCCAAGTGGCTGTGTCTTTGGTGCGTATTTCCTGTCTATATCCAGGAGAACCTCCTAGCTCCTTTTTGGCTGGAGTGCAGGTTCAAGAATGACTAAAGATAAGAACTGCTTTGTACTGTACTTGGGTTTGTGCTGTGCTGTCCCAACAGGGACCTGGGTAGCCTGACTTACAAGGTGCAATGTAACTTCTGGATGCTGTACAAGCAAGGAGGCATCACAAAATATTCTCACACCTTTCTTTTTCTGTTTCAGGTTTGTTGCCAAACCACAGGCCTCTACTTCCTGAAGGGCATATTCCCAAGAAACCCAAGCTCAACAGGTGAATAGCCTTGCCTTTCCACATCTCTTTTTTCAGGAATACATTGTAAGAGGAAAATCAGTTCCTTATTGCTAGGTAAAACGTGCCTCAGGCAATAGGGCTCATAAAGAATACTCATGGCATTTTGGAGAAGGAAAGTCTGCCACGATATCCTCTTATCAGTCTTTTAAGGACAAACCACATCTCCTACCATTTGTCCACACAGGATTAAAACTGCCACATGTTAGAGTCTGCCCTCCTTTCCTCAGCTTCACTCGCCTTCTCATCACAGACACTTAGTAGGGCAGTCACAGGAGGATGCCACAAAGATGGAGTCACACCATCACAGAGTTGCAGTTGAAAGGGACCTCTAGAGATCATCTAGTCCAAGCCCCCTGCTCAAGCAGAGTAGAGTAACCTACTCTGTGTAACCTAGAGTAGGTTACCTAGGACTATGTCATCAGGTTTTGAATATCTGCAAGTAGGGACCTTCTACAGCTTGTTCCAGAGAACCACCCTCGTAGTGAGACTGTTTTCTTGTATTCATAGAATCATAGACTCTTCCAATTGGAAAAGACCTCTGAGATCATCAAGTCCAACCACACCGATCATCCACTAAACCATGTCCCTTAAAAACTCATCTATCCTTCTTTTAAATACCTCCAAGGATGGTGACTCAGCCACCTCCCTGGGCAGCCTGTTCCAGTGTCTGACCACCCTGTCGGTAAAGAAATTCTCCCTAATATCCAGTCTGAACCTCCCCTGGCACAACTTACGACCATTTTCCCTTGTCCCATCACCTGTCACTTGAGAGAAGAGATCAACACTCGCTCTGCCACAGTCCCCTTTGAAGCAGCCGTAGCCAGTGATGAGGTCTCCCCTCAGCCTCCTCTTCTCCAAACTAAACAACTCCAGTTTCCTCAGCTGTTCCTCGTAGGACTTGTTCTCCAGCCCCTTCACCAGCCTCGTCGCCTTTCTCTGGGTGCACTCCAACACCTCAATGTCCTTCTTGTAGTGAGGGGCTCAGAACTGCACACACTGCTCGCGGTGTGGCCTCACCAGTGCCGAGTACAGGGGGACAGTAACCTCCCTTGTCATGTTGGCCACACTGTTTTTGATACAGGCCAAGATGCCATTGGCATTCTTGGGTACCAGCCAGTCTTCCCCAAGCCTGTAACACTGCATGGGGTTGTTGTGTCCCAAGTGCAGGACTCGGCATTTGGTCTTGTTAAACTTCATCCCGTTGGTCTCAGCCCATCGATCCAGCCTGTCCAGACCTCTTTGCAGAGCCTCCCTTCCTTCAAGTAGATCAACACTGCCACCCAGCTTGGTGTCATCTGCAAACTTGCTAAGGATGCACTTGACCCCTTCATCCAGATCATTAATGAAGATATTGGACAGGACTGGACCCAGCACTGAGCCCTGGGGAACACTGCTCGTGACCGGCCTCCAACTGGATTTAACTCCATTTACCACCACCCTCTGGGCCCGGCCAGCCAGCCAGTTTTTTACCCAGTAGAGGGTGTGCCCATCCAGGCCAATGGCAGCCAGTTTCTCAAGCAGAATGCTGTGAGAAACGGTGTCAGAGGCTTTACAAAAGTCCAGATACACCACATCGACAGCCTTTCCCTCGTCCATTGACCGGGTAACCTTGTCATAGAAGGAGATCGGGTTGGTTTGGCAGGACCTGCCTTTCATAAGCCCATTTTGATTGGGTCTGATCACCTGGCTGTCCTGCATGTGCTGTGTGATAGCACTCAATATCATCTGCTCCATGACCTTCCTAGGTACGGTACCAAGGTCAAGCTGATAGGCTTATGGTTCTCCAGATCCTCCCTCCGACCATTCTTGTAAATGGGAGTTACATGTGCCAGTCTCCAATCGAGCGGCACTTCCCCAGTCAGCCAGGACTGTTGATAGATGAGAGAAGGGGGTTTGGCAAGGGCCTCTGCCAGCTCCCTTAATATCCTTGGGTGGATCCCATCCGGCCCCATAGACTTGTGGATGTTTAATTGGCCGAGCAGGTCTCTAACCAAGTCTTCTTGGAACATTGAGGGTTGGTCTTCAGACAGTATTTCTTTGTTTCAGTTTGTACCCATTGTCTCTTGTTCTGTCACTGGGCACCACTGGGAAGAGCCTGGCTCCATCTTCTTAGCACTTACCCTTCAGGTATTTAGAAACATTGGTAAGACCCTCCCTGAGCCATCTTTCTCCAGGCTGAGCAGTTCCTTCTCTCTTAGCCTTTCTGTGCCTGTTGCCCAGTAGCAGGAAGGTGCCCAGGAGAGGGTACCAGCAGTGACTGCAGGGCTGAGCAGCTAGCAAGGACCCATCACAAGCTTGTTCCACTCTGCCCAATCCCTTTTTTCCCCAGTTAGCGATTCGTCCCTCTGCCTGTCCTTCCTGTGCAATAGGCTCTTGTCCCCTTGTCCTCCTCCCCAGCCTGAATGGCCCCTGGCCTTTGGTGGGAGAAGGGAAAGCCTGCGGTCACCTCCTGCACTGTGCTGGGCACTCGGAGGTGCTAATCCCCTGTTTATGACCTTGCACTCTGTTTCCATGGGGATGTCAGAGCGGTTTATGAACCTCGCATTAGCAAGCTGTGGGGTTACCAGAGGCCATGGGGCTGTTGCTGGGAGAGCTTAGGCTGCAGAGCTGGGGGCAGCCAGAGACTCCTGCATTTCAATTCTGACTCTGCAGTGGGGATTTGAGGCAAGCTCTTGGAAGTGTCCATTGGATGCTGGCAGGCTGCGCACTGGGTATCAGTGAGGATCAAATTAGAGGGGTCTACATTTCATGCAGCCCAATAGCCATCAGATACTTCAACTCTGAGCTTCTTTCTTGCGTCTTACAAGTCTTTGGGATTCTTTAGTAGTTGTGTCTATGTAGCAGCTATAGGGTGGAACACATTACTGAGTTTGCATTCACATAGCATCCCTGCATAGCAGGTTGAGACAGGAAATGGTAAATCCTGTATCTTGCTGGAATCACACTAGGACTCCAGATCTAATGCCATGACTCTTATAAAGTGTTCCATAGACTTTTAGTGGAAAGAAAGAATGGATACCACCGAATACGTTCTACATGCAAGTATGTGGCTACACCTCTAAAATGAAGAGATTTAAATAGGAGATTAAAATCCAAGCCCTCTGTCTTGCATTGCTAGCACCTCCTTACACCACTCTTGCTTTTCTCTTTCCAGCAAGGGAGTGTAGCAAGCAGAGTGGAAGCAGAGTTTAGAAAAAGAGAGCAAAGATACTGCTGAGGAGATGGAACAGCATTGAAATAGTCAGGCTTTGAGGTCTGGTTGGAGACGAGAACAAGATCAAGAAGTTGGATTGGAGGTCTTGGCAGTGGAGCTGGAACTAAACAATGGAACTAAACAAATGAGTCCCAGAGCCAGGATAGATGCATGGGTACTTCAGGAGTGCTCTCCTGGTCACTCATGGTACTGTCTTGTCAGCCTGCTGGAAGGGGGAAGCTCTGCATATTGGAGCCTTGTGAAATCTTGGCCATTGCAGTTCTCTGAGATTTTTAACTGACAACATTGCTCTCTGGAACAGTAGCTGTCACCACAGAAGGCAAGAAATATAAATTGCTTCCTTCCTCTGGCCTGAAGGGTACCTACATGCTGAAAACATTCAACTAGTCCTTACTTGGGAATGAAGCCAGAGTTCTTACCAGCAGTTTCCCATGTAAATGGCTTCTCCAAGCTTACCTTGTCTTTGCCTCTGCACTTGTTTTTAAAGCTTTCTGTAAGTCCATAGTAATTTGGGAAGCATTCAACCAGTGGTGCTGCCCAGTGAAAGTGAGCTGGCAGGGAAAGACGGGAGCAGAATTGGGCTGGGACTTTTGAGTGGAACAAGTTGCCTTGTTCAGTGCCATGAGAACATGACCAGGTCATCCTCTAGTCCTGTCTGGTGTATATATCAAGGCTGCGCACCGAACAGCCTGTCCCTTCACTGCATTTGTGTCTGCTGGGTTTTTAAGTGTCAGTCCATGAAGGGATGAACAGGTACACAGAGCCTGTCATAGCAGACGGTACATTGCACAGTTAAGTGATATATTTTCCACATCCTTCAGCTTGAACTCTTCTCGACATCACTGTACTGGGTGCTCTGGTCACCTTCACCTCTCTGCCATAACAAGCCAGCAAACAGAGATTGAGACAGACTTGTATCAGGGCCGCAGACGGGGATGGATATTTCTCATAGGTGGGCTAGTTGTATCCAGTATACTGAGAATTTAGTCTCTTCCCAATCACGTGTTCTCCACTCCTGCTATCTCTCCCACTTAGTCATCTGCACTTCCTCTCCTGCCATCAGGAGCTTGCATTGCACATGGAAGAAGGCTTTGCATACAGAGGACACAGTTCCTGTTATACTGTTCTAAAAAAGGAAGGTGCGAGGTGAGAAGAATAGATAGAGCACCCTAAAGGCATATAATTTGTCTCAAAACTGTGACAATAAGCTTTGCCCTGCTGGAGGATGGCATTTCTTTCAGAGCCTTATCTGTACTTTTGTGTGCTCACCCCTTCTGCCCTGAAATTCCTCTGATTGCCCTCCTGTAAGCAATTTGCCTAAGTCTTCACTCTGAATGGAGAAATCTTTAACATTTTTACAAGGATTTCTGAGAAGACTCTGTCTAGTCCTGATGTTACCCCTTCTATGAGAATTCCTACCATGTGGGGACAGAAAATCTTACATGGGGCTGAAGAATGTTTTTCTGATGGTAAAGCTTTTGGCATTTAGACTACACCATCAGCTGCTAGAGTGACAGGCCTAAGTTAACCTTGGGGACTGATTCCACTCACAGCACCTGAGTGAGGGAGATTCATTGTGGGGAGTATAACGAAGTGGGAGTCACCTCTACCATCATACAGACCTGAGCATTCACTTACTGTGTGCAGACTCTATGGATGTTCTGTAGCGACGCCTGCCTTGCTGAAGTCTGCTAGATTACTTCATTTGGATAAGCAATCCCTTTCATTTCCAGTCTTGCAGAGTTCTGGTTGAAGCTACTTTTGGCCAGGCTTCTGCCAAGGTTGTGTCAGTATTTTTGAGAGCAGCTTCATCTGCTGCCAAAAGGTGGACAAGCCAGCCTGATGAAAAATTGCTTTGCTTCTGCTCTTTGCCCCTGAGAGAGCGTACAGGCCGACTGTGTAGGAGGAGCTCTGTGGCTCCTGGGCAAAGGTGCTAAGGAAGTACCTGAAGACGGGCTGAGGAGCTGTGTTAATTTATACTTTTGAGATCACCAGAAAACCTTCTCCAGCTTTTCCTTGGCTGTACTTATGGCATTCTTGGCCAGAATGTTAGGCCCATGTCACATCACCCTGTTTGAAGTGAGCCCACTTCAAGTACAAATGGTCTGGCATGCACTGGCTATCACCTAGCTGAGAGTAAAATGTAACGAGCCACCATATGGAACTGTCAGCAAACTGTCGTTAACAAGGGGTGGGGTGCTGCCGTGTCATTGATCTAGAGATGTGAAGTGTGGATTTATCACCCAGAACTCCTCTGCCTGCTTTGCCCCTCCAGAAGGTGCTTTTCTGGTGCTTACATAATGATTTTCCCAAAAAGCACAATTCCTACTCTGTTTTCTAAAGTGGTTTTATTGTGTCTCCACTGCATGAATTTTGGACATTCCCTCCTACCTGCCCCAGATTACTCTGCAGAGAGGTAAGAATTTCCTTGCTTTGCACTTTGCTTTCCTGGCTTTCCTTGCCAGCACTTGGCAGCTGGCCTCCCCCTACCCTCCTCATGTCCTGATCCTGTTCCTGCTACTGGAATGCAAGAATGTTTTGGGAAGTAGCAGTCTGAAGATCCTGCCTAACTGTCTAGCACAAGGGATCACTCATCCAGGATGTAATGTAACATAGAGGAGATTGGAACTGCAGAAGATATCAATGAAACTGAAATGTCAGTTTGAGCCAAGCTGTGTGGTCCTGGGGGTGATGTGATACATATGATACATTGTGGTCAGAATTCCGCAGGGCTCTGCAGCCCTCTCTTTTACCCCCTGCAGCTGGGACACTGTTCAGGTGAGACTTACCATGGTATTTCTCATTTCTTGGACTTCAGTTTTTTTTGCTTTCTGCATGATTTGTTTTTGACAGCAATCGCTCATGAATGTTATCACTAAACTGCTTTACTTGCTGTGGGCACTTTTACAGAAATATGGCAGCTGGAGTACCCACATTGTCCATAAACTCTTGAGTCTACCATCGTCCTGCTCTCTTCCAAAACCAATGAAGTTTACTCCTGTCAATGCAGATTTATTCCCTACAGTCCCAGTCTGGGACTTCCTCTGTTTCCTCGGGATGATTCCACAAGCGAATTTGTCTTGCAGCCAAGGATTGTTCCCTCATCCTCAACCTGAATTCTCCCTTTCATAACTTCCTGCTGTTCTTTCTGCATCCATTTGTGCTCCAGCCTGGCATGTTCCAGTGCTGCAGAAACAAAACATTTTCACTAGCCCATGTGGCTGAGGAAGTTCTCAGGGATTTCACCGGCACTGTGCAGAGTGACAGCCTGTTCTCATATTCCAGAGTCATGTGTGTAAGGCCACCACACACCAGAACCATTTGGAAAATAATCAAGCACAGCTGCAGGTCAAACTTCTATACTTGCTTTCAGGAATGGAAACCTGAATATCTTAGCAGTTTACTTTCCAGCATGGAGGTTGTTGCATAGATAGTGTGGACTAACACTCTATCCAGAACAGTCACTGAGTTCAGGCCAGCATCTGGGTGCTTTCGTAATGCTTGTAGCAGTCACTTTCTTTTGGCAGGTCCAAAATATTGGTTAAATCACAACACTGTGAAGCTGTTCCCTTTCCAAAAGAAGGGAGGGATGTCACAGTTTCCTGAGTCTGGGCTCTGTTAGCAAGAGGTGCTGTGGATTATGGAGTACATGATTTTGAGTGCTCAGCTGCCATTCCATTTTTAAATTTCTACTGGAAGAGAACTTGGCTCAGAGAACATCCAAGTCAATCCCTCCTCCATCGCCTGAACTGAAGACGTTGCAATGTGTTAGGCAGGAGGCAGGTTCCATGTGAACTCTTCATGAATTATAAAGCTCTCAGGCTCTGTGGACTCATTTCATCCCTGGGAGAAGAATCTGGTTTCACTGTTATCAGCATTTCACTCCAGCAGCATGTGGTTTCTGTCATCTGCATGGAAACTTTGCTGCACATAGCATGTGCCTTCAAAAGCAAAGAGCCAGAGCGGCTGCAGGTGAGCAAAGCCAAGAGGTGTCATGGGAAGGGATGTGGCAGGGAGGAGGCAGTTTTGCCGGCACTTTGATCAAGTGCTTCCTTCTGTAGCCCTCTGCCTTCTGCTCTGAATCCAAACAAAAGCCAGATTGAAAAAGTTCAGTGTGGGTTCAGAAGTTCAGCCTTGAACTGCACCAATGTGGCCTTTGCTTGGGCTGCGTGCAGGGCTGCAGTTGCCCCGTGGGTTGGTCATTTCCCCTGCCCAGCACATGGGAGCCCTGTGCCCACTCCTAGGTGTTAAGCAGCAGCTTTGAGGCCCTCCTGCTCACTGAATAAAATCTATGAAAACGGACTTCCATGTCCCACAAAGATTTTAGGGGATTGCAGTGACTGCAGGTGACAAACACTTGTTTCCATCCTGTTTATATCTTGCCTTTTCATGTCAGGGAACTCCCATCAGGATTCCCATCATGCTTTAGTCAAACTACTCACTTGTGCAGCTGAAGTCTAGAGATTCCAGTTGTTGCCCAGGATCCTACTGTACATAAGGAGGCAAGTTGAGCCCCGAGGTGGATTGCTGGTCCTTGAGATTGGTAGTTCTGTCCACCTTAGTCCAGAGTGAATGCTCTACACGCTGACATAGCAGGTTAGGAGACTGCGAACCAGCTGCATTTGGCAACCACATGGATGCTCTGTCCTGATAACCTTCAGCTGATTGAGAAAATTGAGACCATCTGCCGGTGTGTGCTTGTAGGTTATTGTGAAAACTCCCTAAGACAAACTGTGTGATTGGATACAATGGGAAGTTGGATAACTTAGATAGAAAAGGGGTACACTACCTTACATGGACAGAAGAGTTTGCAGAAGAATCCTATGTGCTCAGCTTTGAAGCTCTCATATGTGGATTTTGTGGATTGTTTTTACTCTTAGGAACATAAATCTGTCTGTGAAACAGTAGGAAGTGTGGTTACTCAAAGAGGAAAAGGAACTTTGTAGACAGACTGCTCCCAGGCAGCAAGCTTTTGCCACTGCTGAATCAAGGTTAAAGAAAAAAAATAAAAAGAGGCAGCAAACAAAATAGGACAAGTTTGAGTTTGGGACAAAGCAAGTATTAAAAGCGCTAAAAGCAAATGTGCTCCAGGAAGGGAAAGCGTCCAAATGTCTGTTTCAGCTAACAATGAAAAGCCCCAGCCTGCAGTCCCCAAAGGAAGCCAAAAGCCTGGACCAGAGGGCTGGATTAGACCTGCTCAAAGGAGAAATAACAAAAGCTTTAAAATCAGGCCATTACTAAATCCTCCTTCCTATGCAGAATTGGGGTGTGCACTTCCAGCCCCCACACAGAAACAGAGGGATTTCTTAAAAAGCCACTGTCTAAACCTGCACACAGCATTGATGTGTATCTCATTCACACATTCACTTTTGTCTCAGTGAGATCATTTATTATCACGGGAGCACTTTCCCGTAAGCATGTGGACATGTGACCAGAACTGCACTTGGCACACTGATGCATTAAAACAATTTGGGGTTTTTTTTTTCTCCTTCTTCACACTAAGTGCAGTTTTGCGATATCAAAACTTGCACTACAGACCTCCCCCTGCTGGAAGGAGAATGTGTAAAGAAGGACCTAGCCCCATATGCCCATCAAATATCCCTACAGCTTCTCCCAGAGGAGCTGCCTTGCCACGTTTTTTTGCCAGTTTCCAGACTGCTGACCAGTGTTTGGACTCTCTGAACTCCCCTTGCATGTGAAATTAGAGACAGGAGAGTCTCTCCTACTTCCTTTCTTGATGTTGTTATGTAAGGGATTCCACTAATGCCCTGGCATACTATTAAATGTCAAAAGGGACTAATTTAATGCATGCAAGTGGCTGGATCTTTTCTATGCTGTCTCCCAGATCCCTTCTGCTGTTACTTCTCGGTGTTTTAACTATCACAAACTCCTCAAAGCAAAACCAAAGCATTTTGGAAGTGGTTTCCTTTCAGTGGCAGGAACCTCTAAATGCGATTTGTTATTAATTTCTGCTGTTCAGGATTGCTGAGGAAGAAAAGTGCTAGGAAAAGGGGCTGCTGTTACACAGTCTGCAGCTGCCTGGCATAGCAAACTTCCTTTGTAGTTCTCAGGAATGTGCCAAATGCCTTCAGACAAATGCATTACATGGTCTCTGTCCAAAGTTCTTAATATCTCAAATTTGCACGATGCAAATAAAAGGTAACAAAGCTGTTTGGGAACAGGATGACTGATTGAGGTTACATTAAGACGATGGGATTACTCAACAGAGGCATGCAAACATTGCTAGACAAAGTTTACCAGTCTGTTCCAAATTCTAATTTGTTGGAGCATTGTTTGTGCAGATTATGCTAGGGTTTTACTTGGGATCTTTATTGTCTGAAAAGATGACTCTTTCTCTAAGGACCTCTATTCCCCTCTCTACTGGTAGCAAAAAGATTTAAAGCCTAACAAAACTCCAGGCCACCCAGCCACAGGGTAAGATTTCCAGTAACTGATTCTGGATCTGAAATCCCCTGCCTGTTTGAAAAGCCAAGTCTAAAACTTCAAATGGTAAAAAGCAGAGGATATTTGGCAGACATTGCTCTTCACAGAGTTGTAGTTGTGATGGTAATTCCATTCTAGTACCTCTTACATTGTAGGTTCTGACTTCCTGCACCAGCAAGCTGCAATAGTATTGTACAGAGAATACTAAAGCAAATTTAGACATAAGAAAATGCAAGACTAGGCCAGAAACCCATCCCATGCAGAAGAAATAATGGATTATCCTCTGAAAGTAAATGAATCCCTTTTTAGAGGCTTTATTTCTCACAGAGTTTAGCCTTTGTAATTAGTTTTCCTTATTGAGGCCAGTAGTTGAAATAACACCTCCCATAGATACTGGATGCATTCAGTCTTAGACCTGATCGCAATGGAGGGATTTGGGATGCCAGTTTAGCTACAGGTGGACAACTTGCCAGGTGGCAACTACACCTGATTTGTGTTGTGAGACTGGAAGTCAAGCAGGTGCCAGTGGGTTCAGTACAGAAGAGTACAGCTTGGAAGTTCCAGAACAAACAAAAATTCCTTTCCAGTGCTCCCTTCTGAATTTAGCAAGCTCTGCTCACAGTTCTTCCTTTTATAAATAAAGATGCACATGGGGAGGCAAAGGCTCCTGCTTCAGTCGGAACCTTTTCTCAGTGATAACTCTCAAACTGAAATGCATTTGTGTTGTTTTGACAGGTATCTGACTCGCTGGTCCATCAGATCTGCAAAGCCTATCTGGAAGAGGGGCCCTAAGTGGTGCAAAAAGCCTATGCCAGTCGGACACCCTTTGCTGAGGGATAATGTCAGTTATACACACAAACCTCTCTGTTTAAACCACTAGTGGCCAGAACTGGCATAGTCCGTAAGCACAGCTGGTTTCCACCGTTCTGCTTTTTTTACAAGTTTATCACTCTATCAGATTTTCTTATTTCAAAATGGTCATTAGTGCTCTATATTGTCTCCAGTGAATAAGCTGTGATCTGCTGCTCCAGGAGAATGTAAGATTCAGCAAAGTTCAATGTGCAGAATTATTTGGAGAAAGCAGGGGGCAAAGAATTTTACCTCAAAGCCCATAAAGATCTGAAGGCTTTTGTTTCGTTACAGTCCACAACTGGGTTTTAAAAATGTTGTTTCCTTTTTCCAGCAATGAATGGTGATTCCTCATTAATATGTGTTTTTTCAACTCACATTTGCCTCATTTGGGCTTTGGTACCTGTGACACTGATGGAAGAAAAAGACTCCTGCAGCACTATGTTTCCTTGGCAGTAACAGAAATTGTTAATGACTACTGAAATTATTTTTTTTTAATAACCTATACTGTTTAGAATTTGTAGCAGAACACGTGTGGCAGTGGCAGACAGGCATGTGTGTGTCTTACGTATACACTTAAGAATTCCTGGCTTGTGCTTCACTCCTGGATCTAGCAAATACAGAATGTTGACATCCTTGATGACTTGGCTTCTTTTTTCCCCTTGAAAATACATTTGCCGCCAGTGTTCCTTGTCAGTGATGTGGCTGCTTCCTGGGACAGCTTGGGATTGATAGATTTGCATAATTTATATCTTCTAACTAAAAGGTGGCACCTTTTCTCTCCCTGTACAGTACATGTATGCACCTTCTACCTGCTGACCACTGCTACTTGAGAAGTGCTACTTATGGATCTGGTATGAAAGGCTCATTGAATTTATCAGGGTCATTATTGCTTAGGCTCCATTTCTTTGATATTTATCTGGGGACTACAAAACAACACAGCTTTTTTATGTATTACTATGCCACTTAACCTTGTACTGCTTTCATCAGAATCATCTAATACCTATAGGCATGGACAGGAACAAAGGGTAAGGATAAATCCATATTACCCAGGAAATCAAATCAGATTATAATGGTTCTTTTTTTGCCTTACTTTGTGAAATGGAAGCCCTACATTCAGCCCCTAGAACTGGCCAAGATCTTTTTGCCTTGGGAGACAGAGCCAAGACTTCATTAACTATACTGAGATAAAATCTTTGGCTGACTGTCTTTATTTTATGAAGACTTGAAACCTACAGCCATTTAGAAAGGAAAAGATTTTTCTTTTTTCTGCTGTATGCAGAAGTTACTATGTCTTCTAGCTCAGAGAGCTCTGCTCAGTGAGATTTACTAATGGAAAAGTCACTGGATTAAACCATTGCCTCGAGATGAACCTGAATGAGCACTTTTTGCAGAAGACCAGATGATGCCCACAGTTAATTTTTTTTCTACCATTCAGAGCCACAAGCTGGAAAGACCCCTCTAATTTTGGTGAAACCTAACATCTGAAAAACAAAATTCTCTCCTCTTTTCAGTATGCCTTTCTAAAGTTCAGGGTTTAGTACAGATTCTTTACAGTATGCATCAGCTTTCTACTCCAACTCCATTTTTGTTTGTCATTCATGGGTGACAGCAGGCATTCATTCATGTTGTCTAAAAGTTAGTGTAGTAAATTGTGTAAGCGTGGTGTCTTTATAATCAGACAGATGGCCTACATTTGGGTTCAGACCTAGAGCTTTGCCCATCTTGGAAGAAAATGCCATTTGTTACTAGCTAAACGGTCTGCAGTGATATTGGGAATGCAGTCTGGAGCTGAGAGAAGATTGGACACAGTTGAATCCTAGGAAAAGAATCAGGGTCAGAGTCCAGGCACAGAATAATCCTGCTCAAAATGCAGACGTTTCAAACATTTATTAAAACAAAGAGTAAACAAAATCTCTTAAGTATAAAATCTAAATTTCTCGAGTCCTCATCCCAGCCAGGAAAGTCACAGCATGAAGGGCAGATCTATGTTCTTCTCACCAGTGCCGAAGTAGATGTAGCCGAATTGCTTTGTCATTGGGACATGGTAGAACGTCAGTCCTAGCCACAGCAGGCTCCGCAGCACCACCACAGCACCTCCCTTCTCTAGCTGGATAGTCCAGGAGCCTGTGCAAGAACATGTGCTAATGAGTCACTGGAAAGGAGAAGGAGGCAGTGTTCCTGGAGGAAGCCGTCCTTAAGCAGGAAGGATTGTGGTGGGTTCTGCCTGACCAGTTAACAGTGCACATTGCTGCACTGGAGTTTTGACACCTGAAAAGAGGGAAGTCGGGGAGACCAGAAACCTTGATGCTCATTTTTTTCTCTTGTCAATTCAGCCTTACAGATTTCCCTCCTTTCCGGATGTTTATGTCTAGTTCACATAGTAGCGTATTCCCACAGCTATGATGGTGATGTCACATGCGTCATGGAAAGGGACCCTTGGAGCTCCAGACTTGTATACTCAATCCCTAGGAGAGGCTACAGCTATTCTCAAGTGCTTCTGAGTGGGCAGCAGTTACTCTAACAAGCTCTGCCACCTACTTGGTCTAGCTAATAGCTATAGAGAGCCAAGACTGGCTACAGCAATCCTGGATAGGTATGAAATTTCTTCTTAAAATAAACTCATAGCATTAGTAGTGGGAAGAGGAAGGCAGCACTTTCCTCTTCCAGGGGAGACTGTGTTCCAGCAGCAGCTGGGAAAGAGGAAGAAGAGAAAGGGAAAAGCAGAGTATTTATTTCCTATCTCAGAGAAATTGACAGAAAAGGTTAATTGTTTTTAGTCTTTCTTGGCTCCTCCATTGAAGAGGATGTGCGTGATATGGGCAAAGGGATTAGTTTCTGCATTAGTTTTGCTTTGGCTCTGTAGAGGAGGTTCAGAGCCAGTATGAAAACACAATTTCTCCTGGATGCAAGGAGCTCTGAGCCACTGAGTATTTGGTTTGGGTCTGACACGACAGCCTGGGAACAATGCCAGAGGGGAGGGGGCTGGAGCATCAGCTTATATTCAGTGCCAGAGGGCGAGGATCTGCCGGAAGAAAATACCAGCTTCAACACCAAATCAGTAATGCCTAATGGCTAGAATGTAGGGAAGAAGGTTCCCACTGAATCTCCATCTAAAAGCAAAAGCAGCAAGCCCAAATAAATAAAATGCAGTTGGAACTGTCAGGCTACTCCTGGCCTCGAGTAAAGTGGTCAGCCTATCTGTACCCAAAGCCAAAATCTGCCAGCTCCAGAGTAAGGAGAGAGCCCACAGCATGTCAGGCCAGTTAGACAGTATTCATCCTTGTAGATAATTTTAGGCTCATCAATTTATGCCATGACTCATGCTTACTCATGTCATGGTTCGCCTGGGGAAGGGCTTCTGTGATTGCTGTCAGCTGCCAGTCCTCCCCCTCCCACCGACTTCTGACTCTTGGTCAATTTTAGTCATATCCAACAAAGGGCTGAAGAGCTTTAACACTGCAGTTCCTACAACAGGTCAACACAGAACACGGCCCAGAGGTTGACTGCAGCTTGTGAAGCTATTTGTTTGGCCTGCTAGCAGCTGCGAGGGAACACAGGCTGTTTGGGCAATTGGTGTTTGCCTGGCTTTGGGCTCTTCCATGCTCACTTGCAGTACCTGTAATCTCTTAGACAGTTTATGGCAAATTACATTAATCGAGGGATTGAGGGAGGAGGGAAGTTGAGAGGAAACATATATATGGTGGCTGCAGAATCGGCAACGTGATTCAAAGCCCTGTAAAATCAGGTGTCGTGAGTTGTCCTGCTCACCTGTT
Source organism: Tapera naevia (assembly GCA_033556795.1). Taxonomy (NCBI): domain Eukaryota; kingdom Metazoa; phylum Chordata; class Aves; order Cuculiformes; family Neomorphidae; genus Tapera; species Tapera naevia. The sequence continues at coordinate 10,750,889 of JAUMJJ010000246.1, read as the reverse complement.
ACCTATCTCTTCTCTTTGTATTTCTGCACTTTTCAAAAGTTGTATCATAGAATGGTTTGGGTTGGAAGGAACCTTAAAGATGGAAGGAACCTTAAAGATCATTCAGTTCTAATCCCCCTGCCATGGGCAGGGACACCTCCCACCAGATCAGGTTGCTCATAGCCTCATCCAGCCTGGCCTTGAAAACTTCCAGGGATGGGGCATCCATGACTTCTCTGGGCAACCTGTGCCGGTGCCTCACCACCCTCACTGAAAAAAATTTATTCTTAATATCTGATCTAAATCTCTCCTCTTTCAGTTTAAAACCATTACCCTGCATTTTATTACTGCACTCCCTGATAAAGAGCCCCTCCCCAGCTTTCCTGTAGCCCCCTTTAAGTTCTTGAAGGCTGCTTTAAGGAGTCCCTGGAATTTTGTCTTCTTTAGGCTAAACAACCCCAACTCTCTCAGCCTGTCCTCATAGAGTAGGGCATTTTTTTTGACACCTCTTTGTTCCCTCTGTCTCCTTCAGTAGCCAGGTCCACAGGTTTGTTATACCATAATATGCACAACAAGTCTATGTCATCTTTGATCAAAGAACCCTCTTCATTTTTGTGCGAACAAGGAACTAAAAGAAGAGCAAGAACACCTGCCTTCCATGACAGTCACTGAACTTCTGGACAAACTGGCTATGGCTGCAGGATAGAAGTACAAAAGAGACATTCACAGCCTTTAAAGACTCAGGAGATTTCTGCACTGGAGAGTGTACTTCTGACTCACTCTGCTCCATGTTTCCACTAAAGAGAAACAGCTGGAATTGCAGTAAAGCAAAGCACTACTTAATATAGGGCAGAATCAGTGCCGACACGTGCTATCTTTTCAGTGTCTTTGCTGTAGGTCCTAGTTAAAATATCAGTTAGCATCTTCACAAGCAATGGTTTCACATACAAGGCAACCCTAATCTCCCATGCTGTCTCTCCAGTGCCACTCTTATAGACAGAAACTAGACTGGATCTTTGTCATATCTAGAGTAAAGCACATAGTATGGTTCAGCCCCAGGACTGCAAATTCTGACTGACTGACTGGGTCTCTAACAAAATCTGCATATTTTTAAGAAACTTCACTACTTGGATCGCATGGAAACCCAGGTGGAGAACACTTTGCTTTGAGGCAGATCATCCAGTGGCTGAAGCTCTATAGTAGGGGTGTCAAACTCACAGCTCCTGCTGCTCTCCTGCAGCGTAACGCGCGTCACTCGCTGCACACGTGACTGGCGCTGGCAGGAGCGCAGGGGCAAGGAGCTCGGTGCTGCTGCTGGGTGGAAACAAGGTGCTGGGCTGGATAAAACAAGGTGGAGGGCCAGATTCGGCCAGCAGACTGTGAGTTTGAAAACCCTGGTCTACAGCATCTGCTGTCAAAAGACAAGCTTTCAAAGAGTTACTTGAACTTCGCTTCTACAAGCTTTCACTATTTGCTACTGGCAGTAGCTGGACTGTGTATAGGGGTGTTGAGCAACACGTGGCAAGCAAATAGGTCTGAATGTAATTGTGACAAGTTACTTTTTCCATTTCTCCTTTGAACACTGAACTGACTTTGCTTTCTGGGCAGGGTTCTTGCAGCTTGAACTTTCAGAAATTATCTGCAAGCCCCTTATTCAAATACTGGCAGTTCTTGCTGTGGCATTACACATTGGTTTGCAGGGGGGACTTTAAACTCTTGGAACAGTTCCTCTGACAAAAAGATAATGGAATCAGGAACTCCCATTGTCTTTGATTTAAGACCAGTCTCTGAGAAGCAAGTCTGTCAAGAATAGTACTGTGCCTTCCCCTCCTGGGTGGTGAAAGCCCGTAGGGGTCATCTAGTTTGCTAATGCCTCCCAATATAATGGAAGCATCCAGCAACCTGTGTACATGTGATAGCTTGTATATATATATTCATGTATACAGATGAACACTCTGTCCCAAACTATTTACAAATAACAGAAAGAAATTCCTGGAGCATGACAAGTGGGAAAGGTGAGAGGGAAAATAGGGATATTAATGCTCTCAGGAACTATATCTGGATTCAAACTTCTTTTTGTTGGACAAATTCACAGAGAAGGCAGAGTAAATCAAATTCAGCTTGATTAAATCCCCATATCTATGCTCTGGGACAATACAGTACATGGATCCATGATATCCTCAGAACATTTACCCAGTGTTGCACAGGCTTATCAATCTCTGCGGAGTATTCAGCAGTAGCTAATTCTGCAGATCAAAGCAACTTCCTATGTACCCAGCAGAAACAGACAGATGTAATTCAAGACAGCTCCATTCACTTTTTTGCTAGATACCTGAAGGCTGTGATGTGCAGCTGCTTCATTTCCCTACCATTTGTCCAAGCTGTGAACTCTCAAAGGTCTCAATTTGTTATTTCATAAATGTAAGACCTTTGGGGAACAGTAAGTTTTTATACTGTCCAGGTCTTCTCTGATTCTTCATTCCGCATTTTGTTCTATGCAAACAGGGACAATAAAGTGTAGCTGATGCTGCATAAGCCTTCCTGTGAAATGAGATACTGAACAAACCAAGCAGGTTACTTAAGTGCAATCCCAACTGGATTGACACAACATAGGTTGAGGACAGGAAAAAACTATAAGAAACTGCCAAAAAATGTATTATCATTTTCACTCAGATCCTGTTTTCAGCCAGAATGATGATTGGTCATAGAGCTACTCTTTATTCGGCAGAGCCAAACAGCAGCAACAGTGCCACTTTCCATCTTATACTAACCAGATCACTGGAGATGCTTTCCTAATTCAGCTATAAAAGGTGATTTATCCACTACACTTTTCCAGACTGGACTTTTGAAACACACAAAACCCATTCATTGTCTTTGATCCACAATGCTGGTGTCTGCCTTCTAAGAAGACATCGCATTAAAGTTCTGGAACCTATCTGCTTATTTTGGTTCTTTTTGTATGAAGAAATTAGAGCTCATTATTTCAGTACTTTTTTTTTTTTAAATACCTCTCTACATTAGCAGCATTTGAGGAAATGGTCCAGAAAACAAAATTAATATTTGAACTCATGAGACATAAGGAAAGTTGTTCTCCCTGAAAGATCCAAGACAATTATATTCTCTTCCATCACTGCTCAAATCTCACAATCTTCAAACAAGATGCTTTTTTAGGCCCACCCTTCTTGTAGGAGTTTGAAATAATGATGTCATAAATCACTCTAACAGTACTTTAATGAGTAGCTAATGAACAGTATGAAATAATAGCTTAAAAAGAATATGTCTTCTTTCCTCCAGGAGAATGCATTTAATAATGCAATATAAAAAGGGATGAGAATTATGACAATTAAATGCTGCTTTTATCTCTTTCTCTATTTTTTCTTTTTTTTTTTCTCTTTTAAACTTCCCTGCCATTACAAATGGTTCTTGGAGTAAAATCATTGCATAGGTAGGTGTAGATTTGTATTACTCTAAAAATGCAGAAGGAGGATGCTGGGTTCAAATCGTTTCTAACATTAGCTCAGAATATCCCATTGCAGCCCTTGTGCTTGTCATTGCACCTGTGTTAGACAACATGTCTCTTACTGGGAGGCTGGGAAGCTCAGAGCATCAGTCTATAAGGAAGGTACACCAAGACTCCTGGACAAGAGTCATCAAAAAATAAATTAAATATTGTTATTACTTGCATGAGAGGGAAAACAACTAGAACTGGGGACAGCAAGTAAAAGCTGGCTTTCCTAGAGTTAAATACTGCTTTTAACTTGCATCTACGTGTGAGCTGTAGCCTTTTTTATCCCTAAATTAAGCACAGAGTTAACTTCACTCATCACGCAAAGCTCACTGATGTGCAGGGAACTGGAGGTCATTGCTCTCACACTAGGAGTTTCTCACAGTAACACTGCTGCGGTGAGGTTTCCGTTCTTCAAAATAGATTTTTTAAAAGAGTAAGTTAATTCTTAAGCTGCACCCAGCAAACCTAAAGAAGCCAAACACTATCTGTGCTGAAACTATTGCTTGTTGCTGCTCCAGAAGGGAAGGGAGGGAGCTGCTGTGTGGGAGGAAAGAGCATGGGAAAAATATCTGCTGGATGAATATCTGGAGCTTCCTATTCCCTCTTTGGATAAGGTTGCAGCCTCCACCCCTCCAAACACAAGCTGGAATTCTGAGGAGTTCTTTACATCTTTCCCAAACAAGAAAATGCTTTGAAGATCCTGATGCTCACCCAGTGTTAAACCACTGCCTTTTTTATGGCCCTTCAACAGCTGCCAGGACACCAAGACTGAATTTCAAAAGTCAACCTCCTTCTCAGCTTCTTCTTCCTTTCCAGTCACCAACAGAAACCCCTGTCTCATCCCCCTTGTCTGTCTCAGCTACAGGCCGAATCTTGTAATTGCACATTAGCTTTTAAACAAAAGCCTTTTAAGAGGGCTGTTTCAGGAAGAACTTTCCTGCCCTAACTGGTCCACTTTCAGTATGACCTCCCATAACATTGCTGCGTTGGTGGTGATTCAGCAATGCCTCGTTTCAGTGCAAGCTTGAGAAGAAACAGCTTTAAGAGCTAGACAGCCTGATAGAGAGGCTCCATGTCGCAAATGCTCACTGAGGGTCATAAAAGTGACATTATCAATTCCTCTTCAAAGGAAGTAATGTCTCAAGGGGAAAGCAGCTACAGCATGGTCACACCTACCATTAACACAATGTGCCGCTGCCACAAGAGCAGGTTGTAACGCATGTTGCTGCTATCAGTCCTGAGTGAGAGTGAAGTACAGACTTAGAGGACAAATATTAACACCCAGAGAGGGGCAATATAACTGTTGCCCTTTGCAAAAGCAGCCGCTGCGGGACCCCAAGCGCTTAGCTCTGACAAAGCTACACTACACCCGTGGGATTTAGCTTCCTTTTCCCTCCAAAAGAAAATCCTACACTGGGAAGAGCCTCCTACTTTTAATTTGCTGTCTGGAGGGAACAAAGGCAAATTGCAAAGCAGAGCAGGCTGTAAGGGAAGGTCACTGTGCTCTGGCTCTCAACAAATTTCGCCACACGGACATTTCACACACAGCCATAAGGACACATCCATACACTCTCATGTGGGGCTCGAACTCCTTCATGCCACTTACTGGCTGCAAACTAAATTTCTTTCATTTGCTTGACGCACCACCTGCACCCCATATGTTTACACTGCTGTCAATATTTCCAATTCCCCATATAACTATTTAATAATAATTAAATAAAAAACACAGACTGCTTGCAGGTTCAGTACTATTTTAAAAAAGCCTCCAGAGCCAGGAAAGCATAGCTTACAAACAGTCAGATGCTGCCAAGCAGCTCTTACGTGGTCTTAATGCTTGCCACATCTTCGACACACAAACACAACAATGCCCAAACCTCAAAGTAAAATGATCTTATTTCAGAGGCTTTTTCTCTCCGTTATTCTCTCCCGCTGGGGACACCTCCACAGCATAAATGATTAAGACAGGCCTGGGCCTTCCATTTACACACCAAGTACCTGTTTCCTTCTGACAAGGAAGACTCAGGGATTGCAATGTTGTCCCAGATGCACAGAATTCAGGTGCCTCCAAGTACTGGGTGAACTTCAGGCCATACTTAGACATCTGAAAAAGGTGCAGCTTAATCCAGTTGAAGCAGCCTCTGCCCTCAAACCCTTATTTCCCCCTCTCATCACTCTTCCATCATAGAGACCACAAGTGTTTATTTACTGTTCAGTGAACCAGGTCAGGAAAATGATCTGGCTGAAAAATAGTCTAGCCAAAAATAAAGTTATTTTTCCAGCTGGAATCTGGCTGCACAGCTAGCAATGCCAACACAAAAGAAGGCAGTACGCAGACATAAATGAGCAGCAGAGGATGGGAAGGGCTGAAAAAGCTACCACAGAAGTAATACCCATCAAATTACAGCCTCCCTTATAGTCCAGTTAGTTTGCGTTTCAGTCCTAAATTCACCTGATAATTAGAATAGAGCTAGAATCCTTTTTCCTTTGTTGTTATTGTTGTTGTTAAGAAAAAGATGCAGACTTTGCACAAAAAGCATCCAGAACAAAGATTTGGAATGGGGCTGTGCACTAGAGGAAACAGCAAGATGATATGCAATCAAAACTTATAAGGTGTAGGAAAAACATTGAAATCCATGCTATTTGTATTCTGACAACAACACAGATCATTGTATCTTGGGTCATCTGTAGTAAATTTAGAAATCTCTTAGAGTGGCAATGCACCCTCCTTCCAAAGCACAAGTTTACACTGGATCTTGTCACACTCCATATTTTTTGTTCAGCTGGTCGCTGTGGAAACGTTTTTGGAGCGTGCCAGGAGTCACGTAGCATCTACCTGGGGAGCCCCTGCATTAATCCGTCACCTTCCTGGGCTTCTGTGAACCCATTGGTTGGTAGGAAGAAAAAGAAGGAGTCTCTCGCTCCTCCCTGCTCTGAATGAAAGACGCTTCCTCTAAATCTTGCTACAGGATTTCAGGCTCAATTCAGCTTCTTTGGGGCTTTTGTCACCAAACAAATGTGATGTCTTTGAAAGAAAGATTAACAGTTTGATGAAAGGATGCAATGGACAGCTTTGTTCTAGCCTGCTTCCCCCTAGAGCTTTCGGTCACTGTCACTTTCTTACCCAAGGGAGAATATCTGCCTGACCCTCAGATGAGATTATGGCCACCTTGTAAGATTTTGCCTCTCCTGATAACAAAGCAGTGGCCACTTTGAGGAGGTGATAATGATGAACAGGGGCTGGATTAGGGGCAAAGAACCTCACATTGATCTCTGAATTCTGAGAGAACACAAAGCAGTCGATGCTGGGATTCAAAACCCACAGAATGCTTAGAGCACATCCAATTCATCCTCCTACAGGAGGGGCAAGGCTACAAACTCTGTCAGTCCCCCAGTTCTTCCCTCATCATCAAGTTAGCAGGACTAGTTAAACTAAAGGGCTTAGGACGAGGAACAGATGGCACAGATTATAAACTGTTGATGTTTTTTTACTAAGCTAGGTAGGAATTCTGGCCCAAATTACCGAAGAGTTTACCAGTTTCCGAGAAGACTGTCACACTGAGCATATCCACACAGCAGAGTGCATTTGTGTTGGTATTCAAGCTAATCCTGAAATACTAAAGATGGCAAAGCCCTGGTCCAGGGGGTCAAACTCACAGCCCTTGGGCCGAATCCAGCCCTTCACCTTGCTTTATCTGGCCCAGCACCTTGTTTCTACCCAGTGGCAGCCCTGAGCTCCTTGTCCCTGCGCTCCTGCCAGCGCTGGTCACATGTGCAGCGAGTGACGTGCATTACGCTGCAGGAGCAGGAGAATGGCAGGAGCTGTGAGTTTGACACCCCTGCTCTAGTGCCTGGGATAGCCTAGATGTCTCTGCACAGCACAACTGCTGCACCAATATACCTATAGATCAACTATCCTTTGTCCCTTTCCCTCTACATCAGCCACACACCCCTTCAGCATGCAGAATTTGCATCCATATGACATTTGTATACAGCAAAACAAGACAACGCGTGTTGACTCCCCCCCCTGCAAGAGTTCTATGGCCAAAGGGGCAGCAAACAGCAAAGGAAAGCTATATTCAGGGCTGGCACCGATTCCAACTGCTGCACAGGCAGGAACTGCCACTCCATACATGGAGCCCCTTACAGAAATACATCAGTCCTAGCAAAAGCTGACCTCCTTCTGATTTTAGTGATACACAGCCTGTACTAGGCTTTCCCCTGCAAATGATTTTTTTATCATTCTCTAGGGAAAGGGTTAGGCCAAGGCTGACTGACTTGGTGATAAAGCTACAACTTCTGGTTCTAAGAGGCTTTACCAGCATTTCTTATCAGTTCAGCAAGAAGTTCATCTCATTTTCATGTCCAACGAACCAGGAGCTGAAATGGAGACAGGGTGGGCAATGATTTCTTTTACTGAGGAGGAAAAAACTTTAAACACAATCCCTGGAAAGTTTTTACAAAGACTCTGCTTCTGTCCTCATTCTTTCACTGCAGTAGTCAGGAGGGCAAAAGGCTCCACCACAGCTCTCAGTTGATGGGCAGTCCTGCTCCAGTATAAACTCATCCATGGCCTCTGACTAAACAAGACCCCTGAGGTGATACAGACCTAGGGCCTAAAAGCAGTGAATGCACTGCTTTATTACCCATAGACACAAAGCCCAAGGAAAACAGACTCCTTTCCAGAAATCAAGGCAGACCATGGACAGCCAGTCAAAAGCTATAATACTAGCTGGCTCTGGAGACCTCCTGCTGTGAGGTTCCAGTCTGATCTTGAACTCCTGAGCTGGCAGCACCCCAGCTTGCAGGAGGGACAACATCTTGTATTGCTCTGAGGTAACTCTTTTGGATCACTGCAGAAGTGTCTCCCCAAAACAAAATTGAAGAGTGTCTCTGCTTTTGAAGGATGTAGGAGGCATGCTTATGTATTTGTGTATGTCCATTGCATGCCTGCAATCACTGAAGACGCTAAGAAAGCTATTAAAAAGCCCGGTGACTGTTCCAGAACCTGCCTTAAGCTTGGAAGGGATAGAGTATCTCCTCCATACCTACAGTTCACGAGGTCAGTGTACCACAGAGAGCCTGGAAACTCAGGCCATACCTTCTCCTCAATTTGATGCTGCTCTTAGTTCTTTGCTTTCTTATTTTACTCTTCCGTGATTTCCTTTTCTGTGCTCAGCCCTGACAACGCTGGCACCATAGTGCACCCTGCTGGAAGGTAGCAGCTACGGCCATCCCACATTTATTTCTAGGGATGGCTGACGGAGATGTTCCGGTACCAATGCTTGAACTAACGCCCTGCTAAGCCAGCTGTTGGGTTCAGTTCTTTCACACATGAAAGCCGACTGTTGATGCAAACTAACGCATTTTACTCGTTCTGTACCACTGCGTTGAAAATCTTGCTTGTCAAAAACATTTGTATAAATGTCAAGTAACTCCATGGGATACTATAGCTCAGTTTCACACATTCACTAAGCTTAAGGATCACCTCTCCTAACCAGGAATGAGGATAGTTGCCAGCCACACTAGGTATTTCAGTTTACATTTGGCTACGTCTTTTTATCCTTGCTAACACGAAGCACTGCCTTCTCATTCATTATGGGTCTTTTAGTTTGTATTTCAGTAAGACAGCTTGAAAAGCCTTGTCCCCGTGTGGCTCTTGGCAGGCTAAGAAGTAAAGTGCTCTTGCTCTCAGCTTTCACAGAGCTGGGGAGGTGCTGCTTATTGTTAAGCAATGAAAGGGGAGGGCTCAGGTCACATCTGTGAAATGTTAGCGGAGAGGGGAGGCTGGGTGAAAGTAGGTGGCCAGCACAGCATAGCACTTTGCTGGATTTTGCAGGGCCACTGGGGAGATAGGCAGCCATTTGTCTTAAACCCTGATAACAAGACGACTTGCTCTCTGCTGGCTAGCTGGGGTTGTAAATACCTCTGCAGACACAGACCCTTCAAATGGCTGGAGACGGAGGCCGATAGGGGATTAATCGCCTGGAGGGGGGCGGGTCGAAAGGGAGATAATTAGCTCTGTTAATGCACAGAGATAAAGCAGGTTTGTATCTCCTGTCCTTCTTCCTTCCAGCACCTGGGCTTTTGGAGCAGCCAAGATAGGGCTACCAAAATGGCCCTTGAGAGTGGCCAATCTCCCACTCAGAAATACAACCTCTCCATCTTCAAGGGCCCATTAAGCACTGGTGTGCTAATGAAGCTCGGAGGACAGAAGGTTAGTGTTCTAACTCAGGCTACTGTTCAGCAAGCTTACAGAAAGGCTAGTGCCCAAAGCATTCAGCCAAGGAAAAAGCCGCAAATCCCTTTGTCTGCAATGCTGTATAAGGAGTGCTCCAAAAGCCCTGCACTTTCAGGTGAAGAAATAGAGCTACAGACCGAGTGGCTGTCACTTCCTCCACAGCAAGACAGTAAAAAGCTGAAACAATCTTCTGTTTTAGGCACTTCCCCTCCTCTAGCTGAATCTTGAAACAGGAAGTCTCACTATGACCCACCTTGCCACTGTGTGCCCATTTAGAAAGATGCTAGAAAATCTCTCCCAGCATTTCAGTGTCAGCAATTACATCCAAGCGGTCTCAGATCTCCAGTTTACTCTCCACAATGGACAGGAATAAATCAGGAATCTCCTCAGCCCTCTTTTGAGCCTTTATGCATCATAGTCCAGAAAGCAAAGCCAGCTGTACCAAAAGCCCTGCTCTTACGAGTCACTGCCTCAGGAACCCACTGTCACCTTTGCGTTATTGTCACTGACAATGAAGAAGCCAAAGCTAAACATCACCCTCCACAGCTGTCGTCAAGTTTACAGCAAGGCGTACCAGGAAATCATCTGTTCTGGATTCCTACATACCACTGCCCACTAAAATGAACTCAGTTAACCCATGTCTGGGACTAGCAACTTGTATTTACCTTTGGCTAAAACACAATTCCCAGGAAGTCATCTGACATGATGCTAAGATGCCAAGAGACACAGACTCATCCATTGCCCTTCCCAGCTGGTAATCCTTTCACTATTAAAATTTGTACCTAATTTTTCATTTTATTTTTTTTTCTGGATATAATTTTCAGCTGCTAGTTCCTGTTATGCCTTTTTCTGCTATACTAAATAGATCTTCAGTACCCAATACTTAAACTCCATGGAGTATTTACACAGTGTAATACATTCTCATGTTCTTTTCCACAAGATAAACAGATTGAACTGTTTATGTCTCTTACCAGCCCTTGAATCATTTTGTGGCTCTTTTCTGCCACTCTCCAGTTTTGCAATGTGCAGTAATCCAGTTCTGATTCCACTAACAGTGCATGCAAAAGTAAAGTCACTTCCCTGTTCCCATTTGCTACACCCTTGTTTATACATCTACAGATCATATTAGCCTTTTAAGTCTCAGCATCAGACTGGCAGCTAATGTTCAGTGGGTTGTGCCTGGATTTCTTTTCAGAGCTACAGCCTCTAGAATACAGTTCTCAAAGTATGGCTTCCAGTCCTTGATCTTAGGTATTGACTTTGCAAGTAGCTACGTTACCAGATCTCTGTAGCAATCCTGCCCTCATCATTATTTTTCTCTCCACCAGTCCTTTACTTCTAGATCATTTACAACTAAGTAGAAGAATATCAGTGCTGGCACTGGTTCCATCTGAAGCCCCTTCTGATCCCTTCCAGAAATACACCTATTCAATAATTTCTGGATCACAACTGCTAGTAAAGATAAAGTTAGGAGAATAGTTCTGCAATAGTGGGATTTATTAAAGGTTACCATCGCAAGTATGCCACAAGTTTCCTGAGATAATGATTTCAGGAGTAACTTATCTGACTCTGCCATTTTAATTTTTTTACTCACAGTAAAGATTGTCTAACTCCACCTTCCCCTAGCAAACAGTCTGAAAGCCGTCTGAAACAGTATTTTATTGTTTTCATTTGATGCAAGTCCATATTCCTTCAAACAAATCAGAAAAAGAAATGGACATTTCAGCCCTTGAATATTCTTATTGGTCTTTTAACCATCACCATCTAGCGACAGTTTCCAGTACCATTACTGTGCCTTCTTTTCCTCTCAATATACTTGAAAAAATCCTCATTACAGTTGTTACGGACTATTCAAAGTTAACCTGGCTTCCTTTGGAATTTATAATAAGTAGAAAATGACAATTTATATCAACCAACTTTCTGCATTTCTTTTTTATATTGCTTTTTAAAATTCTAATTCTGACTCATTCTACCAGTGAACTGTGGAAGGCTTTCAGCCAACATCAGCTATTTATTGAGTGGGAGTCATGACTTTTGAATAAAGTCTTCTCATATAAATCCTGTTTCCACTCCTATCTTTTCCTATCTACATTTTTCTTTGCCTCTGACATCAGTTTTTAACAGTGCTCTGTTTGTGTCCCTTATCTCCATATCAAAGTAATGTATCTCAGTCAGTAATCTGTAACAAGCCTTCAGAGTCAAGTTATTACTTTTCTAAACTGTAGTTTGAAAGCGCCAAGGAACCAAATTGTACAATCCTTAGTTTTACTTCCTCCCAAGCTTTCCATTCTACACTAGTACCTTAGGCTTTCTCCCATCCCCTTCCTTTATCCTTGCAAAATGTAACATAGCCTGATCGGATACCACAGTCACAGTAAAATCATACTTGCACATTTCACTTTCCCCATCCTGTCAATGTCTGACAAGTGACCATTATTTCATATCTACAGAACATTAGGTCATCAAGTGAAAATGCTGCAGGCATGCTAGGAATTACTGCTATTTGCTTTGCCATTCCATTATCTACGAGCACATGCTATCACCTATAGAGCCAAACGCCATGCAGCAGGAAGGACCACACTGGCAATCTGCCAGCAGCTGAAAGGCTACATCTAACTGTGCATAAAGCAGAGCAGATTGTGCTTAGATTAGAGCAAACAAGCTTATCTTTAATGCAGACATATGGCCAGCAAAACCTACAGATCCCAGCATGCAACATTCTGGCCAGCTGGCCATTTGGATCTGAATGAGGCATTACAAGATCTGATACTGTCGTGACAGAAGATTAGTATCGCTACCTCTCCCTGTTCAAAAATCATGAGTCGGGCGACTCTAATTCATGGGTTTGGCTCAGAGAGCTGGAGATTTTAAAGGGGATAAACTGACTGAATTCGCTTTCAAGACAAGGTTCACATTGTCCTGCTTTCTCTACAATCATTTTTTTAAGTATTTTTTTAATAAAAGCTAAGTGACAGAGTCACTTGCCTCTAGGAGTTGAGACATCAAGAGAAAACAGACAAACAGTATGATTAGGAGAGGAGTAGCAACTGAACTCTTAAAGTGCACAAATAACCTGATAGGCAGAGACAGAATCTGGGACACACAATCACCACAGCTATCACTGGTAAAGATAAGGTTGGCAGACAGTTTTGTTACAGAACTCCAGGTTTTCCAGTCTTGCACCAAACTCTCTGCTTTTACCCTTGTTACCTTTATTAAACCCAGCTTTAACTTCCTTTCCTCTCACCTCTCAGCTGTCATATAAAATCTTGCCTCTGCCTCCATCTTTCCATTCTGTAAGACATCTCTGCTTTCCTATAATGACACACCATACAATTCATGACAGTTGACAACCATCACAGATGCTCAGTCTCCAATTAATAAAGTAACAACAGCGTTGTTACTTTTAGACAGGTTTAAAATCATTCCTTAATCTCTCAGTCCTCTTCTTTAGGTCTTTAAAGACGTTCAGGGAATTCTAGCCAATGTAGGTTGGGAACATCACTCAGATGTCGCTCACCCTTTGCCCACTGTTTGTGTATTTGTTGAGGGCAGAGACAATTCTGGCTTCCATCACAATTCTAGATGCAATAGATTTGGGAATTCCTACTTCTACCCTGGCAGTAACTGTTCAAGAGAGGATCTAGCTAGAAAATACAAGAAAAGCTTCAGGTCAAAATGACAGGATTTGCCAGAGCTATGAACAACATGTCAGGAAAAAGAAAAGTACTGTCTGCTCTGGGTGAGGACCAATGTGCACTGGCAGAGTTGAAGGGAGGTAATCCAAGAAACAAAGCCTGAGTGCCTTGCAACCAGGAGAGAGTGACTTTGGCAGAGCCATGCTGATAAAATCAGCAGCAATGCTGTGTCTGCCCTCTGTTCTTCCCCCTACAAACATTTTCACAAGTAACCAGTACTTCAGGCAACCTGAATGCTTGTTAAAGGAGGGTGGGTTGATCTTCTTTAATATCAGAGCTCCTGACTGCATGTGATAGAGTGCAATTAGAGAGGCTACATGCCTTGCTGATCTTGTAACCAGTTCCTGTCTTACTTCCTTTACCTGACAAGGTCATTCCATCAATCTTCAGGTTCAGTCCAAAAAAAGAGCAGGACAATACAGCCAGGGCTGCACAGGCACCATGATGAATCTTCTCCTCTTCCATTAAGAAGCACTCAGCTGCACTTGAGCTCAGGTAGTCTTTGAGAGGTAACTTTTTTTGCAGAGACTGAGTTCTGCACTAACAGCAAAAACCTCCCAAGAAGGGGGCAAAGGTCCACACTTACACAGACCTCAGGTTGCCACAGCAGGACAAACATGGCAGAGGCATGGCTGAGCCCCACTTTCTATCTGCCACTAGGTAAAATACAGCTACAAGTCAAATTTGATTTAAAGACTTCAACAGAACTGCCATCTTGGTGTCTAACACACAGCATGACCTGTTTTCTGGTGTCCTGAACTACATACAAATCTTTCAAAGGTGCCGTCCTCCATCACAACTGAAGGTGGTTTAAACCAGCCCTGTGATGCAAATTAGTCTGCATTCTTAGCCTTTGGAGCCTGCTTTGAAAAACAGAACACTGCAGATTCACCTTCAACTACAGTCAGGCCTCACAAAATTAAGAAGTCTCCCTGCCAAGGGGGGACCACAAACAGTAGCCACACCTTAACATCTGTACAAAACAGCAGCTAAAATTTCCTTCTGAGCTAACTAGGACCTAATCCCTCTTGCAGTACTCCATTTTGAGTCAAAAGGGGCCAGTGTACACAAAAATGTGCAGTCTCTCCAGACTACAACTCTGGAGAATGACTGCAGCAAGGACATACTCAGTAAATTGAACAATGGTTCCAATTTTAGCACTGTTCGTTGCCTGAACAATCAAAAACGTTCAGAATTCAGGCAGGAGCTCACTAGATTCATTCTCAGTTATTTTTTGCCAAAGGAAAGATTGGTTGGTATATCTACGTATAAAAAGATATACACAGATAGATATATGAATGAGACAAAGTCTAAAAAGCTATTTACAGCACTGGCAATTCACTGTCCTTCCAGCCAACTCCATCTGGCACAGCTCGCCTACTATCCTATCCTGCTACTCCAGGATAGGAATAAAATAGCAAACTCGGGTTCTGATTCTGTCCCAGGAATCTTTCTAGACAGCAGGATGTGAAAACACTTGGCCCAATCCAAAAAATGCAGCAAATCAGCAAAAAGCGTTAGAACCAAACAACAAGTCATTCCCATATCTATAGAAAAATATCCTGGACATGTCCGTGGAAGAGGCTTTAAATATATTGAACAGCCATCCAGCACAACAGTAGAGACATGAATTGAAGATACATTCCAGTACACAGGTCTTCCTTTCTCCTTCCACAGTGTGTAATCCCTCTAGAGTACAGATTATTCCACACTGCAGCATTTCTAACAGTTAATCAAAGGAACCTTTGAATTCAGCCTCTCAGAGCTATCAGCTTAGTGTTAATGAGAGCCTATTTAGATAAAGAGCAGCAATGCTGGGTGGGATGAGAGGTGTGAAATACTTCAAATCACATAAATTCTATCACTGGTGGAGTTATCTCCCCCATAGGGATACCAGCTGTCACAGGCTTTACAGAAGTTAGGAGGGAATATTACACTTCTGCAAAGAGGGTAACTGCTGGTGTAGTCAGACTTGAGAGGTTCTGACAGCCCCGGTACTCTCCCATCTTAATATTATAAGCATTCAGAATTGCTTCAAAAGTGAATTAAGTACAATATTTAGTAAAGGATAAAATTCCATTATAGATTTGCAGGAACTTTTCCCAGTCATACCACCTCCACGGTAACCCACACCTTGTTTCCCAGGTTACTCAAACTGCCATCCCTTTCATTGCACCTGTTGATTCTGCTACCTTTACCTTGTGGGATATCATGCTCCAGAGAGTCTAGAAAGTCGGTGGATGGGTTCAGGTCAGCCTTTTCCAACAGGGTTTTATTCTTCAGGTTAACAGGCTCAGTAAAATGGAAATAGGAACTTAATTTTTTTGCCTCCATCAAAGAAAGACCTGCAAACAGCCATGGGTGACCATTAATACAGTGAGCTTGGCTAACATTCTAATACCATTCTTATACCACTGAATATCACATTGTTTCTCTAATGCCCACAGCATAGGACAGAATCACAATCTTTCTCCAGTGGATGCCACAGAAGACCGAAGTCTTGCCGCAAATGGGTGGCAGCACTCCCTGATGTCATGCACTGCAGACCATGCTCACTGTGCAGCCCCAGACAAGCAACGGGCTCTGAGTTGAGACCAAATCTCTGCCCATTTGGTTACATCCTATATCTAGATGAAGGATTTCCTGCAGCTTTGATTGCTAAACACTGACATGAACTATCCACAGACAAATTAAACTACAGGTTTGATGACTCGGAGCCATTAGTGACTCTCCTCCCACCTTTCAGAGTTGAATCATGGACCTGAACATTAGTGGCATTGGATTCTCTCCTCCCTGTTCATCTTACCCAAGGGAAATAAACCTGACATCAAAAAAACAACCAGAGAAAGTCATCTTAATTTACAGCCTTTATGATCAAAGTACAGTTGATCCTGATTGATAAAAACAATGAGAATTTACCTTCAAAACTTCTGTTTTCTTGTACTGACCCAAGGGGAGTCTTCACAAATGCCCCCCTGGGAACGATACCAACTGCTCTGTCTATCTGTTCTATTGTAGCTATGAGGCGGGCCTCCTCCTTGATGATGGTCTTTAAAGAAAAATAGGCAAATTTTAAAAGCAGGACTTTCCTTGTTGTCATTTCTGAAGATAAACTGACAGTGACAGTAGAAACCACAATGGATTCATGAGCTCAGAGCCCAACAGTACTAAGAGGAGGACCACAAATCAGACTTTCTTCTCAAAAGATA
The DNA here is from genome assembly GCA_033556795.1 of Tapera naevia. NCBI lineage: Eukaryota > Metazoa > Chordata > Aves > Cuculiformes > Neomorphidae > Tapera > Tapera naevia. The sequence continues at coordinate 10,734,257 of JAUMJJ010000246.1, read as the reverse complement.
TGACTTCTCAAAAGATATGACTTCTCAAAAGATATGATATGGAGCAGACTGTCCAGACTCACCAGAGAGCTAACTATCCCTCCCTTCATCCAACCCTTCCTCCCTCTCAATTAAGATACTCGTGACTTGTCTATTGCTTTATAAAGACTGGTGCCTGAAGTTCCTATTGAAGCTTCAGAAACTGCAGTAAGGATCAGCATAATTGTGCATAATAAAACATACAGGAGGTATAACATTTCTGAGCCAGGTCTAACTCCAGGAGTAACTGAAGTAAGAGTTCCATCAAGAAGGCGCAGCCACATGATGACAGCAAAGAGGAAATGATACATATTCTGCCTGAGCACAGGCTCAGGTTGCTCAATACAAACAAGTAGTATGAGCCACCACCTGCCCAGCGTGAGAGCTACAATTGTGGCAAAGGGAGTTGAAATTGGTTTGTTTTTGTATTTACCTCCTTACCATCTTTGAACCATCTTTCAGCATCTTCTGAGTTTATCTCAGCGTAGTCATACTGAAAAGAAGGATCCCCCTGGAAGCGGCCCTTCAGCTGCCCAGCCAGAGCAACCACCTCCTCGGTCGCTGGTGGCAGGAGGCTCCATTCCACACAATTTAAGCTGCCAGTGACAAATACAACACAGGACTGAGCCCTTTGAAGAACAGGGCTTGATGCAAGCCTTACCAGGCCCCTCAGGGCACAGCGAGGCTCCCTCGAGGAGAGCTGGGCATGGACAAACACAAATGCATGCACACGAGCACACATGTAGACACGCACATGCAGACACACAGCGCTGTCCCTTTATAGAATGGTCTCTGTTGGAAGGGACCTTAAAGCCCATCCAGTTCCAACCCCCCTTCCGTGGGCAGGGACACCTCCCACCAGACCAGGCTGCTCAAGGGCCCAACCAGCCTGGCCTTGAACACTTCCAGTGAGGGAGCATCCACAGCTTCCCTGGGCAACCTGTGCCAGTGTCTTAGCACCCTCAGCGTGAAGAATTTCTTCCTAATGCCTAATCTAAATCTTCCACCTTCCAATTTAAAGCCACCCCCCTCATCCCATCACTATCTCCCCAGCTTTCCTGTAGCCCCTTCAGGTACTGGAAGGCCACTATGAGGTCTCCCCGGAGCCTTCTCTTCTCCAGGCTGAACAAGCCCAACTCTCTCAGCCTGTCCTCATAACAGAGGGGCTCCAGCCCTCTGAGCATCTTATTAGCCTCCTCTGGACCCGTTCCAACAGTTCCATATCCTTCTTATGTTGGGGATTCCAGAACTGAACACAACACTCCAGGTGTGGTCTCATGACATCGGAAGCAGAGAGGGAGAACCTCCTCCCTCGACCTTCTCCCCTCAGCCCCCAAACCAGGTCCCGAGGCCGTGTATCCCCACGTCCCCAGGAAGCAGAGGGCGACAGGTCCGGTCTGGGACCGCACCTGTAGAGGCGGCTGCGGGGCGCGGCGCGGTCGGGTTCCAGCCCCTCGGCGATGTAGTAGGCGCCGCGCACGCCCTGGACGCAGCCCCAGAACCAGACCCGTTGGAAGCGGTAGTCGCGCTGCAGGAGCTGCAGCGAGGCGCCCAGCACCGCCCGCTTCTCCGGGCTCAGCCCCGTGCCGCCCCCGCCTGCCACCAGCTCCAGGGCGGCGGGCAGCGACGTCGCCTCCATAACAGCCCCGCGTCCCGGTTGCCGGGCAACTGTCGCTTCCGGCGTTGGGGCAATGGCACTTCCGCTGGGGGGACCGCCCCTAACGTCAATCAAAGTCAGCGCCATGGCAACGGCGCAGGCGGGCGGGGGTTGTTCAGGCTGGAGAAAAGGAGGCCGAGGGGAGAGCTTGTTCTCTAGAGAAGAGGAGGCTCGGGGGAACCTCATAGCGGCCTTCCCGTACCTGAAGGGGCTACACGAAAGCTGGGGAGGGACTTTTTACCGGGGCAAGGAGTGATTGGATGAGGGGGATAGCTTTAAATCGGAAGGGGGAAGATCTGGATTATACATCAGAAGAAATTCTTCATGGTGAGGGTGGTGAGGCACTGGCTCAGGTTGCCCAGGGAAGCTGTGGATGCCCCTCACTGGAAGTGTTCAAGGTTGGATGGGGTCTTGAGCAGCCTGGTCTGGTGGGAGGTGTCCCTGCCCACGGCAGGGGGGTGGAACTGGATGGCTTTAAGGTCCCTTCCAACACAGACCAGTCTATGATTCTATGACTGTTTACAACTGCCTGAAAGGAGGTTGTAGCCAGGTGGATGTTGGTCTCTTCTCCCAAGTGACAGGGGATAGGATGAGAGGAAATGGCTTCAAGTTGCACCAGGGGAGGTTCAGATTAGATATCAGGAGCAATTTCTTTACTTGAAGGGTTGTCGGGCACTGGAACAGCTGCCCAGGGAGGTGATTGTGTCCCCAATCCTGGAGGTGTTTAAAAGATGGGTGAATGAGGTGCTCAGGGATATGGTTTAGCAGTGGACAGGTATGGTTCGACTCGATCTCAAAGGTCTTTTCCAACCAAGCAATTCTATGATTCTATGAATGGTGGCCACTCACCACCGCTGCTATCCCCACTGCGCAGTCAGTGCCTCCTGCCCAGGGCAGCCCCAGTAGCTGAGCACCTCTGCAGACCTAGGGCAACAGCAGCTTCTGTGTGGCTTCATGGATGCCTCAGCCCAGGCCTTCCCTCTTCGGGGCACCAAAGGCAAGGCAGTCACAGTGAGGAGGCTGTTGTGGGGCAGCCACGAGCTTCCTCTGGATCAATGAAGGAGAAAGCGGGGCACTGGAGAGCCTACAGGCAGCTGCAGGACCTCACTGTGCCCATCCTGTGTAGCACTGCCCCCAGACACTGACACACAGCAGCCCATTATGAACATGGTGAGGGGCAGCTGGCCTGCACAGGTGTTCCTCAATTTCCAGAGGCCTGAATCACAGAATGTTTTTGGTTGGAAGGGACCTTAAAGATCATCCAGTTCCAACAACACTTCCCATGGATCAGTTTGCTCAAAGCCTCATCTAACCTGGCCTTGAATACCTCCAGGGATGGGGCATCCATGACTTCTCTAAGCAACCTGAGCCAGTGCCTCACCACACCTACAGTAAAAAAAATATTCCTAATATCTAATCTAAATCTCCCCTCTTTCAGCTTAAAACCATTACCCTACATCTTATCAGTGCAGTCCCGGATAAAGACCCTCCCCCCAGCTTTCTTGTAGGCTCCCTTTAAGTTCTGAAGGCCTCATTTAAGTACTAGAATCCAAATGTAAAAAGGTAAAAATAAAGAATGCTATAAAGAAAAGCAGAAGGATGCACAATTGTGTTGCGCCTTTGCTGGGATATCACAAAGGGCTCTATTTTCCTCATTTCTTACATGAACAGCAGCAAAAACCCCAAATCAACCCTCTGAATCTCGCTAGTTACAGTGTTATTTTAGCTGATCATATGTAGCTCTGGTATATCTATAAATACATGGCTTATCTACAAATAGCAGTATTTGCATCACTTTTGGGGGGCTCATTTTGCTGAATTATGTACAAACAGACATCCACATTCAGCTCCTGCCCTAAAAATCCCGCAGTCTGGCTTCACACAAAATGCAATAAGAAAGTAATGAGATTGTGCAGCTGCTTGTACAAATAGAATTTCTGTTTGACGTCTTCAGGAAGTTTAAGCTTTTATATGTGTGCATTATATAAATAAATATATGTGTATGCACTTCCATTTAAATCTATTGCCACATCATAAATTCTTGGATTTCTTTTTCATCCATTTCCTGTTCACTTCTGAGGAAAACACTGATCCTGAGACCACTGCCTGTAACAGCCGTCACCTGCTTGCCTGTCAAGTGAGATGTTTAATGAGCTGTATGGCACACAATCTGACCCATTAGTTTTACTTACGCCGCACAAAAAGCGATTCAGATTCCTGAAGGTTAACCACCTCTCTTTGACATGAATCAGGCAGAACACACAAAAGCAACCACAAACTTTTTGTCCACACTGTCACCTACCACTGTGCCATAGTCTGATTTTCTCTACGGAAATAGGAATTTTCAGGCTTTGTAAACCTATTTAATAACCAATGCCTGTGGAACTGTGGGTTAATATTTTATGTTACAGCTCTTATCCAGCCAATAAACAGTAGAACTGCAAGCCATACTCATTTCACATGAGCCAGAGAGGCAACCTGAGACCGCAATGAATTTCTGCCACTGTCAACCACAGCTGGATTTGAACCAGATGCTAACAGCTGAGAGGCTCTTTAGCCTGTTATGGATCTCCTAAGCCACCCAGTCTCCAGTCTTTGCTGTCCTAACTGAAGATTATCAAAAAGGAAATCTACAGCTTAAGGAAATTCTTCCTAGGTCAGTAAAGTCTGGTAGGTAACTGTACTCTGCCTTGCTTTGTCTTGACCCCAATTACTAAATGCTGATAAGGATCGGGAAGTAAGTTGTTGTATTATTTAACAAATGAAAGGTCAAAAGCGCTGCTATTCAGGAAGGTCAAAGGTTACCATCACTGTTATTAAACAGTTTGAAAGCAGTTTCTCCCATCCATTGCCATCCCAATCTCAAACAAGGAGCTGCTCTGCAGTTGGGCAGCCAGGAGGAAAGAAGAAAGGCACCAGGCATCATTCAGCTGGCCACTGGATAGGTGGCTTTTCTCCAAGACACCCTTCAGGGATGGAGGATGCCATGCTCTAGCAGCTCCCGTTGGAGCACTGAGCTCTCCTGCATTTACCCAGAATATGCATATACCTGTGTGGAAAACAGCCTCAGCTCCTCCCAGCTTCACCCTGTAAGAGCTGGCATCCTTTTTTGTGAGAAATCAAACTCCGGTTCCCTTCCACTTGTCTTGGGCAAACAGCTCAGAGAACTATTTGCAGCATCAGAGTTAAACATCTTGAAATACTTGTAAGTAGATACTGCTGAGTGTAGAGTGGCTCCCTTACGCTTGCACAGCCTTATAAAACATTTGAAAATACTTCTAGTGATGTAATAGGAACTGAGCTCATCTTCTTTCATGTTCTATAATACACCTCACCTCAAGACAAAAAATAATAGTTATTAAGCCATATTGCCATTTCTACTAGTACAGATAAAGAAGGCTACCCCCAAAATACTCTTGCAGGACAAGTATTGTACTGTCCTGCACATCTATTATGCTAATACTGCTATCCATCATCCAGGTCACTTCTACATGTAGTGGGAAGAATCTGCAGTTGGTTTTGATGTAGCAAGAAATAGATAGAGGTTATTCCACCCAGGTGTGTTGAATATAAAGTTATCCTCCCAGGTGTGTTGACTATAAAGTCTGATTTTCCTCCCAATTATTTCAGAAGTTTGGACTGCCTCTTGCTTCAGAAACATTATGCCTTTGGAGCGTTTTCTTGTATGTAAGTTATTACTGTATAAGGCAAACAGCGTAGTCAAAAATAGTAAACCAGAAAGGGAAATATCAATTTTTTTTTTTCAATAAGTGAGCCATGATAGGTGGCTGCTTGACTGAAAGGGAGGAGACTGTGGATGACAAACAGTTGAACAAACTCCAAGAACTGTAAAGTGAAACTTTGAGCTATGCTGAGGATAAAGTAAAGAACTGAAGCCAAGTAACAGTTTAACAGCAACAGAAGGGCCTGGGGACATCCCTATCTGGTATAATACAGGCGCTTGCTGCTGTTTTGGAGATTGTACTAAATGTGGCAAAACTCTGGGAATACTTTGACTTCAAACTGTTCAGAGAAAAAGGATGTGGGTCTTTTGGCTTGTCTGGCACCAATGCAGTTTTCTCTGTTAGTGAGATACAAGCTAGCTGTGCACAGTCTCTGGGAGGCTCTGAGACGAAGGGGTGAAGTTGCAATGGATGCCACAGGCTGGGTTTCTCCATATCTGCAATTCCTGCAGTAGTATTGTCAATGAAAAGTCAGCAAGAAATCAGGCTAATTGGTCAGGATGGGACAGTTGCACTGAGATAAAGAGGAAATCTTCAGGATGACTGTAACAAACCTTCCCTGGAGATTCTCTTTGGCATAATCCTGCACAGGCAATATGCCCAAAAAAGTAGTTATCATGCCCTGCTCAGGAAAAGATGGGTACAAGAGCCAAAGAGCTTTGTTGTTTTTGTGACAAGAAGTTTTCTATGTCCTTAAGGTTCATTTCATGCTTTTCATCACTCCCCTAATAGCATCTATCTTCCTGACTGCTCTTGGCACAGGAGACAGGTAAAGAGTTTACTGGGGTAAGAAGTACAAATGTGCTCATTGCTGATTATATCATCTTGCCTGGGCATCACATGAGTAGATGTGATGCTTCCAGCTGGCAACTGAACACACAAGTCTTTCTTTGTGCTATTCAGGTACCCAGAGGGGTGAGATGCAGCCCTCTGACCTTGCACCCGCCAGTCAAACTGCCAACAGTTTGAGTAGGAGGGTGCTGTTGAAGAACTCTGGAGAAGACAAAACAGCATAGTGAGAAACTGCTAAGTAAATGGAGTTCTCACTGTGACTACAATTCAGGAGGATTTAATGCATTGGTACTATCCACATTTCAGGCTGCCCATCATCCTAGTGTCTTGGTATGATGAGTTAATATATTCACAATTAACTAATACAGGGGGGTTTAGACATCCTAAGCAAGTATAGGCACTGCATGAAAGACTGCCAGATTGTTTTGGTGATTCCCTGGAAGCAGCTTGCTGACGATGATCCCTGTCTTACAAGTTCTAGTTTTAGGACTGACACTCCTCCTGTCTCTACAACCTGCAGTTGCTACAGCAAAATGGTGGAAGAGCATGTTTTATAGTGAGTGGCAGGGAACTGATTGGTTTAGGCTTTTCAGAGCCATGCGTGACCAAGACTCGAAAGGAAAGAATCAGTAGCCATTAGTAAGCACAGACTTGGTGCAGCAAGTTTTAATCAGCTTGTGCCTGGAAGAAAGCTCAACAAGTCTGCAGGTTGCAGGTGGCTCCAGGCAGAACCTTTCTAAACTGTTTAAGCATGAGGCAACAAAGACAAGGGAAAAGCATCTGGCAACCTGACGATGGGATGAGCATTTCTGGCCTATTGCCTGAGAGTCCAGAGCAGAAGTGAGGAAGTATATCCAGGGGAGCTCTGGGATCAGAACAATTGACAAGGCAGATCTCATTGACTGAAGGCAATGTTTTCTGAAAACATCCTTCTTCTAATAAGCTTTGCTTTTATCCAGGCAAAACTTATTCCCATTGGAAACATCTGCATCTCTCCCTTTCCCAGGCAGTCAGAGACCACTGGCCTTTCCCCCTGTCACTTTCTATGATGATTGCTATTTCCAACACCTTTTATTTTTTCTCAGGAACACTTCCCGTCTGAAATTTCTGCTTAGTTTTAGGCAGAACTATTAGAATTATTAACCTTCAAAAATGTGCAGGAAGGACAGACTGACTCAGGTGGGATGGGTGGGTGGCTTCAGATGACTGTCTGTGCCCTCCAAGCATCAAACACCTGGAGAGATGTTTTCATCCGTGTCTCTGGGGCAGTGACTCTTGTCAGCAGAGCCCAGCCATCCCCTCAGCAAGGCTTTTGCCTTCGTGTGGAATTCACACTTCCCACCTGCTGCTGAATTACTTTGTTTGAACAACCCAGCTGCGTCCTGCTGACACTTTTGTGTAGTTTCTTCTCCCACTAATAGAGTGGAGCCAAGTAAACTATATCTCAAAAAGGGAGGAAAAGAGGACTCCCTGCACAGCATCTGCTGGAGAGTCTGTCCCTCCCCATGCAGCATGTAGCCCTTGCCCAGCCAGCCTTGCTGTCGCATTAACAAAAGAGAGTTTTGCTCATTTTTATTGCAGGACTGAAATATATGTTCTTTCTAGTTCTGGAGAAAATGTTCCTCCTCTGAAATTTCCACCTTTTCTTTCCTGCCTGGGCTCAGTTCTGGGTAGAGATTGAGGAAATCTGAGATGACTCAGGAGAGAGAACAGCAGAGACCTCTGCCTAAACTGTTTGAATAGCTAATACCCTTTCCAAATACTGGCACCTGGGAATCCTTTAATGACTTGGATGGTGCTTTTGGTAGTCTGAATATCTCCTTTCAGAATCAAAGACTTATTATTATTATTTATTTATCTGCCTTAAATCTTACAAGCAGTTAGAAAGTAACCCTTTCTTGTATTGTATTCCTGCCCCTGTGCTGGAATTTGAGGCCAAAGTGTACTCTCATTAACTTTGATTTAACAACAAGCGTAAGCCTATAGTAGGGCAGATCCTTCCGATTGATGTCAAATTTTCAAAGAGCAGGGTTTGTCCCTATTCATTTAGTAAAATCTTGAACACACACTGCCCACTCAGAAGAGAATTATATATGAAAAAATTGAAATATTAAAATGTTTCCTGCCTCCAGCGTAACTATTGAAATCTTAAGTAATCATTTGTAACTGAGAGGAGAAGGATTGTCACTGAAAGAAGTACTAGACCACCCTATAAAATGAATTTTATCCTGTATTGAGAAATCGTTTCCATCAACTGAACATTTATTGACATTTCTTCATTGATAAAACTCCAGTAGGAGAAATTTTTCCTTTTTGTCTGCTTAGAGACTCTTACGTGATCTAAAGGGAGAATGCAGTCTGTGGTTTCACGGGCATGTATGAAGACTCTTCTTAATAACCTGATCCATAGTCATAATCCTTTGAAACTTCTTTCCTGCCTCTCTTCTTCTTGCCTCGGTTTGTTTATCATTGTCTGCATCACTCCCCAAACCTGATTAACTCTATAAAACCATAATGTAGGCTTGACCCACACAGTTCCTTGCAGACTCCAGCCTTTCTTGGTTTAAACTCTTTTCCAGTTTGTTGATCTTTAAATAAGTGAAGGAATTTATAGCAAAAAAGTGAACAAGTAAATGCTGTAACGTTAGAGATTTTCCATTACATGAGCCCAGCTTATACCTGTAAACTGCACAGGTGGAGGATCACTCTAGGTTTATTCAGCACCTAACAGAGTTAATCCTCCCCCTAGTCTCACGAGTCTTTAGTCTGTATGGGAATACAAGTAGTGTCACATATCATAACAATAATAATGACTGCTAGTCTGTTTTCCTGCAGTAACTTTTGTATTTGCCTTTGCTTCTACCAGCCTCTACCTCAGAATTTCCCACAGCACAGTGACCTTGTCCTTTTCCAGCAAGGTCTGAGGGTCATTGCAGATCTGAGCCAGGCAAGTTTCCTCAATGACAATAACAGAAGTCACACGCCCAAGCCCCTGCTGTGAGTTTGTCAATGCAGCAGCACAGCACTATGCCAATGGAAAATGAGATGGAATTCACATAGTCAGTTGTTTGAGCTTTATAGCCAGCCACAGGGCAATCTCACATTCACAACAGCTTTTGAGATACAGAGATACATCTGAAATGTGAGTTTTCCAGCTTGAGGCCCAGGTGTGCACTGCAGTCACATCCTGCTTGCTTGTCAGGATGCAGGCTGGGTGTGCGCCTGTCTGCCCTCTCTTCCCTCTTCTCTCTGACATGCTTCCTGGTTTCCATTGGAAAGAAAACTGAGATTGAGGGCAGGGAAATGGGTGCTGTGAGGAACTCCTGGTTTAGACAGCCATAGTGCCTCTTATGGTTCACCTCGGGCTAATAACACATTGCAAACTCAACCTGGCATAGTAGAATCACAGTGAGATGGGCTGTTGCCAACTTCTGAGCACCTTGAGACATGCAGACTTGGACTTGCTTTTGAACCAAATTTCCTTTCCCAGATATCCACCACGAGGCAGCTTCAAGCTCTGTTCGTTTTACAGCTACTGCCACCAGCAAGGATGAGTTAAAGAGCAATTGTTTTGGGAGAGTGCTGTTCAGGTCAGTGCTGACTGATCTGGATGTCTAGTTTTAAGACTTCAGTGGGTCCATGTGTGTAAATGCTTAATTAGTTTCAAATTACAAAAACACTTAATGTTTCCTTTATATTTGACCACAGCTTTCTTTTTGCCCCTGTTAACACCTAATCACATCTGGGCAGCTTAGGATGATTTGTCTTTGAAATGATGAGCCACAGCTGTATGAACTTGGCTGAGGGTAGGTGAAAGATGCAGCCTACTTCAAATCACTACCCACTTCATGTAAGCAGAAATAAAATGTGTGTACTGCTGAGTGGTTAGAAGAACTGTGCTGTGAAAAAAAAAATGAAATCAGAAACTGCATCTGGGTTAAAATACAGGTTTAGTGACAGCCAGAGGCTACTAGTTGACACCTGGGTCTGGCAGAAGTCAGTGACAAAGATTTAATTGATTTTGCTGGATCAGGTTCTCATATATAGAGTGCAAATTAGGAACCAATGGAACAGTAGTAGCAGCAGTGGCACTAAAACAATTATGGTAAGGTGAAGTACAGTGCTTGGTGTTTTGTATGGAGTTTCTCCATGCAAAATTATAAGCCTACAATATGAACTTAGTGAGATAGTTGAAGTGGTTGTGAGGTGGCTACATGGCAGATGATCAGAGTGTGACCTGGGCTCTGGTCATTGGGATTATATCTCTCCCAAAGAACATTCACAACTGTTCCACATTGCAAACTAATGTGGACTCCTAAGGGGAGAGATGCCTCACAAATGACTTGCTGTGAGAGCACAACAGTATGGTTCAAACTCCCAGAGGACTTCTGATTATAATTATATAACAATGCTGAAGTCCATTGATCTGATTGCTTAAGCCAGAAGTAGCCTTGGCTGATGACTAGCTCCCTTGTATGCTGTAGAAATCCTACCTTGTAGGATTCATAGACTTCGTACCCACGAGAGCAGGCCCACTGCTTCCTCAGGAGTAACAACATCATGGCACTCGTTCCTACCCTCTAAGAAATGGTTTGGGAAGAGGCAGCATGCAAGAAATCTCTTTTTTGTTTGGTTTAAACAGCACCTCCTTGAGTGCTATGAAGAACTTACCAACATTATCTTGTTATTATGCCATTATCATGTCTCTTCTTATCCACTAGTTTTAAATGGAGAGATTTAATGATAATAGAATCTGAAAGTAGCAAGGAAAGCTTTTGTTTGTGCATTTAGTAAGTACTTCTCTTTTTTAAATCATATTTTATAAAGATTTTTTTCTTTGCAGAGTTATGACTCTAGAAAAGACCTGGGGTGAATGAAGAAACCTACCTCTCTCATAGGTACTGCGTTCCAGAAAGAGAAGTGAATTGTGTTCTATGTGCAACTCGTGTTGATTTTTTTCATTGTTACAGCAGTTGGGTCAAAGAATAATGGGTCTAGTGAAGTCAGTGGAGACAGCAGGCCTGTGAAAGTAGGAAGCAGGCAAGCAGCAAATATTTCACTGAACAGAGTTTGTACAGCAAAAGCTTGGTAGACAGTGCCCTCTTTGTTCCACAAAGAAGAATGCATCCCTCTGAACCTTGCTGTTGCAAGAAGTAAGAAAAATTCTGGCTAAGTATGTTGAAGAGATGCCAGCAGTTCAGCCTGGCCTGCTTAATTTTTGTGTGTTTGGAAATCCTGTGGAAATCAGGGCTCCTCCAGCCCAAAACTGAAACCGCAACAAGTACTTGAGCATAGACTATTGTGTCCCTGCAGGGAGATCTAGCAGATACAGACATGCAAGCCTTTGCCAGCCGAAATAAAGAGAGGGTTTGACCCTCTGTAAGAGCACCAGAACTGTATCTGCTTCAAAGGCTGTTTCTATTGAAGGGCTGTTGGAGTTCGGAGCCTTTACAGGACCCAAATGCAGGGACCCAGCAAGATCCTCACTCATTATATTCCCTGTGCCTCTAGCAGGGCTCAGCCAGGCTTGTCACAAGCTAGAACTCCTAAGAACTCACAAGCTCCTAACTTTGGTAGCAACAAGAAGATTGGTCTTTTTGGGAGCCCTCCTGATCAGAAGAAACACACATGCAGAGGTGCCAGAGATCAAGAGCAAAGTTTTCATTCTCCAGGAAAATATGAAGTTTCTGAGCCTAGAAACAAACCCACATGGGAAGGATCTGGAAATAGCTTATTGCCCAGTGCTGTGGACATGTGTGTGGTGGACAGGCTGCATTCGGCATCAAGGGATGCAGCAGCTGCTGTGCCTGGCGCACGCACACAGGTGCTATAGAGGCCTCCGCTCCTTGCAGTTCCAGGAACTGGAGGAAAAGGCAGCCAGGAGGAGCAAAGAAAACATAGACCGAATAATCAGGAAAAGAAGATAAACTGTGCTGAGTGGCAGCTGTTCTTTGGAGAACAGGCTGTGTATATATCCCACGGGCCTTGCACATCATCCTTGGGAAACTCATCCCTGGAGAGGGACTCAGCTGGATCACCACGCCACTCCATACTGGAGGTATGTTTACTTCTGCACAGCCTTCAGCGTTTCCTGTGAGAACATTCCCTTGCTCATAACCAATATATGCTGACCTTTCAACAAGCAATGTTTCCTTTCTGTGTCTATACACATCTGTCTGTGCCAGAAAAAGCCTCCAAATAAATTATTTACTGCTAATCCTCTTCTAGGCACAGAAAGCAGAGGCACAGTCCAGACCTACTTTTCCCAGTGTTGAGTGGGGAAGACTAATCACCAAACAACAGGATTTTTTGTTTTGTCTTCCATGCGTAGGTGACATACAGTGTAGTTGCTCTACCTGTATGTTCTTACAGTGGAAGCAGTTTGTAGGAAACACTTGCCTAGCATACTTTTCATTATCATATATACTGACAGCACTACGCTGGGACTGTTGCAGTGGTTGGAATGGGTGACTTCTGGAAAAGGAATGCAGCTTCCCAGCACAGTGAAATTTCAGTTCCTGCTGTTAATGTTGCTGCTGGCTGTAATTGTGCAAACCATCATTCAATGAATATTTAACAAAAGGTATCACCAATTTGCCCTTCTAATTTACCCTTAAGTCCATTTTGTGTCTGCTCTGTCACTTTCTTTTTGTGTTGTGTTTCCCTCTTCTTTCTCTGTCTCTGTCCCATCTCTGAATCTCCAGCAGTGTGCCTTGTTACGTTCATTCCCTGCAATTGGTTGTAATGGTAGACTTGCCAGTGCTGGAAGCACGCAGCAGTTTTGGCACAGGCTTCAACATGATTGGCAGTGATCTTGGCAAAAGGACTGACCGCAGCCTGGAGCTGTGGGTTTCCTTAAAGGGCTCTGGTATAGGCCTCACAGAGCAGGAATGGCTGAAGAAGAAGACCAGCTGAAAGGTTCACTATCAAACGGTTTCTTTGTAGAAGCTGAAGTTTTGGATCGGAAGGCCAGTGCTGTCGAAGCACCACTTCAGTCCCTTTCAGTCTTGCCCAGTGATTGGGCTGTAGCTGTTGTAGAAGTGAGACCTCTGGTCTTGCACCGACCAAATCCTTGGGCTCTCCTCCACTGTCCCTGGTCTGCAGTTTCCACCTTTTCCACCTTCCTCTTCCACAGTTTTGGTACCTGTCATCACCCAACACTTGGTTCAGCAACACTAGGTTCAGCTGTGTGACAGAAAACTTTCAGTGAGTGATTTACTCTAGGAAATTAATAAGTAACTCTTCCTGGTACAGTCTATGCCAACAGCCTGTCAAGTGTACTGCGGTGCTATGGGCACACTGCGCTCACTGACACAGGAAACGTCTCTGCTCTAAGAACTGTCTCTGCTCTAAGAAACTGTCAGTCTGATTTAGAAATGAAAGGTGGCAAGAGACAGCAGGGAAGAAGAGAAAGGATATGTGGCAGGGATCTGCCCCCTCCAAAGTATGCACATTACTTGGGAGTGTTTATTTCATTCAGGGGAAAGGAACTGGGGACTAACTGTCGTCTGTTCTCTGCAAGTGAGAGACAGGTAGTAAAAACAAACCACAGACTGGGAAACAAATGCAGAGAAAGAACTAGGATGTTCAGAAAAGGAGGTGAAAGGGACTGAACACATGCTGATTCCTGGGATCTACTTCTGAACTTACTGTCCCACTCCTTAGTTCTCTATCTAAGGTTTACACAGTGTTAGTTAAAGATCTGAGTCATCCTTTTGTTTATCGGCGGTTGATGGTGCCCACAGGCTCTGAAAGAGAACAGATAATTAGTTGCGTTACTGCAGTAGCAAGGAACTGCTGTGGATCAGAATCTAATTGTTCTAGAAATACAAACAAACAGAAAACACAGAAGCAGAGAAAAAAAGCAAAGAGCTTTTGGTCTAAGTAGGTGAAGGAAAGACCTGGAGAGAGAAAGCATTATCATCTCCTTTTCATAGATGGGAACTAGAGCCTTAAGAGATCAAATAATTTGCCCAAAGCCATAGTGAGGGTGGGCCAGGGGGTGAACCCAATCCACCATGACCCCTTTGCTTGCAATCCCATCTCTTCTTGTGCAGGGAATGTGGTTATTTCAGTAGCCTGAAAGGGGGCATAAAACTACCAGTTTAGGAGATAATTTAAGTTGTAGTTTTTGTAAGATATGAGAATTAAATTTTTGCATTCCTGTAAGACCTGATACTGCTAGTGACTGGCTACTTAATTCCATGGACCCATGAGAAGGACTCAATTAGATTATTTCTGTGTTTATACTCGCCTGCACTTGTGACTTGCCTAAATCTGGCAACTTACAGGATGTGCAATAACCACCTAAATATTAAGGGCAATATTTTAGGACCAGAAATCAGGGGAACTGAAGACTTGGAACAAAACTCTGTTTTGTGCTGTCTGTTTTCAATGGGGGGATGGAAAAGACAGCTTGTTTTTGCAGAGGATGAAGTGGTTGCAGCCACTTGTTGTATCGCAGGTGGGCAGTGGGCACGCAGCTGGTGGCTCCTGTGAGCCCGCCAATTTGCTACTGTCATCACAGCTGCTGGAGATCCATTCCTGCATCCTGCCTTCTGTAAACAGCAGCTCCTAACCACAAAGCACCAAGCGTCTCTGGTCCAGCATCAGCTCAGGGAGCCAGAGAGCTGCTTGCTGAAAGCTGCCTTCTGTTTGCTTGCAGACATGTCAATATTTACTGAGTGAGGCTCCACTTTTGCCCAGCTGCAGCATGACAGCTTTGCCACTCTTGCACTCAGTGGCCCTATCTTCCAGCATTAACATCAGGAGGTGATGAGTGACCAGGCTAGCTTGATAAATGAGAAGAGATCTGCAAACAGAGAACAGCAAACACTTCCTGGGGGGGCTCAGGACACCTGCTGAGAAAGGTGTTCTTTTTTTTGCAAGGATCAGGTAGCTTATGATGCTGCATCAGGAGAGACACCGGAAAGGTTGGTGATGCTGGGTGCTGAGGCAGTCTCAACTGTGAGCAGGGGTACAGAGGGAGTTGTTAAGGTGGCCCTGCAGGGAAGCCACAGTACAATCTCAGAGCTGGGTTTTCAGCCAAGTCCTGCGAGCACAACAGCCTAGAGCATGTGGAAAAGAGCAAGGAAAGACAGTCCAAGAAATGTACCAGTAAGGATGACCTCTCTCCTGTGTCTGAGTATATGGGAGATGGGGAAAGCAGGACCTAGAATACAAGTGAGGAAAGTGCCATCACAGGCTGAAAGGCAATGAGCTGCACTGCACGGTTCCAGCTGCAGTTCCTCAGTTGTCAAATGCATATGAGCCATTACATGCAAATAAAAATCAAGAGGCCAGTTTTCTACCATTAACTCTTCAAGCTTAGTTGTCTGGGATTTCACAGCTATTTGCAGATACTGTGGTGGTAGGAACATCACAATTAAGGGTTTGAATTTGGCCAAAGCTAACCAGCATGTTCTGTTCTGCATTAGGCAGACAATAGCTCCCAGTGCTGAGGGCTGGCAGAAGGGAGGGATCAGTAAACAGTAGAAAGGGCTTAGAGATACTGAGGGAGAGTATTCAGAAAAGGATAAGCTATTGAGTTTAAGCTGTTTCTTCTTGTTTAGGTTTTTTTTTTTCATCCCTTTCCCTCAAGACCCTCTAGGGAAAGATAAATATTTAAACGACTGAGGACCAGGCCTTTTTTTGTATTGTCTAAGTGACACAGAAGCTTAAGTTTTCCAGAAGCTGGTGGAGGCACCTTTGAAAATCTCTCGGAGATGTTAAAGGAATGGTAGCATTTCCCTGAGGATATGAGGAGACTGAATCCAGCCATTGTATGAGTAAGTGGTGTCTTGATAGAGCAGAATGCAGAATAAGGGAAGCAGGGATAAACAGAGTATTGAAACTAAGGCTATGGACAATGAAAGGAAGGTAGGAAACCAATACAAAAATAGGGAATAATGTAGCTTAAAATAAGTTTAGGCAGCTGAGCTGTGTATAGAGTAAAGCAGCGTCAGTAGCTCATTCTGGATTTTATGATGGCAAGCTTTGCATCACAGATAGTCTGACATGGCTTGGGACTAATGATCCAGAGGTTCAGGTCTCCTTTCCCTTATGGATTGGACAGTCACCTCAGTGGGGCCAGCATCCTGCAGTTAAACGCTCATGTCTTATGATCACCGGGGTTCATGTAAATTAAGTTTTACAGAAAAGTTGCCCCATGAAACAAGCTGCCCCAGCAGAAAAGGATAGCAGCAGGGCTGCCGTAACCAGTGTCGTCCTCTGAAGAGCAGTGCAAGGATCCCAGCCCTGCTGCCCTGAGCTAGCAGAGCCTGGGGCAGACAGCAGCTGCACTGGGCTGCCTCCCAGGAGCAGGGTGGATGAGATCAGCCAACATCTGTTCCCCTTTAATCTCTTGTTCCGTGATGCTTTGGTGTGGTGCTTTTGTGCGTAATGAGTTGCATGCTCTGGCACATCCCCAGCCACTCTCCTGGATGGCAGTTCCTCAGGCAGGCAGTGCTGCCAGGACTGAAGAGCTCTCCGAGGCTGGAAATGGTGCAGGCTACACACTCAAGTGTGTTTCTGATGGCCCAGCTTCTGCTGCTCCAAACTCAGCAGGATTCCCAGGGCTCACTAGACTCCACCAGGAAGAGGATGAACCTTGCAAGTTGGTTCCTCTTCGTGTCACTGCTCCCAGTTGTTTTGATTACAAGGGGTTTGTGTCAGGACAGCCTCCTGGGCTGCCTTTCACCCACACCCCATTACACAGTTAGTATCTGCACCTGCAGGGTCTGCTTGCCTGGAGCCACCCTCGGCTTTTAACCTCATGCATGTGCCAATGAACATTTTCTTTCAGTTGTGTTAGGAGAAATGAAAAGAGGGGAATAATGTTCTAAGTCTTTCACAAAGGCTTTGTGCTCTCTCAGCTTCCAACACTGCCTCCATAAGTTCACTGTGACCATGGGAAGGGAGCCAAAACTTTCTTCTGCTGAAAAAAAGCAGTCACAGATACTCTATGGATTTTTTCTCCATTTAACTCCCTGCTGAAGGAACTCAAAAAGCAGCATCCAGCACAGCAGCCTGGATGGTGAAGGCTTCTTATGATGCAGAGGGTTTAGATAAACTTCAAGAGGGGAGGTGCTTTTCTCTCCAGTGTATAAAACGCTAGATAACTTCCTTCTGCCTTGATGTTTAATGGTATCCCTGTCCTTTCTCCAGGAGGAAAATATTAAATGCTTTCCACCTCTGAGCCTTTTGAAATGTGATGGCCAGCATCCATTTAATTGTTTATCATCCAGGAAGTCACCAGCAAGGAGAACATACACGGTTCGACACAAAAAAAACCCCAAGACTATGCCTGTAACTTTTTACTTAACTAATTGAGAAAATCAATTATAATCACCCTCAGAATAGTTCTCTTCTGAGTTGCCACTCAGCTGCAGGCAATGTTGCAAGTGTTCAAAGAATCTGCAAATCATTTTCTGGAAGGCTGTTAAGGATCTCCGTCATTTTTGCTTTCACATCTCCTACCAAAAAAAAAATGTGCTCCTTTGAGTATTGACTTGATCTTTGGGATCTCTTTTCAAAGTAAGATTCAGTCAATAATTAAAAAGTTTCCATCACAGGTTTCTTCAGTTTCACAAGAAACTTGATGTTAACTCTGTGTTCACTCTTGCACACCAACATTTTCTGATCAAGAATAAGAAAACGTCTATATTTGTGATGGAGTTGAGCCTTGTCTCACTGTGACAGGTTAGAACATGTTCTATAACCGTCTCTTGATCTCTCCCCTCCCACTCTTGATTCCTGAGCTATAGGGTTAGTCTCAATTTTTTGTGTCAGACTGCGTACACGGGATTGAACTTCGCTGAAGTAGTGGGGCACCAGCTTCTGCATGATAGCACGCTGCAGTCAGGAGCAGAAACACTGGCAGTATTGCACATGGTAGAGCGGTTCAGATGGAAAAGGGATATCCAGAGTACACAATGGGACAAATATCAGAGGCCAGCAAACCCAGAGCAACTCCAAAGTATTGTGAAATTACCCTTCCCCATCTGCAGCTGTAAGACAAAGCTGGCTGGATCTATATTCCCAAAACTCAGAGCAAAGGAGGATGAATAAAACGTGAGGCCCTAAACCGAGAGGGCTGCTGGCTTCCAGATTTCCCAGACCAACATTTCACACTGGCCACCGTGTCTCTATTTTGGTGGATGCACTCCCTTCCTCTTTAAGTCAAAAGGGAAAAATGTGGGGTAACAACACCCTGCAGCTAAAGTAAAAGAGTGAGAAAGTACCTGGAAAGCTCAGCTACTGCCCTGCTTATGTGTCAGAGAGGCAGGAGGGCAGGAGCCAGCACACAGGCAGGATTTCTATAGCCAGAAGATGGCTCTGACCTGCTGGGGATGCACTAGCAGATATTAGGATGCCTTTTCCTGTTCCTATCTCTCTGCTAGGGGGAGGATGCTTGACTTTCTCACACCTCCGCCCTCGGGGTCTGCATAGCAGGCAGGGGATGTCGTGCCTGAGGACCACATATAGCTGTGGAAGTGCTTGCTGTTCCACAGGTCACTGTTTGAGGGCTCATCCCTTTTTTTCCTTTCATGTTCACAACAGCTCTATTTTCCACAAGCCAGTGAAAACAGGATATGACAAAACCAAATGAACCTCTCTGACTGCTTCTCCCAGTAAAACAGCCTATGGGCGAGGACCCTACAAAGCCAGGAAGGAACTGCCAGGAAAAGCAGAAGTCTCCTAGAAGTGACTTCCCCTCCAGTTATGGGGACCTCTGCCATGTCTTCCGTAGCAGAATGGTTTGTATCTCCCTCTTCATGTCACTGCACAGGTCAGGTACTTGAATGCATTGCCAGATATTCTCTGTATGTCGCCTGTAACCGTGGAACTTCAGGGTAGGAGATATTAGAAGCCAACACGGAGCAATAAGCCTTTCAGTACTGGTGTTCTTTGCCCTTCTCATCTTTGGCTCAGAGATACCCAGTGTGGGAATGTGTAGAGCATGCTGATGAAGAACTGACAGGGCTTTATGTTGCCAGAAAACCCATGGGTTAGTGTCCTCTACTGGAAAACCACCTTGCCTTTTTTTTCCTTACAATTTATCCTAGGTTTGCAAGATAGAGGACTGGGTTTACATGCTCCAAGTCCCAGCCACTGTGCCACGGGGATATGAAAACCTTTTGGGCACAGAGCTGCCGCACCAACTATCTAGAAGATAGTTTTTCTGGGAAAACAGTGGTTCTCAAAACAAATGAACGCTCACTTGTCTTGCTTTTGCTTCAAGAGAGATTGAAGCTTGAATCAGTATTAGAGTGAAAACAAAAGCTGTTTGCTCTTTGCTTATTAATCTTTAACAGGAACCTGAGAACAGTGGGCTGTGGGAATATCACTCTAGTAGAGAGGGTGCATTAGTGTCCCTCCAGGATCTGAGACAGGCTGATGTATTTGAGTGTTGACTCCTCGATCTCAGGAAAAAGAAGTATTGCTGTGGACTGTAGGAAAGGGATCTCGTCAGCCATATTTTCAACTAAGCCCTCAGGGAGGAGACAGGAGGTTTGTCCATCTTTTTTTTTTTTTTAGAGACCTGTTATCATTGATACAATTCAGTTCTATAATGGCACTATTAGAAGACTTAGGATTTTCTTACTTAAATAGGGGATATCAGAAGGGAAGAAGGGGTTTCTGGGTTTTATTGCTTTCTGCTTGGTTACTAGAGCTCAGTCTGCTTCCCAAATTTCTAGGCTCCATCACACGCAGGTCATGCCTACCACAGCATCAGTGTTCAATTACTGCATAGCAACTCTATATCAGCTCTAATAAGGATGAAGTATCAGGAAGGCATACTTCCAGGAGGGCCAGTCAAGTCTAGTTAGAGGCTTGAGCAAGCTTGTTGGACCACAGTGCTGCGGCTTCACTGCTGCAGACATCCCTGCTACTTGGAGCTAGATGAGTCTGCCTGTGCAGCATTTCGCCCTCCAATTGCGTTTCAAATAAGGAACATCTTGTGGATCCTTCTACAAAGTCCTGATGTAACTGGGCACTCTGAACTTTGGACAGATCCGGAATTGCTCCTTTTCCAGGGCTCTCCAGTGGCCCCAGATCACCCTGAACCTTTCAGCTCTACATGTCTAAAGAAAATTAATTCCAAATCCCATGCCACTCAGATGCAAGTCTACAGCTGCTAATTATTTCCCTTCAGGATTAGCTGAGCCTGCTCCACTTCTGCCCAGGGGCCAGGCACTTAAGAAAATGTTGGACGGCTTTCCAGGTTTGCAGAGACCTCTGTGCAAGGAGCCGGTTTTCATGCTGTCATGTTCTAAGGGTTGGTGTGACCCCATCAGTGGCTAAAGGAGGCAGATGGAAGGACAGAAAGGGAAGAAAGGGAGAGCCTGGTATGGGGAGGTTTGAATCTGGATGCCAGATGGATGGCTGGTGGAGGAAAAACTGGGGAAAGAGATGTCTCTTGGCTGTACCTGTGTCCCTCAGACATCACCAGCAAGGGATACTGAGAGGGGAGTGGAACAGGGTGGCTGGATTGGCAAGGGTTAGTAACTCTAAGACCTGCACAAAAATGCTCACTCTGTGCCCCAAGGGAGCTGGATATGGCAGAGTGCAGACTGGACTTAAACAAGCAGACAGGGGGTGCCCCCCCTGTACTGCCCTGGTTTGTGACACTTGCTTTATCAAGCACAGCCAACCTGGTCAGGTTGGCAGCTCCTGCCAAATGAGGGGCTATACCTCCATCAATAGCACTACTTTTTGTGTTGTGTTTCCAGAGGCACTCATAGTCTCCTCTGCCCGGCACCACCCTGCTCCGTGAGCAGTGTGTAAGCTTTTCTTCTCCTGAGCAAAGGACAGATGCTTACCTACAGCTGAGTGCCACAGCTTTAGCTCTGCGGCTTAGCTCTGCCTTCAGCACTGCCACACCATGATCCTGCCAATTATGTACATTCCCAGGTTGCTAAATCCACTCTTTGTCCTGGAGAGGTTTGGGCAGCATCAGGGTTTGTGGCACCACAGCTTTGGTAGCTTTTCCAGGCGTCCAGCTCACTCTGTCCTGTCCTCCTAGGTCCCTTTCTGGAAGACTCCTTGTACCTCTCTCCCACCCTTTCAGGTAGCTGGGGAGGGCTGCCTGCCCCTCTTTGGTTATGGCCAAGCTGTGGGCCTTTAGAGGTGTTCAGTTGTGTCCACACTGCACAGTGCCCAGTTCTCAGTGCTCTTGGGTCCCTCTGGCAGGGCCCTCCCAGACCACGGCTCACTACTGGTTCATCAACATGATGAACACCTCATTGCCCAATGTCATGAGTCTCTGTGAGAGTCGGGCTACAGTAGGCAAATCCACACAGTGGGGAAGCCAAATCTGGACCTCAGTGCAGGTGGACTTCTGTGTCCCCTCTCCAGACCTGTCTGCACATGTCAATGACACTTCACATCAATCCTACAAATTCAATGCTCCTTTCCACACCTTGTTCTAGGCACCAGCTCTCTGTTTGCACAGAGCAGGATGCCTGCCCTTGCCTTCCCACCGGAAAAATAATTCTCCTAAATCAGGGCAAGCAGTGATGTGTCCCATGCGCTGCCTCCAGCCACTGTCATGCCTGACCAAGGCCTCAAACACCTGCTTTGTTGGAAAGGCATGGGAAAGTGGATATGAAAACCTGACTTGAAATCAGTATTGTTCTAGGGCACCCCAAAAATTATGTCATAGGCCAGCAATGAAGAAAAATCCTTCTTGAGAAAATACGTATTTTGAAAATTATGGGTGGGGAAGAACAGCCTGGATTTTCCAGGACTTCTGACACTTTTCTTAGAGGAATGACTTCTCCTTTTCAAAGAATTTCTTACATCATGGTATTACAATCTTCCTGCCCCCACAACACTCATGCATTTTAGCCACTAGTCATCTCCTGATTGTCACATAGACTATGAGCTGCTCTCCTTGATCAAGGGTCCAGGCCTGTGCCAGGTTTATCCTGAAAAAGCCTTCATCTTTCATTAGAGAATCAGAGTATCAATACCTCTGGTTCACAGCCCAGCATCTCACAGGTAGGAAAAACACAACATGAAGACCATGCACATTTTCCATGCCTCATTTCCACCAATTATTCATAGTTCGATCTTCCTTTATTATGCTGAATAATTTCTCTTTACTCTTCAAATATTTGGAGGCCAGGATCCTGTTCCTAATCAATCATCCCTTAGGCAAACTAGATTCTGCTTTTGCAATGTTTTTCTGCGTAGCAGCTCCAGCCTTGTAATCATCTTCATTGCTGTTTTTTGAGCTGCTTCTCATTTGTCATGATTTTTCTGGTAATGCTGTTCCTGGAAGCAAGGGCAATAT
The DNA here is from genome assembly GCA_033556795.1 of Tapera naevia. Lineage (NCBI taxonomy): Eukaryota > Metazoa > Chordata > Aves > Cuculiformes > Neomorphidae > Tapera > Tapera naevia. The sequence continues at coordinate 10,711,747 of JAUMJJ010000246.1, read as the reverse complement.
TCCAATGAGCCCTGCATGTCCCATTGCATGTGTGATGTTGCCCTCAGGTGGTTACTTCAAGAGAGAAGATGCAGCTTTAAAAAAACTTCTGATATCTTCAGGACAGGACTTGTAACTGCATGGGAGTTGTGGAAAGGATAACCCTGCACTCTCTAAGTGATGAATTTGAGGCAGAAACCAGGATTACACTGGCTTTTTCTGACTGTCCGTCCTCAGCTCTGGCTCTCTGTATTTGAAGTGTATTCCCCTATATGGATGTTGCTGCCCTTTAAGAGCTCCAGGAAGAATCTTGGCTTTAATGAGCTATACATAGTTGAATGGGACTCCTAAGACAAGAGGTACAAAAAATGATGAACCTTCACCATCATCATTATTACACTATACCCAGAAATCCCTGGTTTTCCAGTGTAGCTGTTTTTGACGAAAAATGAAAATCATATCCTTATGTTAGAAGTTCAGCTGATTCAGCCTTCATTTTCTTAATGTCTTTGGACCTGAAGAGTTTCTTCATGTTACCATTGTTGTTCTTGTTATACAATGCAGGCATAACACTAATAATGGACAGTGGGAAAAAAACATAGAATAGACAATTACTCAGAAAAGAGGCCGCAGAAATATTTCCAAATAGTTAGTGCAGTTTCCAAAGGGGAGGAAATAATGCACAGGATCAGAACAGAAAACCTTCCAAAATTTCCAGTGAACTGAACACATCATGAGACCAACTTCTCAAAAAACACATCTCTTCTTGCACATTTCTTCAGGCCTGCAATGAGTGGCTCATACGCTGCAGCAGCCCCTTAGCTGCCTCTGGTACCACCTGTGGGAGTTCTGCAGGCGGCTGATGTCTCTGCAAAACTTGTGCTTAGGTTTGGGCTTCTCCTTTTCCCTCTGAAGCCCTTCTTTATAAGAGATTTGCTTACCTTCAGGGAGTTGACTATGCAGAGTTATGGCAGTGCTACAGGTCAGAGACAACCTGCCCTTCTCCTGCAACACATCTGTCCCTTGCAGCTGCTGAGCAGTGATGTCCTCTGAAAGCAAGTCTGAGAGTTTTCCAGGGTAAAGATAGAGAAAAAGAACATGGTATCTGGCCCATTATACTGGTTAGCATTACAGGATCCTCAGCAGAAGGATGGAAATCATTCTCTGACGTCCCTTTTTGCTTCACCCAAACATGATAATTGCTTTTATAGAGATTTTTTTTTGTTAAACTAAATAAGCTATTGAGTATAGACCCCACACACACACTAATTTATCTTCAACCCTTTACTGAAGATAAGGCCCTTGCTTCTGGCACCAGTGCTTCTGTCACTACAGTAAGTAATAATGAATCACTCAGAATATTCTATTCCAAAAGATATTTATGTCTATATTGTTCTACAGATCTTAAGACTAGTCCCTCCCTCTAGTGCCTTTGGGCAGCTGCATCCTTTTTTTTTAATGATTCTTGCTTTCTTTGCAAGATGATAATTTTACACAGCTTGGAGCAACAGTTGGAGGAGATACACAACACACTCCTGGGATTTTAAGACAACACAAATGGCATATCTGAACAGGGTTTAAAGTTGCGTCTGTACTGATCGTATGGAATTTCCTTCTGTGTAAAAAATTCCTCATGCCCAGGCTGCTCAGCACTTGGGTTAGCGAAGCCAAGCCAGCAAGCATCCACCAACTCACTTACTAAAAAGCCAGCAATGTGTGCAAGCACCAGAAGGCTCTGTCTCATGTTGTGCTCCAGGATTAACACTCCTGGTGTGCAGCATAGCAGGACCCATACCCTAGGGCACAGAAAGGACCCATACAGCCAACTTTCAGTGCGTGGCCGGGTGCACATGCAAGGACCATCACGTTTAGCGTATCCAGCCTCTGAGTACAAGCTCAGATTATGCCTGGGGTCTCAGCGACCTAAATACACTGTCTTGGACTTGAAAGTTGCTTTTGTTTTTAATGTTGTTGAGTCTCTAAAACCAGCACACGTTACAAGCCGCCTGTTCCCAAGCAGCTGTTGTGTAACTTTGCTCCCACCCCCAGAGATGTTGCCTGCCATTCATTTAATGGCTTGGCTTCACTGGGAAGTGCCTGGGGGAACCTCTTAACTCCCTAATTAGCAACAGCAGGGGCCAGTCCTTGCTGGAGGTAGCAGTGAAACATTTGTGATGTCTCCTGAGAATAAGGGAGGCAGAGAAAGGGCCATTTCCAGCTGGGAAAACACTAACTTCTATTGTACATACAGTGCAGAACAAAGACAAGGAATTGGGGGAAGGTACTTGCAGAAATGATCATAGGCTTTCTAGGCAAGAAAGGAGCATTTGCGAAATGGGAGGAGGGCATAGGAGAGATTGTCCCACACCCTCTCAAGTTGTTCATTGCTCCTGCAATCTGAGTTTTATGCAAGACACTGTGGAGCAGCATAAAGGCCTTGTGGGCTGCTGGTGGAAGCTGGAGCAAGGTGTTTCTGTGATCTGCTCTCTGACATTTGAGCTCGGTCTCGTCAATAAGATCCAAGAATTAACGGCTTGGAAGTGCTTAGGAGCTCAGTGTTTTCTCCAGGAGCAAGATCACTAAGGCTGAGCACAGAACCTGCTGCTCAGAGGCTGGTTTGTACATTTTGATGCAAAACAAATCTCCTGCCAACCAGCTGAATGTCCTGAGACCTTACTGGGAAGGGGATAACTTTGCTCATCTGTCACAGGTAGAGTGGTGTGCTTGGAGCTATTCCTTAACCCTCGGGACACAGCCACACACAGGGATGGTCTCCAATTCTCTCCATGTGATCCCATTGCTGGGCAGGGCTTTTTGAGACAACACTAATTGAGGAGCTGCGTGTGCATGGACAGTCCCGGCTTGGATCTGTTGGACCGTGGGGACCATTCCCCTTCAGAAGTCATGCAAGGAAATACAGCATTCGCTGTCTTTAGCCTGTGGGAGCCAAGATCCAGTGAAGCAAAAGAAAACCTCATTACCTCAAGGACCTTCCTTAAAAGCAAAGGAAGAGGGTGGAGTTCATAGACAGAAGGATACCATGGGGCAAGCAGGGTTGCCAGAGCCTGGAGGAGCACAGGAGCGATCTGAAGCTCACAGATCTTGCCCTGCCCTGCAAGAGCAGCAGCAGCAGCCAGCAGCTCACTGCTAGTGGCCACTGACCAAATCAAAAGCAGACAGCTGGTCCCTGGTACAAGTCCAGAGAGCGTATTTAGAAAGATCCCCTGTTACTGAGCACCATTTGGTCTCCAGTTGTATTCTAAGACAATGAACTTCATATTCTGCATCCAAAATGAAAATTAGGCAGCAAAGCCTTCATGCTGTAAGATGAAGGGCAAAGCATTACAGCCAGGGCCAGAAGTCCCAGCGAGGGGTTGCAATGGCTCTAAAGGTTTGAACAATCATTTCCAAGTTGCAGCAGCATCTCAGGCTGTATAGGAGTTCTGTTCAAAGCTTTTGTGCTCCACTCTTACCCTTTTCATTAGCTCATTTTGTAACCAGAAGTCACTAGCTTTCCTTTGCCTGTCTCAGGTTTCACTATTAATAGCATTTATGAGGTTTGCATTAGGATTATGTGCAACTGGCAATGAGAAAAACAGAAAGTCCAAAACAGAAAAAAAGCCGAAAGAGAAGGAAAAAAGAAGTGGCGTTACATGTAGGAGGGCGAGCTCCTCGTTTCCACCAGAGGGCCCCCAATACTTGCAGAACTGCTGCTTGGGTTTGGGTTGCTTCCTCCAGCATCAGGTCCCACTGCACCAGCATCAGTGAATGGGCCTGGGAGAACCGACACGTTCTTTTGTGTTTGACTCCACCTGCTTGTATCCAGCTGCTAAATTTACTGAAAAAATACAGGACAATCACATTTCCGTGGGCACTTTTTCAATCAATGCTGCAAGAGTGATCCTGCAGAGTAGCGACGAGAGCAAGAGCCAAACATAAGAAGCAAACTCTCTGTTAGGACGCGATTTATGCAACGGAAGTATGTTAAGTCCCTGGATAAAATTATGAAAGTTGTAAAGGGACAGCTGGATGGCAGCAACAGGAAGTTTCAATGGAGATGCAACTGTGAGATACAGTAGATCATGTGTTATTCTCTCTCCGATTTTTCTGTTTCCCCCATGCCAGAACAGCATCTGAACCAACAAAATCCTAGCCCTGGGGCAGAGGTGGAAAACTTTCCAATAGTGCTCTGAGGAGGGTTTCTAGCCAGAAGGCCGGCGGACATCTGTCAACAAAGAGAAGGGATTCTGCCCCAGAGCAGGGAGACGCTCTGAGACACATTTGCAGGTCCTTTCCCCTTGCCATTGCATCAAAATCCCACGGGAGGCAGCCTTGTTGACTCCAGCAAGCAGTTGCTGCCTGCATTTGTGCCTTTTGGCCACTGGAGGTTGCAAGCGAGAGGGGCAAACCCCTTGTTTTCCACAGCCGAGCTGCTGCGGCACCCCAGGGCGGAATTTCCCCGGGGACACTTCCATGTCTGCCCACCAGCACTCAGACCAAACTCCTGCACAGCCCCTGCATTCCAGCGGATGCGATCCAGGCATCTCAGCCTTGTCGCACCCGCCCACATCTCCCAGCACAAATCCCCCAGCCAACCCGCTCAGTACTACAGCTCCCAGCACCCTCCCCGCCCTGCCAAGAACTACAAATCCCAGCGTGCCCGCGGAAGGGCCGCTGCCCGCACCAGACATGGCGCCCGCCGCGCCGGAAGCTGCCCCTGGTGCCCTGCCCATACATTCAAGCCCCGCCGGGCAGGAGGTGGCGGCTCCCGAGGCTTCCGCCGCCCTCGGGGCGCCCCGCGCCCTCTCCGCTGAGGCGGTGCCGCGGGGAGGCAGTGGCGATGGCGGCCCGTCCTTCGGCGGCGGCGTTGTTCGAGGCTCAGTCGCCCGTGTTTGACTCTGTCGGCTGCTTCTAAAGCGAAGCGCTCGCTGTCGGTGGATTCTTCGATGCTGCCACGGCGGCATTCCAAAAAGAGCTAGAAGTTAAAAAAGCTGCCGTGTGTGCAGCTGCCCGCTGGAATGTGTGATCGCAGGACTCTTAAATGAAACGTATCTTGAACGTAGGCTTGTGTGAGCGCAGGAGTTCAAAACCCTTTCACTTGCACCCAGGCTGCTTCTAAAAGAATGCCAGCACTTAAACATCTAAAGAAGCTTTTGAGCAGAAGCTTTGGTTCTGAGGAACAAGGGGCCAGTTCCTTTCCACTATCTTCCCCAAACCAGTGCAATGTTACTGCAGTGAATTGTTTGCTTGTTCTGTTGTACTTGAACTATGAATGCAGCAATGATGTGATGCAGGGAATTTTCATTCATTCATCGTTTGATGCCTTTTTTGATGTTGGTGTTCCAAATAGCTTCTGAGGTTAACAAGTTTAGTACTAGAAGAGTTCTCAAAATGTTGGCTTCTGTGTGTGTTTACACTGTTTTTATTTAATCCCTGAAAGGTTCTGCTGGTGGCAGAACCGGCTTCCATTCCATGTGTGTACTTAAACTGCAGAGTCACAGCTGTTCCACCTTTCTGACAAAGTGCATGATGTCTTCTGCCAGAAGCTTTGGTTCCTCAGAGGCAGCAAAATGCCCTCCGCGTGGCATGTAAGAGTAAGTGATGATGTTCTTGAAGGTCTCCTTTGCCCAGGCACGTGGTGTGTGCACCAGCTCCTGAGGGAAAGCTGCAATCCCTGTGGGAACGTACACTCCAACCCTAGAAGACACAAGTTAACTACATTTTTGAAAGAAGGCCTGGGGCAAGTCTACAGAAACCTTCTGACTGTGGTAACTGCCACAGTCAACTGGACAAGTGTCACCTCAGTGAACCATTTTGCAGTCTGTGCTCTGCTGAAGAGCTACACTGGTGTCTGGATCTCCTTGGTTTAAGAATTTCACACCCAAAGAGGTGAAAGTAGAGCCAACTTTGCACACAGTTCAGTCTTGTACTGTTTCATATTTTTTCAGCTTACTTTGTTCTGTAGTTTTGTGACAGGTGGCAAGGAGGGCTGGAACCAGATGATCTTTAATGTTCCTTCTCATAACCTTTCTATGATTCCATGATAAGACTCCACATCTCTTGGTGTAAGTCAGAAATAAACTAGCTCCTGTTTCCTTTGGAATTTATGGTACAAGCTTAACAAAGGACTCTTCCAAGAGGAAAGGTAAAAAAGACTCTCCTATTTGTATGATCCATTTCTTGGAGAATTCTGCCCAGAAGTATTTTCCTGGCCATGTAGTTGCAGTTCTTAGTTTATCCTCCAGTAAGCCATATCCCACCTTACATAGCTTAAACTTGTCTTAGAAACACTCATGTTTTTTTGCAGCAGCCAAACTAGAGCCCATTTTGATTTTTCTTCCTCTACTTCAATTGCTTTGGACTTCGTTGACATCAGTTCTTATTGGCCAGTTTAATCAACCAGGCATTGCAATGGTTTTGCAGCTCTCAGCAGGGATTTTCAGATTAAAACAAACTCTGGACAACTGTCAAGTTTTCACTTAACCATTAACTTTTATCTGTAGAGCAATTAAGATTCTGTTAAAATGGAGAGGTTTGAGCATGGATTTTTGTCATACTCTCCCTCCGCTGGAACTTGCTTCCTTATTTCTACGCTTAGATGTTAATTAGTTATTAATCCATGAACTTAATCCTTCTCTTAAGACAGCTTTGCTTCTATGGCCTCCACACCCAACGCCAGTCTGAGACAGTTCTGCTCTCTTTCCTGATGAGGCATTATTTCAGGAAACGGACACCCCATAATCCTCACTAGTGGGGACTGATGCAAAGAATTCACTTAACTTCTCTGAGATGGCCATAGCTTTCTTCACACTCCCTATGGAATGGCCCCACCCTCTCTGTCAGGCTTCTGGCTTTTCAGGTGTTAAGGCTGTGTCTACGTTTCTGCAACTTTCAGATTGCACTTGCTGATGATATTTTTCTTGTTCTCACCCACATCTGTTTCTAAAAGCTTCAATTTCAGGACCCTGTACTTTATTTTAAGAAGCTTTTTCCAGAGGAGTCCTTTCCCAAACAGATGTGGCGTGCCCTTTAAAAGACCTGGACAAGCAATATTTGTTGTCTCCATGTTTTCGTAAGCTGTTCCTTTTAATTTCCTTTCACACAGTTCTTGTCCCCATCTCTCATGCTCATTGTGATATAGAGAAGGTTCAATACCTGCAGTGTCTGGTTTGGTGGCTTGGATGTGTAAGTGTAAAGATCAACTCCTTATTTGTTGTGTCTTAAAACATTATCTGAGTGCAGGGCTGTGTGCGCTTGAGGAGTTTTTCCTGTGTCTTCTGGTTAACAATGAGAAGGGGAGGTGTAGGAGCAGGCACACCACTCCATCGAACCAGCCTGAAGAAGTGCTGGAGCCTGACTGGCCTGAAGGAACTACTGGACCATGTGTTACTGAAGACTTGCTGTTCGCAGAATTGCTGCTGGATGGACCACGTTTTCCTGAGGAACTGCTGCCCTCCACTGGAGTGGTGATAATTTTTCCTTTTCCCCTGCTTTCCCCTTTCTTTCTCCTTCTCCGACTTACCTTACCATACTTTCTTTTCTCTTGCACTATGGTGTGTCAGATCCAATTAGAGTTGTGTTGTAATTTGTTTAGTGACTCTGACTGTATTCAAGGTATCAGATGGTGATCTGAATAGATTAGTATCTGTTTTTGCAACTTTGAGAATTTGAGACTTGGAGTGCACCCGAGTCTCTGTTTTGTAATTTTGGCCATGTCCAAAATAAATACTGCATTTGGGTTTACCTTGGGAGATTTGTTAGTCTCCAATTTGCTGTGCAGATATTGAAAGAACCCATTTTATCCTCCCTTTTCAACTGTGCAGGTCAGGGTGGGCCTAACGTTACTGGTGCCAGGAGTGCGGTGTAACAGTAAGTATCCAGACTCTCACAGGTGGTCATAAATATTCTTCTGGGTGAAAGGGTACACATGTCAAACATCTTCCTTTGTGAGGCCTGCAAGCCATGGGACTTAAGCCCCAAGCATCACAGAAATGATCCTTCCCAGACCTTTGCTGACGAAGACAAGATTCAGATGAAGCTCTTTCACAGATCTAAAGTTAAGTTAATGAAGAGATGATTAAATCAGTGATTTTCTGCCTCCACATTTTCTGGAAAATAGGTCTGACTGGAGCTGTGATAGAAGTCTTTCACTGAGCAAAATACAAAAAGCCCTTCAGGATCACCATGGCTGAAAGAAAATAATAGTGGGAGTTAGAAATGCTACAGCTGGTGCCATCTCCATCCAGCTGTGCCTCTGGTACGATGTTAGCTTTAGGCACTCAGTTTCTGGATGTGCGTAGCCCTGCTGGGAGCACTGGCTGTTGGGTTTGCGTTGCTGTAGGTAATAGGCTGCATTGGATATTTTCAGCACAGGCCAGATGCCAACTGTTTAGAAAGCAACTCTGCAGAGACTGGCCTAAGGTCCTCAGCTCTGCCTGAGTTGCCCTTGCAGCCAAGGCCAGCTGCATACATGTGCTATAACAAGCACGTTAGCCAACAGGCTGCACTTGTGAGCACTTGTGAGACCACAGCTGGGTTGCCATATCCAGTTGTGTACTTGCTGGTAGAGAAAAGACTGGAGTGAGCTCACCCTTGATGGTAGAGGGCCACCAGGATGCCAGGAGACTGGACTACATGGCATGCAAGGAGAAACAAGAGAGACCTGAGCTTGTTTAGCCTGGAAAAGAAAAGGCAAAGGGTGGGATCTTATTGCTGTTTGCAGCTACCAAGCAGAGAGTGCAGGAAAAATTGACCCAGACTCATCTTGGAGGAGTAACAGTTGAAGAACAAAAGGCAATGGATGCAAATGGCAACAGGGGAAATCCTCGTTAGCTATGAGGAGCAATTAGTTCACCATGGAGGTATTCAGGCACTGGGATGTTGGATCTCCCTCCTTGGAGGCACTCAAAATTTGATCTTGCTGGTTCTGGTGCTATTCTGGCATGGGAGACACAAAAAAAAAAAAGAGGGGACCTAAGGCCAGTCTCTGCAGAGTTTCTTTCCAAGCACTTGGCATCCCGCCTGCGCTGGGTTATTCTCTCCCCATGGAGGACTTTGCTTTTGCCTCCGTTTAACTTACTTTGCAGCTGCACCCTTAGGCAATAGGTGGCACTGATGGATGATGTAGCTTCTGTTGTCACCGAGAGAGAGCGTCACCGCCAAAGAGAAAGCCACCAGAGGCGACACCTGCGTTGCTTTGCTCAGAGCAGCGGCCAGGCGAGAAGGAGCAGACATGTGGCAGGAGTTAATTCCAAACGCCTGGTGAGATGTCCTCGGCGCTGGGAGGAGGGACTCCGAACGGGGCTCTCTGAGACGGGAGTGGGAGAAAGTCCTTGCGGGGTCACCAGGCCATCAGAGGGTGGGAGCGTGCTGAGTTCTCCTGAGCATGAGTGGGGAGGAGGTTTGGTTAGACTGAGCCTTGTTTTGTGTTCCAAGAGCTGTTTCTGGGACACGCTGGCTTTGTTAGCAGTGCCGAGTTCGTGCTATTGCCATGATAACTCGTTTCATGCTTCTGACTCGCTAAACTCTGGGATGTAAGTGGGGGGGAGTATTGTTTCCTGTTGCATAAACTGCTCAGCCTCCAGGGAGCTGGAGGCTGACACTGTTTGCTCTTAGGAGTCCTGTTCTTCCTGTCTGGGAGTGGTTTAAGGAGATACTTCCTTAAAAAATCACGCATGGGCTGTCTCATAGTTTGTTACCAAATTGCCTCGGAGACTGCTGGGGTCTCCAGTACAGGCACTTGGTTCTGCATCACAGGCAGCAGTGGGGAACAATGCCGGCTAAAAAGAAACAGCCACCGGGCTTGATTTTTCATGGCTTTTCATGGCCTTTTACTTCTTTAGTTTTTCTTAAAGTATCATAAATATGACACTAAATAGCTCCCTAATCTAGCTGCCTTCCACAAGCAGAGTAACAAGACTTTCTTTTGTCATTTCTAATTTTGCTAGATTTTAGTCTCTGCTTCTCTTGCAAAAGAACCTACCAGTCTGAAAGAGAACTAAGGAGGATGTTTTCTTTTCCTCACAGGCAGATGAGACCTAAAAACTTGGTATCCAGTCAGAAGTAGTTAGAAGCAGCAAATGTTTAGCAGCTCATTGATCTCTGAACCGGGCAAGGTCCCGCAAACCTCTCCTCCTGCCAGCCCTGCAGCACCACGTGTGCCACACGGCTGGCAGCAGAATAACCCTTGATCCCTGAAGTCCCCTGCAGAGGCTGTGCACCTATTGCTGCACAGCAGTCAAAATAAATGAGTGCCTTGGCTGAAGTAACACAGCTGCTGGAAGGATGGAACACTGCAAGGACACCTACCCAGTTTTTTAGTGCCTTCTGAATTGTGCTGCAGGGGGGAATATTATGGCAACAAACTGTTGAGCTAAAACACAGCCCAGGAACACTTGTCTCTTTGTGCAGAGGCAGTGCTCTGAGCCCCTCTATTCCTGTCCCATCCAAAAAGTAGGAAACAGAGTGAGTGATGTTGCTGGGTGGCTGAACAGCTTTGTGATCCCATGGCTGGGCAGTAAATGGTGCTGGCAGGTGATGTTGTTTGCACCATCCCTGAGGGCTGGTACCATTCAGATAACACTATCAGATTATAAGGATCTTTCTTTTTTTTTTCCCTTTTGTAGGGAGAGTGTCTTGTCCCACATCAGGTGAGTGAAATAGCGGCTCTGTGCTGAGGCATCGACTTTTTATTAGCACTCTGGCTGGGGCACAGCATAGTCCCTTCCCTACCCTGTATGACGACAACAACAAAATCTTCATAGTCCCCTTTGCAGCCCCCTGCAATATTCCCAGACTCCTCTACTAATGCCGAAGGGAAGCTGGAGAGCTTGAGGCACAGGTCAGAGGGATGAGAAGGTACATTCCATCTGGAACTGATTGCCCAAGCTTTTCAACAATTTTGAATCCTGTTGCCTGTGTGTTAAAACCAGCTCCAGTGACTTAGCTCCCACACTTCCAGAAAGTCTGAAATTGTTCTGTTTAGGACAGAAACAGGGGCACCAGACTGACAAGCTGGGACCCTTAGCCATGGAAAGCTATGGAAGAGGACCAGTGTTACTCTAAAAGGTTATTGGATCTGTAGGGGAACTTTGTATAGAGCACGGTTGAGAGGGGCATGTCTAGCACATTCACTTCACTCCAGCAGCTGAAGACCCTTGTCTCTGCTCCTTTTCTTCAACCCATTCTATCTTATCTGTGGAATTTTTATTGCTGGAGGACTCCAGCTCTTCTTATCCCATTCACTCCAATACCTACCTTGAAATAGATTGGCCCATATCGTATTGACCCCTGCCCCTCAGAATATCCAGGTTCATAGGCCAAGGAAGCCTTGTGATCGGCAGGTCCTGATCAGCAAGGACTTGAGATCCCAAAGAGGCATTGGTAGATATAACCCTGCCCCAAATCTTGTCTGTGATCTTCAAAAATAACAAACCCCCAGTCCTTGCTTACTCCATGGGATTTGTAGGCATTTTTGTTACTGCTTGCGCCCCACCAACACGTCTCAACAAGTCTCAACCTCATCATAGTCCCTTTACCCTTGATACTTCAGTTCTTGAGGACAATTTTGTGCCTCCCCAGGTCTTTTGAATATTCTCAGAAGAATGCAGTGCTGGTCCCTGCAGCTGCCCTGGGAATTGGAGGAGTGCTGGTTTTCTGGCTGAGGTCTAGACACAAGATCCACACTATTGAAATGGGTGATGGATGGTGGGGCTCAGGTGAAAGACCCCTAAAAGGGAAAGAAGACGAAAGTATCCGTCCCTTCAAGATTGAAACATCTGACGAAGAAATTGAGGTACTGGTGGCTGGGCTGTAGGGAGGAGCAGAAAGCTGCAAGGTGGAACCAGTCCATTACCCACCTTACTGCTTTGAGGTGATGTCTCGGATGTGGTAGCAGTGCGCTTAGATACAGCAGCGCAGTCCGTCATTAGGGGCTACTCTGGCTCACCACCCTTTATGAATTGTATTTGAGCTCAGATTCGTTGCTGTGTCCCCTAGAGACTTTCTGAGACTACAGACCCTCCGTGCAACCTGGGGCTGCTCCTGCAAAAGGCTGCTTTGGGCAGCAGACTTTGACAGCAGATGGTGGAGCAGGATGGGAGGGTGTTGTGACAGCAGTGGGACCAGACTGAGGGGATTCCACAAGGGGAAGGGCTGGAAGGGTCTTGGTTGAGTCATAGCACCTCTATCCCTGTGCGCCTGGCCTTGATGTTCTGGCCAGCCAGCAGTCAGCAGCCCAGGCAGTGCTGGCAAACTTCTGGTGCCAAAACCCCTAAAGCAAGTTAGCAGCAAGGCAAGAGTAGGAACCAGTACTCCTGGGCACCTTTGAGGAATTAACCTGCAGAAAAATATATTCCCCCTATAAACAATTCAGAGGGTCACGCAGAGTGTGCTGCTGTGTCAGGAAGGCTCACGGTGTCCCACGTAGCGGTACCAAAGCCAGGAGAGCCCATCCATGCCCACCCTGGTGTGGGGCACGAGTGGGCAGCTGGCCAGCCTCGCGAGAAGGGCTCCCCTCTGCAGGACCTGCACCGCCGCCTGGAGCAGGCCCGCTACACACCGCCACTGGAAGGGGCTGCCTTCCACTACGGCTTCAACTCCAGCTACCTGCGGAAGGTGGTGGCCTACTGGAAGAACCAGTTTGACTGGCGCAAGCAAGTGGAAGTCCTGAACAAATACCCACATTTCCAAACCACCATCGAAGGTGAGGGGTCGCTGTGGCTTGAGCAGGTCTCGCTCTGAACGGAGAGAAGGGGGGCATTTAAGAGGTTACAATATTTAAGACAACAGCAGGCATAACAGCTTAGTGATAGGAGTGAAATGTCACTGGTGGAGGCTACATTATTAATGACCTATGGATGGAGGTCATTGCATAGTGACTTCAAGATGGGCTTCATCTGGCTCTGAATCTGTGGTAACTGATGATGAGGTTTTCTTCTGATATTGCCTTGAAGCAACCTTTGAAAACTGCAAAATTTACCCAGACTCTGAGGCTAGAATTTCTACCACCACCACCCAGTTTAACCAGGTGACATTAGCCAGACTTTGGGTAAGAGATCTGGAGGTTAAACTTGTATCTTGCACGCGCTTTTTCCCGTCTCTCTCTTTTTATCTGTGATTTTTGTCATGTTTTTGCATGTGTCTTACTCTTATTACGCTATTCATTTACGTGCAGCTCTATTTATATACTGTGAGACCAGTTTCTCGGGAGATGGATGCTCAATGTCCTGTGACCCCACTGCCTGAATCTGGGATCAATACCTCTCTCTGTATGAAAAAGATGAGACATAGGTACAATACTAGGCATCCCCTTTCAGATAGACATCTCCTTGCCATGAGTTGGTCGTGTAACTCCTATTATGAATGCTAATTAGAATTTTGCCGCCCTTCCTCTTCAGAGTCCAGAGCAGAGACTGTGATGAGAGCAGAGCATTAATTTTTCTGTCTTCGATGTGTGGCAGGGATCGATATCCATTTCATCCATGTGAAGCCCCCCTATGTCCCTCACGGTCGAGCCGTTCAACCCCTGCTGATGGTCCATGGCTGGCCTGGCTCATTCTATGAGTTCTACAAGATCATCCCTCTGCTCACAGAGCCAGCCAGGTATGGCCTGAATGGGGATGACGTGGTATTTGAGGTCATCTGCCCATCCATCCCAGGCTATGGCTTCTCAGAGGCTCCACACCAGAAAGGTAAGCAATGAAAAGGCTCTGATGGAATTGCAAGGTTTTTGGAGTAACACCTCAGCCATCCCCAGGCCCCCTGGGCCCTGCATTTTGTTAATGCAAGTGCTTGGCTCTACATTAGCACCCACATGGCTGAGGCTCTGGGGCTGACTGTGGAGATTGGGAAAGCAATGGTAGCTGTAAGCCCAGGTCTGCTTTTGGCTTTCTCCACTTCTCACTGAATTCCATTACCTTGTTTTGTTAGCTTGGTTGCCAAGGAGCAAGGCAGAGCAGCATAGCATACTGTGCCTTCAGACAGTGGCACAGCCCTGTGCCTCTCTCAGGCCACAGTCTTTGGCCAGGGTATGAATGCTAGGACAAATAAACAGGTCTCCTGTCAGTACTTCTCTTTACCTACAGGCTTTGACACCATAGCAACTGCTCGGATATTTCATAAGTTGATGAACAGATTGGGCTTCAAGCAATACTATGTACAGGGAGGAGACTGGGGATCTCGTATTACCACAAACATGGCCCAGATGCTGCCACAGTGAGTAGCAAAAAGAATCAGTGCAGAAAAGCTGCCTCCTGTTTTTACCCTACTTTCTGACTCCACAGTCATGGGCCTACTTTCTGTTTTCCCTGCCTCTCATCTGCTTCTGCTTTGTTTCCTCGAAGGACATCCGCACCCCTGGACATTCAGTTGTATTCATAGGCTTTATATTGATGTCAGCCCAGTTCTCACACTTCCTAAATTTCCGTGCTATTTGGAGTCTCTTTCGTGAGCTGTGGAAGTACACGTTGCTGCATTTTGAGTTGAGGCAGATCATCGTTCTAAACTGGGAGAGAAATTTAAAATCAACAGGGAGGGAAGGAAGGAAGTTGCTCGGCCTTGTTCAGCAGTTGAACAGTACTGTGAGGTATAGGACTTTCCTATCAAAAATGCAAAGTTGAGACAAAGTTGGAAAAGAAACACAACACCTTCCTTAGAATTGGCATCACAGCTCATGGTTTAGTATTTAGTGAAAGGTGACCACCACAGTCACGCTTAGGTCAGAGAGCAGATAAAGGTGGGAAGCTCTCGAAGCAGTTAGACTGCAGGGTGAGCAGCTCCGTCTTCTGGGCCATGGTTGAGCTTTGGAACACTCAGAACACTGTGGCCACGTGATCTTCTCAAGTGTTTCAGAAAATACCTGATGTAGCCTGTTACCTAGAGCACAAAACAACACAGAAACAACAGCCAGCGCTCCCAGCAGGGCGATGACACATCCAGAAACCGAGTGCCTAAACCTAACATCGTACCAGAGGCACAGCTGGATGGAGATGGCACCAGCTGTAGCATTTCTAACTCCTATCATTATTTTCTTTCAGCCATGGTGATCCTGAAGGACTTTTTGTATTTTGCTCAGTGAAAGACTTCTATCACAGCTCTAATCAGACTTATTTTCCAGAAAATGTGGAGACAGAAAATCACTGATTTAACCATCTCTTCATTAACTTAACTTTAGATCTGTGAAAGGGCTTCATTTGAATCTCATCTTCATCAGCAAACAAGGTTTGGGAAGGATCATTTCTGTGATGCTTGGGGCTTATGTCCCATGGCTTACAGGCCTCACGAGGGAAGATGTTCGACGTGTTTACCCTTTCATCCAGAAGAATATATATGACCTTCTGCGAGAGTCTGGATACTTACACATCCAAGCCACCAAACCAGACACTGCAGGTAATGAATCTGCTCTGTCACTATGAACACAGTATATTAACTGCTTACAGTCTATAAAAACTTAGAGTTGAAGAAAAGGCAACTATATTTGAGAAGCAATAGATTCTGGGAATTGAACGCAACAGATTGGGACAAGAACTATGTGAAAGGAAATTAAAAGGAACAGCTTACAAGAAAGATAGAGACAACAAATATCACTTGTCCAGGTCTTTTAAAGGGCATGCCACATCTGTTTGGGAAAGGACTCTGCTGCAAAAGCCTCTTAAAATAAAGCACAAGGTCCTGAAATTGAAGCTTTTAGAAACAGATGTGGGTGAGAACAAGAAAAATATCATCAGCAAGTGCAATCTGAAAGTTGCAGAAACATAGACACAGCCTTAACACCTGAAAAGCCAGAAGCCTTACACAGAGGGGGGGCGAGGCATTTCCTAGGGAGTGTGAAGAAAGCTATGGCCCTCTCATTTCATCACAATCTTAATTGCTCTACAGATAAAAGTTAATGGTTAAGTGAAAACTTTACAGCTGTCCAGGGTTTGGTTTAATCTGAGGATCACTGCTGAGAGCTGCAAAACCGTTGCAGTGCCTGGTTGATTAAACTGGCCAATAAAAACTGGTGTCAACGAAGTCCAAAGCAATTGAAGTAGAGGAAGAAAATCACAACGGGCTCTAGTTTGGCTGCTGCCATATGAGAGCATCCATGAGACATGACACTTTGAAACCTCAGCTGGCTCAGAGTTTAAGGAACCCTTACAAACTATAGGCAAAAAGACAGAACACTAATCCATGATACTCAGAATCCATTGCACCCCTGTTCCCCCGGTTTCATGCATGTTTTAGAATCAGAGGAGTAAAGGAAGGAGGGACAAGGAAAACTTGAGGTAACCAAGCATCTTCCACACAAGCACTGTACACAGTGTAGGAGTCATCAACCTGGAAAAAGAAGAGCAGGGATTTTATAGCACACTAATTCTATGAAATGTAGAAAATGGATGAGGGAGTGAGGAAATCGATTCCCTATTCAATCTAAAGAAATATCAAAATTACCAGTTTAGTTCTCATGAGGAAGGATTAATGCAAAGCTAAAGGATTTTCCCTCACCACAAGGTGTGGTACCTGAGATGTGGTACAGGCTGAATGACTGATGCATTGCATTTCTGAGCATTGAATTCAGGGATGTTGAATACAGTGCTTCAGAGGCAGCTTTCAGCCCTGATAATGCTCACCTCCAGCTGGAACATTTTAGCCTGCCCAACCATTGCTGGTCAAAGCATTTACACAGCTGTCATCTGTAAAAACCTCTCCAGGCCTGCCAGTGCAGGGATGTGCTGATGCACCCACTTAGTTTGTGTTTGTTGTGCCCACTGGTGAAATGAGACCATGTTGTGCATCATCTTCTACGAAGTCCCTCAGTGCTACAGTCACACTGAAATACACTTGAGAGGCGGCAGTACTGAGTATCCTGTAAAACTCCAGCCTAGGGTACGGCACAGGGGTTTTCCCAAGGCAGGCCTCTATCGCTGCTGAAGTCATCTCTGTCTGTGTTTCATGGGTAAGAACACAGATACAATGTGCTGCGTACCTGCTGTGTTTATCATGTTTGTTACTGTTTCTCGAAGGCAGGGACAGAGAACAAATGCACAATGCTCTGCTGCTTAACTTTCAGAGCGTAATCCCTTGGCACCTGAATTTGCTCTTTCTGCCACACATTCCCAAGAAGCCAACAGGACTCTAGGTGCTAACTTATTTTGTATAGGAGTCTGCACTGCTGTCAGTGACATCTGAAATTCCATGCAGTTGAACTTCCCCTGAAGTACTACAATTCCAGGCAACTGCAATAGCTCTCCCATTCTTCTCCTGAATTAGGTTGTGGACTGAATGACTCTCCTGTGGGGCTTGCTGCATATATTTTGGAGAAATTCTCTACCTGGACAGATAGATCATTTCTGCATAAAGATGATGGAGGCTTGGAAAGGTAAGAAAAAGATTCTCTTCCATGAGAAGACTCATTAAACGAATGAGTGATGCTAACTAATGAGCGAGGTACAGAAAAGACTGGCCAGTCAAAGCTGAATTTTAAGGACGAAAGACTTTGTGAAAAGTAGTTGTTTAAAACTTAGAACAGGCTCTGTGCAAACTACTGCTTCAGCACCAGGCAGTTTTGCTCTGGACACGAGTGCTGATTTGTTTGCTGCTTGAAAACAAGCGTGGAACAAGAAGAAGAGCTGTTCTTCAGGGCATGAGCCCACTGGAGTGTATTGAGAAACAGCTTCCAAAGAAATGTCCTCCTCTTTCTCTCTCAACAGCAAATACTCTCTTGATGAGCTTTTGACCAATGTGATGATTTATTGGGTGACATCCTCCATTGTGCCCTCAATGCGATACTACAAGGAGAACCTCTCCAAGAACCCTGCTCTAGCTGCTGATGCCAGGTAATGAAGCGGCAGGTGCAAGGCAGTTTTGCAAATGAGGTTGAACCACATTTCCCTCTATAAAGATTTACATCACTTACAACAGCCAATTTACCTATTTTAAAAAAATCCAGGTAGCTCTTTGCTTTCGAGAAATATATTCAAGGGTAACTTTTCTTACAAATTTGTAATTCACACAAGGTAGTTTGTGGCCAAGACAATGCAGTTGACTTGCCAAAGGATATTCAGTCTTGTTGGTGTTCAAAATACAAGTCTGTGTACTTGTTTACCAAGCAAACCTAACCTGTGGCTCAGTTCAGGAAAAACAAAACAGAAAACCATGAGCATTTCTAAGCGAGAAGTTTAAACCACATTAGATAGAACATGGCTCACTGGGGGATAAAACAAGAACTACAGCTGTTAAGCATAAACTTAGGGAAGCAGCTTAGAGAGCATTGTTTGAAATGAGGCACCTCTAACAGCTGCTGGTGGGCAGATGACTGTAAGGAGAGGCTGGGCAGGAAAATGCTGCCCACCCAAGGTATGGATCGTACAAATAGGAGAGTCTTTGTAGACTCAGCCAGTTTACCTTGCCTCTTGGAAGAGTCCTTTGTTAAGCTTGTACCATAAATTCCAAAGGAAACAGGAGCTAGTTTATTTCTGACTTACACCAAGAGATGTTGCATCTTATGATGGAATCATAGAAGGGTTTTGGGGTGGAGAAATGTTAAAGAACATCTGGTTCCAGCTCTCCTTGCCACCTGTCACAAAACTACAGAACAAGGTAAGCTGAAAAATATGAAACTGCAAAATTAAACTGTGTGCAAAGTTGGCTCTACTTTACTTTTTTCTCTAGTTTTTAAACCAAGGGGATCCAGACACCAGTGCTGCTCTTCAGCAGAGCACAGACTGCAAAATGGTTCACTGAGGTGACACTTGTCCAGTTGACTGTGGCAGTTACCACAGTCAGAAGGTTTCTGTAGACTTGCCCCAGGCCTTCTTTCAAAAATGTAGTTAACTTGTGTCTTCTAGGGTTGGAGTGTACGTTCCCACAGGGATTGCAGCTTTCCCTCAGGAGCTGGCGCACACACCACGTGCCTGGGCAAAGGAGACCTTCAAGAACATCATCACTTACTCTTACATGCCACGCGGAGGGCATTTTGCTGCCTTTGAGGAACCAAAGCTTCTGGCAGAAGACATCATGCACTTTGTCAGAAAGGTGGAACAGCTGTGACCCTGCAGTTTAAGTACACACATGGAATGGAAGCCGGTTCTGCCACCAGCAGAACCTTTACTTTACCTTACTTAAATAAAAACAGTGTAAACACACACAGAAGCCAACATTTTGAGAACTGTCCTAGTACTAAACCGTTTAAACTCAAAAGCTCTTCATAACATCTATCAATATCAACATTGAACAACAACAATCTAATCTAAATCTCCCCTCTTACAGCTTAAAACCATTCCCCCTTGTCCTATCACTGCACTCCCTAACAATGAGCTCCTCCCCAGCTTTCCTGTAGCTGCCTTTAAATACTGGAAGGCTGCTATATGGTCTCTCCAGAGCCTTCTCCAGGCTGAACAACTCTCTCAGCCTTGTATGGGACGTGCTCCAACCCTCTGATCATCTTCATGGCCCTCCTCTGGAATTGCTCTAACAGATCCATACCCCTCCTGCACTGAGGACTCGAGAGCTCGACGCAGTACTCCAAGCAAGGTCTCACGAGAGCAACACAAAGGGGCAGATTCACCTCCCTTGACCTGCTGGTTACACTTCTTTTGATGCAGCCCAGGATATAGTTGGCTTTCCTGGGCTGCAAGTGCACCTTGTGAGCTCATGTGGAGCTTCTTATCCTCCAGGACCAAGTCCTTCTCTCCAGGGCCGCTTTCAATCCATTCTCTGCCCAGCCTGTATTTGTGCTTGGGATTGCACCGACTCAGATGCAGGACCTTGCACTTGGCCTTGTTGCACTTCATGCGGTTTATCCAGCCACGCCTCTCAAGCCTGTCAGTCCCCCTCTGGATGGCCTCCCTTGTTTCCAGTGTGTCCACCGTGACACACAGCTTGGTATCATCAGCAGACTTGCTGAGTGTGCACTCAATCCCACTGTCCACATCTGCAACAAGGATGTTAAAACAATGCTGGTCCCAATATGCATCCCTGAGGAACACCAGTCATCACCAGGCTCCACTTGGACATTGAGCCATTGACCACAACTCTTTGAGTGTGACCATCCAGCCAATTCCTTGTCCACAGAGTAGTCCACCTGTCAAATCCACATCTTTCCAATTTAAGAGACAGGAATGTTGTGCAGGACGGTGTCAATTGCTTTGCATGAAACTATGGGTTGACTTCTGCCTGTAGCTTGTTTATTCCCCACCAGAAATCAACATCTAAGCTTATCTTGATGAGCTACATGGGATCTAATGACATTGCAGCAAATGAATTGATTATGCTGACAGCCCTGAGAGTAGTCTTCCATGAGCAGAAGTTCTGATGGGGGATTTGTTTATCTGTGGCCTTATTTGCACACTGGGCATGTACCAATATTAAAGCAAATAGAGTAAGTCAATGTGTGTCAACACCAAGGAGCTAGCAGAAGTAAAATAGATTTGCTTTAATTCTCTTTCACGTTATAACCTGGAATGAATACGTTCATCAGCCTTGGTTTCTAAACCTTTGAATAAAAAAAAAGGTCTCATGAGCTAACTCATGTTTTAGAGGTGCTGCGTCACTGAGAGAGAAAGGGAAGAAATTGCATTCAATCACACATACGAGAGCGAGCTAGAATCATCAGAAAAAATAGTTGCCCCTATCATACAACTTAGTTGGAAAAATACACGCCATTTATTAATAAGAATAAAAATAAGCTCTTAGTAGGCTGCCCTTGTTTGGTTTCAGACTCACTCTTTCTTCCTTCTGAGCTGCCCGTTGCTTTGAACTGGTACCTCCATATAACCGAGTTAAAACTTCTTTACAATAAAAAATTACTGGACTATTAAACCCTTAAGAATTTATTAAATCTCATGCCAATTTTCTTGTTGTTACTGTTGCTTTCTTTTTTTTCCTCCAAAGCACTGCCAAGTGAGTGAGGCTCATTCAGCTGAGCTGGTTATAAAATAAAGAGCCTAAAAATTGCTACAAATTATTAATAAAATTAGGTAATATTGTGGTTTCATTTGTTCTAATTGATTTTCATACTAAAAAAATATACTGTAAGTATAAATGACAGAAGTATGTTAAAACCCCATTAAGTGATCTTCACTAGCACTTCACATTTGATCAGGAATCTGGGCATTTTATACTCTTGTACACTACACAAAATATATATTCAGATCTGACATTTTCAATTGTGGTTTTGAAAGTTTCATCTTTTTTTACCCCATTTTCTGAGCTATTCACTGCATTTCTGTACAATATGAATCAAAAAAAAATATTGCTAGAACTCGCCCCCCTTTCTTCTTTAACCATATTTACATTGTAGTTCAAGTTCAAAATATTGAGAGTAAATAATTACTAATCTGACTGAAAGGTCTCACTTGAGCTTCCACTTTCACAGTGCCAACATTTGGTGGTTTATTAAAGCTTTCATTTGGTCATGAATACTCCCAAGGAGAAAAATATCCAAGTCCATGCAACTGCTTCTCTAGTGACCTGTTCTGTGATAGAAATATCACGGCCCCAGAAGAAACTTCTTTTACAAGCTTAGTCTGTTATTAATACATTCATCCATCATGTACAACGTGTTAGTTTACCAATAATTATTCCTCAGAATAACTGCAGTAGTTTTTACTAATTGAAAAGTTTAATGTCAGGCTCCACCATTCTCTGGTTTTCAAAGTTGCATCCATGTATAAATTAACATACATAAAAATAATCCATTGTCCAAAAGACTGCACATCAAAATAGTACTTCCATGTCTGCTTTAAAAAGAATAGCTTTTTGAATTTATTTTTACAAATTGGAGCTTTACAGGGACATTTACTCCACAACCCAAGATTATTAGTGAAATAATTATTTAAAAATATGATTGATAATGATTGGTTGATTTCTGTACATTTTTGTACCTTTTGCAGACTATTATGTTAGGTTTACCATCAGGTTTTCAGTGCTGTGATATGCAGGCTTCAAATATTGGAAAATATGTTTACAGACAGTAATTATTTCAATTGTAGTAGCATTCTTATTAACCTTATGAAAATAATTTTGGCTCAAATTTCAAAGTTTGTGGGTAACATCCCTTTAAATTTGACATGCTATCGTACACACCACACCCTCTGTACAGTTAATTTTTTGCTGACAACAAACTGTAAGAAATAGTCAAACATCTGTGGTGTGATCTAGTTTTATGAACTAAGGAGCAGATTTCTCAAAGTTTAAGACAAATACAAAAAAAAATATTGCACGGCTTAAGATAAAATTGTTGACATTCTGACTTCAATACAGTACAACTCAACTATGAACGTAAGGAAATACCAGTTTGCATTGTGAGATGAATTATTTGTGCCAGAAGGTCAAACATCATTTATAAAATTTAAACGAGTAAGTTTTAAATGTTTGCTTGTTACAGGAATTCTAAGCAAACTTTTAAAAAGCTTAAAAAGCTTTTGGATGCACTACTGAGGGTCAGTAACTCTTGCGATCCAACATTAAAACTGGTGAGCCATACAGGCCATTCAACCCACTATCACCTCAAAAAGCTATCAGACAGTAAGTATATTGTGAAGTATACATTTTTATTTAACATTCCTAAAATAAGCTGTATTTACATTATAGAAATGTATGAAGTCTTAATATAAAATAGAAAACTGCATTGACTGAGGAAATCATACTCCATATGGAGTTACTTATTGAAGAACATTTATTTATGAAATTTTACAATAACTTATATAAATTATCTCTTCCAGATCAGATGATTTTTTTTCTTTTTACTAAACCACACGACTTTGATGACTTTTACAAACAGTAGAGTACTTAAGTAAACTGAAAAAACAGCTACAGCATCCTCCGGCGCACAACTGGCTTTGGAAAATTAGACAGTCTTTTTTCATTCTTTCGTTGAGTCTTCTCTGCTGCATCGGCTGCTTCTTTCTGTTTGCTTTTTGTTCCATCCACTGAGATTCCTAAAGGAGAGATTAATTTTATTTCCACTGGTGGAGGTGACCAAGAACGTTCTTTTTTTGTGGTTCTGAAAATAAAGGGAAGCATCAAATTCAATTTTTATTACCAATAGTATTTAGTAGAGGAAAAAAACAACTGTGAAATTACAAAAATCAATACCAAAGAATTATTTATGGCCTTCTTTGTAGGCAGGATCAGGGCAGAAAGGATACAGAAATAAGCTTCCTTTTGCTTTCATTCCTTATTAGATTGTGCCAAGCATTCTCAGTCACTATTTCTACATGGTTTTAGAGCTCCCCACTTTTAAGAGCTTTTAAGAGGCAAATGTCCTCAAACAGTATTCCAGAAGGAACCAGAAAACATGCCCCGAAACAAGAAAGTTTCTCCACCAGTTGTCTGACCCCTTCCTGCCTTATATGGGGAAACTAAAGACCGTAAGGGTGCAGTTTCATAGGGTGGAATAAGACAATGTAAGAGCATGCCATCATTGCCGAGAGCCACGTGCAATGGTGGTCTATCCCCTTCCTCTTTGGTTTTCATCAGAAAACTAAACTGTTAAGCGGGGGAAAAGGGCCTATTAGAACAGCAAACTGGACAGGCTCGTAAAGTCACAGAAGTGCACAGCCAAGGGAGGAAGAGGAAGGCAGGTGAAAGCTGAATCACTACCACAATAAAGGAATGCAAATAAGCGTTCAAAAATGATTTCGTACTTGCTTGCTCGCTTCGGTTTTGATGTTGCAGTTTTACCTCTCTTCAGCTGTTGCTTTCCCACAGACTCTATGGATTTGGTATCCTTTTCCTCTTTAACTGGAAGCTCCTATGTTAAGGCAACAAAAGATGTTACTTGTGCACAAGATTTTACACCTCTACAGGAAATAAATGTTTCTTTCATGAAGAAGTCATGGCAAAGCAATACTTGATAATTCTTGACTTATGTAGATTCAAAACTGATTTTTGTAGCTAGTTTTCATGAAGAAAAAAAAAAATTATTTAGCTGATTAATTTAAAGCCCTCTTTTGAAATACACGTTCAAGGAAAAAAAGCAAGGCATTGCAAAGTATGACTTGAAAAAGCAGTACAGAACAAAAATCAAGAGTGTAAGACAACCAGAGTTTTTACTTACTGGTTCTTCCGCAATCTGGGAAATGCTAGATATATTTTTTGTCCCTGACCTCAAAAGTGGGGGTGAAAAGACAAATTGAGACGACAAGTCCGGGTCTAAATCTTGAAGCTGCACAGGATGGTCTGCTTTTCCAGCTAAAATGACAATATATTGTTAGCACGCATGTACATTATAAATAAAGGACAAAGGCATTAAGTTACAGCTGATAATTAAATGCACAATAGCTTCCTGAAATAAAAGGTCCAATCCAGTTCATAAACACTCCACGTGGAGGTATTTTTTTGGAAGGAACCACCTCTGGGGATCTATTCTTTTACAGTAAATTGTGAAACAAAAAGAAGCCAGTGGAGCGATTTTTCCTGCGCTTACATCAAAGATATTATGCTCGGAAGGCATCAACAATCCTTACACATCTCAAAAAAAAATGTTCTTATCATGTACTCTAATAAAAAGAACCCTACGGGTGGTAACTTCACTAGCAAAGTATATGCCCACGAAAAACAATCACATAACAAAAAGGTGTAGAGTTTGTTGCAAGATGTAGCTCCTTTTAAGTTAAAAACTGAACAGAATTTTGAAACATTTCTCCTTTATTTCTCCGCTGGGGGAAAGGGATGGCAATCACCCGTTAACAGTTTTCGGAACTGACAGAAATTAAGGTCATGACAAAAACTCAGCTTAAATTTCATTTTGCTCTGCTCAGATCAGCCTCCCCATCAATTTCCACCCCAACTCGCCAGCCAGTCACGCAGAGTTCAGAAAAAAAGAGGAACTGCCTCTTCCCAAATGTTTTATTTTGCATTGTTATATTCTTTAAAATACTTAAATCCATCCTCACAGCCTGTTTTATGTGGCTTATAAAACAGCAATATGCCCTACTTTGCATACACACTCAGCACACCTACCTTTGAATTTCTTTGTGACAGGAGAAGAGAAATGGAAGGGCTCATTTTCCTCCACAAACAGCTGCTGATGCTTGGCAGTTTTGCGGGATCTGGTTCTTGAAATACGATCTGTTAGAGTTCTTGATGTTTCATTATGTCCTGATGGCTGTATGTCTTCAAGCAGCAAAGGACTGCCACCAGGTCCTTCGGGGAAAGCCTCCCCTGTTGCGCTCTCCTCCAGTGGTGACCGTCTCTTTCTGCCTGGACGACCTCTCCTTACTGCACTCCTGGATGGGGTTGATTCCTCAACTGGCTGTGCCGGTGTTTGGTCATGAGTAGTTGTCTTTTCTCGGGTAGCATGTGGAACTGTTCCTGTTCTTCTCTTAGGAGTGTCAAGGATTTCCACTTTCCCACCTGAATGTAGGTCTTCCTGAGTAGAGACAGATCTTGCATCTGCCAAGAGTTTTTGTGCCCCTTTCCTAGCACTTCTTCTAGGAGTGACAGGAAGGTTAAATTCTGCTTGAGGAAGCAAAGATTTAGACGGATCGAGGTCAGAATTTTCTGGAATTTCTGATGAACTTATATTTCTTCTTCTGCCTCTTTTAGTTGACACAGGTAAAAGGAGTTGGTCAGTAGGCTGCACTTCATCCTTCGCAACATCTTCAGTATCATGTAAACTCGTGGTTTTCAATTTCCTCCCTCTTCTGCTGGGACTGACTGCAATTTTTCTCTTGGGAGTAGTGTCACCCTGCCAAGTTTCTTGATCTCCTGCTGAACTTTTTCCTCCTCTAGTTCTTTTAGAAGCAGTAGAAGCAATAATGCTAGCAAGAGATGTTTCCTCATTAGACTCTTCCAAGAGTTCGGATGCAGCTTCCTTTAATCTCCTTAATCCTCTTCTTGGAGTAACAGCTATGGACTGTTTACTGATGGACAATTCTTCTCCAGCAGAATGGTTGCTTTCTACTTTTTCTAATTTAGTCACTTTAGGCTTCCTCCCTCTCTTTGCAGGAACAGGCGTCACAGGCATTTCCTCATCTTGAGCATTTTCTTCTGTTTGAAGACGAGAAGACTCAGATGCTTCTTTTGTTCGCCTAGTACTTCTCCTAGGAGACTGTCCCAACGGAACTGTTTTGTCTCTCTTCAGCAGCTGCTGATCACCTGGCGACGGAATACTTAGAATCCTACTCAGTTGTCCTCTTGTGCGTGCTCTAGGAGTAATGACATGCTCTACTTGATGTCTGCTGCTTTCATCCTCCACTCCTTCTGGCACAGTTGCTAAGAGAGCTTTTGCCTTCTGGAATCTAGTCATCTTTTTACCTACGGTTTCATGAAGAGATTGCTCTACAACTTCAGATGTAAATTCTTTACTTCTTGTGTCTTTGATTACATCCAGTAAGTTCTCAGCAAGTGCTACCTTAATGGGTTCAGGCACATATGGGAGTGACCCTGCAATATTCTGAGATTCCTGATCACTAGTTACAGTGGACACTGAGTTTGTAGCATGTTCTTGGCTCTCAGGATTTCCTAAACTGTTCACAGGTTTTTCTTCTGTTGTTGTGCCAACCGGTTTAGAAGCATCTACTAGTGTAGGATCTCCCATCTCTGCTTCACCTTCTTCTCCCTCCAACACTAAAGTAAAATTACTCTGACATATATAAAGTTCTCCATCTCCCTCAGCTGCATCACATTCACCATCTTTATTATCAGGTAAATCACATGCAAACTGTTGCTCTATAGTGTCATAGCTGTACTGAAGATCGCCTGGTGGATGTAGTTCACTATATGGTGACTTTTCAAGCACTTCTTCTGAGGTTTGTGCCTTAACCACATTATTTTCAATAACCTAAAGTTAAAAAAAAAATCTGTTAATGAATTATTAATTACCGAATAGACTAAATTCAAACTGAGCTAGATGAAACTGAGGACAGTGACGTGCTGATTTTCCTTTCAGACCACCACTGAATGTAACATTGGAAACAGTGTCCTCTCTAGTAGACAGAAAAGTTTGTGTTCAAGGGACAGAGAAGAGAGTATTCAGTGTATGCAATCACGTGCTGCATTTCTGATATTTCTGTTCTTGACTAACAATTTGCTGCCCTCCATGAACAGTGAGCAGTTTTACTATGCAAGCTGTATAAACACCTGGCAGTAACCATCACATTGTAGTCAGTCCAGAAAGTACTGCAAAGATGCACAGAGTGACCAACTCTGCATCTAACAGGGTAAAACACAACTATGTTCCTAAAGTTTAAAGTTTAGTGAAACTAAACAAGATAGTGAAACATGATAGTTGTGACCACAGCACTTACTCAAACTATCCAGGTATCCCACTGACAACTTAAGACTGCACTTTAAGGAATCACTTGGACTGCACGAGACAACACATCTATTCTAAACATTCCACCTCATGTAGTTCCCTGTACTGAGCAATTATTCTGTCCTTCGAGGTCCACATGCTTTAATGTTGAGAAAAAAAGTAGTATCTGTTATGTATTTCACGTGACTCAAATGGTAAAGACAATTTAACTAATGTGACCTTTGTCCAGCCATCTAATTTACAGCACTAGCCAACGATGGCTGAAGAAAGAAGCCACTCAACAGGCGCCTCCGTAGAGCTGCTTATATTCTTTCCTCCTGCCTTGTCAAAGTTGTTAAAGCATCATATTATAGCACCACGCCATGCTTCAAAAATAATTAATGAAATTAGTCTGCATAAACACCCCTTATACGCTTACAAATCTACAAACAAGAAAGTATTAAGTAGTTTTCCCTAAATTCAGTGAAGTTAGACAAGCCAAAAAGAGAAGTTTACACATAAATCAGTAAGAACCAGTTATAAAGAAAACAGGAAAACCTTCACTGTACTGTTAGCAGAATGACTGCAGAAGCTTTGTGACCGACTCATGTACCCGCTCTCTTCATCTCATCACAGATTTTCTATTTACTCCCTTAAGTGACTGATGCATTTCCCAAGTCTATAATCATCTTCTCTACAGTGTTGTCCTAGATCCCAAAGCCAAGACAAGCTAAATAAGCATCTATCTGTTAAACTTCATCTGAAATTTGGGACATTGAAAAGCATTTCCTGCTACCTGAGACAATTTGTGGCACTCCTACCTTTCAGTTTGTATTTCAGTCTATTATCAATTCCTGTGAGTGCAATCCTACAGGAAATTGACAGCATACTCTACATGGTACTTAAGACGACATCCACACCAAATCCAAAGAACTCACGATCCCCAGTAGAACAACAGGAAAAAATCTAGGACAACTGGAGAATCTCTAGTTCTAATTTTCAAGTCAATGTGAACAACCTTTTAAAATTGGTATTTTATAAAGTTGAGATATTAAAAAATGTGGGTTTAAAAAATAGTTTAAAGTAGTTGGAAATACCTTGACACTGAAATTAACTCATACTGGGAATTCTGTTTATGTTCATAAGGAGCAAACAGCAAAGGATCTAAGCACCTAAATCGTTCTGAAAATTAGTTTGGCTCCTACATAATTTTATCATTAAAACATTAATTTTTTAAGTCAAAAAAGAAATGTTTAATTTCTAGTAAACCAAATGAACGTATGGTTATTTTAAAAAAATAGTTTAGGCATTTTTTTGGTAGTACTACAGCTCTCAAACATTCAAGTCTTGACAGGTTCTGTTCTGTGTTACCGACACAGAATATGCACAGGAGAAAAACATATCTGCCCCTATGTAATGAGCTTTTAACTGGTGTTAAGCAGCTAAAGAAACTGAGTCATTTCTGTTTGTCTTCTAAAGGTCAGGAAAAGAGGACCATCTCCACTTTGCAAAGTGCTTTCTATTTTGTAGAAAATGGGAAAAGAGTTTACTTACATTAATCTCTTCAGTTCCAGGAAGATTGTCAGAAACAGTTATTTCTTCCTGCAGAGAAGGAACATTTCCTTCAACCTCAGCTGCTTCTAGGTTATGTTCTTTAGGTAAATCCACACATTTCTTCTCAAGGCGATTTTCTGCATGAGTAATGACCACATCCTCACTGTCAAGGATACTTTTCACAGCTGGAAAATATTGACATAAGTTTAACTTATATTTATATTGTTTATTACTAAGTAATATTTAATAAGTAACAGGAAACAATAGAGAGAGCAGAAGCCAATGATACAGTTCTCCATCCTGCCACAGATACTGGGCTTTCTTAAACAAACAGGAGGCAGAACCGTTGATTTGGCCAAGGAGGCAGACCCATGACAAAAAAAAATAAGGGGGAAATCAACCGGCAAGTCCATAGAGATCAAGAACAGCAGAGGAAAGGGTGGCTGGAAAGGCACACTGACAGCTAGTTAGTCTTCACAGCCTGAATACCAAGGATACAACACCTTTTAAAATACCAACTCTGATAGCAGATCCCATAGCACACAAATGAGTGATACATTAAAGTACTGACCTCCCCTCCTGTATTTTAAATCCTACCAGTTTTCTCAAGACCAAGAACATTCACTACACATTTTCTACAAGGGCTTTCCTTCAGGTGGGTATTCTCTCTACAGTTTAATGAAAGTTAGCAGAAACATGCTAGCAGTACCTCAGTCTGAGACACCTGGCAAACTACACATTTACTTTGAGTTCAGCAACCTTAACTCACATAGCATCACACACACACTGTACATACATTCACTGTCTGCTTCCAGGGATTCAGAAAGCTGTTGATCTGTTGCAACTGGTATGGCTTTTTCTTCTGGTGAAGAGGATGTTCTGGGCTCCTGGTGGTTTGTTTCACTTCATGAACAGAAAGAGAAAAATTCATCATTAAGCTTCAAAACAAACCTTGAAGAGCTTTATAAATTACCTTCTCACTGTAAAGTCTTCACATTTCAAAACAGAAAAAAATAAGAAAAAATAGAAAATCCTTTACCAGCATTCCTACATCAGTTTGTGACTCATTTTATGCAGTGAATCAAGCAGCAAACATTCTTCCCAGCTACCTTACAACAGAGCTGTATTAAAGGATGTTATTTGTCATCTGTAGAAAAAGTGTAACTGCTACATTACAGGTTTAGAACAAACTGAACAATCTGTGCCACAGTATAGTACCACTTGAAATTAGCATTTATTTCACTACTAAGATTTTGTGTTTATCACTAAGGAGTTGCAGCTTTTCAAGTATCTGGTGCGAAAAGAGTTTCCCTTTCCACAAATAGATGCTAATTGAGCACACACAGGAAATACAAAATAAATGTATGAAATACTGCTGGAAAATATTCAAATTGTCAAATAAACACACTAAAGTTATAGGACTCTCCAGTGTAACTTTTAGCAACACAGTATTCAGACAAAAGCAGAGCTTATGTTCACAGTATCTGCTTGGTAACCCTCACACCGTAAAAAGGCTGACTTAGCCTGTTGAATGCGGTCTCTGTCACCATCCTTTGGGGTCTGCAGTGATTTGAGAAAAAAAGGCTCACACTGACAGCTCATCAATTTGACTTACATTCATGCCAAATTAGCTCTGTTCATAGACAGAAAGGGACAGAAAAGCAGTTACATTTAGGAATACAGGAAAGAACCAATACCAGGTCAAAATCCTAGTTTTCAAGCACAGAAAGCCAGCAGGTACTTGCTGTGTCTGTTTTGTAAACTTACCCTTCATTTGCAGTCCCAAAGGTAGCAGCTTCATCAGCTTTAAAATCCAACTTATCATCCTCGGGAAGGGTAACACTTTCATAATTTGATTTTTCCACAAATCCTACAAAAACAGACAGACGGATGACTTCCCTGTTGCACTTAACATAATTTCTTTTAAAATGCTCATATGGTTTTCAAGTGAGTCATTATGCATTTCATCTAGGATAGCAACCTAACTGAATTATGCTACTAAGACTTCCAAGGCACAGAAGCTCTGAATTCTTCTTTCCAGTAAAACAAGAAGTCTGATTAATAAAGTTCAGTCAGGAAAACAAAATGACCATTGATATCCAGTTTACAAACTGAACTCAAATGTGTTACTGAGCTAACACCCAAAAAAAAAAGTCAGAAAACATTCAACCTTCTTAAATTGGGCAGAAAGTTTTCCTACTTCTCTTAGGCTATTTACTTGATACCAGCAATGCTTTCTTGACTCCATTTTCCCTATTCTACAAAAATGTATATAAAGCCTTCTCGTGTTCTTTTCTCTGGTGACTGAGTGGGGGTGCTGAAACCCAACTGCCTGCTAACCTGTTTTTATCTCAACAGGTTCAAATTTAGCAACATCCACCTTCTCTTCTTTATTTCTACTGTCTGCTTCCTCCAGATTCAGCAATTCCCTTTCAGACAGTATGCAGGACTGGGATAATTTTGCTAGCTCAGGCCAAACAAGTTATACTGACTGCCTTTTAACACTCCAAGAATACTAAAATTGTACAGAATTCTTTGCATTTAGTCCAGTATCGACAAAGTTTTTTTAGAAGGTTATTCTCTAATGATCAGTACCTTATCAGTTTGAATGAAAAGCACCTTTGATTTTTTTCCAAATGCAAGACAGCTAAAATAGGACAGGCAGATGTTTTGACCTATCTTACTAGAAACACTCAGATCTGGAGAATCCCTTTTACCCACGTACGTGGAGTCTGTATCTCGGCATTTCTATTATTTAAAAGAAAAGGAGCTGAAGAACTTCAATAGCAACAATCACTCTCCAGGATGTTCCAGAATCTTCCCAGACTTAGGACTAAATCAGGCTGCACATCATGCACTAATACTGGAGTCCACACTTACTGCTATGAACTGTTTCAGGAACTCAGACAGAGAACTCCGACACTTACATATATGTCCCAGAAACAGCAAAATCTTTCTAAAAAAAGAGCTGAATGGACTGAGCGCTGTCAAATACTGACTGTAGCTCTGTTTGCACATCTTCTCCCTGTTTGTGCACAACTTTCATTCCCAGCTCTTCAGTGCTTCTCCTCAGATAGTGAGCTACATCTCTTCAAATCTGCCAGCAGCCCTGCCCATATAAGCACATCCTCAGCAGCTGGACTGGCTTGAATGAGTTGAATTGAGCTGAATTACCAGAGACCAAATGAAATAGGCTTGGAAAAGGCTGCACAAGCTCTGAGCCAGAAAAATGAGCAAGCATAGCTCTAATGAGAATATACAGACACAGACTCAATTCCAGAAGAAAACCATTTAACAGAGCACTAATGAGGTAGATAAAAAAAAAGTGGGGGAGGGAATCTATTTAGTCAAAGCACACTGCACGCTAAACTTTCTGAAAAAAAAAATGCTGCAGCCTACAGAAGTATCCCTAAAACAGAAGCAGAAGCCTAAGTTTTCAACTTGTATCCCTCTCAGAACTCCCACAAATCACTGTTGCCTCTCAGCTGCAATTACACACAAGAAATGCCAGCCAAAAGCAGGATACATTCACAAAGTCCAGGATACCTAAAACAAGACTCAAAACAGAGCGGCAATTTTAAAAGCCAAGGACAAGGAAGTGTCTTCGACACTTGTGAATGCTCCTCATTAACTGTTGCACTCATCACTAGTTCAACTTTTTGAAGACATTTGAAAAATTCAGAAACTTAGGTTATCATAAGATGAAACACACCAGCTTCTTTTCGTAGTTCTGATGAATCTGGTTGTTCCACCTGGAAAGGTTTATCTTCAACCACTTCATTGTTTTCTTTCTTCTCCAATTCTTGAAAATCGGCACTTTCTTCAGCAGAAGAATTAGCTGGTTTAGCAGCTATAAAGATGACATCATCTTCAAAATCACCAGGTGATTTTGCATCATGATACTCCAAAGTAGTTTGATCTGATCTGGCAGAGAAGTTACTGTCTTCTTTGCTGACATCCATTTTCTCCAATCCATCTCCAGGTATGCTTTCAGAAGATTCCTCCATTTCAGCACGATCATCCTCAGGATTGCTCAGAGTAAACAGAGTTGGTTTATCTCTACTTTCAGACCAAGCATCCTCCACCAATGCATGATGAGACTCAGATGAAGCTCCAGGCAGCGCTTCATCATCTTCTGTTACCTTTGGTTTTAAAAAAGATAAATGTTCACAATCAATAACATGCATAATGCTCTTTGTCAAAGCAATGAAGTAAAAAGGAACAAATATACACCACTATTTGTAAGTTTTACAAGTGTTACTTCAAAAAAGACGTTACAAAAATTAATTCTCATTCCTGCACTATCTTAGCTTTTAAATCTGAGTGTAAAAAATTATCAAGCTTTTGACTGCTGAGTTTCCACAACCTTGGAGAATTAAGATGAAGTGGGTCTTGTAAGTGCTTGCTTATACTGTCATCTCAAGGCTGTTCACTGGGTTCACTACTGTGTTTTCAAGAAGAGGAAGCTTTGCATACCTGAAATTATAACTCAAGACTACTCTTATGTTTTCCTTTTAAAAGTGAATGCACTACTAAAATACTTCAGTGTTCACTATGCCATACACTGCATTAACAGGAAAAATTTCCTAAAGAATCACAGAATCATCTGGTTGGAAAGGACCTCTGAGATCAATCGAGTCCAACCATACCCATCCACTACTAAACTATGTCCCTAAGAACTTCACCAACCCCTCTTTTAAACACTTCCAGGGTTGGTGACTCAATCACCTTCCTTGAGACAGAGCCTCTTGTTACAGTTGAGTAGCTCTTTATAACAGGCAATGAAATGATGAAATTAACTTAGAACACGGATGGAAAGCTCGTACATGTAGATACCTGCACATGCCCCTGTTCTGTCCCCTGCTGTGGTACATTACTTCAGCAACTGCACCATCAGCTCAATCATGGAATCCAACTGACAGACCACAAGGACGAGTAGAAGGGGTCACTTTTCAGATGGATTAAATTCATTTGGTAACTATATGAATGCTATCCCTCGTGCAAGGCAAGAAGCAGAAAGAATGTTCGGGCTAGAGAACAGACAACTGCACAGCTCTCTTCATCAGGAGTCTATTTTTATTGTAATAGAAGGAAACTCAGACTTGCAAAAAGAGACTGAACGTAGATGCAGCTTGTGACTTTTATTGCTTTCAGAGATGTTTTTATTCACAAAGCTTAACAAACCCAAACAACTGGCTCAAGCTATAATCCTTATCTTCCTGCCATAACACCATCTGAAAAGGTATAATGGGAAGCTGAACTTCCAATTTGCAACAACAACAGCTCCTAACAACGCTTGAGTAAAAATCGCCATGGTCACAGGTGTTTATTATGAGTATGGTCCTGCAGGCATGTGATGTAACAGAAGGTTGAGCACAACATTTCTGACCAAATTCAAGTCTGCCATTCTGATTTGCAATTACAATAAGGAGTCTGGGCAAACTTGAAAAAAAGTCTAAATGAAGCCACAGTCTATAAAGCCTGTCACTGTGTAATCACAGCCCATCTTACCCCAACTGTCCATTTTGAATTTGAGTTCTCTTCCCTGAAAGATATTCTAGGTTCCTTTGATCGTAGAGGAGGAGTAACTGATCGTCCTGGAGATGCAGAAGGAGTTGCTAAAGGTGTGGTGCGAAGAC
This sequence comes from Tapera naevia, assembly GCA_033556795.1. NCBI lineage: Eukaryota > Metazoa > Chordata > Aves > Cuculiformes > Neomorphidae > Tapera > Tapera naevia. The sequence goes on along the minus strand of JAUMJJ010000246.1, from coordinate 10,677,355 downwards.
TGGATCTAAGAATAGACTGAGGAGCAAATCCAGGAAAACCAGCGGCAGATGTGGCCAAAACTTTAGCTCTCTGTAAAAAATAAGAAAAACATTTCCTTTAAAACCAGTTAAACCTTCACAGCAGAAGACTGTATTTGTCAAAAGTATTATTTCCAATTACAAAATGGATTTGGACCAGCAGAGAGGACAAAATTTAGCCTCTGCACTGCTCTTTTTCGAAAGGTACAAAAACCTTGAGAGATAAAAACCCATGGTTTTTATGTTTCTTTTGGATTTTTTTATTTTTAATGCAAATATAATTTGTTATTTTTCAAATTAATTTCCTGAACAAGCAAGGATATGGCATCTTGTTGTCTGCAATGTTATCTCTCATCCCAATAATTCTGGCAATTTCTACATTGCCCTTCTAAAAGACAAACAACTTGAAGTGTCACCCCAGGTACACTGCCACGTGAAATGGCAATCACTTAGCTGGCATGCACTTAACCGGATTAAGAAATGGAAACATAAATTCTTGCTTGTAGGCATGCAAGTCAAACTATACAGAGCTATCAAGCACTTAAATAAGGAGATGGCTAAGCTACAAATTGCATCTTATAGTATCTTAAGTATATTGAAAATTCCCATTTTAACTTACTTTGTTATACGCAAAAAACAAGTGTATGTCATGAAGCATCCTGAAATTAACTTAGAACTAAACTTTCCCTCTTCAAAGACTGTTTCCAATGTACTGCTTCTAAAGGGACTGCATATACAATAACCACATGCATACTGAAAATATTCCATAATTTGAATCCAGCAGTGTTTGTGTTAAATACTCTGGGGGTTTCCTTTTAAACCAAGTTTATAGGCTTTTGGCATGGTTGGTTGGTACTGTTTTTTTAAAATACAAACCTTAACCACAAGCGGAGTCTCTAGCAAATTGAGCTCTGGTGTTCCTGAAAAATTCTTTTCCGAGATGAAACCATGCATGTTTGGTATCTGTGGGCTGGATGCCATGAATGAAGCAGAAGCTCTGTATGGTGACTGCCAGCTACCACCTTGTGCTGCAGAACAGGAAGGAACAGGACGAACCACCAAATCCAGCAATCTGTGAAGATACACATTTTAAAACATGAACATAAGCAATGAAAAAACTATGCTGTGTTCAAGAATCTGACAAAATCTTAACAAAAACTTTCAACGAACAAGAAATGCAGGTGAATCATCACTGTTTGGGTGTTGTACCAGGCCCGTGAACAAGTTACTGGAATTTTCTTTTTTTGTTTTTATTTCTTTACATTTCAGATATTTGTTCCTAAATCACTGCCTCTGAGGCAAGAGTAATCCAGGTTTAAGTTGCCAAAGTGATGCAATTCTCACGTCAGAGGAAAATGCATCTGCATTTCAATGCTGGGACCACTTCAAATTCTCTTTCTTTTTTCACTTTTCTTTAGCAGATAGAAATCTAAATGGAAACAAAATACTTGGAAAACACAGAAAGCATAGACACACACACATACAGGAGAAGCAACACCTTTTTGAAGTACTCATTATGTACACTTACTGTACCTGGAACATTTTCGCGAATATTTTGTAACTGGTGTCCCAAAAAACACATCCCGCAATTCTGCACCAGGGAGAGGATGTTCTATGTCTGGTGGTTTTGCAGCTCTAGGACTAGAATTAAAAGGAAAATGTAACTGACTTTCCTTCCTGTGAAGTCCAAACATATCAGAATCAAGTTAATTTGACCATACCACCTGTAAGAAAATCAGACAACTACTAATCAGCCTCTTTTGGGCTCTTTACATAGTTCTGCCTATTTTTAAGTAAAAAGGCAGAAACGATGCATGAACTGGGCCAGAAGTGATAAAAGAATCCTATTTGATAACACAACCAAGTCCATCAAAATCTGTACCCCAATAACTTGATGGTAATTATATTCAGGTTCAATTACCTTAAATTCTGTAAACACATTTACCATAATATAAATACATGTATTTACATAAATATGATTATCATTGCAGAAAAACTCTCCAAATATTACTTATTTATTGGTTCTTAAATGTTATACACTGTAGGTGCAAATAAGCCAAACAGACCTTTACTCAGATGCACCTTCCCTCAAAATACTAGCATAGTTCAAATGGATTTTCATCTCCAAACATGTACCTCAAGACTGACCTTTGTTAACAGGCTACTTACCTATCATTTTGCGAGTAACTGGTTTTCTGCTCGTTTCCTACCCATACTTCTCCAATCTTGGACAACACATTACTGATGAAAGTTGCTCTTGTGTGCACATTTCCTGCATTAGTATGTTTTATTACTGTTGATAATGGCTTTGGTCTCGAGACTGTAAAGCAAGAGGGGAAAAAAAAAAAAAAAAATCAGCCTTGTGTAATCGAAGTGACATTAGTTGTCAATTACATCCTGCCCCCTAAAAATTACCTTCTTTCAAGACCGATGAAAGCAAAGGGTACGGCCTGGCTCTTTCCAAAGCCAGCTTCCTTTGAACTCGAGGAAGTATCTTGCCATAGTGGTCCAATATAGAATTTCTGGCAACTGCTCTCTCTTTCAAGTGAGGATTTCGATCATTCTGATGAATGAAAAGCGTGAAGCAAAAAGTTAACTTATTACAAGAAGTTCATTGCACAGAAATATCTGCGCTATTTCTAATTAGTGAATAAGATTACTCTACAGATCTATACATCAGCATGCACCAATTTTATGTAGTGCTTTTAGTGAAGTCAAAGGAAGACTGGAATAATAACAGAACCGTTAGCTGTAAGCTAAAACAAGTCTGGCACTCTGCAGGACCTTATTCTGATACACCTGTTATCACCTGCAATTTTCAAATGGCTTAAAAGAAGCAGGCTTTCCCTTGTTTTCCTGAAACATCAATGTCTGAGATGACCAAATATCCATGGCAACGGCAAATTATGTTGGACAAATGATGTGACTATTAAAATAAGCAAGAAAAAGCTACCTACACATACCAACTGGCTGGATCAAAGTTTTCAAATGCATGACCTAAAATTTCAAAACCACCCCTTATAAGTTTGATTCACTGGAAAACTATGGTTCTGGAAAACAGCAAATGCTTCACAGATCCTTAACAAAAGTTCATATAACACTAAATTTAATAAAGATATTTTGAGAAACTGAAGTTAGATAAGGATTTCTGTCATAGAAGTGGTAAAATAGAAGTTGTGGAAGCACAGAGCACACTTTAATTGAGGAAATAGTAATTTAAAAAACCCAACCACCATGCAAGTTTTACCTCTGGATTGGCATCCTGACTGCTCTCGGCTAGAAAATAAAGTTGCATGCAAGGTACAAGAGATGACATACAACATACTCACAGTATCACAGTATCACCAGGTTGGAAAAGACCTCTGAGATCATCTAGTCCAACCTATGACCCAACACTAACATCCACTCGTCATTTAAACCATGGCACTAAGCACCTCACCCAATCTGTTTTTAAACACCTCCAGTGACAATGACTCCACCACCTCCCTGGGCACCACATTCCATTGACCAATGACCCTTTCAGTGAAAAATTTTTTCCTAATATCAAGCCTAAACCTCCCCTGATGAAGCCTGAGACCACGTCCTCTTGTTCTGTCACTGATTGCCTGAGAGAAGAGACCAACCCCTGCCTGCTTACAACCTCCTTTTAGGTAGTTACAGAGAGCAATAAGGGACTCCACAGAAAGGTGCAACAGAATACTCTAAATCATACATAACCTACGTATCTGAATAAATGAATGATAAGATTGACTGATAGAAAAGATCTCTATCTATTCCTCAGATGCAAACTACTTAAAAGTGGAGTCGACAATGGCCTGTACGAATTTATAACTTCACAGAGCAGCTTTGGAGTATGGAAGGATGTTCAACTTTCAAGTTCAGCTGTAATTGAAAGTGTAGAAACTTATTTCTAGTATTTCAAAGAATGGTATAAAAAACAAAGCAGGATTTTTACCAAGGACTGTCAAAACCGGTGAGTAACACCCTGCATACTTGACAGATCTTTTAAACTCACCGTAAGATTAACTTTCAGCGACTGATTCAGCTGTAGTGCTGGGATATAGTTGGCACGCTGCAGGTGGTGGACTAAGAGAAATTCACGGTTCTGAACACCAGGCTTTGTCTGTAAAAACTTCTCCAAACACTCCTACGAGAAATAACACATTTTAAAAAATCTATTATGATTTTGCCTCTTCTCAAGAGAGATGATTAAGATTTTTTTTGTCCACACTTACTAGTTCCATGTTTGAGAAAGGAAGCTTCAATAAGTCTTCCATTAGCCCCATCTCCCGACAGCTTTCATACATGTGTTTTAAAAGCTCTTCTCTATTTAACTTTGTGATATGTTGCTGCAACAGAGCCCAAGCCTCCATCATGCACCTGTAAATAATTTTATTGAGATGTAAAGCAATACTAGTAGTATAACCTAAAAGATGCCCCAAAATTATTGTATTCCAAGTTTAAAGGACATTTAGGAGATCGCGATTTATATTATTTGTTCTTCACTTTTCACACTATTTTAATGTCAAAATGGTGGGCTATACTTCTTTACCTGTTAGACAACAACACAGTGAGGCAAAGCTGCACTTCACTACTGCTTGACATGGATGGTTTCATCATCTGTATGTATCTGAGGGCTCGCTTACGCTCCCCTTGGCACATAAGGGACTGAACTATTCTCATATGTAGCCACGACACAGTTTTGATTGTAGCTGGGTGAAACAGCAGCGCCAGTGAATTCTGTAGAAGTTAGAGATCACGTTATGATACGTACATACACTCTTACAACACAAATATTTAAAAGTTTCTTGAAGTAAGGTTTAATGTCTATTAAATGAACTTACATGACTAACTAATGAAATACTTGATATAGGACATACAATAAAAATTCTCAGCGTATTTTCAGAACTACTCAGCTATACAGAACAAAGCAAGTGTTCTATAAGGATTAATTTATGCTTTTTTAGGTTAACCAAATCTCTGTATACAAACAGCACTTTCTATGAATAAATAAATTGTAATTTATCCTCCCAGACAAACAAATTCTATTAACATCATGACAGGCAAAATACAACCTTCAGCATCAGAAAGAACATGAATTACGCTGAATAGTCACTTTTGCAGTCCTCCATCTCAAATCTTACTGTTACGACGATAGTTTTAATATTGAAAGTGCCTAAAACAGTGTTTTTGAGAAAGTGCTCAACTGGTCTGCTGAAAACAGCCTTAACAGGTGGCTTTGAAAATTCAACTACCAAGCATTTTTGAAGTTGATTTGTTCTTTGTTTTAATCAGCTTCCTGTCAAAGTAATTAAAACAAAATTTCAAATCATAATTTATTGTTCAAGATGTCACAGTAGGACTACAAAAAAACATCTGACAGTTTAGCACCTGTAATTAGCTAAGCACAGATTTCTTAAAATCATTTTATAGATGACTGCTTTGTATGGTAATGTACATCTAACTTAACTGTAACATACTTACATCATAATCATTGTGATCTAGAAGCCAAAACCCTTGAATAAGCTTAACAAGACCCCAAGGGATGGCAAAGGCAGTTGGGAAGGAGTCGATTGAAGTTTCTGTTTTATTCGGCAACGAATGCATGATATCTAGCAGCAAGTAAATTGTCTGATATCAAGTAGCTAATTAAGGCTAATAAATTTGCAAGACAAAATTTATCCCATTGCATTTAGAAAAACATTATTAAATAAGAACATAGAGGTGATAGGAAGTAGAAAATACTAATGTCTTAGTCTTGCCATTTTAAGCTATTTTAACCTGAAGACAGTCAGGTCCGAACCACAAAATTGCATTCTGAATAAATAACCAGAAAGAAACACTCTTTGATTTCTGTAAGGCATTCAGAAATGTTAGCTTTAGGTATTTAAATAATTCAGTTATAAACTCAGGCTCCCTCTTCAGTCAGTGGAGCTACCTGCTGGACATTCAAAACAATTGACTATCCAATGCTCAATTATTAAAGAAAGCACGTTCTACAGGTTGTTTTTTTTTCTTTCCTCATTTCCATAGCATATAAAACCACATAAATTATGTCCTTACAATACAATTCAGCTCTGAATGATTAAAAATGGACCTAACACAGTACGCAGATCACTTGTTGGTAGTGTCACTTTCTCTTTCTGACAACTGTTTTTAGGTACTTATTCTAAGAAGATAGCTCTGGCCTAACCACAGTTTTCAAAGTCCTTGCTCTCTAGGCTCCCCTCTTGAGTAATGCAACAATCAAGAAAAGTAATTCTGTATATTGCAATAGCTTAAAAATTAAGTGTCTGTCCAATGACTTTCCTCTTCTCTCTTGTTTATTATTATGTGTGCCTGCACTTTCAACAGATCAAAAGCTAGCACTATTACCTGTGTGGGAAAAGCAATGATTTCAGCAAAAATCACATACTGGTAAGCCAATGTTAGAAATCCTTTTGGTCTGAAGCAGCACATTTTCGTGCATTGTTCTAGTAAGTATCCATATGCTACAGATGCTTTAACAAATTAAAAACTATGTTTCAATTTTGAGAAAAAACCTTTAATATTTCTTAGTAAACCTCATTTTGCATATCAGAAAAAACTTTGCAACAAAATATCTTAAAAAAAATCATTAAAAATCCCCAGTACAAAGAAATAAAATAATGCTTCTGTCTACAACTAAATGTTTTCACTTGCACCATGTTTGAAGTATAAATTATGTCCTTACAGATACAGGCAATAAACACTTAAGAACATTTATGTGCATATACTGAAAGTGTAATAAAAATAACTAGGAAGGATACAATTGAATGTTTGTAGCTTTCTTCAATGCTTTCTAACAGATAGAGATCCAGCAGTGCCTGAAAGAAAAAGTCAGAAGTTTTTTTTACACACTCCTGTCTTTCGCAAATCATTGCCTTTTGGGTGGGGGTGTTTTCATAGCACTCACGTGTAAACTAGGAGGGGGGTATTTCCCAGTTCCTCCTTCCTCTCTTTGCCATAATTTCTCAACTTGGTCTCCTAGCTGGGAAACCATTCCATCAATCATCAAGCAGTCAGAATCCCATTTTCCTCTAGAACAAAAAGTAGCAAGGATTTGAACAGAGTAGAACATTTACTCCAGTGCAACAGATTTTCTCAGAAATCAAAAAGTTCCCGTAAGTCAAAAAAAGCAACACACAAAAGGAGGATTATTACTTGAAATGGAGATGATGAAATTTCTGAGTCAGGTAAAGACTTTTGTTAGATCATATTGAATCATTAAAGCAGTTCAATCTAGAAATCCTACAAGCTTTCTTACTAAGGTGGAAGTTGCAATGACCTTTCAGTTATCAGGTTTTCTGTTGTATTACTTGTAGTACAAGGAATTGTAAAGAAAGTTTAAGTGCCAAACATAACCACACTCATACTGTCTAATAGAGGAAACGTAATAGTATCAAAATAGCTGGACTACTCTTTGACACAGATCTAATGCTTCCAGCTGGAGTGTTCCAACGCACAGCTGTGAGACAATGGAATGTGAGACATAATGGAAATTTCAGATTTTGCTCTCTGTGGTTACAAAAAATAAGTTATTTTCATATAGCGGTGCGTACATGTAAATTTTACTATTGTCTTAAAGAGCCCTTATGTTTCTGGAAACATACCATTACAGTGACAGATGGCTGAACTTTTGAAAATCAAACTTCTGCTGACTGCAACATTACCCTTTAATTTCACAACGACAGAAAGCTGAAAAAGCACACTAATTGTTGCATGCTTCTAAGAAACACATGAGCCTGTAAGTTACTTCAGAAGTAAGCTCAGTAAGATGAATTTTTAAGTTATATACCTAATGCAATACCTAATACACTGCAGCTTAAACTGTAACTCTTCTTCACAGTGCCATAGCCCAAACTTCCTTATGTCTTTATTCAGTTTTCAGTAAACTTTCTAAACAAAAAACCTACTGTCATCTAATCCAAGGCATCTATCACCTATATGCTAGTAAGCTACTCCAGGGAAGAGAGCTTACATTAGGAGGTGACTTATCCAACAGCCAGGAGAGTGCTATTTGTGCAGACTACGTGTAACTCTGATTGTCTTCCTAAAATAAAACAACGGACTTGTGAGTAGAAGATTTAGGTCAAAACAATGACTGTCATCTATTACTAGTCAATAAAGCAGATTTTTTGTTTTTCAAACATGCCTCTGCCGTGTCCAAAACAGTTGTTCTGTGAACACCATGCTTTGCTGAGCTGGAGATGACTGATCCTACTCTAATCACATGATCTTTTCCAGTGTAAGGAATTATACAGATCAGCCAATGAATTAAGTACGCTACAAAATAACAACAATACCAACAAATAGTACAAAGCAGTAGCATATGTAAACATTTTAACACAGGAAAGTAACCTTAATGTTCAAGAGAACACAAGCACCACCCAAGACAAGAGTACTGCTAGCAAATGCACTAAGCATAGCAACTACGACTCTTGATACCAAAGCCATTCACTTCCACTTTCGAATTTGCAATGGAAGCATGCCAGAGTTCTCCTGAAAGGCTTACCTTGATAAACGCTCAAGCTTCTGTCGCTGACCAGTATAGTAGCTCTGAATCAGAGTATAATTGTAGAAAGGTCTAGACAAATGCATATCCTCATCTACAGGCAACAAAATAAAAGCAAGTTAATAAAGTAGTATCACATTTTTAAACTAAAATTGTTGACTAAAACAAGACAGAAGATCATACAAGCTAAGCATCAAGAAGCACAGGCAAGACTCCAACTCCAAAAGAAGCCAGTCCTGCTTCTGCCTTTGCTAAGAAATGCGAAACATAAGGCTCAATTCCTTCTTGTCTCAAGTGCCACTTCAAGCTTAGAATCATAGAATCACCTGAGCTGGAAGGGACCCAAAAGGATCACTGAGTCCAACTCCTATCCCTACATAGGACACTCCCAACATTCACACCATGCGACTGAGGGCATTGTCCAAATGCTTCTTGAATGCTGACAGACTCGATGCCATGACTGCTTCCCTGGGGAGCTGTTCCAGTGCTCCACAACCCGCTGGGTGAAGAACCTCTTCCTAAATATCCAATCTTCCTCAGGTCCTATCATAGGTTGCAAGAGAGAAGGGATCAGCACCTGTTTCACCTCCCTCCCTTGTGAGAAGGCAGTAAATAGCTATAAGATCCCCTCTCAGTTTCCTCTTCTCCAGGCTGAACAGATCAAGTGACTTCAGGGTTGCTGTGTCCCAGGTGCAGAACCCAGCACTTGCCCTTGTCAAATTTCATGCTTTTAGTGATTGTCCAGCTCTCCGATCTGTCAAGATCCTTCTGCAGGGCCTCTTTGCCCCCAAGGGTGCCAATGGCTCCCCCTAGTTTTGTGTCACTGGCAGACTTTGTCAATAAACCTTTAAGTCCTTCGTCCAGGTCATTTATGAAGACACTGAGGAGAACTGGCCATAGGATGGATCCCTGTGGGACCCCATAGTGACTGGACGCCAGCCTGTTGTATCCCAATTCCCTATGAATGAGCTGACCCATCAGCCAATTCCACACCCATTGTATTATGGGTTTATCCAGCTGCGTGCTGGACATTTTGTTTATGAGAATACTGTGAGAGATGGTATCAAAGCCCTTGCTGAAATCCCGAAAAATGACATGGACCGGTTTTCCCTGGTCGACCAGGTGTGTGATTCTGTCATAGAAGGATATTAATTTTGTAAGGTGGGAGGAGGGTGGGGAGACCTTTGTCTCCTGAGGTGTGGTAGGCAGGTGCATCTCACCCGGGGACTTCAGGGTGCAATTCCACCACTCAATCTCTATCTTGGAGTCCCTGATACTCCTCAACCTAGCTACCTCCTCCTGAAGCTCTGCCACAAGGCTGAGTAGTCCCTACACTTGTGTGCACCTCCCAAAGGTCATTTTTCCTGCTGTTTTCCGACCCTGCCACAAAGCCTGGGCAGACCCTGCAGCCTAGGGCCTGGACAGCAGTGCATTTCCTGTAGAGTTTGGTTTGTGTGGCTGCGACCACCCTTGTAGCTGGCTGGGTCATGGGGGACACTGAGGGCACAGCCTTTTGCTTGATGGATACCATGGCTCGTGCCGTTCTCAGCTCCCCCATAGAGCCCTGCCAGCAACAACAGTTGATGTAGCATTCAGATCACATAGTGTAAGCTAAAATTCACTATAAAAATAAACCAAACAGTTCTCAATATAAAAAAAGTACAAAATATGCAGGTAATGCTTTGACTGTAAAAACAAGTGTTCCAGTCTTTTGCTGATTAATAGCAATTTGTTTAAAACCCGAAGCATTTCAGGCTGTGGATATAAGCAACTCCTTTAAGTCAGAGGCTTATTGACATTTCTAAGAAGCACTCAGGAAGAAACTGTCTACATTATTCTACACTACACATTTATAAAATCAGTAAAATCTCAATTTCAACAAGAGACCTTCAGCATATGCTGCTACTGAACCAACATGACTTGTTATTGACAAAACTTTTAGCAAAGCATGGCCAAGAACATCTTCATAGGAATCACTTACTGGATAGCCTCCTTGTTACAAATGCATTACAGTTTATGCTTACCTGAACCCTCTGGAAGGAGACCGGATCGACAGAACCAGATGACCACTTGTGCATATAAAGAAAGCAGGCTAGCTACCACCTGCTTATTTGTCAATTCTGTAAAACCTGAAAAAAGGCATCAGATGTTTTTTGTTGTGCAATTCCTTTCATTTCTACAAAACTCCTTTCATCATACTAAATATAAAGTATAAAAATAACATGGTAGAAATCCATCTTTGCTTTTTTCACTCTGTATGACTTCCTGATTTAAAAAAAAAAAAAAAAAAAAAAAAGCAACGCCTACAAAGTATCAGATTCACTAAAGGTTAACATAAAAAAATTAAAGCCTGAAATATTAAAGAAACTCATGAAGAAGACATCTCTTACTTAGCTAGCAGAAATTTTTCCTATAGTAAAGAGACATTCTTTTTTTCCCCCCTCAATATGCCAAGAAGAGCTGATAATTGAAAGAGTTGTGGAAACCCAAGTTACAAATTTATACTCCATATTTTAGTATTTGCAGTATAATATTTGCACGCAATTACCAATTTCTAGCTAAGAATGAAAAAGAATAATTTCCAGCATTACTATATTCAGTTGCTGCAATTTCAACCCAGCTGTTTACACAGCTTCTTGCTGAATGTAGTCTCTCCCATCCACTTGCATTAACTCCACAAGAAACTCGTTCCCTGAACTCAATGCCCATTAAGACATAGTCCAGCTTCTCAGATTTAAGTTCCTTCTCCCAGGTAAATCTGTCTTTCAATCACCAAAGCCAACAAAAACTCATGTTACCACCTCTATAACCCAAGCATAATTTCCAAATCATACTAAAACATACCAAAGCTTTCATAATATTATTTCATACAAACCTTTATCAGTCAGTTCTTGTGCTTCTGTTAAAAAACAGTTTAAAACCGTGCTAAGATTGCTCAAAACACACTGGCAGTGCTGAAGGGACTGTAACGTCTGTGGGTCAATGAAGTTGGAAGAGCCATCAAACAGTGGAACACCTGTTCAAGAACAGATATTAAGTCATTAGTCTACAGAGCAATTTCAGAGCACGCTTAAAGAACCGTGTGTGATGCCACCTACCAGCAGATTACTGAATAAGCTCAATTAGAAAGAATGACTTTAGGTTTGCAGGACTACGCTAGTACTCACATATTCGGTCTAATTCATCTTTTGTATAGATCACTTTGTTCCATGTCCACTCAAGAACAAACCGTAAATTTGCTGCAGAACTTGGCTGTTCTTTAAAAAAAAAATAAGAACAAAAATGAATCAACAATTTCAAACCACGAAATGTAAAACATAAAACCAAACTATGAATCTTACCTTCAGATGTCCAATGCTTAATGCATCCAGTCAGAAGTTTTAAAGAATCTGTTTGGACAGCCACAGACAATACAGCCTCTAACTGCTCCTCCTAAGCAGAACAGACAAAATAAAATGAGAACCTTTCATACTTTCAACATCTGAACCATCAATACAAAATGTTTCTTTCTAACTGTATACTAATTCAGACATCACAAAGTCCACCAGCACATGCAACTAATTCCACATTCTTTTTCTTAAGCCCAGCACAGGCTGGGCTGCTTGTTGGTCTGAGGAACGCATTAATTTTTTCTCTGACATTTCAACTTACTGGAGGCTAATTCTAATATTTATTTGCATGCCTGCGCATTGTAGTCTTCATTTACTGAGTTCCAATTAACTATTTTCAGTAATATCTGCACAAAATGCATAATGGATAAGTTTGCCATCAGGAAGACAGGAAGGGGACAGAACAAATAGCACTATGCAATGTTTGCATGGAAACAGTGAAGCTCAGGTCAAGCAGCTTTCTAGACTATAAAGATATGATTCCCAAAACATTATAATAATTTTCTACAATGACAGGAGTGAAACATTTAAATCCTAATAGGCTTAAATTTATGCTGTTCAAATACTGTATTATTATGTAATGATAATCCTTTAGAAGGGTAATGGACGGATACCTACAGAAATGCAATATTAAGTAGCAGCTTATTTCAGCTGGTGTTCTGATACTTCTTTCCAGTCAAGTGATCCTTCATAAAAATTTACTTTGTTTGGGGATTTTTTTTGGTTGGTTTGTTTGTTTTAACCACATTCAAAAGTATCCTTCCCTTCTACATGTAATCATTACATTCAAAACAATTTCTACCAACTGGAATAAACATGTGCTATTTCCACCTTTTCCTGAAAACCCGCCAAATGTTACTTAAGGTAGGAAACAAAACTACAAACCAAGCTTCTCAGCCATAATTCTGGAATTTGCCTTACTTACTAACATTTGAAAGAAATCACTGCTCCAGTGCATAACAATTCTCTGAACAATACAGTCACAACTCAGCAAAAGGTAACTAAAAACCCATCTTGACTTCCCAAGATATTTCCAAACTCAAGCTGACATCAGAACATCCAATCTGAATGTTCTACATCAGGTTTGCAAAATAAACAGTCTAGGGGTTAGGTCAACCTGCAAAGAAATTTATTTCAGCTACCACACTATGCAGAAGTTTAATTTGCCCTAACACACTGCCACAAATCTGGTGAAGAATCCAGGAGACAGGAAGAGGGCAGTGGGAAGATTGCTTCCCCTTTCCTACTAATTGCTCCACTATATGATGACTACCTGATCATTTAGCACAGATCCTGCCTGGGTGAAGATGGGGCTACTCATTGCAAATCTCCAGAGACAGAGAAAGGTTGGTGCACTGCAAATGGAAAACCTATGGCAGAGGAGGGTGAAGTCACTATGATGGGGTAAAGCACATAGAAGGCAGCGGGTGTCATGAGACAAAGGTGATTAAGGTGTTGCAGCAACAAGACAGCAGTCTAAGAGGAGTAAACTGAGCTACTGTAGCACAAGGCAAAGGCTACAGAGGGTAAGATCAGCTTTAAGAGGATGCAGAAAAACCTAGTGATGAAAGGAAAACGAGAAAGCAGTGATGAAACTGTCAGCTAGAGCTGATGACAGCCATTGTTTACTGCAGCTCACTTCCTTGGAAGCAAATGATCATGTCTAGTGCTGGAAGCTGATGTTTGCAATAGCTTACAGGGGACTGAGACACCTGACATCGTCAGCTACTGCACTGAACCTAATACTTTGAGAAACTGCACATGACCAGCACCAACTGCATGTTTCCTTGCATGTATCTGTGGCACAGAATTAACTGACAGGTCTTTAAAGCATTTCCCCCTTAATGCCCTGAAATGCACTCACCTGACTCAAGCTGGATGGCTGCACATCCAGTAGTCTTGGAGACAGCAACCCAGCAACAAGACACCTATTGTAGCTATCGTGAATGGCTTCCTTTATTGAAGGACCCGATTTCTTTAAAAAATTCAAGGTCTGAAACATCAATCAGAAACTACAGATTAAGACAGCATCATTATTCAGTCACTAAGGTTCTAGATAACCACAAATAATACAAATGTTCACTCCAGTTGTCAGAAAGCTTGCACCAGTCACATGCCTTAGGTTAGCAATCTGAGTAAGCATTACTACATAGTGTCTTAAAGACATTAGCAAACTAACAGTTACAGTTTATTAAAAAAAAACTGTAAAACGAACTATCAGCTCTTGCAATGCTTAATTAAGTACCTCCTAGCATCTCTGACAATACACAGGCCTTTCTTTTTCCCTGAACACTGACACAAAATACATTCTATTTAAGCTAAACTAACACACAGCTTTCAATCATGCTTTGGAAGATCCTTTCTATGCTTGTTTGTGCAGAAGCTAATTTATGCTGGAAACACATAGTGAGCTGAAGCTTCATTCAAAATTAGTTGTCACAATCTGTGCAGTGTCTTGGAAGTTATTATTTGGCCAAGTTTGGGAGAAAAAAAAATCTGTTTCTTCTAGAAATATTAATTATTTCTCACATTCTCCATTCTGTCTTCCTTTTCAAGTTAATCAGGATCAAAACTCTAACTCATGACTACGCAGACAGTTTGACGGAAGGGTAATGAAGATGCAACAGCTTTTCCCAACTTCCTCCACAGTTTTGTTCTTGTTCATACAGCAATATTGTATTCCTTTCTAGACAGTCAATTCCTGATCATACTTCAGCAGAAGACAATGGTAGTTTTACAGTCCCAATTACCAAAATCACTACCAATTACATAGAACTGGTAGGATACAACCACAATTATGCATTTGGATGGGCAGGATGAGCACAAAATTGTCTCTGACACTGAAAGCAGTGCAACAGAAACTTTAGACAAAGTACATCACTTGACATTCTCAATAAGGACTAAGTAGAAGCTCACCTCCTTCTGGAAGCCGGTGCAAGTCATATGAACAACCCCAGAACTCAGCAAGCATGTACCATCTGCAGAAACAATGAACATCAGACAACATTTCATACTCTCACAGTTATGTTATGACCAGTTTACATTTTTCAAATAACAGTATCTGGAAAGATATAACTGAGCACCCATAGTCTTCATCAGATCACTTGCAAACTCTTTCAAAAAACAATTACTGCATGTAGAAATTTTATCTCTAGTGCTGTCAAAGTGCCATACTTTGAGCTTCAGTTCAAAATCATTTCATTTTATGACCACCATCACTTCATAGGCTACATTACAAAAGCATTAAAAACCCAAGCGCAGCAGACTGTCAGATACATTTCACAATATTAAATGCCTTGTTAGTACAAGATAATCAGAGTTGGGGTTGTGGGGCTTCAGGATTTTTTTGTTTGGTTTGCATTTTGAGTGCCAAACAATGAAAAAGAGAACTAATAAACAGCATTCAACCACAATTTAAGCGTATCATTTTGAAAAGCAGTGAAATACACACCAAAATTATAGCTGCTTGCATTAAAAAAGTGTTCAGTTGGTGGATAAGAAGGAGGTGCAACCCGACTTAGACTCCTCTCATGCACCAGAATATCCAAAATAGGGTTTGGAGAAGTCATGCTTGTCACAGAATCCAGTGACCACAAGGCAAAGTAGGGGCAATCACGAAGGAATTCTTCCGGCCTTAAAGAAAAGAAGTGCATAAGTAAAACGCTGACGTTCAAATAAATTATTTGTAGAGACAGTGAAATCAACAAAAATCTACCTTAGTGAGTCCGGCATTTGAGCATGGTACCAGCAATTTATATCGAACACACCCAAATACGTAGATGGCTTTCCCTGACCATAGGTATTCACTTGCCAACTGAAGATTGATACGCTGCTGTCAGGAGATATTACTGTAAGAGACAAGACTTTGTTTCTTACTTGTAGAAAATGCAATATGTCTGATAATTTTTAAAACACAATTTTCTATTTTGGCTGAATTCTGTTCAAGAAACACAACACTTACTAAGAATAATAAATTTACAGAAAAGCAAACCTCTCTCTGACAGCTTCCAGACACACTGCCCCTTTTTAATTTTCAACTTGTAACAATTCTAAGCCAAATCAAACACAATTATTAGCTAATTAAGTTTTCCATAGATGAAGATTTCATCAAGTCCTTTAGCTAGATGAGTAGTTAAGCAAACAAACAAACAAAATGCTAGGAACACAAACATTGCTACTTTTAGAAAGCACACAAATAATTATCATATACACTTGTACAATGGAGAGAATGATCTTATTGTTCAAAGTAGACAGACAGGAATAAAATGACTGACAAGCAGTATACAGATGTAGCCACTACACATCACTATAGCATGTCAGCAAGCATAAAATAAAACCTACTTCTTCCCCAAAAGAAGTCCCACGTTATTTAAGCACCCATTCTTTCTTTTTAAGTAAGCCCAACAATCTAGTCTGTACAGATATTTAAGACTTGGCAGACTGTGGGTACAGAACAGCATTCATTGCTTAGATTTCCAAACCATTTAGATTACAATAATCCAACACAGACATCAGAACAAACCTTCATTAACGCTGTCCTCTCTGTCAACATGGTTGCGATATTTTTCTATAGTCTGGCAGCTGAGTAATTTAGTATTGCTGGTCTGTCCTCTTAATGGGAAGATTCCGCCTGTGAGATCTAAACTGTACCTTTCATCACAGTATTCCAAACCCTGGGGAAAAAAAAAGAAAAAAAGTCATTTTGAGATGAAAACATATATTCTATCTAAATAGGAAAAAATGTCTGTATCTAATATAATATGCATATTGTATTGTGAATCCTTCCCATGAGCTTCTTTCTGATGGCAAGCAGAAACTATATCTGACATGTCAGAGAATGGTCAAATAGCAGCAGGTAAGTCTGGCTGTAAAGGTTTTGCTTATTTTCAACATTTAGCGTTTCCCTAATATTATTCAGGTCTAAACATGTTTTGCAGAATTCCTTGCGACATGAAGGTTTCTTTACAAACCTAAATATAGATCTACAAAGAGATATCTGAAAGAATACAATACAGGCTTGCAAAGCTCTTTGCTCTATGTCTTGATTACAGAACCGATGAAGTTCAAGAAGTAATGGCACTACAGTAGCTAAAGCTCTGGGGAGATCTCTTACTAACAGGCACACCACTAGAGTGAACACACATCCAGACAACTTCATACTGATTAACAGTCCTCTCCTAAACCACAAAACCTCTTACCAGCTCCTCATCTAATCTTCTCAGATACTAGTGGGTGAGAGCTCTCAGTTCCATCACCAAGCACAGCCAACAGTAAAAAGGGAAAACAGAGAGGACATCCTAAAAAAAATGCCTTTAGGGTCATGAATTACTAAAGAGTAAGTGAACTACTTTAAGTTATACAGAAACTCCAGCAGAACTGGGTTGAATCTCTGGTAACATTTACTTAGAAAACAGTAGTAACCAAAATACTGTCGCTTACTATACAACAAAGCAATGTGTGTCTTGTGGACAAACAGCAGTTATGCAATTAAAACAAAACCAAACACCACACAAAAAACAAAATCCAAAAATGGATCATCCCATATTCTTCCCAAGTTTCCTAGACTTTCAGAGCTCTAAAATGAACTGGCATGAAACAACACATTCTCGTATAATCTCACAGGATAAATGTGAGAAGAGACAAGCTTTCTCTGAACCGCTCTAGGAAACGCCACAAAAATAGCAAGGCTGTCTTAAAAAATAATTAAAAAAAATAAGACTTTCATTATTAGAAAGAAAAATGTTTCTGAAGTAAAGCAATATATTTTTCATTTTCCATACTGGGGCAAGAAAATCTAAGTTATGGAAGCTGTTAAGGAATTACTTTATTCACCAGTAAAATACGAAGACGCCTTTCAAATAAGAAGCACTGGTCAGTCTGTGATATGAAAGTAGAGACTGTACACTCTGTCCATCCAGCACAGGCATTGTGGAGGACAAAGGCAAACACGTGCTCCATGACTATGACTGGATGCAGTAGTTGTAGTGGCGGCTGATGTGGTATGAAAAAGGATCTTTGAAAACGTGTCTTAAACATACCTTAATGTTTAATTACTTGAGCAGACAAACCAGCCTCAAAGACCACGGAGACAAGTTTGACACACAATGAAAAAAACATAGTGCCACATGTTCCGAAAGTCCTATCCGTGACTTTTTACCATGATGCAAAATCAAAGAGGCACTGTTTCATAGCCTCAAGCCTAATTCCCGGGAAGTAAAGTACTGATGTAGTAGACAAGTCTTTCAAGCTCCTATGAACTCTATTAAATGAACAAGGATCAACTGCAGATTCCTTCTTATTTACTGAACTTGGCCTGGCAAATGGGAACAACTCTTAAACTTTCTGCTGCTGAAGATGAACAAGAAACCTGACCCAGAGAATCATGGAGACAGACAGACATGTAGTACTGGCCAATCTGTGACTACAAGGATGTTTTCCGAGCACAGATCCTGACCTAATGCATCTCTGGGGATTTTGCAGGGGAGGTTGGAAGTTGTTTTGACAGTGTTTTTTTTGGTAGTAGGTGTTACGAGGTCTTGGTATGAAGCTACATGTTTAAGTAGCTCCTCTGGAAGCCAGCTGAAGAACCTGTCTTTTCTCCCCAGAGGGTCCAGCTCTTGAGTTCTCTCTTCAACTGCCTTACAAGACTGGCTCCTGTTTCACTCTTCCACAACACTCATCACCAGGAAGCAGAAACTCTAGGGGAGTAAAATACCTCGAATCCAGCAATGGATGTGTGACACTTTTTCTAAGCCTGTTAATGTATTACTGATCGCACAGCCTGTAGAGGGTTCAAAGTCTTATGTGAACTACACCACAGCTTTCTCAGCTCACAAACACAGTAACATTATTTAATCACTTTGTGGGCTTCTGTTAAAGAGCAGCAACTGGAATTTCTAGGAGACCTGTACTTAGAAGCTGCTGAAACGTTTCAACTCTGAGGTGAAAACTGACAGTCATCATGTCTTGTTCAGGAAAACAAGATGACTAAGACAAAGAATTGCCAAAGAGTAAAAGGTCCCACATTTTAACATTAAAGTGTTGAATCACAACGACATAGCCATGAGAAAAGTTAATATAGGCAACTGCTTTCTTCTCCAAGAAGCATACAGTACAAGGCATTGTCTTTGTTGTTGCTAAGACTGAAGCTGAAAATAACTTTTAAAACAAAGTAGTTAAAAAATGAAGCGGGAGAAAGATTAAAGAATCTTCCTCCTATCAGCCTGCTAAAATACTCAGAGCACTACAAGAGATGCAGAAGTAAATTGCTGTGAAAATTCTTTTACAATTAAAAAACCCAATGAGGGCACAGTGTTCCTCAGAATCACTGTATATTTATGTCAGAAAAAGTGCACATAAACAAAGATAAAGAGATGACATCTCTACTTAGAACATGCTGAATCACTTGAAGATACTTCTACTTTGTCACCATGATAAACAATGCACCTTAAAGAAACACCACCTTTCCAAGCACCCAACCTTTATCTATTCAAAAGCAACACTGTCAAATGCATAAGAGCTTTCCTGTATATCAGGAAAAAGCTCCAAATTTAAACACATTCAAAAAAATCAAAACACACAGTCCCTTATAAAAACAGAGTACCATGATACAAGAATCCCCCCATCCAATTTCATTCCATACCTATTGAGACTACGCAAGAGAAAGTATCAAAATAGGAGGAAAGAATTGCTCTGAATTAAGATTCCTTCCGCCTCAAAAAGATTTTGGAAGATTTCCAAATACGCTACTGAATAGAATAACACAGTATATAGATGCATCTCATTCCTGTTAGATATCTGAGACACAAGGATACCTTCTCTGTATTTTAAACACATCGTCTTTGGAGCTAGTTCTAAAAATTTATGTATACACTTCTGACCAAATCATACCACTGTTTACTACCTTTACATAATTTGCTGGCTTTAGGAGTAGATTTAATAGGTAACCCAGCCAAAAAGTGGGAAGAGTTCTCTTTACAGCTACTATGTTTCAGGATCAACACTGAAGAGATACTGTAACTACGGTTCAGCTGAAGTTCAGCTGACAGACCTCAACAGAAAAACAAGAATATCAAACCAAAAATCAGAAAAAAGATATATATATATATACATATTTGACCGTATTTTAATAAAGGGAGAAGGATATAAGCTTACTCAAGTCTGTTGTCTGATTAAACAAAGCTCTTCAAAACCCTCTCTTCTTTTCCTACATGCAATTAATTTTGTGTTTCAATTCAGAATAACTTAACTCGTAAAAGCCACTTCCTCTTTAGGAATTGAATGCATACGGGCTCTTCGCACATGCATCCAGTTAGAACACACAACACTGTAGCATAAAACTGTATGACTTGTTTCCAAGAAGTATGGGCAAAGACCATGCCCAGGAAGAACCAGCAAAGCATTCTTTTTTAAGCCTGCTCTGAATTTTAAAGGTAAACATTAGCCCTGCCGACTTAACTGTGAACCGATAACCCACTTAGAGAAAATTACTATTTTCTTCTTCTCACATACATGCTCTTCTTACCTCATACAGGACTTGTCCTGATGCCAAGCTTTTTCGGTCACCAAATGCTAACTGCAACAGATGTAAACTCACAACATCACCTTCACTGAAAAATGTATAAATGATGAAATTTGATTACAAAGCTGCTTTACAGTCCTCATTATCACTTTATCAGATCTAGACTAAAAGTTTTCTTAATTGCATGCTCTTGCTGAAAAGAAAAAGACCACTTCCAACCTTGAATTGCCCAATCAATAAACGACAAAACTTTTGACACTAACAGCTTCAGGGGCAAATGCTAGCCATACAATCAGAAAGCTTTAATACGCTGTATGGACTAAAAATTGCTGGAAATAGTTCTTCACAGTGAAGCATTCTCCATCAAAACTGCTTTAAAGACGAATTTTAAAAGATTGCCACCGTAGGCACAGCTAAGCTGATTAAATAGCTTGCTGATGCTGAGAGAGCGAGGACTTCCTCTTCCGTCCTTAGCACTAATGTTCCAATCCCTCTTGCACACACTGCACCCTTCCATATACTGATTTGAGTCATTGGCCCTGCAGGAAACCACTGACTTCTCTGCTGAATAGTGATGTTCTCAGCCAGATGAGCTGAACTGGTTCATGGAGGCTGCTGAAGTGGGCACAAGGGAATTGGCAATACTATCACCTACCTCCTTTAGGGGCAGGAGACTGTTCTATCAGCCTGGTTGGTATTCTAGAAGTGCAGCCTCCACTACTTTTAATGGTATTTTAATACCATGGTGTAAATACCAAACCAATCATGAAGCAGCCATCAAGAAACAAAAGAAATCATTTAAGAAAACAAGAAAAAAATATAGTTAGTGTTGCTTCGTATCTGTTAAATCCTGTAAAAATTGCATTCTAAGCTTAACATCTTCTGTATCTGAATCTCCTGAACAGCTAAATAAACAAAGCAAGTATACACATATCAACTGCATGTTAACCGATGTATTAAAAAATAACTTAATTCAGTGGCTCAGTCTATGTTTTTATTCACCTTTCTTGTGTAGACTGAACAGCCCACAAATAGCAACAATTGCGAGGATCATTCTCAGGCTCTTGAAATGTAACAGCGTAAACAGGAATTCTCCCTCCTTCCAGCTGAGAGTGGTGCCTACACAATTTAAAAAAAAAAGAAGGAAAAAAAGGTGAGTGTACTGGCCCTTACTGTTTGTAGAAGGGTAGAAGCATCTTCTGAGAAAGAGCATCTGACACGCTTATCCTCAAAGTACAGAAGGTCATACTTCCATCTCAAAGTGAGTCAAGGAAGCAACTACTTTTTATACAGCGGTCAAGAGACAAAGAAATTACTGTCCATCAAATGCAATAAACTGGGTTTAGGCTCTCCTCTGCCTGAGGAGGAGGAACATACACAAGCACTTCAGCTGCAAGGCAAAAGATCGTTCTTACTGTTGCAGCCTACTTCAATATTGAACTGAAAAGGCAGCACATTTTCAGAGCAAACTGAAAATAACACCAAAGAGATGTGGTCTCTTGTCTCTTTACTTGGACTATGTAAAGCATTTTTCCCCCAGACTACTGAACCTTATTGGTACTTTCATAATCTGTTCTTGCCACCTAATTATTCCTTCACTGTCAATTTAGGCATCCAACGGTTTCTGGCGAGTTGCTGCAGATTTGCTTAAGTGAATCCCTATCTGGATCTGGCCAAATATTTCAAGCAAGATTCCTCTTTGACAGATTTAAAACAATCTCTTTATTTTTCTTCTGCTTATAGCTTTACACAACCCTTCTTCTCATCCCTAAGTGTTCCAAGCAAACTTTCACTCACATACACCTTTGCCTTGGAATGGGTCAATCTCCTATTTTTGTCAAGGCTGAAATGTAGGAAAGAATATATTTTCAGGTACAGACCAATTACTGATTTTTCCTGCCTCTCCAGTTTGCTCCTAGTCACTTTAAAGACTATAATTACCAAAATCACATCACTAACATACTTAAACCTTTCAATGTACGGCCAAATTGCAGTAACAAGTCCTGAAAAAATAATTTCTGAACTCCCTTTCATCAAGATACACACATTTCCTGGTTTCACTGAATACTACCCAAAGAACAGCTTTATCACATCCTAACTGCTTGACACAACCCTAAGAAGCAAGTTTTCCCCAACTGCTCATCCTACAGGCATAACAAGAAAAACAATCTTAGTCCATTAGAGAGAAGGTGGTCCACTTTATCCATTGCTGACTTAATAGTTATTTCAGAAGACAATTTCTAAGCATCCCAATACTACACTGAAACCTCAGTTCCTTAAAAAGTTCTCTTTAAATTAACATACTTCCTTAAGCAAAAAAATAGAGCCCTGCACCTCCAGGCACAACAAAGCGTGAAGGTATACTTACTCCCTCTTCAAAGTTTTCATATTCCATAGTGAAAGATAACCATCTGAAAAACCCACAACGAGTTGATTGCTTCTGCTTATGTAGCACAGGGTTGATATTGATGTTCCTGAAGGGTTTTGTAATTGAAAAGAGAGATGTCTCCCTCCTCTGGTTGCAGTTTCTCTTCTTTGTGGCACATCAGCAGGAAATCTCGTGACCAATTCCAGATCTACACAAACAAACCCATGCAATAAATGAATGCGTTATGCTAATTAGGTTGTACCGTAAACACCGACATGACAACACACATAACCTAATTCTGCCATCTCAGACAAAATATCCATTTATGCAACCCTTTTTTTGCTATTTCCATTTCGTATGCATTCCAAGAACAAAAGAACTCTCTAATCACACACATATTCTCACTCCTATTTCAAAACCAGGTAGAAGTGTAACCCTCATAGACGACTTCTTGGATTCTCTACAACAGGAGTTCGGGTCTCACAATGAAGCTGTTTGACTTGACAACTCCTGAAGCCACTGCTGTAACAGTCAAAACAGTGTGCGCAATCTGATTACACAAATAGGAGATTTCATGCATCTAAATGCATTATGTTGGGTAAGTCGGATTTGTTTTAGAAAACAAGCTTAAGTTTTGCCTTAAGTCAATTAACAGAAGCAGAAGAACATTCCCAAGGAACACGGCACCTCTAGCACAACTTCCCATCAGGCAGCTGCACTGACTCAGATAGAAAAATTCCTATACCTCACTGGTAAGAATCACAGCGACATAGGGATCTTGGTGAGAGGGGGACGTGTTTAACATCAGAAGTAGTATTAAGCCACTCCCATTTTTAATCAGTTCAGAACTACACTATGTCAAAGTAGTCATAAATGCCTACAGACTAGTGCCTTCAAAGCAGGACGCGTATTCTTTATTTAAAAGGCACAAGTTCGCCTACTTTTAAATGCAAGTATAAAAACTGCAAGCTTACCTGATGCTTCTTCTTCATTCTGGCTGCAAGATAAATCATCCAAACAAAGGTCGACCAAAAACAGATGACCAACGTCTGTGGCCACTGCTGCCACTCCAAAGAACCATCGCAGACTCTGATGCAGGTGACGAGTGCTCACACTGGCTCCTCCGTGATTAGTTATGAGTTCTAGAGCAACCACCTACAGGAAAAACTACAAGTTAATATTTAAGCTATTTGACCAGCTAAACAGAAGTCATTCAAAAGTGAAGGCAGAAGTAGTACATCAGAAACAAGACAGTAAATACAGAATCATGAGACTTAAAAGCAAAGTATAGGTTCCCATCTTATCAAGAACAAAAAAAAAAAGCTGTACAAAAATCTGTTTCTGCCTTCCATTTTACTGCATTTCCTACTGTTATTTAACAGAATTAACTCTAGCTTCAATGGTGCATTCTCTTATTATAGCTTACCAGTTTCCATCTCTTGCTAAGAAATAACTAACTTTAAGAAAGCACAGAAAATCAGTTGTATGCAAGAAATTTTATCATAGTTCAGGGACTTAAGTAAGGAAGTCAACACTAAGTCTCATTCTCCCGCTGCTCACAGCCCATCAGCACTGTGATGCAGGCTGTGCCTTCATTGCCAAATAGGTATGAGGATAAATTACAGCTGAAGTCAGACGAGGCAGTGGTCAAGTTGCATGGTAGGCACACCACTTCCATGGGAATGAAATACTTTTAGAAAGTGTTGGAGGGAGATACAAGCTTAGTAAAATTTAGAGCAGTTCTCATTTAGAATAAAAGGAACAACCAGATAAAGTAAAAAAAGTTTTAAACGCACACCAGCATTTTTAGGAATGTTCACAAAACTTTTAAAACCCAGTCTAAACCAACGGCAGCAAGAACAGCAGCTTGTCAGATCAAAAGCTGACTCCAATGAAGGAAGTGCACACTGCTCTTTAACATGTGAAGTAGTCTGCAGCATGCAACTTTATGACAAGGTGGAGACAAACCCACCGGCACATCTTCCAGCACATCCAGGACAATACTGATGGGCTACAGCAGAAACACAAGCATAGAAGACTCCAGCACCCAAGCTATACAACAAAAGAGCATAGGCTATCGTTCACCCTTCTTGCAAAACGCAACACAATAAAAACAGGAAGCTTTACATCAACAGCAAGGTTTTACATGCAAATAAAACCAAGAAATAAGCACCACAAGAGAGCACATTTTTTAATCTGTTTTTTTTTTACCCCAAGAGGTGGAGAAAGATAACCAAACCCCTAAGCCCCAAAGTTTTCTTCTCTCCTATATGAAGCACTTGTTACGACACCTAGAAGCTCCTGAATCGACATATTTTTCCACTGTGCTATGCACTGGCCTTTCATATTCTCCTAGACTATTGCCAACTCATTCTGGGAACGAACAAAGAAAACTTTTCTCAGCTCAATGAATCTGAATGCTACCCTTCTGCCTCATACAAACAAGGAAAATTTGTGAAAATATTGTTCAATAGTTCTGAAATACAAAACCACTATAAAACAATTTTACAGAATGTATGTTTTTAATTCAGATTGGTTTTTACTAGATTCCAATTCAAATAATACTGCATTAACATTTTTAGTTTTCTGCTGCAGGAAATGAGACATGCTCCTACCTAAAAAAAAAGCCAAATTTTTTTCAACATTTGTGAATTTGTTTTTCTAACGTGTTCCTTCACTCTGTGAATGACTACATAGCTACTCTTATGCTAAAAGGCCATCATGCAGTCACTAGAAATACCCTGTATTAATACCTTTGCGGCTCTACACCTCAGACCAGAGTTACTCTAAGTTACTGTTAAACTGTACAACTTGCTTTTCCACAGAAGATGCACCAACATGGAAAACAGCCCATAAATTAAGGTTCTCATTGAAGCCTTGAAACAGTAATGACAAAAATCACAGAACATCGTGTTCAGAATAGTTCTGCATTTTACTTTTAAAAACAACCAGTGTGAAAATCAAAGTTTTTTTAAAATTCAAGTAGATTAAAAATGCACACAAAGTAATATATAATTTGGAAATATCAGTTACACAATATATTCAAAACAGTGGCCAAGTGTTAGTTTTATCTACTTGTTGCTTACCCTCATTTCCACTCACAACTTAAAGTTAACAGTTCAAGCAGCAACACTTGTGTCCTGCCTATGATTATCTAATTCATCTCATAGCAAAAAGATAGGAACCAAAACGAAAGCAACAGACTAAACCTGCTTGTGATCAAGATCATTCAGGGCATAAGAGCAGAAATTCAGATAAGCTTCGGCGTTATTCAAAAATTCATAACCTTCATCACACACAACCAACTCTCCTTCCCAAGGCTTCTTCCCATTTTCTCCCGAACCACTTCTTGCAGTATAGAAGAACTCCCTTATACAACTGATAGTTACAATTAGAAACATTCTGCTTCAAATCACTCTGCAGACACAGATGTGACACGTGGCCCTATCCTTCTTAACCCTTCCCCGTCCTATTCCCAGCTTACTTAAATCTAAGAAATAGATCTTAACAAAGCTACGTCTTTTTTCACAAACAGAATTTCCTTCTGGAGTATATACTTACGTCAGCACACAGCTTGCCTTTCCAACTAAAACTCTAAGATTTATCAAGGTGATAGGCAAACTAATACAGTGCAGCATGAACTCAAATCCTGTCTTTAGACACTGCCACAATACAAATGCTTACTACACGCTGCAGCATTACAAACAAACAAAACTTCACCTGTGTTCTAGCAAGTCCAACCCAATCTCGCTAAGACAAGTTGGAAAATAAATATTTCTTGGTTGCAGATTCTAAGATGATAAAATCCCATTGAATCTTGATGTTCTATTGACTTACACTGATTCTTGTGTAAGGGACTGGGGGACATCAGAAATTTGAGTTCATGGATAACAGAAGACAAAATAAGACGGTAACATTACACCAATGTACCCCATCTGCACAAACACGATATTCACTAAGCAGATTCATGGGCTGCAGCTTGAAAGTCAATCTATCAACAATCTATCAGATAACTCATTTGAGGCTCTTTTTTCCTATCCAGAGTCAACATAAAAACATGTTCTGCTCTAAAGTCACCTGCTTGTTAGGCTGAGATTCATGGGAATGTGTCTAAGCCATTTACAGCACAACTAGGGAAGCCTGAGATCCTTTAAAGACACTATTTCTGACAGAAACCAAGCATTTTGAAAATGCATCTTACAGACATGTTAAAGAGTGAGATTTTTTCTTATTCAGTCTGGCCAATGACATTTTTCAAGACCTTTCTGTGGAAGCAGACAAGTAGGTAACCATGAGCTCTGCAATAAACTCTGAAAACTTGGTTTACTATCAGCAAATTCAAAAGTTAATGGTATCATTAAGCCCAAGATTTTACACCAAGGCTCTTTTGACTGACTACTCTGATGAGACAATATGTTAATGTAATATAGAAAATTTACCTCCTACAAGAGATGCTCCAAAGCTTTTCCTGAAATTGGATTGTGCAGCACCCAACAACATAAAAGTTTCATTTCCCCCATTAAGAAGTACGTACCCTTCCTGGAAGAACAACTGCTTTAACTACTCTTGATATTCCAAGGTCGTACAGACACAGAATGCTTCCCTCTGCTTCTTCTAAACCAACCAGTAGTCCAGTTCTCTTCTGCCAGGAAAACTCCTTCACTGCACGAACAATGGGAGGCTGTTCATGGTCTCCATTAAAACGGTATGCCGAGAGCCGCTCTCCTGTCACGGAATTCACTATCTCAAGGTGAGGACCACACGCCAACCATGCGAGGCCATTTCTCCCTGTAAGAGAAAAGAAAGCTGACTGAAGCAACTTTCCAAAAGACCACCGAAAAAACTGAAAAACCACAGTCTAAGAGTGCAAGACTGACTTACCTAATTCAGGTCAATGATTGAAAACCACCCATTGACATCCTCAAGCAATACATCTTAAAATAGTCAAAGCTTCGTGTATTGCATTTGTATTTGTTATTACTGCACTGAAGACTTTAGATTGCTCAGGGTATTACAATACATTCACCTGTAGTCTTTATACCACATGCAGCTTGTTTTTGCTAGAAATCATCTAAATACATACATGAAGACAAGTCTTAAAGCATACTTCAAATACAACAAATCTAAACCAATTCCTTTCTAGTTTATTAATTTTCATCCACACATGCCTATTCTGGGCAGTGATTTGCACTTTAACAAAGAATTATCTTCAAATGAGCATCAGATGAGTAAACTTTCAAGTCTTTTGGAAGTGCTAATCACAGAAATAATTTGACACATTTTGTTTCGCTGAGCTACGTCAAGCTTAAGAAAAGTATTAACTCCATTACTGTATTTACAGTCAGGTAGATAGACTATCTCCTCTTAACAGAAGCCTCAACATCTAGATAGGCATCCAGCTCTACTTTCAGGTCAGCTAGAAAGTCCACTTCCTAATCTGCTTAGCTGCTTTCAGGAACTTTCACTGGATACTCATCTGCATCCTGTTAAATACTTTTGAAGCATGGCTGCAGTGCTTCATGCTGTTATCTTCTTTCTTCTGTTTTTATTCAGACTAACAAGAAAAAGCAGCAGGAACTGCCTCCGTAAAATTGTAGAGGAAATATTTCTGCACATGATGTTATGATGGTCATAGAGCTTGAGCTGGTACAAATAAATACGACCCAAAGTAACACTATTACTTTTTTGAAAACTGCCTTTTATTTCAATAAAAATTGAGGAGGGCTCACTGATTCAAAATATTTAAGTAAATGCTTTTAATCACTCAAGATTGCTGCAGGTTGTGGTAACTTCAAAGTTTCACTTGACTAACCTTTAACATTAACATTTTTAATGGTTAAAACATCCTTTTTGTTCTCTCTCAACCTGATACATCTTAACAGCACCCACCTGACAGACCTGATCCTATATAATTACTTTATACCAAGACCAACATTAAAGCTAAAAGCTCACCTCCAGAAAACTTCCCGCAGAGCACAGAATCTAGGGTTATCGCATCTTCCCCAAGAGCGTTAATAGTCCCCTCTTGAAATTGCAGCAGGCTGCTCGTCACCTGTGCGGTTAAGTCTCGCATTCTAAACTGTAAATAAAGAAAAAAATGGGAAAAGAGACTCCTGTCAGCCATAAATATTTTTGAGATTGGCACAGGTTTCATCAGTATGCAGTGAAAAACCTTCCAAGAGCCTGTAGCTCTTTTCATTACAGAAACAACCCTCAGGACAGTTTGTAATCTCACAGCAGACCAAAAGGAGAATCCTCTGCTTTTCCAATGCCTACGAGATCACCAACAAGTGACACTGAGGTATTGACAAGAGAAGGAACAGGGAAAAAATAATGATACTCTGGGTTCACGTCTACTCACATGGGTTAATAAGATGGGATCTGAGAAAAAAACACCTTTTAAAAAGCTTTAAAGGAACAAGTGTAAATTTCTATTTGTTCTTTCCATTTATTTTATTCTTCATTATTTATTGTCAATTGTCTTGTAACAGATCACATACCATTTATGTCGTGTTCATTTTTGGTACATTTCTTTTGAACATTAAGGCATAGTAAGTTCTAAACTACCTTCATTCTCATCTTTTTCCAGAAAATGTTCTGTGGATATTTTCACATGACAAGCAATACAGACTGTCACAGTTCATAATTAGAAAGCAGTTTTCCATATCCATGATGTAAACATAACACAAAACTTTAAACCACTGGGCTTTTTCTATACTTCAATCTTCATCCTTCTTACTCCAGTCCCCTCCTTCTTTTTGCCTGTCATCAGATCTCTGCAGTGTTTCACAAAAATTTCTAGGCCTTTCAGACAGTCACCACACTTCAGCAGTTGTTCCACAGAGAGTTCACACTGCAATAGGTCAAGACAGATTCTCTGTGGAAAAACTTAAAAGCTGAGATGATTTACAAGATTAAATAGGTGTATAAGTAAAGGATATTTGATACACGTGGAAAGACAAAATATTTTAATAACTATGCTTTGCAAGTTCTGTGCGTTCGTAAAAAAGTTCTGGAAGACAAGCCAGATTTAATCATCTCATTCAAATAGCACTGCTTTCTTCCTGAAGTCTCAAAAGGAAGATACGATAAGTAGTTCACTATTCCTGGGTTTTATACATGCAGACTCTGGGAGAAACACAAAATAATTAATAGGAAATGTTTATAAATCGTACTTCTTTGGAGAAAGATTGTGCTTTAAAGCCGGGGCATCAGACTCTACCATCTTTTAAGTGACAAGCACTCTATTTCAGAATGTGTTCCAGTATCTCCTGCCAGCACGAAAATGAGCGCATGAAAGACAGGAAGCTTAAGTGTGGGTCCCGCACTAAGCACAAGTCAACATTTTGGAAAAATCTTTGCCGATGGCAAAGCCAGTATTGCAGGATGCTGCTGCAGCCAGCCAGCCTGACTCTGCCAGCATCCACAACAAGCACAGGTCATGTTCCAAGTGGGACAACTTTTCTGCAGCAGTTTTGTTGAGTGTGCTTTTTGGTACTTGTCATAATTTCAGGGTAACAGCAGAATGAACTTTTGCACTGCATCCACAGGCTCCATAGAGAAAAAAAGCTCCACAATTTGACCAGCATTCTGACTTATTTTAATTGTATTGATTTAACGTACATGCCTTATGAGTAACCCATAATAACAAATACTAATATACTGGGTTGGTGAATATTCTTTTTTAAACATTTCCGTGTCTCTCCACTGCCTCTGGTCCTGCCACTGGGCGCCACTGGCCAGCACCTGGCTCCCTTCAGGTATTTATATGCACGATGAGCTCTCTCCTGAGCCTTCTCTTTTCCAGACTGAACAATCTCAGCTCTCTGGGCTTCTCCTCATCAAAGAGGTGCTCTCATCCCCTCTATCCATCTTCATGGCCCTTCACTGCACTGTCCAGTACCTCCATAACACTCCTGTGAGACTGGAGAGGGCCAGATTTGGACACAGCGCTTCAGCTGTGGCCTCACCAATGCTGATTAGCGAAAGGATCACCTCCCTTCACCTGCTGACAATGCTCCTCCTCATGCAGCCCAGGATACCACAAACTTTCTTTGCTGCCCATGAACACTGCTGGCTCACAGTCAACTTAGTGTCCGCTACAATGCCCTGGCCTTTTCTGCCAAGCTACTTTCTGGTTGGACAGCCCCCAGCATCTACTGGTGCTTGGGATTGTTCCTCCCCAGGTGCAGGACTCTGTACATCACCTTGTTAAACTGCATGAGGTTTCTGTCAGCCCATTTGTCCAGCCTGTCCAAGTCCCTCTGGATGGCAGCACAACCTACTGGTGTATCACCACTCTTCCCAGTTTCGTATTACCAGCCGGCCTGCTGAGGGTACACCCTGCCCCATCATCCAGATTGTTAACGAAAACACTGAACAATCGACACCGGCCTCCCCCAAAGTAGCCTATTTTAAAAAATTCATTTGTCAATCCTCCTTTAAGGGAGATCCACTGACTATAACAACATATATTAAGGAATTTTAGAGAACCGCACAAAATTCTGAAAAGCGCATATCTGACTGTGGTGAATGAAAAATAAGGAGGCCTTGCTGCTGCCTCCCATCTTCCCCTCTGCTCCTGTATTCCTCTGGCTTATCTTGCACTGACTTGAACACTTTTCAGAGCACTTTAGGAGCCAAGTTAGTGCCCCAAGCAGACAGGAAATGAACCCAGGAAAGGTGATAGTTTTTCCACCAGGTGAGAGAGGTAAACAGGCTTGCAGAGAGACACAGCAAGCAAAAAAGCTGGCACAAGGAATGAGGCAGGACAATGTACTAGGAAGAAAGAGAGGGAATTCATCCATCTCCATACTGTGGCAGTAAGCCGTTACACTAGCTTATACAAGTGTGGAACTGCACACTGAGTTTGTAAGGGGAGCTAAAAAAATCCTTTACTTTTAGAGAGGGTACTGTCCAAGCCATGGGCAGGCAACTTAACTCCCTCTTCCATGTAGAGACTCGCTATCCCACTGAGAAAAGCTGTAGCTGACAAGAAGCCATTCCTTGAGCAAGATGCAGAAAACAAGCAATGTCAGGAGAGGGTCCCTTGGTGATCAGAAAACGGACAACATCGTGTGACACCATTCAGATCCCATATCCCAAGGAAACAGGGCAAAGAGGGGGCACAAGCCAAAGAAGAAGTGGAAGAAAAACTAAGTTCTTTTGAGAAAAACAGCAATCACTTTCGCGAATAGCAGGTAAAGATGACAACTACAGAAATTTCTGAATTATTATT
This sequence comes from Tapera naevia, assembly GCA_033556795.1. Taxonomy (NCBI): domain Eukaryota; kingdom Metazoa; phylum Chordata; class Aves; order Cuculiformes; family Neomorphidae; genus Tapera; species Tapera naevia. The sequence continues at coordinate 10,645,288 of JAUMJJ010000246.1, read as the reverse complement.
AATGACTGGTCCAATGACATTTTCCCAAAAAAAGAGGAAGCAACTCAGAAGCATTGGAGGAGTAGTAGATGCAAAAGACACCCTTTCTGCACCTTAGTAGTCCGGTTCAGTTAATTTGCACTTGGTCATCTTTTGCTCCAGCAGAAAGAGGATTTAGCGAGTGAGTTAGCAGGTGACTGAGTGAGTACCACTGGGTCCTTCCTTTCCCACTTGGGCAGAAACACTTCCTCCTGGTATTTTAGGCAAAACCTCTACATTTAATCCAAAACCTAAGTGGTAATCTAAAATTGTCTGTGTAACACAGACAATCTGTCTCAGATTTCTACCATCAGGCTTATTGCACCCAAGTGCAGCCTACAGATTGTCTTGCATCACTTGTGGGGATGCTCCACAAGCTCTCTGAGAAGCATGAGCCTACAGCAGAAAGGGTGAAGAAGAAAGCATTTCAGCTCCCTCTCCTAGCAGTCAAGATCCTGGATCTGATGCAAACCATATATTTGATTTCTCTTTATACAACAAAAAACAATCAAAACCAACGCAGACCAGAATTTGAGACTATAGCCAGGTTACTCAGCCAGCTCCTATGGCTATTATCTCACATGACTATGCTTTCATTCCAGAGAAGCAATCCCTGTCCAATGTGGCTAAGTTAGCAAAAGTTTCTAAGTCAGTTCTGAAATTATGTCTTTTTTTATGCTGTTTGCAATATGTGGACAACAGATGCATGAGCCCCCGTACAGAACAGACACACAGCTTTCTGAACAGAGGGAGACAGCAGTTAAGAAGCCCTTGACAGCGTGCCTAACCGGTATGGCATTGCACTGCTTGCTCCTCCCACCACCAGTTCAGGAACCACATCACACTGAAGAGGAATGCCTTCTAGAATCACTGGACATCACCTGGGCCAACTGCCCTATTCAAGCACTGTCACCTAGAGCAGCCTGCTTGGGATCATCTACAGGCGGCTTTTGAATATCCAATTCTGAAACACGCTTTTGCAAACAGCAACCTGACAACCTGAACTGCAAAAACATTTCCAACACATGCATCAGGCCCAGGCTTTTGGTGACTCTCTCCTATCAATTTCAGTCTTCTCTCCACCCCACCAGGAATACAATACCACAGCACCAAATGCTTCTCACCATTATTCTTCTAAGACTAGATCAAACAACTTACTAGGTAGAAGATACGAAATTAGCAGAAACCTGATTAACTTTGTTTCACTGTCTTAACCCAGGGCAAATCAATGCAGCGAAACGTGTTGATGAAGTAAGAGGAGGAGCTGCGCTTAGCAGAAAAGGGGACAGTGCTGCCTGCCCAAACACATGGATGTGACAGCTGTCAGCCAAGACTGGTACAACCATCCAGACTGATTGGTATGAGAAGGAACTGGAACTACTGACACAAGAAAATGATTCCTTCATGCATCCAGTACTGAATTAAAGGATGCTGCTTTCTAAAACCCCAAAACAAGCCTTAAGAGTTTATTAGTCAGCATTTTTTTTATCATTATTACATTTAACCATACACCGTAAACAGGATTTGGCAATCCGGACAGACTCAAGGCCCTAAATTTCCCATAATCTCATCAGACATGATTAGGAAGCAACTTGAAAAACTGACACCATGCTTATTCCTACTGTCAAAAGCTCGAGACCTGAAGCTTAAGCCAGCACCTTTGCTGCACGATACCAGCTTCACGCAAAACTCAAAGAGACTCCCAAAAAATGCATTGGATTCCTGTAAGGTGGTGCTATTTCCCTCCCTGTTAAAACAGAGCCCTCTTCCCATGATTGCCACTCCACTCACACAGCGCACCTGAATCACAAAATGTTTAAAGTTAGAAGGGATCTCTGGAGGTCATCTTGCCCAACTGCCCTGCTCAGAAGCAGGGTCATCTACAGCTGGTTGCCAAGGACCATGTCCAGATGGTTTTCCAACATCTCTAAGGATGAAAATACTTATTAACAAGATATTAGCTGAAACATGAAATTTGTAACACCCAGTGAGATAAACTTGTCCAGAGATCTGCCAGATGTCACTGGATGTGTTTCCCCCACTTGAAGTATTCAAAGAATCACAGAATGGTTTGGATTGGAAGGAACCTTAAAGATCACCCAGTTCCAGTGGATGACATTAGATATTAGGAAGAAATTCTTCATGCTGAAGGTGGTGAGGCATTGGCACAGGTTGCTCAGGGAAGCTGTGGATGCCCCCTCCCTGGAAGTGTTCAAGGCCAGGTTGGACGGGGCCCTGAGCAGCCTGGTCTGGTGGGAGGTGTCCCTGCCCATGGCAGGGGGGCAGAACTAAATCAGCTTTATGGTCCCTTCCAAATTCCATGATTCTACGATCACCCAGTTCCAACCCCGTGGCAGGGACACCTCCCACCACACCAGGCTGCCCAACACCCCATCCAACCTGGCCCCAATTCACACGGGGCAGGCAGTCACTCCGTCAATCAGACTTTTACTAAAATTTCAATAAATTTTTGAAGACTTGCCTACGCCACCGAAAAGGAGGGAGGGCGGGGTGGAGGAAAGAAAAAAAACAAACCCTCCAACAAGTGACCGAAGGAGGGAGTTGAGGGGCGGTGGGGCAGCTGGGGAAGCTCCCCCGCCCCGGTCTGCTCTACCAGTCGCTGAGCCACGTGCGGCACCGCTGGACGCTTACATAAGGGCCCCGGCCTGGCCGCCCCGGGAGCGCCCGGTACCTGCCGGTACCCCGGGAGAAAGGAAGGCAGGAAGCAAGGAAGGCAGGAATGCGGGCGCCGCCGCCGCCACCTCCGCTTTTCTTCTCCCCGCGCCGCTCCTCCTGCCCACCCCGCCCACCGCGGGCCCGCTTTCCCCCCCCCCCCCGCCCCGTACGTGCCGGTGAGGGCGGCGGCACCCTCGGCACCTAACGAAGCAGACAAAGCGAGCGAGCGAGCGACCGACCCTTCTTCTTCCCCCCCCCCCTTCCCCCCGGTGCCGCCGGTGCCATCCCGCGCCGCGCTCCCCCGCACTCCCGAGGCACCCACCTCGCTCGCCTGCTCCCCCGCCGCGCGGGTGGATAGCCGGGGGGGTGGAAATTGCGGAGTTCTCGCGAGAGCTCGCGGCAGCCATCGCGGGATATTTCAAACCCGGCGTGTCGTCCCCTCGGACTACGCGTACCGGCCTGCCCCGCGCCCACGGCCGTTTTCGCGGCCTCCCCGCGCGGGGCACGCTGGGAGCTGTTGGTTCCTGCCGCGTGACGGTGTCTGTGTACTCGGGCGGGGGATGCGGGGGGCGGGCAACATTTTGCCTACTCATCCTGGAGAAAGGGAGGTTGAGGGGAGACCTCGCAGCTATGTATTACTCACAAGGGGAGGAGGAAGAACAGGTGCTGATCTCTTCTCCCAGTGATGGGACCCGAGAGAACGGATGGAAGATGTGCCAGGGGATGGTTAGGAAAAGGTTCTTCACCCAGAGAGTGGTGGGGCACTGGAACAGCTGCCCAGGGCAGCAGCATGACACCTAGCCTGACAATATTCGGCATTTGGACAGTGCCCTCAGACACACGGTGTGATGTCGGGGGGTGTCCTGTGCAGGGATGGGAGTTGAACTCAATGATCCTCGTGGGTCCCTTCGAACTCAGGTCATTCTGTGATTCTATGAGCCTGGAAGGGGAGGTGATTCTTCCCCTCTATTCTGCTCTTGTGAGACCCCCATCTTGAGTACTGTGTTCAGTTCTGGAATCCCCAGCTTAAGAAGGGTACAGAACTGTTGGAGTGCATGCAGAGGAGGGCTACAAAGATGATCAAAAGTCTGGAACCCCTCTGCTATAAGGACAGGCTGAGAGAGTTGGGCTTGTTCAGCCTGAAGAGAGTAGGCTCAGGGGGAACCCCATAGCAGCTTTCCAGTACCTGAAGGGGCTACAGGAAAGCTGGGAGGAACTTTTTACAAGGCCAAGTAGCACTAGGATGAGGGGGAATGGCTTTAAATTGGAAGGGGGAAGATTTAGGTTAGAAATTCTTCACAATGAGGGTGGTGAGACAGTAGAACAGGTTGCCTAGGGAGGTTGCTGATGCCCCTGCTCTGAAGGTGTTCAAGGACAGGTTGAGCAGCCTGGTCTGGTGGGAGGTGTCCTTGCCCATGGCAGGAGGGTTGGAACTCGGTGGGCTTTAAGGAGCCTTTCAACCCAAACCATTCTATGATTCTGTGAATCCCAGAGGCCACAGAGAGCATTCCCACTGACGGGCAAACCACACACCCTGCAGAGCCTGCTCTTGGTCTCACGGCACCTCATCCACTGGGGCCTTGCTTGCCACTCTGTCCCACCAAGAGTGAACCTGCCATGGCGGGGAGATGGTCTGCTCAGGACAGCCCTGCCTATGCATGACTCTTTGATTGCAGGGGCCAGCTGTCCTCTTTGAAGCACTCGATTGCTGCTGAAAATGGGTTTCAGAGGAGCTCAGACGGCTCCAGGCACAAGGTCCCCCTGCCACTGGGCTCTGCTCTCCGCAAGCTTAGCCTGGAAATCAAACTCCTCCCTGGCAGTTTGCAGGCTTGATTTGTGTTTTTTACACCTCATTACAGACTCTGGACAGCACAGCTCTTTCAGCAACAACTACAACCTTGGCAGTGTCAGTGAAAACTCAGGAGACCATGCAACCGCATTTCAGTGACACTTAAGCCTGGTACCAGTGTGTGAGGTGTCTGTGAAGGCTGTGGTTCTGTATTAATATCCTTCAGTAGTTGGAATGAGGTTTATTCCAGGAGTATTTGCTCATAAAATATGCTAAGTGTCAATGAGAAGAGGACTTAGTACATTTTGTAAATGAACAGGTTCCCAGGCATGCTTGATACCTGGTGTCTAGTTTATTGCAGTTTCTACTTGACTGCAAATGTTGAAACAGGAAGCAGGAACATAGCTAGGCTTTAATGAAGTAAGACTGGCAATTAAACATACTTAAAATAGTTTAGCTCTAGACATTAGATAAAATTTTAGACTGAAAAAATACCCACGTGGCAGCATAAATAATTATTTCTTTACAAATAGAAACCATGACTGTTGCATGCATTTACGACTGAAAAGAGGGCAGACAGAGGTTCTTCCTACAAAACTGTTCTTTACAACCATCATGATAATAGTTCTTTGTGTCAATTTACCAAGCTGAGTTGTGACTTTCCTTCTGTTTACAACACAAGGTACATGTCACCATCACCTTGGCCAGATGCTTGCCCTTTCAGATTTTGCTTTTTGGAGGTAGAACATCAGCAACATTAGGACAGAGTACTGAGCAAGAATTAGATGACAGAATATATTTCCAACCCCCTTTCTATCGAACAACTGCTGCAGGGACCCCATCTTTTTCTCCAGGTAGCTGAGAACAAGGCATTTTGTTCTTTTTTATCATGCATATTCAAGTCTCCATCAACATGCAGAAGAGTTTTTAATCATTCTGCGCATGGCTGTTCAGACTGTGGTACTACTTTTATTTCAGCTGCCAAAAAAGTTCGGTTTCTTTCATACTTATGTTAAACAAAATAAATCCTTTGGCCATCCCAGCTTCAACAGAGCATAATGCAGCCAGTAACACTCTTAAATGGCAGCTACCTGATTTATTTTGTGTGACTATTTTGCTGTTGTCATAAGTTAAGTAAAGCTCACTTGAACCTACAGTAATGCCTGCAGCATAACTTCTTTTAATCCATCAGTTTAAACCAAGGGACTAAGTCTTCTGTTTTCAACTTGAAAAACAAAAGGAGAGAATTTTCAGACTTTGGCATTTTAACAGAACTTTCACTTTTGTGCTGTTTTTTTCTCTAACCCACATAATATCCTTCACAAAGAGCTTCATGGCACATTGCATTCAAGATCATTTTCATTACAACTTACGAATAGTCCAGAAAATACCAGAGCTATTAAATGTCATTCCAGCAGTTTAATATCTACTTTTTCTCTCACACCAGCACATGTACGTCCTAAAATACTCTGCAAATGTCAAGAGTGAAAATCAGAACACAAACCAGTTCTTGCATTCCAGACCTTTACAGCACATCCATAATGGATGTAATTGATCTTAGAGCAAAGCAGCTAAACTTTGAGATGACAGTTCAAACCTACATGCTCAAAAAGGTTTACTGAAAAAAAGCCCCAACAAACCAGGTAATAACATTAAATGATCCTGCTTGAGGTTCCTTTATAGTGTTCTAAAAAAATAGCTTCTTGTAAGTAAGGACTAATCTGTTTCCCATCACAGCAAGGGCTCCCTGGTAGACTCAGAGTTTCTTTAAGAACACAAATTTATTCAACACAAAATTCAAATGAAAAAACCCTCAATATAAAACATTTCCACTGAACACTCTACAATATAGACTATGCAAGCCATCTAAGGTGCATACCTCTAAGATGACTATCAGACACCCACCTCTTTCTTCACCACCTCTTTCCCAGGCGAGGAAGTATCCACCAACATCCCAAATTTGTCTGATAACTGCTTGCCTCCACCCCAGTCCCTCTGTATTTTAAAGGGGTAGACTATTTAGCTGCAGTTTTCCTCTTATTTTTAATAAAGCTTATGTAAAAAACCAACACACTTAACATAAAATTAAGGTTGCACCATTAGTCACTGAAAGGAGAGCAAGTAAGTATGAAGGGAAAAGTGCAAGTTTAAAGCAACCCCTTTGAGTGTATGGGTTGTAATAGAGTTAAAACACTATTTGACTTTAAAACTGACATTTTCAGATATTAATGCACAAATCTGCAATGCTTCTACGAAGTGGCACGATCATCAAAGGTGTGACAAATACATTCAATTTCTCCCAGCATTATTAATGGCATTCATTATTTCTAAATTACAGCTGTGCCTCTTAAGGTTAAGTCCATCATTCTTTATATTATTATGCAAATGCTCTTCGTGTCTTGGTGGCTCCTGTCATCACTTTAGATCTGTTTATGTGTAACATATGAAAGTGCCAGTTATGATCAAGGAGCCCCATCGTGCCAGGAAGTGAAGTCACATTGGACAGCCTGCCTCCTGACCTGACAGGAGAGTTGCACACAGTCAGAGAGGGAGCATGAGGCATCGGTGAGAGAGAAGGCTAACCCCTGTCAGATGTTTCGTGTCAGGAAAAGGGGAATTTTGAAGGTATGTTACTTTTTGCAGCTGTGTGCAGGCAGCTTCTCCCAGCGTGATGCCTGCGGGGCTGCGTGTGAGAACGTGCCGAGTGGGTGATACCAGTGGCTGGTGGGTGAAGGCAAGGCTGACTCTCTGTTACGCATGAGAAGCTGTGTATGAGACAGGCAGAGCTGGGTCTTGAAAATGAGGACAAGCATCTCATCTGATGTGACGAAGAGTAGGGAGCTATGGGAGAAATGCAAAGATAAGCAGGGCAGCACCGGAGGACCAGCTAGAGCTGTATCCTTCACCAAGGCATTTAGAGTGGATAATAAATGGAGAGCAGGGCTGCATTTGTTAAGGATAGGACAAGCACGTCTGCAGTAAGAACAATTCAAAATTAAAATAGCTTGGATACAGTCTTAGCTGTGCAGATGGAAATAGAAAGGCTTTGTGTCAGGGATTTTCGCAGAGGATAAACCTTGCAAGGCTAGGGCGTGGCCTGAGTAAGGACATACAGAGGCCTGGACCAAAGTTGTATGTGTGTGTCTTCTCCCTCCCCTCCTCATCATATGCATGGAGGAGCATTGGCTTGAACAGTGACTGAGTAGCATCATGGTCAAGAGGTTTGTTTTGGCTGATCCTGAGCTGACAGCGAGGCTTACCTGGGCAAGCACCACAAAGGTAGGCAAGGCTGTCTTTGGAAAGAAGGTCTGGCATTTGTCTTGCCCAGATTTAAGTATCTATAGTGCAGTACTCAGCTAACATCCCTTTTTTTTGGTAGAGGAGGGGAATGGGCTTTTTCTGCATACTATTCGTCTGACATGCTTTAGGTACCTTCTATAGGATTAGCTGTATTTGGTCCAGATTATTCTGACCTTGAGAGACTGATCTGAATAGAGCACTGGATCTTTAAATTACTCAGCAGAAATGTTTGCAGTTGGGATTACCCAGACATAAGTCATAGAAGAGAAGGAGGACAAGGACAGAGCTTTATACCATCCACACTGGAGTCTGGATAAAGAGGACCTTCCAAAAGCCATGCTGGCTGAGTGGAGGAAAGGAAAGGCAGAGCTGTGAAAGGCAGAGGGAATAGCCTCTCAGGGAGAGAAACTTGGTTGACTTGTGGCAAGTGCCTGATGGACGATCGGAAATGTAGGGAAGAGCTGGACCTGTCTAAGAGGAGGTCATTCAAGGCTCCCACAAAAGTAATGCTGACTTAATGTGGGGGCAGAGGCCAGGAAGGAAGGAAGGAAATAAGGAAGATGCAGTGAAGAGGAGAGATGCTGCAACTGAAATTGTGTTCAAATAGTATGCAAATTAGAAATATTTATCTAAGCTGGAAAAATCAGTCTGCTTGGCGTACAAGATGTCATCTTTCATGCAGTTAAGATTGCTGAAAACCTGGAGGACAAGCTATATTTGAATGTCAATGTTCTTATTTAGCTGTGTTAATGATTGCCAAATCTAATTGTTAGGGCTGGATGAGGAACACGCGGGGAGCTACCTCTGCAGCAGCTCTGAAATGGGGTCCCTGAGACCTTGGCACTACCTCAGCTGGTCACAGCTGCAGGTGCCTGGGTGCCTGGTGCTGATGCATCCCATGGGAGTACCAGCTGTCTTGTCCACTAAGGGAGACCCCCTCTGCTGGGAGATCTGGGGGAAAAGCCCCAAAGCAGTTTTTTTAATCACAGGGAGCCAGGGGCGGGGTTTAGGCTCCCCGGTGGCATCCTGGGCAGCACAACCTTCCTCCAAGTTAGTAAATTGGTATTTAATTATAACTGAGAGTTGCTAGCATGGTCCCCTGCTTTGCACCACTCTGGCATTTTAATGTGGCTATGGCTTTGGTTTAATCAGTCAGCATCCACTTTTCCTTTTGTGTTCCATTTGTTTATCTGTGAATATGCTTCAAAAAGCTGAAATGGAAAGTGATGCATGTTTGATAACAATTTTTTCAAATCATTGTGAAGAGCATACAGTAGCATCGTCTACAAACACTTCTTAGTTGGTGCTCATATCTGAAATTTTAAGTAAGATATACCGGAGTTAATCAAATCCTCAGATGAAGAAACCCTTGTATTAAAATGTTCAGTCTGGAAGCATATATCAGGGATGTAAAGGTGAAACAAAAAAGAAAATACGGCAGAAGTGTAATAATTATTTTCAAGCACAGGATTGTTTTTATAAAAACAGGATGCTCAGAGATGTGCTTACACTTACCAAATATCTAATTACAAGGATACAAGTTTAAAAACAAGAATTAAATACTGCGTTTCAGTAATTACATAGGAGGAGTCTATTTGGAAAGCATATCTGTGTCTTTAAAATCAATTATTAAGAAGCCTCAGATGAAACAGACAAAAGTTTGGGCTGTTTGAGAGGATTCATTGTGAATTGGTTCAACTGAGAATTTATTTTATTAAATTTTATTTATTTGTTTTATTGATTTATTTCTGTTTCATGGATTTTAAAAGTCTAATCTTAGTTTATTTTTTCAGATTCAGAATGCCTGGTTATGAGATCCTTGCAATTAGTTCTGTACATTTTTTTATTCTTAAGTGGTTTATAATTATTCTCAGTCTTTCATTCTACTATATATTTCATTGGAAATAAATACTTTCTATTTGTCCTTTAAAATTATATTAATTGAATTGTAGGGCATTTCTAACGTTACACATTAAAAGCACTAATTAGTGCTTTTCAATATCAAAATCAAAGTAATTAGAAATTTAATGCATTACAACCAGCATAATGGGATCTCTTCTATTCTCCACTAGAGCAGCAATAATTTAATATAAAGAGAGGCTATCCAGAATTTCCCATAGAAAGAGAAAATTAAATGGTGTTTGGAACTAAAGTTGCTGAAGACTCATGCAGCCATTAAAATAAAAGAGAGAGAGAGAGAACGGTCCACATTTCAATTTGAAAGCAAAAAGGGACTTCAGGAAGCTTTGAAAATTGCTTTCTTGAGCAGCACACTATGTATTGTTTGCATCTCGATTTCATCTGTAAAAAATGTTACAGTTTGATTGTCAGAGATACTCCCAGCTGCATTTTATGCATTACAGAGTTATATATTATGTTGTTAATTTTTTTTTTGACATTGGAGGTAATTATTTGAAGCTTAAGACATCTTCCTCTTGCTGATTTAAAATGTGGCTTTTGTGTCCTTAAACCAAGTTGGGACAGGAATCTGAATCTGATCCTCTGTCACCCCTCTGCCTTGGGTGGCCATTGGGGAAGTACTGCAGTTAACCGGTTTGGTGTGAGCTGTGGTGCTGAAAAGACCCGTCTTTGCTATGACACTTAGTTTGCATACACATGTTCCTAAATGAGCAGCAGAGAGAAAACAAACACTGCAAGATCTGGCTTCAGGGGGGTGGGAAACTAAGTAATATTAGTAGATTGACTAATGCCATTCAGGCTTTTCATTTCATAATGTAGGGACACCTTGTCATCTACGTAAAACCTATGAAAAGCAGTCACTTAGAAGTAAGGAAATGAGAGATTTCAGATATATTACATTGACCACAAAAGCAAGGTTTTTTCTCTTCAAGTACATGCATTTCTTTACAATGCCATAACCTTCATGTTAGCCCCAAATTCATATTGTTCTGCCAATAACAAGGTTAAGGAATGCGGAGGTACCTTCAAGGGAGGTGATTGCTTCAAGAAACAAACTGATCATTATGACAGAACTTATCTCATGTAACTTGAGCTGTATTATAGAAGAAAATCTAGTTTATGTGTGCCCCAAAGACTATTTTTCTTCAGCTATTCTGACTGATCCATAAAACAGATTTCCCACACTTATAGCCCTGGAACACCCTGGACTTTGCACCCTCCCACCTACAGTACCACTGCCAATACATTGAAGAAGTCATCTTGGCTCCCTCTGTAGTGGGAGGACAGAGTATGCACTTCAGAAGACCTCATTTGTCCCATTGCAGGAGAGATACCTGAGTGCATCAGCACAAATGTCTTTCTGGAGTGCCTGGGTCTCCTTTTAACATTAGAGGGAACCTAGAAAAATTACAGGGAACGGTACTTCACTTTTAGATAGCCCCCAATGACTGGGAGGAATTGCCCTGTTCATTAAGGGTTGGGAAACTGCTACCGCTACACCTTGTTTGGTACATAGCCAATAAAATATTAAAACGAGCTTCTCCCATATGTTCTGCTTGTTAGGCTGCTCTAAGACCTTCCAATTATCCATAAGGATCATGAAATGAAAGGCAAAATCACTCCTCAGACACAGGAGTCTTGTAGTTCTTTATAGAGAAGTTTACGGCCCACATTTCTTTCCTCTTCCTTTTATGCGTCTTTAGATTCTTGCATATAAAGGTAAGTGGCTGCCTCAATGTGTCTAAAATGACCAACATAGCAAAACAAACTAAGGGTAAGCTGTGCTAATGTGTATATACCTTACACCAGTTAATTCACAGCAGGCAGTTTCTTTCTTTTCAGTTTTTTTTTAGTTGATTGCACAAGAGATTACCGTGTTTCACTTGCCCACCTGGTTTGACAACTGATGTCCCGCATTGTGCACCATGAAAGTCGCATGATGAATGTGCCCAACAGTCAACAAAGTGGGGCATTCACTTTCCATTTGTAGCACTTGGTTTGCATTGGACATCTTAGTAGAAAATTGGGGTTTACACTTGATGGTGTAAACAAGAGACACTCCTTTACAAAGGAAATAAAAGCAGTTCCTGCATAGCACATGTGCAATGTGGCTGAATTAATTGTACTGTTCAAGCATGATGTTTTTTATGCCTAGAGTTTCGCTGATAAAGCTCAATGGTCATTAGTCCAAAATCAAGCTTCTCCCGTGAAAGAGAATTTATTCATATCTGAGATTCCACTTCTGGTCTCTTTTATGACTCTGAAAAACCCCCATCACCTTTCATATTGAAGCAAAGAATAATGAGTTTGCGCAGTTGGGAAAAAAACAAAGAAATTAATCCTAAAGTGTAAGGTCTTAAAAGCTAACTTTGAAATACAGTTTCCCCATGATTTCTGGTACAAAGGGATTTTTAAACTCAGTTCATGCAGCTCAATAGCAATAGGCAATGTGCTGGAACTGAGCAGTGGTTTGCGATGCTGAGATGCTGCAAACTAGCCTGCAGGTGCTTTCTGAGGTCTAAAATAAAAACACTCCAATAATTAAGAGGGATATTGCTTCATTGGCACTAAAATCACTTTGCTGATTGCAGTTCATTGTCACTGTGCAAATACTGCGTGTGTAAAGTGGTTAATACTGTTGATTAATACTGTGTTCAAACTTCGAGTGCTCTCATTTAACACAGCCTGAGCTGAGAAGGGATCAACTTGAGGTTGTTGTTATTAGGTATTTTCTTTGGTGATTATAGTCTCTGTGGGTCACCTTATGTCAAAATGCCAAAAGGTATAAACTAGAAAACTTGCAGGTGATCAAATCCAAACTTACACAGAGAAAAAACAAATGTTGGAAAATACAAACTGGAAAAGGAAAGTCAATCAGACTTCTTTTCATAGGGAATGATGTATATATGTATATGTTGAAATGACTCTCAAGTACAGATTTTTAAAAAGCATGCAGTATCCAGCAGTTCCTCTCTAAGCAGACAGAGCAAATTATAGAAGTTCCTCATGGCCATGTGCAGGGGTACTCAGGACATCTGTATTTTCTCAAACCATCTGCAACAGCCTAGCTCCTGAAAGTATTTGAGAGAGTCATTTCCCTGTGCAGGTAAGGTTTAATGTCAATATGCCCAGCTGTGTGAGAAGCACTGCTGAGTGTGAGAGGCTAATTTGCTAGCACAGCAACTGCGATGTCTAATTTATTGCTGTGTGCGCTGTCTGAGTAGCTCAACCTTGCATCCTTTCATTCTGCTAGATGCTAAGCACCTCTTGAGAGGTGCTAGGTCACTTCATTTGTCAATGGGTGCTTGGAACCTTGCAGAAAGTGGTCAGCACCTTTTGGGTTTGACCCACAAGTACTGAAAAATAAAAGTTACCCATCCTCCTACATACAGAAGTAACACAAAGCTAGTGCCCTTGAAAGAGCCACTATGACCTCTGATTTGAGTAATGTAGAGGAGGTGACATCACTCAGTCTGCAGAATCTGCTCACTACCTGCTGGAATAAAGATTCACTGTGAATAACAGTCCTTTTAGCTTCTCCTATTCCACCATTTCAAAGCTAGGAAATATTTTTCTGGAAGTGGCATAATGGAAATTAACTGAGTGCCACCAGCTTGATGATCTCCCTGAGCAGCCTCATGCATGGCGCAATGCTCAGCTGGGCTCCGAGGGAGGCTGTAAAAGCCCCCACGCTTTGCCCTCCTGCCTGGCTGCCCCTGCCTGCAGGCGTGAGTTAGTTTGTGCTGGGATCATGTTCCTGGCATGACTGGGGCAGCTCCCAGCACTGGCACTACTTGATCTGCATCAAACTTCACTTCTTTGCCTGGGGCTCTCAGAGGCTTTCTAGGGAGAGGTATTTCTCCTGCCAGAGAGCCCCAGCTTATATGTAGCATCAGCTCCATTGAAACACATCACCTGAGGCAGGGATCAGCTGGATTGTCTTCCCATCTCCACTAGAAACTACACCAGCAGCTTGTACTACGCTAATTAAACAAGTCAGTGCAGCTTCCAGGAACAAACTAGATGCTGGTATCTTACAAGGAGCATTTAAATTTAGTTTGCCAGCTTCTGTTTGCTTTTCCTTGGCTGATTGTAAGGAAATAGTTCTTCTGAGTGAGAAAACAAATAGGTATATTTTCTATTCTCTCTCTTCTGCTACAAACATTTCTGCCCTGAGTTGTATGGCTCTCAGCAGGAGCCAGTGGGAAAATCATGCGAGTTCCCTGAAAAAATGCTGAAAAAAAACATCATTTATTTTCTTGTTTCTTTGCCCTCTCTTTGCACTCTAAGCTTCAATCTGTGGATGAATCTAGGAATTATTTCAATAGCAGAGTAGGGATGCAGGGAAAGGTGCTGCCTCCCTGCTGCCAGTGCCTCTAGCAGAGCTAGATTCTCCTGGATGCCACCACATTCAGCACCTCTGTGTGGGACTGGCCACACTGCAATGCCACGCTGGCAACCTGGCAACCTTTTTTTGGATGTACCTAGTTAAAAAAAATTTCAACAAGTTTGGTCTAGATGCACAGTCTGAGATCAGAGTCCTGTTTGATTAGGCATCATATAAAGACCGGATTATACTCAAGTCTGTATCACAAAGGGCTTGCATCTTGACAGACTGGAAGGGAAAAATCCATAATGAGAAATACTTTGCTGAAATTTGTACAACAGATTAAATGCTGACCCAGAAACATTAGCCAGGAATCCCGGTTCTTGCCATCACTTGTTCGAGTAAACCTGCTTTCAAAGAGGGTAGCAGGTGGATCTGTGTATTTATTGATACTAGTGGCTGCTGCCTCTTAAGAAATATGCTCCAGAAATTACACTGCTGATTTAAATGTACTTTGGAGAAATTGCTGGCCCCTGTCTGAGCAGCACTTCAGCCAAGGAACAGCTCCAGCAGTAGCAGCTGCTCACTCATGCTGCATGATTTAACATCACCTTCCTCGAATTTTGAGGAGCTAACAGTGTACAAGGATCTATCAAAGGGCCAGATGGCACCGTTGACTTCTAGTCTCATTTGCCCTTGATTTCAAGAGACAAATGTACCTAAAAATAATTGCTGTGACTTGACTCTGGCTTTGGAGGATAAGGATGCGTAGATTTTTCAAGCTATAAGAGGCAAATTCAATATTCTAATCCCTCTTACTGCATAAGAAAAAAAACCCCTGAATTTTAGTAATGATTTCCGCATGAAGAATGTGATTTTTGGCGAAATGACAAATTATACTGCTGTAGTATGCATGCTAGCTGAACGCCTCTCAGCTGGAGTTAAAACATGGAAGTGGGAGTCCTTCTCCCAAGCCCCCCTGCCTTTCTGAGTGAATGTGGTTTCTCCCAAAGTATCAAAAATTATTTTAGCTCTTTGCATACATAATAGATCCGAGCTGCTCTGCACCTTCCACTTTATCAATAAAAACCAGCTCGAGGATTAGGTCTAGAATTTGGTTTAGACTGCATTTCTCATTAGGTCTACCAGAAAAAAAGTAATGCTGTTACTCAAGAAACGTAACCCCGGAGATTAATATACTTGATCCCTGGGCATGTACTTAGAATTATGTACTTAAGAGTTCTGTTGTGGTTAACCCTCTTCATTTTTAATAAGGGAATTCAAAATCCCTAATACTAGTCAATCTCTTTTAAGACTATTTCGCAGTGAGCTGATCCAAATGATTTCACCTCTGCCAGAAACCCTTTTGTACAGTACTAGGATATAGTGCAATGTACCAGTGAGAGAGACAGAGGGACAAAGGTGAGATCCTCAGAAAGAAAAGGAGAGAAGAAGGGAACCAAACCATGGAGGTTACAATATGGTGTTAAAACCCCACAGCCTGAGCATCTTGGCAGCAAAAAAAAGAAGAAAAATCAGAACTCAGGGGTTGTCTGTATTGAGAAGGTGATTTTTTTTTCTGTGATGCATAATAATAGGAATTGGGTTTGCTCAGCAAAGTTTTAGCTGTCCTCTAAAGCTAGCACTAAATGAGCTACTAGTTTCCGTACTACTCAGGCTGTGTTGACAGAACTTTCCCTGAGAAAACCGTTCTTGTGATTATGACACTGAACAATTATAAGAAAAACCTGTGTGCACCACCAAAGTGCTATGGTTCCATCTGTTCTGTCCATTCAGGTAAGGAATGGTCATATTTCTGAACAAGACAGAGCCCACAAGGGTCTACCAGCAGCAGAGAGCAGAGCAGGCGAGCAGCCCACGCAGGGGAGCCCTGTCTTGCTGTTTAATTATCACATGGTGGGCATTTTATTATGGCTCATAATAAAATTATAGAACAAATAAATAAATTTTCTATCAAGAAAGCAACTCTCTGGCAAGCAGGAGAAGGAGTGCAGTTGTCGATGCAGCAACAGAATAGAACTTAAAGAAAAGCTGACGCAGCACCCCGCCAAGTGTCAAGCAGTGATAATTTCTTCTGCTGCCGCCCTTTTTCCTAGTTTAATGAAAGAGACACATCTGGTTTTAGGGCTGTTATAGTTTCATGTGGCCAGATTATTCTTTTTTTCTTATTTGGGTGCCAACCACAGGAAACTAGTTTGATTCATTGCCCAACTTTGACTGTTTTGGTAGGCTTTTTTTTGTTTGGTCTGTTATAAAATTCTGTATGGGATGAGCATCAATAGGGTAAATATTACACTTGCCAGAGGCAGCAGATGATATACTTGTGCCTGAAGAGGAAGAAAGGAAATCTTTTTGTGATGACTGCCAACAACTTCATGCTTTTTGGATAAGAGTGAAACAACAGCTGCTATAGACACATGTTCCTCTCCCTCCCCATCTTGCGTTATTAGCAACTGTTAATGCAAGTCAAAATAATAGTCATTTACTGGCAATAGGTAATTTTATTTGAAAATACTTAGTTCCTTACATGTGTGAACATATTCTCAAATGGAAAGATGCAAATTAGTCATAATAATTTTATTGAAGTAAATGGTTTAGGGTTTTTGGACTGAAACTTTGACAGCATCTGATGTTTATGGCTATAGCAATAAAAAAAATCATTGTTTCATCAAATCATTAGAATGAGAGGTTAGAATCTTAGAAACTAGTAACATGACAACACTCTCCATAAAGCAATTGCAAAATTGCAGTTGTTAGAAAGTGAGACTGTCAACATCACTTCAAACTGAGAGACAAAAACATCACCAAAGCACAATTTGCTCTGATTGAGATATCCTTCTGGTGAAGAGAAATAAGAGACAACACCAAAGAATTTCAAACCCAGCATCAAGAGCAGCTGGCATACAACGCTTGGTCCAGCTCAGGCAAACTGCTATGGATGTGCTACTCCTCCAGCCACCTGCCCTCTGCACTCATTGTGCCTCAGAGAGGAACAGGTCCAAAATACCTTTGCTTTTGCCATTTCCACTCAGGATAGTGTATCATTGCTTGTGTTACCTTCCTCAGCTCAAAGAAGAGAGGAGAAAATAAATCTGTGTCCTGTCTCAGATGGATATATCTTTTTTTCCAGGGGAAGGAGTCTGCTTTACTCTTCGAGTTCTTCTGAATATGTTTCTCAGCCCTTCCTGCCGTTTCCCATGATAGTACCCGGATGATGTTTTCATACAGACAGACTTTCTCCAGCAGGATGGGGAAGGCATTACATCCACCTCAGCAGAGTGAGCGTGCAGCTGGCTCTCACAACAGTTTCCCTGCAACAGCTCTTGCTGGAGGGTGGTACCAAGAGCTGCTTCATGCAAGGATCAGCTGGTAAAGCTGAGCAGTTCTTGAGGCTGGATGAGGCCTCCACAGGAGATCCTTCCAAGTTCCACAGAGATCCCTTGAGCAGATGTCATGGATGGTCAACATGGTGCATTAATCAAACACAGGACTGTAATGGGTCCTCAGTATGATACAGACATGAAATAAGGTAAATATAGTTGTTGGATGTGTCAGGCCAGGCATTTGCAGTAGGCTTTGATGCTGTTCGGTAAAGGCAGAGGATGCGCCCTGGCCCTCAATTCTGTGACTAAGCCTGGTCACTAATATTCGGGGAAGATTAAGTCACATGGAAGTAGGTGAACATTTGGGACATTTTTTTGGTCAAGAATAAGCTAAAAGGTGCCAATAAGAAGTGACTGCATCCTTTGTTGGAATTGCTAGCGAGGAGAACATGCTGGGAGCCTCTCCAATCCCACCACTGCCTGAGTCAACTCTGCCAGCCCTGCAATATAAGGCTGCAGTGGGTCTGTGAGCCAGCTCCACCTCTGAGTCATTGCCTGGTCTCCAGCATGGCTGTGAGTCATCCCTTCTTGGCTGTTCCTCAGAGTTTAAGCACGGCAGAAAATCCCAAACAAAAGTGTGCTGGGTAGAGGAAGTGTGATGGTCTCATCAAAAACTATTACATGCTTGCAGTTCTCTTGGGGGATGCCAAAGCAGATCTGCTGCTGCAGTTAAGATCTTGCCTTCTCTGTAACGCACTAATTGTCCAGGGCAATAATTAAACCTTTTATTTATTAAACCTTTTATTTACTCAAATACCATTTTACTTAGCTCCAAGTTACTTCTTCACCCAAGGGAGCAGGGAGGCTAGGGCTAGCAAAGGGCTTCTCATGTCCTCTGAGCAGCAGCAGTGACACAGTGCCAGTAGACCTCAGATAAGATGTGCTCACAGCTCGAAAAAACAAGGAAACATGGTTCTATGACACCAGCTGCACCATTAAACCAGGATCTGGCCAGGTGATGTGGACTGGTTTTTACTAACTATGGGTTGCAAATCAATGATAACAATTAGTTAGATATAACCAGATGATATCTGGTGTTACAATAACACAAGAGATTTAGACAAATGGGTAAGTTTGGGACAGCATCAGAACCCTCCTTATTTATAAAGGAAACCCAGTCTGTAAACTTGTTCTTCATAACCATTCTAGCTAGGAGTCATTCATCCAGTCTGGGATAAGTCAGAGACAGACTGGATCTGAACAGAGCCCTGGCCAACAGAGGGCCCCAGAGAAGTCACAGCCCAGCATTGATTGCTAGCATCACCCTGCTTCAGAGAACAAGTATGCTCAGAGCAAAGATGTTGCCTGAATATGCAGAGCTGTCCACTGCTGTCCATCTGAGCCGATGTTAAAGGTGCTTCTTCATCCTTAGCCTGAAGAGCTAAGTCTGGGTGGTGACTTCTCTGGGCAGAGAACACTGGCCCTGATGTTGCCTTCACATCATCCTGGACTCCATCCTCAAAACTCCCCAGTGACCTTCCCATGTAGCTTTCCTGTTTCTTACTGTCGCTGAACTTTATATGGAGCTCCTTGTTTGACCTGGGCTGACCTCCCAGGCAAGCTGATCCTACCACAAACTCTCTGCCCCAGTCCAGAAGCTGACCCTTTTGTCCCTCCCAGGGGACACAAAAAGGTTGCCTCTGTGTTCACCTCCTCCATGTCCTGCTGAAGAGTGGGAATTTAGCTCTTTTCTGGTCTCTTCTGACTTCACTTGCTTTCGGAGCAGGAAACTCTGGTAGTTTTCTTTCCTGGCTTATATTCACCATCTGAGATTGTAGGCTGCACACTGGGTTGGTACATAACGGAAGTATGCAGGGTACAGACTTGCACCTCCTGGGGTGAAAAAAATCCCAACTGCGCTATCCCAGAGAGCTTGAAGCTCAGATCCTCCAAATGAAGGGTAAATGCTGAATTTTAAAGGCAGCAGAGAAAAGCACATCAAGTGATGGCAGGGCTAAGTCACAGCTCAAGGACTGCCTGCTCAGGTGGAGTCTGAAGGATGATGCTGGACTAGCTGACACAGATTCAAACAACACACTCCACATTTCAGAAAACTTCAGAAACCTTGCAGGGGATTGAAGGAGAAGATACTCTTCAAGAAGGCTGTTCTTAGCACATGAACAAGAGAAAATCAGTGCAAACTGTAAGTTATTCAAATCCACCAGAAGGGCAGATACTGTCAGATACTCAGCTTTGCTGGCTAATGAGAAGTTCAACATGCGCTACAGCCCAGAAGACAACCATGTTCTGGGCTGCATTAAAAGAAACGTTGCCAGCAGGTCGCAGGAGGTGATTCTTCTCCTCTACTCCGCTCTTGGGAGACCCCACCTAGAGTGTTGTGTCCAGTTCTGGAATCCTCAACATAAGAAGGATATGGAACTGTTGGAATGGGTCCAGAGGAGGGCTACGAAGATGCTCAGAGGGCTGGAGCACCTCTGCTATGAGGACAGGCTGAGAGATTGGGCTTGTTCAGCCTGTACAAGGCTCTGGGGAGACCTCATAGAGGCTTTCCAGTACCTGAAGGAGCCACAGGAAACCTGGGGAGGGACTTTAGAAGGGCACGTAGTGATAAGTCGAGGGGGAATGGTTTTAAACTGGGGGAAGATTTAGGTTAGCTATTAGGAAGAAATTCTTTACACTGAGGGTGGTGAGACACTGTCACAGGTTGCCCAGGGACACTGTAGATGCCCCCTCCCTGGAAGTGTTCATGGCCAGGTTGGATGGGGTCTTGGGCAGCCTGGTCTGGTGGGAGGTGTCCCTGCCCATGGAAGGGGGGGGTTGGAACCAGATGATCTTTAAGGTCCTTTCCAACCCAAACCTTTCTACGATTCTATGATTCTCTAAGCTGGGCTACAGGAGTGGCAGTCTGTACTTGACCTGGTGGCTAAACCAGGCTGGAAAGCATTGCTATTGTTACAAAAAGAAAGGGAAGGCATAGTGGTACGACCTCAGTCTATTCTACTCTCCCTTGTAGGTAATGCATTGAGAGCCCAAGACACAAGCAGGGAAGAAATTCTGAAAAAAACTGTGAAACAGTATCTCTGTCAGAAACAGAGGGAAACGGCAACAGTGCTTTATGAAAAGAAACTTGTCTGAGTTGTTATGGCTAACACATGGCTGGATGCTGTGTAGGAATAGTGCTGGAAATCACTGGCTGCAGGCCACCAATGTATCTGAACAGAGAAAATGTGTAAAATCTGAACCCTGCTGAAGTTAGGGATAATTTTGCCATTTGATATGCTGCAAAGTGCCGGTTGCCAAGCCTGAGTTCAGCCCAATGTTATTAGGACAGCTCCAGGGCATCGATCTCAGTTTTGGGACAGTCATTGCATTTTGCTGTTTATGACTTCATCTACAGATACGCTAACAACCACTTGGACTCAGGCTCTAGCTTGCTGGCTGTGAAACCAAAGTTGTATCACATGTACAAGGGCTGACTAACATAGCTTAGTTAACACCCTCAGACACATTCCTTGGTGTGCAAGGCTACCAGGACATGCAATGGTAAGGTTTCACCCTGCCACACAGAAGGCAGGATTAGTATGTTCAGTGCTGAAATATACATTTTCCTATTTACTACCAGAGTGTCAGTTATGAATTCCCAGCAGAGGGAAGAGAGGTTTTAGATCGGGTGGCTCCATTGAGCTGCAAATGTATTGTAATTCCTCCAAACCAGTTTTTACCCCAAGAGTGATTTTTGCTGGTATTTTAAAACTGTCTGTAGGCCTGGTGGAGCCAGCTTCCCACATCTCTAGAAATCTGCTGTGAATATTTTCTTGGTTTCCTCTACTTGAATGCCTTCCAAGTTTGTAACTGTTGAAAGGACAGGTTTTCTGTTCCTGCAGAGATATGCAGATTTTCTGGTCAAATGGCAGAGATCCTATTTTGGCAGAAGCAGATTTCTAAATCATCTGCAAGCTGCTTTCTTGATGGGGAGACAGGAGTCATTTCAAGAGTTTCTCTCTTAGGAAAGAGATTCACTCATGGCTATGTGTGTGTGTATGGATTCATTGAGTGAGGAGCTCTTTGCTCTGGTGTAACATCTCAAGGTGTAGCAGTCCCCTACTAGGAAGGAGGAGGATAAGGAAGATGAGGATGCAGATGAAGAGGAGGACACCCCCGAGGTAACCAGAGAGCTGAGTTCCTCTTCACAGGTGTGATACCCAGTGCC
This sequence comes from Tapera naevia, assembly GCA_033556795.1. Lineage (NCBI taxonomy): Eukaryota > Metazoa > Chordata > Aves > Cuculiformes > Neomorphidae > Tapera > Tapera naevia. The sequence continues at coordinate 10,623,683 of JAUMJJ010000246.1, read as the reverse complement.
CTATGGGCAGGGGGAGCCCGTGGCCAGCTGAACACAGCATGGGAGAACAGGAGGCTCATGGAGCTGCTCCTCCTCTCCCAGCTCCACCGGGTAGGGGAAACTCACTCCACCCAGACTCAGTTTAGGCCCAAACAAGGCTGCTGTGAGTACATTAAAATTAACTCCTTGGCAGACCCTTCACCTTTTACCATGCAGTGTAAAAATGCAACACATCCCTATATAGTGAAAGGCTTTTCCTCGTGGCAGCAACACTGCAAGGAGAAAAAAAATTCAGCCCAGACACACATAGTGTGTTTAGTATAGTAGGGAAGTGTGGCTGGGACAATATTAAGTGTAATCTCACATGGCAAACTTGGGAAAAGTAGGCAAGTAGACTAGAAAGCAACCTGGCAGGTGCTTGTGATGCTGGAGCTGTGCAAAGAACAGGATAACTTAGGTTCTGAGAATGACACTGCAGGTCAGAGTGCTCAAACAGTCTCCTGCCTGGCTGTAAGCAATGCATTTGCCATTAATGGGTGGACGTGGGTTCACTGGGGTGTGCTTCTATCATCCCTGTCTCCTGTGTGCGATTGTAGGCTTCCAGCTTGGATGTTGTGAATCACTGCCTGGAGGAGCTAATGACTCTGCTGGGGTGAGAGGATTTGGCACCTAGTTGAAAGGCATGGTGGTGGGATTATTCCAAACATTGCATCAGTTAAGGTCAGTCTGTTCCCTTCTGAATATGCAAAGAAACTAACTTAATGAACTTCTGAAAACTGCGTCATTTTCTTTTACCTTTTAGACTTACAGTGCTTAAGACAGGTTCATTGGAAAGACACTTGTAACTTGTGGTAACATAAACCAGAACCAGACCTGAGCATCTTCCTTTACTTTTCCAGGTGTTACCATTAGGGACTTCTTGATGTCTGCCCATCGACTTTGTTCCCACAGAGATCAAACTTGCTACCTTTGTTTGTGGTGAATGGTGGCATATTCTTGATTGGCTTAGTTGCGATCAATCCTTTACTCACAGAGTATGGTATTACTCTTGAGGAACCGGGAGGCCCCTGGCCCTGAATTAGTGTCAGATGTTTGTGTTTTCTGGATCACATTACTCATGCAGGGATAGCAGTGTTTGGATTTGAGAGGGGATGTCCCTAGAAAAGCCTGCTCTGAGAAATTAAACCAGTTCAGGAGGACCCCAGAGGAGGCAGAAGAGAGGATATCAGGCTTCCAGGACTATGCTTGGATTTAAATGAGACCCTATGGTGATTTGCATTAAAAAAGATTTTGTTAATTTGACAAGGATCAAATACAAGCAAGCAATCCCTCTGTTGTCAGCAAATTATCCTAAGGCTCAAGGGGTGACCTGTATTAGCCTTTTTCTGTGGTGAAACACCACAGAAGTGCCTCCTTAAGATGCATTTCAGTGCATTTGGATATCTTATAGTCTTTAGAACATTTTGCAGTATTATAATAACTCTGTCTCCCAAGAATATGCAACAGGCTGTACCTTATTTGTGTTACATCAGTAAGTATCTACAGGCCTCAACTGAGTTTGGGACTGCTTTGCCAAGTACTGCGAAAACAAATCCAGGCTTCCAAGACTGTTTCCAGAGAAAAACAATAGAAAGGAAAACAATCCAAAAAGTGGTAACTTGCTGAAGTTCACCACTCCATCAGTGACACCATCAAGAGTACAAAACAGATATCCTTGAGCCCAAGCCAGTAGAGCATTCTACCTACCTGGGTAGAGTTCCTTGCTATTTGGGGTTCCAGGGCACGCTGTGTATTTCTGCAGGAACATTCAGAGCTTCTGCCAAGCCTAATAGGCTTCATGTTCCAGGAGAGTAATGGGAGCAGGAGTGCAGCTCCCAAATGAGTGCTTTTCCTAAAGACAGTCACTCAAGGGCCAGAATTGAGCGAAGTTGGCCTTTTGTATAAGTATATTATGTAAAATGTACTTTAAAACAATAACTACTAATGCCCTAGGTTGTGTGGAGCCAGTTTTCTATTGTCTTGAGTGACCTCTCATCTAAAGCATGGACTGAAGCCAGGGGAAGGCTGAAGTATGTGTGGCACATAAAGATGGGAATGAGGGCTGGCAAGTGCCATTGTTCTCTTTTCTTTCCAGTGAACAGCATTTAATTCTGTTTCTGGTTGTCACAAGAGATTAGATATCTAACATCTGGCATCAATAAGTGGTCTGTCTCATCACTTAGATGCAGAAAACACATTTCACAGAAGAAACTGTCAGATACATGACTAAGCCATTTGTGTATTACCACAGTGGTATAGTGCATGTTTACAGAAAGTCAGCTTTGGAAAAAAATGTGTGAACAATACAAAAATAATTAAATTAACAAGAGTCCTGGGGATAAAGGACTAATTTTCACAGCAGGCTGCCAGCAGGGATGAAGACTGGGTTATCAGCTCCACATAAGAGAAGTCTTTCTAGCAGAGCAGCAGCACTCAAGAGCTGTCCTCAGGAAAGCCTTCTGTAGGGAAACACCACCCAAACATAAATGGTCCTCAAAGATAAATTAAAACTAAAATGTCAATGATGGGAGGAAGCCAAAGAGAAAAACAGTATTGCAGAAGGGGAGAAAAGGAATGAGGGTTGATTTTACATGCTTACCACTTCTGTTAGTTTTTGGCAGAACAAAAGGATATTGCAAAGAAAGTCAGAAAAGCGCTGTTTTTCAAAACACTTTACAGTCAGTTCTGAAATTCTCCGCGTACACAGCCTCCAGAGGCTTGAGCAGAGGAATATGAAAATGTCAGCTGTGTTTTCCTCCCAGAGACAAGGGGAATATATTTTTTCTTTTAAACATAAGGGATGATGAAAGGAATTTCTCAGCAGCATTGTGCCCCTAGATGTGCTGCCCCAAGGCAGACTGGTGTCCCTGCAGTGAAGGGGTGGTAACAACCAAAGCCAGAAGGGAACTCAATGCAGGGAGAATCTGTGAATCCCCTCCATCACTATTAACTGCAGTTGTTGCTTGTAGAGGGTTGAAAGCACACATATTGCTCCTGCTCTCCAAAACCACCATGGGGTGGGGCAGAAGGAAGATATGCTCCTTTCCTACATGCAGCCCCTTTCCACTCAGCATGTCTGAGGCCTGTGACAGAGAGGACAGAGTTGCTTCTGCAAGGAGTCCAGCACTCTAAGGCGCTCTGGGCCTGTGGGCAGGCCAGCTCCCACTTCTGACCAGCACCAGTCCTCCCACCCTGATCACTGGCTCCTTGCAGCAAGCATCCAATGCTGGGACAGATAGTGGCAATAGCCACGGTCCATCTGGTGCAAATATTAAGAAACAGGAAATAAACACAGGGAATAGTCCTTTTCTGACAGGAGGGATGCGTTGTAGGGATGGAGAAGTATACACAAACCCTATCTGGTCCAAAGGGTTAGGCTGAGCTTGGTCCTTGCTCCCTCCTCAGGCTCAGCAATAGATGGAGGAGACAGCAGCAGTGGGCACTGGCACCCACGGGCTATTTGCCCTCTCCTCACTTGTAAGGCTTTGAGGGAAAAATACGCAAAGAGGAATCATCAGGGAGGGGCTGCTGGCTTACACTCAGCACCTGCCCACCTAGCAGGGACTCCAGTCCTCATCACCTCCAGCCTTTCTGTCCCAGCAACCCCCTTCCCAGTGTGTTTCTACATGGAGGATTTAAATAAGGAAACAGAAGGAAAATATGTTTGTGGTGCTGATGGGAAACTCACAGCTCACGCAATGAAAATTCTGCTTGTGCCTTATTTCATCCCTCCCTTATTTTGGCCTAGACATGGCAAAGGGTCCAGCTCTGCTGTGTACTGTACAGGGAGCAGTGCCATGGGACCCAGCCTTGGCTGGCTGTTCTGCTTTACGGTAATGAAGACAATTAATAATATGTGTAAAGAAAGGAGAGTTTGCCTGGAAGGAGGAAGCCAGTGTGAATAGGATTGTGTAAGCAACATCACAGAGACTTGTTTCTGCAAAAAGTAAGCTATAGGCTAGCACAGCTTTGTATTTCACATAAATTTTATTGTATTTTGGAGAAAACTGTGTACAGTCAGTCAGGTTACTCCAGCAGCAGGCAGTATGTGCAGTCTGGTCTTTTTCTTTCAAGCTACTAAGCAAAATTTTTAGCAGGATTTTAGGGTAACTAAAACTATCAGCATTGATGGGAACATCTCTTTCTATTGAGGTTAATGATGTTTTGGTGAAAATGCCTATCTATATTCTGAAATTAAGAAGAGACGCTCTGTGTTTTTGTGAAAATTCCATAATATGCCTATATGAGTATCTGCAAATGTTCTCCATAGACAAAATGTACTGCCAGTGGTTGGAGAACATTTTCTTCAACACAGAGCATTTTATTTATTGTAATTTTTGTCATACATCACCATCTCAAGTTCTTTTACTAATAACAATATAGTATTTTTGAGTGGACAAACTTTTGTTCTGAAATGAGCTCTGTATTTGCAAGAGAAAAAATCCCAATGGAGCTGCAAGTGCTTTAACAAAGTACATTTACATAAAACCCTGATGGCTGAAGATTAATCATCTGACAGTAAGGAGAGTATTGCTAAAGGAAGAAACAGAGATGTTGTGCTTGTGATGCCAGCTTAAGATGGTTCCACCTCTACATACTTTACACCGCCTCTGTGCCATGGCACAATGCTCCCTGCCTTGTACCAACACAAGTATCTTCTTGTTCCATCATGGTTCTGGGAGCTAAGCTGGATTTTAGACAAAAAATAACAGGATGAGTTATTTTCCTGGCAAAGGAGACCTCTACTCTGATTTAAAGGGTGGCAACAGCTAGGACTGTGCTGGCAGAACGAGGGCCAGTGTGCTACAGCACAGAGGCAGGAAGAAGCAACTGCAAAAGTGCTATAAATTGGAGTGGCTGCTGAAGGTTTTCTTTGAAGTCATGGGCTTTCTTCTTTTCTGTATCCAGTTTTAGCCAATGCTTTTTCTCTGATGTCAGTTCAGTTATATATCCGTTTTCCATAGGCAGAACTCCACTGACAAGCAAACATCTTGTTTGGGGAGTCCTTTTGCCCACAGCTATCAGCAATTTCCCCCGTAATTAAAAACAAGAACTTCAAATCCAAATTACATTCTTGTCTGTTACAACCCCAGGTTATCATTTGTACAAGTAATTACAGTCAGATCTAACATTAAAACTAGGAATTGAAAAAAGCCCTACAAAATCAGAACACAGAGTCCATATTTGTTAAAAAATGAAAGGAATCAAGGCTTTCCTTGATTTTGGATAGTCCGTAAATGTCTTGAGATAGTACCTGAAACAAAACAAGCAAGAGAGTGAACCTGTATACATACAAGGAAAGTGCACAGTATCAATACAGCTCATCTGAGGAACCCTAAAACTCCTCCAAACTGCCTTGCTTTGTAACCTCTGTGTGTTTGTCTGCAAAAGAGCACTCCGAAGTTACTTACACCAGGTTGTTTAATTAAGTGAAAGCTGATAATTAATGTTTTAACAGAACTAAAGTAGGAACTTCAGGAATTCGGAGCAGGGGACCATATCTACTCCAAAGGACTGTGGAGGTTGCAAGGAAACCCTTAGGAAAGGTTCTTATTTACAAGGGTCAGTAAAATAGGCTTTAGCACAGCAGAAGCAGTGTTGTAACTCATGCCAGATTAAACAACTGTTATGCCCACTTGGCTCAACAGGAACTCCAGCCTTACTTTCACCCAGTCACAAATAAGCTGATACAGTTCTTGTACACAGTATTAAACTTCAATTTTATCTTCAGTCCTGGCCCTGCTTCTCTGCCCATCCCTGCCTCCCTGGCATTTTGCAAGCTGAGCTCCAAGAGCAAGCAAGCAGCATATGGCAAGAAACAGTCTGGTACCTGTGATGGTGATAAGCACGTGGCCCAATGCAGCAAAGAGTAAAAAAGGCAAAGGCAAAGGCTGGTAGGGACCAGGTTGCTATGGCGAAACCAAACCATTCCACAATTTCTCCAAAGTAGTTGGCTCCAGAAACGTAGGTGAACAGTCCCCCTGCATTGACAGAAAAAATATGCAATTTTTACAGTCATCTAATGCACACAAATTGTTCTTTCCCATAAAATCAGCAGCAGAATACACTACCTTTCTTATTCATAGCCCATAACTGCAACCTAAACCCACTGCCCTGAAGCCGCTGGAGCCATGCCAAAAGAGGATCTTGCACAAGACTCTTGCGCAAAAGTCAGAAGTGATTCTAATCCAGAGGCTTCCAGTACTTTCAAAATCATTTATTTTCCTTTGGAAGAGGACTTAAGAAACCCCATTACTAGATTTAAATTAAACATTTTAACATTAGTCAATGCTCTCTGTAGGCCCTACAAAATATTTTGCAACACTGCCTTTGGGGAATGCAAAATCTGGATCTCAGTTTTGTGTCTTAGCTAATCACAAATCTACAAGAGGTAGGTAAGCATTGGAGGTGAGAAACTCTGGGGGAGAGATATTACCATCAGTAGCAAGCCAGTAGAAGGAGTCAACAGCAAAACCAGGAAACTCCTGGATCCCCATCCAAATTGCTTTACAGAGCTAGACATTTCTTGGTTCACCACTCTGGCCCACAGCCACTCTTCCTCACCAAGTCCCACCTTGAAGGAGATGGAAAGGAAGTTCTGCACTTTACATTCATGGTGTTATTATTTCCCCTAAAGTTGACACTTCTAATCTCCCCTTTGTGGCTGCCTTTTACAAGACTAAAATCCTTTTCTTGTATTCCACTTCAGTCTTCTCTAATTTACGCAGCCCATTTCCTAAAACCTCTCCTCACAGCTCATGTTTTCCACTTATTCTTGTTGCTTTTTGTGGACTGTCTGCAGCCAGCTCATGCTGCTCCCTGCAACTCAGAGGGGCTTCTGGACAAAGTATCTGTGCAATACTGCTCTTATTATCGCTTTGTTGTGAATTCAGTCAGAAAACATTATCTATCCTGCTGCCCTACTTTCTCCAAGGAGGTGAGAGATAAGAATATACCTTGAGGAATCTTGTAAGTGACTTCCCCGGGTTTCCTCAGCTGGCGCAGCAGGAGATCACTGTGAATATTGATTCCCATTCCCATCAAAAATAAGAGGAGGCCTAAGGAACAGACAAAAAATAGATTAGAAAGACAGCTCTTGTCTAGTTATCCTTGCTGTGGATGTAACTGCATAGTAACCACTGAACTAAGTACCATTACTCTCACGTTACAGCTGGGGAAAGAGGAGGACAGAGAACACAAACTTATCCAGCACATCTCTGGATACAGGAAGGGAATACACATCTTGGAATAGCTCAGTCCACTGACAGTGAGGCTGCTTGGACAGAGCTATGGGCATGCACATGGAGCAGTTACTCTCCAAAAGATGCTGATGACAACTACCAGCCAGAATAATTCATTTAGCTGAAAAACTAGAGGTATTTGATGAGAAACACTACAGGTGACATGCTCTGCAATTCATGGCACATTAGACACTGAGAAAACCACCTCTGACAAGGATTGGGAAGCAAGTAAAGAAACAGAGGTGGTGTGTGCTACAAAGCATAAAGAAAAGACTAAGTGCTGATAAAACCTCAACACTTCCAGTAGCAACAGAAAGTTGGTAGAGCCTATAGAGGAAAAATATACTTTGGGGTTTTTTTTTAATATTTCAAGTAATACTTATGCTGATTTCCTTTTTTTTTTCATTAAATATATATTTTATTTATCATGTGAATTATGTGATTTAGTATATGGGAGTTCTTACTAAAGTGTCCGAGATTTGATGCTGTATAAAATAGATTATTTGCATCCATAGTCTGAAACAGGGTACAGAAAGTAATGGGTATTTTGTGCATGTCATATCCGAAACATTTCCTCAGTCCCCCATGTTAATCTTCATTTCTATGCATGCATTTAAAAAAAATCCTCCATACAGCACCAAATGTGTAATGCCACCTACCTGCTCTTGCTAAATTACTGTCTCAGGGATTTTACAGGGTGAAATTCTGCTAGGCTATTAAGTTACAGAACATAAAGGAACCATATTAACATACAAGGTTGTGCATGACCTCTAATCTTCCCATGTGCTTTATGTGACAAAAAAAGAGCTCTTTGTCTCTAAAGCCTCATTTATGCTGGGGGTTTGCCCTTCTTTTCTCTCTCAGTTAGAAGAGCTGCTTCAAATGCAAAGCTCCCTGGTGGGGAGGAGAAAGACACTGTTTGCACTTGCACATGGCTGCTGCTGGGTGGACACTTCTGGCAGAGCCAGGGCACATCCCCATTCAGCCGAGGCCTGAGGTTGCATCTCTGCAGCCCATAGCAGCAGGAGGCTCTAGAGTGGCATCAGTAAAATAAGGCTGGTGATTTGAGACTAGCACACTACATGGTATATACAAAGGCGGCTGCCTAGCCAAAAAAGAAGCCACTGCACATTTACTTGTTTTATATGGGCCAGCAGCAGGCAGGTGTTATGCTGATTTCTATTACAACTGATTTGACTCATGTTCAGTGAAGATTAGGGCATAATTCAAAATGCTTACAAATTGCTTGAAGATTAGATCTTGCGAATCCTGCAGCTCTAATTACCTGATGTAAATCTGATGTCAGTACACCAGTTGTTTGGATATTCAGCACAGTAAATCAGGTAGTACCCCTGGAGGAAGCCATTATAGATACAGAATAACATGCCAAAGAAAAGCAACTGCAGTGGAAAAGGTCTGCCTCTAGTGAAGAAGGGGTAAATAAATGTCCTAAGGTAGATAAGAAAACAAAGTCAGCACAATACTCATGATAACGTATTTGCAATTTCTGTACTGTAGGAAAGAAAACTTTAACAAAACACAAAATATGAAAAAGGCCAATAAAGATTAAAAAGGGAAACAACTGTAACAAAATAAAATTAGCAACTATTTGGAAAAACAGATACTGCAGATACACACATTTTTCTGATCCTTCAGGAGTGAACACAACGACGGGAAGCTAGAAATATCATCCAGAGTCTTTACCACCTCAGGAACTTCTCCCAGCCTTCCTTCTCCTTTGCTGGTAAAATGGAGAACTCATGCCCACAATCATAATTTTCATTTTAAGACCTTGGCTGCCCTTTGCAGTAACACTGCAGAGGGCCAGGCCAAGGATGCTGTGGATGCACAGGGGCATTCTGATGTTCAAACAAAAGTATTGTGGGACAGTACCAATTGTAATATTGATTCCCAAATGAGCATCGCTGTACCACAAGCACTGTGAAGCAGCTTTGTTATGGAGAAGACATTTCTGATCCCACTATGAGGACCAGTCCCCGAGGGCTTTGTCCCATGGTGGCAGATGAAGTTGAAGGCAGTGTCGCAACCCCTCTGGCTCTCTCACACCCTTCAGTGTATAGCCTGAGGTGTAATACCCTTTTCCAAATTCTCCCGCTCCTCTCAGAGACCTCTGCTCATCTCTGACACTCAGCAGTTCTGTCCTGCTCTGCTCCAGCATTTCGAGGCAGAGACAGAGCACTGTTGTTGGCTGTCTGGGGGAGGTCCTTTGCCTGGAGTCCCTACCTGTCCTCTATGTTTTCAAAGTTTTATTTAAAATAAGGTGAACTAAAAGCCTAAGTTTAATATGCTAATCACTAGAATTTCCATGCAGTTCCATCAACCAGGTCTTCCTTAGACAAAAGCTCTGCTAACACTATTTACAGGAGCATTTATAGGAGCAAATAAATAGTGCTTGTATAGATTTCCTTCTCACATATCTTCAGTTCAGGTGCTTGTATCCCTCTTCACACTTTGGACAATCCATATCGTCCTTGGGAGAATGAAATGGAGAAGTTATGTTCATATTTGATAGCCATTCTCTTACCTGGCCAATTAAGGTTTTTTTGTGGTAAAATCTACATTCTCAATTTCTTTCTTCTGCCTTCTTGCACTTTGGATGGTGCTCATCACACCAATACATAAGTACTGTTGATAAGTAATCCATGTCCCTGGTTGCCAATATCAACTTAAGCAAGATGTGGCATAAAGTGTCATAACATTATAAATCTAGATTAAATCATACTGAACATGTATGAAAGTGAGTAAGCAGAGTACAAGCACCAACATGTTAATGTACTCACTGCTTTCCTAAGCAAAGTAAGACACATTTCCAGCAATTAAGAGAGTTATTGTGTAGAAGTAAATATTTTTAAATATAGTAAAACCTAGAATATATGGAAAATATTTTTCAGACAGTGATATTACATTTGTCATATTTATTACAGTATGGAAAGGAATGCTCTTTGGAGTAACGTTACCAATCAATATTGGTTTTGTCCTTCAGGAATGGGATGCTGGATTTATGAGTACACGAGGTCAGCTTTAGCACTCTGAATAGCTTGTTGAAATAGTAGTGACAAATTGGACTTAAACAGCTATGAGAAGTGAGAAACTTGCAAATGGAGACTCAGAGAAAGCAAATTTTATAAAAGAGAGAATGATATCAAACCACACCAAGTGAGTTTAGGAGGGAAATTTATACAGCAGCTTGGAGTGAGACAAGTTATGTTTGAGAGTCTCCTAATTTTTACAGCTGATGCAAACAGAAGTTCCTAGCACGACCTGGCATTTCTCAACTGATTGTTGCCATGGTGCTTCCCAATGCTGCTGTTGCAGGGCAAAGGTTACAGGCCCCTGAAAGATGACTTATCCTGCAGTTACAGGAGGGCAAAAATCAGCCATAGAGCTGTCTGCCATGGATGCAGGACAGAAAGGGCCTGCATGCGTAGTAAAAATACAATTACAAGGGAGTCACGATGCATCAGCTTTTGTTGTTGTTGAGGAACTGAAATTCTGGCATCACCGAAATCCTACCTCATAGGATTTTTGAAAATCCAAGTCAGGATTTCACCCAAAAAATTTTTGTTATAAAGCAACTTCACCAAGGAAATCTCCTTGTGTCTGTAAATCCAGAGGCCTGATTCAGTTCTCTGTATCTGAACAACGCTCTGAGTCTTTGTTTCAATACTGCACTTGTCAACTTGTACTACAGAGCTACTTCAGGGTACACAAACTATTCCTGATGAGTTTTGAAAAAACAACAGACATAAAGCAGGGACATTTAATTCACTGTTCCATAGAAGAGTCTGCATCTCTGCTGGAATTATTTGGCAGTGTGAAAATCAAAGGGGGACTAAAGGCAACCATTTTAGAATAGCAGAACAAAAACTGGTCTTTTGGATTTAGACACATTTGACCTTTTTCTTTCAGTGCAGTATTGATGACTAATCCTTTCTTGCTTTATTATCTTTACTGGCCAAAGGCACTGTATCTGACTAAACCACTGCCAATATCTTCTTTTTAAATGAGTGAATAATAAATTATTCATCATCTTCCCCATCATTTATTTTCCAGAGGAACAGGTTTTGAAGACAAAATCATTTGACATTGCATCAAATTTAATCTCAAAGGTATTAGTCCAGCTCCTTGAAAATTCCAGAGATCTTCACCCAAACAAGGGAAAATATAGGTTTGTTTTACTTTCCACAGAAGGTAAAAATCTTTTCACAAATGTTATCATAATCCACTAAGAGTGGGCTTTCAGTTCTCCTCCAACAGCTTGTTTATTTGAGACATTTATGCCACTGCTGTTTTTTCATCTCTCAAGGGCCCAGATGCAGTAGATCAGACGATAGCTGCTCAAGTTTATCAGTGCTCATGTTTTATACTTGAGGAAACTGGGTCAAGGGCTCAGGGTCAGCAGCTAAGAATGGGGGTAACCTAGTTCCCTCCAACCCTGTGGATCATCAGCCTACTGCTGTATCTGCCCATCTAGCCCTTTCCTGGGTATAACTGGAATGAGCTAGGGGCTAGGAGTCAGAGATATTGCAAAGGTGGGCAGGGATGATGTGGTGTCTTTCCCTCTGAAGGCAGGTGCTGGCCATGATCCAGCTTGTCCTACCCATGCTGGAGCACTGTCTGAACACCCTGGCCCACCCTCTGTGACACTGATGAGCCTCCAGAAGAGAGTTATGGGCTTCTCCTGACCAGGGCTGCTCTGAGTCTCTGCAAAGACTTTTTGTCTCCCCTTGGAGGATGGGGGGGCAGGGCCTGCCCTGCATCCCTGGTGAGGATGAACCAACATGCTGAATGGTGCCTGAGAACCATTTCCATGCATGCTATGTCAAATACACTCTGGTTCCTCACTTGTCCTACCCAGAAGTATAGAAGGTGAGGAGGGCTGATGTTCCAAGTGAGGCCAGAAGCCAGGTCCCTGTGAGGGCGATGCTTTCAAGGCCCTTACAGTTCTCTCATACACTGAGCTGACTCCACAGCTGGCTGGGACCATGCATTGGAAAATGCCCTGCTCAGCAGTGGTTATGGACGCAGTTGTTGTGGTGGTCACACAGGCAGGCAAGCCGTGCTCCTCTGCGTGGGAGAGACACCCTGCTACATCGAGAGCACATTGCAGTCTTTTTCTTACCCTTTGTAAACTTCTTGCTGAGGTGCTGTCTGCAGTTCTCACCATTTTATTGGTATCTACTCAACCAAAGGCCTCCCTAAGTGAGAGGACACCACTCTAGACCCTTTGCTGCTGCTCTCTTCTTATATGTGTGCTCTCAGTTTTCTCAGTTTGTACAAATATGTGTACCCCAGGTGATAATCAAAACTATGCAATTTGTGTTACATTAACTACAGACCTGTAAGGACTTCCCTGCTATTAAACAGGCACGTTTCTTTTTGTTTCTTTACATCTGTCTTTTGCACAGATTGAAAAGATTGGAGTCCGCACCAGGGGAGATTACGCTGACCTCAAAGTCAGTTTTGTTTGCACCAACAATTAACAGCACAGGAGTCTTTGCTATAGGTTATCACTGGAATCACATTGCTAGAGAGCTGCTGATACCCTTGCACACCTCACCACCTGGATGAAGGCTCAGGATATTCACAAACATGATGAACTTCTATCTGGGGCATCTGTAAGACCTGGTCAAGCATAGCCTCAGGAAAAAAATCTAAGCTACAGTCACCTTTCGCCAGTGAGGAGTGTGCACAGTGGCTGCGTGTGCCTCTGGGTGACTGCCAGCTGCAGAGCACATCTTCCTCTTCAGGGCTGGGGGCTGCTTATGATTAATACAAAACTAGAATGAACTCTCCTTTCTAAGCCATATGCAAAACATCCTACTTCCTTGTTCCTCCAGAGATCTTGGACAAATTTTGATGACTATAACAAGAAAGATAAACACGTTACTGAAAAGCTTAAAATTCACCTATACAAAGCAATACTAAACCTGTCATTTCGGGTTCATTTCCAAGCATTCTGTCTAAAAAAAAACTGTTCAATTTACCCGGGCTGTCTGTGGCCCACTTATTAAATTCATCCAACCTGAAAGGGCACTCTTTCTTTGTGGTCTCTTAGTAGCCAGTGCAGTGTTGAATGAAGACTTCTGGCAGGAGCAGACTCACTTTTCATGGGCAAAGATGCAAGCACACATCTGCTCAAGTGATGGGAGAAGGACTGAGGAAACCCTAAGACAAATGACACCATGGTTGGGTTTAAGGAGTTCTTGAGAAGAAGAGCAATGGAGAGCAGAAAGTTTGGGTGGCATTGATTTAAGGCAAAAGAAGCAGAAATAAAGGATTCATTGGCAAAATAAGAAGAGGCATGGAAAAGACTGCTCTACTGAAACATTTTGGCTACTGAATTTGGACTTGGAGATTAATAAGAACAGACATATTAGAGATAAAACAATAACACACAAAATGAGAAAAGATTTTATTTTAGAGAACTGGATAGCTGTGGTTGAGAGTTTTAATGATACTGGAAGGAAGTTTGAATGTAATGAAAAGAAATATCTGGTAAATGTAGTATAGAAACAACATTGAAGTAAAGAGCTCAGTGGGACTGGAAGAAGCAGGGCAAGAACCACATGTTTCAGACACAGGCAGGTCCTTTAATAAAGAGAGGAAAAAGGCTAACAGTTTAGAATGGATATTGATTTTCATAATTCAGGGGATAAATTGTATTTCATTTAAGAGAGGCGGAAGGTAGCAGCTGCCCTGGGCTACAGAGCACCACTTACTGTGCTTTCTTCTGAATGAACTGATACTGGTTTCTGCCAAGACAGAGTGCTATGAAGGACCTCTGCTCTAATCCAGTATGATAACTTCAGCATTTCATAATGTCTCACAACTCCTCCAACAACTTTACCAACAAACTGAACAAGATAAAAACGATAGAGTAAGCTCCCTAGAATAGATGAGCATTTGCTTAACACCAGCATTTATGAGTGAAGCTTCAGAGTGATACTCGCTGTCCCAGGAAGAATGACCCCATGGATGGCAGCAATTGCAAAAGACAACTCCATCAAAGACTGGTAATCAAAGTGAATTAGCAACTGCACTTGACTTCTGGCCACGCAGTTATGTACAGTCTTCAAGCTGAATACTTGGTGCTGGGTCAGAAATGCTCAGTTGCTTACAACTGCATTTGAATAAAGTAGGATTATAGCAAAAAATATACAAATATTTGCAAAAGCCTGTGTATCTGTTGAAAATGGCTGAAAATAAAATGTTGCTTCTATATTACTGTCAATCATTGCTAAAAAAAATCATGCATTTGACCCTAGATAAATTTAAGGAATCTGAGCTATGAAACTCTCAGTCCTAACACTATAAACACCTAAAAGTCAGTCATTCTGAGCATCTAGCACTAGTCAGTAGTGTCTAATTGATTGTTACAAATTTTAGGTGTGATATACTGTTGGTAAACTAAGAATACAAATACACTTTAGAGACAAAACAGTCCGCTTGATATTGCATGAAGTAATTATTAGATGTGCTGTACTTAATAAGATACAAGTGGTAAAAAAAGTAAGGAAAAGTAAAGGAACAGGACCTAAGAATGAGTATTTGGTTTTCATTAGTAAAGAAAAAGTGTGTAGGCTCAACTCCAAGACAGAAAAAGTTTTGCTCTTCTACATTCACTACAAGAGCAGGCAGGTTTCAAATGAATTTCACAAGATTGTTTATAAATTACTTCCTTACTTCTCCTGTTCTTCCATAATTTCTGAAACTGCCACTGAAAAAATCTGGTATCTCCCGATGATTACCAACAGCTATTTAGAACAAAAAAAGAGAATTAAGAGAAGAGCAGTGGAAGGCATTGTAACCATGTACAACTGTATAGAAAGTTGATAAAAAGAGTCAAACATTCTCCTTGTCTACTGGGAACAAATTAAGAAATAACAGACCTACACAGGAGTAGAAAATGCAGTTTAGATATTAGGGAAGGACAGAGAAACACTGGCACATGCTAGCTGAAAGGTTGGAAGAATCTCTATCAATGGCAATTTTTAAGGACAGGCCAGACAAATATCCATCAGGAATGGCTTACACAGACCTTAGACAAATCAACTTTCCTTATTCTGTGTATTTTACCCAGTGACTGGAATTCTGGGGTGTAGCAGACTTAGTCATTACAAAGCACTGGAGCTCATGGAGCGCCCCCCTGTGCTAATTTCATCTGTACAGGCAAAACACTGAGAAGAAAATTTGAGGACTATATGTTGCCAGGAACTGCCTGGGAATGGAACTTGCAGCTATCTTCGGGTGAGAGAGGCTCTAACAAGAAGACGGGGTGCCGGGACGAGATCTGGAATTAGCAGAGCAAAAAGCCTAGCCACAAGCAGAACCTTTTGCTCAGGCTGCAGACTGAACTCAATGCCTGGCCAACTACCTCGGCTGAAACCCTAACAAAACTTGGTCCAGGTTTTTACTTGCATGAGGGCAGGGCACCACACAACTTTGTGGTGATGACAAATGTGCAGCTCTCATGCTGCTTACCTCTACTACATGATAATATCTAAAGAGCAGTAGTACTTAAAGATTATATTTTATCTAAGCAATGATGTGTAAAAGGCTTAGCCAGGCAAACCATACATTTCAGCAAGGTGTGTCACTCTTGTTCTTCTCCAGAAATAACCACTTGATATTTACAAAGACAGATGGGTTTGTTCCTATTGCTAAACTGTGTGTGTCTGCCAAAAGCATGAAATGTGTGCCAGAGTGACTTAACCAGACAGTATGTCGATAAGCTCACTACTCCCCTGGAGCAGAGTGTTCAAAGAATTCACAGAGGCTGAGAGTATGAACACAACAAAAGGATGCATCTACATGAAGAATGGTGCAATGTTGGAGAATGGTTGCGGGAGCGTGGACATGGCTCAAAGGAGGAGCTCTGTGAATCGGCTCTGGCAAAAATCAACTGAGCTGGACTGTGATAAAAAGTACTGAGGATTTTGCTGAGTCACGCTACAAGGAGGGAGGCTGTGAGAAAATCCCCAAGATAAGGTCAAGAAGACCTTGTAACAGATAAACAACTTAGGGAAGCAGGCCAGAGTGAGACCAGGACCCGAGCATATAGCAGTAGCTGCAAGTAGGAGGAACAAGTAGGAGGAGAAAGTAGGAGGAACATGCCAATGTAGCATTAGAGCTTTGAAGAGGGGCATGATGGTATAACTTTTAGAGTTAAGTTAGTGATTATAGGGCTTTTGGAGCCAAACTAAAGATTATAAGACAAGTGTATGTAAGGGGAAAATGATTGTTAGACAAGCCAATGATTGTTAGATAAGTAGACATAACTTAAGTAGACATGGGCTATGGTGTAGTCCTGAATGATCTTTACAATAAACCAGAACTTGCTCTACCACTCATATTGAGTCTATTGCATGGTTCTCCTCACTCGTCGCAGTGCAAAATCCAAGAATGTGCAAATCTCTGCTCTTAAAACTGTGCTTAGAGGAAGTGTAATTATTTTCCATAAGTGGTCCACGTGGGGTTGAGAAATGACCAAAAGAAGCCAGACATTTGGTAAGCTATCCCTCTCCAAAGCTAAATCTTGGTCAGACTATTTCTGACCAACATAAGTGAGACTCTAGAGTTGAATCTAGAGTTGCAAGACACATTGCTAACAGTCTTTAAAGTACTCCTGATTGGCTTCTTCCGCTCTAGTAATTCCTTCTTTTCCTCTTTTATACTTAATGCCTGCTCTATCTCCATTTTGCTCTTCCAGTCTTACTGCCTTTGTCCTTTCTCTGTGCTTCCTTCTTCAGATTCTCACCTCCTTTATGGCTCTTCATGTGCTTTATGGCTCTTCATGTGCTTCGTTTCCATGTAGGAGTTCTCCCTCTCAGTGCCCTACCACTGCACTCTGCCTCTCTTGTAGTTCTTTTACCTTTGTCCGTCTCCTTTTGCAGTTACGGCTATGCATCTTTAGCCACAGATTTGCTCTTCTTGGGCTTCCTAACAGGTCTCTGCTCTCTCTGCAGCAGCTTTTCTGGATCCTGCATCTGGAAAGAACTCAGCAATGACATAGGATTAGTACAGTTTATATTGACCTCTACATGAAAATGCATTGCTGGTCCTATACTATTTAATTCCGTATTCTGTTGGCTTTGCATTGCCTCCGTAGTGTCACATTTCAACAAACTGCAAACTCTTTGCATAATTGGGACTTCTAACAGCACTGATCCATCCAGTTGCTGCAATAGAAGCTGGCTGTTGATTCCAGAGCAACGTTGTGCACCTGTGGACATCAGGGAAGGTGCAGATCTGGGTTTCTTCTGTTCGAAGTGCCCATGCAATTGGTTTGTGTGAGGGAGGAACAGGCCAGGTACCTGGTGGTGGAGGGTTTCTGGTGCCGTTCTCTAGCTGGGGAGCATGTTCACCCTCAAGGCCTCGTGAACACGTATTCAGAGTCAGAAGCAACATGCTCACTGCTTCTACACATAGCAAGCAGGTTCATCTTCACTGGTCAGCCCAAGCAGGTATGTCTGGCAGAGGGGGATCACAGAGCAGGAGCAATGCTTTGAGGCTGCAGGAGACTGAGATACACAGCTAAGGACATAGGTGCGTGAGGTGACAGCCAGTTGCAGGAGTCTCACCCTCAGCACGAGTGATTTGACACACCTGGGTAGTTTATTCTGCTACATGAAGTAGTTCGAGATTGTGTTGCTGCAAAAAAAATCTGTGAGAAAACTAAGGTTTTCTAAGTTTTCTTAGAAAACTAAGAACTGAAGTAGTTTCTCTGTAGTTCAGATTTTTAGATGCTCCTGTCAAAGCCAGTTCTAAGTCCTGCCTCTGCTGATACTGTGTGCTGCTTTTGACTGGAAAAAGTTAATTTTCTTCATACTACCTGGTATGGGACTATGTTTTGGATTTGTGCTGGAAACAGTGTTGATAATTCAGAGATGTCCCAGTTACTGCAGAGCGTTGCTGACACAGAGGCAAGGCCTTCTCTGCCTCTCACCCCACCCCATCACTGAGCAGGCTGGGGTGCACAGGAAGCTGGGAGGGGACACAGCCAGGACAGCTGACCCCATCTGACCAAAGGGATATTCCACAACATACAACATCACAATCAGCATATAAAATGGGGGAAAGCAGGCCAGGGGGTTCCTGCTCTGGGACTGGCTGAGCATCAGCTTTTTGATGGTGAGCAATCTTTTTTCATTTGCATAATTTATCTTTCTTGAGTTTTATTTCTTTCTTCTTTTGTTATTTTCATTTTCTTTACAATTTTATTTTATTTTATTTTATTTTATTTTATTTTATTTTATTTTATTTTATTTTATTTCAATTATTAAAATAGCATCTCAACCCTTGGATTTTCTCACATTCACCCTTCCAATTCTCTTCTCCCTGATCCTGTTGGAGGGGAGTGAGGGGTGTCTAGCTGCTGACTGGCGTTAAACCATGACAGAGTACTTCTTTCACCATGCAGCAGGGTAATGATAGAAGGATTTTTAACCATTTCACCACAATGCACAAAGTTCAGAAGTGCAGCACCATCTTCTTCCTGATTTACTACTATGCAAAGAAACAAAGATTCAGCACTAAACCTCTGTAGCAGTTTAGACCTGTTTTGTGTTGGGAAAGTCTTTTTCATAACTGAAATAGCCAGACACTGCACACATTTTTTTTTTTCCAAAATGGTAAAAAATATTAAAGCTGAAAATTATAATTTCTGAATACTGTCCTCTTACATCATGTCCTTTTCCCTTCCATTCCTTCTCCTGTTCCACCTTCTGTCCCAGATGTTTTTAACAATTCTCCTACTTGTCCCTTCCTCTGCTACTCTGTGCTACCTGACCATTTTGCGTCTTCCCACCTTCTAGCCCTGACTGTAATCCCCACAGTGTTTTTCATTGCTCTGCATTCAATTTATATTTCCCTAACCCATGCTACCAGGACTCCAGCTACAAGACGACTTCTTCCCTGTTGAGTACTCTACCAGGCAGAAACATATGAAAAGTCCTGCTCTGGCCCTACAGTACTGGGCTGGATTGCAGGCTTACACACTTCGGTAGTGCTTATAGTCTCAGATGAACTAGAGAAACTGCTGTGCACAGGTAGATGTTAGCTGAGAAACTTTATGTTTGAGCAGATACAAAACATTTCTCAGAAACAACTCTGCCACATTTAAGTTGCTTTTCCTGAGAACAAACAGAGACATATCTCTATACTTTGGTAACCTTAACCCTGGGCCAAGTTTGAAAACATGAACGCTTTAATGATACTTTTTTAAAAAAAAAGTTTCTAAATAGATCCAAACAAACACAAAGAACTCAATAGCATAATGTAAATACAATGTTTTTTCCCTTCTCCTTCATTGTCCACAGGAACATAAAATATTTTATAGATGCACATCCATTTTCCTGCCTCAGATATCCAGAGTCACTGGAAAGGTTGCTTAAGACAACAGCGTTCAGAGTTTTTTACGTGACTCTCTAGCAGAAGACCATACTAAGGTGACTGGGGTGCTTTGAGTAGCTTAGCTAGCTTATTCAGAGCCCTCTGGAAAGAAAATCTGGAGTTTAAATACAAACCATAAAGGATTGTAAACTGGCTGGTAATGACAAAATAGCACAAATTATTTGGCATCAGATAGAATTATATTGTTAAAAGGCATGTTGTCTTGAAAAGAAGTGAAGAAAGATAGAAGTCTAAAATTACCTCCGCAGAAATTCTTCCAGTCCAAGAGGTAAAAGAAAAAAATTACGTGGGTACACCTTGGATTGGGCAAAAACAATAGGTTTTCTGTAATGTTAGCCCACTTTCCAGTGGGAAAGGAATGTATAGATAGGATTATCTGTGCTAATAGTTAGTAAGGCAATCAGCTAGTATTCTATTATGAGAACATAATTAGGAAGGTATTTAATAATGCCAGAGGAGACTGCAAGGATGCAAACTCCATACCTGCACTGGCTATGTGAACATTTTACACTTTGTGATAAAACATAAAAAAGAGATATTTTTTCTGACTAGTCATACATTAATTTGAGGAATAGCAATGAATACAGTATTTTCACTGAAGAGAAGAAATTAGATATTTGCATTACTGAAACTCACTGGTATGAATCACAAAAATTTAAACTAAAAATCACGACCAGATACAGAATTACTGTTAAGTCCAACCAGCAGGAGAGAGGATGCAAATATATTACTGTGTAGCTGGTGAAGGCCAAAAGGAATCTGGTTAGAGTCAATTGCAAAGAATTGAGGTGAAGAAAAAGAGAGAATAGGATTTGTAACTTGCCAAATATCTGCAAGTTGTGTATTGGAATATTAATGACAGAGTTTTCATGAGGCCAATAATGAAAACATTTTTAGTTATTGATGCTTAATGATGGTGATTTTCTAAGACAAAAAGATAAAGTAACTGTTTTTGTGGGGAAAAAATGTTAATCTCTGGATTTAATCTCGTGGTTGTTATATGATCTGATTATATTCAGTGCAGAGTACCACTTAGAAACATACTGTAAACTTAATCTAATCTCTCTGTTCATTCACGTTTTGTTTCAAAAACCATAACTAAAACACTTTACGAACCAATGCAAACTACTTTGAAAAGTTATGAGCAAATTAATTTATAAATTACTTACTCTTTTGGGGCCTTCATCCACCTGTGTTTCTCTGAAGGCCTGAGATGCTTTTCTTACTGATTGCAAGTGCACTTACCTGAAAAAATGACCAGCATGTCCAGGTAACTGCTGTACCCGCCTGACCAACCAGGCAGTATAAGTGAGTTTAAAAAGACACTGCACGAGCAATATTCCTCAGAGCTTGGGAGAAGGAGAGTTGTTTTCGTCCTTCTCCCAACTTAGTTTTGCAGAGAGAGAAACGGGCCAAAAAAAAGCATAAAACCATATGCAGGGCTATTGTTTCCTAATGCTCGTGGTTTCTCATTCTTTTGCCATAACTCTAGATAGTATTTGAAGTCAAAATGCCTCTTGAAATTGCTGGTGCCTCAGCTGCTATTGGCAGCAGAGTGAGGAGCAAATGCAACACCCTGTCTTTTACACCAATATCTTCAGGACCAGCTTCATAGGTTAGTGAGACAAGGCCTTCATCCCCCGTCACTGTGCCTGGTGGCAACTCCTCTGCTCCCTCGCCACTCTCACTTCTAAGAGAAATGCAGCATTAAGGTTTATATGGAATTTGATTGTGATGGCTTCCTGTCATCATCTTGCATCTTCCTTCCCATTTTCAGTTTTTTAGGGGTGGACTGCAAAATGGAAATGCAGCAAACTCTTTCATGTGGGCGAAAACGACACTGCAAGCTGGAACCTGGGCAGAATTATGGAAGGTTACAAAGTCCTGCAGGTGCAAGCAAAAAGTATTGGTGTCCAAGTTATCTTTTCTTCAGTTTCATCAGTTAGAGGAAAGGGTACAGCCAGAAATAGACTTATAATGCACATCAACTACTGGCTTCGTGGCTGGTGCTGTCATGAGGGTTTTGCTTTTTATGACAATAAGATATTCTTTGATGACTATAGCCTGCTAGGGAGGGATGTGATCCATCTGTCTAGAAGAGGCAAGGGAATCTCTGGCAGCAGGTCAGTCGACTTGGTGAGGAGAGCTTAAAACTGAAGAACTCAAGGGGAGTAGAGTCCAAAGTGGCAACATTCAATGCCATTGCATCCAACTGATGAATAAACCAGGCCAACCAGAGCAGTGATAATTATTCCTTAGCTGCCTCCCAAGATGAGAACCAGAAGACCAACTATATTGAGCATATGCATACCAATGAGTCTGGGGAACAAACAGGAGAAACTGGAGCTCCCTGCCCAGACAGAAAGTTATGATCTTATAGGAATAACTGAAACATGGTGGGACAACACACGTAATTGGAGGTTTGTGATGGATGGCTACAGGCTGTTTTGTAAAGACAGGCAGGGAAAAAAGGAGGAGGAGGAGTTGCGCTCTATGTTAAGGAGAACCTTGATGTATAGAGGTCAACTATGGTGACCTTGAAAGTCCTATTGAATGCCTCTGAGTGAAGATCAAAAGGGTTGTCTCCAAGGGACATCTTACAGTAGGCATCTGCTACTGATATCCAAACAAAGATGATAAGGACAATGAAGCAATAATTGGGTCACTTAAGCAAGCTTTGGGTCAACAGAACCTGGTTCTTATGGGTGACTTCAAGTACCCAAACATCTGTTGGAAGAAACATACAGGACCTCGCAAGTCATCTATCAAATTCCTGGAAAGTGTAAAGGACTGCTTCCTCACACAGATGTTGGCTGTGCCAACCAGGAATGAGGCACTGCTAGACTTGCTACTCACAAACCGAGAAAACCTGCTTTGTAACATCTTAACTAGGAATAGCCTTGGCTGCAGTGATCACAATATTGTGGAGTTTGGGATCTTGTTGAGCACACAAAAGGTTAGTACTAAGACAAAGGTGTTAGATTTTAGAAAAGAAAATTTCAACTCACTCAGGTGTCAGTTGGGAGGGATTCTGTGGGAAACTTCCATAAAGAATAAAGGAGGTAGCAAGTGCTGGGAGTTTTGCAAGAATGCACTCTTGGAAGCACAAAACCAGCGCACCCCCTTTAAAGGTGAGGGAAGTAGGCAGAGAAAGATATGCCCTTGGCTTAATTGTGTGCTTCTGAATCTGCTCAAAACAAAAAGAAAAGTGTACCTGAGATGGAAAAGGAGATGAATACTCATTGAGAACCACAAGGGAATTGCCAGGGTGTGCAGTGAGGCAGTCAGAAA
Organism: Tapera naevia; assembly: GCA_033556795.1. Classification (NCBI taxonomy): domain Eukaryota; kingdom Metazoa; phylum Chordata; class Aves; order Cuculiformes; family Neomorphidae; genus Tapera; species Tapera naevia. The sequence continues at coordinate 10,600,698 of JAUMJJ010000246.1, read as the reverse complement.
AGCAAAAGCTCAGCTTGAATTGAAATTGGCCAGTGTCACTAAAAAACTACAAGTAAAGGTTCTTCAGGTACATACGCAACAAGCAGAAAAAGAAGGAAAATATTGACCTGCTGTGAAAGACGAGAGGTGAGTTAGTCACAAAACTGCTGAAAAGGCAGAGGTTCTTTACACTTTTTTCACCTCTGCCTTTACTAGCACTGTTGGGCCCCAGGCCTTGGGAACAAAAACCTAGGTTGATGCAAACTCAGACCCACCATCAGTGAAGGATGAGTTGGTATGCGAACTGTCACAGGAGCTTGTTCCCTACAACATCAACCCAAGGGTGTTACGAGAGCTGGCTGATGTTGTCATGAGGCCACTCTCCATGACCTTCGAGAAGTTGTGGAGATTGGGGGCTGTCCTAGAATACTGGAAGAAGGATAATGTCACCTCTATCTACAAGATGGACTTAAAGGAGGATTCAGGAAATCATAGGCCCGTCAGTCTTACTTCAGTCCCTGGGAAAGTTACGGAACAAATCCTCCTGGGTGCTATCACAAGTCAAATGAAGCGTGTGATTGGGAAAAGCAGTATGGTTTCACCAGGGGTAAATCATGCTTGACAAACTTGATTGCCTTCTATGACAAAGTAACCTGCTTGGCTGATACGGGGCAAGCAGTGGACATTGTCTACCTGAAGTTCTCCGAGCTTTCCATTTGTTTTCCCACAGCCTCCTCCTAGAGAAACTGATGCATTATGGTCTAGACAAGTGGTCTTTGTGGTGGGTGGGGAACTGGCTGACAGATTGCACCCAGAGGATGGTGGTAAATATCTCCTTTTCAGACTGGCAACCTGTCACAAGTGGAGTTCCCCAGGGATCAATATTGCGCCCAAAGTTGTTTAGTATCTTCACAAGTGATCTGGATGATAGTATAAAGTGTACCCTGATGAACCTTGCTGGTAATACTAAACTAAGTGGGGAAGCAGACATTTTGAAAGGAGAGCCACCCTGCAGGAATACCTGGATAGGCTAAGGGTTGAAGTTGAGCAAGGGCAAGTGTAGGGCCTTCCACTTGGGAAAACATAATCCAGGAGTACAGCATATGCTTGGATCTACTTGGCTAGGGAACAGCTCTGTGGAAAAGAATCTGGCAGTCCTGGTGGACAAGCTGCTCTATATCAGCAAGAGTGTGCTGCTGCAGCAAAGAAAGGCAACAGGATGCTGGGTTGCATCACCAGCAGAGATAAAGAAGTCATTATCCCACTCTACTCAGTGCCTGCCAAGACACATCTGGAAAACTGTGTTTAGTTTTGGTCCCTGCTGCACAAAAAAAAAAGAAAAAGATGTGGACAGGTTGGAGATGCAGATTGGCTAATTAAGGATAGCAGAGAAAGAGGCAGGGGGTGGGACTGGGGATTCCCCTGCCCCCCCAGTCAGCAGCAGTCTACCTTTAGCCCTCATGAAAGCCTCAGGGAATGCAGCGTCTTGGGCTTGCCACAAAGAGAGAGGCTGCTGCCTAGTGGTGGAGAAAAAAAGAGAGCATACTACTGTCACAGTTCACCACAAGCTGCTGGATTGCTGCTCTTGGGCCAAGTCAGAAAGAGGGGAAGGTCTCCTAGATCTGCCCACCCTTCTCTTGCATCTTCTTGGACAGCAAATCTTTGTATTAGACTGCGCTAGGAGAGGGTTCACTCTTAGTCTGAAAGTTGGCACTCAAACGACCATCTCTCTTCTTTTTCAGCAGTGGGCTAGATGGGAGCACACAACCTGCCAGACCTGGCTCACAGGGCTCCATCAAGCAAGCAGAGAAGTCCTACAAATTCAATATGGAGCCATCAGCCAGGGAGTTTCCAAAAAAGGATTAGAGTGATCTTTACAATGTTCCAGCATAGTCCTCAATGACCTGACAATAAATACAAAATTGTCGCACAAATTAATCCTAAGGAGTGGTAGTTTGTAACCTTGATTACAGTTGTGGCTACACCAGCTCCAGGGTGCTCTAAGTAGCCTGGAAACACAGGGTTTCCTAAGGTGACTCCATAACAAAAAGCATTCTTCCAATCCGTAAGCATGAGAGTAGCATATGGGAAAATGAAGGCGATGCTGTCTCTAGATATGCTACTACAACTCTGTTACTGTATTCTACATCCAACACTGATGTCTTAATTTTAAAATGGCTGTAGGAAAATAGAGGAAAAGCCATAAAAATTATTTGAGGGCTGAGGAAAAAAATATCTTCTATTGAGTACCTTCAGCTCTGGTTCAGTGACAAGAGGTTTAGGATACCTCAGATCAAATAAAAAAATGTTGCAGCTACTTGACACTGTGTCCAAAAGGAGGACAAATTACTTTTGCTGGTTTAAACATGTTCCTAAATTTATGAAAAGGTAATTTTATCCTGACCAGCTTAATGCTAACTCTAACAGGTAATGTCTGTTCCCCTATAGCTGGCATAAATCCACCATAAAAACTTAAATCCAGCATAAACACCATATCGCGTGCAGCAGCTAATTCATCAGAAATATGATCAGGTGCTCCTATATTATCTGGATCACACTGATGCAGATGGAGGACTTGACAGCTCTGTACATGCAGATTGAGAGATGAACTGGTTAATGTACAAGTGACATAATGGTAAGGAAAAACTAAAGAATACTAAGGAGTACTTTAAATTAGCACAGAGCGAGAAATAGCAAGCACCTCTGGGAAGAAACCAAGGCTAGCCAAATTCAAGCAAGACATTTTCAACATGTTGTTTAAGTGATAGTGAAAGACTACACTACCAAAGAAAACAGTGGATTCTCCATAGAAAATGGTGGATTGCCCATATTCTGGGGTCTTCAGATCAAGACTTGAAGTTACTCTGAAACACATGCTTCAGTCAAACACGAGCTATTTGTACAGCACATGTGTCATGACACACAGGAATGTAAAATAGCAGTCCTTTAAAAACCTATGTTTCTCCATTGTGACTATATTATCCTTCTGAGCATTCCTCTAATCAAAACTTCCCTTCTGTGTGCATGTTTGGTATAATAGAAGAGACAAAATTAGCAATGGTAAAAGCTTCCCTGTGGAGAGAAAGAAATCACTAAATCATCACAGTATCACAGTATCATAAGGTTGGAAAGGACCTCTGAGATCATTGAGTCCAACCTATAACCCAACACTAACACCAACCATCATCTAAACCATGACACTCAGTGCCTCATCCAGTCTCCCCTTAAACACCTCCAGGGTCGGCGACTCCACTACCTCCCTGGGCAGCGCATTCCCATGGCCAATCACCCTTTCAGTAACATGCAACAATATATGATGAAACTTTTCTCTGTTTCATACAAACATAAAGGAATGCTTAAATACCGGTGCCAGATGATCAGTAGTAAAAGTAGGGGCAGATTAACAAAATATGCTTTTAATTAAAAGTGGAAAAGTTTTATTCACTTCAATATTTTAAAGTCAGAAAAATTGCAGTAGGTTATATCCATTAAGTAAATGTAATTTTATTATTGATCAATTGCATGTTTTACTTATCACACTTGCAGTCAAGTTTAATCATTAAAGTATTTTAAATTATTGCTACATTATTCCTAGTAAAGAAATTAATTGGAAAAAAAAAAAAAATCAAGCCTGGCTGTTACATCAAAGTACTGAACTTCTTTGTCGATGAAATGCCCTAACCCAGTGCGACCAGTGCCCCTGCTCCTATCACCCCATAACATGGTTAGCATAACCAATGACATTTTCTGAGGCAAACAGCCATACATAAGCGCACTGATCACGTATCACACACCCTCACGCTTCTTTCCACCCCTTTTTCAACAATGCACTACGATGGTTTGCCCACCAGCATTGTCACCAGGATGTCGTGACAGTCATTATGGACCAGGGAAGTGTAACAGCACGTGAGATACTGCCTATAAATTCCAGCAGCTGAAATGGGGCTAAGGTGGGAACTGCTGCTGGATGGCCAATACCATGATCCCCCGGTCATCAGGGATCCCTCCACTGTCGTTGTCTTCTTCTTCTCAGTGAAAACTCATGTTCTTTAAAGGTCAAGTTTGAGTCAATATTAAAATTATTGTATTGCACACTGATCATTTGAATCTGTGAATTTGATACATGAATTTGATCTGATCTGCAGAGGATCCAGGTAACTAAAAAGTCTAGGTAAGTAAAAACTCTAGATAATAAGAAACGTACAGGAATTATTAGAAATTCTGTTTAATTGAAGCTATGCTAATTGATAAAAAAACCCTGTATACCAATAAGCTATGCTAACTGTTAGAAACTGTAGGTAACAATAAGCTGTGCTGACTGTTAAAATTTTTATGTAATGATAAAGCTCTAATTATAGCCACAACCTCACAGCCACTGGTCATTCCAACAAGAATTCCTGGAAGAACCTGCGTGCTCACATAACATCAGGTGACACCCAGAAAAACTATTAGTTTGTGATTTTCATTGCTCTTCTGCACTAATATTTAATACAATATTTCCAATACTAATTGATTGAGTAAAATCTCAGAAAAGCTCGCAAGAGAATAAGTTGCCCACTCTAAGAAAAATATTGGAGCAACACGCAGTATTAAAAAAATATGTTTGTTATACAGGCTTGGCTAAAATGAGGTCTTTTATTTTTACAAGAGAAAAAGTATACTCCAGCCACCGGTCAGAAGACTCCAAAATTATTTAAGGAAGAAAATGTTTGAAAATACAATACTTCTGCCTAAGTCTAGCAGTAATGTTGAAAAAGAACCCACAGACTCAACAGACAGAAGCATACCGACAGGGTACCGTCTCTTTCAGATGTCTAGTGATGCTCATTGATTCGTATGATTCTGAAACAATCAGAAATTCTTGAGAAGAGCAGAATGCATTGATTTAAAGTTAGTATAACTACATACGATTAATACATCTAGCTTTGTGGGAACCAATTGTGTTAGGTAGTGTCCTCCAGCTGACAGTGCAGTAAAGAAAATACAATGTTAGTGATAAAGAATACACCTCAAACGTAGTGTTTTAGCACTTTAAAACACTCTTTGTTTTAAAGTTATCTACAACAGCCCAGAGTTTCTGCCCCTAAACTGTCTGTAGAGACATTGCAATTGGATTTTCAACATGGTTGAGTTGCAAATAATAACTTCTGATCAATTATTTTATGAATGTTTTCTATTTCTAGGCAGCAAAATAAAAAGAAAAAAAGAAATAGGAAATAAGGTAAGAAATGGCAAACCAACTCAGAAAAAGTTTTTCCCCAGAAGCTATGTAATAACTCTGCTATCTAATGGCACAATGTGGTCACATGCACTTGACATTGGTGAAAACTCTATTTTTTTTTCCATGGGGAACCAAAAGTCAAATTCCTGATGAAAGAACTCCATAGAAAATGGAATTGGAGCAGCAGATAAAGCACACTCAGCTCAATATGTCAGAATATATATTCTGGTGATGTACTCCAGAAACAAGCCCCACTGACAGGTGACAGTTGTAGAGCTATGTCACTTCAAATTTACCATCAGCAGTGGGTCAAGACTCTACTTTTTCTTTGAGCTCCTGATTAGTAAACACAGAAATAATTGGAGTTCCAGGGTTCATTGACAGTTTTGAAAAAGAAAAAGAAAAAAGATAAATTGCTACTTTGCTACTTAAGTGGAAATGACGAATCGAGCATCAACAACCAACAGTTGTGGTACAGAAAGCCCGCAGTGACTTTCCATTTGCCTGTGCTAAGTGCACAGCAATGTGGCTCATTCAGCCCTGGCTCTCCACTGCTGTAGTGGTTTTGCACTCCGGCCACTCTCACGCGTGTTCCCACGGCCGGCGCTGCTCCTGGCGCTGCGTGCGCTGCGCTGCTCCTGTCCGCAGCAAGAGCTTCGCGTGTTCCTTTACATAACTGTTGGATTAGTTTAATCCAAAACTTTCCTCCAGCTTAATGAAACCTCGCTCTATTTTTTTTAAGCTAAAAATTTAAAAGCACGCGTCTTCTGCCCTTCTCCAAGTATCCGAGGTCCACCTGCTCCTTCTTCCGTCTGACAGGACGGGGGAGCGACGCCGGCCCGACCGGTCCCTGCGTTCCGAGCGTTTCTCTGGGAGCGCGGATGAGCAGTTCTTGCGCCTTCCCGTTGGGATCGCTAGGACCGCATCTCACAGGGAGGGGAGCAATGTTGAGTTGAGATGTCCCTGCCCAAGGCATGGGGGTTCAAACTGGATTATCTTTAAGGTCCCTTCCAACCCAAACCACTCTATGATCTGGCTGAAGGTGCCCCTGGCCATGGTAGGGGGGCTGGAACGAGATAATCTTTAAGGTCCCTTCCAACCCAAATCATGCTATGGTCTGGTTGAAGGTGTCCCTGGCCATGGTAGAAGGGCTGGAGCTGGATGATCTTGAAGATCCCTTCCAACCCATTCTATGATGCTGCAACCGAGCTGCCCCATCCCTATCACCTGGCCCTGCTGCGCCCTTTCCCGCAGCATCCCTGGGTTTTCCCCGTTCCCCGAGGGGAAGCCGGCGGCGGTACCTGTAGAAGTAGTGCCAGCAGAAGAGGCAGCAGAGGAGGCGGCATCCGAGCGGCTCGAGGCGGGGCGGGCTGCGCAGCGCCAGGAGCAGCGTGGGCACCAGGAAGGAGGGCAGCTCCTGCAGGAACCAGGCGCAGCGAGCCGGGAGCAGGCGGCCCCGCGCCCGGCACAACCGCTCCTCGTGCTTCCCGTAGCGGGACGGCACCCGTAGGTACAGCGAGAGCTGCAGCAGCGCCAGCGCACCCAGCAGCGAGCTCAGCGCCAGCACAAGGCTGGGGAAGCACTGCATGCTCGGGGGAGTCGGGGGGCAGGAGACACAGAGCCCTCGGCCACCGCCAGCCCAGGCTTTATTAGAGCGACCGCGGTCACCCCGCCCCTGCCTCCCATCGCCCGGGCTCGTCAGAGGGCGCAGCCCCTCCTGGGGACGCGGGGGAGGTGCCCCGACCCGCCCGAGGGGTTCGCGAGGGACCCTGCGCTCGACAGAGGGATCTGGACAAGCTGGGTAGATGGGCTGAGACCGATAGGGTGAGGTTCAGCAAGGCCAAGTGCCGGGTCCTGTGCTTGGGACACAGCAACCCTGTGCAGAGCTACAGAATTGGGGAAGAGTGGCTGGGGAGCTGCCTGGTGGAGAAGGACTTGGGGGTGATGGTTGACACCGGCTGAACATGAGACAGCAGTGGCCCAGGTCGCCAAGAAGGCCAATGGCATCTTGGCCTGTATCAGAAACAGTGTGGCCAGCAGGACCAAGGAAGTGATTGTGCCCCTGTACTCAGCATCAGTAAGGCGGCACCTCAAATACTGTGTTCAGTTTTGGGCCCCTCACTACAAGAAGGACACTGAGGTGCTGGAGCGTGTGCAGAGAAGGGTAACAAAGCTGGTGAAGAGGCTGGAGAACAAGTCATATGAGGACCAGCTGAAGGAAGTGGAGAAAAGGAGGCTGAGGGGAGAACTTATCACTGTCTACAACTGCCTGAGAGGAGGTTGTAGTGAGGTGCTTGTTGGTCTCTTCTCTCGAGTGACAAGTGATAAGACAAGAGGAAGTGGCCTCAAGTTGCTCCAGGGGAGGTTCAGATTAGACATAGGAAAAATTTCTTCACTGAAAGGGTTGTCAGGCACTGCAACGGCTGCCCAGGGAGGTAGTGTAGTCACCATCCCTGGGGGTGTTTAAAAGATGGGTAGATGAAGTGCCCAGAGATATGGTTTAGTAGTGAACAGGTACAGTTGGGCTCGATCTCAAAGGTCTTTTCCAACCAGATGATTCTATGATTCCCTCCCTCCACTGGCCCAGTTGTGGCAATGAGCAGGCACTGGGGCTCAGGGGGCGGTGAGGCGGCACCACAGGTGACGGTGGGCGAGGAGGTAACCCTTCCAGAGGATGCTCAAGGGCAAAGGTGCAGCCCAGAAGAAATGGCTCTGTAGCGAAACAGCTGGATATGAGGACCCAGCATCCATAACATGCAAGTTTCATGTGGAATTACTTCAAACTAGCTCTAGTTTGATCCCATGACTTGAAAACACATTGGAGAAAGAAGCACATTAGGGGCACGTTAGGGGTGTTCATTAGGGGCGTATCTCCTGGCTTCCTTTCATCCAAAGGAGAACCAGTAATGGACTTAGACTGTTTCATGAAGCAAACCAAAGCTCAGTAGCTAGGTGGGAATGATTGTGGGAATAATTTCAAAATTATGCTTTGGATTCAATTCAAACTAAAATTCCATAGGAGGAGGCACAGCATGAGAACTAGCGGGGGCTGCGATCTCAAACACAGCACTGGTAGCTTCATGTAGTCTCCTGCTCATCATCCTGATTGGTTGAGTTCAAGCTGAAGGAGCTTGGTTTACTCATTTACAGGAAAAGACAAATGACGTGAGAGTTCTTCTAATGTTTAAGAAGTGACCTAGTCACATAGAAACTATTTCCAGTCCATGAAGAGAAGAAGGCACTTTTAAGGTGAGATTCATCTCATCCAAAGAGGTAATAAAACAGATAAATGCATCATAATGTAGAAGAGACCATTTCATTCCTCTATTGGCTATAAAAGATGTCTAAACCAAAGTATCAGGAGAACCGAATCCTAATCTTGCTCTATAAGTTAGAGCTCTGAAGCAATTTCTGTGGACAGACGCTCCATCATGGTATTTAAGTTAATTGTTGGAAACAAGTGCTGTATGATTATTCATCACATTCAATGTTAGGTAAGTCTTCCCCTGAGAATTCTTTCTTCTTGCCTAATTACCGCATCAGGGATTGTGTTGAGGAAGGTGAAAGCAGTGCTGCAGAAGCATCCTTTGTACACATCAGTGGGTTTTGAGAAGGCACCAAGCTGCGGTGTTGAAAGAATGTGGTTTGCATTGGATCACCAAAGCCTTATTTTAAATCAAACTTTTGTTTATCCCATGACTACACATGTGGATGTTCATTTCACCAGCCCAAAGGACAATCAGGCAGTAATGAATCTTGGCCTCAGATTATCTTGAACAAACATGATCAAGCTACAAAACACAGACCATTTAATTCAGATTTTTTTCTCCTCCAGTAAATTACAGATATTCTGAATGCTTTTTATGTCTCAACAGTAAATAATTCAGTGGGAGAGTTTGTTTGAAAAAATAGTTCAACAGTAAAGTCTTTGCAGGCCTGCTGAATTTAAAGGGAGAGGAGGGAATGTACAATCTAAGCCCTGTTTGCATATCTGATAAAACTTCAGAACTCTTGGCTTATTTTATTTTTTAAGAGAAAAATCCAACTCCACTGAAGAACTGAGTTGTACAAAATGAGCTATGTGAGAGTTATAAATTTGTAAGTAGGAATCACCTGGAGCAAAACTGTGGGTCATTTATAAATCTAGAGGTCTGTGGATTTAAGAGGCTTTTTAGAAGAAAATTATAGATGGAAATAGAAGTGGGTTTGTACTACTGCAAGTCTCTTCCCTGAGTTCAGGAGGTAGCCAAGAGTCAGTATGTCCCATTGCAGAATCCCAGAATGGCTGGAATGTGGCATTTCAAAACCAGAGCCTACTGCCCTCTGACATGCCTGTGCCTCTTCTAGTTCTGTGATGTATGTCCTGCTCTGGTAGGTCTGAGGGAGAACACAATGGTTCTGTTTGGTTGCCATTCTGTGGTCCAGAGAAACTTCTTATCCGAGTGAGCTCCTGTAAGTCAGAATCAGAGCACAGGGGAAGTAAGAAGTGATCTGTCACTTTAACTAAAAGCACCTGGAACTTGGGTGTAGAGAGCACTGAGGTGTGCAGCCCTTGCAGTGGCACATGAATAATCTTTAGGATTAAGTTCTGAAAGAGAACACTAAGATGAACTATTGTGTAAGGTAGTTCCTTAGATCTCCCAGAAGTTATTGTTTGCTGGTGCAGTTTTGAACAAATCTCTTTCCAGTGCTGACATGAATGTAGCTAGACTGACGTTAGGAAACTTTGGCAGCCGTCAGCTGCTGTTGTCACTTTGGTTTACATCATATGTATCCTGTGCTGAATAAGAAACTGTTCATTTTCTCATAGTTCATTTCCTATTGTGCTATCCTCGTAATTTTTAATGCCACAAGAGCGCAGAATTAATAATCAGATATAGACCTTTCTCTCTGAGTCACAAGTAGCCTTTTACTACTTAGCAGGAATTGTCATCTACTGACATAAGTGACATGACTGTCACTTTGCATCACATGTTGGAGCTGGCAGGTGACGTTTAAAAAATTTTAAAAAGAGAAAACTCTTTTCATTTTCCTTCAGTCAAAGATGTTGGTGTGTAGAAAGAGTAGGCACCAAATAACATGTTGTTAATAAAACTACATTTTTAGAGGCCTGTTCTCCAACTACTGCAAGCAACTGTAGAAAAACCATTAGAACTGCAGGAGCGTGCATTAATTTGGCTTGTGAAATTTAATAAGTAAACTGATGCTGTTGTTTCTACTCCTGTTGAAAGTGTGAGAACAGGTTTTGAGGAAGACAGGGCAGGTTACTCCAGTGTGTATGAAGAAAGGGGAATAAATCTCTTGCAGGATTAACTTTAACTTAGTGCACAAAGAGTTTTGCAGCAAGCTATTTTTAAGAGTGTGTTCGCATCATTGCTGGGATGAATACAAAAATTATGACAAAAAAAAAGCCCACAAACAACAGAGAGAGGATATTTTATAGCTGTTTTTACTTCAGGTTTCTTTGAGCACCATCTAAATAAATCATCCATGAGATCAGAATCTGACCCTCAGTTCTCTCCTTTAATTCATCTTTATTTATCTAGTGACATTCTTTCTGTGTTGTCTGGGTTTCATATTCTGATCCCTGAGAACACAGTTCTTTCAGCAGAGAAAGAAGGTACCTTTACACCCACGCTGCACCACCTACTTGTTAGCAGTAAAACATCCTAACCACCAGACATTACAAAAAGATGAGGAAACACGCTGAAGTTAACTGTCTGGCTCATTGAAGCTGAACCAGAGAATCACAGAATGAAAAGCAGGGGGAGCTTGAGGAGCATAAGAGAATCTTCCTCATCTGGTATCTGGTGTAAAGTACTGAGTTCATACAGTGCAAAACTGCAGTTTCTGCGCTCACCAGGAGCTGGGACATTGTCACTGCAGATGGTTTCTCCTGGGAAATTAGCTATACACTCTAACATGTTTCTCCTTATCATTGTAAACCACATCTTTTCAAAAACTTCTTGCTTGGCATGTCCCAGATGGGAAAGCCACCTCCTGACAAGTTTCATGTGAATGCTCCAAAGCTTGGGAGTGCTACAGCAGCTCAAAGAAAATGTCACTATTTTTTTAACATGGTTAGTTACTTTCTTTTCAGAAGCAGTTGAATTGTTGGCTGACATTTTCCAAACACTTTTGAGCAGGCATAAAACTTGGAGAACTGCAGACTATATGGTTAGAGCTGGCAAAGTTATAAACAATGTAAGATAGGGCAAACAATGAGAAATGTCAGGCATCGTTAATGATTTCTTGCATTTTTGTCCCCCTACCTGCTATATGTGGAAGTAACAAATGATCTAGAGCAGCCCCTGTGCTGCTGAGTTTTCCTGTCTGAATCTAAACAGCAGAGGTTGCCGCTGTAGAACCGTCGTTGCCCGCCCAGCCTGTGGGTCACTGGTGTGGGCGGAACTGAGCCAGCAGTGCAGGCGCCTTGTGGAAACTCAGGCTATGTCAGGCTTCAGGGCAGATGCCTTCACTGGGAGTCCTAGGCCCATTCTTGTGAAAATTAGGGATTGGCTTGGAGTGTGCCATAGCTTCCAGCTGATGCAGCCAGGTTTCTCCTGGAAATGGAGAGTCCAGGAAAGGGACAGGACTTGGACAGAATAGACCTGACATCCTTATGTAGAGTTGGCTCAGTAGTAAATTCTGAGTACCCAGGTCCTGCAGATAAATTTTTATGCTTCACTTGCCTGTGTAGGGTCTGTTTCCAACCATGTAAATTAGAGAGGCTTTGGGTTCTGAGCTCATATGATGGCTATTAAATTCAGAAACACAAAACTTGATGAATGCTTTAGGTCTGTGGCTTGCTAAACATCTTGCAATTGTTTTTGTATAACTGGGAGGCATGGAAAGTTTTCTTTTCTCACCGAGCACCCACTTTCCTAGCTGGCTGTGCTGTTTCATTCTGCTTGTTTGCTCTGCAGTGAGGCAGCACTCACACTTTGGCTTCTCTGACTATCCAGATTACCTCACGAATGCTCTCCATATCTAAAGACAGTCCTCCACAGGTGGAGTCTGAACTACAGCACTCCTCAGATGCTGGAAAACCATAGGCAGCCTGTGACAAACCAGGGTACCTTCACAGACAGACAGAATGGGCTGCTTGGTGTAATTCAGTGTGATGCACAAAACCATTGTCACGAACGTTGCTATACAATTGTCTGTTTGTATTGTATAGTATCATGAACTCTCAGAACTGTGATAGCACAGCAGCATTAATGTTCTGCCTGTCAGCAGTTTATGGCAAGTGAGCTCTAAATTGGGTCGTTGTGGCAAAGAATGACAGTGGTGTCCTGGACTGCATGAAGAGGAATGTTGTCAGCAGGTGGAGGGGGGTGGTCCTTCCTCTCTGCCCAGCACTGGTGAGGCTGCACCTGGAATGCTGGGTCCAGGTCTGGGCTTCCCAGTGCCGTATAGAGATGGAGTTACCTGAGAGAGTGCAGCAAAAGATCACTAAGAAGATAAAGGGACTGGAGCACCTGTTCTATGAGAAAAGGCCGAGAGAGCTGAAACTGTTCAACCTTAAGAAGAGAAAGCTTAGGGGATATTGCATCAATACATATAAATACCTGAAGGGAGAATGTAAAGAAGATGGAGCCAGGCACTTCCCAGTGGTGCCCAGTGACAGGACCAGAGGCAATGGGCACAAACTGAAACACAGGAGGCTTCATCTGAACTTCAAGAAACTCTTTTTCACTGTGCGGGTGACAAAGCATTGGCACAGGTTGCCCAGAAAGGTTGTGGAGATATCTGTCCTTGGAGACAGATATTCAAAAGCCATCTGGACACGATCCTGGTCAGCCTGCTGTAGGTGACCCTATTTGAGCAAGGGGGTTGGACCAGACTACCTCCAGAGGTCCCTTCCAACCTCAAGTGTACTGTGACTCTGTTAAATTCTGTGGCGATTTCTTTTGAATGGAAAGGAGGTTACCAACAGAATCATTTACTATTTGAATACTGCTGTTCTATTTATTTCAGTAACTGGATGTATTCTCTGTCAGAATTGCATGAGCTGAGTAAAGCTAATGTCTCCTGATCCTAATTTTTAGGGTATTATGACAAACCTCAATTAAAGTAAATGTTGCAATAAAATTAAGGTGATAATACTATATCACTGATATAAGTTGTTTAATTTGGGTGAGAGTGCAAGTGTCTTTTAAAAAAGGACCCAAACAATAATTAGTGAAGCAACTGAGAATACTGGCATGTGGACTGCAGTCTCGAAGTATCAGAGTATTGCCTGTCCCATCGAGAGGAATGGAACAGGTCATACCTTTCAGTGTCGATAGTCCAAGCAGTCTGCAGTCTCCTGGAATTATTTTTCATGCAAGCTGTCTGTAGGGAACAGACCCTTGCCAACACTAACTGCCAAAGCAGTGCATTATTATTCCAGCTGAGAGTTATTTGATTTAGGCCAAAACTGTGCCAAGGATCATTCTAACGACTTAGCAGTTGCCCTCCAATGCCATTCATGGTATTGTCCACTTCAGCAGAGCAGATGTAGCCAAAAGTTGCCAGAATGTATTTATTTTTAATGAATGACTAGATTCCTCTACAGCAGTCTGAAACAATTAAGAGTTTCTAAAACAAATTTGATAATCAGAAAATCAACATGTTATTGTTTGTTATGTTTTTAAAGACGCAGGACAATTGACAGTTTAGTAAGTGATATTAGCAGAGTTCAAATAATGAAAGAGAAGTTTCTCCTTGAGCTGTATGTCTGAGAAAGAGGAGTAATTATGGGTGTCTGTCATTCCAGCCTCATCTTCTGCAGAGCCACTCTCAGAACCTGGATATCTGCCCTCCTGCCTGGCAGGATAGCTCCTTGTTGATTTTTATCTTATCATCTTTTGCAAGTTTATTCTTCACAAACCAAATAAAATCAGCACCTCGCTTATTTCTCTAAAGCTGTTTCAAATAAATGTGCTTTCTCTTGGTGAGACCTAATGGGATGCCCTATAAGATGAGGATTCTCATTTCCTGACCTCACACGAAACAGAGCAGGGTTCTGTTTTCACCTTCTCAAACATTTCCACCCTCCTCTGGGTACTTTTTGGGGTACTTTTAAATCCATATGGTGTTTACAATTCTTGGTGCCGATTAGAAGGGAAATTCTTTTTCCAACTTTGCCATTGACATTATTGTAAAGAACATTTCCAGAATTGCTGAAATGAGCTATAAAATTACTCTAGGACTGAAAAAAAATCATATAGCAGTATTTTAAGATTTTTTTTTTTAAGATTTAGAGGTGACTTTATGCATTTGAAAATACCTTCATAGAGGTAAAATATTTGTTGCTAAATGACTCTTTAGCTTATCAGAAAAAATGTGTAACAAAAAACAATATCTGGAATTAAAAAACAGCTAACTTCTATAAAAAAGTCACATATTTTTAAAGTTGGAGGTGGTTGTCATAGAATAAATTTCAAAGAGAAGCAGTTGCTTCTCTCTTGCTTAATGCTTTCCAAGTAAGACTGGCTGCATTTCCAGAAGGTACTCTTCTGGTGAGTATGATTACTGAGTTCAATATATGATTAGTTGGATAAAATAAAGTGGCCTCTGGTAGGTACTCAGATAAGGTGAATTAGCTTCTTTCTGACCTTGAAATAAGTCAGTCTGTGAGAAATAAGAAGCCATTGCTGGATCTCTTAACCCACTTCTGTTCTGATTGCAGGCTTATGTAGTTGTACAGTTCACACCAGAAACATTGTTGCTCCTGTTGCCATTCAAGAAGTCAGGATACAGCCTAGGAATAGAGGTGCTCTCCAGAACAGTGTGACACACCGACAATACCCAGCCACCTCTACCTGTCATATGGAGCATGGATGAGTTGCTCCAGCAGAAGCCAGAAAAGTAAATAGAGGCACAAAGCCATCGACACAACTGTAATACCAATACACACACTTAACCAGCCCAGCCTCTGGAGTTCAGCTATTCACATACTGCATTGAATAGTGTGGTTAGATTTGCAGCAACAGTGAAAGTAAAAGTAAAAGTAAAAGTAAAAGTAAAAGTAAAAGTAAAAGTAAAAGTAAAAGTAAAAGTAAAAGTAAAAGTAAAAGTAAAAGTAAAGGTAAAGGTAAAGGTAAAGGTAAAAGTAAAAGTAAAAGTAAAAGTAAAAGTAAAAGTAAAAGTAAAAGTAAAAGTAAAAGTAAAAGTAAAAGTAAAAGTAAAAGTAAAAGTAAAAGTAAAAGTAAAAGTAAAGGTAAAAGTAAAAGTAAAAGTAAAAGTAAAAGTAAAAGTAAAAGTAAAAGTAAAAGTAAAAGTAAAAGTAAAGGTAAAAGTAAAAGTTAAAGTAACAGTGAAAGTAAAAGAGAATAGAATAGAATAGAATAGAATAGAATAGAATAGAATAGAATAGAATAGAATAGAATAGAATAGAATAGAATAGAATAGAATAGAATAGAATAGAATAGAATAGAATAGAATAGAATAGAATAGAATAGAATAGAATAGAATAGAATAGAATGGGTTGGGTTGGGTTGGGTTGGGTTGGGTTGGGTTGGGTTGGGTTGGGTTGAAGAGGCCTTAAAGATCATCTAGTTCCAACCCCCCTGCCATGAGCAGGGCCACCTCCTACATAATGACATATCCCATATGATATTAGATTATTTAAGAAATTGTGTAATTGAGTAATTAGATGGGTTGCTGCACGCTTATGGTCATGCACCTACTGGTATATAATTGAACGTGTTTCATTTCAATAAGCAGTGGTGACAGCAAAGATTGTGCAATGTAGATTCTGGAACAACAGTTTTGTTTGAGTTGATTGGCTGGAAGCTGATATTCTTGATTATGCCCCTGATTGTTTCTTAGTGTACTTTGTTATCCTCACCAAATTTGTTTTAGTTTTGGCTTGTTTAGTATTTGGCACTGATCTAGTAACAGGACACCACATGTTGCTGTGCTGTGACTTCTAAAAGCCTGGCTGGAGAATCACTGTTTGCCAATTTCTGCTAATTTTCGCTTCAGTCAATAGAACAAGCAGTGCATAGACCATTATGAAAATACCATGGAGAATGAGAATCAGTTGCATCTGGTAGTTACAATAAGAATCTAGGTAACACACCATCTGGATAATAAAAGGCACCAAGACCTTTGCACTACCTTTGTACAAAGATCTGGAAAAAGCAATTAGACTTCTGTCATTACTGCTAAGTTCAGCTTCTGAAGTGCCAGCAGGAGCTAGAGGGAAGACACAAGGAGGGTTGATCATGGATTGAATATAGAGGCAGTGGCTACTAGATCTCTAGGGGGTAACTGTAGGAAGGAAAGTTGTGTGACACCAGGGCAGAGCATCTGTGTACTGAACATATGATTAGCTATGTTTGTGGATTCAAGCAGAATTTTTGAAGTACCTTGTATGAAATTCTCATTATAGTTACCAGATGACATGATGTAGCCAAAAGGACTGTTTTCTGAACTGTAAGCTAACACCAAACACAAGGGCCTTTTTTTATGCACTTGTCTGTGGTTATCATGTTTTAATCATCTGCTTAACATGCGTTTAATCTGTGTTTGCTTCATGCCTCCTCCCCACCCCACAAATTCACCATAAATGCATTGAGGTTACTTGGGATGCCTCCTCTTGAGTTCAGAAAGGTTGGATATGGCCTTTTCTTAGAATTCAAGGGAATATCTTACCAGTCATTGGCTACCATTTAGTGTTAGATTCAACCAATACCATTTGTAAGGAGACCCTGGGGATATGCATTTTCTCCTACTGTTTCTTCAGACTTTGGTGTTTTCCTAATTATATGCTTGAGCAAGTAATAGAAGCTTAGCAAGAGAAAGAGTGTTTCGGTATTTTGCCCAGTACTTGGGACATCTATGTTTACTTCTCAGATCTGCCAGAAACTCCCTGGGTAGTTTTGAGCAAGTTATTCAGTCACTTTTTCCCTCAGTCCCAGGTTTGTGACATGGAAACTGTAGCACTCTATGAAGCCACAGTCCCCTGGTTTGTAGGAGGACTAATGTGTTCAGGACTACGGGTTTTTTGAACACTGTAATATCGTGAGCTACTTAATTAAAATAGACCCTAAGGAGCTAAAACAAAGGAATTGTGCATCACCAGCCCTGTAAGACCTTGTCATTAGCAGCAGCCTTGGTGCACAAAGCAAGCTGTACTGGTGATGAAGCATTTCAGACTTCACAGTCTGTGGAACTGACATATTCTTGGCATGACCTTAAGTGACACTGACTTCATGACTCTACTATTGAAAAGTAATTCTTTTATTTTACCTCTGGCAGGATTCTTTTAGGAACAGTTTGTCATTATTCTTAATTATGTTATAAGCAGCATTGGTTGTTCTTCTATTTCAGCATTTGCCTTTTGTGTGTTTGCAAGCCTGGTATACTAATAGTGGTAATGGAAGGGTCATGATACTGTTTACCTCTGTTTTTCCAGGCTGCTCTGACTATCATAGAGGAAGTAGAAATCTCTATGTTTTTTACTTCAAGCATTTGATTGCTTTCTGGTTGCTCACTTTCTGGAGCTACTGAGGATGCCTATTTAAAAGATTGGCTGCACCTAAGGGATATGTTTAGATTGCTATTACTGTTCAGATTGCTATTTCACTTGATGGGCTCCTTGTGTGCCTCATGAGAGTGTCCAGAGACACTATCCATCCTGCTGCCTGTTTTGCAACCACAAACTGCCCAGACTCTTGCAGGAGCCCTTTTACTCCACACTGTTGTCCTGTGTTCCCCACAACCATGCTGCAGAGTCCTGTGTAAGGTTCACTGCCTGACTTCTTTCACTGACTCCCACAAAGATGGGGTGAGTGGAAAGCAACAGGAGGGAGGAAGCATGTGAACCAAAAATTGCATCTCTGCAGTAGTAGCTTTAAAGTCACATTGTCCCTTGTAAGCAGATTTCCTCCCGTGTAAAATAGAATTGCTGACACCCATCCACAGAGGTTTGGCTTAGCTTGGATGCCTGAGCAGAGCAGGGAGGTCCTTCTTCCCAAGCCTCCTCTTGGGCCGGATCTGTGGCTTTCCTCCATGATCTCCCTATGAGCTTCTCCCTCTCACAGTGAGTTACAAGGTTGGTGAAAATCCAACGCAGCACAACAGCACACTGAGACTTGGCATGGGCTGGGGGAAGAGAAGGGGACATGACCTCTTCTTGTAAGTTTTATCACCTCCATGGTTGGAGACAGGGACTTGCTATTTGGGAGTACTTGAATCTAGGCTCTGTTTCAGAAATGTGGTGTTTGCCATTCTCTTGAATCTCCACATACATTTGTTCAACTTAGAAGTATTGTTGCAATTAGCTAGAGCTAAAATCAAAATATATGGCTTTTAATGAGAGAATTAGAATAAGATCAACATGATTCTGGCAGAATTAGTTTACAACTATAGCTGGAGTGCTGACCTACATAAAGAAAAAGAACAAATTGAGAACATTTTCACTTGTTGTCTGTGACAGGAGAGAAGCAACCTTGCCTGCGCTAAGCCATATGCCAAGTCCCATAACTTAGAAGTTCTACATATTGGCAAGCATACAGAACTGGTACACTTCTAAAACTTAGCAAATGTCTAGTTACAGCTTTACAGAAACTCTGAAAATGTTTAGTTGTGATAACGAGTGGAATATGAATTCAAATGGAGTAAAATTAAAATTCTAAAACTAGAATGAATAATTAAACTACTGCTAACCCAGAAGCAAATCAGGACAAATCTTAATTTTTCATAGAAAAGCATTCTGAATTCCTGTATTGTGTATCAAAGTAGCATATATTTTTACAAATACGCAGGCAATTCAACATATATGGAATTGTAAATACATGTTACTACTTTATTCTTTCAACATAAATCTCAACAGTCCAATTGAATTTATAGCTGTTTACCATTATTAAGTGATTGGCTGTGGTCTTGCTGTATTGACTCAGTAGGAAACCATACCTTCTCTTTGCCATAGATCAGAAGTGGATCAAGAAATGTCTGCTTATCTTAGACAGGCACAGACTGACTGTTCCGTCACCAGCCAACTGTCTGGCTACGTATGTCAGCTGTACTTTAGTTAATGCACATAGCGGATAGGTAGCTGCTGGTTGCATTAAGGATTGAATAGGAACAGATCTGCACAGAGGACAGAATATGAACGGGAACCAGTTGACTACTCTGGAATTAAAAGACTATGATTGGAAGACTTTGGAGGAAAAAAATCTTATATAAATATATTCTAACTTGAACGCTGAAAAAGACAAACATTTTCATGTGGAACTGAACTGCTGCAAAGGCAATTGGGCACAATTAGTGTCTGCAGAGGCACAGTAACTGGACATGCCTTTGTTGCTTGAGTTGATGGAAGTAGCCTTAGAATTAGCAGGTTGCTTTCAGTGTTGACCTGCTGCCTGCTGGGAAGGGATGGAGGCACCCACCCTGCTGTCACACACTATTGGTGTTTGGGAAACTCCATGTCAAGGGTGAGAAAGATTCTGCTGAATTCTCAGGCACGGGATGGAGGCTGTTCAGCCATTTGGTGGAGATCAAATATATTCAGCCTGCTGGGAGGGACAAGGCCATACTCATTACAGGTAGGTGTTTGGAGAATTAGCTAGCAATTTTTTTAAAGATTCTAAGAGCATACAAGTCATCTGAAGTGTGAAACTGGGACACATTTCAATCATAGAACCATAGAATGGTTTGAGTTGGAAGGGTCTTTAAAGACCAACTAGTTCTACCCCCCTGCCATGGGCAGGGACATGTCTCGCTGGATCAGGTTGCTCAAGGTCCTATCCAGCCTGGCCTTGGACACATCCAGGGATGAAGCATCCATGACTTCTCTGAGCAACCTGTGCCTCACCAGCCTCACAGTAAAACTTTTCTTCCTGATAGCTATTCTGTATCTCTCCTCTCTCAGCTTAAAACCATTATCCCTCATCCTATCCCTGCACTCCCTGATAAAGAGCCCCTCCCCAGCTCTCCTGTAGGCTTTATTACACTATATTTCAATGGGGATTGGCACCAGAATAAACCACTGCCAACTGAAATCTGTCAGCTCTGAAATTTTAAGAATTTTCTGTGATGGAAAAGGCATTAATTTTCCTTTCCCCTCATCCTTTGACAGGATGGTATCTTTCTCAGAATGAATTTTTGAACAATTTTTTCTGTAAATTACCATATTTTAACTAAAATACTTTGATATTCCTAAAGCTGGAGGGAAATTTGGGGTTTTTCCCGTATGAGTGATATCCCCAAAAATGCTCATCATTTCACCTATCCTTTTAATCAGTCTTAGGCAGATAGTAAATAGGAAAAATATAGGAAGGAAGAAAATAGGGAAGTGTCAGCAAAATTAAGCAGAGGTGTTATTATTGGAGTTGCTTATAATGGCTTCTGGAATAGTGGAAAGAAGTTTGGGTAATTTAAATCCTTTTCCACCATGCCTAACTTTTTATTTTATTTAGGCAAATTGATTTTCTTCATTTGTGTTATAACATGAACATTTGAACTGAGAAGATATACTGTTGAAACGTTATAAGTAATTGAAAATATCTATAGTAATAATTGTGCCTTTTTTTTCCTATAGAAAAAAATTAATATTTGTACTGATGTTGTCCCTTTTTTTCAGTTTAACTCATATTTTTTCCTCCAAATTTTTGGAAAGAACTTTGCCACTTTTTTCGGGGTTGAAAGCAAAATATGTAAAACCATCATACTGATGTATATACAAGCTTGAGCAACTGCTGCTGCAATTATTCCTACCCCTGCCATCCCACATGGCCTTAGGTCGTACTAGGCTTGACCTGTCTAATCACGTTGTACTGGCACAGCCTGGGCTGAATGACCCTCTTTTCTCTGAACATTGTTGGCATATGCAAAATATTTCATGGAGGAACTTATGGAGGATCAGACTGTATCATAACAACTATTTGAGGGATCTTTCCATGGAGATGCCCCTCCCCATTGGATTCTTCCCAGAAACCACAGAATGCTAAAATAGATGAAGAGTGGTAAATCATATGTGGGAAAAAACTACTGCTGGAATGGCTCAGGTGTTGTGACAAAAACAGTGAATTGCAATAGATCTGTCCAAAAAAAATAATTATAATGTCATCTATTCACCACCATCATCAGAATGTGTCCAGTAGAACTCATCTGACAAAGGAGTGTTAAATTAGGGCACATAACAATGGTACAAGAATCTTGCCAGGAGATTTAACTGGAAAAAATGTCTTTCCTTTTTTCAGGCATTCCCTACAATGGCAAAAAGAAATTAAACTCAAAACTGAAAAAAATAAGGGAAAACAGCATTTGGTCTATGCTGGCAGTTGCCTAACATTGTTATGCCATATAACTGTGTGGTTTTTCTGTTCTGGTAACCCTTGCCTGGGCATGGCCTATAAAGCAGTGCTTGTTAATCTCATGATTCATTCCCAGGAGAAGGCGAACATGACCAAAAAGACTGGAAGATGAAACACATGCTACAGGATGAGAACCAAAACAACTAGAGAATGATTGAAAAGCTGTTAAGAGAATATCTACGCAGTGACTGTGCAAGGAGAAGGTCACGAAGGAAAGATGCATCACAGCACCCTTTTGCTCCTGTTCCTTTACAGCTGCTGCTCCTGTGCAGGCAGACAGTTGCAATCCCACATAGAGCTGAGGGGTAAGACAGTTGTCTCAGTGAACCCAGCCCCAACACAAGGAGACCAGTAGTCGTCCCCCTTGCAAATACCTACTATTGTCCATCACACATGTACCATAGCACTTTAGTAAGCTGTGCAACAGTTTGCTTGGCTCAGGGTTGACATTGTCTTGCTATTTATGAAATCAATAAGAGCTTTTTGTTTATAGAACACATGTTCTTGTTTAAAAGGTTTATTGAAACACACTCGTCCTTCATAAGCTTGTGGATGCCTTTTGGGACGGACAGTCAAATTTTTAATGTCACAGGAGGTTGTATTCAATTACAAATACCATAGCATATTAACAACATATGCATAGCAGCTACAAAATTGATCATGTGCCATAAAAATCTATTCGAGTACATAAAAAAGGTTGGAGGATTTTTGTGAATCGATGCATGAAGAAGTACTGGGACACATTTAATGCTCCTGCACCCTGCTTTTGAAGATGAAAGTGTCTCCATACAGTTGACCAAGGTACTGAAGAATCACCTCTCTTCCTTTCCTTCTGTACTCTGCTAGGAAGAGCTTTCTGCTATTCTGCCACCCGCTGAGTAGGCATTTGCCTTTAGAAAATTCTAAAACACAATATGCCTTGGTAACACAAGGCAGAAATTTCTCAAATGCTTCAAGTCATGTCCTGATATGTTTCCATTTTAATTTCCCTCTTCCAGAATTCATGGTTATTCTTCAGGCATTGGTACTGTAGCTCAGAAGATATTTTTCCTAGATTTCCACTTACTGAAAAACCTATTGCCCTGAGAGCAGATAAAATCAGATTTCTCAAAATAATGGTATTGTTAACATATCATTTAAAATCTAAAATGTGAGGTCGTGGAAAGTAGAGGGAATGCAATATTTATGCAACAAAACTAGAGCTTTGAAACATCTTGGCATGAGTGAATATACCAGAACTTTGTAGACCATGTAGCTTAAAGCAATTCAGAGAGAAATACAGAAACGTTTTCAGTTTCAGTTCAGCATTTCAACAAAGGAGAAAGAAATGAAAAGAAAAAAAATTAGTCGACATAAGTCTATTATGGATGTGAAAAGAATGCTTTAATTTAAAACCTGAAAAAATAGTATTAATACTAAAGCTGCTTAAATCTACAAAGCATAGCTAATGTATTAGTCAATTTTTTTTTAAAAAAATATTTTGACTGTTTTTTAATTGAAAAAGAAAAGCCACTAATTGATCTTTTGATAGCTTTGTCTAAGGTTGGCTGCTGTATGACATTTTCTGTTCCCTTTGTTTCAGTTTTAACATCTTTTTTTGTACTTCCGTACACTCCATCTTATTACCTCCATCTAATTCTGCAGCTTTCCTTTTAGATTAAAAAAAATATTTTTTTTTACCTCCTTTGAATTTAGCTATGAAAGATGATAAGAAAAATATATTTTATATAGAGGTATGTCTGTGTTTGCTTGGAAAGCAGAGATTATATTCTCAGCTATGTTCTTAAACAACAGTTCTTGACCCAGAATTCTGTGTAAAAAAAAACAGCAAAAAAGTTGGCATTGAAAATTAATTCTACATTACCAAAACAAACAAGTTTTAAAAACACAGCAGCCTATTCCATAATGCATTATTGTAGTGGAAAATTTCAACCAATGTGGGTTGTTAATTTTACATTACAAACTTTTGAGAGGTGAAGAAGTACACTAAGCATTTTAAGGATCATAGAATCATAGAATGACCTGAGTTGGAAGAGACCAACAAGGATCATTGAGTCCAACTCACCCTGCATAGGACAATCTCAACATTCACACCATGTGTCTGAGTACATTTTCCAAATACTGCTTGAATATTGCCAGGTTTGGTGCCATTACTGCTTCACTAGGGAGCTGCTCCATGTTTTTTCTTAATATCTAATCTAACCCTCCCCTGACACATCTTCCTACCATTCCCTCGAGACCTACCATTGGTCACCAGAGAGATCAGCAACTGCTCCTCCTCCTTCCGTTGTGAGGAAACAGTAAATGGCTATGAGGTCTCTTCTCAGTCTCCTCTTCTCCAGGCTGAACAGACCAAGTGACTTCAGCCACTCCTCATATGATGTCTCCTCTAGACCCTTCACCAGCCTTGTGGCCTCCCCTGGACACTCTCCAGTAGTTTAATGTCCTTTTTAAACTGTGGCACCCAAAACTGCACACAGCACTTGAGGGGGAGCCACACCAGTGCAGAGTAGAGCATGACTATCATCTCCCTCAACCGGCTGGCAATGCCGTGCTTGATGTGCCCCAGGACACTGTTGGCCCTCTTGGCTGCCAGGGCTCACTGTTGGCTCGTGTCCAACTTGCCATCAACCAGAACCCCCAGGTCTCTTTCAGCAGGGCTGCTCTCCAGTCTCTCACTCCCCAGTCTGTGTGTACAGCCAGGGTTGCTGTGTCCCAGGTGTAGAACCTGGCACTTTCCCTTGTTAAACTTCATGCAGTTGGCAATTGCCCAGTTCTCCAATTTGTCCAGATCCCTTTGCAGGGGCCTCTTTGCCCTTAAGATTGTCAACAGCTCCCCCTAGTTTTGTGTCACTGGCAAACTTAGTTAGTAAACCCTCGAGTCCTGCATCCAGGTCATTTATGAAGATATTGAAGAGCACTGGCCCCAGGATGGCCCCCTGTGGGACCCCACGAGTGATGGGTTGACAGCCCGATGTAACCCCATTCACTGTGACACTTTGAGCCCGACCCATCAGCCAATTGCTTACCCACTGCATTATGTGTTTATCCAGCTGTATGATGGACAATTTGTTTAGGAGTATACTATGAGAGACAGTATCAAAGGCCTTGCTGAAGTTCAGAAAGATTACATCAACTAGTTCTCCTCAGGTGGGTAATCCTGTCATATAAGGAAATTAAGTTTGTCAGGCAGGAATTTCCCTTTATAAACCTGTGCTGGCTGGGACCAATGACTGCATTGTCTTTCAGGTGTTTTTCAGTAGCTTCCAGAATAATCTTCTCCATAGTATTCCCAGACACTGAATCGAGATTGACAAGCCTGTAGTTACTGGGGTCACCCCTGCTACCCTTCTTTGAAGATTGGGACGTTTGCTGGCTTTCAGTCAAGTGGTACCTCCCCAGATTCCAAGACCACTGGAAAATCATTGAGGGAGTTCTTACTATGACATCACCAGCTCTTTAAGTACCCTTGGAAGAACCCCATCAGGCCCCATCTACTTGTAGGGATCCAGCTGGAACAGCAGATCCTGCACAAGTTCAGGGTTGATTGGGAGTTTATCATTTGCATAATCTTGGTCCTCTGGCCATGGGCTCTGGGGTAGGGGCTGAGCCCATCATCAGTGTTGGAGACAGATAGGATAGGATGGTAATGAATAAATTTATTAACATTGATTTAATAATTTAACAATGTGGATCAGTAACCAAACAATCATTTTCTCTTTATTGGTGTAAAACTTAAAAAGAGTAAACTGTAGTAAATCTAAGCACCTGCTGTGTTTTGTTTGTTAGCACAATTACATTGAAAGCTTTGCCTTCCTTTCCTAAAGACAAAGCTATACACGCATTCACCCCTGGTGTCACTGAATTTCCCTTTCTGTCGTTACCACAATCAATTGAAACATCACCGCATTTTTTCATTTTTTTTCTTTGTGGAAGAAAGAAAAGCAGGTTTGGCATTAAAGAAATGTTGCAGCAGAAAGGTTCACAATACGAGCTGGCTGAAAACCATAACTGCAGTAGTTCCAAAAAAAAAAGTAATCTAAATTGGATTTATTTCAAATTTGAATGTGCTTTAAGTTTAACTGTGATTTCAGGGCAGAATTTCTTTGCTTTATGTAACAGTGGCTAGCAATAGCGAATTTTACTTTGGAAAAGTAAACTTGGGTTTAATTTGGGTTTTGGAAGACCTTTTCTGTACCATAGCACTGTCCATATGGACTGAACAGGGTTTTTATTTGTATTTTTCCATGCTCCTCACTCTTTTCAAAAGCATCAAAGAAATTGTCTTTTCTTGAGAGACTGGCATCTAGTGGTCACTGTTACAAGACAAATGTTAAAGAAGCTCCTCCTCTTCATAGAAATTTAATTTTTCTCATTGCAGTAATTTCTGTGATGTGGCTGGTAGGATGCTCAAGCAAGGCTTGGAAAGACTTCCTAGCTTGAGCAGATGTTAAACATAAGGTGACTTTACATCTTTTGCCTGTTTCTGATATTACAGTGTTTTTAAATGTGTTTTCTTTTGGATTCTTAGAAAATTCAGAGAAAGTCTGACCTGAGTCCAGCAGGGATACTGTGTGGGAGGAGATATCAGTGCACTTCAGCCTTGTGCTCCTGTTGCCTGGAGCAGTGACTCATGAAATGCAGGTACAACATGCTGGTTCCTGTGACAACTCTGCTGATTCCCTCCCTGCAAAGTCCCTCAGTGGGTGGCCTTGCCAGCAGGCTGTGGGGTCCCAGGGCTGCCCAAGCCTGAGGTCTAGGAACAGACGTGGGATAATGCAGTGACTAAAGCCCCCCAAGCTGACCAATAGACGTTGGGAGTCCTTGAATTTGGGGCACCATGGCAATTGAGCTGTTCTAGACCCATGTGGCTTTGCCTCCTTTTGAAGAGAATATTTTTAAGTCAATATTCCTTCCCATGCCAGAAGGAAACAGGTACTCCCCCCCAAAAATGAATTGCATCTTTCTGGTCACCAATATTAAAGATGTTGAAAAGAGTGCAGAAAAGCAACATGCCATGGTCCCACTGGATGCCAGTGAGAAGCAGGTACGTAACTACTGGAGGTGCCCTGGAAAATCCCAGACAATTACAAAATCAAACAACACTCAGCTGTCATCACACATTCCAGCAAAGGCTGTAGGGCTCTCGTTTGCAGGCTCCAGATTGTCTCTAACAATTTATGTCTCTCTTTTTAGCATGGGAACAGTGCTGCTTCAAGGAACAACGACACGTTCCTGGTGCATTACAAAGTAAACCCCTTGCTGCTGTGAAAATGCCCATGGCCTGCAATGTGAGGACAACAGATGCCACAGAAGATAGGTTCATGCTCTGGGCGTCAAAATGTTTCTCAAGGACTCAGCTTCCTGTTCAAGCTTGTGCTATATTCCCTGGTTTGCATTTTGCCACTCAGTTTCTCCATTCTTCTGCCGCTAGCTATTTTTCATGAATATCTAGTCAGCAGGAACCTACCCTGCTTCAACTTTACAAGAAGTCTGACAATTGAAATTCACCCCATCGTGTGTTTCAAAGCAAATCGCAACAATTCTTCATCTGTTCCTAGCTGTGAATTGCCCAGACATCTGACCCAAATTATGGCTTCCGTTGGCAAGAACAGGAATTTGCTCAATGCAAATCAATTGCTTCCAATTTTTAAACGAAAGTTTGAAGACCAGATTGGTAAGAGTTCTTTGCTATCACTTATTGCCAATTAAAGAATATGATTTCCTTCATTATTTTCAAAAGAGATGGAAAATTAATTTCCCTGAAATTCCATTTTTAATGGGAATGTACCGATTCTGATGCAAAATTTCAAAAGAATAATATTGGAATGACCTAAAATGAAAATGGCAGATTGCAGCCCAACTCTCTCAACTTACTCTCAGCTTTTTATTTCCCTTTAATTGTTTCATTGTCATTTTTTTATACAAGAAATAGTGTTACAAGTTGTTTTCCATGTCTTTGGATATATTTTTCGCTTTCTTTTCAAATTTTTATTCTAGATTTAATCTATACTTTTAAATGCTGACTTTCATCCAAAATTAGAATGCAAACAAGATTCAAAGTGCAAGAATTCATCTTGGGATTGAATTACTTTCTTTCACCGGCTCAGAATTTGATCATAGCTGAGTCATCCCAGTAACAGGTCTTGTATCACACATGAGGTTCCAAAGACTGACTGCAGTTCATCTCCTTTTCCAGACAGATGCGTTATCGTCATCTCAGTCTGTCTGAACCCAAGTTAGGATCCATCTTCCATACTCAGGAATGTCTAGTGAGGGCCCACCTGCTTCTAGACAGATGGAGTGCAGTTACCACTCACCACAGATTTCAGCTCTAGGGCACCTTCTGCTAGCTTTTCCTTATGATGTGAAACCACTCGTCCAAGCTCTCCCAGGCATAGCAATTAGTGACACAGGTCACTCAGTGCCCTTCTTGCCTAGTCTCATTTCTTGAAGATCCACCGGTGCATAGGAACTCACATATCATCTCTTATTTCCTCCAGGATAACAAAGAAAAAAAAAAGATGCAAAGCAGGTGCAACAAAGGATGCCTTAGCCACTTTATTATCCTAGGAACTTATACACAAAAGCATCCTGAGCTGTGATGCTTCCATGGCAGGTCTCAACTCTGTCTGTAAGTCTGAGACAACACACACAGCAAAAGCTGGGATGGAGATCTCGCTGTACTGTAAGGCCCCGCTTACGTGCCCTGTGAATATGCACAAGCTCCCTGCAATGACAGTTCAGACCACCAGGGTTTGACTGTCTCTTGCATCTCATTTTTGGTGGCATCTCAGTGTCTCTAGTTTGTCCTGGGTTTCCACAGAAGAGTTCATGTCTTGTTCAAACGCTGTGCTTTGCAAACAACTCTTAACGACACATTGTAAAGATCTGTGAAAGCAACACTGTCAGATGCACCTTGCTAGCTGTCCTGACAAATGTACCCTTGAGAAGAGGCTTGATCCAGCTGCCACAAATACTCGTGAAAGCACAGCCCAGGGGCTGCCACAGTGTGTAGTCAGAGTGAGACAAGGGTGCTGGGAGGACCTCCCACGCTCAGAGGTGGACTAACACAAGCAGCAGCATTTTTTAGCTCTTCCCCTTCTCCAAGTCAAGATATAATTTGAGGAAACCAGGAAGTACAGGAAGGCTGGGATGCAGGTCCCTAAACATAGCTGTCTACTGCTGTTCTGTACATACGACCTACAATGGCTCGTGCACAGCAAACATACATAGGGTTTCATATGTCTATGTCCCTCTCTAGCACACCTGTCAGTCCCATTTGGCTTCAATGTACCTGCACCTAGCCCTAGCCACATGCATTAACTCATGCTTTCACAACATGAGTCCCTTACTAGTGATAACAGCCTCTTGGTGCCAGATCAATACTCTCCCTGCCTATAAGGGATCAAAAGTTTCCACATCATGGCTTATCTGCCAAGGATTATCATCCAAAAAAAAACAAACAGAAGTGGTGGCTGGAACAAAGAATGGCATTTGGTCACACCACTTCCATTTCTCTCTTTCCAACTCACCTCAGTGTTTCCTTGAACCATGTGGTTATTCTCAAACCTATTTCAGAAAAAAAAAAAACTTTAAACTAAGCATGGATTTAAGAGCTATTAATTTACTCGTTGCTTCAATAGTAACGTTTGAAATTAATTTCCTCAAACAAATCATTATACCAACATGTCAGCATCATGTTTTAACCCACAACGAGTGCCATGTCTTACCTAGACTTCCAAGATAAATTTCCAGCACATTACCTAGGACTGAAGGAACTACCATGTGGAAGGAAGTCCAGAGTCTCTTGGGCTCCAACAGCAGCTGGTGCTGGGTGCATCAGAGGTTTGATTTTAACAACAAGGCCCAAGGATGCTGCTTTAGAAACTTCTCTTGTGATTAACATTAATGAGAGAGTTCTCCACATGTGTTCACTCAGTGTCTAATTTCTGTAAGAGTTGTAAGTGGTTGGTCTGAGTGACAATTGTCTTGGCAGATGGTTAAACAACTCAAGCTTGGGAGGAGGGAATCAGGGATGCCTTTGGTTTCCCCATGCCCCAAGGAGGATATACTCAGTTGGCTTTTTTTTGGATGGATCTAAAGATGGGATAGAGATGATATTTTTTACGGATTTTACCTTGTTTTACTTGTCCAATCAATGTATTGTGGAACATGTCTCTATACCTAAAGCCTGGCAACTGGAAATGCTACAGGCTAAAGAGAATGCCAGCTGCTGTGCATGTCGGGCCAGTGATGATGCTGGGGATTAGTGACCATCAACTCTTTTAGTTTCTGTAGTTTTTCTGAGGCTTGGCAGTTGGCTCCTTTTTAGCCTCTGTAAAAATTGTCATGCGAACCATTCAAAGTGTAGAGCTCTGCAGATATGTCTCTTTAGAGAGAGACTCTTCCTTTCATAGTGCTTGTTCCAAGAGACAATAGATTTGTGCCAGAGGTGCACTTGGGTAAAGACATTTGAATTGACTGGTTTGCTGAGTAGGGAAGGGAAGTTTTTCTTGGTTGTGATGTTGCAGCTCTGTCTTGATTTGGGTTCTCTCCAGGTTGTTTATTGGTTTTTTAGTTTTTGTTTTGATCAACATAACATTTTCTTTTATTAATGTTTATGTTTCTTCCATAGGGATAATTTGTTCTTTTGGCAAATTGTTTAATGACTGATCTTTTATTCTGGGGAAGTGATCTGAAACACTCTTAACTAGATGTTACATGGGAAACATTTGGAACTGCCTCTTCTTTGCACAGTGATTTAGTCTTGTCTGATGTTTGGTGACATTTCCACCCTGAGGAAAGACAGTATAACTCACAGCATTTTAGTGCCACTCTCTTTGTGGCTCATTGCACAGGTTTTAATGCAATGGTAGATAATTTATTTTCTATCTTTATTGTCTCTAACAGAGCAGTATGAATGAGCTTGAACTGGTACTTCATAGCTCAAGTTTTCTCTCAAACTTTTTCCTCCTGTGACTTTCTAAGACTCGTATTATATAAAAAGTGTAATTGTGGTACTTTTGAGTTTTTTTCTAAAGAGATGGGTTTGCCTTGAGGAATGGCTTTTCCTCCATTTAAGCAGTTCTGGGAAGTAGGGAAGTGAATATTAATTTTCTGTAGGAAACACATAGGGTAGACAGACCTGGGTCTTTGCCACCATGTGGAGATATTCTGAAATCCACAGAGCTAATAAAAATCTTTTTTAAAGTGACATTAGGCACTACCAAGAGTACAAAATAGCAAAAAAACCCCAATCTTATAGAAACCATGGGATGACAATGGTTGGGGTAAGTGGTCTGCGTTTGGCTCCTGACCCCCCCAGATTAGTGCACTAGCTCACTTCTGCCTTGCTCTGGGCTAAAGTGTGGGACACAGAAGGCAAATGGCAATGTCAAGGGCCTTGGGCATCAGCCCTTCTTGGACCTTCATTTTGCAGAACTTGTGTCTACTGGTGACTCAACAGATACCACCAAAATCCTCACGGCACCTAAACTTGGCACCATTAAGGATTGGACAGGGGTTGATTCTCTCAGCATTGACGCTTGGCTCAAGCAGCTGTGTTCCCAGAATGGCATCCAGCATCAGTAGTTTGCCACTTGAGTTTCACAAGATCAGTTGGTCTCTTTTTTTCAGGCCCTATGAAAGAGATATGGTGTAAAGTTTTGCCACTTGGTTATCACTAGGTTTTTATCCTGAGGCTTAAGGAGAGATAAAGGAAATTCCAGGGGATGAAGTAGTGAATAGTTTTGTTCCTTTTCTGGCTGTCATCTTTAGGCAAAGAATTTGGTAAATAGACTGCAAACTGTGTGTGGTTTGGTTATGAACCCTCATCATTCCCCTATTGTTCTCAGTTGGATTTTCTCTCTGGCGCATGCAACTTTTGCCTAAAACACATGTGGTTCTTCCTTCCACTGGGTTGATTTCTGTTGGTGGTGGACATATTTTGAATATGGGAATTGAGGGTCCTTGGGCTGTATTCCAGGTGCTTTTAGTGTAAAGGCTACATTTGTTTCCTGTGTTCAGTTATTGTATAATGCTTAGGAAATGAGACAGGGCTTGGCCCTCACTGAGTTATTACAGTCTCTTTTTAATTGAATCTTGTTTAGGAGTATTGTGAAATTGCCTTTCTGGCCTTTTCAGTTGTTCATTTTTGCATGCATCTGACTGAGCGAAAGTATCTGAAGCAGTATCTGAAGTATCTGAAAAAAATCAGCATCATCTACAAAGGAGAAATAGGCTCAGAATGAGTTAGAAATTATTTGGATAATTAAAAAGTTTTCAAGTGGTCTAGGAGTGGTAAATTTCAGCTTGAGATCCTGAAGACCTGGTGGATGTAATCTCGGAATTATGCAACATCTACAACCTCTATAAAGAACAGATGACAAACAAGGTGGCCTGAAAATTAAAAAAAAATGGAAAATGTAGTGGATAAAAAGTGTAGGATGGAGATGTGAAATTATCAACTAAACGAAGGACATTTTCACCAGAAATATCTAGGTGGAAAAAATTGAGCAAACTGTATCGGCTAAGATAGGTTTGCCAAGTTTGCTTTCCTTCTGCAACAGGGATAACAGGTCTCATGGAAAGGGCAAAATCAAGTTTCACATTCCATGGTTCTAGCCAGGCCTTCCTTAGTGCTGTATCATTTGATATTCTCATTCTAACTTAGGAAAGCATGGCTTAGATGAATGGTTTTCAGTGTTTTCTATTGAGGATCCATGAGAAAGCTCAGTCCTCCATAGTGAGTTTAATTACTGAAAGTATGCCTGCTTCTCTGTGTTACATTTCAGAAACCCCTTAAAAGTAGCCATTTATCAAAGCCTGAAGACAATATTTTCAAAATCTCTGGTTTACATAAAACTATCATAGGATCACTACAAAACTGGTTTCACATGTGACTGCAAAGTGGCTGCTCGTGGTCCACTATTAAAATGTAAAACATATGGATATAGTTTCTTTGGAATCTGTTCTGGGTTTTCTATGTCACTAGGTAATGAACCAAAAATACATAGGTCTCTAGAGTCACAGGTCATAACCAGAAACGCTATGAAGCATTCATCAGAAAAATGTCGATAAGTAAATTGAAGAAGCTGAACTCATATCAACAGTGTTGTTCTGTTGGCAATAAAGAAAATATCATTCTCGTAAAAGCAAGACTATAAACTGCAAGATGATAGAAATTACCATTCTGCTGTAATCTGTTCTTGGTAATGATTTAGCTGGAATATTGTGTGTGCTAGTCTAGCTGACATCCCTGCAGATGGAGAAAGTCAAGAGAAGAGCAGCACAAATGACTAGTGATCTAGAAAATACAACTTAAGAAGAAACATTGAATGAACTGGGTTCTAAGGCCAAAGGAAAAGAAGACTGAAGAAGTCAGGAAGATCTTTTGTATCCTTAACTGCATAGAAGGTTGCTGTACAAAGGAAAGGAATAATCAGTTTCCCATGTTCACAACGAAAAATAATAAGCTTAAGTTATTGCACAAAGAGGAGCCTGTGGTTTCCCCTGTGCTACAGGTCTTTGAAACACAAATCTGTCGGGAAAGATGCAAGTACATATGATGCAGCCTTAGGGCAACGGACTGACTGGTCTCAAAAGTTCCTTTACAGCCTTTTTTTCTAGGAGCCTGTGAAGTCAAATTTAAGCTGAGATAACATCTGACAGAGAATTTCAGCCAATCCATGTGGCTGACTGTCTCCACTTTAAAGAGACAGGATAATTTACAATCGGTCGTTCTTCATAACATTGATTTATAGTACTGCAGTACACTGAGGTTTGTTTACAATTTTACTTGAAAATGATGTAGATGAGACTATTTATAAACCCAGATTGTAGCTGCTATTTGTCTTGCACCTGGGTTATATTTCAGTTATGTCTTGAAATTTTTATTACTTTGTGCATTTTCACTGTTAAGAATCTGCTTGTAAATCATTATAGGCCTTGAAAACCTTGACTGAACTCAGATGAGCATAGTCCATCTGAATAGCTTTTATAATCAACAAACTTTGTTGCCTCACTGTTCACACACTTCTGGTTTTATATCTACATGCTGAAGAGCACAGGCCCTACCAGTGGTTCCGGAGGGATTCCACTGATGCCCTTTCTCCACTGAGAAAACTTTGTTTGCTGTTGCTCAACTGGTTATTAATATATAAAATTATCTTCCTTCTAACCCTCTGGGAATTTAAATCTTTTTGAAAAACTTCAAAGGAACCTAATACACGTCATTACTTTTCTCTACACAGTATGGCACTTTTCACAATGTACCACATTGTTCTATGTGATTACTTCTAGCCTTACACTGTGCCACGGCCCTGAGTGGAAGTCAGGATTGCTAATCTGTTTCCTTGAATAACAATTAACGTCACATCTGTCATCTTCCATTCCTGTGTCACCACAGTTGAGGGACTATGGATGGATGGATTATAAAACCAAGTAGGAGTTTCAAGACTTTCTGTCTGGGTTCTAGCTATATTCCGAACTCCAATGAGAATAGCTTTGGGGCCTGCCAGCCACCCATCATTTATGTTATAAACTCTGAAGTTTCATATATTCATTCTTTAGTTTTTGGAAATTTTTTTGCCTTAAAGACAGGTTAAAGTCCAACACAGTGGACATCAAAGATTTTCTTTTCTACCAACCTTATTGCCATGGCTTGTTAACTGTCCTGCTTTCTCCTTTTACTTCTTGATAACTTATCAATCCTACAGATTTTTGGCTGGTTTCTGCTGGAGGAAAATACATAATGCTGAATCTGACAGCTTGAGAGAGGCACAGCTGCCACACCTCCATGCCCCAGGTCAAGCCTGATAAGGCTGAAAATGTATTCCCAGTAGGTACACACACAAAAAGCACCCCCAGTCACCTAAATCCCTGCTTTTTCCTACTTCTGGTTCCTCCTCTAAACATTTTATAATGTCACATACAGTTCTAAACTGCTCTTCCCCAGC
This sequence comes from Tapera naevia, assembly GCA_033556795.1. Taxonomy (NCBI): domain Eukaryota; kingdom Metazoa; phylum Chordata; class Aves; order Cuculiformes; family Neomorphidae; genus Tapera; species Tapera naevia. The sequence continues at coordinate 10,566,226 of JAUMJJ010000246.1, read as the reverse complement.
ATCCCAGAATGTATCCTACAGCCCCAGGTAATGATCTTCACAGTCCAAAAGGAGTGATGCTCCATTTGACACCTTGTGGTGGGTTTCAAGCCTGGATGCTGGGACTGAGGGCCTTCTGGGACAGCTCTGGGAGGGGTCTGAAGAATTTGCTCCTTGATTTAGGTTCCTGCCTGTGGTTGTGCCTCTGTGCTCCTCTGGTGTGTGGACATGGGCGTTTGATGGGCTAATGACCCCTGTGATGGGCCTGATGGGAGCTGGGCAGGGTGTTGTATGCCCCCTACGCCATCTCTCTGTGCTCGTTTGTGGGTGTGCAGACAAGCTATTATAATAGTTGAGTGCACCCTCAGTAAGTTTCCAGACAACACCAAGCTGAGTGTTGGGATGAAGGGATTGAGAGCAGCCGCGCAGAGAAGGACTTGGGGATACTGGTGGGTGAAAACCTGGACGTGAGCAGGCAGTGTGTCCTCACAGCCCAGAAGGCCGGCTGTATCCTGGGCTGCATCAAAAGAAGTGTGGCCAGCAGGGCCAGGGAGGTGATTCTGCCCTTCTACTCCGCTGTAGTGAGACCCCACCTGGAGTACTGCATCCAGTTCTGGAGCCCTCAACACAGGAAAAACATGGACCAGTTGAAGCGGTTCCAGAAGGGGAGGCACAAAAACACTTCCTATGAGGGAAGGCCAAGAGAGTTGGGGTTGTTCAGTCTGGAGAAGAGAAGGCTGTGAGGAGACCTTATTGTGGCCTTTCAGTGCTTTAAGGGGGCCTGTAAGAATGATGGAGTCAAGCTTTTTAGTAGGACCTGTTGTGACAGGACAATGGGTAATGGTTTTAAACTTAAAAAGGGTAGATTTAGAGTGGATAAGATAAAGACATTTTTTGAAATGAGAATGGTGAGACACTGGAAGAGGTTGCTCAGAGAAGTGGTGGAAGCTCCATCCCTGGAAATATTCAACATCAGGTTGGATGAGGCTCTGAGCAACTTGATCTAGCTAAAGATGTTCCTGCTCATTGCACGAGGGGTTTGGACTAGATGATCTGTAAAGTTCCCTTCCAACCCAAACCATTCTATGGTTCTATGCCTACAAGCATATTAACCTCAGTTTCTTTTTAATTTCTTATCACTTTCTTCATTTTTACATTAATCTCTTTTTAAAAAAAGTTTCAAGACATCATTGTGAGGTTTGTGTATGTGTTTGTCAATTTTGTTCCTGCCAGAAGGCTAGGTTTAATACAATATGACCCCTTGTATGTAGTGCAACTTAGTTACGCACTGAACCACGTGCGCTGCTCAGGAGTGAATCAAGAGCTATGTCTTTGCTGCAGGCCTTCTAAGATTATGGCTACAGGGTGACTTTAGTCACTTTAATTAGTTTGTGCCACTACTGAAAAGGGTGGCCTTTCCTCCGTGCTCCTGTGCCTTCCCTCTGGATCAGGAAACAGAGAACTATCTCAATAAAACTCTGTGACACTTAACAGTGCCATTTAAAACCTGTTGTCTTTCACTTTGGGAGCATCATGTAAAACAGGGAGTTGAGCCATCAAAAGCTCCATCTCAGCTCCATTTCAGATTTGACTGAGGCTGAAAGTGCTACCAACAGCAAAACTTTAAAAATGTGGTTTAGGCTCAGCTCTGGTCCAGGTTTCTGGTCCAGCTTACCACAGTTCCCTTGGGCCATGTGTACTTTGTCACTTGCCGTGCTTGATCAAGAGAGCCTATAGGTGGCTTCTAAAAAAGCCTCCATAAAAGTAGAGCAGTATTGGGAAGAGGTTCAGCATGTGTTGAAGGAGCAGCTTTTTGCACTCCTCTGCAGTTCATGGGAAAAGGCTTTGGCCTTTGCAGCTGGTATTTTCATTGCAAAGAGAAGGAGACAGAAAACATCACACTTCTTACCAGCTTTGTAAAAAGCACTTGAAAACAACTTCAAAGAAGGACATCCCCCTCCATCCTCAGAGTGCAAAATATCCCTTTGTAGAGAATTAAGCCACACAAATAAAATGAGAAACATCTTCTTTGATCTTTTGTTGTTCAGACAAACTCCTCAGTAACAGTTTCTAGATTAATTAAATGTTACTTTGTACTGACAACAGCTGAGCTTGTGTTCAAGCCTCAGAATTTGTTTCTATGTCTGAAAGCTTGCACTCCCTCATAGTCACAGGATACAAACTTTCCAGTCAAGTAACACACAAAGGTAAGAGCAAACAGCAAGTTACAAGACCTGCCTTCCTGACTTAAGCATTAGTAGTGGTGGGATGAGCTTCCCATGTCAGAGAATTGATTATTTTCTCAAATTTAGAATCAACCATTCCTTTTCTTCAAGGGTAAGAATCATGCATTCTGTTTTCAGAAAGTTTCATCTTTTTCAACTGGTCCATGATTGGATTGCCTCAATCTACTCACTTTCTCTACCCAAAGGAAGAAATAGGGAAGAAAGAACAAGTCTGTCTGCTTCTTTTAAGATTAGGAGCACCAGGAATAAGTGGATTATGTATGGAGGGCTTTGGTGGCTCCATGATGTTCCTGTTGCTTTCCATGCCTCTATGTCAAGTCTTACAAAGATAATGATAGTACAACAATCCTGCTGTCATGGGAAAACCATTATCTCTATGAAGCGCTACTAATAGTCTATCTGAGATAGCTCCTGTCATAAGGGAATATTTAAGTCAGAACGTCAGCTCCCTCTTTTACCTGTACTTTGCCCTGGGCAGTTGTTCCAAAGGTTTCAAAAGGCTTCAACTACAGGAGTGAACAGAGCCTCAAAATTCTCAGTCATGCTATGAATGTCAAGCCTCTGTACTGTCAAGCCTGATGTGATTGCTACCTCTGGAGAAGTGTTTCTTTCTATAGTTCAAGATACCACAGGTAGCATCAGATCCTGCAATATAAATACTAATTGATGCCCAGCAGCGTTAGCAGAACAGATTCAATGCATCCAGATCTGGGGAGGTTTAACCAACAAATGGTAATCAGGGCCCTAATTTCTAAACTGTGCATGTGTTGAGGCACAAACAACTGAGCCAGCATATGCAAGGCACTCCCATTCACAGAATTGCCAATGACACGTGCTCAAAAATCACAAATCAGGCTCTTCCTTTATATAAAGGGACTAGTTTTAAATTAATGGCATTAAAAAATACCCATGACTTTTTCTTGTTTGAACCCTTTAATCAAAACCAAGTAACAATTTCCAGCTTCTCTCTAGCTCATGATAGCTAGAAAATGAATTATTACTTTTATTCAGTTCTGGGATTGTCCTGTGGGAGTCAGGGCTCTAAGAGACCCTTCAGTAGCATGACAATTGCAATAAAATGCCTTGGTTCCACAGAGCACAACCTTAGCAGTGGAAGGCCAGATCTGGTTGTGAATTTCATTTTAAATGGCTGCTGGATGAAATTATCTTCTCCTTCCATTATTTAAATTTAGGAAACTTTGTGCCTATCCAGGGATGGGCTCAGGGCTCTCACACCAGCAAAGACAGTCTCACTTCTGGCTGGATCAGCAAGGGTCATAGGAAACTGTTATCAGGGTTTGTCCCCACTACAATGCAAGAATTGTGCTGTCTTTGCACTTGGGAAGGTGCAAACAGTTGACACTGCGTTTTTCACATGGGACTTTTCCAATGGGATCACTCTCTTTTAAAGTATCTGAGTGCTTTGCAACCTTTTTGAGCTCCTATTTCCAGAGAGAAGATCTGCAAAGTCAGATTTTAAACCAGTATGTGTGGAACGAAAGCCTGTCAATGTTGTGACCAGCACTTGTGTTGTAACAGAGACACCGAGCTCATGACGTCTGTTTCAGTGGAAGTGGAATGCTGGTAGTTTTTACCATAAAGGTGATACATGAAGGTAAAATGAAGGCTGTAAGCACATGGCCAACCTCAATAACTTGAACTCAGTTACAAGGCACCTGTGCCTTGGCTCTGTGATGTTTCTATCAGGACAGTTTCATTTCAAGGTAATAATTTTAAGTATCTGTCACAGGGTCAGGAGTCACTGACCTTGGACAGAGGGAGTACAAACGCAACTCTCCAAAGCCCAGAAGAAACCAGGACATACGACTCAGAAGGCCAGTGAAGTTCCAGTCTGTGATCTCAAAACTGGTTTTGCTTTTCATCCAAAAGCTAGAGTGAAACATGCAACCAGACCTGCCCTCTGTGCCTTGAGTATACTCTTATCCCTCAGCTACAGGCTCTTCCTTGCTGATTCCCTATCATGTGGGTTTGAACGTCCTCCAGCTGAGAAAGGCTTAAAATTCATGTGTCTCATTTCCCAAGCATGTGTTCAACCAAGTAATTTAAAATCTTTTTTCTTCTTCTTTTCAAGGGTGAAATGAGCTTTGTTTGGTTCAGATATTACACCAGCCCTTAAGATAGGACCCAGATCTGGGTGCCCAAGGTCTGGAGGACACTAACTCTAGACCTTTCTTGATACATCTCCTGGTGGCAAAGAGTAGAGGCTCCCTGACCCATACTATGCCTGATTTCTGATCCTCTGTAAAGACTGCCAAACTTCCCATCTCCTGTGCCAATATTATTAGCACCAGGTTTTGGCTTTCATGTCAGTGGCCCTGACTGAAGGCTGCAACCTCATGGCCCTGTAACACACTCAAGAGTTTAGAGACAGTTGTGCAGGTAAAGTGTGATTGACCGTGGATCCACTTCCAGCTCCTCCAATTCACAGGCCAGCACCCCGACAGCTTTCCCTCAACATCCACTGCACAGTGAAGTTTGGCTTTGAATAGGGCAGCCTGGAGCTGTTACTTCTTACTGCTAGGAAATAATCACAGAGCATTTAAAAGGAAATAAACTGTGTTCTAGAGCCCTTAAAATGATCCCATTTAATTTTAATAGAAAACAATTCTTCTGCTGTCAGATAGTCCATTATTAAAATACCACCAAAAATTACATGTTTACTAAAATTACATATTTTAATAGATTCCTATCACATACCAAGAGCCTGATTAATTTCCTTTTCAATAAATCATCTAATATTTTTCCCTATAGATTTAAGAGTTTAGTATGGCTTGAAAGTCTCAAAAAAAGAGAGCACTTTATTAATGCTAAATACTGTTGTCTAAGGATATAATTTTAGGACACTTTTTTATAGAAAGAAATTTACCATTACTAAGAAAACCTTGCGTATTTGCACTCTAAATATAGATCTGATTTCTGGAGGAACACCGAATACTTTGTTTTCAGGACAATATAATATCTTCAATTTAGAAATAACACTCAAACTTCAGCCTCTTCATGGTTCAAGGTAAGACAATCATCTTGCTCATTGCAGACAGAAAGAAATTTTTCTGAAGTGATACAGAATAATGTTTTCTTATTCCAGGACAAATATAAAAATGGCATTCCTTCTTAGCTTAGTATTTGATGATGCTAAAAGAAGAAAAAGAGCAGATAAATATTTATTTTTGTTGCTTCAATCTCTAAGCATAACATCATATCCAAATAACATTTCAGATTTCCAGAGCAATGTAACAACCCGGTCAAGTTCCCTAAAAATACAAGAGGATTCACGGCACAGGTCACCATCAGAGTGGGGTCATGCTCTGAAGATGGCAAATTCTTTGTTTTGTTTAAAATTCCTATGCAACTGTTCATTGCAGGGCCTCTCCTGCCTTGTGAACCTTTCTGAAACTTACAGCTGCATGATTAACATTTCTCCATGAGTAGCAGGATGGATAAAGCCTGGTTTCGTGTGGAGTCAACTCCCCATTAAAGCCATTCTGCAGACTTTCAAGAGCAGGGGTGTCAAACTCACTGCTCCTGCCATTCTCCTGCTCCTGCAGCGTAATGCACGTCACTCGCTGCACACGCGACCAGCGCTGGCAGAAGCACAGGGGCAAGGAACTCATGGCTGCCACTGGGTAGAAAACAAGGTGCCAACCCGGATGAAACAAGGTGGAGGGTTGGATTCGGCCTGCAGGCCTTGAGTTTGACACCTCTGTTGTAGAGGGTCCCAGTCTCATCCTCTTCTCCTGTAGTGCAAGTTTGCTGCCCTGCTTTCCACTGCTGGGGTTATCCGTGTCTTTCCTCCCACACAGAAGCCTTTTCCAGACTTTAATCTCTGAGCCCTCAACACTAAAAGCTGTTGGGGCAGCTGGGCAAGAGCTTCAGCACTTTGCAGTAGGCTGGATGTGTATAAAGTTACTGGTCTGGTGGGAGAAGCAGCAATAGGGGTCCATCATCATCCCTTCAGGTCTTGCACTGAGCCAGGCACACTTGGACCCAAAATCTCTTACTCTGCCTTTCCACCAGGGGTGTCTTCCCTCATACAGGAGACAAAGGCATGCTGGTATGGTACGAGCCAGAGCCTGTGCAAACCTGCCTCTGAGGGATATTGGCCTTTGTTCACCAGATTATTTTCCTTAGAAATATTTAACAACTATGAAAGGAGAAAAATTGCTTGTGCCATGAGTTCTGTCTGCAAAGATTCTCCCACTACTTGGCAGTGGAATTTACTAGTGGTGCTTAAGCATGATCATGCACTCCCGGGATAAAAAGATCAGTTATTTTAGTTGTTTCTAATGAACATAAAATTTTAAATCAGTTTTCCACATAAATTAGACTTTTACACTCTAGAGTAGTGCCAGATGGACAGAGCCATCTGTCAGAGATTAACACTTGTTAAAGGACCACTTAGTATTAAAAAAATAACAATAATGTAACATTCCAAGAAAATTTTTGCTTTGTACATTGGTTGACTTAAACAATTGCATGTGAAGCTGCTCTTCTTTTTACAGATCTGCATTTATGACTGCTTGTATAATACTTTATTGAATTGGAAATAAGAGATTGTTGGATGATTAACCCATTTTTACATCTTGGGGACTTTTCTGAAAGTTTCTAATCTGCAGCCCGAAGCCTTACATCAAGGCAGCCCAAGCCCGAGCCTTCCACCCCTCCCCCTTTGCGCCAAGGGATTAAGGAGAAGACCTCATGACAGACCACAGTGGGGCCACACACCTCAGGCCACCTCAGCCACCTCGTGCCTTAGGGACTGCCTCCCTTTCCAGCCACAGCCCGTTTTGCCACCCAGACAGTGGTGTTTGTGGGCTTGCAGAAGCTGTGCACCCAGCGGGGCATCAGCTGAGAGCGTGCTGGTGCTGCAGAATCAGTACAAGAATAATCCTCACTGTTCTCCTTCTGACTGGAGAAGAGTTAATTTTCATAAGAATATGTGAAGGGACACAGACAGGGCAGCTGACCCAGCTGGCTAATGAGATATTCCATGCTATTAACATCATGTCTAGTATATATAAGGGGGGTGGTCTGTGCGGTGGAAGCTCTGTACCCAGCATGGCTGGGCTGAGTTTAAGGTGTGGGTCTCACAACGTGGTTTCTGTGGTTTTGGGAACTCGGAATCAGGAGCAGTCAGGAGTCAGTCTCCAGTTGATGAGTGCCTTTGCATTGTGTATCACCTGTTTCATATATCACTCATTTTGCATATCCTTTACTGTTATTATTGTTCTTGCATTTTCTCTTCCTTTGCTGCTCTATTAAACCGTTCTCATCTCAACTCACAAGCTGTACCTTTCATTTTTAGATCCCTCTCCTCATCCAACCCAAGGGAGAAAGGGGTGAGTGAGCGGTCACTGTGGTTCTTTTGTTGCTGTCTGAAGACTAAAAGCAAGCATCCTCCTGGTTCTTTGTTACTGGCTTGGGGCTAAACCATGACATTCAGTAATAAAGAAAGGCAAAAGGTAAACTCCCAGGTCTCCAAAAGTTTACCCTTTCTTTTCAGTGTTAGTAGTGCAGGGTAATAGCTTCCTGGCAGGATTTTGTTAAGGCGGAGTTGGCTTGTTAGGGGCAGAGCTTTGCGTACTCTCTGCATTATGTTATACTTAATGGCCACTGCAGACAGGACTTACTGAACCAGGTAGTCCTTTCCCTTCCCACATTTTTGTCACTTAAATCTACCAATGCCAATAACAACAGTGTTTAATTTAGTTTTTCCTGTTTTCACTGAAAGGGACAGGTATGATTGTACAGCTGACCGAACTGGCATGAAAAGACTGGGATTTCAGGGTACTGAAAAAGAGGAAGATATTTTAATTTATCTAGAAAGATCATTTAGATAAATGACATGTTGTCAAAGTGGTTGTGCCTAATGAAATTCCCTATAGGTATTTCTACCACTGGCAGAAGCTATCTCAGAGCTGCCTGATGCTAGCTGAGAATTTGGAGACAGTGACCAATGTTGCACAAGACTGACCAAAGGCATGCTGCGTGCCTAGATTTATAAAGAGGGGACAGATGAGCAAGAAAACTGGAGAGCACTTGGCTTAACTTCAATAGCCAGAAAAACAATATAAGAATAAACCAGGCTACTTGTGAATACATAAAAGATGCCAAGCAGATGAGTGATGGCAAATACAGATTAATGAGGAGCTAATATGAAATCCCTTTTAGGTTCCTCCTGTGTAAGGATAAAAGTAGAAACTGCCATTCTATGTAAGAAACAGACATGCTTTGACTACACTACATCATTGACATTTTCTCATATGGCATGCTTATGAGAGGAGGTGTTTTGAGTCAATGTGACAATGTCATAAAGGAAATTCAGAACTAGTTAGGAAACTTGTTTCAAAGAGTCATTGTCAGTAAATCTCTGGTCAAATTGTAAGGGTGCGTAAAACATGGATTTCATTGAAGGAATATGATTTCATGTGGTACTATCCTGTATCTTCATTGATGCTTTGGATGCTGAGAGACTGGAGTAGGGGTACTGAATTTTCAGATGATGTCTAGGGTGGAAGGACTTCCAGTGCACAAGACACAGCCTAGGAATTCAAAATTATCTAGCCAAACTGGAGAAACTATCTAAAAAATAAAAGGCAGTTTGATAAGCATGAAAGAAAGTGCAAACCTGGCAGGGTTTTCAGGCTGAGCAGATGTTTGACAACGCAACACCAGGCTACACAGCTGTTGTGCTGAGTTTAGGTGTCAGCGTGTCTCACAGCACCTTGCTGCTGCAAGGAAGGGTGAGCATCACTCCGGGTCACACCATGCAGGGGTGAGATGTGTGAAAACATGAAGTGATATGCCTCCCATTTGTCATCAGCCTGGCCTCAGCAGAAACGAGTCGTTTGGGATGCTACAGTTTGATGAAGTGTTGACCAGCAGCCTGGAGGAAAGCAGCAAGAGCAACTAGTCTTGGTGAGGAAAAGATGGAGAGAATTAGGGCTTTTCTTACCAGGGAAGAGAAAATTGAGATGCAACAAGGTTTTTGCAATCAAAAACAGTAGCTGCAAAGGAGATAGGAGACTTTAACAAGTCTGCTGGCATAGGAAGACAAATGGGATTAAATTGCAGAGAGCAGTACACAAATAAAGTGCCTCCCAGGAAAGGCAACAAAGCCCTAGTAGGACCATGCTGGGGGGGCTGTGTGTCACCACACAAGAGGCATTTCTTGGACACAATAGAGAAACATCTGCAAAGTGAAGTTTAAGCCCATGCACTCTGAGTGATAGTGTGCTGGACCTCTCAAATGTCACATGATACAGCTTTGCTCCCTCTCCAAAAGCCTGGAAGCAAGAAGAAGACTCTGACAGCTGTGGTGAAGGTCACAAAGATTTTTCTATTGCTGCTACCAAAAGGAAGCCAAGTACCATGGTTTTCTGTTTTAAATATTATAGAATTACAGAATCACTCGGTTGGAAAAGACCTTTGAGATCATGAAGTCCAACCATACCTGTCCACTACTAAACCAGATCCCTGAGCACTCCATCTACTTGTCTTTTAAACACTCCCTGGGCAGTTGATCCAGTGTCTGACAACACTTTCCATGAAGAAATTTTTCCTAATGTCTAATCTGAACCTCCCCTTTCCAGATCAGGAAACGGAGGCACATATCCCTGTTTGGATGAAAGGTTGGCATTTTGTGGAACTAAAGGCAAGAAGGCCGATGTGTTCTCCATCAGAATGTGCAACCCTGTTGTCAGGGATGTGGTGGAGCAGTCCAGCCCAGCCGGAAAATGCTTTTGGATAAAATTATCAAGATTAGAGCCAGACATTTTTGTGTCTATGTTATGTTGCTCAGAGAAATAGTGAAGAAAAACATTGTGTTTCATTTATAGACCAGCTTAGAAAAAGTTTGATCCCTTTCATGAGGTATATGCATAAGAGAATCTTGAGATTTCGTTACATTTATCTGTAAAATTGATGCATCCCTCTTACTCTCTGAGGTGCTCTTTTCTCCCCTGTAAATTTATTTCTAGAATTACATGCTGCAGAAGGTGGTGGATTTGACTGTTATGCCAAAAGGAAGAAGGCAATTAAAACAATAGACTTAAATCTTCTGATCTGCAGATGGGAGGGCTGAAGAAGCTTCAGCCTCTTGAAAAATTTCAGAAAGATCGACACTGAGAGCTATTCCTAAAACAACCTTACAAAGCATTTTTAAATCCCTTAATGGAAAATACCCCATAGCAGTGACTACATCAGTACCTAACGGTGCTGTACCAGCAAGAGTGTAGCCAGCAAATCAATGGATGTGACTATTCAGCATCACACCTGGGCACTGTGTCCAGTTTTGGTCCCTCACAGTCAAGAGGGACATTGAAAAACTGGGGAGAGCCCAGCAGGGTTGGGGAGGCAACCACACCAAGATGATTATGGGGTTGGAGACCTTGGCAAATGACAAAGGCTGGGTTCATTCAGCCTAGAGAAGTGAGGGCTTGGAGGAATTTCATCACAGTCTTTCAGTATCAGAAGTGTAGTAATGATGAAGGCACTCTCTTCATGAGGATGCACTGTGATGGACAGTAAAATCATTTCAGGCCAAGTTTTGTCTCCAGACACAAGGAAACTTTTCTACTGTGAGGCAAACTGAAGGCCAAGATAGGTTGCCTGGAGGTGTGGTGAAATTTCCCTTGATAGAAATATGCAGGACTTGGCTTGGCAGTGCCTTAGATGACATAACCTATGGCCCCGCTTCCAACACGCATTGGCCCAGCTGCTTTCTCTAGCCCTGGCCAAGCTGGCCTTTCTCATGGGTTTTGCTTTACTCAGCACAGTGAGGTGTTACAGATTCAAAGAGGCAGCGCCTTATCAAGACTGTCTCTTCCCTCTACTTCATCTTTCTCCCTTTGGAGATAGAGCTCCACAGTAGCAACAGCCAGCAGGAAAAGGGCATCTTTAGAATCCTGCCAGCTACGCCCATGCAAAGCAACTGTATCCAACATAGATACAGCAGCTACACTGCCCATTTTAACACCTATCTGTGCTACCAGAGGCAGAGCTACACCAGCGCTAGGACTGCGGTGCCATGTCCTCAGAAAGGATTAGTGATGGCACACTCCAGCCATTCAAGGTGCCAGGGCCTGGATGCTTGCCACTGGCAAAACCAACACAGCAATAGAAAGTGAAAAATATGAATTCCAGAATGTGCTCAGTTGTCCAATTCTGCTCCAGCTGGAGTCAGTTGGAAAAAAAATGGATGTTGCTTTTTGGGGTTTTTTTTTGTCTTTTTCAGCCCAACTTTTTAGTCCCTCACCTTATAACTTCATTCTGAAACACTGTTTAGTTATATAATAAGCTGGAAGTAGCCTGAGATTTCTCCCTCAGATAAGATGAGTTCAGCTAAAAGAAACTCTTGTCATGGAAAAGCTCATATGTCAACAAAATGGAACCTAACAATATTTAAAAGAAAAAGAAAGGAAAAAAAATCCAGGGGGAGGGAGGGAGCAGCTTGGCTCCTATTCCTTTTTTAAAGAACAAAATAATCTTGTAAAATCAACTGTCAGATCAGATAAATAAAACTTCTGCTTGGGGTTAGAGAACGGGGACATTTGTCTCCAGATACACTTTGAGTGCATCTTCTTCATCTCTCATTTGGTTCCACTGCAGGAGCAGCCAGCAGCATCCTTCCACAGCCTCTCCCCAGGTTACAATGGCTGAGATCTGACTGCCTCGCTGCCTTCTTGGGCAGCTCTGTATCTCCTTAAGAACATGAAGCTTGATCCATCTCTTATTCATTTCAGTAGGAGCGAAGATCAGACACAGAGGTATTTTTTCAAGCTTTATGAAAACCAGTATCTGTGCAGAGGCAAGATGGCACAGATGGGGCCCACTGGGTGCCCTTCAGGGTTGTAACCCCTCCATGTCCTAGGTCAAACCAAAGCACATGGAGCAAACTCTGGGGACTGTTCTGCCTCCGAGCGCAAGGGTGGGAAATGCCATGGAGGATGCTCACATCTGTCCTGCCAATCTCGCTCAGATAGTGCAGTGAATCCAGCTGCTGTCTCAGGCCCAGTCTGTTGAAACTCATTAGACCTTTGCTACCAATTTTACACGAACAGGAGTGCATCCTTGACAATTTACCTGCAATGCCACTTGCAGTGGAGCTTGGGGGAATCTGTTCATTTTCCTCATGCAACTCACAGGGTGAGCATAAGTTCAGGTTTTAGCTCAAGCTCCCATCTCGCCCCTAACTGAAGAACAGCTCTGTTGAAACATCAAACAAAGTAAGTGAAATAATTTTGCCTGAGTTGTGAAACACTGAAAGCCTGCAAGAGAGCAAGAGGGTCCGTGTCCAGAGGCATGGCTGGAGGTGCACAATCGCTTTACCTTTAGATGTTTGCTTATGAGCTTTGTCAACAAAAATATCTGTACGCAATAAATGCTGTAATTTTTTTTTTTTACTGTGGTTTCTGACAGAGATAACAAAATAAGCGATGATCTCTAATGGAATTTTATTCCCACAAAACTAAGAAAACGAGGTTCAACAAGGTCAAGTGCCAAGTCCTGCACTTGGGACACAACAACCTCATGTAGTGCTACAGACTTGGGGAAGAGTGGTTGGGGAAGGACCTGGGGGTGTTGGTTGACAGGGTCTGAATATGAGCCAGTAGTGGCCCAGGTCACCAAGAGGGCCAGTGTCATCTTGGCCTATATAAGAAACAGCGTGGCCAGCAGGACCAGGGCAGCGATTGTGCCCCTGCACTTGGCATTGGTGAGGCCGCACCTCGAGTACTGGGTTGAGTTTTGGGCCCCTCACTATAATATAAGAAAGAGATTAAAGTGCTGGAGCGTGTGCAGAGAAGGGCAACAAAGCTGGTGAAGGGGCTAGAGAACAAGTGTTATGAAGAGCAAGAACTGGGATTGTTTAGCCTGGGAACAGAAGGCTGAGAGGAACCCTTATCACTGTCTACAACTGCCTGAAAGGAGGTTGTGGTGAGGTGCTTGTTTGTCTCCTCTCCCAAGTGACAGCACAAGGGGAAATGGCCTCAAGTTGCGCCAGGGGAGGTTCAGATTAGACATTAGAAAAAAATTCTCCACTGAAGGAGTTGTCAGGCACTGGAACAGGATTCCCAGGGAGGTGACTATGTCACCATCCCTGGAGGTGTTTAAAAGACGGGCAGATGAGGTGCTCAGGGATATGGTTTAGCTGCCGACAGGTGTGGTTGGACTCAGTCTCGAAGGTTTTTTCCAACCAAGTGATTCTATGATTCCATGATTCTCTACTTTTCAAAGCACAGTGTTACAAAGTGCCAGTTGGGAAAGGGGCTTTTGGATGTAGCCATGAAGTTCAGGACCAACTGGAAAACGAAGGGCTCTAGCTGGTATTTTTAAAAATAATAGCCGCGAACAGTCAGGGGGAGCTGCTGGCGACACCGCCTCCTCCTGCCGGGTGGCTGCGGGAAGGGCGACACTGACACCTAGTGTTGGCCAGCCCTCCCCCGCCCCGAAACAGCACCATCGCCAAGGAGAAACCTTCTTCGCGGAGTATTTCGCGCTGAGCATTTTGCTCTGACCCGCCCGTCCTCAGCAGCCGGGATCGCTGGCCGAGGGCAGCGCCGCCCAAGGCTGCTGCTGAGGGTGGGTGTGATGATGGCTGTGGCTGCAGCCATACCCAGGTCACAGAAGCAGGACCACGGAACTCATCCCCGCCCTGAACTCAGCACTGGTGAGGCCGCACCTCAAATCCTGTGTTCAGTTGTGGACCCCTCACTACAAGGACATTTTGGTGCTGGAGCACGTGCAGAGAAGGGCAACGAGGCTGGTGAAGGGGCTGGAGAACAAGTCCTATGAGGAGCGGCTGAGGGAACTGGGGCTGTTTAGTCTGGAGAAGAGAAGGCTGAATGGAGACCTTATCACTGTCTACAACTGCCTGAAAGGAGGTTGTGGTGAGGTGGATATTGGTCTCTTCTCCCAAGTAACAAGTGATAGAAGGAGAGAAAATGGCTTCAAGTTGCACCAGGGGAGGTTCAGATTAGACATCAGGAAAAATTTCTGCACTGAAAGGGTTGTCCATCACTGGAACAGCTGCCTAGGGAGGTGGCTGAGTCATCATCCCAGAAAATACTTAAAAGATGGGTATGGATATGGTCTATCAGTGGACAGGTATGGTTGGACTCAATGATCTCAAAGGTCTTTTCCAACCAAATGATTTTATGTTTCAATGAAGCAGTGATTGGGGAGGAGCCCAACCTACAGCTGGAAAGCATGAAGTAATGGCAGCAGGAAAGTCCCATTTTCCAGTCAACCACTCCACAGTGGTAGGAATACATCCCTGACCCCCAGCACTTTAGACAAGAAACTGGTTGCAGGACAGTAGACTGTTAAGAGACTTTTACTGAAGTTCACTCTCTAGTATGAGCAAAAGCTGTTTTCACCTGGAAGGCTTGTTGAGCAGAACAGACTTCACTTGCATTTAGTAGAAAAGGCCCTTCCTTCTGTACCATGAGTCCTGAGCCCACCCCAACGACCACATGTTCCAGCAAGTCCCAGTAAGGGCACCTGTCTCTTCAAAGGCTCCTGCTGCAGACATGGAATAGGAAGCCTCCAAATCGAGGCTTGCCCTAACCTCTGTGAGGAAGCCAATCTTCTGGTTACAGCTTTCTCTACTCACAGAAACATGCTTACAGTTTCTTGCATTTTGAGGGGTTGCTTGTGGGTTTTTGATTTTTTTTTTTTAATTGAATGAGAATATTCTTGCAGTTTCCGTAAGTATAGTTTTGACCTGCCACAACACAGCTGCTATTCACTTCACAGGAATTATTCTTCCACACAAACCCAGTGCTTGAGAGTTGGCTTGGAAATACATGTGGCACATATCAGCAATGCATCCCCTTGCCCTGCCACACAGGTAACTTCTCCAATGGATGAAACACTTGGCACATACCAGAGTTACATCAGCCTACTTCAGAACAGCTTGAAAGCAGCACTTAGTTACAACTCAGCCCTGCAAAAAGAAAATCATTTCTTACAATGCAGAAAGTGTGATTTCTCCCTGACAGTACTTGTGACAAGAGTCAGCATTTCCAGACAAGCTATTCATTGCAGACATCTTACTGATAGATTTTGTAAGACCAGCTCTTTGGACCATGATAATAAAGGAGAAGAGATTCTTTATCATAAAAAATACATACAAGCTCAACACTCATCCATCACAGATGAGCTTAAAGGACCACTCTTCAGATTTTTATACCAATTTGTTGTTACAAAGACAATGAGGTGCTGAATTGCATCCAGAGAAAGGCAACAAAGCTGTTGAAGGGGCCAGAGCACAAGCTGTATGAGGAGTGGCTGAGGGAACTTGGGTTGTTTAGCCTGGAGAAAAGGAGGCTGAAGGGAGACCTTACTGTTCCCTACAAGTGCCTGAAATGAGGTTGTAGCAAGGTGGGCATTGGTCTCTTCTCCCAAGTAACAAGCAATAAGACAACAAGAAACAGACTCAACTTGTGCCAGGGGAAGTTTAGATTGGATATTAGGAAAAATTCTTAACCACAAGGGTAGTCAAGAACTGGGATGGCTGCCTAGGGAAGCAGTTGAGTCACCATCCCTGGAGGTATTTAAGACATACAGATGTGGTGCTTAGGGACATGGTTTAGTGGTGGAGCTGACAGTGCTAGGTTTACGGTTGGATTCAATGACCTTAAAGGTCTTTTCCAACCTAAACAGTTCTGTGACTCTACACTTCTAATTCCTGGAGATAAATTGAAGGTCATTTAAGTATCAGTCAACATATCCCAGGATACATCTTGCCCTCCCTGATCATGCAGCCTGGCAGCTCAGCCAAGCCGCTGAAGCTCAGGCACTACAGTGCTAGTTACTCCACTTCGTGCTGTAAAAGTGGAGGAGAAAACTATGGTAAATACCTTTAACCTAAGAAGAAACTTCACCCAAGAGCACTATTTTTTTCAGTCTTGTGAAGCTTCAGTCACAGGCTCAGGAAAGTAATTTCTCACTGTTTCAAAATTCACTGGAGGAAAAAAAAAATCTGAGACGTTTATGTTTGGAGAATTCCTTGTTTGATGCTTAACACTTTTTTATTCCTCTTGTCATTCAGGTCTTTGACATATACAGAGCAGATACTGTATCACTTAAGTCTAAAGTTGCATTACTGGCTTTGCTCACAGCAGATTCGAATCCCTGGGTAAGTCTTTAATGGGATTTAAATACAACTACTTGAATTCTGATACATTTTTGTTTTAAAACAGTAACCAAATAACTTTGGTTTCATAAGCTTTGAAAACAGTATATAGAACCATTAGTAGGGAATATATATCTACATTATTGTCAGTGCAGATCATGAGGCTGACTTAATAATTTACTTTTCTTAAACCCATGAAGAACCAAATGCATTGACTGAGAAACCTGCAGCATGATCCGTCACCTTTACATAAAGGCCAAGACACCTTTCTTTACCTGTAACTTAAAGATAACAGTATAGGATTCTCACCCTTGAGCTTCAAGCAGTTGACCCAGACTTGACAAAATTATCTCCAATATTTCATCTCTTTGAAGAAGCACTAACAGGCTGCCCACCACTGCATCCATGTCACAGCTGCACTAGACAATATTTTGCTGCATGTCAGCTCCCACACAGGAGAACCTAACAGTTGCTGGCATTGAACTGGAAGAGCCATCTTCTTCCCAGTCTACGTCCATTCTCCTCATCTCTCTGCCCTTTCCCAAAAGATCCAAGCCTCTATCAACCACTGTGACCCCCACCCTCAATCAACCCAAACCAAAAATACACAAGTGAACTGATATAATCTCTTCCTTAATTTAGAGGTATCACTACTGTGGCATTTTCATTCCTGGGGTACAAGCAATGGGAGAGATGTCTCAGACCCTGGCATTAGGGAATGCACATACTGAATAGGTACCAGACAAGACAGGAAGGAGCCAATGACGAGTTTTCAACTAATGCTGGAATAACCCCCAAATGACACCAATCTGGAAGTTGTCTGCAGTATGCATGGACGAATTGTTTTCAGAATTAAACAAAATCAAATTAGAAAAAAAAATCTGAAATAAAGAAAAGCTCCAAATAAAATTAGAATAGAAGCAACAGGAAAGGATAAAGTCAGTTCAACCCTACAGACCAATTCCAAATCATGTTTTGCAACCATCTATTGAAAAGGCCATCTGGCTGCACTGTGGGCCCCGAACCAAAACATGTCACATCTTTGGGGTGCACTAAACTGGATTCTGAAATTCAGTTTTTCTTCACACTGAAGTTCTTTTCATAGGCTAACTTGAAGGCCTAATTTCAAAAAGTTTCTCACAGAAACCAGGAGGCAAAAGGCCACCTACACAAGGGACTTGAAATGTTTCTTCATGAATGCAATAGTTTGGGCAATTTTTGAGGGTGGATCACATGCCAGTTAGTGCACTGCACTCAGCCTGAGGAAATAAAAACTGCAAATCATAGCAACTGATGTCATTTGAAAGCAAAGCTTCCTTTGATGCAGAGGAGAGCATTCTTCCTGAGGGAATAAGGGGAAAAGGACAAACATGAAATAGACAAACCCTACACCAACATGAAAACAATAAGCCAAATACCAGGAGACCCCATGTACAGGCTTTAAACAGAAGCCCCCCATTTCAGTTCTCAAGATCTCAATTCCAAATTCCTGATTAACGCCTGCAGCAATATCCAGAACACCCAAGATACAGCAATGAGTCTCGGACTGGGAAACAGCACAAGCAAGGTCTAAAATACACCTGTGCAAACTCAGCATTTCCAAAGGGTCCAAGAAGGGAGACTGAACTGGAGTAAGAGTTCAGTTCAAATAATAACATTGGATCAAAGCCGCTCATGTCACGATTTTTATGACCTGACAAGGCTGAGAGCTGAAGCAGCTACATCTAAAACAATGCTGAGAGCACCCAGGTGCTGCAAAGGGCACATGTTCTCAGACTCAGAAGTGAGAGATGGCACCCAATGTGGATACTACTTATGCCTGCACTTTCTCCTGCTTCTGCTGATCTAAACCCAAAACAGTCGAAGACCTACCATGCCATTTCAGCATCACAAACACTAAGCTGAAGAATTAAGAATTCAGTCAACAGTACTTTAATATCACTTTTTGAAGACAGTATTTAAAAAAATAGAGCCCGTCAAGCTCTTTTGTGAGCAAGACAAAACCAGAACAAAGGAGTATTTTAACCAACATTTTCACATATTGAACACCTCTCTACTAAGCCAGTTTTTTTTAAATGAGAACCATGCCCCTGGCTGGACTTATTGCACCAGAGGAGTGGTGTAAGCTCAGTCATCCTATGCATAGAAGCCTCCACAAAAATGAACAGGAATGTTTAACTTAACATTGTGTAAACTATACAGACACTCTTGTCCCAAAGATGCTATATTCAAATATATATTTAAGTGAGAATTAAATGTTTGGTAAAGCTAAAATAATGTTAACTATAGCCTTGAGTGAAGACCTTTTCCAGGAGATTATTTGCTTTTCCTCCCGACACATTTTAAATTGACACATCAGGAAACTGCGCACTAAAGTCAACTCTCTCCAGCCCCGAAAGAGCAAAACCACACCCCCTCTGCCCCGAGTTTTTTGAAGTCAGGTATTTTCTGTTTTCAGAGTTTTTACAACAAATCCTTCTAAAGTTAGAGCAGAATCCACAAAGCTTTAAATTTCTTTGAGTGGGCCTCTGAACTGTCATTGCTGGGTTTTACTAGTAGGCACAGAAATTCCCATTTTAATTAGAAACTTTATTTTGAAACACATTACACAGTTTACATGTGAAGTGCTTTCACTGTAAGATATTTCATAACATTGTGCTGACCAATTTCCTTGAAGCTCTTCCAGTTACGTTTTGTTTTTTATCAAAACCACCTTACAGAACTAAAATGCAACTTAGGCATTTGTATCCAGAAGCTAAATTACTATATTTACCTTCAGGAGAAAGTATATACTTAACTGTTGCAATTAACTATGCATTTCAATAATGACATTAAGCATTTGGCATAAGACTGAAAGAAACCTGAGTCCTAACTAAATTCATATTCAGCAAAGATTAAAAAAAAAACCAAAACCTTCAGCAAGAACCTACTTTTTCAATAAGGCACAGTCAGACAAGTATTTATAAAGACTGGCTACCAGTTCAGTTATACCTGCACAGCCTTCCTTCTGGTCTGTCAGAAGTAATCTGAAAGTCATTTCCCCTGTCTGCTGCTGATACTCTTTAAGAACAAAGCAGAGCAGTAAGGCAACTAAAAGAACAGACATGCAAAGGAGTTTGGCATTTGGGATGGATTCTGAACATCTGCAAAGTAGTTCATTTTGTAAATGGAGCATTCACCTGTTGTTACAAAAACAGTGACCAACTGTGGTAAGGAAAACAGAAGTGGTGCAAGCAGTGCCTGTAAGCAAGAGGTTACTTCAATAGAAAAATCAAGATGCCTGGTACACTTTCAGGTAAAGACTTTGTATGCAGCAATTCCCACAGCTTTCAAAGATAATCTAACTTGAATTCTGAAATTCTCCTCTGTCACCCAGAAAAGTTGAATATACCAGGTTACTTGACAGCATGTTAAATATCAGGGAATGAAATCTCCATTTAGATAATGAGCCAGCACTGCTATCCTACTTTGCATTTCTTATTAGAAGAAAAGGAATGAGAACTCAAATATTTACATTATTTTGGCTGGAGAAAAATTCAAGAAATCCGAAATCCTAAGATGTGATGATGTTTAAAGAATATGAAAATTCTACCCACCGTCAAAAATTCCGGAAAAAAAAATGAAGCCTTACTCTCCCCTCCCAATTAAGTCTCTGAAGAATAATTGCTTGAGGTAAAGCATTGCATGGCTTCTGTGGCCTATAAATACTTGATAGATACTGTAGTAATTATAATTTTCAAACTACTTTAAGTAATTTCAAATAAAAATACCACATCTGTTTCACTTTAATAATCAAACTGAGCATAAAAATCATTAAAAGTTTTTTTGATACAAATTTGTATCACAGACTAAAAGATACTATTTTACAGATAACTGTAAACAAAATTAATTAGAATATAGAAAAGGTTTTTAAAATTCTTTTGCACAGCTGAACTCATAATGCAGGTTTAAGATAAAAAATCTGTAAATGATGTAGTCGTAACAAATGTTGAATATAAAATACATTCTAAAGTATTTTACAGACTGGCTGAATTATCAAGCATAAGAATTGAGGATAAAACGATGTTAATAACAAGCAGCCACATACAGAACACAAAGCAATAATTTTAAATCAGACTATTTTGGTTTGTGTAGCCCTTTATTAGCAACTAAAATAGAAGATATCTGTTGTACATCACGGGTAGTAACTGACTATACTGGAGTTTTATTATATTCTAATACAGGATCATTTATAAATGCGTTGTTTTCCTTTTTTTCCTTTTATTAAAAAGCTTCCATCCCTTTTTCCGTTTACAACTTGCAAAACTATTCTGAAAGCTGAGTATATGTGCACAGGTCCGCAAAGAGTGCAAATTTAGGATATGGTAAATGCTTTACATGTATTTGTTTAAGGACCATCTGCCACCGTGCCATCGGAGTCATTCTCTTTCAAAAAAAATATCACAACATTTCAATATCAGCATTCCTTCCATTGTCCTAAACACAAAAGCATTTTTTAAATGTGTTGAAACTAAGGAAGGACTACACCTACTAGAAAAGAAGAGAGTTCTATTAGTTTGAGGTTTCAGTACACCCAAAGACCAGGGACTGTATTCTTGTAAGGGCTAGGCTGGGACCCCGTATAGAGAGTGTGCAGGTGCCATCCCTGAGCATTTAGTGGTTCAGTGGACCATAAGTGCTCCAGCTGCATAACTCACTGAGCTGTCTTGCCAGTTTCGACACTGGCTTGACTGAGCATAATTCAAAAATGAAAAGCTCATATTCATTCCATTCTTCTGGAGCTCACTGATAGCCTGAAGAGAGAAAAAAATAGGTATCAATGAAATTATGACATTTTCTAGATCTCAGTCCTCTCCTCTTACCCGAGGGTCCTTCCACTATTTCCACCATCTCTCACAACAATATAAGCACCTCCACCCAACCCATTTCTATGCAGTTTCATTCACTGATGCTCCCATCACTGCACAGTGTGCATCCGTACAGTTCTATAAAGCAACACTAAACAACTTTTCAAAATAGATCCTTTAGAAACAATGCTTTCAGTTCCACAGGGAATTTGAAGAGAAACACAGATTTAACAGAAAAAACCCCCACTATTAATGGAAGAAATACGATCTAAAAATTGTTAAGAAAAAAGAATGCACCAAGAATTTAAGTGTGACAACTGGCAAATGTGAATGAACAGAATTTAGCTAAAATTCACTGCAAAGCCAATCATTACCTGAGGTTAAGAGTTGGATATTTTGTGGAGTTGTCATAGTACTGAATTTTGCTATAGTTCTATAGACTCCACTTTAAAAGGTTTCTCTAAATGGTTTCCATGAAGAGCACATTTCCAGTGAATTACGTTTTCCCTTCTAAAAAAGTTAACATGCTTCCTGTTTCAAATTTGATTTACAGTGAAACTACAGCAAGATTAGCTCAAGCAATATGACAAATCTGCAGCACTCCCGCAATTCTGTAGAGTAGCTGTGACCCAATTCAGACAACTAAGTTAAGCCAGATTTATGTCTGCACTGCATGACCAAAGCAGAATACGGTAACTAGAAAGTACCAGTTAATCTGAATTCTAATTGCCATTAATTTATGAGTTAACAGTGCACCGCATTTACACTTACAGAGGTAATCTCTCATCATACTTGCCAGACAACCCAAGACACTCAAAATAGCTAGCTAATATCAAGACAGAAAAAATACACACGTTCCCAAGCACTGACTCAAAGTAGTACATAAGTACTTATTCAGGGAGATGGATTTGTTTTTTTATTTAAGGTCTAGAATGGTTGTATTTTATAGAAATTCAAAAGAAACATGGTACCTCATCTACCTTCGGGAACTGAAAACCCTCAGCCCTTTTAAGAGCTTACATCTGTCTATCTGCAAGACATGGAAACTGGAGACCAAGTTAAGGACACTTGGAAAAATAAGCTTGGATTTAAGAATTAAGGAATACTCCAGTATTATTGTCTTTAAAACAAAAGTAAGCATTTTGCTAGGAGTTACATTTTTCAACAAATCAAAAAAGTTACTTACATTTAATAATACGCCAATAGGATGTCTTCCACATATTGTATTATGGTATTTCTTCAAGTAATTGCTAAAAGATACAGGATCTAGCTGCTCTATAATGCTCATGCCCTGAAAAATAATCAATAGCAATGATTATTTCAAAAATTCATAAGTAAGTGTTTACACATCACCTATTTATGACAACACAGAATACTTCAGGAGGAAAAAAACTCTGCTTTGTGTGAAGGGAATCTCAGCATTTGAGCTCTAGCTTGTAGTCATCTTGTTGCGATCCCTTGCCAAACTAAACATGCAGGAGCTCTTCCAAAGCTGTCAAAGATCCACAAATCTGTGAAGCTATCATTGCAGATACAGTGAAGCACGTGTTATAAAAGCTCCTCCTGCAGACTAGCTGATCCCCACCTCCAAGAGTACCCTGCTTCCATACTATTTTGTACAGCAAAAACCAGACAAATTTACTAGAAGGGCAAAGCCTCTTCTCCCTGGTAACAGAGCACAGGGATGAGCATTTCCTGGGACTTCTGGATGTCCAAAACTCCTATATAAATCTTAAATATACAGACATACAATTCAAGCATGTAGCAAGTGTGATGTTATCCTAGACACATCAGGTATGCAAGGCTGTTGATGTAGGCACAGCCTCACCACCTGCTCAGTGCATAAAAAGCGCATCCAGAACACCTCTAAAGCACTAGAAAGTTGGTGTGTAACAGAAATATAAGAGACAGGAGATTATGCTTCCACTTTATATGAGGCAGTCACATATATACCTTTCTCCATCCACAGTGAGACCCATGATCCCATGGAGTCATACTATGATAACCAGAACATATACGCAAAACAAAATCATCCACAAACATTTGCATTATTAAAAGCAAAAATCCTGCAACTCCAGATATAGCCTACTCTTATCCCATTCCACACAGCAGATCACACATAATGAAAGCAGATTAAAGCAAGTCTACATCAATTACTGTCTGGGTTTTACCATGACTTTTGCTATTTTGCCTGTTTTATACTTCAGCCTCTTGTGTTTTTCCTTCCTCTGAAAATGATTTTCTTCACCAAGTAAAGGAGCTCCAGACACTAATTCAGTAAAACACACAGCTGTGCTTCTTACAAGTAGCTGAAGAAACTGAAGTCAGTGGAAGAAGCCATACACTTTGCAAGGGAACAATGGAAGGCTGATATCTCAAAATGAGATAACGTCTCCTAAAGTTTCCATGATTTTCCCAGACCCTTCCCTTGCTTTTGGGAAAGTGTGGGTTATAAAAGGAGAAACCATGATGCAGGAAGCAGTCAGTCTGTCTGATGCCTCCACCTCAAAAGTAGAGCCTCTTGAATAGTCTGCAAGGGCGTTGGCTGATCTGGCAGATACAGTAATTACTCAGACTGGAGCACAGTTTACAATGGAGGAGCTGGAGATTCCCAAGAGAGTCAGGAAGGATTAGAAAATAGCAACCATAACCACCAGCTTTGTGTATTTCAATTAAAATCAGACATAAGATGAATTAATTAAGAGAGCAATTTTAAGGAAAAATAAAACCAAACTATGCTGGCCAATTGCTGGCAAGAGTTCAGCTCTTCCCAGGTCATGGAGAGGATGTTTGGACACTCCAGATCTACAGAACCTAAATGAGTGCCAGGAACATAAAGGTGGCAATTCTCTAACTAGCAATGATTACATAGATATCATTGCATTTCTAAAGTTTAAGCAGCATGTCTTTGAACCATCCATTTACTTGAGAATTGCAGACATCAACACAGCTAAAGCAGAACCAAACTTAACTACATACTCAAGTGAAACTAAACTTGCATAAGGCACTTAATTCAGATATTGAACAGCTCATAAGAATGTATTTAATCCATTTGTAAACTCTTTCACAACTTTTTAGAAAATGAAAATGGGTACTTAATGAAGAGACTCATTTTACAGCTCTAAGTCACTGGAACATACTGGGCAGAGACATCTGAGCATTTGTCTCAAATGAACAGACATGGGATTTATCAGAATGCCTAGTAAGCTTATTTTAATGCACAGCTCAGCACTGCAAAACATTTAAAGCTATGCAGTTCATCCCAGCAAATGCTAACAGAGCTCCATACAGCACACACTGGAGAAAACCCATAGGACACCGATATTAACACATACCCTGTAAGCATTCATTTGTACTGAACTTTTCCATCTTTTGGATTTTAAAATCATTGCAGCAGAGGAGCAAAGACCACCAAGCTTTTTTCCTCAATCTAAAATGGCATTGAGGAACAAAGGAAACATTTTTTGTCAGGTTGTGTTCTATTGTTCTAAAAAGCTTAAGTATGAAGCTCATCGTTTTCAGTATTCAAAACAACTCACCCAGGCATGTTTTAGAAGAGTGGTAAAATACACAACAAAATTCACATGACAAAAATGCAAATCATCACACTGTTCTGCAGTTTACCACATGGTTATTATGGCACCACATCGAAATTGTGTATCTCAGTTAACCAGACCCTGTAAACAACATCTACAGTATCCTAGCACAGTGCACTTAATATGATTAAAAGCACTTAACATTCCTAAATATCATCCCTTATAGGACCAAGTATCTACAAGCTCACAGCTTACAGGAAAAAAAAAAAAAAAATCAAACTAACAAAACAACCCCTAGGCTTATTTTATACAACGCTCCAATAATCCCTGGCTGACCAAGTTTAACTTTGCAGTTACTTCAGCTGCCTCTTCACAATCTAAAAAAATATAAACTAGAAGCACAGTTATGGAAGTAGAAAGTTGGTCTTAGCACTAGTCAGCCCAACTATCCTTCCATGTGTGGAGTCACTCAGACTTGAAGACAAACAACAGGAAAATTACTGGTTGGGCAGAGAAAGAGCAGGGAGGTGGGTGCCCAAGCAGAGAGCTGTGGTCTTGCATTATACCCAAGCAAAGAAGCCTTCCCATGCTGAAGCACTGTGGAAGGTGCTGGCACACCACAGAAGCACTGCAGAAGCCACCAGATTTTTAGCAGTTCAATAGAGCCACCCACGCTGAGCAGGGCTGCTGCACAGCTACTGCTGGCTGTTCCTGCACAGCGCTCCTCAGCACCTGTGTTATCCTCTAGCATTCAGAGTAACAGAATCCTGCTGTTCACTTAAGCAAGGCTTAAAGTTTTGCAAATAGATATAAAATAAGCAATCTGGCAGTGAAGACTGTAGAGAGCAGCCTGCATTTACCCACTTACTGTAATAAAAAAAATCACTCTTCAATGACATCTTAAAGAATACTCCCCCACTTTAATTCAAAAGATGGTAGGTATTAAGTCATGATATACAAACAAATTATTGCACATCAGTGACTCAACTATAACTCCTCATTTGAGGATTCTTCTCTGAGGTACCCCTAGTAAACACGGGGCTGTTCACTCCTTCCAACACCACTTCACAAGCTGCCTTGTTGTTCTCTCAGGGTAACAGCGGTCACGTTAACAGCTACCAGAGAAATCTGTCTGTCCAGCAATATTTACTACTCTAATTTTTTTTATGTTGGAGTCTGAGATCTCTAACTTATTCACAGTAAATAATATTTCTCACAGCAGTTACCAGGTTAATAACTCTCCAGGGCGCAAAGCTTTTAGCGTTGTTTATGCACAAGCCAGGAAAATCATAATGCATCTGTATTTAATGTCCAGTCTAAATAAGGAAGACACTATTGTCCTCCCACGAGGGCATTTCTAAGGAAAAGTAATTTCATCTTAACCCAGAATATCTTCCTGCTTACAAAGCACTCAGTCGGCTGCCTTCCTAGTTAGGCCCAATAAAATCACCGTGCCAGTAACAGCAGAGGTTGAAACCTCTGGAGGTTTCCATACAGTTTTGTGTCTATCTTAATGCTATTTTTTCTGTGGAGAGGCCTAGAGGTTCCAACAATACAAGTTCCTCTAGCATGCCAAATTACATCAAAAATTTCAATACTTCACTAAGGAAACAAGAAGCAGCTGAGTGAGGCACACAAAATTGAACAAACTCCTTCCAAAAGCTGGAGAAACATGACTGTTGTGGCATTGTGGACAGAGTCAAGTGTACACACAATACTGCTAAAAAGCAATTTCTGAAATTCACTGAGAGTAAAACCTACTCTGTACGGAGTTTGAATACGGTGCCATATATCATGCCATGTGGGAACATAAACAGGCAAAAAATAACCGCACTAACTGGAAAACTAAACATGCTGCACAGCAGTGTAAACTTCAGATTGAAAAAGTATTTTCACAGTTATTAAACAGGACACAATTTTCAATGTTGAAAAAAAGTCATTCCCTTTTGGCTGAATACCTATCAAAAGAGTTGGTGCAGCAATGTACTCACTAAAAGTACTTAAATGCCAAAGTCCAGTCTTTATACAAGCTTTTTCCGCAGAAATTAACAAGGGGGAACTAATGTTTGCTAATGCACCTTAATCTCTTTTCCTGCAAAAAAAAAAACCACTCAGAGCTGCAAATTCTAGGATTCCATAGAAAAAACACTTGCCTTTATAGAGAAACCTCTGAAGTGACACCAAGAATTATTAAAAGTTGGATAAATAAAATGAAGGAAAATTATTTATTGCTTCCATTCCAGCAATGAATAATGAAAAACAATGATGTTAACATGGATACACAAAGCAAAAAACTCCAAAGGTCTCTCCAACAGATAGTATTTATTCCTTTTCAAGACAAGGGAAAAAAAATCAACATGCCCTGAATAGTTCTCTCTCCTAACAGACTTTACAGAAGATACATAAACGATCCAAACGGTTTTAAAACAAATTTTAACATTACATATTTCCAGGAGAATTACTTCTCTTCGACGCTTTAAGTACAGTCTTGAACATAAACACAAATTTTTAATTTAAAAATAAAACCTTGCCTCCTGTGACAGCAAAGAAAATAGAACATAATTGCCCTTGTGATCTTTACATATTTAGCATTCCTTCCAGCCATTTGCCAAACCCATAATGAAATCTGGCCTACTGCTTTTACCCCCAACCTGTTAAAGAGTAAGGGGCAAGGGGAAGAATACTCCCCAGGAAACACTGACTTTCGTTCTCCTCAGCAGCACAATCCCCTACCAACTTTCCTCCTCAAAACGCATGTTGCTCATATCACACAATGCTGTTTCAAGATGCAAGTATCGTAGCTATTAAACCTGAACTACCACAATTCACAATTCTTATTGCTTCTCGAAAATATAAGAAGGTATGTGGTCAGGAATGACATTACACCAGGGCATTTTAGGTAAGTGAACATGCATTTATTCTCATAACTTACGCTTACCAGATTACACCCACAATATATTGTGCACAGTCAGTAAAAAGGAGGATACCAGCTAAAACCAAAAGCTAAGATCTCATTGTGGTAAACAAAGGAAAATATACATCAATAAAATAGCTAATCTATAATATTTTGTTAAAGAAATTTCTCAAGTGTTCAAAGAAATGTAATGTACAGGAGAATTTTGTTAGTTAGTTCCACCAAATCTGAAAACTTACCATTTTATCTAGGTGCTCAATGGATCTATAAATTTCTCCTTGGGATTCATCATAGTAACTGTAACGGAACCTCTGACCTTGAAACAAAAATCATGTATAAAATAAAAAAGGGAAGAATCGTAGCTAAAACACTCCCTAGTACTTACTAAATAATTGAAATTATAATATTTGTAAAGTAGTAACCTTTTTTTATATATAATTTTTAGCTCCACTGAGGAAATTCTAGGGCAATCCAAGTAGCAGCCCAGAAGCAAAGTAAAAAATACTTGATGGCCAGCTATACACCTAAAGAAAAACCTACTGTGTAGAACTGATGCTGCAGTATGGCTTATTAATTGCCTGCTATCTCCTTGGAATCCAAATCTATAAAATTTAAAAAAAATCAATGCAACATTTCATTTTGCTATCCCTTTTGACAAAGTCAGCCCTGGAGTCAGGCTACTTCTGCTTGCACAACAAAACCCACAGTAAATGAAGGTTAAAAGAAAAAGTTCAGATCATTCAACAAACAGTTCTAGTTGGTTCATCAGCCACAACAGAACCCAGGTCATTCTTAAACCTCCATGTATTCCACAATTCAAAGACAAGTAAATATGCACTTAATTATGTAACTTGAGCAAAGATGACAATGAAAAAAGGGAAGAAGGTCTGTTGTGTAACATAAAACACATCTTTCTGAAGCAGATCCTTTTCCAACTACTATCACAAAAAAAACCCAAAGTATTAAACCAGGACAGAAGTCAAGGCTTCTGGAGTCTTTATAGGTCTGCCACCAAGATGAACTGGTACAGTGCTGGTGAATGACTTAAATACATCATCTGCTACCTTACCCAGCAGTAAAACATACAAAACTTATTTCCATCAGGGGGATGTTGCCACGTCCAGTGGATTTTTAGCTAATTAGTTTTGTGAGTTGCTTTGAGATGCTTCAAAGAGTAAAAAGAGCAAGAAATTTCAGGCACTTATTTAGTCACAACAGTAAAGAGATGCATATAAACCCACACACCCTCACCCATTATTTCCTCCACTACACTACAACACATTACCACATTAATATTTCTCATCTATCGTTCCAGATAAAAAAACCTCCTTTTTTAGCTTTAAAAAGGTATTTCAGTTTCAGAGATACATTTACCAAAAGTTTAAATATTCAATGCTTAACAAAATACATTATTTGAAAATCCCTACAAAATATTCACGATACTGTTAGAATGAAGAGATGTGAAACTTACCCCAATGGCAAAAGTCAGAAGAAACCACAAAGAGGTTACTAGGATCAGCTAGGTATTTACTGAAGAGTTTTCCAAATTCCTGTTCTTTTGACTCACTCAGTGCTCCGACCAACACAGGAATAATGGTAAACTCATCCTTATGGCTTATAAGTAAAAGAAAAAAAGATTGTAGTTCAAGTAACATCTGAAGTTTTTTCAGGGCTTTCTAAGTGAAATTGCAGAATGTTTTAGAAGGGCACTTTTTAATTGAAAGTACAGTTCATTTGGTAAGGTCATACTAGGAAATTGTTTTAGAACTTGAAATTAATCCAACTTCAGAAAACAAATGTCCCCCCCTAAACAGCATTTATCTTTGCTGCAAAGCAAAAACATCAGGCAAACAAAAAGAAAATATAAAATTTAACCAGTAATAAATTAAGAATTAAATTCTTCCTGTAAAGATACTGCATAAATGGTAAGTAATTTTCTAACTTATATGAAACAGTTCAAGATAGCACCCAGACGCATACAGATACTCCAGGGAATATTACAAATACTATTGAAGTTAAAAACAAGGGAGACAACCAACCACAAATTGACAAAAAATATCAACTTTAAAAAAAAATTATTCAAATAGCAGGTATAAACAGATGCTCAATTTCAGAATTAGCATTAAGGCTCCAAACAAACCTAAAATCTCACAGAAAACACCTATTAGTATTTGAACTTTCAGAGATGCCTCGTAATGATGAAAAAAAAAGCCAAAACAAAAATCAGTTAATGAGAAAGATTCATGAAAATAAATCTAGTATTAACTCTATTAAGTCAATATAAACTTTACAAGGCATGCTCCAATTTCATCATTTAGGTGTTTGTTCACAGTTTCTATTATAGAAACTAGTCTTAGTCTCTGACCCCCTCTCTCCTCAAAATTTTTATTGGGAGAGTGCAAGTATCATACACCGCATAGGTATTATATTCTCTAAAGGGTATTATTACTTCCTACTGCACTTCACACATAGCTCCAATATTTAATGCACGTAACGCCCATTTGTGTAGAAGTAGTAATTAGCCCTAATACCTTTCCATGGCTTTAGCAGTGTAAGGCAAATGCATTTCAATACTGTGTTCATCTTCATCAGTCTGTAGGGACATACGCTCAAACATTCCAGTCTTCCACAATTCTCCATAAACTGAAATGAATTAAAGATTATTTTTCACTACTTTTTTTCAAAACATCGAAAAGCAAGCTACAATGCACCTTTACCTTTACAGTTACCACTACACCAAATTACTTGCCTCCAAGGCCTGTCATCATAAACCACTTGTTTTTAAATAAATTCAGAATTAAAATTATGTTTAAGTCATAATTGATTAGGTTTACAAGATAAGCGCATTAAATCAGCGACCTTGTTAGTATATTGAGAAAGATTTTCAGTTAGGATATAAAATTTAAGTAACACAAATAAAACACATTGGAAAATATGCACCCATTTGCCCAGTCACTGAACTGTTATTTTCACAAACACATCATCATAGGTTTTAAAAAAACAGGACTTGCTGATCAGCTGAGCCACTGCTGGATGTATCTAAGTGAACACCGATTCAGTAATCCACATTTATAAGTTATCTTTTCTACTCTCAAGTGTGCTTGCTGGTAGGCAGAGCCATCTCTACGCTTTGAAAACACTCCACTGGATGAGGAATTCGATGTACAGCTCTGCCTCCTCCACTCCATAAAGGAGTTCTACAGAAACAGAAACATCTGTTACCCAAGGAAATTTCTACAGGCACTATGTAGAAAGCCCGAACTATTCCAGTTCGCTTAATCACGGTCATGATGGAATAGTAATGTATCAGTGCCATTAGCCCTTTTCAAAAATATATTTAGCTTTCCCTCAAAACACACACAAAAAAATAAAAAAACTAAAAAGTATCAAATTTATCTTTATCACACCTTTAAGCTTAGTATGAAAGAAAGGTATTCCATGGACTAAGAGTTTTTAAGTTCTGTAGGTACTCTGCCAGTTTAAGAAAAGTAATATGCAATAATGTATCCAAATAAAAGCAGTGTTTTGGTCTTCTATTATTCCTCTATCAGAAATAAACTCAAACTAGAATACTTTTTTTTGGCAGACAGTAACTTCACAGAATAATGGAGCAGGTATGTAGTGGACTATTATTGAAATGTAACACTTCTTGAGATCCCTTTTAAAGACCACATGTCAAGAGGCATGCACTCATAATGGAAAAGATAGGAAAGATTGAGAATTCTTTACTTGCAGGAGCAAGAGAGACATTAAGGTTATAATTTAGCAATGCTTGCAACCACCAGGATCTTTCAAAGTTAGCTTTCATAGCAGTGAAAACAGATTTATACTTGTACGCCACTTCAAAGCCATTAAGTGCCCAACAACAAGAAAGTCCTCAGAACTGCAGCACCACATTTAATAGTCAAGCCTCAGCAATCTTCAAGATGTAACGTTTATCATGCACTTACTCTTTTGGTCAATTCGGAGATCATACAGAGGTGTTCTATAAATGTCCACACTGGAAAGTGCACATCGGGAAAGGGGCACGTGATGGGAAGGCCCAAGAATGAAAACTTTTCGGCTACAACAATTAACACAAAAGCCCACCATTTAGACAACTGCAATTGTACAGAGACTTGGTTTAGAGAAACAAGTTTAATAAAATGTACAAAGTGATACTTTCTGGTGGTTACCAATCGTTTTACTCTGCTGTGTAAGACCACAGACAAATCCATGTCCTAGCCTTGCTTGGTGTCTCATAAATACTTCCCATAGCCTAAAACCTTTAAGCAGGTTATATATCAGAGGGCACTTACTCACCAGCCAAGAGATCTGTCTGACTGATGTGTTATAGACCCCAGGAAAAGACTTCTGGATTCTCTCATTGGACCAATGCAACCTTCAGTCACACACCACCTCCAATAACTACAGGTGTGTGCCCTCAAAGAAGCATTATGGATTTACCATTTACTCAGAACTTTTCACTTATTTACTTGATTAGCCTTACTTTTTAACAAAT
Source organism: Tapera naevia (assembly GCA_033556795.1). Lineage (NCBI taxonomy): Eukaryota > Metazoa > Chordata > Aves > Cuculiformes > Neomorphidae > Tapera > Tapera naevia. The sequence continues at coordinate 10,534,048 of JAUMJJ010000246.1, read as the reverse complement.
TCTAACATAAGCTATTCTCAAAAGCTGTTTTTATCCAGCTGTTGCATCAACAACAGTGACCTGGACCTGCACATTCCTTGTGGATACTGCAAGCTTTCACATGCCATCGGGATGTTATTTCATCAAGTCCTCAGTTCCTGGCTCTTGATTAGATGTTAAGCGTCTCCTGACATAGGACTTAAAGAACACTATAGGAAATTCAGCGTTTTAGATTAAGAATCTTATAATCTTGTTTCTGGCACTGAACTAAAGGGATGGACGACAGGCAAAGATTTTTTTTCCCTTACATGTGGAATGCTATAGCAAGCTATACTAAAATATTAGAAGTTTTTACAGAGCTCATAGAAACAAAATATGCCAACATGCAATACTTCAGCTGAAAGATTAACCCTAAATATTCCACATGGCAAAATAGCAACTGATCCAGAAAGTTCAATCAACTCTATGTCACTAAACCTGGGGAATGCAACTTGTTCTAGAAATTTTAGAGGAACTAGATATCTGTCACAGTAAGTTATCTTCACTTTGTTTAAAATAGTTTAGAAACAATCAAAAGCATCGTCTTTGGAGAGCATTACAATATATTATCTGATAAGCCAGTAATAGACATGGCCAGTTTTTATATTAACATTGCAAAATGGATACTCTGAGTAAATATTGGAGATGGTTTAAATTTTTGTCATTTAAAAAAAATGCTGCAGTCAACAGAACACAAGAATTATATTCCTTTAAGTTAGAATAACAGGATTCCTATTTTCAGAGGCAGGCACAGACTACAGCAGCGTGTTGGGTTTTTTTATTTTTCCTTTTTTTTTGTTTTTTAAACTGTCGTGCAGTTAGAAACACAAGGCCATTTAAAATTATTACAAGTAACTTTCACTGACTTCAAATATTATACACACACACTGGTCACTTTCTCCACAGCAGAAGAGAATCCTGGTAGCATTCAGCCCATAATCCTGCACTGAAAAACCAATGCAGAATCATGATCAAATATTCTGATATACTTTAAAAGCAATCAAAACTTGTCAATAAAATAAACCAAGAAAAACAATAGCATGGGTTTTTATAAAAGCAGTGGAACATCAAGCAATAAGTAAAAATAAAGTAAATTAAATGCTATTACCTGCAAAAAGAACACCTTTAACCCCTCCCTTCTAAAAAAAGTTAGTTATCAATAATTTTTGAAAATACTGCTTTATATTATCAACAACATGACATGATTCTTTCCCTTTTGTAACGTACAAACAATATGAACATTCATAATGTCAAAAGAGAAGGTATGCATAAAAGACTAAAAAGAGTACAAAATTAAAATCTGAGTGTAAGGTGTAAGAAGGTAAAAAGAACATTCAGTTTCTCAGAGAACTGCATTGGCATTGTCTTATGCTTTGTAAAGATAAACTTTAATACTTACGTAATATTAGGATCCACTTGTTTGTAAGCATGGGCTGCACAAGATCCACAATAGGTATATCCTGCATGGCTGCAAATCAGGATGTACAAATAAAATATTGTTTAACATCTCAAATATGTTGATATTGTTATTAAATATTAATATCTTAAATATTCTTTGTCCCCAACAAACTAGAAATAGTAAGAGTGATCCAAAAATCAACTTCTGAACAAGCTGGAGAGCACTGCTCAAGTACTGAATGAGGGACATATTTGCTAAAGAACTATCAGTGAAAGTTACTAAGTAAGCCTCCAGATCAAATAAATTTGTTACTTGTAAAAATACTAGTAGACTACACAACTGTGTATTATCAGAAGCTCATGGTAATGTTAAGAGTGCAGCCAGGGGACAACGGAATAGCAAGCTGCTGGACAAAGTCCTTCTAACCACACTCCCAGCAAGTATATACGATGACAGCAGAGGGGTCTGGCAGACAGAGACTACACATTCCAGCAGATAAACAGAGAATAAAAAAGGTCTGTCTCAGCAATAGAATGAATGGACACAAGGTAAGGAATAGAATGCAGCATTGTAGCTTTTACCACAGCAGATGGGATAACATGCTTTGTAATTTCCTATTACTCTGGCCTGGAGCCTTTCCTGACCTATGTGTGCTCCAAAAAAAAAAAACCACCATAATTATTCTGACTATTTGTTTCAAGTATCACATCCAAATCTCAAGAACCATTCCTTTGAAGATTGTTAAAAACAGGAGAAGATTCAGTTTACACCACTAAAAGCATTAGCTGCAGAGAATGTTCACTTCCCAGAGTTCAAGGCCAAGAGGTAGAGAATAGCTCGTGGTCATTCAGCAGCATGTCCACAGCAGAAAGCCCATGCCCACACTGCACAGCACCTGGGCAACACCAACTCTAGAGCAATAGCTATCATCCATTTTAAATCAAATAGGTGCAACAACACAACTACAGCTTTCCAGATGGTCTTTTTGTACAACAATACCGAGGAGGATACGTTCTGCAAGCCCTGGAAGGTACAGGATGTTTGAAGATACGAGTTTCCCATTGACAGCACTGGAGGATTTTGTATTTATTAACATGTATGTATGTTCGCATGCACGTATATTCATCCACAGAGTGATACCTGGAGCAAGTTATCCTCAAAATTACCCTTGGGTTTTATTTCAGCACCACTTACCTCACTTATTTTAAAGAGCTCAGAAAGGTACTAACATAGACACCCAGAGGATAAACAGGAGACTGAGACCTAGTGAACCAGCAAGGTACGTTACCTGACAATGTCAAATAACCTTCTGAAAGGTTTCTCAGCTACACGCTCAGGGTTCTTCAGTCTTTCACAAAATCATTATTAGCCATATCCCACTTTCCAGGTGGGAAAACAAAGGCATGGTTAACAGCACAGTTTGGCAAGACCATGGGAAGCCCTCCAGCAGCTCTGGAGAAAGAATACAGGTTACCTAATCCACAGCTGAAAGGCCTCTTGCCTGACATTCCTGAGAGAAAGACTACAGCAGATTTGGGTCAATTTCTTCAGCATATTCAAGGCTATTACAGAATACTTGAAACATTACATCAACGCTATGTTAGCACAGAAAAAACAATTTTTAAGGTGCTTCTTCTACTGTTTCCTTCCACCTCATACTGAATTGGAACGATCAACATGCTTTTCTTATGTCTCTGCTATCTTCAGGAAATTGAACTCTACCTAAACAGTTTACATGATTCCTATTTCTCCTGTGGACAAGTGGAAAACAAACCCAACACACAAAAGAAAACTAAAATAACAGAGTAGCCATTCTGGATAGCTGAATAGCATTTCATTATTTTTTGTTTTCAACTTTGCTAAGTTTTGATTTGGCGGGGTTTTCAAAATCACTCAAAACAAAGAAGCATTTACTGAATCAAGTGTCATACATACTAAAGATAGACTTCAAACTTACGGTGCAATAATGGCTCTAGCAGGTCTCTTTGTGGATTGTACTTGAGAAAGCCAGCCTTCTAGTTGTGCATTCAGCTGGGGTCCTACGAAGAGAAAAGGAAATACTGAAGCCATAAAAGAATCTAAAATACCTCAAGAATTAAATAAAGTCCAGAAGCCTACATCAATGCTTGTGTTTAAATCTCAAAAAAAAAAAAGGAAACCCAACACACTTGTAGTGTTGAAGGTTACAGAAGGAAAGTTTCAACCTCCTAGTCCAGAAGATAATTTACTGCACACCCAAACACATATTTATGTTTCTTGCTCTGCAGACTAAAGCACACACTGTTTCATCACTAGAAAGGATGGCTGCTGATCTCCAAAGATAGGCTTAAGAGATAATTGATTCCTCTGGTAACCACATTTGCAGAATTCAGATGTAATACGATGATCCATACCAATAGAGTACAATAAGGGAAGACTATATAATACAATCTTACATATTGACATGACAGCCAATGGCTATAGCATTTAGTCCTTTATTATTATAAATCAAGCATAAGAGCAGAACACAGAGCACACTAACTTGGAAAAACTGTAAATACACAGGAAAAAGCTAGAAATTAGAAGACACCATGCTTACGCTCATGCCTAAACAACTTCCGATCAACTAGCATATACTCTAAGTATAGAAACTTCCCGGCAACATAATTTTGATAATCGTTTAATCCAATATTTAACGTCTTTATTTTTAAAAAACTAATTCCTGTACCCCAACAAGTTGTAAATATTTTCAATTCAATTAGCTGACAGGTGATAAAAATGCATTCTAGAAATACAACATTAAAAAATACATTTTGCTTTTTCCCCATCTCAAAGAAAACATATTGATGTAAAGCTGTTCCTGAAGAAACAAGTCTGGCAAATACAGTGCAACATTCTTTATATTAAAGAACACAGAATTTCAAGTACAACTCGCTCAGCTGCTATTGCTGTAAGTAGCATATCATTAACAAAGAAAAAACTAGATGCACTTTTTCAGTTGACACTATACTTTTGATGGAACCGTGTGTCTGAGTTCATCTGTAAAGTACAGTGCAGTAAGTTGCTTTTCTTCTACCACACATGGCAGATGTTTGCATCTTCTCCATACAGGTGTAAAATTGCCAGGAAAAGTAAAAATTAAATCTAATTCACAGCTATGCTCCATACAGCCCAGATAAAGCTGACAGCTCTCCAGAAAGCTAACAAGAACTACAGAGCATCAGAACAAAGATGCCTTTTGCAGAATCCAGATACTCAACAGCAATAGCCAAAAAGCTTTCTCTAGAAAACTCATGTGTGTGTCAAAGTTGGTTTTGATACAAAACTTAAATTCCGGGGTTTCATGAAAAAAAAGGACAACTTCTGGTTATAAATAATCCTACCTTCCTCCGTGAAGGCAAATTGGTGCCATATCATTTTCCTAAGCCTATCATAACCCTCAATGCCTTAGTTGCTGTCCACAGCTCTAAAAAGGGAAAAGAGTCACACTGATCAGCCACTGTCACTGCTGTAATACAGTGACTTTGTGAAATTATGAAATTGTCGAAAAGCCCCACACCAATTTCCTTCTGTTGCTTGGAGTAATTACAAGCAACAGATACAAGAAATGGAGATAAGAATAATGACATATTAGAAAATGGAGGCTGTTTGGGGAGCTAAGTAAAAATAAATAGATCTGTATTTGCATCATCTTTCTAAGACACTAGGAAACTAACAAAACAGTACTCTGTTACAGTCTTACTGCTTTTATTTTTTATATGCTTAAACTTGAAGACACAAATCAGTTAAAAAAAAACATACGTAGAAGAATAAAGTACTTTCTGAATGAAGCTCTTTAGAACAAACATCTGCTACTCAGACTTATATAGAACGTGACTGCCTCACCTGACTATCTCCTAGAAGAAGAGGATCCACAGGCAGCACAACAGCGGAAGGGCCAGAACCTCTTAAGCAAAGTGAGGCAGCTTTAGGACTCTCTTTCCTAACGCTTCACAGTGCTTGGCCTTCCTCTGTCCCTTCTTGAGCAAGGACTTTTGATTAAGAAGGTGGCTAAGGCGATTTGTCTTTGGTTAAGACACATCAGGTAACTCACTGAACAGCTTAAAGACAAAGTTCAGAATCTCTGGTAATTTCCTGAAATTCCATACAATTGTTCCCATCTGCCCAAAACTTGTGATCTTACAGCTTAATAGCAGAGTAAGATGCCCAAGTTTGCTTAGTCTGCTATCACAACTCACACTGACAAAGGAGCAAACATTTTTTTCTCCTAGAGGCAGTAAAATAACAGATCTGTACGATGCAAGGCATGAAACTTCTGTCAGTGTTTATTTAAGGACCAAGTAACACATCTACTTTTGCATTTTTTTCTTGAACACCTTCTTAAATCATTAACTCAGACCTAAAGTAAGTCTCCACCTCAAATGATACATAGTGGACTATTTTAATAAAACATGTAATCAAATTTCTTTCTCAAAAGACTAAGGGAAAGAGAATGCAGAGTACAACATATCCACCTGACCTTTTTAGTTAAAGGGAAGGGAAAAAAAAAATCTAACAGCACCCACATGAACTGACACAAGTTCAGCCTACCTGCAGCTTCCTGTGTTTACAAATACTTCAATGGGGATATTCTAAAACCGTAGTTTTCTTGTTACCAAATTATCATCAACTTCAGAGAAGTTTTTCTTCCAATTTATCAAACATGACAGTGCTTAAGGCGAAAGTCAAAATATTTGACTTGGATATATAATATATCCACATTATTTACAGCAGATACACTCTGCCATATGAAATTGTATTATAGGAGATGAGTAGCTTCTTCATGAAAAGCTCTATAAGTAAGTTTGGTTCATATGTAAATTAAGTTAAACTGGAAAAGAGTTGTTGCAGATAGTCACTGAGATAATTGCTGTAAATATCCATCTCCTCAGCTCACAAGCTTGGATGAGGAATAGCACTGCTGCCTAAGTATCCTCCTGCCACAATGGGAGAAGGAGATGTCTCTGCTTTCAAGCCACAGGTGGAAAGCCCACCTTGGGAAAGCTGGCAGGATGAGATCAACTACGTTTTTTAAGGGTAATCCAGACAGAAGGACAGAAAGCCTTACAGATGAAACTTCTGGACACAACAATCAACACACTTCAGCATTCAGACTGTAAGATCAGACCTCTTATTGATTAAAGGAAGATTAGGTGGTAAAATATGAGCATCACTGAAGCACATAACATTAAGATCTGCGTTTCAATTCTATGAAGGTATAAAAATAGGTACGTAACTGAAGAATGCTGACATTATTATTATTTCACATCCTGCTTTGTTTTGGAAACTGGCATAAATTATACCAAATTAAAAATAATTGCAAGCACAGACCAAGTCTCTACCAGGCAAATTTATGAATACAGCTACATGCAGCATCTGCTCAAATACCTGGACTAAAGGGATAATTATTTTCACAATCAATGTTATCCCCTCACAAAGGACTAAAGTAAGAAGGAAGCCTTACCCATTAAATGCAAGCCAGTGTTACCCAATGAATAATAACACAAAGACACCCAACAGTCACATGCTCAGTTTCACCACCTCAATTTACAGCTGTTATGGCCCAAGCTTTGTGGGTTAAGCCAAACAGTCACATTCTTTCCCAGCCAAGCTCTCTTCATCACATGAGGCTGAAGCGCTTATATGACAAGTGTCAACACAATACAATGGGAACTTGCTCCTATCCCAGCATCCACCATTATTGCTGCAAAACCACCTTTTCAGATTGGTAGTGCTTGCAGTGCTTGCTTTCTCTGAATCCTCAGTCTCATTGAATGCGTCTTCACTGGAAGAGTGTAAGACAACCAAAATTCAGAGCAGCACCAAGTAAAAGTACTCAGTTCTCCCTTGGTTGCATGTGTACAGCACCTGTAGCACCGCAAGTAATGCTGGAGCACAATGACAGTAGCACTGCAGTCCCCAGCTTTCACACTTCTACTTGACAGCTTTTACGTGTCTAAGTATGACTCCTACCCTACAGGAGCCAAATTTCTGTTTATGAACCTTACATCTTTTATCTTTCAACTACCTTTACCGATTTATGAATTGGTAGCCTCAAAAATACTCCTACTAAACATTACAGCATATGTACTGAGTAGTAAATAAGTCTGTTCTTGCAGGGCCTTCCTCACTGCAACAAAAGCCAAATCCTTGAATAAAGAACAAGTTTTACCTATACCAAGACTAGGACTTGTCAGCAATATCACGTTGATGGGTACATTCTCTAATGTTTAGCATATACTCTCTACCAATACCGAATACTGACGAAACAGTGAAATCAGCCTATAAGCAAGGTAGAAATCTACTTAGGCAAACTGTAGGACTGGGGAATAAATATTAAGATACAAATAAAGAGTACACGGATGCTACATAAATTTCTATTATACACACTGTAAGATGAACATAAAACAGCAGGTAATGTTGAAAGGGGAAAAAACACCCCGAAGCCACAACAGAAACACTGAACTCTGCTTTGGTGGCAGTTCTCACTTGCATGTCCCAGTTTTCCAGTATTCCAGTAGCACTTTAATTTCCTTTACTGAAAGCTATTAGGAAACAACCAAACTACAAAGCCAATCGTTAAGAATATCAACCAACACGCACTTACCTAGCTTTATAAAATATCTCAACAGTTAGGCCATTCAGAGATCCAAACAAATGACCTTCTGTTTTATAGCTCTGAGAAAGTGATCTTGGCTCTAATACATGCTAAATATAATATGAATTTGTAAAAGTATTGAATAAGTGATACTTGTAGGCCTATTTTAATAATACCATGACTGCACCAAGTGTAAAGCTCTTTTTCAATTCCAACTGTACAGTAAAAGTTAAGTCTATATTCTTTACTTGGAGTAGCTTGATTCTGACCATATTTAAGTGATTCAGCTAGAAATAATAGCCTAGAAACTGTATTTTAAATTATCCAAGTATACTTTTGCAGTATACGATGTTAAATAATACAGTCTGCATAATAACACTGTGTTCCATGATTAATTCATACAAGAGCCAGCAATGACACATCCAATTTCCCTATAAAATGTCTGAAAAAAGATAGAAGACCTAAGGGAGAGAAACATAACATTTCGTATTTAGTATTGTAAAGCAAATACTTTACAAATTTACAAGACACTAGGATTAGTTGTTCACAGATTGCAAGGCAAGAACTTAATAGCTGGACCACTGCAAATACAGTTAATGCCACAACATTAAGACTTCATGATCAGTACATTAATTAATCTCCTACTGCAGAAAGCTCCTTTGTTGTAAAAAAGGATCAGGTCAAAACTTTCCCTCATTTCAGTGACCCTCACACACTTTTCCCATATTTTCCTGGATCCATTTGTTCTGACCATTTACAAATGAGAGTGATTCATTACTTGCAAATTACATTTATGAATGAACTGTGACGAGTCATTCCAATTTTGGGGAACACGCCAGAGTTCTTGGCACATCTGAATTAAGCACTTTCATTAAAAGACTCTTCTATTATATAGAACCATCTTCCTCAACCCCTTGTCTGCATTCATAGTCTAACAACACACAAGACTGCACACGACTTCAGCTGCTGCAGATTTAGATATAACACTATAGAAAAGGGTTTCTGCTCTAAGTTAAGGTAGGATGCAGCCACTCTGAGGGTCAGTGAAAGAGATCCCAGCAGTGGTGTTTGCCCTCAGAAACCATGGGTAGCAGGCCTGGTGAACAGATTACACACATTCAGCAATATCATGACAGAGCAGAAATAACTATAACTAATGCACACACTTCCATTGATGTTCATGAGAGGTTTCAGCTCAAGCATACAAACACTGGGATTACTAAAACAGACACTTGTGTCATTCTCCAGGGCCCCCAAGTCCCAGAAGGTGCAAGTGAAAACCACTATATTATCACAAAATCACACTGCCATTGCATGTCGAAACTGGCTACCTCAATGAGCTATTAACAGAGAATTAGTGGATTTTGGCATCAGAAAAAAAACAGTATTTGGTACAAAGGGTGTTAAAAGAAAAACCATTAATGCAAGTCTTATTGGGAATTGCAAAGGAGAAGAGACCATAAACATGCTAAAGCTAAAATAGTGGCCAACTTTAAAAGAAGCATCTTTTCTGAACAGATCATTTGTGGCATACAACTGTCTTTTCATTTACTTTCTGATCTGCAGAAGTTCTTTGAAGTATTAGCCTTTCCAGCTGACCTAGCCACTATCATGCAGACCTCACCTCAAAACACAATGTCTGAACATCCCTGGCTGCATGACAGCCAGTTATTTGGAAGTTCTGGCATTTCTTGTTCAAACAAGTTAGAAGTTTAATCCTAACAAACACTAGCAGCAAAATGTTAGCGCCTACCTCCTATGGGGTTCTTTTACTTACAAGCCAGGGCAGCAGAAAATCAACTCTGAATCCAAAAGCACTGTGAGGCTTAAACTCTCTTCAAACATTTATGTGAAGAGACCATTTACTTGGCTCATCATAAAAAACAGCTCTGAAGACAATAAACCCAAAGGCCTTTCACGTTGACACAGCAATTACTCTGCCAACTCACATTTGCATCAATAAGCATGTGAAAATTGAGGGTCTCCCAGTTTAGACGATTTGGTATAGGCTACCAGAAAGCACATCTCTGACCACTATGGCTTCATCAAGAAAAATAGATAAATAAGCCAGACCTAATAGAATGACAAACTTGTTTTGCAGACCAAGCTTCAGATCATGTAATATTGTTATCCACACACGCCTCCAATTCGATTTTGCTTCTGCGATTTGGAATAGCCTACCAAAAACCTTTGTGTTCTATCTGCAGGAGTGTGACACTGGCTGGGGAAAAGTTACAACAAAAAATATTATCAAGTGCTTTAATAAAGTGTGGTACAACATTCAGCTAGCACTTCCAGGATCCAGGCAAGGCAGGCCAGCTGCCAGTAAATAAGCCATCTTAAGCACTCTGCTGTGTGACATCTCACTTGTATAGGAAAAAAGATGCGCATATGCTAATGATTATTTTCATTTCAAGAACGTATGGACTGATTCCCCACAGAACTGCCCAGCACTTACAGAATCTACTCATACAGAGGAGTAAATCAGGAGAGAGCATCCATACCCTGTCCTGCAAATAGTCCATGTTCAGGATAGCACGTCATTCCTGTTACATTTCAGCAGCTCCTTTTCTGTCTAGGAATGTGTCTGTCTTGTATTCAAAGTCATGGAAAATTATGCCATTTTTGTTTCAAGTTGTCCTTAATCTTCCTCTTCCCCCTGATGGTCAAAATCAATTTCTCAAGGGGTCTGGACACTAGGTGGTTTAATTAACCCAGCAGGAGCGGGACTTACTTCCAAAAATAAATCAGAGTGTAGTATTTTGCACTATGCATAGTGATACCGATTTTTAAAAAAAAAAAATCTACATGACAGCAAGGCAACAGGGTGATACTTTTATTTACATGGTATGCCTTTATCTCATTTTTGCAAGCGTTTTTAGTTGCCACTAGATGCCAGGCTGCTAGTCCGCAGAAGCAATGGCATGACAGGTACTATTTTAACCTTTTTAAAAGCAGGCATATAAATCAAGGTCAGCAAGTGAAAAAATAGATTATTTAGACCAGTGGCCCACTATAGGCAATGGTCCTAGCACTACTACAGTTTGGAAGCTCAGCTGAAAAACTTCCCACATTCAGTGCTGCTGTTAAGGAGGAGGAGGAACAATTGACGAGACAGACTTCATTGTTAATTTGCTGCCAGATGGCTGCTCCACAGGTCCATATCTGAAGTCCATTAAGATGCTACACAGATTGACGTGGAATGAATGTGAACTTCCCCACATCAAGAATTCTAGAGAAGATATGATGATAACTTTGGTCAAATTTTTCATACTGAGCTCAGCTGCATAACCTTAAGGAACTCGCTTTTAAATTTTTCTTTACAAGAGCACATTTATGGACCTAGAACACGTAGGAAGTTAAAAGTTAACACCACTGTGAAGCATATCTTCCTCACCGCACTTCTCAGATTTATCGAGTAGGAAACAGTGAGTTTTCCGCCTGGGACCTCACTTTCCCTCCAATAACAACAAAGTTGTTTACTTATAGTTAGATGTGACATTAACATGTGAACATGTCTGGATGTGCATAATTGCACAGCTAGCCTCACCTGCTCTGAAACATGAATTAGCATCATACAATTAGGTGATGGATTTGCAGTAGAATGTAGTGCATTCTACCAATTCTGCCAAGGCAGAACATAGTGCATGTCCCATACCTGGATAAAAAGGGGAGTGAGGGTTTACCTTCAGCTGAAGCAATTGTTGTCCCACAGAAATGATCAGTCTCTAAAGACAAGAAGGGTTATTGCTTCTAAACGTTCTTACATGCATTACATTGACCTTCCATGAAGAGCAGTGGATCCCTCTTACTTGGTTGTGGCTTCACCTCCGATATTGCTTCCACTCCTGGAGCACACTGGAGCTAGCAAATCCAGTTCAAGGATATCCTCTGGCCACAAAAGCTGGAAGCATCCTTTGTCCTCTTCTCCCTCAGCTGACTTCAGCCCTTCTTTCCCAAGGCCAATTTCTACAGCCAGATCTCTCACACACAATTTTTTGTTTTGTTTTTAAGTATAGCACTTCACTTCTGCAGTCAACCCCCACCCCAGCTCAAGACATCATGCATCATTCTACATGTGTTGTTGATATTCTACCCTCACGTGCCATGCACCTCAGGATAAACCACCACTTAAAAACCTCGTTCTCACACAGCATCTCTAAAACACTTTCAGACAAAATGATATTTAACACATCCCTCAAAACTCATGTTTCTGATTGCCCTTTTAGACAAGGTCATCTGAACTATGGAGCAGGATGAGGGTTTACAGGGCATCTGCTTTCCTCACGTCATCAAACTCAGCTCTGTCAGAAAGACACAGCAGTTTTAAGGAAACAGGAAGCTTAAATGCTAACCAGTTTATATTTATATCCCAGCAAATCGCTTCTTGGCCGAGACAGTAAGCACTAACAGAGTAGGTAGGAGGACTTGACAACACAATTCCCAGAGAACTAACTGCAGGAATGCACTAAAGAACTATCATAATTTAGACTCTAATCCCAGCCCCAGCTCCATCCTTGAAGCTACACCAGTTGAAACCACATAGTAAAACCCAAGACTTTCTTCAAGTACCATGATGGAGCCTATGTTACAAGTTTGAAATAGCAGGTGACTTTTGAGTTTGGCCTGAAATAACAGCAAGATTTTCAGCTAAGTCTGTGGTGAACACAGAGTCTCTTGATCCTCATTTGTTTCCTCTTCAGCTTTTACAAACCTTCCTAAATGGCACACAAAACCTAGTTCCCAAGTAGCAAATAATGGGTAGTCCCTACCTTGCTGAACAGGGAGAATTCCTGTTCCCACATACCCTACATAAAGAGCACCACATACCCTACATAAAGAGCAAAAGACTGTTCTATAGCAAGAGACATAAGTAACGCTCTTGCTTAAGGAAAACCCTACACAGGAAAACAAAACACACTTCCCAAAATTCAAGCCTACGCAATATCAACCACTTAAGCCACCACAGTGTAACAAGTACAATTTAACTTGTCAAGAAGTATAGTCACCTTGGCTCCTTACAACATGACTCAGTTTGTTTTTTTTTCATGCAGTGCGTGTGTGTGTGTGTGTGTGTGTGTGGGCAACCATCCCATACGTCTTCAAAAAGCAACAGCCAGAGGGCTGCCCAAAAGCAATGGGAGCAGCATGCTTTTGGATGTGCTACTACAGACAAGTAGTACTGGCCTAACCAGTCACACAGACTTACCACGGCACAGTCTAACAAAATTACACACTGAATTTGTACAGAAATGAAACCAGCCAATCACAGCACCTATGCCTCTAAAATTATTAAAAAACTTACAATTCTTATTGCAAGTATCCAGCAGTAACTTGGCATGAAATCCAATATCAAACAAACTGCAAAATTTATGTGTAAGATCACACAGCCTTCCACATTGCAAATCAGTTTCCTTATTTATAACTGAAAATATAAATAACACAAGCAAGGTGCTAAGTGCTGCCACAAAGCTTCAACATTTTGATGTCTTCGCACAAGTTTAAATCTATACCTTTGACATGATATTGTTTGCTTTCTGTAAGAAGAGTACTACCTACCTTTCTACAATGCTGGAAAAACCCATAATTACAAGCTATCAACACTGGATGAAGATTTGAGACCAGTTTTGTAATGGACACAACAGTTATATTTGAAATATTAAACTCGGAAGAAAATCAATCATCTCCTATTATCCCCAAACTGTCTACCCACCAATCGAACGCCAGCTACTTATCTCACAATCTGTCTCTTCCTGTGCTAGCCTCCTCCCTGTATTTCTAGCCATTCAATTTTTGCCTCATACCTTTGTTCATTAATTTATGGAGGAGAGGGGAAACTGCACTTGTTACAGTCAAGGGAAGCATGTGACTTTTCACATCTAGTTCTTCTTAAACATCAGTTTAGGATCCTGAATGCATCCATTTTTTTTCAAATTGTATCCCTCGCATCCCTCTGAACTGTTCTTTATCACAGGCCCTTATTTATCTAAGCTTGTTGACCTGTAGTTTTGCGATGATCTTTACCCCTGAGGTCACTAAAAGTCCATCCCTTAAAAATCTCCTTCACAGCTCTGAAATTAAAAACATGTGTTCTATCCAGAACAGCAGAGTCCTACCTCCAAACCAGCCAAACTTCTTTCCAAACATACGTGCTACCAAGCCACTATTACAGGCTTCTTTCTTTGGTAGGGCAATGAGAGCCTAGTCCTCCCTCCAACACATCATGTCTTTCTTCAGTTCTTTCCCTGCAAATACTACATTTTCAAATGGACAGAAGCCCATTCCGTACTGCTGCTTTGTAACTTCTCACTCCTACTACAGAAAGCACTCTGGAAGAAGAGACCTGGACTACAAGAAATTAAATGAACCTCTTTATTTATACACAACCTCCATCACCTGCCTTCTAAAAGTGCAGAACACCCCAGATATCCCACGTGCTTTCAGAAAGGGAAAAAAACCCCAACAGCTAAACACAAGAGCAATTCAAAATACCGAAACCTGTTGGTGTGCTTTTACACCGATGAAGTGCAACCCCCGGTGCGAGGCACAGCACCCAGCACCCACCTGGCTGCGGCACCAGCCTTAGGCACCCCCCTAGCACCGGCTTTCAGGTGGAGGCAGGAGAAGGGCCAGGCGGGAGGCGCCGCTGGGCTGGAGGCGAGGCAGGGCAGGAGCCCCCGCTCGCCGAAACCCCCCTCCGCAGCTCTGCCCGCCCCGGCAGCGCCCAAGCAACACCACCCCACCCCCGCTAACCGGGCGCGGGAGGCCACGACTCCCAGCTCCCTCTCCCCACCGCACACCAGGCACGGGAGAGCTGCGACCCGCAGCCCCGACACCCCCGCCCCCCTACCCTCTCCCCAGGACCGGGATGGCCACGAACCCCGGCGATCCCCCCTCCCCACCGAACCCGGGAGGCCGAGACCCCCCTACTCCTCCCTCCTCTCTCCATGTGCTCACCGTGACCGGGAGGACCATGACCCCCGGCTCTCCCCCACCCCCTCAGCTGCTTGTGGGGGCCGGCTTGGCCGATACGTCCGGCTCCCCTCACTCCACCTCCTCCCCCAAAGGCCCCGGGACAGCCGCGACCCTCAGCTGCACCCCCCTCTACCTGCTCACCTGAGAGGACCGCGACCACCGGCTCGCCCACTACCCCCTCCCCGCTCCACATCGAGCCCGGGAGGAACTAGACCCCGGCCTTCCTCCCTACCCACCTTCACCAGGCCCGGGAAAGCCACGACTCCACCTCCATCGGCTCACCCGGGAGCACCGCGACCCCCAGCTATCCCCACCCCCCTCAGCTGCTCACCGGGCCCGGGAGGGTCACGACTTCCGCACCCGCCATGTGCCGGCCACTGCCCCCGGCTCCCCTCTCCCCACTGGGTCCGACAGAGCCGCGACCCCCGCCCACCCGCTCCCCGGACTGGTCTCGGCCACTGCCACTGCCTCGTTCCTGCCTCCACCCCGCCATGTGCGGCCGCGGCGCGGGCGGAGCGGTCACCCCCTCCTCGGTCCCGGCACCGCCGGCGGCCCCGAAAGCGCTGATTCAGCGCGCGGCGCCGGTACCTGAGGCTGTGTACCAGCTGCCGGCGTGGCTGGCCTCTCGGCAGAGCACCCGGTTGGACATCTTGGTGCCGGAGCCGCCTATGGTGTTCGGGGGAGGCGGTGGGGGACGGGCCCGGCCGCGGCGGCGGCGGCGGCGCTGCTCCCCCTCCTCCCCCGGCTCGACCCGGGCCCCGCGGGCGGAGGCGGCGCTGCCGGCGGCGCCTCCGGGCGAGCGGGACGGGGGCGCGCGGGGGCGGCGGCCGGAGCGGCGGGGCCGGGCTGGGCCGCAGGCGGTCGCCCCGCGGGGAGGGGACGCGGGGACAAAGCCCGAGGCCGCCGCTGCCGCCGCCAATGCCGCGCCGTGCGGGTGGGGGGGCCGCGAAGAGAAGGAGACCGCGGCGGCAGCTGGGTTTGGCCCCGCTCGGCTCCCGTGGACTGGGGGCCGTGCGGACGCCGCTCCCCCATTGGGCACAAAGCAAAAGCCTCGCCGCCATTGGACGCGCTCCCTCGCAGGCCTCGCCCACCACTTTGACAAGCCCGGAGCGGAGCGGCGGGGTAGGCGGGGCTCGGCGGGAGAGCCGAGCTCGGATTGGCCGGCCGTGTTGCCGTGGCGATGGCTGCTGGGCTCGCCGATTGGCTGTGCCGTCTCTGTGGTGGAGAGGGAAGATTATGGGCACGGGTCAGGTGAGGGGAGGCCGGGGGTGCGGGCGGGGGCCGGGGAGAGGCTCCGCCCGGCGCCCCCCTTCCCTCCCGTCCTCCCTCTCCCCTATCGCGCGGGGCGGCGGCCGCTGGGAGCCGCTCCGACTCGGCGGCTCTGGCTGCGGCCGAGGGGCTGGTGCTCCCCCCCAAGTTTCCGGGCGATTCGGTACGCGGCCTGGGACTGGACACCCCCCTTCCTTCTCTGGGCGGCTCAGGCTGCGATCCAGGGACCGAGACCGGTGTCGCCGTCGCCCGCCCCCCACCCCAGGTGGTTCAGACTGCGGCCCAGGGGCCGAGACACCCCTCCTTTCCGTGCGGCTCCGGCTGCAGCCCGGGGGGGCCGACACGCCGCCCCCGGCGTCTCCAGATGGCTCAGGCTGCGGCCCGAATGCCCGAACCCCTCCTCTCCGGGGAAGTCAGACTGCGGCGCAGGGGCCGGTGTGTCCCCCCCGGCTCCAGGTGGCTCAGGCTGCGGCCCAGGAGCTGAACGGTACGCCCGCCCCTCTAGGGGGACTCCGGCTGCGCCCCAGGCCCCCCCTCCAAGACGCTCCGGCTGCAGCCCAAGAGGCTGAACCCAATCTCAACCCTCTCCGGGAAGCTCGGGCTGCGACCCAGGGGGCGGGAGCCCCCAGGACTCCGAACGCCTCAGGCTACAGCCCAGCCGCCCCCACTCCGGGCGGGTACCCCCGTCCCCTCCCCAGCCCTCCCCTCCAAGCGACTCCGCCTGCGGGCCAAGAGCTGAGCCCCCCTCGTCTCTCCGGAGGGAGGGGGCTCAGGCTGCGGCCCAGGGGTTGGGCGGCTCCCCACCTCTCCAGGTGGGTAAGGCTGAAGCCCAGGAACTGGCCCCTCGCCATCGGGTCAGACTGTGCTTTGGGGAGAGGCGCAGCGCTTTGTGGTGCCTGGGGTTGCCCCCTCGCTGCGAGCAGAGCACGTTGCAGGCTCCGGTGCTTCCTCCGGTTCACGGGCTGTGCAAGCGGCGGGCAAAGCACCGTTCCCCAGAGGCAGCGGTTTCAGGCTGAGAGAACAGGGAGTGCGTTGGGCTGAGGCCCGCTGAGCTGCCTCAGAACCTTCCTTACGCCTCCCTACCCGTTCCCTTACGTCTGTGGTACCGTGGCAGGCGGCGGGGGCCGTGGGAGTAAATCTGTGGAGAAGTCTCCAGTTCTCCTCAGCTTAATCCTTCCCCACCCCTTTAATTATTTTTTTTCATTAGCTTGGTGAATGGACTGCTGCCATGGAGACATTGAGCATAACTCGAAATAGCTAATCAAGCAGAACTGGAAAGGGGAGCATGGCCAGTACAAAAAGGAGGAAGGGAAGAAGCAATTTTATGTACTGACGTATGAGATGCAACCAGGGGAGAGGGAAGCGGCAGAGATTAGGGGCTGCAGCCATTAGGGTATTAAGGCAGGCCGATGCTTTGTGAGATGGAAAATGTATGGGCCCAGTCAGGAAATGCATTCTACTTCTCCATCGTACATCATTTTATTCTTCAAAAAGGCCTCTAGCCAGTTATAAATGTACACAAAATACAGAGCTTTTGGTTAGTTGTATAGTTTTTTAAACAGTAAAACAAAGGAAATGGGAGAGACAAAGGCATTGTTTGTAGTATGTCTTGAAGACCAAAAAGGCTTATGCTGCAGAGATATGGCTGATGTCATTTTTATCAGCAAAGATCCTCCTCTGCACCCTTGACACTGGCCTCCCAGTGCAGCTGAGGAGCGATGACTGGAGTCTCCCATTAATAATATTTGTAATAGGTTGTCATGAGAAAATGGGTCCTGACTATCCCAGCAAATGACTAACATTTTATGTAGCCGTCACTGCTCTATCTATCCTTATAGTATTCCATTGTTATTTTACAAATAGTGTGTTGGAAAAGGTTAACGTGGATTATAACTGCTGCCTAGACTGGAAGAACTATCCTATCTGAC
The DNA here is from genome assembly GCA_033556795.1 of Tapera naevia. Classification (NCBI taxonomy): domain Eukaryota; kingdom Metazoa; phylum Chordata; class Aves; order Cuculiformes; family Neomorphidae; genus Tapera; species Tapera naevia. Next base: position 10,515,843 of record JAUMJJ010000246.1, on the reverse strand, counting down.
TGCTTTAACATAAAACTGTATTGGCAGTTACAATACTGATTTATAACTCTCAAATCTTTCACATAAACCTCAGTGCTGGGAATAGTTCCTGAACTGACTACTAATCCCTCAATAAAGTTAACTAAATGCAGCAGAGGATAAATTTTGCTGCATGGGGAATAATAAATGTTGTGATTATATACTTAGAAAAATGGTTATGCCAGCGTGTGGTTTAAGTTTTTGAGGCACCATTGTCCCACATCCACCAAGAACAATTAGAGGAGGTTGCTTGGAGGAATATCTCAGGGGAACTGGAGGTTTAACTGGAGGTTAAAATAATTTTTAATTATATGGTATTCTTTTCTACCATTTAGAGGAAGAACCACTTCCATTCCAATGGAAATAAAACATAAGAATTTCAAAGTGGTAATCTAGATAGTTTAATGAGTAAAAACATTTTATAAGTATTTTCTTCTCGGTTTGTAGTGGATTTTTGCTCTTCAGCTTGCCTTTTAAAATTTCTTAAATGTATTTATTTTGGTTTTGTTATTGCTGCATAACTCTTGGGCTGGATCCATTTTCTCCTTGTGCTTTTCTAAGTTTCCTCTACCTTTCTTTTACTCATTAATCTGTCTTTCCTTGCATGTAGTTTTTGTCAGATAGATTATGCATAAATTAGGATGACGTTTTTCCTTTATGTAATATGAACATAGCATCTGTATACATGCAGAGGAACAACTGCAGCTCAGAGTTAGCAGGTCATAGCAAGCTTCTTTTTTCACCCTTTGATTGTTGTGTGTGCCACAAACACGTGTCCTTCTCCATTTTCCACTAGCACTGTCAAACCAGTGAAGCTGGAGGACATCCTCAGTTTCTGCCTGTTTCTGCCAAAGCTTGTCATCCATAGTACTACAGGAGGAATTTCTGCTGTTTCCAGTGGCAAAGGTGAAAGTAGGATAAATTTCTCTGCTCCCTATCACAGGTGGATGTAATACCACTGAACAGTGTTTGCTGATCTGTGGATTCCTTTTTGTAAATTTCTATCACCTCCTGATCATGGATTGTTTCTTTAAAGGCTGGTGCCGTGCACCCTCAGCACCACATCACATAAATGAAAGAGGCAGAAACAGAAAAGCAGGCAGCTCTTTGGTTAAACAGAACATAGTGGTGTTGGGTGTCCCAGTGCTCAGGACATGGAAGTATGGAAGTGTTCCAGCCAACAGCTAGGAAACTGGCTCAGCTTTCAGTGAATGCTATGAAGCATGAGCGAGATTGGGAGATCGTCCCGCTTTGTCTGTAATTCTTCCGAGCACTGTTTGTACAGGGAAGGTAACAGGAGCACTTGCCTGTTCAGAGCTATTTCCATTATTTTCCCTGAGGTGCAGGGGAGGGCTGACACAATGCATGGGCAGATCTTCCAAGTCAGCAAACCCTTGAAGCACAGACCACTGCTATGCATGTAGGTCTGCTGGCAGTTTGTTCCTTACCTGGAAGAAAAGCATAAAGGCAGATTGTGGCAAGAGTCACTTGTCAGTTGGTGTGCCCTTAGGTTTTTTTTGCATGACATCCTGTGCCCAGCTTGAGTGGCACATGTCTTCAGCTGGCCCAACTTTCCAGGTCCATTGCTTTCTTGTTTTTTGTTCTCGTGGTCCTTCTGTACATGGTTTATTTTGCCTTCTTTCCTATCATGCTTTTCACATTTACTGCTTCCTGTCTCCTCCCTTCTCAGTAAGCTGCTCGCTGTTACTCTAGGTTTTCCTCTACTGTCATTCTCCATCTGAGGAGCATGCTGTTCCTAGCAGTCCTTCCTTCTGCTGTTAAAAGCAGGCCACTCTCAACTTCATGCTCTTTACAAGGAAAGTATCTACACTTCCTGAATAATAGCATTTGAAATAGTATCAGTGGATAATTATCCATGTTGTAAATACCTCAATGTATACCAGAGGAAAAGAAAGGCCATATGCTCTCCAGGAGATACTTCTCAAACATCCAGCAGCCTTTTATCAATTTAGGCTTCTCTCAGAAAACTGTTTTATTATGCATAATTGCAAAACAAACTTTGAGAAGACAGAGAAAAGCACAATGGGAAGAGGAATATGTCACATTCCTAGTCAGTGTTGCACTAGCACTTCTGTAAACTGCCCTGTAGTTACTCACACAGCGTTTAAGTCCTCACTTAAAACTGTATTTTAATAATGAACATTAGCAGAAGCAGTGCTGATACTTTTTTCATTGTGGTAAAATGCTTCTTTCTGTAACAGCTAGTATTGTGTACTTCTGTGTTCTAGGCTATGTAGTCACTCTTAAAATGAATTCTGACTATGAAATAGAACAGGGAATGGAAGCCAAGGCTTGGCCAAGAATAATCTGTTACATAATTAGCACAATGATAAGAATAAATTAAAACCTGTATGTGATTCCTTTCCAAGCTACTGGTTTCAACTGCTTGTCTTTCAGAATTTTTCAGATTTTTCATTTGTTTGAAAGCAGCTGTTTTATTTCTAGAAAGTCTGAGAGAAGTTCTTTTCATCAGACTGTATTTCCAATAACGACAGCACTTCGGAAGTAAATTGGGTAGCTCAGAGGCCTGTACTGATTTTGGAGAAAGTCCTTGATAAATTGGAGGTTAAAAATAAACAAAAGATTTGGCAAATTAGACTGTATTTTTAGGTGGTAACAGGCTTCAGAATATGAGGACGTAGAACCCTTTGATCAGAATTTCTTTTAGTAGGAAATTCTTTCTTCTGTCACGGTCCCCTTCAAAGTAAAAGATAAATGTTCTCAGTGGAAGCATTTGAAAATGCAGACTTCAAAATACTGCATATGTCATAGATAATTCTTTCACATTTACTGAATAGTGACTTCTGGATATGGGATCTAAAATAGTTATCTTGGAAGGTGTGCTATGGTGTTATTCTGCTTAATTTTACTGCCCTTTGGTGCATATACAGACTTGATTACCTAGGGCAGTGTGGAGAAAATTGAAAAATAATTGTTCCAAGAATCAAGAGATTATGGCTTTCAGCTAATCAGCAAAGGCCTATCATACATCTATAGATGTCGTTTTATTTCTTCAGGCTTTTATTCTACATCCATTAATAACTTGTAGCCTCTTACATCTCTTCTCCATTTTATTGATGAGTTCCTCATTTTCATAAATGTAAAATCACTTTTTTTTAATTTGCACTTCAAAATTAAATACAGTTATCTTGAAGCCTTCAGAACTTGTATTTCCTGTGGGAAAATAGTGCTTTCTTTCTGGATTAACTTGGAGTAGCAAGCATCTGTCCAGTCTCTTCACAGAATTTTCATTTGTTTCGTAGTGGGGAGAGCTTAAAACAAGTAAATTATTTGAAAATTTGGACTTTATCATTACTTCCCTGACTTTGAGAACTGGGTTATTCAAATATGATCTGATTATTGAGATAGTATTCTAACTTACTATCATCTTCCCATTACAGAGTATTCTCTATGCAGGAAATCCTAACTGGTGACCAATTTAACAGGTAAAGGAATATGGTTGCACTTCTTTTGTTGACTTGTCATACCCCTGCAAGAATCACTGAAATTCATTTCTTACAGCTGTTGAGTTCACCTCTGCTGGTAACATTTTAACTTATTTTCTTGGAGGAAGCTGCTCAGAGAAGCTGTCACAGTAAACCTCCTAAAATCATCACCTTGTGAACTTGGCTTTTTCATTCTCCGGAACCAGCCTAGATGGGAAGACAACAGCAGATGACATCATGTACGAACAATGGCACCAACAGCTGAGTAGGTAGCAGCTGCTGGCAGGGACAGCTCACCTTAAAGACTGGTACTCACTCATACTTTGAGATTCTAGGTTGATGCAAGACCTGTGCAGAAAGCCAGCATGTTTACAGGCTTTTGTGCAGCTGCTTGGAGGGTGTTACTGTAAGAAGAGAAATCTGACTGAATTTTGAATTCAGGCATGGTAATACGTTATAGGAAAAATTGCTCTGTCTAGGTAAGATTAATAGATGAGCTGCTTCTTTTTGTATGGTCTTGCACAAATTCTCAATATAGAAACTGGGAATCAGCATAGATTTTTTTTTTCGATGTGTAACAATTCTTAAAATCATATGATGTTCTCACCTACGGATGAAACCTTGGAATGCTGCTTTACCAATAAAAATAGTAGTGCCAAGTCTTTATGGTGTCTCCTTGTCTTCACTTAAATGGTATTCATTCTAGAAAGTCAAAACACTGTTGTTAAAATCCTTTCATTCTTTTTTCAGTGTCAGCATTTGATAGAGACTACGTTCATCGCAACACAACAGAATTAGTGATTTCATTCCACAATTTCTGTGTGTTTTCCAAAATAAAGCTTTTTACGCTTGGTTTTGGGTTTGCAGCTTTTTTTTTCCTTTTTTTTTTTTTATTCCTCAGTTTTACCGCTCTTGCACTAACTCAGTGTTTCCTTCTTAGCATATTCAGAAATACATAAAATATCGAGAGCCTTCCTTGTAACAGCCAGATCTCAAATTAGCAGACAATTTAAAGTTTTTCTTCTGAAGGATCTATTTTCTGGCCACTCTTACACCCACGTATCTAAGCTATTAAAGAAGCAATACTACAATAAAACCAACAAATCTTCAGACTACCATAGGAAAGTCTTCTAAGATATCAAGAGAACTAAGGGAAAATATTATTTGTGCAGTGGGCCACCTGAATATACTGCAAATGCAGTGTATATCTTTAAATCATCACAGGAACAAGTCAAATGAGAGTCCCAAGTCTCTTTCTATGAATTTATGCATAATTACAAAAAAAAATATGTAGCGTTTAATCTCACACAGGAAAAAACTCCAACCCTGGCAACAAAGAATTTAATTTACAAGGCTTTAACTGCTTGCTCTGTGAAAGCAATTAAATAAAGAACCCAGAGTGGAGATGGAAATGGTAAGATGTCAATATTGAAGTTTATTTGAATAGGATTTTGATTAATTGAGCAACTACTGGAAGCCAATTTTACCATTTCTGTGATTGTCAAACAAAATATGGTCATTCACTTGGTCTGTTAGAAACTGGGCTATGCTTAACATGGATTCCAGTATCCAGCGCTACTGAACGTTGATTATGCTCCTTGTTAAAATGTCGGAAAACAAAAAATGGAAATTGAGGGCTGTGTCTAGTCCTGTACACATTACCAATAACGTAACGAGTCAGTTCTCCAACTACAATATTCATATTTACAGAGCTTTGCTAGTATTTTTTCATGTGTTGTTTACTGTCTTAATTCTATCTTTTCTTCTGACCCTCAGTCTTGTCTTGCAGCTTCTTATATTGTACCTTGGGGTCTGTGTCCTTTACCCCTACTGAAGAGACCACAGGAAAAAATAAACAAGAAAGGGCCAGAAAAGCATAGGAATAACAAAAAGCTGTGTTTGTAAACGTAAGAGGGGAAATCAGAAGACTCGGTATTTCACTAGATAGATCAGGGTTATCTTTGACAGATAAAAAAGATGCTCCAACTAGAGGGTAATGGTACAGAGAACTGAATTACAGAACCTGTCTAAGTTCCTTCAAACATCATTCTGTGTTTGAGCTGAATCCAGCATAGCAGTCACAGGAGTTTAATGACAAACGCTCAACAGTGCACCTCATACATGCAAATATCTGGAATGCAGGTGATCTGTTCAGCTGCTGAACGTCACTTTTAACTAAACCCTTTTCCCGGTGTTCTGAAGCACAATCTCCCCTCTCTACCTAATCAATCTATCCATCCTCAAAATAAATTCTAACTGCTATTAATTCATTTGCCTTCTCTTTAGATGCTTTGCACATGAAGAGGACTATAGAAAATCAACATTATCACTCATGTGATTTCCATAATAAATCATGCCCCTTTGTTTCATGCATTCAGGTGATGTAGCCCCACAGAATTATTCAGACGTTCATAATCCATAGTGCAGTTTCAGTACTTTATTTTGGAAAGTCTCTTCATAGCTAGTTTAAAAGAAATGAACAAATGTAAATTGTTCTTTATTAAATAACTCAAAAGGTAAAGCAAACTGTGTGATTAAGAAAGGCAATGTCGTGGTTCCAAAGGATTTTTACATCAGAAAACAAATTGCGGCAAATGAGCATTTCAGTCTAGCAGCCAAACTGTCCTCATGTCTATGGAGTTAATTTCGGTCCTCAAATTGTGACTTGTTTTTTAAAAGATACGCTGCTAGAAATTCAATGGGATTTGGTGGTCTGTAAAGAAAAAAGTACATCAAAAGCAATTATTTTTTCATATGAAATTAGGTAGCTGAAGAATAAATCACCTTCCCTGAAAAGCAATGTAACTCCTCCCAAACACCTACAAAGCTGATTTAGGGATGGCTGATCACCTAGAGTTACTCTTCAATTTCTACTTTATGTCTCAGGAATAAGTTTTTAATGAGTCTTAGTCACCATTAGTTCAATGTTACTAAACTGCTGAAGCAGTTACATACCTAGAACAGGGTATTCTCTATAAGCATAAGGACTGTGCCTACTTCACTGGAAGTCACACGCATTTGCCTATTTCTTCAACTCCTGCTATACAAAGTAAAAGTTAATCAGTCAGTGCTTTCTTTTTTCCTTTTCCTGAAATGGTTATTTTGTACCTCGTTCATTAGAGATGTTTTCATGTTTTCTGGTAACTGCAGTTTCTTTTTAAATGCACACAAACCCTCCAATTTTGAAAAGTGCTGTAACTTGCAAGTAATCAATAATACACACTTTTCATTATTGGCCTTAGTCCACAAGGTTTTGTTTTAAGAGCTCCTTCAGCTACTGTGTGTGAATCCTGCAAATCCGGATTCTGTCTGCAGAATAATAAATAACATGCTGACTTATCCCATACTGGGTCAGACCAAAGGTCCTGGTAGTGAGAGCACAAATAATTCATGAAGTGCACAGTGATACTTCTGTGGACCACCTTTTTACAAGCCTGTACAGTTAACCAGCTTCCTGAGCCAGCACCTTGACAGTCCTGGGTGGATTCTTCTATGACTTTTAGTAGTTGCCCCTTAAATCCAAATAAAATGTTAATGTCCTCAACCTGATGCAAGTTATATAGCTTAATTATGTGACCTAGGAAGTATTGCCTCCTTTTCTTCATTAAAAATTTGCAACCTCCAAGTTTAATTTGATTGTTGTACCAGAATAGATAACAAACAATTCACCCCAATATAGCATTTCCACGCTGTTAGTGACAGAATATACTAGGAATATGTTCATTCTCAGAATCTATTTTCCTGGTTGAACGATCATCTGTTTAGTTACTCCTTAACCAGACAGCGTTCCATACTCTGGCCACCTCATCACTCTGCTTATTTTTTCACATTCTACCAGAATACAGGGGAACTGGAATTATACAGAATATTCAAAATACAAGAAGACTGCACATGTAAATAGTGACATTAGGCTTGTATTTACCCCTTCAGTTTCTAAGCCCTACCATTTGGAACTTATTTTTGATTGAGAAATGCAGTAACATACACATTTAACAGTTTAAAGATATTTTACTCAAAGGTAATTGTGAACTTAGAATCTGTCATCTTGTCAGTAGCATTAGGGTATTTATTACCCTCCTAGGTGCGTAATTTTCTGCTTATTTGTATTCAATTTTTCATAGATTCAATTTTTCATAACAGTCTCCCACAGTTCCACATCAAATTTATGTAGTTCCTGCACAATTATTTACAACCAACTTAAAAAAACCCAAAAACAATCACAAAAGACAAAAAGCTTCGACCTATTCAGTAAAGCTTAGTATCATGAACAAAGTTTGTTAGCCGCTTTTTCAAATAGTTATAAATTATCCTTTCTAGGATTTTAGCGTTGAGCTCATTTCACCATGAAATTTCACCATTTATTTCTACTTTATGTTATATCTTCCAACCGGTTCCTCATCCATATAACGGGTTGCCCTTTAAGCCCTCAGCAACTTACACTTTTTAAAAAGCCTTTAGTGAAGACTGTGCCAGAATCCTTTTGGAAATTTAAGCTGACTGTAGCATCTGGATTCATATTTACATGTGGTCACTGACTCCTTCAGTGAACTCCAAGAGACTTACAACCCCTGACAAAAGTTGTGTTGTCTCCTCTCAAATATGTCAATTATCCACATGCTTGCTATCCTGGATGATAACTTCTTCTGAATTCCAGGCACAGTCTTCAGAGGTATTGAGCTGTTCCCTAAGCATCTCTGTATTCCTTAGAAAAATACATCAGTATCCATTAGTTACTTTCCAGGTCAATCTTAAGCACAAGGTTTTACAGCAGAGCTGGTAGTTCAGCTTTCTCACCCCTGAGGTTTTAATACACTCAGTTGAATAGCAAATTTGACCTTGGCAGTTTATGATACTGTTAGGATTTTTCCCTTTATGTTTCCCAGCCTCTTCTATCAATGTTCCAATTTCATTCCTGTAAAGAACAGCTCTTTCTTTAGTGATGAAAGATTCAACAAAAAGGGTTTGCCTGTAACAATCAAGGCTGTAAGTGTAAGGTATTGTCTTCAGGCTGTGTTTTACACACAGTCTGCAGCAGAACTCTCACAGATGTCAACTGATGATCTGCATGCTGCTCAGGGGTACACACGGGGTGTACCTTCCTAGGCACTCCTATGCTTAATTAGTTGTGCGTGCAATGCACTTCAAATTCCCAGCTCATTTTCAGTTAACACACTGCTGATGGCTACAGGTACTGTGATGTGATTATGGTCACCCATACCAGCTTTTGATAATGTTACTTCAGCAAAACCGAGAACGCCAGACAACAGCGCAAGGCTGTGCTGCTACTCAGTGAGACCTGGACAGGCTGGAGAGTTGGGCAGAGAGGAACTGATGAAGTTCAACAAAGGCAAGTGCAGAGTCCTGCACCTAGGGAGGAATAACCCCCTGCACCAGTACAGGTTGAGTGGCTGGAAAGCAGCTCTACATAGAAGGACCTGGGAGTCCTGGTGGAGAACAAATTAACCACGAGCCAACAATGTGCTTTCTTGGCCAAGAAGGCCAGTGATATCCTGGGGTGCATCAAGAAGAATGTGGCCAGCAGGTTGAGGGAGATTGTCCTCTCTCTCTGCTCTACCCAGCCTGGAGTACTGTGTCCAGTTCTGGGTTCCCCAGCTCAAGAAAGACAAGAACTACTGGGGAGTCCAGCAGATGGCCTCAAAGATAATCATGGGACTGGAGCATCTCTCTCACAAGAAAAGGCTGAGAGACCTGGGTCTGTTCAGTCTGGAGAAGACAAGACAGAGGGGCTATTATCAATGCTTGTAAATATCTAAGGGGCAAGTGCCAAGAGGGTGCGGCCAGACTCTTCTCAATGGTGTCAAGTGACAGGACAAGGGACAATGGGCACAAACTAGAATACAGGAAGTTCCACTTTAGCATGAGGAAAAACTTCACAGTGAGGGTGACAGAGCACTGGAAGAGGCTGCCCAGGGGGGCTGTGGAGTCTCCTTCTCTGGAGATATTCAAAACCCACCTGGACACATTCCTGTGCAACCTGCTCTAGGTGAGCCTGCTTTACCAGGAGGGTTGTACTAGATGATTTGCAGAGGTCCCTCCCAACCTGGACCATTCTGCAATTCTGTGAGAAATGGCTTTCGTGCAGTGTGACGCGACAATAGTTTGGATGCACCTAAAGACTAGAAAACAATCTGGATAAGATGAACAACTTTGCTATTATTGAATATCCTTCTACATTGACTGATAAGAGATTTGGAGGAGGACCTTGTCGGCATAATCTTTATTCAAAGAATAAACTATCAGTTTGCTTCTTAGTGCATTGAAAGGGCAGTCAGCCTCATCCCGTAGAAAGTCTTTTTGTCTCCAACAAAGGTGCATGTCAGGCATGAATTCTCAGTCTTTCTTTTCAACGGCAAGTAGAACTCCTTATAATTCCACACTACAAAAATCTCGTTCAAAACTAGAACAACTTCTTGCCTTGCTTCTCTAAGGTGATAAAAAAATATAATTTTCCCTCCAAAACCTGTGTAGCAGCACACCTCATGGAGAGACCACAAAATTCAATAAACAACTCTCATCTTGCCGTATGCACCTAACACATCCTGCATGGTCAATTATAGTAATTCATAGGTTCATAAACCTGTTGTAATGACTTTCTTACAACAAACAACCTAGCAAAACCACATCTGATGTGTGAGGTCTGGAAAGGTGACATACAACTCAAGTCTGAGACCTACTTTTTCCTTGCTAAAAACAGAAAGGACTTTGAAGCATCTTACCTCTCTTTTGCAAGAACAGCAAGTCCCTGTAGCAAGATAGGTACGACTGTCTGATCCAAGTAGGCACGTGTGGGTAATGACTGAAGATCCACCTTCTGCTTTGATGTTTTCTCTGCATTTATTTTCTCATTTTCTACTATCCTCTGAAGTAGAAAGAAAAAAAGTGAATCAACATGGGTAACAGCAGTCACATCTAGTTTGAAGTGTGACTGCAAACAAAGGACCCACTTCACTGGCAAAAATTTTCTTAAAAGACGTAAAGATGTTAAAGTGTGCATTTTTCCTTGCACAGAAACCTAATCCAGAGGAGTCTTCTGCTAAAGTCTTTTGTTTTGGGGAAACAATGTTACAAAGTCATGTTTTCTAAAACAGAAGACACCTAACTGCTACCCTTTTTTTTCTGCTTTTGCATTCACAGATTATTGAATACCCTTTAATTCTACACCGAGACAGGAATTGCTGCCAACAAGAGTAGTCTCAATTAAATGGTTACTGCGTGCACGCACGTTTAACACAAAATGCCAAAAGCACAAGAAATTCAGGGGAAGTCTGACAAAGCAGACTCTGTTAGATGGACTCTTTAAAGAAAACATATGCAAAATTCTTCCAGGTGGCATTTGGTCAAAATGTGCTGAATCATCAAATCATAGAATGGTTTGGGTTGGAAGGGACCTTAAAGATCATCCAGTTCAAACTCCTCTGCTATGGGTAGGGACACCTCTCACTGGATCAAATTACTCAAAGCCTCATCCAGCCTGGTTTGGAACACCTCCAGGGATGGAGCAATCATTTTGTACCATAAACTTAAGTTAAAAAATAACACCCCACCGCTGCCAATAAACTAAAAGTATTCAACACAACGTATACGGGACCGATGTATCTGATGCGTTACGACTCTGTAGTCAGAGGCGAGGCACACAGACAGGCAGTTATTGGAAAGATGAGTTTAAGAAAACGTTTAGTACAGAGTTGGAGATTGTAATGGAGGGAGATTGAAGGGATTTCTTTAATAAGGACTAGAAAATAAATGTCACTGAGCTATTATTCTAGCCCACCCTGCTACCAACAGCAGAGAGAATGGATTGTGTCTGCTCTTTCTAAACGTAAGTAATTAAAGATAGCTTGGATTATGCCAATCCAATATTTGTATCGACGAGAATATGAAAATAATCCCTCCCTTCCATACTTCTATAGAAATCCCATCAACTCCTCCTATTCCCCCTCCCTATAATAAAAGTCTGTCTGGATTTTTGTGGCATATTGTACTACACAGATATTTACATATACATTAGACAGTGATAGAATAGATAGCAGTCACAGCATACTTCCAAAAAGCCCTACCTGATTAAAAGGTTCATAATTTACTTCAGCATCATTTAGTATAATGGAAGCAACACAACAGAAAACCTATCAATTAACAGTTATACAAGGAATTAGTATCTGTCAGGTCAATTTTTATTTAACTACATTTGCTGAAATTAGACTGAAGACTCAGCATATTTCCCCTCCATCAGGAACATGATTTCCACTATATTTTCCAGCAGCAACGAAAATCTTTGTTACCTCTACGTTTTCATTGAGACCGTATTCCGAATGGGGGTTTTCTGGAACCTGCAAAATAATACATGGTCAGCAAAGTGGAAATGCTCCTTCTACACACGTAGCACGATGCATGTCACGCACTTCTTGCAATACCTGCGGCTGTCCCTCCATAATCTGTTCTGCCTCCATGGTTTGAAAAGTGGAATCTGCTGGGCACACAGTAATCTTGGAAAGCAATAAAAAAACAATCGGTCAGCAGGCTGAGATGATGACAAGCATTAGCTGGCTCACATCGCACCAATTAGTTACTTGGGTTAAGGCACGGGTGCCAGAAAGCACACAGGATTGCTCTGTGCTCCCCACTGCCAAATTGGAACTTGTTTTTCCTGCACAGAGAATCGAGAAGCACCTTACACTTAAGCTTCATCCGCTGAAGGAAAGCGCACCGAGATCAGAAAACACACCATCCATCATTTAAAACAAGAGTCCCCAGTGACAGCCCTTCACCCTTTCCTCTCTCCTTTCCTTACAGCCTCTTCAGTGCCTGAGGACCGCCAGATAGCATGGCCATACTGGGAACCTGCCGTCCCATCCAGCGGGGACTAGGGAAAGGGGGAACGAGGGGAAAGAAGGGCCGAGGGGAAGGAGGGGACAGAGGGGAAGGAGGGGACAGAGGGGAAGGAGGGGACAGATGGGAAAGAGGAAAATCCCCCCTCACCCGCCGCTGGGCCCGGGACTCGGCGGGGCACCGAGAGCTTCTCCACAGCAACAGCAGCCGCTAACGCTGTCGTAAATTGCTTTGACGTAAAGTGAGGCCGTCGCGCTGCTGCCCTCCCCTCCCCACCCACGCACTGCGCCTGCGCGGGGTGGGACTCGCCTAGTCCCGGGAAGACAGCTGGGAAGTGGGAGCAGAGGGTGTGTGGACGATTGTGGCCGGGCCTTCTGCCCCTAAGCCCCGCTGGAGATGCCCCGTCAGGACAAAACGTGACGGGGTCTTCCTGTTCTCCCAATAAGCCTTTCGAGAACACCGGCCCTTGGACGTTTTGTGGCACAGAGCCTACTGAGAGTCGGTGCAGTGGGATGTCTGAGGAGGTCACTGTGGTCTTTGTGCAAAATAACTTTCCTGAAACTGATTTTCAACTGAAGAGGGGGGTTTGTTTGATATAAGAAGTAGTTGCTATTACAAAAAGTGGAATGTTTTGATTTAAGCGAATATAAAGTTTCATCCAAGTAACTATTTTTTTGAAAGCATGTGATAGCACGTGTTCTTGATAGCATGTTTTTGTCAAACTGTTTCCTAAGTCACTGTTCAGAGAGAATAATGTCTTATGTCAGGTGTGGTCTGTGCTGAGCAGACGTGTCTCCTATAGTCACCTCTGTTTGCAGTCTTTCCCTGCCTAAAATGCAAGGTCAGACAGACTGGCTCCAAAGCTACAATTAACAGAGATTTGGCTGTTGTGAAATTCGTAATAACATTAGAATCAGCCCTTGGAAAATAACAGAATACGCATAAGATTTCTGGGAGAATTTATACATGTGCATGTAAGTGGGAAATATATTCTGTACCCAGCTCTCTCATTACGCACAATTAATGGAAACCATTCCCTCCTGCGTCCAGCACTGCATTAAAGGATGCTGCTTTCTAAAGCTCCAAAATGAGAGTTTGTTTGCTGGCATTGTCGGTATCATGTTAGGAAAATAACCTACCAGAGCTACGTGAAGTGCAGTTTTCAAAACAAGGTTAGATACCAGTGTTTCCCAGTTGTCTCAGTTAAGAAAAAAAGCAGCTATTCAACTTTCTCTAGGAATCAGCTTTAGTTATCCTGTCTTGACTCAAAGCTATCAAGAAATGGAAAATCTCCTACTTCTTTAGTTGTTACACAGTTACAGGTTGCACCAGTGTTTACCCTGGAGTCATTATGTATGGAAAAAGCCTCTAAGATCATCTGGTGCAACCATGCCTACTAAACTATGTCCCAAAGTGCCACGTCTACACGCTTTTTGAACACCTCCGAGGAAAGAGACTCCGACACTTCCCTCGGCAGCCTGTTCCATTTGAACATCTGTGTCTGATTTTTTTGTTTTGTTTTCATTAGGAAATAAATGTTGTGTGTCTGGTAATGTGGTCTATGCTAGTAGATTAAAAAGGCCTTTACCTTTTTGATTTTTGGCTTGAGGAAACAGTTACATTTCTGTAGTCTAATTTTTTTTTAGAAATTTTTTTTTGTTTTTATTTTACAATAAGTCTATTCCTTTTTCTGTCTTCTTGATAGAGTAAGAACAATGCATATGAACAACTTCACTGATAACCTTAAAAGATCAACAATATGGAGAAATAACCAAAAATGCTGTGTTCTCACTAGATTATTCTCTGAGGTAGTAATCTAATTCTTGATGGTAATGATGAAGTCCAGGTTAGATGGAGCTTTTAGCAACCTGGTCCAGTGGGAGGTGTCGCTGCCCCTGGCAGGCGGGGGTGAAACTGGATGATCTCTGAGGTTCCTTCCAACCCAAACCATTCTATGATTCTATGAAATGTGTTTAAATCTGTGAAATTGACATAACAGTTACAGTTTTAAAATTGACATAGCATTTACAGTGTTATCTGTGTGATAAGCAGGCTCAAAAAAACACGGTGCAGTCAGACAGATTGGATACTCACCTGAAGGACTTGGAATTGTAGAAGAACTTCATGCTGGCTTTGTGTTAATTTGAGTGCCTAATGCTGCCAAAGTTAACTGCTGTTGAGGAGGCTAGGTGAAAACACAGAAGGCAAAATCCTGAGAGTTTTTCTAAAACTTAAAACAGGGATACAAATAAATTCTTAATGTGAACAGCTGAGGGTGAAGAGGTGTAAACTGCCCATTCTGTTTTGAGGCTCTCGTCTAATTTTTCATGATTTTCTGTAAAATGTCACTGCTAGAACTATATGTGTAATACCTGGATTTGTTGTAGCAATAGCTATCAAGGGAAAATAATTCTTTTACAACTAGCCCCCTATTTGCTCCTGTATATATTCTCTATTGTATTCAGTTTTTGCAATGATGTTGTGTTGGGAGTGAGAAAAGGTTTCCTAACTGGACCTTTTGTGCAATGGTAAATTGTGGTGTCTGGATAGGTGTACCTTTCTAATTCCTATGATTGTGGTGGTTGTCTGCTCTAATTTCAAAACCTTTTGCTGTCCTACTGCATTCTACCTTCTGTGTTTTATGAGTCCTCAGTCACAGTATCACAGTATCACAGTATCACAAGGTTGGAAAGGACCTCTGAGATCATCAAGTCCAACCTATAACCTAACACTAACACCAACACTAACACCAACCATCATCTAAACCATGGCACTCAGTGCCTCATCCAGTCTCCCTTTAAACACCTCCAGGGTCGGTGACTCAACCACCTCCCTGGGCAGCCCATTCCAATGGCCAATCACCCTTTCAGTGAAGAATTTTTTCCTCATATCAAGTCTAAACTTTCCCTGACGAAGCTTAAGTCCATGCCCTCTGGTTCTGCCACTGGTCACCTGAGAGAAGAGACCAACCCCTGCCCGACTACAACCTCCTTTTAGGTAGTTGTAGAGAGCAATGAGGTCTCCCCTGAGCCTCCTCTTCTCCAGACTAAACAGCCCCAACTCCCTCAGTCGCTCCTCATAGGGCTTGTGCTCCAGCCCCCTCACCATCTTCGTTGCCCTCCTCTGAACACATTCCAGTATCCTAACATCTTTCCCAAACTGGGGGGCCCAGAACTGGACACAATATTCAAGGTGAGGCCTGACCAGTGCTGAGTACAGGGGGACGATAACTTCTCTGGTCCTGCTTACTACACTATTCCTGATGCAGGCCAGGATTCCATTGGCCTTCTTGGCCACCTGGGCACACTGCTGACTCATGTTGAGCTTCCTGTCCACCAGCACTCCCAGGTCCTTTTCTACCTGACTACTCTCTAGCCACTCTGTCCCCAGTCTGTAGCTCTGCATGGGATTGTTGTGTCCAAAATGAAGTACCCGACATTTGGACTTATTAAACATCATCCCATTAGAATCGGCCCAGCTCTCCAATCTGTCCAGATCCCTCTGTAGGGCCATCCTACCCTCTAACAGATCAACTCTTCCTCCCAGCTTGGTATCATCTGCAAATTTGCTGATGATGGACTCAATCCCCTCATCCAAATCGTCAATAAAGATATTAAACAGGACAGGACTCAATACCGATCCCTGAGGGACACCACTGGTGACCGGCCGCCAACTGGATGAAACACCATTGACCATCACTCTTTGGGCTCGGCCATCCAGCCAATTCCTAACCCAGCACAAAGTGCTCCCATCTAGGCCACGGGCTGCCAGCTTCCCTAGGAGTCTACTGTGGGGGACCGTGTCAAAGGCCTTACTGAAGTCCAGGTATACCACATCCACAGCCTTCCTCTCATCCACCAGGCGAGTCACATGGTCGTAAAAGGAGATCAGGTTGGTCAGGCAGGACCTACCCCTCCTAAATCCATGCTGGCTGGGCCTGATTTCTTGATCGTTCTGCAGGTGGTGCATGATTTCACCCAGGATTATCTTCTCCATGATTTTACCTGGGACCGAGGTCAGGCTGACAGGTCTGTAATTACCTGGATCATCCTTACGGCCCTTCTTATGGATGGGCATCACAGTCTTCAGAGTAAAATCAGCTTAGGTGGATGAGCTCATCCAACAAGCATCCACTCCAGAAAGTCTGAAGTTTTGCTTCTTCCCTCACCCTTTTCTGGTGTTCATCAAAACCCTTGCTGAGCCAGGACATTTCACTGGGCCTGCAGAAAGCCATCCATTGCTCTGATTTGGGTTTTTTTTAAGGCACTTTTTTTTTTTTCAAACTACATTGATTTTATGCCAGACTGTTAATTGGAATAGTTCACAGACAGGTTCCAATGAATGCTGGAGCCAGCTTAATATACAAGGGGATAGTGATTAAAATCACAGATCACCAAAATATTTAATAGTCACAGCAGTGAATTGTTTCTCTAGATTCTCATTAAAAGCATTATCATTTTCTCACAATTCTTGACTGACGCCTACTTCTGGAACTGT
Organism: Tapera naevia; assembly: GCA_033556795.1. Classification (NCBI taxonomy): domain Eukaryota; kingdom Metazoa; phylum Chordata; class Aves; order Cuculiformes; family Neomorphidae; genus Tapera; species Tapera naevia. The sequence goes on along the minus strand of JAUMJJ010000246.1, from coordinate 10,499,014 downwards.
GTTTTGGCTTAACAAGCTGTTATTCCCCTAACAGGGGAACTGTTTACCAGTGCATCAGACTATATTTTTATTGCCATGATACAGTGAGGTGACTTAAAAAGGTGTCATTCTAAATTTTTTTAGAAGTAAAAATAACTGAACATATTGAGCAGTCAGGGTCATTTGAGACTCACTGTCTTCCTATTGTCATTCAATGTGTCCTTTAATCTATTAATAAATTATTCCTTCACCAGCTTTTTTACTATTTTGCTCATCAATGGATGATACTTTAGATTGTAAGTGGATAATAGAGACTATAGATCACTAATCTGTTGCCATGTGGCTTATTTCACTTGACAGTTTTGAACCCTTCATAGTATTAACACTTCTTGAAGTTTCTGGAATTTCTTTGGTATTCAAAAATATTGTTAAATTTTTACATTGGTCAACAAGAGTTTTTTGGTTTTGTGGTTTCTCTTAAAGGATAGTTAGGGATATTGAAAAAAAAAGATACTGAAGTAATGAGTGGGTTGAAAAATACTCAATGATATTTTCAGAACAGAAGTACATCGTCCTTCTTACAAAATACAGAAAAAATGCATAATGAACCTTGCTGCATTTTTTAGCACTGACACTTTTACTGCCTCTGTCTAATAATTGTTCTAGGTCATGAATAGTTATTTTGTTATATGTTTATATGGTATTTTATATGTTAATGAAATTCTGTATTTTATATAATAAGAAAATAATACTGTGTTCTGTTGGTAAAAGAGAAACACTCTCTTAAGTCATTTAAGAAAAATAATACATATTACAGGGGAAAACATTCTATAGTAGAAGTAACTATCCATGGCATAAGCAAACAAGAAAAAAACCCCAGTTTTATAGTAATTTAGAAGAAGACAATAAAACACTGGGGACAATAGTGATTTCAGTTGGCATATCCTTTTAGTTAACACACCCTTCGTGCTATAAACTGGGGAAGCTAGCTGGTGCACTGAATTAATTCATAGTCTCTGTGTTTTTGGGACTGTCTAGGCTGCTGTCTGCAGTTCTGGGGTATAGGAGAGAGATGGTCTGTCATCAAGTAACATCAGTAGCTCTGGGTATTTTATTTGTAGAACAGCGAGTGTGTGACAAAGCAAAACAAACAAAGAAACAAAAAGCCAACAAACAAGCAAACCAACCAAAAATCAAAGGAGGGAAGACTGAAGCACAGAGGGAGAGGTCTGCTATAGCACTGAATATGGCAGCAGCAAAACCAGGAACACAACATGGGAATGCTGATGCATAGATGCCTCTGCTTGTTTGCTAGGCCAGTTGTACCAAAGCATTTTAAAAGTTGAAATAGCCAAAGGAGTAGGGAGCAGAAGAATCTGTTTCATCAGGGAAAACTCAAATAAATAAATATTCCATTTGGGCAATTAATTGACAGGAGTGGCTGGGAAAACTGAGTGTTCGTATTTGTAATGAAGGTGGAAAAAGAGTTAAGTTTCTTTTCCAAACTGAGGTATCCATAATGTATATGCAATTATGCCAGTTTCTACCATGCGAGGAGACAGCCTGTCATTTTGATTACAGGCCTGTGGAGCAGACAAAGCGCTGGGGAATTTTCTCTCGGGGCAATTCCACAGTGGTGGGAGGATGGGCACAGTAAGTTACTGTGTGTTACACATCTCTGAGCCAGGCCTCTGGCTCTGGAAAAAAAAGAGAACATTCCCCTAAGCCCTCTTCATCCCCCTGCAGAACTGATGCTCACGGGGAGTGATGCACAACTCCAGTCACAGAATCGTAGAATCATAGAATCACTTGGTTGGAAAAGACCTTTGAGATCATCAAGTCCAACCGTACTTGTCCACTAATAAACCATATCCCTGAGTGCCTCATCTGCCCATCTTTTAAAGACCTCCAGAAAGGTGACTCCACCACCTCCCTGGACAGCCGTTCCAGTGCAATTGGGATAACTAATACTATTAAATTATTCATTGTCGTTCCGCTCGGTGTGTTTTCCAGCGCGCTGAAACCTGACGGTCTCGCTCAGGGCTGGAGCCGGGTGATGCTTTCCCAGCTCGGCGCCCACCAAGACGCAGAGCCCGCCCTTCTGCCGGGCTCAGGGGCAGCCGCCGCCGCCCCTGGACTACAGCTCCCAGCATGCCCCCGCGCGGGCCGCGCGGGGCGCAGCGCTGCCGCGGGGCACGCCGGGACTTAGAGGCGCCCCGCCCCGCGGCGCCAGTCCCGCCTGCTATTGTGGCTGCGGCCGCCGCCCCGCACTGAGCAAGGGAGGCTGCGGGCTCCTTGTAGAATCGTGCAGTCGCTTGGTTGGAGAAGACCTTTGAGATCATAGAGTCCAACTGTACCTGTCCACTGTTAAAACACATCTCTGAGCACCTCATCTACCCGTCTTTTAAACGCCTTCAGGGGTGGTGACTTCAGCACCTCCTTGGGAAACCAGTTCCAATGTTTCACCACTCTTTCAGTAAAGAATTTTTCCCTAATATCCAATCTAAACCTCTCCTAGCACAACTTGAGGCCATTTTCTCTCATCATATCATCAGTCACTTGGGAGAAGAGACCAACACGCACCTTGCTATAACCTCCTTTCAGGCAGTTGTAGACAGTGATAAGGTCTCCCGTCAGCCTCCTTTTCTCCAGGCTAAACAATCCCAGTTCCCTCAGTTGCTCCTCATAACACTGTGCTCCAGCCCTCTCACCAGCTTCATTGCCCTTCTCTGGATGTGCTCCAGCACCTCAGTGTTGATGGTTCTCATTACTGATATCCATGTCAATTCATTTGTGCTCAGCGTCATAAGGGAAAGCTCAGACGCCCAGCTGAACAAGCACACAGTGTCCATTCCCAAAAGAAGGAATTTTCTTCTTTGGGAAGTAAGCAGTACCTCCCAGGAGTGGCAATCCTGTACTGTCACTGACACATGGGAGCAGGGCCACCGTAAGTTGCTCCCTTACTGATTCGGCACTGAATGCGAACCCTGAGGCTGGAACTCACACTGCAAGGCCAAAGATGATTGCTTCTTTCCACCACAGCCCCATGGCCACCAGGGACCTGGTGGGCACAAGTGAGGGGGAAAAACATTAAATTGGAAAGGAGAAGATTTAGATTAGACATTAGGAAGAAATTCTTCACGCTGAGGGTGGTGAGGCAGTGACACAGGTTGCCCAGGGAAGCTGCGGATGCCCCCTCCCTGGAAGTGTTCAAGGGCAGGTTGGATGGGGCCTTGAGCAGCCTGGTGTGGTGGGAGGTGTCTCTGCCCATGGCAGGGGGTTGGAACTGGGTGATCTTTAAGGTCGCTTCCAACCCAAACCGTTCTGTGATTCTATGATCTGGTTGCAGGTGTCCCTGCTCACTGCGGGGCGGGGTGCACTGCATGATCTTTAAGGACCCTGCCACCCAGTTCCCTGATTCCATGGACTGACATCACCGCCAGCCTCGCGCTCCAGCCCCTCCCCGGCCCCGCTCCTCCTCCCCGCGGGGCCGAGCCAAAGGAGCGTCACCGCGGCCGCCGCCATGGCCGGTTGTTGTCAGTTGCTGGCAGCGGGTTATGGCGACGGCGGTGAATGAATTCTCCGGGCGGCAGAGGGAAAAAGAAGGGCTCAGCCGGCTCCAGCTGCTCCGCGCCCCCAGCTGCCGGGGCTTCCCCTTCGTCGCCGCCCGGGCCGGCTCCCCCCGTGCCCCTGGCGGGGGCGGCGGCGCCCACCCCGTCCCCGCACAAGCGGAACCTCTACTACTTCTCGTACCCGCTCTTCGCCGCCTTCGCGCTGCTGCGCTTCGTCGCCTTCCAGCTGGGGCTGCTCTTCGCGTGGCTCTGCGAGCGCCTCTCCCGCGGCGCCCTCATGGCCGCCAAGGGCAGCAGGGCCGGGCCCGCTGCGGCTCCCGATCCCGGCGGGGCTCCCGAGGCCGTGAGGGAGCGGCACAAGCGCGCCTTCGAGTGCATCTCCATGGCGCTGCGCATCGACGAGGATGAGACCGGTAAGCGGGGAGCGCCGCCCGCCGCCCCCGGGATGCAGGGGGTGGTGGTGGGGGGGGACGACGACAACACACGCGAGCGGGGCTGCAGCTTTGGGTTAAGACCCAGCAAAAACAAAGGACCACAAAGAAGTTGGTAAAGAGTCCAGAGGGTGACACGAGAAGCAGTTGTGATGGCAAAAAGTAAAATATTTTGATTTAAGCTAAAGAGCTGAGGTTCTGCTATAGGTACCTCTACTTGCAGTCTTTCCCTGTCTAAAATGCAAGGTCAGACAGAGAGCCAGCTCCAAACCTCCAGGTAGCAGAGATTTGGCTGTTGTGAGGTTCAAAATAGAATTAGTCCGGGATGCAGGAATGTGGGGATGACACGACCAGGCCTGCTGCTTTGGGTTAAAACTGAGCAAAACAAAGGGCCGCAAAGAATTTGGTGAAGGATGCTGAGGATAATACAAGAATAGTTACTATTACAAAGAGTGTAATATTTTGTTTTAAGCTAAAATAAAGTTTCATCTAATTTGAAAGTTAGACAGATACAGAATGTCTCTCTGATAGCATGTGTTCTTGATAGCATGTTTTTGTCAAACACTTGTTTTCTAAGTCACTGTTCAGAGGGAAACGATGATGTCTTGTGTCAAGTATGGTTCTGTGCTGAGCAGATGTGTCTCCCTCTATAATCACCTCTGTTTGTAGTTTTTCCCTATCTAAAATACAAGGTCATGGAGAGGCGTGGCTCCAAAGCTTCAATTAGCAGACATTTGGCTGTTGTGAAGTTCAAAATAAAATTAAAATTAATCCAGAATGTGAGGATTCCAGGGGTTGGGGGGGGAAGGGACACAACATGACACACAACTGGGACTGCCGCTTTGGGTTAAAATCCAGCAAAACAAGAGGCCACAAAGAAGTTAGTGAAGGGTCTAGAGTGTAATACAAGAAGTAGTTGCTCTTACAAAAAGTGGACTGTTTTGATTTAAGCTCAAGTAGAGTTAAATTGCTGAAGAGATGTGTGTCTTTCTATAGTCACCTGTTTGAAGTCTTTCCTTATCTGTAATAGAAGGTAGACAGAGAGCTGGCTCCAGAGTTCCAATTAGCAGAGATTTGGCTATTGTGAAGTTCGTAGTGAAATTAAAGTTAGTCCTTGGAAGGTAATAGAATATGCATAAGATTTCTGGGAAAATTTATACATATGCATATAAGTGTGAAATACATTCTGTCCCCAGCTCTTGTGTCATTGCACATAAGTGATGAAAATCATTCTCTGATGTGTCCAGTGCTGAAATAAAGGATGCTGCTTTCTAAAACTCCAAACTGAGCTTTAGAGAGTTTATTTGCTGACATTTTTAGTATCGAGGGAAGTCGTATGAGGAGGGGCTGAAGTCACTTGGTCTGTTCTACCTGGAGATGAGGAGGCTGAGGGAGGACCCCACTGTGGTTTATTGCTTCCTAATAAGGGGAGGAAGAGGAGCAGGCACAGTGTTACAGGCCTGGGGAAGAGTGGCTGGAAAGTGTCTGGCAGAGGAGGACCTGGGGGTGTTGGATGACAACCGGTTGAATGTGAGCCAGTGGTGTGCTCAGGTGGCCAAGAAAGCCAATGGCATTTTGGCCTATATCAGAAACAGTGTGGTCAGCAGGACCACGGAAGTGATTGTGCCCCTGTACTGAGCGCTGGTGAGGCTGTACCTTGAGTGATGTGTTCGGTTTTGTGACCCTTGCTACAAGAAGGACATTGAGGTGCTGGAGCATGTGCGAAGAAGGGCCATGAAGCTGATAAAGGGGCTGGAGAATAAGTGTTATGAGGAGCAGCTGAGGGAACTGAGAGGTCATTTAGCCTGCCTCTTGGTTTAACCAGGCCGCTTAGACAACAAAAGTGGCAGGGACAATAATTAGGGTGCATCTCTTAACGTATCTGTTAATGCACTGTCTGACGGTGGAATCGAGCCTTCAGGAAACTTGGCTCTCAAACTGCCCATTTGGAGTCATCTGACTTTTAAGGAAAGAAGTATTTATTCGTATTTTGGCAGTTGCTTTTAAAAAAGTTTTTTTTCAGCTGTTTGACATGTTTACTTTTGAAAAACCTAACTCTATGTGACTAGAAGGTGTTAAGGAGGATGTTCAGTGTTCAATTAAATAAAACACAGGAGTGGGGAATTATTTTTTTTTTCATCTGTCTAGAAGATGAAAAAGAGAAGCCTGTGCATTTGATTTAGCCATTTAGTGTAGATGCAGCAGCACAACTCTGTCAGTACCCAAAACGTAGTCCTGGGTTTTAAAATTTTGTGGAAACATCCAAATACCGTATTACCTTTCAGTTGAACCTTGGTGAAACTGCTGTCCTAGAGGAGGAGGTTGGACTAGGTGACCTGTAAAGGTGCCTTCCAATCCAAAGCCTTCAATGATTTATGAGGTTGAAAATCCAGGAATAGAAGTCATCAATAGAACATCAATAGAAGCTCCGTGCTGAGAGCAACACAAAAGCAAGGGATGTGTCTTGCTTTGCACTGACAGTTTGGGAGTGGCAGTGGGAGGAGAAAAAAACCCACTAGGAGCAGCAAGGTTGGTTCAAAACAGATGTACGGCGTAAGGACATGGAGGGTCATAGGAGCAAAGCATGAAAGAAGGGGAGGTAGCTCAAAACTTCAGTGTTGTTGACAATTGCTCTATGAAGAGTAGCTAAGTCTTAAATTATAAGGTGTCTGTTCCACTGTTGTGGCTTGTAACTGTTGGTAGTTTGAAGGGTAAACCTTCAAATACCGATTTTAATCATGGACTGGCTTTATAGATGGTTTTAGGATTGTCATATATGAATTAGCTGCACAGATCAGACATTTAGCAGCAAAGATTTTTTTTGCTTACTAGCACAAACAGTTGCAAGACTGTTATAACCCTGTAAATGCAGTATTAATTTCACTGAGAAAAAGATGATTTTAATGTATTGATTTGTTATTTACTTGTCTGTTTTTACTGGAATACTTGCATACCTTTGAATTTATTTGATATGTAAACACATTTTTGTATATTTTCCAACAGAAAACAATTTAATAAGCATAGTATGTGAAATGGTTAGAATTTCTAGGTTGTCAAATATCCTGCTAGTTATATGGCATTTTTGCTGCTCTGGAAGCTATGCACACTTCAGTAATTATGGTAGCAATTCTAGTAATTTTTGTGCTTCTGAATTATTGGGGCAATTAATATTCTTGTTTTGCTATTTTCAAAATCAAACTTAACATCTTTTTCTTGAGAAGGTGTACAGGGTGGGTTGACGTAAGCCAGCAGTTAAGCACGCATATAGTTGCGTGTTTACTTCATTCAGGGGGATGGAGGAGAGAGTAGGAAGAGGAAAGGTGAGAAAACTTGTGATCCATCATAAAGGCACATGAATAAGGGAAGGGAAGAGGTGTGGGGAAGACAGGTGATGCAAAAGGCAGTTGCTTACCAATGCCCAGTCAGTTTCTGAGCAGTGGCTGCCTTGGAAGTCGGCCCCCACCCTGCTCTTTCTCTACCAAAGTTGTTAATGCTGAGCATGATGTTATATGATACGGAATATCACTTTGGCCAGTTTGGGTCAGATATCCTGCTGATGTCCCCTCCCAACTTCTTGTGCACCACCAGTCTACTTGCTGGGAATCTAGAGTGGGAAAAAGAAAACCTTGAGGTTCTGCAAGTTGTTCAGCCATAGCTAAAACATTGTTTTGTTATCAACACTGTTTTAGTTACAAACCCAAGACACAGCACTGTAGGGGCTGCTATGAAGAAAATTGACTCCATCCTAACCAGACCCAGTAGAGCAATGACTTCTAAGGAATGTGACTTTTTTATTGTACTTTTAATGTCTTAAGCACTGAAAAGTAATAAACCATCATGTGCGGATTCAGAGCACTACCTTTGCAAACAGTTTTGTTTTGTATACTGCTTTTAAAACTTCTCCACTTAAGGGTTGCAGTGAGATTTTGATGATGACCTTGGGATATTTGCAACTGCTCTTCAGGATAGTAAAGCAAACCAGGCAATAGCTGAGGTGGCTGAAATTGTCTCAAATTAGATTCCTAATAGCCATGATCAGCTGTAGATTTGCACTGCAATCGAAACTGTTTTTATAGTTGATGGGGAGAAGCTGAAAGGAAGAAAAAAAGGCAAATTATGTAGGGAGAAAGGACAGCAAAAAAATTATTCCAAAAGTGTGTGATGTACTTGACTGTGTGGTTTGTGTTGGTAAGAAGAGCAAAGAGCGGGATTACCTGCACAAGGTAACTTGCCGAATGTTAAGAAAAGGTTTTGCATTCGGAGAGGAGCAGGCGAAAGCCCTCAAGAGGATTCTAGAAATGTATTGAAATATTTTTACTTGAAAAAATATTGAAATATTTTTTATTTGCTAGAAAATAGGTTTGAGACTGAAGTTGTCAAAAGATGTGAGTACAGAAGCAATGCAATCACCGGTAACTGGTGCTTAGGAATAGTTTTATGATATGTTCTGCCTTCTGAAACTAGGGTAATGATATCTTGAATGTTTCATTCTGGGCATTTTGTTGTTTTTTTTCCAACACTAGCAGCTTGTTAATGCTGATCAGGTTTAGATTGCAGTTCCTAATGTGCTGTATCCTGTGTGGAAAGGCGTGCTTAGTGTGACATGGCTAACTTGCAAAAGTTTGTTTCCATATGCAAGCAATTATCTTTTTAATGTGAAGTATTTATAGAAGGGGAGCACTCTGAAGTAGATATGAAATGGGTTATCTGCTGTCATGGTGTCAAGCAGCATAGGTGAGGCATAGGCATGTTCCATGGTTGTAGTTGCTGTAATATCCAATATTTTGGTATTGTCTGTCACTGGAAGATGAAGAAGCCTGTCTCAATTTGATGTTCCAGAAAAAGAAAACATTAATTTCACCATTTCTGTTGTGAATGAATATGTCTAGTGTAGCTTTATAACCTTTTTTCCTTTGTATGTTTTTGTTTGTTTTTTTTTTTTTTAGGAGACTGATCTGTTTTAGGAATACTTCCCTGTCTGCTTTAAACAGGCAAAAGTGATTTGAGGCTGGTGTAGTACTTGTTTTTAATAGAAGCTTACTGAAACTAAATGGATATAAAGTTGACAGTGTCCCTTTAAGTGTTGCTTTAGATCATAGGATTTTGTTCAAATATCCCTTCCTCTTACTTGTTTTATGCAGCATTATATGGAACCATTCCTAAGCTTTGATTCATCACAGAAAGTAATGGGTTCACTTCCTTTTTAAGCAGGACAAAAGGAACAAGCTGTTGAATGGTATAAGAAAGGAATTGAAGAACTGGAAAAAGGAATAGCTGTCTTAGTAATTGGTCAAGGTAAGCCAGTTTTGAGTTATGTGCAAAGACTTTGGTTTATGGCTTCTTCAAAATAAGGAATCAATACTGCTAAATATGATAGGTGCTAAATACGATAGGTGCTAGGAGTGGTCTGCTGGATGAATAAATCCATGAGAGTGTTTCTTATTCCTGTTTTAGCTCTAGGTGAACTCTGGTCTATTTCCTGTTCTACCTTAATGTTCTGGTCTATAGCACATGCAGCTCTTGCTTGAGATATTTTCAGGCTATCCAAAATCATAAGCAGTTCATGACAATTCTAAAGTGAAAAACTTGATTTTTTATGTAATGGGAATACTAAAATACTGAGTTCTGATTTGATTTGCCAAAGTTAGCAGTTCATGTTCTCACTTACGCGTAATTTTATATTCCCTTCAGTATTACTAAGAAAGAAACACCCCAGTTTGTGTTTCTCAATAGCTTATGGTAAAATAGCTCAACATTTCCAACAAAGGAGAAAAGTCATCTGTGTGTATGGCAGCAGTTTAAGCTGTAATGTGGAAGCAGGTGTGTACTATAGAGAAACAGGTGTAGTGAAGAACTTGTTAAGGATTTCTATCCTCAAAAATATCATAATAACCCAACATCCCCTAACCTGTAACTGATTTTGCAGGCTGCTGTTTTGTTCCTCAGCAATGTTTAGAAACGTTTGCGAGCAGTATGTGGTGAAACATTACTTATGCAGCAGTACCAGTGGCGTTTGATACAACCCATCTAAATTGTAGTTTAAACAAAAAAAAAAGAAAAAGAAAAAAGTTTGACTTGAACAGACATTATTTGTTACAAAGTGGTGGTATTCATGTCTCTAATTCTGTGTATTTTGAAATGTAAAGGGACACAGTCAACTTAGTTTAATTCTGTTAGTTTTGCCAGAGTGAATTGTAGGAAATTGTACTTGCCTCTCAGTCACTTTTCATGATTTTAAAAGATCTTTTTATTCAACTTCTGTTTAAAAAATACAATGACAAAGAACATGTATTAGGTCAGCGTGAAATGTTAGAGAATATGCAAAGCAAAGCTTGGATTCCCACTGCTTTACAAGCAGTATTGTAAAGCAAATAGTGTCAATTAACTTTAAATTCTTGATTAGATAGAAAGCTTTAGGATTTTTTTCATTAGTTTTGTAACAATATTCCTTAGTGGGAGGGTAGATAAAGGATGGGAGGAACAGGAGGGAAGGCTGGGTGACAGTATTTTAGCACTTAACGTTAATTTGCCAAATTGTATTTTAACATTGATTTTTCTTTGTAAGGTGATCAATGTGAACGGGCTCGACGTCTGCAATCTAAAATGATGACAAATTTGGTAATGGCCAAGGAGCGCTTGCAGCTTTTAGGTACCAGTTACAATTCATGACTTTGAAAAGTTTGTCGTTGTTTGCACAACTTCATGTAAGGCATTCTTCTAAAATATTACTTTGATTTTTAAAATGAAGGAGTCACTATCTATGTAGGGTCTCTTAAGTTTGGGTTTGACTTGAGAGTAAGTAATTTCTTTCCAATGCTGCTAATAGATTTTTGAATCTGGAATCTCAATTCCCTATGCCTTAAGAAGTAGTGTAAAAGTAAGAGAGAAGCCTGTATCATAGCACACTTGACTCTTCAACTGAGGAAGTCTTGACTAACTCTTGTTGGAGTTAGGTTTTCTGTGTTAGAACTGTAGTAAAACCGATACATTGCTGATGATGAGTGCTAAGTGTGCCTTCTGTAACTGCTTCGTGTTCTGTTAATTCTGCTGTCACTTATATAAGAATTTTCCTGGTTATTGGTACGTGCTGTCATAATAATTCTTTATTATTATTTAGAGCTTAAAGTTGTGAAATCCTAATTCTCGTAATTTTTGTTTAAGTCTTATATTAAGACTTGCAGGTAAGATCACTCCTTTTCAGAAGGATGGTTTTGTATAGTTTTGTCAAAATTAAGTGTTGTATATAAGCTCTTGGTAGACAGTAAAACCAGGTAGGGTTGGAAATGGCATCTTGCTGTATAGGATAAACAAAGATCCTCCCAGCAAGCAACAAGTGCACAGGTTTGTGTAGTGCATCCTCTAAACTGATAATTTTGGAAATGCTTTCAGTTCAGGCAGTAAAATGAAAATAAACTTTTTTTTTTGATTGTCCTAACAAAGGTACTTGAGTGTAACTTATATGTCTATAATTTTAATCTTTCACTGTTGTCTTGAGTTCTACTAACTTCCTCTCCTAGGAGTGTATAGAGCAGACAGAAAACTCAAATTCTTTTCTCTTGCACTTTGTGATTCAGTAGTCTTGACTGGTGATTGACAGGGAAGCTGTGACAAGCACATGAAAGTGAATACCTTTTGTTTCCCTCTAGTTCCTGATATCCTTAGTTCTTTTTTTTTTATGCTTGTATGCTTTATTATTGGTGTTTGTCAGTAGAACCTTAGTATATGCAGAAAAAATATTTTATACTCATCAGGGTTAAAGGCTGACTTCTAGAAGTAAGATAAACTAGGGAACAAAAGAATGCAAGTGATGCTAACAATCTTTGAGACGGGGTGGCTCATTGCTGACATCCTAATGGCAAGTAACTAGTGCTTTAAAAAAGATGCTGTTCTTTGAACTGTGAAAGAGCAATGTCTGTTTTGTGGGTAGTGCTTCATCCTTGCTTGTGTTAGTGCAGTAGCACTTGTGATGTGGATAAGTGGCTTGCTTGCTGTGTTTTGATAGAAAAGAGAAAAAAGGGTAAATGGTGAAAAAAATCTAAAGTTGAAGTCAAGCTGGTACGTTCTTCTCTACTACCAGAATGAGTGATCACATGCTGCTTGTATTCTTTATTCACAGTGCAGGTTGGAAGTTTGACAGATAGAACAGTGTTTATTGCATGCATTAATGTCAAAAATATGTCAAATTTTTACTTTGAAATTATCAAAAGTTTAGTACTTTGTTCTACTTAGATTTTTGTTTAGTTTGCACTAAGGATCTGCCTGAAACAGTGTACCTAAGAGCAAAGTTTGGATAGAAAGGAGCAAGTGAATCTGCCCTTTAGGGTAGGACCTACTGCTTAGGAAGGAAAGGGGTGTTGTTTGGAGAGGTATTCCAATGGATTTAAATCCCTGAAAACTTGATCTTTATTTGAGTAATATTTCTTAAACCTGTTAACCAGCTTTAAAGTATTGACTGCATCTGTTCTTTTTCCTTTTATATGTCATTTTACATAGATTTTATGTCGTGGAAATTTAAGGTAATCTAAAGTTGAATTACATGTGCAATTCCAAACATAGCTTTTAGCTTGTTACTTATAGTAACAGATACTTAGAAATTAAGTGGTGTAGAGGTGGACTTGTAACTGACTAAACCTGAGGCTCTTGAAGCTCTTAAGATTCAATACAGTGATTTTGAGACTTGGATTCGTAGAAAAAATCAGAGTGTTTTCTCTAGTCCTGTGTAATCTCTCCATTTCTTGAGGGAGAATAGGCAAGTCCATTTTTGCAGTAGCTGGCAGGGTAAACCAGAGTTAAAGCAGACAATAGTATCACATTCTTCATCCTGCTCACTAGACAGAGATGTGATTTCAGACCGCCTACCTGAAATGCCATTCAGTCAAGTAAGTTATGCTGACAATGCATAGAAAGCGAAAATTAAATCATACAGATTACATCTGTCCCTTAAAAGCACTCCGTGTTTTGGTTTTTGAAGTGTATTTCGACCATCAGTGGAGTTTAAGTTGCAGGACAGCACTGATGGGAGTATGAGGTCTGATCACACCTGTGAGTTATCATCATGTATCATGACACCACTGGTGCCTTTTAATGTCTAATTAAGAGGATGTAGCCTTGGATGATGGCTTTCTTTTGAGCCCTGTTTTCATCATGAGTCTAAATTACTGTATTGCATTCTGTTTAAAGCTGTGCTCTGACATAACCTGAAAGCTGAAATTACTCCAGGTACGTTTCAGAGCACCTCAAGGTGACTTGGTTGCTTTGACAGTGGTAATATTGAGTTGTGCCTGCTATTGGGGAAACTTCCAAGGTCTACTGTTTGAATTGACGTTGGCCCTTGTTTTTGATGCAGTTTAGGGTGTGTTAGTTGTGCTGTGTGTTAGATGTGTGTTTATCCACATTATTTAGATGAGTGGATAAATCTTGCTCTGATTCATAGACCAAATCTCTCCTGGATGGCTGATCACCTGTGTTAGAATAATTATATTTGATATGTTTAGGATCATGGAAGGGGTATTTGTTTTCTATGATCAATACATAAAACTCTGAGGTTTGCCATTCCTAAAGATTGATAACCACGCTGTCTGGGGCAACACTTTTCAGTTCTAATTCTGTTAATGTGTTGTACCAATCTGTGTTCTCCCCTTTCCAAGAGACTTTCTGTAGGGAGATGGGTTTCTGCGTACTATGTGTAGCTTCAGAATTTTGGTTAAAGGATGCACGCAGTACATGATGCAAGTATGTTTTCATCAGTATCCTCTTTGGTAATGATTCTGCCCCTATGTAGATATGGGCTTCAATGGATACCTGTTGGGATTTTTCCACTGCTTTGGAGGTGATGGTGTTTTTGCTTCAGGCTTGCATTAAAGGGTAATGAATTTTATTTATCAGTTACTTTGAACTCAAGGTCTAGCATTGCCTGAATGACACAATGGCTGAAGTGGTGTTTATTTGGTAGGTTTATGTCAATGTTGTATCAAGGAGAAATAATGAAGGAGTTTCTGTAAACTTTTTTTTGATGTCTGGAAAAAAAGGGAGAAAGCATGTTAATTCCTTGGAATAATATTTAATAGTTTGATTTATTTTCAGAGGACTCTACATCTTGACTGGATCGCAAGAAAAGTGATATATTTGCTTTATGTAATTTTATGTGCAATATTAAAGTTACATGTTAATAAGGAAAGTGATGGGAAGGCAGTGTGTGAACTGAAAATGGACAACTTTTTTGTTGTTGTTGTTGCAGTTTTGGAGTTTCTGAATGTGTGGAACTTGCTAAGCCATTGATAATTGTGGTAAAACCCTGGTCTCAAACTGTAGTATTGAAGCAAATAACATTTCCTGAATTCCTGCCCAAACCAAGTGATTTTATTATGATCACTGGCTAGAAAGTTTTGGGCATTTTTGTCACGTTCAGAAATGTGATTCTTCAGAATTTAAGTGATTGCTTAATATCTTACCAAGTCTGTTAGTACTAATCTTGTTTCCTGTGCTTCGTTAAGTGTTTTCCATTCAGATCGCATGCACTGGGCAGCGAGGAGACTGTTCTGCTGTCTCCTTCATTGTGTTGTGCCCACTAAAATAGTACACAGTGTTTGCAGAGTCGTACTAGAAGGACTTCTCTTGGACTTCTTTAGAAGGAGGTTTCTGAGGTTGACTTCTTTCATGTTACAACGTTTGTGGTTCTTTGTAGGCTGTTGTTGTTTGACCTGCGTTTTGTTGTTTTATTGTACCTGACTCCTCAATGCTTTCAATTTAAAACAAAGTAAACCCTGGGTGCATGTACTAATCTTGAACGCTAGCCTTTAATATTTGCCTGTGGCTGTTAAGTTTTCACTCTAAACCATGTCTTATTCAGTCTGGATATTATTATTAAATAATCACTTAAAGTATTGGATGTAAAGGCACTTTTCAGCAGTGAGTGATCAGGAGCAGGCAGAAAAAGAAAGGAATGAAGCAGAAAGACTGGAAAATGATCTGTGGAAGTAAGGAAGTGTTTGTCCTTGTTGGTTGTATGATCCACAAGCTCTGAATGGGAGTTTTTCCTCTGATTGGGGCATTTATGATCTTGGCTGTGAACATTTTCAGAAGAATTCAGCTTCTTTTGCAGTGTGTGCTTTCATGTTGCCAGAGGACATGGCTCCTCTACTTGGTCATCTGTTTTCCTGCAGCTTCGGTACTGTTACCTCTTGGGGGAGAGGAGGGAAAAAAAAAAAGAGGGGGAGTGTGACAATGTATGCCTTGCATCCTTACAGTGTTTTGCTTGTACAAAAGAGGGGGGGTTGTGTGTTTGTAATAAAGATGGAAGAGGCTGTGAAGCACCCAAAAAATAAGGCCTAGTGTTTTTTAACTGCAGTGGGAGAAGCAGAAATGGTAGGTGAACCGCAGAGGACAGATAGTTCTGAGACTTAATTCTTGTTTTGTGTTGTTTGCAGCCTTACAACTCTTTGTCTTATACTTGGGCTAGTTTATCATGACTTCTTAGAGTTACTTACTCCTTAATCTTTAACCTTATAAATCTTGTATTCAGATGTTTCTGTAGTTAATTCTCTCGAGGAACACATCTTACATGACAATTTTATTGACTCAATTTCCAGGCAATTATATTTCTAAATAGAGATCTTGAAAGACGTGATCACAATATATATATGGTGTTTTACTTGAAGTTGAGATTTCTGTAAAATGTTGACTGACTGTTACTGCATAAGTGAAACGTTCAGTATGCAGAAAAACGATTACTCCTTGCAGTTGGTCAGAACACCTTGGAGAAGACTTTGAGAAATGGGTTATCAATACAAATATTTAGTAAGTAAATTAATCCTGACTGTTGCTTGTGGGAAGTAACAACAATCGCTGGACTGGAAAGACTATTGTAATTACCTCAGCTGTGAATGGCCAATTTTAAAGCTGTTTTCAGTCATACTGACAATTTGCTTACAGATTTGCTAAACGTGTAGAATAGATAGAAATACTCCTTAACCCTGTGTCAGTTATAACAAAGCCAAACTTGACAGTTGTGTGTTCAAAATACTTAAATTTTCTTGGTTCGGTTTTGGGTTTTGTTTGTTTATTTTGTCCTTTTTCCTCCCTTCCCCTCTGTTTACTATGTAGAGAAGCTGCAGGCAGTTTGGCAAATTTCCAAGCCGCAAATGGAGGTCTATAATGACAGTACTAACCTGGCATGCCGCAATGGACATCTCCAGTCAGGTGGGTTTGGTTTTACCAGTGCCTATTGAGGGGATGTCTCTCAGTTTCTGGTGTATTATAGGGAAAAATATGCAATGCTATGTTCTGGCCCCACCAACTTTTAAAAGAATTGGTTTATATTTCTGTTTTTAAAGGCTTTATGTAAAATACTTTCCATCCTTTCTATGGCTTAGACAACACTTTTATTTTGTAATGTTCAGTTCTCACAAGGACTTTCCTAGAATCTGAAACTATTTATTAAGACATTTTAGAAAATATTTCTGATATTATATGCTTGAAGGAATTAAATTAAACCTGTTTTAGAAAGCGTGAAAGTCAATGTAGGCTATGCAGGCTGTATATTGTGCCTACATAAGTAGTTCTTCTTTATGATATTGTGAGGGTGAATGTGTATTTGCATTAAGCTTCTTTAAATTTCAGGTTTTTTTACTCTGAGAAAGTGACACAAGGTTAAAACAGGGGAGAGAGCAGGAACCAGCTCTTTCTTTTTGTCAAAGAAGAGTTGTTATCCTTTCTCAGAAGGCTGCACCAGGGATACTAGAATACCAGAAGTAAACTTGTTCATCCATACACAAGCAATAAAGTTACTGTGAGGTTTGTGAATTGTCTTAAAATAATGTTTTGAGCCCACAGTAAGCTATTGTCACAGCTGGGATCTCAACTGATAATTTGTATAGTTAAATAAAATAGAGAACAAGCAGTAGAATTCATAAACTTTATCTACCGAGTCAAAAGCAGTATTCAGTTTTTGAAGTCACTAAACTTGAAACTCAGTGTAAACCACATACTTTTCTTTAGCTCCATTTCTAGTTCTGAAGTCATCTGACAGTTTAATCTTATTCTTTAATATATAAGAAGTTAATTTAGAGGAACTGTGTCAGGTGCCTTTAGATTACTGTATGTGTAGGCTTTTTTTTGTTAACTGCATTTGTCAAAAAGATTTAGTTAAAATGGCTCTTCAATATAAGTTCGTATGTACATTGAGCTTGAGAACTTCTTACCTTAAATGATCCAGTACAATCCTTGTATTTTTACCTGGTTGGATAGAGATTAAGTGAACAAATACATACACACAAAAGTTGATAACACAGTCCATCTGATCCAATATGAACAGCTTTTTCATTAAACTCTTTCCTTTATAAGTTTTGTTCCAGTGTCAGAATTGGATGCTGCAGGAGGTTAGACTGGACTTTTAACTCTTAAAACTGTCAATTTACTTACTTAAATCTGTTAGTAACAAAGCATAGAATGTCTGTTGGCGTGGACTGGAAATGAAGAAACGTTTTGCCAGTTTGTGGCGAGTGTTTTCATTCACAGAAACTTTTGTAGTGGGAGATGGTCACTGTTGGTAAACTTGTGGAAACTGGTATTAGTCAATTTACATTTGGAGTTATATTCCTGGTAACTTTTAGACTGGATGACTTCTGCAAAACTGTAGAAGAAAGGGCAGCAGAACAGCTGCAAAGGGCTGTGGTCTTCTGAGGTTCTGAGGGTGCTTTTTTTTCCCTGAGGAAGTGTCTTTTGACTTTCTGAAAACGTATGTGGGCTAATCGAGAAGCTTTCATTTAGAAGGCTCAGTGGAATCTGAAAAGAGACAGAAGAACTAAAGAGGAGGTCATCACTGATTGCTTTGAACAAGACTGCAAGAAGCTTATTCTGTTGCCATTTACGTTTACATTGCCAAAGGTAAACTTCAGATTCATAACTTGCGCAAGTTAGAGGTTTACCCAAAGTACCAGGAAAGTCAACCTATTGACAATTGTCTGAATTTTTGAATTGGTTGGTGCCTACGCTCACATGCTCACTCTTTCACACTCTGTCTCTGTTTTTGAGGTGCGTCTTGTTTGCAAAGTTCTGGTGCTGCACTTTTTTCTTTAAATTACTTTTCTTTAAAGTATTTATACATGTTATAATAAAGATTATATTTTCACAAGGACAGCAGCAATAATTTAAAAACACAAAGTAGATGAGAAATTCTTAGAAAACTGTACAGAATCAGCTTGCAGACTACTTCATGTAAAGGGTCTCCTGTTATAGAGGAAGTAGGGATGCTGCAGAGGTACTGAGCCACTGGGCTCTGGCATAAGCTTCATTTTTCTTCCTGCATAAAGAATTATCTGGGCTGTTGCCTAATCACGTTGGGCTTTTAAAAAGTCTTGGATTTTATGAAGTGTGAAACATGGTCATTCATAGTTTTAACATTAAGAAACTGAGTTTTTGCCTGTTCTTTGGTCAGAAAGTTTTTGCTTTCTTTCATTTGCCTTTAGAGCCAAAGTCTTTAAAGACGTTTTTGCTTCTTAATTCTGTCTGGTATTCTGTTTTCACATCTATACTGCATGCTTTATTTTCAATATGTTACTGATCTGAGATTCTTTCTTCTTTCAAGATACTGTGTGTCAGCCTTTCAAAACAATTTACTTGGTTCTAGCACAAATGACTGCCTATCCCTGTCTCCTCATTAATAGTTTCCTAACTAACTTACCTGAATAGCTAGAGATTTTTCTTAAATTCATCTCATAGATTTATAATGAAGTCTTGTAAGATCTCATTACAGCAATTTCACTTCTGTTGCAGAAAGCTACACAGCTACACAGTTACTTGACTTGTCACAATAATAGTAACTGGTAGCCTTGACCCAAAACTTTATTTTGAAATATGTACTTATTATTTAATATCAATCACTCTATTTCTCATAGCAGTCTTAAATTAGGTATAAAACAATATAGCTGGATTTTTTGTTGCTGTTTCATCAGACATGTATGGCATTGAGGGTTTTTACCTTTTGTTTTTTAAACTAGCTTGGAAAGGAGGTTATGCCAGTATTGCCAAAGGCACTGTTTGAGTTTTATGAACTTATTTACTAGTCATACAATTCTGGTAGTATTACAGTAATTACAGTGTACCATTTTACATTTAATGTGTAAATTTTAGCATGATGTACAATGAGATAAAGCATTAAACTTCTCTCTCTTAATGCAGTATCAGCACTGTGCAAGTAGCTAGTATTTTATCTCAGATTTGACTTGTAAAGACTTTCTGGCATGTATTTAATAGTAAGTGTATATTAGCGATGTTATCCAAGTTGCAAAAATTTTACTCTTAATACTGAAGGTTTTTTTAGAGATTTGCCCAAGTAGAAGAACAACTAGCAGTAAGGTAATTTTTAACACTGTAATTTGGCAATAGGCGATCTTTGACAGACGCAGCTGTGTCAGTCCAGAAGGAGAACAACTGCGTCTCTGATTTGTGTAGCTGTGTTACCATTCAAAACACGGAACAGATACTTGTTAGTTCCTGAAGTTTTCTTTTAGGTGTTTTTTATTACTTGAATGTACCTCTTTGAAAAATCTGAATAGAATCTTTGAAAGGTTTACTATTTTTTGGAATATTATGAATGCTGGTCCTGAATAACAAGCAGTTTTGGAATTGCTACGTGTATTTTACTATGCGATGTTTGCAGAAAATGTATAGCTAAGCAGTTTAAAGAATTTTTAATTTTTTTTTTTAGTAAAATTACATAGATGAAGCTCCAGACAATTAGATTGGTGATCTTTTTTTTTCCGGCCTGTGGTCCACAGACAGCATATAACAACTTTTCTTAGTCACTTTATTTCAATTACCAATTGGCATACATTAGGAATTTCTGAGGAATATTCCCTGATGATTTTTAAGGTGTCACAATGAAAGACTGGAAACTGTTCTGCAATATTGGAAATGACTGCTGCTAATTTTAATTTAAATTGGGTTTTGGATGCTTAGGAAGCTATAAAACTGCAGAAGCTTGTTTATTAAGGTGTGCCTTAACCTGTTTTAGATGTACAAAAGAAAATGTAATTGGTTTGCTTATTAGACATAAAAAGCATGCTCTATCTAATCTTTATTAAATAAGCTGGAGCTGCATGTTTCCCATATTATCTCTGTGTTTCCAGGTGTGTAGTATAATCAAGCTGCTCAAAACATATCCTTACTTCACTTTACCTTTAAAAAACGGTTAGATATAATAAATGTATTTTAACATTTCTCTCTTTAAGGGAGTGTGAAATTGGGACCCTCTGTCTGCAGCTTATCATGATTTAACCAATAGAAAACCTCAGGCAAAACTTTGCTCCTTGCTGGTTCATAATTTGTTGTGTATGTATATGGATGACAGATTAAAACTGAAGGGATGTTTTCAGGACCAGGTGTTTATTACTTCTGTATGATCTAGTGATGTTGACTTGTATCTTTTGAATAAAACTATTCTGTCCAGTCAAGAATTAGAGAGTAAAGTCAAAATTAGCAATCCTACATTACAATCCTGTGAGTACATATGAAGCACACGATGGAATTGATCAGTGTTTCAAGTACACTTGAAAAAAATGCCCTGGTCTGTCTTTGTGATTAGGACATATTTTAGGCAATTCCTTACTGTTTTATATAGAATGATGAAACATGGCAAAAGGCTTCTGGAGGTATTACAGAGGTTTTAAGGCCACTTGCGTATTTTCTGTCTTTCAGCAGATGAGAAATACAAATGGGTAAGAAATATTTTTGCATTTGTTACAGCAAAATATATATTTTACATAATGAAATAATACGGGCTATCGGTCTCACAAGAGACATACAGGGGCTCTTAAAGTCTTCAGCCTTTAGAAATAAGTGAACTTTAGATAACCTGTAATTCTGAGAAGTTGGATCACATTTTTATTTACTTCTTTAGTGAAGATTTCTGTATTAAGTGAAGTTTCCTCTGGAGCTGACACTGAACAACCATGTTCAAGAGTAGTTCATCGGTACTTCTTTCTGTGCTACCTATAAGGACTGACCACAGCACACGTGTAAACTTAATGGTCTTGATTCTTGGAGGTACAGCTATAGTAAATTGTAGTTTGTATTCAAACCTTTCTCTTTTCCCTTTCCCCACTGTATTTCCATGTTCCTGAAATACTTCTTACCTGTGCAATTTTAGAATATTCAAAATTGCAATGTGTGTATATTTGTTCTTGATGGATTGGGGTAGTTCTGGGAAAGTAAGCAATATGTTAAAAATTGAGCAGCATATTAAAAGGTGAAGGAGATGGAGAAAAACCACTTCAGCTTTTTGAAGCCTTCCTATGTTGACTTTAAGCCAGCTGTACAAATAAACCTTAAGGGGAAAAAAAATACCCCAAAACAAGCAACCAAACTGAGTGCCACCTTTTCATTAAATTAGACCAATCAGGGCACTGAGTAGCTAGGTTTCTTTAATAGATTCGTATACTGCTTTTTGAACTTCAGAGTTGCTAAGTATGCCTAATTTTGAAGAGTTTTTTGACCTGGGAACTCCTGTGCAGGAATGACTAAATAAATCCAACTAGCTTTGGATCTCTGTGTAATGTAGTCAGTAGCCAGTTCTGGGGTGGTTTTTTTTTGAGTTCATAGTAGGTGTTGTTTTGTTGTTAACTTTTTCATTTGCCTTTTTTTTAACAAGAAATATCTTAGAATATTAAATATAGTTAATCATATTCTTCAAGTTCCCTTGTTGTTTGTGTATTGATACATCTGTATTGTTCATGATGACTCCTGCAGAGTTTCTGTAGCTCTCAGAATTAGATTTGTGACTGAAGTGCTTTAAAAATTTGTTAGCCAAGTAGTTCAGCATGTAGGTAACTGCAAGCTGTGTAAAGATTTGCTCCTGGTAGTGTGCAAGACTTTTATACTGAAACAGGCTAAGAACATGGTAGTAATTAATTGATCCTTCCATGATGCTATTTCACTAAAGTATTCTTGTTTTGATTTTTTTTTTAGTCACAGCACTCAAAGATATGAGGCTTTCTACTTAAAGTATTTTTGACTGAACTGCAATATTATAAATTCTTTGTAGAGTTATTAAACTCCTTAAAAAGCAGAGTTCTTTTTGCCTGTTGGTTAAGACTAACAAGTCAAACTGAGTTGAACATTTCTAAAATCTTAATGAAGAAACCCGTAACTGAAATCCATCTGTAGTTTCCTTACCTCTGATGCCGTATTTCTTTTATTAATCAAAAGGCTCCTTAATCCTTTTAAAAGAAGTCAATATTTACAGATCCCATCACAGAGAACAGTACTGTTCTAGGCATCTTCCAGAGCTGTGTTACCACCACAGCAAACCCTCAATCCGATGCTGCGCTCTGATTGTTAGCCAGCCTGAACAACCTGCATGCTTGCTGTTGCACCTTCTTACCTCTTAATCTCTGTCTTGATGCTTTACACATGCCTTTTCTGTGCCAACATACCTTATTTTATCGTGTGTCTCAAAAGGAGAATGTGGAAACCAAGTGCTATTTGACTTACTCTGAACCAAAATGGCCTTTTGGAGTTTAATCACTGCCAATATGTTAATTTTATCAGTCACCTAATTTGAGACCTCCCTGCTCTCTCATGGAGGTAGACTAGAGTGTGAATAGAATGTGTAGTGGTGCTTGAATTCAGTGGTATAATATAATATTTTAAGACGATTTTAAGTTTAGGAAAGTAAGTTTCTTCATAGCTGTTCATTCAGAATTTACATACACCTTGATATTCCAAAGTGAAACAAAGTTGTAAGAAAAAGCTTCTGGTAGTTGATTGCAGGTATAACTATTTTAATTTTCCCAAATTAAAGTGCCTTGGTTAAGCTTTTGTGTGTAAGGTGCTAGACAGTGTTAGCTAGCACCCAGAGTAACCAGCCTGCTAACATCGCTTAAGAAATGAATGGTCCGAGTCTAATGGCTTGAAATTTGGGGATTAGTATAATGATTAGTGATCATATCTAGGAGTTCTTGGGGAGGAAAATCTTCTGACTGGTGTTCTGCCATCTTCTGTCTTAAGGAACAGATGGTGTTCTTCCCTTGTTACAGGACTTGACTGTCTTCAGCTTTTCTAAGATAGCTAACTAGTGTTGGTTTTGAGAGCTCATAGAAGTTAAAAACTTAATTTTAGGAGAAAGCTACTGTTAATATTCCCTTAAAAGTACTAAACCTCTTTAAAAACTAGTATTATTATGCTGTAATACTGTATTTGTCAACAGTGCTATCTTCAAGTTGGACTTGATGGTGGAAGACGACTGCTGAAAATGTTCTCATGACATTGGTTTTCTTTTATAGAAAGTGGAGCGGTTCCAAAAAAGAAGGATCCTTTAACACACACGAGTAATTCCCTTCCTCGTTCAAAAACTGTTGCAAGAACTGGATCCACAGGCCTTTCAGGTCACCACAGAACACCAAGCTACAGTGGGATATCAACTTCTGTGTCTAGACCAGCATCTAATCCTACAGCTTCAGCTCATAAGGTACGGGAAGGATAAATATAGCACTTGGAAAGCCAGTGTAAATTCCAGAGCAAAGTTTGAATTTACTGCCTTTTTTTCAGTATTGTAGACAAAAATCCACAAACCTAAACTTCTAAATTTTCAACCAAGCCTCTTGAGCTAGGCTGCAGAGTGGATTTTAGAAATCAACTGCATGGGCAAATGGATTTTAATTGTGATTGCGGGAACAAGCGATAATACTTGTTTTGAAAATTGCCTGAGAAACTGAGAGAAGCCGACCTAGAAATGTTATTCCCAGTATGTATAGGAGGGGGGAGGGGGAGAAAGGTCTTACTCCAGAAGTACAGATTGTGTCCCACCCCCAACATTCCTTCTCTTCCAAAGCGTGCATGCACAGGTTGTATTGCAACCACATTGAAGAAAAAATTATGATTAGATTTTGACCAAAATACAGAAGTCTGTATACTAATATAACGCTAAAAAGCTGTATTTCTTTTGACCCATCATTTTCTCTTCCATCCTTATTTTCCCCCTGCTACTCCCACAGTAAAGTAGAATAAAGAGCAGAATGGGCAGGACATAAACGTGGTTAAGCATTATTGCTGCTATAATAGGACGGTCTTTAAGTGGCCTGTTAGCAAAGTGTGGTAGCAGTAGAAACTCTTACTTCTTGAGAATGAGAAACAGTTTGTGATGCTCTGTTTCTGAAGTCTGCTGGGGGAAAATAGTATAGTTAAATATAATTGTCTCCCCCTTCCCCTCCCCCCAATAAAAAAAATAAGTCAGAGCCAAAATAAAGCCAAAAAAAAAAACCCTATCCGCTGAAACCTGAGATGTTCTACCTGTGGCTGGATATGATAGTATGTTTTTTAGCAAAACAGAGTCAGACTATCTGGTATATTTTAACATTAGGTTTTACGAGAGTGTATGAAAAATAAAAATAATTTTGTTAACAGTATGTTTGAAAAGAATCAAGATAACTTTCTTTATTTTTCTTCCTTCCCTCTCCAGGCTGCTCCTAAAAATAGCAGAACAAATAAGCCTTCTACTCCTACCCCCGCTCCTCGAAAAAAGAAAGACTTGAAGATATTTAGAAATGTGGACAGTAATCTTGCTAATCTTATCTTGAATGAAATTGTTGATAGGTAAGTCTGAATGAAAATAGGCTATTCAGTGCAGAAAGCCAGATTTTTGTTCAGTATAGTAAGTCTTGGTCCCCTTGGAATGAAAATCTGTAGGTTTTGTTTGGTTTGGGTTTTGGGAGGGTGTTCAGCGGGGGGGGTTGTTGTTCTTTTGTCAAAAGGATGAAAATTCAAATCAGAAATGCTTATCTCTTTTAGCTATATAAGTTGTAGATTTCCTCAGAAGGGTTCTGTATAAATAATCAAATGCATTAAATTAGTCAGCTGCAGCAGAAGAAGAGTATCTCATTGTTAGACTAATCAGTATTCCATTTCTTTGTTAGTGGGCCAGCTGTCAAATTTGATGATATCGCTGGGCAGGAACTGGCTAAACAAGCTTTGCAAGAAATTGTTATCCTTCCTTCTCTTAGACCCGAGGTAAGCAGCTGGGTTTTGTTTTTACACTGTCACAGAATCAAAGAAATGTATTGGTGCTTAACACATGAAGTGGTGATTCTTGAATGCTGTCTTCACTGGCAATGATTGCTATCGATAGTGGAGTGCTGACAGCTGTCTTGGAAAAGGGAGAATGAGGAGTTTGTGTTAAAATACTACCATGAAGTTCCTTGTCTTCTGGTTAGTCAATGTTGGAGAAAGTAACTGAAGCAATAGTTTAACACCACCACCTCCCCAAAAAAAACAAAGCAAAAAAAAAAAAAAAACCAGCAAACCCCTGAAAAACAAACTAAAAGGAATCCTGAAGATTTGAGTCTTGAGTGTTCCTGACAGCTGTAGCTGTGTGTCAGTCCCTTATACGGACATGGAAAGGACAAAGCTCATAGTTGGAAGAGTGAAACATGAGATTTGTATGGGTGAATCAAATCATGACACTATTTAATTTGAAAGACATTGAATCGGTATTGTGGTTTTGTGTTCTCTGCCGTGGGTGTTGGTTAGACATTCTGAATAGTCTGTTCACAGCAGGAGATGATACAAAGAAGTATAGTAGTGAGCAGGCAAGTGCACTGAAGTGTATAACATTTGAGGGCAGATTTTCTCTTCACTGAGTGGAAGTTGGTAATTTAGGCTTTTGTTTTATTTATCATGGGTGGTACTTCAACTACTCTGACTGCCTGCATTCGGGTCTGGTCAATGTGCTGCTGAAATTTTCTAAGTCCCTTTTAAAAAAAAATTAAATTGGTTGTTTTCTAAAGCTCTGCTTCCTAGAAGTGGCTGGACTCTTGCAGAAATTGTGTGCAATAATTTACTACAGTGCTTATTATTGAAGCAAAATCGCTGTTTGTTCTTTGTTCATTTGCTTGTGGGTTTCATTGTGTTATGCCTGGAGTTGCTCTGTGGCCTTCCTCTTTCCTTTAGTGCAGTTTCCGATTTGGAAGTGTCCCAGGGAAGAAATCCTAAACCTAACATAACATCATAGGAATATTAGCCCTGAGGATGACAAAACTTTGACATGAAATAAGTGTGCTCTGGTATTCTTAAGCAGAAGGAAAATGTCATTGTATTGTCTCTATTGTTACAGTGCTTCAGTATGCCAAGTTTGTTGTTTGTTAAGAATAGTACAGTGAGCTGGGTGGGAACAACTTTGAGATGTGAGGCTTGGAATAGTTATGACTCTTTTCTGGTAAGGGTTGATATTTTCAATAAGGTTGTCTTTGTATTACTGTAGCTTGCACTGGTTGTGGGTAGAGGTGTAATAAGGACAGAGAATCCTGCAAGTTTTAAAACGTTCCTTGGAAGAAAAGAGGTTGTAAATGAACATAGCAGGTGTGGAAACTATAGGGAAATATTTAGTCAATTAAGTACTACTTCAGTTTTAACCTTAATGCAGTTTTGAGTTCAAATTCATATTTAAGCTAGCTAATTAAAGGGTATTTTTGTAGGAGAGAAGAGTTGAGGTGAAAAAAACAGACAACACTGGCTAGAGTCATGACTGCAATTATTCCAGCAGTGAGATGCTAATAAGCAGAAACAATGATTTCGGACTATGTCTGGTATGATTACTCTGTTTATGAAAACTTTAAATGCTGGGTATGTCTCAGTGGTAAATGGCAGCTGCAGCTGAACAGTGTAGGTGATGATCAAAGTGAGGGAGAATTGTAGATTTATTCTAGACTGTCTTTAAAATGAGGGAACTCCTGCAGAGTGGTTTCAAACAAAAGGAGTTGGGTGGTGTGCAGCATGGAAAGCAGAAGCAGTTGAGGAATGTAGTTACTCAGGTTAAAACACAGAAGTGCATTTGTAATGTAGGTGGCATATTTTGGTGAATAGGATCATGCTGGGTAACTATTTTCAGTGGTCAAATGAAGTCAAGCACAAACAAAATTCTGTGAATGATGAAATAAAAAGAGAAAATGTATGTTGTTCAGTCATCTTAGGAGTGCTACAATGGTAATGGAGCCATTTTTTACCATGGATATTGTAGAGCGTGGTGCTTGCCAACAATGATATTTAGAATGTTGTGTGCGTTTGAGACTCCTTAATATACCTTCTGTTTTTTTCGTTGGAATTACTGGAAGCTGGAATAGAGGTGTGAGTGTGAGGTCAAAAAGAAACTCAAACAGGAAAGGTAGTATAGACAAAGTGCTGGGAAAAACAGGCTACAGGAATAACTAAAAGATACGTACGCTGTGAGAATTTGTAGATATGCTTGCTACATATGATGCAATTTTATAATGTAGGAAAGATGAATCCAGTGCAAAGTGAGAGGGAAGAGATTATCAATAGGATTTAGAGGAGGTAGGTAGTTGTTGAATTATATTTTAAATAGTTTCAGGCAAAGCTTGTCTTCTCAAGTTTCATTTAATAAAAAGAAAGTCAAGTCTTTTACATGCAAAGTTAGTAGAAACGTTGCTTTAAGTCTACTACACACCTGCATTTCTGTGTTTTTTTAAGTGCAGTTTTAGTGCTTTAAACTTGTTAGGCTGGTCCGTCTCGTGGAACGTATTACTTTTTATGCTCCTTTCACAGTGCTTCTTTGCACAGAATGCTCATGACATAATTTAACTGTTGTGTGTGAAACAAATAGCATCGTGTGTGAGGTCAAGGCAGTATTACTGCTGTTGCTACCAGTGCTACCCAATGAGCCATTCGCCAATCTTAAACCATTTCCTTCCGAAGGTAAAGCAATGTTTTCTTTAAGCCTTTCCTGCAACTTATGATGATGTACTTTTTAGTTATTTACAGGACTCAGAGCTCCTGCGCGTGGTTTGTTGTTGTTTGGCCCACCAGGAAATGGGAAGACAATGTTGGTGAGAAAATTGCTTCATGCATGAGTTGGTGGGCTTGAAGTGTAACCATGAGGGGTGGCTTTCAGTTTGGGTGTTGTAGTAATGAACTTTATGCACTTCCTGGGTCCATTTAGTACAACAATGCAAAATCCTTCTTAACTGTGATTTTGATGGGGGAGACCATTGCTAAACTGTTATCTATTCAACTATCTGCAATATCACAAGTACTATTTTAAAGCTTAAGTTAGCAACTCTAGGTTTCGTTTTTGGAGAGAGTAAAAGTAATATGGTTAACTGGTTGTATACGGCTGTGGTTAATAAGAAATAGTCTGCTTTCCACAAAAATAATCCTAGAAGTGCATACAGCTATAGGGAAGGAGCACAGTAGCAAGAAATGGGGTTGTCTACCCTCCATGCTGCTATGCAAGGAGTGTAAGTCCTGGGGAACTGTCTGGCTGCTGCTTATTTTCTCAGCCTGATGTGTTGGGTTCAGGGAACTGAAGGGGAATGCATCAGCGAGGGAGTGTTGCGTGTCCTGATGCAGCTGAGCTGGGCATGTCATCCTGTGTCACATGGCATGGCTGCAGCTGCACCCTCTTTTGCTAGTACTGAGGCTGGATCAGATGTGAAGCACAGGAGTGTGAATGTTGAGCATCTCGCTTAGGCTCATCTCTTACATTTTACATACTGGAACATAACTGCTAATTGCTAAAATTAAAAAAACCCTGAATAAGCAGGGAATCATAATTTCTTGAATAAGGTCAAACTATCAAGGAGGAGGGTACTCCTGGATGAGCATTCTAGTTGAGCTGATTTTTTTTTTCCCTAGCTTTCCCTTGAAAACAGTTTTTGTATAGATGAGGTGAGAAGAAAAAAAAAAACATAGTTTTTTAATGTGATCTGATCCAATTGCTACCCTAAATTTCACACCCTAAATAAGTTAAAACTGTTTCAGATGACTACTCAGGATACATCAAAAGGATCTGGAGACCTGTCTTCAATAAGCAAGTTGTAGTTGGCTGTGGGGATGATGTGATTAGAGAAGTCTAAGGGAGTCTGGGAATTTTTCTAGTGGTTCAACTGCTTATCTGTTCCTATTTGTAAGTGACTGTGAGAACTTTTTGTAGCATCTACGAAGTGTTCTCTTTGAAGGAATGGGGCTTTACAAAAGCATCACTTGGGACAGAGAAGCAGAGAGGTAGTTTTGGTATGATGTTCTAAAAAGTACCTTTTTTTCTGTTCTCCTAGGCCAAAGCCGTTGCTGCAGAATCAAATGCTACTTTCTTTAATATAAGTGCAGCGAGCCTAACTTCAAAATACGTAAGTAGCATCTGGAAATGATAGCAGTCTAAAAGCACTCATGCTGTAGCTGGGCCTTAAGAAGGCCAGAGACTTCTGATGAGTCCTTGGTGAACTGTTAGCTTATAGTGAACATGAAGTTTTAGAAAAGTGACTTGTGAAGTGAAAATTTTGTTTTGTGCTTGGATAACTCAGTGACAGATGTTCTTGCAGGTCAGGATAACCCTGGCTGACATATGTATGTGCAGTAGTCAGTTTTTTCTTCTCCTTTAGAAAGTAAATGAAGTGGATCCCTGCTCCCTTTCACTCTGATAACTTATGCACCAAAGTCCCATGACATCTCAGTCATCATCATAAGTGAAGTTGTAGTGTTTCTTTTAATATGGAAACAGTGCTGCTGTATGTAATGCTCAGCTAGTGATAAACTGAGTGTGCACGAATGGACAGAGTGTGGCTGCTTGTCAGCAAGTTTTCTGTAGGTCCTTATGTTAGTTCTCATGTAATAATCACTTTCTAAATCCCTTCCAAAAACAGATTTTTGTTGTTTTAGGTGGGTGAAGGGGAGAAACTGGTGCGTGCTTTATTTGCAGTAGCCAGAGAACTTCAGCCTTCTATAATTTTTATTGGTAAGACCTTAAATGTTGTTGGCCTTTGTGTGTTTTCTCAAACACTTGGACTTTTTAAATTGGAATAAATTTAAATTCTGCAATTCAAAGCAAGTATCTCGGGTGTGGCCTGCTGGCTAATAAGTAGTTCCATCTACAGTGTGCTAGATTACTGTTATTTAATTGGCGTTAATAGTGGGAGGAAATGCCCTCAAAAACTTGCATGCTGTGCCACTTTTACCATTTATGTATTAAACTTCATACGTGGAAATGGGTTTTGTTTGTCCTAAGTTGCAGTTTGTTATCCAGCAGGATTTTTTTCTCTCATCTGTGATTGGTGTTGCATATTCAAAGGACAACACAAAGTAGCATGATAAATCAGGAATCTATACAAGCACTTAAACTTTACAAAGATCTGTCTGTCTCTGAAGGAATAAAGAACTGAGCTCTCACTGGGGCCCTACATGAGCAAAAAAACAGGCAAAAATGAAGATTTTAATGTGTGCTTAATTAAGATTTATTTCCTTGTTCTTTTAGATGAGGTTGATAGCCTTTTGTGTGAAAGACGAGAAGGTGAACATGATGCGAGTAGGCGTCTAAAAACAGAATTTTTAATAGAATTTGATGGTGTAAGTATTTAGTCTTATGTATTGTTAAATTTAGCTGAACTGGCTAATGTAGTCGGTGCCAGTACAAGCTACAGATGAAGCACAAATAGGTTTTGGCTGCTGGGGCTTAGCTCTGGCTGTCTGTGTGGCGCTCCCCCTGCCACTTGGTCAGCAAACAGCTTTTTTTTTATATTACTGTTAATTTTTTACCTGCTTACTGTAGTATTCTGAAAGATTCAGTCCGAGGTGAAAGTTAGTAATCTGGAGATGAGCTGAAATAATATGTTGAAAGGCTGAGGACAGAGAATAAAGGATAACATGGCAATAATAAAGGAGGGAAAAGGGCAGGAGACACACTTGAGGGTTATTCACATTATGGTGAAATCCATCTCTTCATTCTGGCAAAGAAGATTAAATGGCTTTAAGTAGTGTCTTTTGTATTGTAACGGATATTTGTCACAAAAGCAAGTGCTGTCAGGGAGTAAGGTGAGACTTGTGAAATGAGACTAGTTCGATCATGGGTATTGCTTAGCTCTGACACATCGGAAGGATAATAACACATCTCTGGTAACCAGATGTTTTCACTGAAGTATGGAAGCTGTAAGTCTCCATATTGTAGGGCATAAAATCAAGTCTTGCAATTGAGTGAACTGAGGGAGAAATTACTGTGTCTGTGTACTACTGAATAATACTTCGTGTATTAATTGCTGGCTCCTTGAGAGACCCATGTTGGATGAAATCTCTGGTCGTGGTTCTGGCTGTACCTTAGCCTAGAGGTTTTAGTCCCTCTTTCTTTGTAGGCTTCAGAATAATGTTTGATGTTAAAAGCCACAACAGCAGAAAGTCTCTGGCTTTTTAAACATAATTATTTATGGATGACCGAACTTCTGAGTGCTTTTTGTACTCTCAGTTTTCTCCAACATTGTAATTTGCAATTGCACAGCAACATTTGTACTCTTGCAAGACTTTCTTCAAGGAATGTAACTTGGACATAGTGTCCTGTGTTCACATTCCTGCTTTTTTGTTGGTTTTTTTTTTCCTTTTTACATTTTTCTAGTTTGACTTTAAAACATTCTTTAGATAAATGTAAAGCTAACTGCATTTGTAAAGAAGCATAAGCAGTAGGATCCCATCAGTGCACTGAATGCACAGCAAGTCTCTATCTGGTTTTGTGGTATTACTATGTGATGTAAACTGAAAGCTGGCCTGCCTTCCTACATTATATAGGTGCAGTCTTCTGGAGAAGACAGAATACTTGTGATGGGAGCAACAAACAGGCCACAGGAGCTTGATGATGCTGTTCTCAGGTACCAAAATGTCTCATGATGGGTTTGAATGTGATAATATGATGTTCTTCAAGAACTGTGGATTTTGCTACTTAGTCTGAAACTTAAAAAAATGAAGACATTAAGCAGCAAAAGTTGTTTGGCAAGGTTAGATTATTTAACTTCTGAAAGAGGTGCCTGTCTCTTCCCCTTTGGGATACATCTGCACAAGTGTGATGGCCTTGGAATGGTCTTAAACAGCAGTACCTGTTGAGATCAAGTCAGCATTTTAATTAGTCTCTTCTTTCTTATATAAGGGTTTTTCATTATTTGGATCATAATGGCATTTGAAGGAAGAAATTTGACCAGTGAGGTCCAGTACTACTTCTTTATGAATATTTGACTTCAGATGTCCATGCAAATACAGATCTCGCAGTAGATTTATTTTCCTTAGGACTTTTTTTGCTACAAGTGCTTGTACTTGCTTCTCTTTTCATTCATGATTGAGGGAAATGGGCATATCAGCACTATCTGAACAAATAAAAGACATTTTTAATGATACCAAAGGCTTTTTGTGTATAGTGAAGAGATTGTTCATTTTGTTGCTGATAGTTGGTGATATTTCTACCCTTATTTATTTATTTATACCTGTCTGGGAGCAGTTTCGTAACTGCAGTAAGAGTAAGGTGGCACCACGTGGCTCATGCATATTATTTGTTTGTTTGGCCTTTTTTTTTAAAATCTGTAGTTCTACTTCCTAGAATTTAATGAAGTTAGTGAAAGTTTGATATTTATCAAACCAAATGTTAGATCTGATACACTAAAAAGTTAAACTGTATGTGTATATACACATATGTATGTTGTGGGTTTTTTTCCTAGACGATTCACCAAACGGGTATATGTGTCTTTACCAAATGAGGAAGTAAGTATTGATTTCCATGCATTTTCTTAATTTTAAGATCAATTTTATTTTTTTAAAAAAGAGAATAAAATTTATTTCATAGACTGTTCTGATCTTGCCCTAGTGGATGATTACAGTTCTATGAATTCTGGCCCAGCTTGGCCATGCACATTGTGCTTTCATTCTCGTGACTGTCTTAGGTTGTTGCATTCGTTTCACACGTGGTAGTAGGAAATCTGGTAGCAGCTGTTTAGTATTTCTTGTCTAGTGAGGTGTTGTGCACATACTGGCAGGTATGGACAAGTCTGAAGTAAGGCTTAGAGGAGCACATTTGATTGGCTGGAGAAGAGTTTTTATTACAAAATATGAAAGTAGCTTTCTTAATGTTTTTCAGCTCAATAACAGATTAGAGCTTTTGATTAGGATTCTAATGTATTATTCTTGAAGTAGTTTGATCTATTTATTATGAAATCCCAGTCTCTTCCTGTGAAGAGGTGATACTCTACAGTCTGATTACAAAAGCACTATAGGCAAGTTTAAACTAGTGACACACAAATGCAAACCTGACAAACGCGTAGTTTTTGTTGCAACAGAAAGCGTACCATGAAAATTAGCTTTGCATCTGATAAGTGTATCTTCTTTTCAGACAAGATTGATTTTGTTAAAAAATCTTCTAAGCAAGCAAGGAAGTCCATTGACCCAAAAAGAGTTGGCACAACTAGCTAGGTGAGTATTTTGTAGTTATACTAAGTAAATAACAAGTGTCAGCCATCAAACAGTGACAATACTTGTTGAGAATGAATTGCATTATATATGTGCTTGTTTTTTCCCTATACCAACTGGCTAGGTTTCTGTTGTTGAAACACAC
The DNA here is from genome assembly GCA_033556795.1 of Tapera naevia. NCBI lineage: Eukaryota > Metazoa > Chordata > Aves > Cuculiformes > Neomorphidae > Tapera > Tapera naevia. Next base: position 10,465,673 of record JAUMJJ010000246.1, on the reverse strand, counting down.
TTGTGGGTGCTTTTCTTTCTGAGGAGAAAGTAGGGGGGTGCTACTCTCCACCCACCCTGCAGGCAGTCTAGCTCTCCTCCCTGATGCAAAAAGGCAGTACCAGTTTTGCACTTGTCATGCATTTCAAATCAAAAGGAATTTTTATTTGCTTGTCGCTTGGTAGCTGTTCTGAAGGTATTGGCAACATAGCAGCTAAGTATAGATTCTTTTCAATTTCATATTTGATTGGGGAAATGTGGGTTAAATACCCATCCTATTATTGTACTAAGCTGGTTTATGTTTATCATCTTTTAAGATTGACATACTATTGCTATTTGTCACCCTCAGAAATTAAACATAATAGATGTGAATGTAGTTAGACTAAAAAGTAAGTAGAGCACCTTGGGCAGGAAGGAATGAAAACAGAGTGTGAGATAGCAAAAATATGCAAGTGGATGTACTTCACTTTCTGTTTCTGTCTGCAGTAGTACACAAGCTGTGAGTACAGTCTTGGATATTGCATTTGTCAGCCTCTTAGTAACAATACAGAAATTGATGCAAAACTTGATGCAATGCAGTTGTATTGCAGTGGAATTGATGCAAATTGATGCAACTGAATAAATTCTCTACTTGAAGGATTCTAGCTCAGGCCATATTTAGGCTGCAGTAATAGCCAACTGGAGGAAAACAACAGTGTCTTGGATTGTAACTGAAAATTTATGAACGAAGATTACAACTGCTTTTCTTTTTTTAAAGGGTTTAGCAAAAATAAAAAATTGATGGTCCTGCCTGCTTTGTGTGCCATGTTTCTTTGTTTCAGAAGAGATAGGTATTAAACCTCCTTCATGATTTTGTGTTCCTTCACTCCCCTCTGCAACTTTTTCTATAAACTGTAACAAAATTAATAGTCTCCAGAAGACTGAACCATGAAGCTGTTGTCACTGCACCTAGCCACTGCTCTACAAGCTGCGTTACTTTTGTTGTTAGATCTTGTTAAATTTTGTTGTTCTTTAGGTGACCCTTACTGCTTTTCACTTCTCTTGGTGGTGTGTAGTGGTGGCTTCCTGTTTCAGCAGGGACCTTTAATCTGCAATGTATTTAACTAGTTAACTTGGAAATTAAGTCTTATTCTGGAAACGCTCTCATAGAAATTGGGTCCATGGTTAGCTTTTTTTTCCTTGTGGTTCTGAGGATTTGAGTGATCTGTATGTCTGCCACTCTTAAACTTATCTGCTGGGCATTTTTGTTTTTTATTGTATCTTCCTTTCAATTCACTGATAGAATACCTGCACGCTTATACTATATTATTTCCCAAATCAATGAGAAGTGTGTGCAAGACACACTTACAGAGCCTGTTTCTTTCTGAAGAAGGACCTGTCTACTGTATTTCACTTCAGAGCTGAATTAGAATTCTTATTTGAAGCTAAATGTTTAGAGTGTTCAGGCTTCTGCAGGGAACCGTGGAGGCTGTGGCTCTGGCTCTTGCAGCCATCTCAAGTCACTCCGTTGATTCTTAGTTGTTAGCAATTCCCAAGTTTAGGCTTTAACATTGGATTCAGTTGGTACTACTTTGAGAGTATAGTCTGTCTGTTACCAAACCTTCAACGCTGAAGAAAAGGCTGAAATAAGAAATAATGTTGTCTGTACTGTGACTTGCAAAGCAAAGCGGTGCTGCATTTCAGATTTGTATTTACTCTTCTGAACTAGTAGAATTTTGTGTTCTCTGGAACCTGCTGGTCAGCTGCCTCCGTGGCTTTCCAATTAAGGGCAAATTGCAAAACTGTCACTTATTTTCAAAACCCAATGCTCCTGTTAGTTTTTTTTAGTAACACATGCTTTTGCCCTTTGACTGTCTCTGATGTCAACTGAAAGTGCACATAGTTTTATTCTGAAAACTGGTCATGTGGTCACATCATAATAAATGTGCGGTATTGGGTTTTTACTGTATCGATTGAGTTGAAAGAGCACAGAATAGCTGACATTTTGGTTTTACATTGATCTATGACAAATGATGTCAAACCAGTGGTGTAGGGTATTCTTGTAACAGAAATGGTAAACGTGCTTGAGATTAATTTCCATCTACTAAACCAGGCAGGTTGCTGTCTTTTTACTTCTCCTAGAATTCTATTTTGGACTTGAATATTTCTACTTTAATGTGGGAGAGACTTAAATATTAGATCACTCGCATTGCGTGCACTTCTGATTTATTAAACTTGCAAAACAATGTCAAAATACTACTTCTGATTGAGAAACATGTTAAGCATCTGCAATTAAATTGATATAGTTTGAAGCAGGTTTTGTTTGTGGGGGTTTTTTACCCTTCCTCCTTTCCCTTATTTTTTTTTCTTTCAACAAAGAATGACAGATGGATACTCTGGAAGTGATTTAACCGCATTAGCAAAGGATGCAGCGCTAGGCCCTATTCGAGGTAAGGTGCATGGCTTTTTATTTAGGTTTTGAGAAAACTCAGTGCCTTTGATATTAGAGAAAACATATTTTCCTACATCTTTATAATTCTTAAACCTCTGAAATTAGGGTTTTTAGATTGGATTTTGGTCTATTTCTTGTAATAGCATCTTTATAAGACTTACCTTACACAAAACCCTTCAGTACCTCACCATGTTGCACAGACAATTTTTGTGTTTTAAGAGGAAAGCAAGATGAAGTGGTGCTCTCAGATTTGTATTGGTTTTTAACTAGTGTATCTTTCCTAAGCTACTGTCATTTCTGTTGTATCTGAATTTTCATTTGAATAGCAATCTCTGACTGAATTATCTGTCTTTATAAAGTGAGGCACATCTCTTCAATGCCTCAAAGGAATGAAATACTGAAACAGAAGCAGTTTTTTGGGATTCTTTTAGATATGGTTTTAATGAGATAGCTTTTTTTATTTTTAAATCTTCTTAATGTTTAATTGTGATCCAGTGACAATTGTGACTCAAATATCTATGTCTGTTTTTCCTTGACACTTTCAATTTTGAGAAAAATGCAATTTTAATGCAAAATTAATATTTTATTTTTTTCCAACCTTCCCCCACCCTCTATTTTGGGTTTCACTAGCTAGTTGTTATGTGTCCAGTAACCACATTGGAAGGGGCTGATTGTGTTTAGAGTAGTGGATTTAAGTAGTGGATTTTGTTTAGTGGACTTAGTAGAGTGGGATTTTGTGAAGAAAAGATTGTGAAGATTTGATGATAGTTTTCTGTTTGCAGATATATTGTCCTACCTGACAGAAGGGTACTAAAGGCAGCCAGAGCAGGTGTTCTGTAATAGTAGCCTATTATGTGTAAATGAAAGTTATTCCAACTCTCTTAAATGATTCATGGGGAGCAGAGGTCTGTGCGTGTTTTGTGGGTATGTTTGTTTTGTTATTTTTTTTTTGAGTCAAAAATCCTATAGCATGCAATTTTCCCAGTGAGCTATCTCTTTGAAAGCAGCTGATGGAAAGTAATGGTTTTTTTGCCCACTTACAGAATCTCAACAGTTAAGAGTAAGGCACATCTTCCAAAATCCTGCAGAATAACTGGGAAACAGAATTGCATTAAATAGCTCTCACAAGAGACATGTCTCCCAAGGCTTTGAATATATTTATTTAGAGCTGTTGAATTAATAATGTGTGCATTTAGGTATGAAGGCTTTATTTTGCTGACAGATCACTTCACATGCAAGTCCATTTTGAGAAGAGACCATGAAATGTTGTGCTACCTATTTCTTCCTGCTCCTGGCTTCCGTAAAAAAGAATTCATCTTTCAAAATGTTTTTTTTTAAATGTCAGCCTTGCCAGTCCTGCCTAGATACTTCTTTTCTTGCACCCTCAGAGCAAAAAGTTTTGCTGTAATATGTTGATAATGTAACAGTATTGCAAGTAAAAAAAAGTGAAATGATGAAGGATACAGGGAAGATTAGATCCCATCAGTTCTGCACAGGGTAAGGAGGACTCCTATGTGTCCTGTGTGATTTTCTGCATTCTTTGCTGATGGTACCTTGCTGTTTCCTGAAAATTGTGCATGTTTGAGAGGTAAGGAAGTTTGTAGGTTTCAAGGGTAGGGTGATTGTAGGTACCAGGAATCATATGAGGGAAGGTAGCTCTATTAAGCTTGTGTGCTGCTCCCCATACTTTAGGAAGAAGTAGCTCTGCTACCACTTTGTACTGTGTCTGCAGTGATTGTGGGAGCAGACTGGTCGAGCTGGTTAATGAGGAAGAAGGAGGTAAAAACATCATATACATTTATGTACAGGAGATTATGTTGAGAGAGTTATTTTTAATTATGGGCTTTTTTCAGAATAAAAGTACCTTTAAGATGCGTTAGTTGTTAGAAGTGGTGAAAGTTTTCTTATGAAGCTCACTGATTTTCCATTACTTTTACAGAATTAAAACCTGAACAGGTGAAGAACATGTCTGCCAGTGAGGTATGCTGTTCTAGCAGTTCTGTTTTCCCCTTCAAATAGAATACTTGCTTGCCAAAAACTTTTTAGGTCCCTTTATTTACATATAATATCATACGAAATACCTAGCAAATTTTGTGAGGGTATTACCCTTTTGCTTACTTCTTCATTGAAGAAAATTCTTTACAAACAGTGATTGAGAAGAAAGTCTGTCTTCATGTGTCTGAGATTCTTTGTGTAGTTTGTTGGTTATCAGGCTTAAGAGCCCCTCCTTTTCTGATAGTAAGTCTCTGTTGTCGTTAATTTCGGGTGACTGTCCTGTGTTTTCCTTTGCACTGAACTGCAGCTTGGACTCTTACCTATCAGATGATTCTAGAGGCCTGGCTTTTATTTTCCCCCAGAAGTATTCTGACAAACGATTTATTTTATTTCCACCCCTTTACATCTTTGCATAAAGCAAGTCATCTTAGGGAGAACCTCTGAGGGATTTTAAAACAGAGTTGTTTGTTTATTTGTATAATACTTATATTCATTCAAATGGACCATTATAATGAAAAAATTTGAAGTTCCTCACCAAAAATTGCATCTGTAAACATCAGAAGAAAAGGCTATGAAAGTATAAAAGTTTCTGTTCAGGTGTACAGTTACATAGGGGAAGAGGAAGCAAAACTTAATTCCCTTGTTGCTTTCTGTGTTCAGCCTTAAATCCTGGCTAAGGCTGTGAGAAGCTGAAAGGATTTATTGCATGAAGATAAGAGTATCTGTGATAATTTGTTGTGAATGTAAGTTTACCTCCAATAGCCTATAAACACTAATCCCAAAGAAGCGTGAGGAATCTTCTCCAGTTGTAATGTTAATACTCCTTGTTCCACACACTTTATCTCCCATCGTGCCTGGGCATTTCTCTATATGGGGAATGTCTGCTTATAAGGATGTCCTCAGCGAACAACAGAGAGGCATGTGTTGGATTGGAGAGGTTAGACACTGGGATGACTTGACTGGCAGCGTACTATGGTCTGAATACAGTTTTGCTAAGGGTGGGAACTTTCAGTGCCTTACTGCCCTGGTACGCGAAAGTGTGCCATAAACAGGACAGTCAAACTCGCAGCCCGTGGGCCAAATCCGGCCTGGTACCTTGTTTTATCCAGCCCAGGATCTTGTTTCTACCTGGCAGCAGCGCTGAGCTCCTTGTCCCTGCACTGCTGCCAGCGCTGGTCACGTGTGCAGTGAGTGATGTGCGTTACGCTGCAGGAGCAGGAGAACAGCGGGAGCTGTGAGTTTGACACCCCGTGTTCAAAAGTCCCGTGTCTTACTCCTCACTCAGTTCTGTACTCTCCAAGGCACCAGCTTGCACCACCTAGTGAAATAGGAAGTCATAACACAGTCTCATAGGCTATTAAGTAACAATGCAGATGTAATAATTATCAAATGTTAGTTTATTAAAAATGGTAAGTCTTAAATTACAAGACTCTTGCATCAGATTGTAGAGTCAAAGAACAGCCCAGATTGGAAGGGATCTTGAAACATTATCTGGCCCAGCCTTTCGGGGGAGAAAAGGAACCTCGATGAGAGTATCTATCACCCTGCCCAATCACATTTTGAAAACCTCCAGCAATGGCAAGTCTGCCACGTGCCTGAGGAGGTTGTTCCAGTGATTGACTGTTCTTACAGCAAAAAAAGTCTTTTATCAAGATGAAGCACCTGTAGAATGTACTTTAACAGCGACTACTGAAGCACTTTGTGAATAAACTGAAGTACATAACCAGATGTGATCCTGATGTCTTTCACTTTTTGTTTAGATGAGAAATATCAAATTATCAGATTTCACTGAGTCTTTGAAGAAGATAAAGCGCAGTTTGAGCCCGCAGACGCTGGAAGCGTACACTCGCTGGAACAAGGACTTTGGAGATACCACAGTATGAAACACTACTTGAAGTGAAACAAAGTGCTGCCTAAGGAGTAATTGGTACAGACTACTGGAAAGCAGCCAGAGTTTACAGGACTTTACAGATCTTGATCTGCTTTAAAACTTGAGATTAAGAAAAAATTGTACAATATGAAATGTGTTCATCAAAGCCTCCTTGCCATTCAGTGAGGATTTACAGTCTGTAAGTAAGAGCACAACAGGACTTGAGATAAGATTCCTAGCAATCCCATTATGGTTTGAACAATAAATATATGTATTTTGTTTCAGCTAGAAGGCTCTGATGGTATTGATCATTGGAAAACCTTTCCCCTATGTTGTGTGTGTGTGTGTGTGTTCTTCTTGTTTTTAATTTTGCCATGACATTTATGTCTGGCTTTCTTCCTTATAACTACTAACTTACAATTGGTGGTTTGTAAACTTTGGTTCAATTTTTGATTTTTTTTTTCTATCCTTAACGTGCCAAATAAAAGAATTTCCCTATGCAGAAAGGAAGAACAGCATTTGGGCATTATGATTATTAAAATGTAAAAAGCAGCTGGTCTGTTATTATTTGTCTTTTTGTTTAGTTGTAATGTGACAGTATTGTTCACAGAACAGTCTTAAAGACCTTTGATAGCAGAACAGCAAAAAACCCAACCCTATAAAACCAATTCAGACTGACTTTTAAGATAAATAAATTACTAAATTAAAAAACTGACTAAGATTTTCATTTATTGGCAGTATTTTCTCTTAATGCATTTTGTAACGCTTCCATTGGTAGGATGTTAGCTTATGCTTATGGTGTACAACTTGAAGCCCAGCTGATGTTTGAGAGAGTAAGTGATGCTAAATGTCAAGTTTCACAAATGATATGTCTCTACTCTGTATTTTGGTCTGTTTATGATAATTGAAAATAAAATTTCCATTGTGATAATCTTTTTAATCTACACATGTAAGCATTCAAACAGGAGGCTACGTGTTTAATACATAGTACACTAATGTTTTTATAGCTTTCATATGTTTTGGTTTATATATTAAAGTATGAAACACTCAACTGATCTGCTTTTTCTAAAAAAGAAACTGCATCTTTGTACAAATACTTGTTTTTATTATATAAATGACAAGCTATTAAACCACTTAAGTGATAGCCTTTAAGTACTGTAATAAAAGAAAACATCTTTGCCTTTCCTTCTGAAGGCCTGACGTTTACAAATTCTGCATGGACTAGACACAGATGTTTGCAAGGCGGAACACTGACTGGTTCCTTGTTAGAGCAGGTTTGTGGGGTTTTTGTTTTTAGAAGACAGTTCTCCCAAATTAGATATTTTTGTAATATGACTCTTGTTTACAGTTGTTTTAACTAAATTGAGTTAAAAGCTTTGTTTGCTGTTAGTATTAACAGAAAATTTTGTTCTCAATTATTCATTTAACTGATTTGTTTATTGCAAGTCAAATATTTCTGGGATTACTCACCTGAAAGTTGACTATAAGTATTATATACAATATATATATTAACCCCCACAGCTGATAGTTCCAATGCAAGTATAGTAACACCCAGAGAGGAGACCGTGCTTACTGCATGGTATTTGAGTACTCAGCAGCAAGAAGCTGTGTCAAATTTTTGAGACGCACACATGCAATATGATTCTGGGGTTGTTTTTTTTTGAACCAGAGTTGCTTTTATTAATCTTAAGATCAAAAGCAATTAAATAAGAGAAGATTGTGTTACAATTCTATGCCTTTTGAAGTAGTCAAACCAAACCAGTTCTAGCCTTCTAAGGGTATGACTCTCAAAAGTATGTATGGTGTAAATGAAACGTGTGACTTCCATTCCCCTAATTCACTTCTCTGAAGAAGTGAGATGTGCTTAAATATTTCAGTTTGTTGAATCTCGTGTCTCGCTTGCTTTGCCTTAGTACTGCCTTCAGTAGACTTGTCTCTGGAGATGCCTGGCTGACCTGATCTGTGTTTGTTGTAGACTTCAGAGCACTAAGCACAAATATTTTATTAGCCTCTGCCAGATACCTAAATGGCTGAGAAAGGCCTTTGGTCTTCCTGTTAATAAAGCCTGTAAACATTCCTTGAGGTCCTTTGCAAATGAGAACTTTGAGGGTGACACTTCTGGTTTTGAGGGCTCCTCAACATATGTTACCAAACTGTTTCCCTTCATTTTGAGAAATATACTGGTATTTATTTCAAGTATGTACCTATTGGCATGCCACAGGTTCCTGAAATGTAGAGGTAGAAGTTCCCATCTGCTAAAACTTCACCAGCAGACAGCACAAAGAGTCAGAAGTCTGAGTTGCTGTGTGTCTGTACCCTTGCTATTTGGTTATCTGTTCTGCCTTGATTGTTTTCTACATAATGGATTAACTACAGCTCTATAATTACTTCTAGAATACAGTAATAAGAACTCAGTTTTGTTCTGCAATATCAGTTTGTCCCACAGCTACTGGATTTTTAGCCTATGACCAAGTGCCATTTGGTTCATAAATCACCTAGAAATGTGTTATGCTGAACAGTGTCTTTTAAGAATAATTCTGCTCCCGTTAAGGCATTATCTCATATCTTCTGGTATCTTGTTTCACATGTACTGAGTATGTCCCAGCTGAGTCATTTTCATCTGTGTATTGGATTAACTGTGTATAAAAGCAGATCTGAAAAAAAAGAAAACCCAAACCCAGCCCCCTGTCCCCCTGCAAAAACCATCCAAAATAGCTGTCTTTCCCAAGTGTATGATATTTTACATAGAACTTTGTAACTCTACTTGCCACAGAATCAGTTTACAGTATCTTGAATTAGGATAGGTTAAGAAAGACAGCAGCTTGAGTGCTTTTAACTTTTGCAAGAACTGGCATTACATTGGCTCTCTACACTGCCTCTTTCTCTTTTTTTTCCCTGAACTTGCCCACTGCTAACAAATGACCCACTTTTGAGATGATTAGGAAGCAGCTTGTCTGTCCCTGTCTGAGTGTTTTTTACTGACTTAAACTGTAGCATTTACTAGAGGGAGAGAAAAAAACCCACAAACCCTAAGCCCCCTGGGTTTTTTTAGTAACCTTCATGCATCTTTGCCTCTCTACTAAGCAAGAAATGCTTATATTTCTACATTTTGGAAGAACAGTGTCTTCACAGGCAGCAGATTGCTGCTTTAGATTGCATAACCAGGAGAGAAAAACTCAAGTGCTGTGGGATGCTCTTTCTCCTTAAAATGAGTCAGGTTATGAAGTTTCTCTTTACTAATAATGACTTTTCTGCAGAGTACAGGGACAAAACCAACACAATATTAGAAACAAGCCTTAAGTTAGGGCATTTATGCACATATAAGTGTCCCTGTCCTATTAGTTTCTTGGAGAGTTCAGTGTATTACAAATAGGCATTCTGCCCCTGAGACATCTTTCTGACTCTACTTCAGAAAGTCAGTTCCTAATACAGTTGAGTATGGCCTTGCAGGTTACTTCACATAGATAATGAATGTGGTAGTAACTCTAAAATGGAGAAGACTGGGATCTCTAAGCCATCAAGGAATTTGTTGTCACTCCACTAATCAGAGGCCATTGCTGACTTCACTGCTGGTTTCTCTCAAGTGTTTTTAAAATGTCAGTTTTTATACATATAACAGACAATTAACCTTACCTTCTGGTAAGGTTAATTCTACACCAGAATTTGCAAATGAGAACTTTGAGGGTAACGCTTCTGGTTTCTTCTACACCAGAAGAAATAGGGGTGTTTTCATTATTCTGAACTAGTGGGTTTTGGCACTGGTTGGCACTGCTGCCAAGTCCATCTTGTGAAAATTAAGTACTTTTTACGGGGAATATTGAAGTCAAATGTGCTGGGAAACTTAAGTGAGACATCTGTTCTATGACCGCTATGGAAAGCAGTGTTCAATTTAGGGCTTCCTGAACCACATCTGGTGAAACTTTGTACCCTGGTTTCTTGCAGTGCTTTGCTACCCAAGACATGGATAATGCATAGTTGTGCTTAAGACGTGTATCCAGCTGCTACAGTGCTTTAAGTGATACCTCTGTGTGTGACAGCTTTGGGAGGTGGCATGTGCTATTGTGGGTTACAGATCTTCATTCATTGTGGCAGTCTCAAGCTTTTGTGATGTTTTTAGCGTTGGGGACTTCTACCAGATATTAAAAATGTAATGAAAAGTAGTAAGCAAGTAGTGAATGCAATTAGTTATCTCAGCTATTGTGCTAATTAGAGGCAGTTGCTGATTTCATTGCTAGATTCTCTTGAGCTCCTATTTAATGTTGAAAGATGTTGTTTACTCCCCTACATGACTTTTCATGCTTAGGATGATCTGCTGCTCATCCTAGGAGACGACCAATGGATTGGTTATTTTCTTTCAGAATTTTTCTGTTCGATATTCTTTTAAATAATATAACCATAATTACACTAGATTAAGGAAGTTAATCTGTTGCTTCCTACAAATGCAAAATCATCTTCTGAAGTATGGGGAAATATGTATTGTGGTTTTTCTTCTTCTCTTGCAAATTGTTAACGGTCTTGGAGTGGAAACTGTTTACTTTGTCAGTAACTACCTCCTGAGTTTGGCAATAATTGGCAAGGTATACACTCCTCCAGTGGATTAAAAGTATTGGCCAAACACTGTGGGTTCTTCAGAGTTTGATTTTCAAATTCTTGACATTGGTGATCAGCCTTGTTTTTTCCATAAGACTTTCCTTGCCTTCATAAGACGTGCTTCTTAAAATCCTGTTTCAGAGAAGTGGCTTTGAGAAAAAAGGTCAACGTTCTTTGTAGTTGGTTAATAGAGGCGTATTCTTGTAAGATGGCAGGGGTGTAGCTTCTCGGTTCTGCAGGGGTTTTTACCATTACAAATGAAGAAGAAGGCAATTTATTTAATGCGCAAACACCCATCAAAGGGACTGCAAATATTGAAACTGGATTTGCAACATGATTCAAATTTTTATTCCTGCAAAGGGCTAGCCAGTACTTTTCACAAATCTGGATTAAAGTGGCAAAAACCAAAGCTGGAGAAAAAATGCTATACTCCACCCTCATTAAATATATTGAGCAACTTCAGTGTGGGATAGGGTTAATTCTTGTATTTTGTTCTTGTGAAGCACTTTTGTTTCATTGTTATTTTAATAATGTTTCCTGAAATGTTGAACACCGGTTTATTAACAAGCAATGTAAAAAAGCATGACGAGCAGTCACATAGCTTTAGCTTCACAATAAAACATTGCATTTGTCCTGTTCTTATTGTTTTCTTGTCCATTTATCAGATAAAACATCTAAAACAAGCCTTTTCTGAAGCGGATTTAATCGCTGCTGATTTAAAAAAAAAAAAAGGTATTTTATACCAGATGATGGAACAATAGATCTGTAAATACCTCATTTAGTTTCTAAAGGACACAACTGAAATTCTTAAAACTAATATAAACAGAAATGCTACTTGCTAAATAAATGCGCTGAGACTGAAAGTGTGTGACCATCCTATAAATCACAGTAAAAAACAGGAGGTTTCACAGACCTGATTCCGGTAGTCACCGTGAAGTCCTGAAAACAGCTCTTTGGAGCCAATTTGCTTGATACCAAAATGTTACATTTTCTTTTGCTAAAGGGAGAGTTGCTGCTGTTATTTTTGAGGTAACAATCTAAATTCTTATCCCCATCATCTTACTGTTTGTAATTCTTTCTAGCCATTGTCTTGAGGCTGCAGCTGGACTGCAAACAACTGCTGGGGCTTTGCAGCCTGAAGATAAGATTAAAAAAATCCCAAAGCTGGATTAAAGTAATTATTAAAATTACATATCTGGCAGCACTGGGATCCTCAGAAAGCAGCCACGACCACTGCTTTTAGCAATAATAGATAACAGTGACATGTTGAGGCAAGTGAACCAAATAGCAATCCAGGAAAAAATACCCCAATGTTTCAGGCTGAAGCGTAACAGCTGTTACTGCTTCTGTGAGGCATTCATTCCTTGGGATAAAAATGACACCGTTGTTGTCTATGCAGAGTAGTTATCCGGTATCTCTATTTGGGTGAAATTTTACTTACTGTAGGTAGATTCTTACCAACTGACATTATTTCAATTAGAAGTTTTGTGTAGAGATTACATATACTCAAATAGACTTATGCTTGTGGAGGAGATGCTCACGTAAATTTAGTGAAGCAGCGAGAGCCTGAAAATGGTATCTCAGCTCTTGCTATGTTACAGAGATTATGGGCTTGGCAGCATAGCCTCGGCTGAAGTATGATAGACTAATTGAAAGACAAATGTACTCCCATTGCAACAAGTGGGTGTGAGAAGGCTCCATGCCTAGTGTCAGATGCAGACATATTTCAGATTACATCTGTTTATTTCTGTATTTTAATGTTTTAAGTTTGCCAGAAAAAGTGAGAAAAAATAGATTCAAGTTTTGTATTGCTTTTCCCCTGTTCAAGCCCTCTTTCTGCAAATTTCCAAATAATTTGTGAACTTGTGAAATCCAGCCCATTTCCTGCAAGAGTGCATGTGGTTCTGCAACAGACAGGAGTTATACAACCTTCTCTGAGTAATTTTTTATTGTGTGTAATGAAAATACAGAAAATCCTGTGTCATGAAGACAAGAAGATACACAATTTAACTAAAATCCATCTCTCAGCACATGTGAGTGGTTTATTGGTGCTGTGGTGTAGCGTAAAATGGTAATTTCAACAGCCTATAAACAACCTCATGAGCAATGTCTTGTTTTTACTAAATGCGCTTTTTTGCACATATATATTGTAAGCACAGCATGTTCTTTGTAGTATTGTTACTTGTATTATTTTCAGATCTCATTTTTAGTAATTTTGAAAAGACCTCAAACTTGTCTCAGTTGTAAGACATCCTTCAAGACCGTTAGTTTTGTTGTGTGCAGGATACCAGTATCAGCTGTGCTATTGGTTGTGGTATTTCTCTTCTGTGGATTGCGTTAAGTGCTGTTCCTTGTAATTAACAGTTTTCCTCTTCTGGGAAGAATTATGCTAAGATCTAAAGTAATCAAAAAGCCTGATAAGGTGTCAATAATGAAGTAACCAAACAACATGGTTATTTGTGGAGCACATCATACCCCTGTCACTCACCTGACATGCTTTCCTGGTTAAATTAGAGTGGAGGCAGTGGCTTCAGCCTGTGGAGAGTTTACGTACCACAACATTGCAGTTAAAATTCTCTTACCTATCATGCAAATTTTCCAGACTGCAAATAGGTTTGTTTTTAAATTGTTCCTAGAACTACTGTACACTGCAAAAAAAAACCCCAAATTCATCATTACTACCATCAGCTTAGAATGAGAAAGGTTTGAGAAATATGATTACCTGTCCAGTTGCTTCCAACCGCAGGTAAGACTTCAGGTGCGTTTCACAGAACAGATTAGATGCAAGTAACATTTTAAACCACTTCAACTGCCACTGGACAACTGAGTAGACTATTAATAAAGACCAAAGACAGGATATTGTTACAGAAGGTTGTTTTGAGTATCTTTTTAAGCACAATAATCTGTTTTAGTGAAATATCTGCCTTCAGTTTTTATTCCTAATTTTCAGTAATTTCCTAAAGGCAATAATAAATAAACTGTCTTGTGACTAGATCTTTCTGTATATGAAGTCCCATGTAGGTGTTTTGTAACACAATTTTCTTTAAAAGAGCTAGCCTAACTTCCAAAGAAAACTGCAATTCTGTATTTTGTTCCTTCTGACAGAAACTACTGGGCACAGTTCAGTGGCCTGCTGCTCAGCTCACACAAGAATAGCCTCCATGTTCGAGAGCCTCACTTTCAGTGGTCACAGAGCTTTAATGTCACTCTGTGTTTTTGTTTCCATAAAGTCCACTCTCTGGTTCATGCTTTTGGGATGGGGTCAGACTGACTGTTGATTGCTCTGCAAATGGCAATGCTTACCTTATTTTAACATATTTGGAGCAACAGGAGCAGCTCTCAGAACTTCAGTGCACAAAGCAATAACTACATCCAGTACCCGAAGGGGGCTACAGGAAAGCTGGGGAGCAGCTCTTTATCAGAGAGTGCAGGGATAGGACAAGGGGGAACGGTTTTAAGCTGAAAGGAGATCTAGATTAGCGATTAGGAAGGAATTTTTTTTACTGTGAGGGTGGTGACACACTGGAACAGGTTGGCTAGAGAAGTGATGGATGTCCTGTTCCTGAAGGTGTTCAAGGTCAGGTTGAATGGGGCTTTGAGCAACCTGTGGAACTGGATGATCTTTAAGATGCTTTGCGACCCAAACCATTCTATGATTTTCAGCAACAGAGTTCCTGAAGTTCTGAGAGCTGCTCTTCTTTCCAAATTTTGCATATTCCTGCAAAAACGCCCCTGGACAGCTGCCTATTCACTGCCATTACTGCAGAACCTGCAACAGAGAGGCCTGGCTGCGGGAATGCTATCATTGCTTTAGGAAGTGGTGAAACAAACCCGTCCCTGTGGCTTAGAGTATAGTGTCCACCCTGCTGGGAGCCTTTCTTTGGACTCTCACAGACCACGCACAGACGATGTGTAGCAGGATGTCACACAGCTGGTCACATAGGAAGGGCTGAGAGAGCTGGGGATGGCAGGGTCCCCGCTGCGCGCCTCTGCCATGCTGGCTCCGGGGAGAAAGAACTGGCTAGGGGTTTCAGTGCGCTGCCTTTGGGAAAGACAGGGTTTTCCCTAACAGGTGATGGTTCCCGTTACTAGAAATAATGTCAATTCCCTTGTGCCTCTGGGTCCCTGGTTGCCGTGGGGCTGTGGTGGGAAGAAGCAATTGTGTTTGGCCTTGTTGTGCAAGTCCCAGCAATTCCATGGGATAAAAGGGTTACATTGCCCCTGCTCCCATGCATCAGTGAAAGCACAGGATTGTCACTCCTGGGAGGTATGGCTTGCTTCCCAAAGAAGAAAATTCCTCCTTTTGGGAATGGGCACCATGTATGCCCATTCAGTTGGGCATCTGAGCATTCCCTTTTCATGCTGAGCACAAGTGAATTGACATCACTATCAGTAAAGGGAACCATTAACACTGAGATGCTGGAGCGTGTCCAGAGAAGGGCAACGAAGCTGGTAAGGGGGCTGGAGCACAAGTGTTTTGAGGAGCAGCTGAGGGAACAGGGGTTGTTAAGCCTTGAGAAGACAAGGCAGAGGAGAGACTTTATCATTGTCTACGACTGCCTGAAAACAGGTTGTAGTGAGACGAGTGTTGGTCTATTCTCCTAAATGACAGGTGATAGTGATACAAGAAGTAGTTTTTATTACAAAGAGTGGAATATTTTGATTTAAGCTAAAGAAGAGTTAAGTTTCATGTAAGTAACTGTAGATTTTGAAAGTTAGACAGACACAGAATGTCCCTCTGACAGTACCTTTACTTGATAGCATGTTTTTTTTTCAAATAGTGTTTTCCCAGACGCTGTTCAGAAAAAAATAACATCTCGTGTTAAGTATGGTCTGTTCTGAACAGATGTTTCTCCCTCTGAAGTCTTTCCCTATCTAAAATGCAAGGTCAGACAGAGAGCTGGCCTCAAAGCTCCAACTAGCAGATAGTTTGCAGTTGTGAAGTTCATAGTAACATTAAAATTAGTCCTTGGAATGTATTCGAAAATACATAAGATTTCTGGGAAAATTTATACGTGTGCGTGTGAAATATATTGTCCCCAGCTCTTGTCTCATTACACAATTAATAGAAATCATTCGCTCATGTGCCCGTCACCGAAATAAAGGATGCTGTTTTCTGAAACTCCAAAACGAGTCTTTGAGAGTTTACTTGCCGGCATTTTCAGTATTAAGGGAAGAAGTGTCCTCAGGTTGTGCCAGGGGAGGTTCAGAGTGGATATTAGGAAAAATTTCTTCACTGAAAGGGTTGTCAGGCACTGGAACAGGGAGCGACCATCCCTGAAGGTGTTTAAAAGATGGGTAGATGAGGTGCTCAGGGATACAGAATCACAGAATCGCTCTGTTGGAAAAGACCTTTGAGATCATCGAGTCCAGCCCTGTCCACTGCTCAGCCACATCCCCGAGCGCCTCATCTGCCCGTCTTTTCAATGCGGTTTCGTAGTTGACAGGTGCGGTTGGACTCGGTGGTCTCAGCGCCCGCACCTCCCCCCGCCTCTGTCGCCGCACGAGTCGCCGCCCCCCTGGCCCTCTGACGCCACCACACCTCACATCCGCCGCGCGCCGCCTCCCACCGCCGCGGGCGCCTCCCCCGCCCCTTCCGCCCGCGCATGGCGCCGGCGCTTCCGGCGCGGGGAGGAACATGGTGAGCGGCCCGGCGGGGGGAGCGGGGGTATCGCGGGGAGCGGGGGGGCCGGTGGAGCTGTCGGTCCCGGCTGGGGGGAGAGCGCCCCGGGCCCGGTAGCGGCGCCCCCCTCCCGCTCCTCGCGCCGGCCGTGACGTGCTGCGCGCGGGCCCGCCCCGGCCCCGCCCCCGGCAACCGGTACCGGTACCGCCAGCCCCGGAGCAGCGCGGGGCGGCGTCCGACGGGTTCTGCTCACTCAGAGCCCGGAGCCGGGCCCGCGGTAGGAAGGAGCGATCGTGACCGGCCTCGCGGTGCGAGTCCCGGGAATCAGTCAGGGAGCGGCGATTCCGTGGGGTCAGGGAGTCGTAGAATGGTTTGGGTTGGAAGGGACCTCAAAGCCCATCCAGTTCCAACCCCCCTGCCACGGTCAGGGACACCTCCCACCAGACCAGGCTGCTCAAGGTCCCATCCAACCTGGCCTTGAACTCTTCCAGGGAGGGGGCATCCACAGCTTCCCTGGGCAACCTGTGCCAGTGCCTCACCACCCTCAGCGTGAAGAATTCCTTCCTAATGTCTCATCTAAATCTCCCCCTTTCCAATTTAAAGCTCTTTCTTCTTGTCTTGTCACTACTTGCCCTTGTAAAAGTCACTCCCCAGCTTTCCTGTAGCCCCTTTAGGTACTGGAAGGCTGCTGTGAGGTCCCCTCAAAGCCTTCTCCAGGCTGAACAACCTCAACTCTCTCAGCCTTAACTCATAGCAGAGGTGCTCCAGCCCTCTGAGCATCTTTGTAGCCTCCTCTGGACCTGTTTCAGTGGTTTCATGTCCTTCTGATGTTGGAGATAAACGAGTTATGTTGCCCCTGCATCATGAAACCATGGGACTGCTGTTCCTGCCGGGTACGGCACGCTTCCCAAAGGAAATTCTTTCTTTTGGGAATGGACACCTGTTCATCTGGGCATCTGGACTTTTAATTTTCATGCTCAGCACAAGTGCATTGGCACTGGTATTGGTAACAGGAACTATCACCTGTTTGCACTACTGGAGCAGGTGCTCACACTCACAGGAATGCTCCTTGTGCAACTGTTGTGGCGCCTCTTGGGGACCTGCAGTGAGACACAGGGTTCCTGCCCTCCTGATCAGTACAGAGGAATTTCTTTCCATTGTGTTGCCAGAAGTTTAGGAGCTGGGGAAACTAATGGCAGAGTGCAACATCTGCTGAATTAGAGTTTGCTTCAGAGGGTGAGCTATGGGTTTGCATGGGGTTCCTCTCTGTGGTGTGGAATAGTTAGCTTTAGTGCATGGCATCCTTTCCTTGAGCAGGGAGGTGTGGCACAGTGCAGTCAGGCAATGGTTGTGCTGGCAGGATGGGAAAACAATGGGCATCCAAGGTCATGGAGTAACCTTTGTCAGCAGGTTGTCTGCTGCCTGTTAGGAAAGCTTTCCAAAGTGTTCTTTCATTCTACGTGAATTAACGGAGAAAAAAAAATCATCATGGAATGATTTGCTAGTAAAGAAAATACTAAATGCCAGCCTTTTGCCCCAGGTGAGCAAAACCAGGGATCTGTAACACTGCGTTTTAAATTGATGACAACAAGACATACATATATTTCTGCAGATACTATGAAATACATGTCTGTGAGTGCACTGAGCCTGTTTTGGTTACCAGCCTGTTAAGTTTTGCTTTCTGCTGGCAGTTACCAATGCGGTAGTATCATAGAATGGTTTGGATTGAAAAAGACCTTAAAGATCATCTGCTTCCACCCCTCCTGCCTTGGGCAAGGACACCTTCCACTGGATCAGGTTGCTCAAAGGCTCAGCCAGCCTGGTCTTGAACTCCTCCAGGGATGGAGCTTCCACAGCTTCTCTGGGCAACCTGTTCCAGTGCCTCATCACCCTTGCAATAAAGAATTTCTTCCTAATATCTAATATAAATCTTCCCTCTCTCAGCTAAAAGTTATTCCCCCTCATTCTGTCACTACAGCCCCTGGTAAAGAATCCCTCTCCATCTTTCCAGTAGCCCCCTTTAAGTACTGAAAGGCTGCTATAAGGTCTCTCCAGAGTCTTCTATAGGCTAAATAAGTCAAACTATCTCAGCCTGTCTGTCTGGGAGGTGCTCCAGCCCTCTGATCATCTTTATGGCTCTCCTTGGGACTTAATCCAACATATCCGTGGCCTTGTTCCATCCAGCCCCAAATCACTGCATACAACAGACCACCTGTTACAAGACTAAGAATTTCTGTGGTGGATCAGAAGTGCTTTTCATTGTGGAAAGATTCCGTCTTTGCAGGGAGAGTAGAATGGAAGACTGCTAACGAGCAGCTCGGGCCCTCACAGGAAGGGCAGCTGCAAGTGGCATGATTGATGAATTTCCCTGGTAGTCCGTTCCCTGTCACACTTCCAGGAGAGCCATGTAGCAGCCCCTCACTCCCACCTCCTGCAGGCACATGCATCCTCTCCTCCCCAGGAACTGATACCGCCCGCCTAGGGTGACCACATCTGCTGTGTGCTCTTAGGTTAAGCTGTGACTGAGACTGGTTTTATATCTCATCAGGTTACTGGCTTTGTGTACACTGCATTAGAGATGATACCAGCATTGGTTTTTGTTCTCTGATGGGGCCTCATATGTATGAAAACTATTTTCCTGTTTGATAAACCAGTTGGTGTCAGAGGGGAAGTGTGCTTTGCTGAAGAAAAATATTTGTATTTTCAGAACATCTGTAGTAGTTTTTTTTAAATAAAAGTAAAAAACCACGACTGTTTAAATGGTATTTTGGTATGTTTTCCAGTAAACTTGAATCTGGATTATGTCTAATTGAAGCTTGGTTCTAAGTTGTGCAACATTTTCCAGTATAATAACCGTGTGAAATGGTTATCAAAAATATTGCTGAATTTAATGTTTTTGGGCTCTCTCCAGTTAACAAAATGATCATTCTGATTCTTTGATACAGTTATCAAAATAGTTCAGAAATGAAGTTTTCCTTTTTGATAATTTAAGCTATGGTTTAAGTAATTTTTTTTTAATTAAACAATTTTTTTTTAAGGGGACGATACACCTGTTCCGCAAATCACAGAGATCTTTGGTAGGAAAGTTAACACATGAATTTAGGTTGGTTGCAGCAGATAGGAGGGTAAGTATTTCTTTTAAAAATTAATAATAGTAAAGAAGATGTTAACTGTGATAAATTAAAATACATTATTAACTTGAATATATTTTGAAAGTGTTTCTTTGAAGTTTTTCAGCTGTGCTTAAAAAAAAAAATCCAGCTGTGAAGCTGGGTTCCTCTCTGTGCTTTGTCCCTGTCAGTTAGAGTTCTCCAGAATTACATTTAATGCATTCAGTAGGACTGTAAACTGAATATGCACAGGTGTTTCTGGGATCTAAGTTCCAGCACAAAGAAAAGAACCTGCTAATGTAAAGTTGTAGAAGTCTGTGTTCAAAAGTCAGATGATTCATGCTGTGATTACATGCAATGGTGATTTTTTCAGACCAAAAAAATATTCTAAGCATGGTGCATAAGCACTGTTTATAAATGAGTTTTGAGACAACCTGTAACGTTAAAAGTAGAATATGGGCTTATTATTCTGAAATGAGTTGTAAATTTTGGGAGGAAAGAGAAGCCAGTTCTGCTTGCAATATTGGGTTTTTTTTAAATCAGATTGATATATTTCTCTCTTGTAAATTTTGGAAGATGTAAAATACATATTTATTCTCATCAACAGTCCTGGAAGATCTTGCTGTTTGGTGCTATAAATTTAATATGTATTGGCTTCCTGTTAATGTGGTGCAGCTCTACAAACAGCATAGGTAGGTTGCTCTCTTGTACTGAAACTACAACCAACTACCATGTGTTTCTTAACTTGAGAAGTTCCGATGTGGTGAAAAAACAAGTTCAGCACACAGTGGAGTTAGGTGGCTGCACAGCTGGGTTTGCAATGTGCTTCGTTTTGATTTGCCACTGTCAGTTCAGAGGCATTTCTCACAGGCAGAGGTGAATGGGAGAAAGTCCTTCAAAGTTTGCAAGGTTTGCTAGACCTGCTGTGCATTTTCTTCCTGCAGTACCCTCTTTATCTTTAGAATTGCAACGAAGCAGAGGATTACACTAGTATTCAAACCTGTTCCTTATATAAAGAGTACCAGTGATGTGTAGATACCCTCACTTACCATTGAATGAAGATGTTTGTAGTGTGGCAAACACTTCTCAGATTCTAGGAATGCCCCTTTTCAATATTTTATATATCTTCTACTTTTGTATAGGGGCTTCAAGATGCTTCCCATCATCTGTAGTGAAAGTAGAGTGTCTTACATTTTCTTTGACACAGGTTTTCTTGCAGTTTCAAGATGGGTCAGAGAAGCAAAACAAGTGAAAAAAAATATGTTGAACCTACTTTTCACTGCAATGGTGCACATAAGAAATCTCTTGCTTTAGCAGATGATGTACTACAAAATCTTCTGACTTTTATGTATTTAAATTCATAGTCACAGCTTAGTCACAAGCTGAATACCTTTTGTATTTCACCATTATTGCTTGCTTTATTAGAGTTAGGATTGCCATAATTAACCTGTTTATGAAGTTAAACATATTGGTGTGTTTAGGACATTCATATTATATACACATATAAAACCAGAGAGACTTGCTCAATCAGCCAAGACAGTTTATGTTGATAGAACATGAAAAAGAGCTGCACAAGAGGGACTTAAAAGAATGCAAATGATTTCTGCATTGAAAAATTATATTGTTTCTGTATGTTTCTTTTACAGCTTTAACTGCTTATACATATTTGACAATCTTTGACCTTTTCAGGTGAGTTTTTCCCACTTAGTCTTACTGTTCATTTGTGCCTCTCTTTGTATATTTCTGTACGTTAAAATTATTTACAGATACAAATATGTAATGTTAAGAATCATCATTTAGAAACACTAACTGGTTTAAATATAGCTTAAACGAGTGTAAAATTGTACATCACAATAGATAGATCATGAGAGACACCAGAGGTGTGTTGAGAGTGACTAGTGACAAATCAGTTCAGTCCTGGATTTCTCTGCGCAGATGCGTAACAACATAAAACAGAATTTAACATCAAACCATTATCTGGTGGTTCTCTTGGAACATTTCCCTAATACCAGTCATTGGTTCTGAAGTATCCCTCAGTTTTAGCATCAGGAAACAAGGAGTAGGTAACCCTGTTTCTGTTGCAAAATTTTTCAAGAGCTACATCCCATGCACTCTTCCAATAAGGTCATTAGGTATTTTTAGTATGTTTCCTGTTTCCTGATAAAATTATATTAAAAGTACTTTAAGTATGAAAGTTCTGTACACTCTTGATAATATTGATAATACAGACACGAAATGTAATCAGTTTTTATCTGAGATGCAGATTGGTAGCAGTGGTTAGGAAATACACGCATAAAAATGCATGTATTTTTTAATTATTAACCTACATTATCTTCCTTGCTCGCTCACTAGCTTATAGAAAGTATGGATCAGCTATCTGCAGTCTGTTTTACCCACTAAATACTATAACTTATCTGACTGATAGTAAAACATTTATGATTAACAGCAGCAAACGTGCAGAAGGGAAAATGAATGGTTAATATAGACAGAAAAATACTTAACTTGATCTATGACTGCATTAGAATTGTAATATAACTTTAAAAAATCTCATATTTCTCTTACAATTTTGTATCTGCCGAGTTTTGTCATCTTGACTCAAAATACCTGTTTCACCTTGGGGAAAGTTTTGATGTTGTAATTTAATATTTGTATAGAATATTATTATTTTTGTTAGTTTTAGGAGGAGATGGAGTACCCCTGGCACTCACATATTCGGGTGATTAGGAGATGGGCTAGAAGATTATTATAACAGTGATCTCTTCCAAGAGTTTTGATTTGCTGTAAGGGAGAATGATGCTCAGTAATTCTGCTGCAGAAATCAATTTCTGGTTCTTTCATTTTTGCCATCTTCCTGGTCATTTGTAGTAGTCTTACTGAGTACATAAATTTACTATTTTGTATATGAGCAGCATTGTTTCCTGTGCTTTTGTTTTTACTCCGCACAGCTGGGGATCAGGATGTTCAGCAGCCATAGGGATGAGTTCTTGATCCAGTCTGATTTAACATGGTCATTGATTAACAAAGGACTGCTTAAAGGCACAGATGGCACTGAATCCATTTGGGTTCAAATAAAAAAAAAAGCGTCCAAAGGGGTCAGTAGAGGAAAAATAAGGCAAAGGAAATGAGGCTTATACTAGAAAAATGCAGCCTAGCACCATGAGGATAAAATAATTGGAATTTCAGATATTCAGTATGAGAGAAAAACTTGAAAAGAAAATAGCAAGAGAGACCTGTGTCTATCAGTGAAAGGCCAGTTAGATTAAACCTTGGGTAGATGAATGTAGCCAAAAAAAGGTAGATCTGTTTTGGCCATGTAGGTAGACAAATTACACTGTGGGAAAGACAGGCAATACTTGTCATAGCCTGAGGCTTATTCTAGATTGCTAATCTAATTCATGGTATATCTCTAAATGAAGGGTTTAATGGAGAGTGTCCTTCACTTTTTCACTGGGATAAAAAGGAAGTGATATATATGGGACAGTCCTGTCATCTTGCTTAATCATGTTCTTTCTCATTTAAATGGCCTTTCTCAAGTTACATTATTTCTAGGCAAATTCATAAAGCACATGTAAAAAAAAAATTATGGGGTGTCTAGTTTAATATTTTCATAAGCTTTTACTTTGTATTTTTCATTACTGTGTGTGATGCCAGACAGTATTAGAAGGATTTTCTCAAACCACCTTTGCCTGTTAGTCAGATTCTGGGGTACCTGGTCTCATGTGCTCCAGGTCCCTTTCAGAAAAATTCAGGAGATATATGCAGATTAACCACTGCTGGTGCAGTTTTGTGCCAGGGCCACAGTGTAAAAATGCATCACATTTGGAGTTACAATAAAGTTGATATATGCTGAGTGATTCTCTGTATTGAAGAATCTTGGTGATACCTTTGTAAGCACAGTGTGCTGTGAGTACAACATTTGGATGTCTCCGTGTAAGGAATTAGACTGGCTACCATTCTGCTAAAATTATTTGCTGTCCTTTTTATGGGAACAGCTGAGACATCATTGTGTGGTCTTAGTTTTATCCCCAACCTTTTCTGAAATCACTGGAACCCTTGTTCACAGTATCACAGTATCACAAGGTTGGAAAAGACCTCATCTAGTCCAACCTATGACCCAACACTAGCACCCACCCATCATTTAAACCATGGCACTAAGCGCCTCATCCAATCTGTTTTTAAACACCTCCAGGGACAATTGCTGTGACAGTGATGGACAAGTTGAGTTTGTGGTAAGATATGGTTGTATTAATTTGTTCAGTTCTGGTGGCTGAAGTGTGTATTTGTAGGTTATCCAGTTTGTAAAGGCTGCAGTTATTTATTGTAGTCCAATTCTCCCTTTTTTCAGTTTGATAACATGTCTAATAAGCTACTGGGTAATGATGAAGAAACCTAGCCCAGTCTATTCATTTGGGTGAGTACAAATAACAAGATCTAGTGTTTGATAATACAACACTTGATATGTTGCTGACTATCATTGCCTGTATTCCCTAAGAGCCATGACTAACACTCTTCATGTAAAAGAGCCTAGAAATAAGGAGACCCAAGACCGAGGCTGTAAAGAACAGATAGATAATAGGGGAGGAGAGGAAAGGGGGGGACAGGAAAAATAATTAAGAAATGCTTACTTTTAAGCTGTTTGTGATAAATGGGTTGACATAGAAGAAGTTGAAAATAATGTCTATTCCATAAAACTTCCATTTTTTTTCCCATTTATTTGCTCTTGAAATAATTAGAAATGCTAGGTCTATCCTACTGGTTCCAACACAGACCAGAATGCATTTGATGCATTGTTCGATGTTCAGTGTTTCTAAACTTAATTCTCAAATTCCAGGTTTGAAAGGTTTGAAGTTCTAGCCGTATTTGCATCTACAGTTCTGGCACAGCTTGGTGCTCTTTTTATACTGAAAGAAAGGTAGGGATATGTACAGTTTTCTTTAATTTTTTGTTACTTACGAAGATACTCCAGTTTGAGCAAAAGCATATGTGTTCTAGAGAGGTTGTAGAAACAACTTCTGATTTTTTAACATACTGCTTAAGCTCAGTGCTCACTTGTATTGATTACACTACATGTAAGCTTTAGTTGAAATAATAGTGGTTGATAAATTTGATTAAACAGCTTTCAGTTAAAAGTCTCAATGTTCTTAGGAATCATCTTTTCCAAAAAGTTAGGTATTTCATTTAATGCCTTTCCCTACGCATCTTGGCTTTTTAAGTTCATTAATAAATACATCCTTTTTTTTTTTACTCAGTTTCTTCATGGAGTAAAGCAACTTGATAATATATTAAGGGTCTGAACGTTTAAACTACCAACTTCATGAGTCCCTCAAAATTTGCCCAAGTATTAATTTGACATACCATCTTCACTTGGAAGCACTTGTATTTCAGGAAGTTAGCTTAAAAAAATGTTAGTCTTTAAAAATGAAGAGACATTTGTTAACATCTGAAATTTAAAACTGGGGTAGTGTACCTTCCATTTTTTTTTTTATTCAAGGGTTCTGTTTTCTCTATAAATGTTTATGTTAACAACTTAGTAATTTTATACTCTAAATTGATTTGTTGTACTGACAGTACCCTGGGATGAATTCTGATCAGTGACGCAGCGGCAAAGCCTCCTATTTTTTCAATATGTTTCAGGAAATTCCCAAAAACTTTCAAGTTTTTCTGTTACAGCTGAAGCTCATTTCTGATTTTACTGCTGGGTAAAAAAGCCTTTCGTACCTCCATCACAGTATCCAGTATCTACTTTATTTGGACTTGCTTAGTGAAGAGGCTGTAAGTCAGGCATTTCAGACTTGGTTTGATGTGGTTGCCAGTATTATGGTGACAATAGTAGGCAACGTTCATGTTAGCCAGCACCTATGTGGCACAGTTGGAAATAGCTGGAAAATCTAAATTACACCCTGCTGCTTTCCCGTGTTAAATGCTTTCATCGCTTACAAAAACTGCTGTGTTTTTTTAAGCAATTCATTTTTTTTTTGCAGTACCATACCTGTCAGGTTTTGTGTATGAATGGCAGGTAATTTCCTCAGAACTCAAAAAGTATGCTTCGCATGTCAAGGTTTTATTGTATTAATATAACTCAAATTTTCAATTATTTTTGTAGCGCAGAGCGGTTTCTGGAACAACCTGAGATACACACGTAAGAAATTATTTTGATGTGTAAAATGGTAGTTGTTTTCAGTGTCGCTTTGTGTTTCTGACTCTCAGTGGTTTTGGTGTCTTGGCATTTGTCTCAAACTATATGCAGGCTGTATTGCCAACAGTTTTTCAAGGCACAACTGAAATGTATTACGTGCTCTCTTAAATAATGGTTTAACTGTATGTTACTGCTTTTGCTAGTTTAGTTACTCTGATTTCTTATGGAGACCTCTAAGGAGGCCTGGTATGTGGGGGGAAGGATGCTGTCATCTTTAGGGAACTGGAGGTGTTGCAAAGACAGTGAAGACTAAAAAATATGGAGACAGGAAAAGAAGAAGCAATGGACTGGGAAATGGGATGTATGTATGGTGAAGCCGTAGTTCTAGGAAAGGGTAGGGGCATAGGACATAACTCCATAGGAAAGTAAGGTTTTTTAGGTTTACTGCTCAGGGGACGTTTAGTTTATTATTTATATCTTCAAAGGACAAACATATATATGTGTGCATGAATGCAGTTAATTAAGAACTGTTACTCAGCGTAATGAATATTATGTACAGCCTAATGTGATAACACAGTGACTTCAACTAACTCTTAAAATGATAATAATCTCCTGCTTATTAAGCATTACACTAGTTTATCTTACTCATTTTCAGACTCAGTGAAAGATACCGAGCAAAGTATTTTGATCTTGTTTCTGATAATTACAGGTGATTTCATGTTTGATGATGATGTGAAATTAAGATACGTTGTTTTTTTTCCCCTCCCCAGGGGGCGATTGCTGGTTGGTACTTTCGTGGCTCTCTTTTTCAACTTACTTACAATGCTTTCCATTAGGAATAAGC
This sequence comes from Tapera naevia, assembly GCA_033556795.1. Lineage (NCBI taxonomy): Eukaryota > Metazoa > Chordata > Aves > Cuculiformes > Neomorphidae > Tapera > Tapera naevia. Next base: position 10,439,096 of record JAUMJJ010000246.1, on the reverse strand, counting down.
CTTTTGCTTATGTCTCTGAAGGTATGTGATGAATTAATCTGTAAAAGAATGGGAAAAGATTTAATGTTCCTATTTTTATCAAGGTATAACTTGTCTGGTAACTTTCTTAACTAGCAGGTATATATTACTATTACCTCCATTAATATAACCTCATGCAGTTTAGAATTGCCATCCGAATTTCTACTCTAGTTTGCTTATAGGGCTCGCTGAGTAGTGTGTAGACATTAATATGATAAACTGAATATCATTTTAATGCTGAAGTGCTCTTTATTTTCAGTCTTTTGGACTCAACCAGTGATGATCCTCTGACTGATACCAGAATTTGAAGACATTTTATGGATATATTAATGGATTAAAAATAAATTATTGTTATTGGTCTTCTTAATAGTTCTTTTACCTGGGACTTTTTCACTGTGAAGTTGGCTTGCAATCATTCCCACTAACTGTAAATTGTTTATAGTTACAGTTATAAATTTTACAGCGTATTATATAAAAAATAATTATGGTGGTTATAATCTGCAATTATATTTGTATTTAATCAGATTATTATGAGAGATGGGCTTTTAACTTACAACCTGGAAAAGTTAGACTTTGTGGGCTTTTTCAGGTGATGGTGAATCTGTTGAAATACATTTATTCATTCACAATTTATTGGGTTCTTCACTTAAAATAAAACTTTTAAGTGTATTTTAAAAGGGGTACCTTTACTCATAGTAAGTTTACTGTCTTATTTCTTTTGCAGCTGCCAGCACAAGTTGGCTTCAGGAGCATGTTGCAGATCTCAGTAGGAGGTAAAGCTTTATAATATGTTTCAAAATGTTAGCTTCTGGAAGGCAGTGTTATGTTTTTGCGTACAATAACAATTTGTATGGGTAAGGAGGCATAAACTGTTGTGTATTAGAGCTTTTAAAATAGCTTTACCTACTGTGGTGTATGAACGCTAGAGCAAACATTGTCTCTCATATCTCCCAGATATATCGATTTAATAGAAATACATCTTCCTGCATAACATTCCCTTTGATTGTGTTCAGTACATTGTATGTAGTTCTTCTAGTGTGAGGTGAGGTAAATTAGCTTTGTCCTGTACACACTCAAACTTCATTTCTCAACAGTCATTATCCAAGCGTTATATTTTGTAGTAACCTGTGTTTATTTACTCTGGGGGGGAGTAAAATGGTTAGGATGGTTTCAGCTCAAATGCAATATATAAAACAGGTTTCTCACTGAAACATCGCTATGGAAACTCCTCACCTGTCCCACAGGAAACTGGGGAGTCTGTGTCTTCCAGGGGCTGATGCAGTGTTGCTCATTCATCTTGTCTGTTAACTCTCTTGCTTGTGTTGGATATCTGAATGCAAGATGACATTTGTTTGCAAACAATTTTGTCAGATGTCAGAAATGTTTATTTTGAGCCACACGTGCTCTTCTGAATACTTACGCTGTCAGTGTCAATATAAGATTGTTAAACCGTATTGTGTATCATGTTAAGTTTTGCTGCGAAGCCCATCTGTTTCTGTGTGTTGTGGGTTTTGTATACAGTTGAGGAAAGCAAAGAACACTAGCAGTTAAACAGAAGAATTGAAAATTGATGGTATTATATCATCAGACCCAAATTCTACTAAACAGCTTTGCCAGACTAGTAATAGGGTTGTCCAAGTAACTGGAGTTTCAGTGTGGAAAAAAACCACGTGGATAGCAATTACAAATAGTAGCAGAGTTCTTCCTTAACTATGTGGTAATACAGTGTTATGGGGAAAAACATAGGTGGATAACTTGAAGGGTTCCCAGATAAAGTGTATAGAATTACTGCTGGGTTTTGAAATAATCTGTAGACAATTATGCCAACAATTTTTTAAAAATTAATTTTGGTCAGTACGTATACAGCCCTTTTAGATGTGTTCTGTGATGCAGTGCTGATTATAAAATATCTGCACCTGTATGTTATTGTGCTGATTAAAATTCATACAGGAGCAGACCCACACATAATGTCTAAACATGGGTTGGTTCCAAACAGAGCACCAAAACATTTCATGCTGTCTTTTCCTGTAAATTTGCCAGTATGTGGCATGCACTTACATTTACTGGGAAGCACAGAAATCCTTTTCTCTCTTCAAGCTGCCATTCATAGGAGATAAATATAAATAAATAACTTTTCTCAGTGTTCCCTCATGGGTTTTTTTGTCTCCTCTTGCTCAGCTAGCTGGTCTCCCTCTTTTCAGACTCCATGAATTAATCAACTTTGGCTTTAGAACATTTTGCACACTGAGGTTGCAGATGAATTGAAGACTAAAGATACACGCTCCCCCCGTCCCCAAGACTTACATATATGTAATAGCAATGTCTGAACCTATGAAGTGCTTGTGATGTGCACAGCTGACACATGTAGCTGTGTTACCAGGAAACAGAAAGTAGCAGAAGATTTGTGTTTTAACATGTAGAAAAACTGTATAAAGATGAGTGTAGTATAACCTATTGTAGACAGGAAGATAGGCAAAGCAAATTTAAGACACAAGAGGTAAATATTAATTTCAGATGTGAAAGAGAATGTGATGTGGATCTTAAACTTGATTAATTTTTGCTGACATCAGACTATTACGGAACTTAAAGCAGAATTAGGAGGACCTTTTTAGTCCTCAGAGACATGATTTCCTCTGACTGCAAGCTATATTTGAAGTCAAATGCTGAAATAGTGGCTGTAACTCTCTTGCATTTTGAAGTAATGATGAACAGCTACCTGACAATGCTTTTTCTCTTTTGTTATAGTATTTGTGGAATCATCCCAGGATTAAGTAGCATCTTTCTGCCACGAATGAACCCTTTTGTCTTGATCGATATTGCTGGAGCTCTAGCTCTTTGCATTACATACATGCTCATTGAAATCAAGTAGGTACAGTTGTTTAAAAAACGTAACTCTTTCTATCCAGTCTATGGGAAATTGCGTTTTTTTCATGAAAGGAACGATCTCGTTAAAAGCCGTATTTTTTATGAATGGGATTGCAATGCCATGAATATATTTGTCTTTTTTGCAAAGATATATAGTTCAGATGAGATTAGTATGTGTAATATTCTATAAGTGTATATAATTTAAAAGAATGAAAAAGATTCAAAAGAGAATCCTCGTACCTTTCAAAAATGTAAATGCCTGCTTTTCTTTAAAATTGCTCTTTAGCAACTACTTTGCTGCAGACACGGCCTCTGCTATAGCAATTGCTTTGATGACGTTTGGTACCATGTATCCCATGAGTGTCTACAGTGGAAAAGTACTACTCCAGGTAAGGCAATGTCACAAAACAAGTTCTTTATTGTTGCAGTTTTGTTAAGTGTCCGTGTTTTTTTAAAACCATACAGTCTGTTTTAAGCATTTGCATAGGAAGTGTTCCAAGAGGAATTTGTAACGTGCTAGAAGAATTTCAAGGGCAGTAGAAGTATGCATCATGAAGACATAAGAATTTATTGTGTAATGCCATTGATCTCTTGCATATTTAGACCAGACTTAAAGGCTCTCAAACAGGGACAGTTAATTTTTAATAAAACTTTTTTCTTCTTTTTTCCCCCTCCTTTTTCTTAAAGACAACCCCACCTCATGTGATTGGCCAGTTAGATAAACTTCTTCGAGAGGTAAGTCAGTGTATAATACATGATCCAGTCTGCACAGCTAGCATTAAATAAGCATTCAGGAATAGGAGTGGGTTTTGTGGGTTGCCCAAGAAGATCGCTAAGTCATTATTTTTTTAATATTATTTTTAGTTGCATGTAGAAAATATGGATCTTGCTCTCTGAGATGAATAGTGGCAGTCAGGTGTCTGGAACAAATCTGTTAAAAGTGGTGCAGGCTGTTCTTGTTAACTAACTTCGAGCTACTGTTGAAGAGGTTTACAAATAGGAGTGGGAAGAGGAAAAGGAGTACAGGTGACTTGATTTACAGCATATCAGGTTGAGAAAATATTGCAGTTTGGCTGCAAGGGTTACTTGGAATGTGTTACTGAAATCCACTTTGTTGATGGATTTGGATGTTTAAGTGTAGCAAAGGTACAATAGGTAAGCATTTGTGGCATCATTAACAGATGTCATTCTGTAGTATGGAAGCTTCTGTTTCACTACTGAAAACACTGTATTATTCAGCTCTGTGCAGAAGTACCTTTGTAAAAATATTTGAAACATTATTTCTAATTTATTTTCATGTTTCTGGACACATGTAAAATTAGGTTTCAACTTTGGATGGCGTCTTGGAAGTTCGAAATGAGCATTTCTGGACATTAGGTTTTGGCACCTTGGTAAGTCATGTCTTTATAGTCTTTTTAGCCTTTAAAAAAGAGTTGTCAGTATTTTAATTTTATTTCTTTTGAAATCTTAAATATAAAAAAAAATGATGGAGTCAATACTTGGTCCTTGTGATTTATTGCAAAACTTCTCTTCCCCTGCCCTTTTTATTTTTAAAAGCTTTGTTGTTGGTTAATATTACTTATGTATATTGCAGCTCTGAATTAAAGCATACATTTTTTAACTGTAGAATTTCTTTTGTATTTTGGCAGTGAAGAGAGCCCCAAACAACAGTAAAGACATTTTTCAAATGGTATATTATTGCAATTGTATCAGAGGGGAGAAAAAGAAAACTGTAAACCTTCATGTACCAACTGAATCTCATGTTTTCAGCATTTCTGGGGGAGGGGGTGGAAAAAAAATAACTGTAGTTATGTATTGATATTCTGTAAGCTGAAAGAACTGAAGGGTTTTTTTCTGATACAGAATGATGACACAAACTCGGTTGTTCCTAAGTTGATGCAAGTATGTTGTGACAGCCAGAAAATTAAGACTCTTAGATTTTTCTCTACTTCTGACTTTTTTTCTGGTATGCTGCCCTTCTTTAAAAAAGAGAAAGGAAGCAGCTCAGAGTTGCTGTTAGGAAAATAGCTTTCACTTTACTATTCTGCCACTCCAAATAATGGATCATGGCATTGTTGATCACAGATATTTACAAAACCTTTGTATCCATATTTACCTATTGGCATCTTCCAGACTGTAGTAGAAACTTCCTGAGACCTGTCTATGTTTCAGTTGTACCGTCTGACATGGAAATGGCTTATATAGCACAAGCTGTGAACCATGTTATTTATTAAATATGAACTGAAAAAGCAGGTGAGGGGTTCTGTTTTGTGTCCTGTTTTTTTTTTTGCAGCAGTAGTTCAGGGTAAATGAGAGCATTTTACTGAGAGGAAGGCAGGGGCAGCCCACAATTACATGCACGTCCAGGAGAAACTGGTCTGAGTTCCAAGAAGGACATTGCCTGTGTTATTGCCAACAGTCCCAAATTGAGCTCGTCTGCCATGTGTTGTCCTTGTATCTGCTCCAGCAGCACAGTGATTACATTTTTCCCTAAATTTTGAATATGGAGTTTGTCTGCGCTTTGTTCTTCTTTTGGTCTACTTTTTATGCCAGCTGTTTCCTTTCCTTTCTTGCCATCACGTACTGCATTTTATGGTTTCGTTTTAAGACTCACTTTTCCTGAATGATGATCTTGTTGTGTTCATAAGTGATCAACACCTTAGGAAAGATCAAAATGGATCCTAATTATGGAATTATTTAATGTTTCTCAATTTAGTCAGTAGTCTCCACTGTAGAAGGTCTTTTCGTAATCTCTTACCTCTTCTTGAATGCATATGGAAGAATCTTGATTGAAGTAACAGTTAACAGCCAACTTATTTTTATCACTTTCTAGGCTGGATCAGTGCATGTCCGAATTCGGAGAGATGCAAATGAACAAATGGTACTTGCCCATGTCACTAACAGATTATACACATTGGTCTCTACCTTGACTGTTCAGATTTTCAAAGATGACTGGATCAGACCTACCTTATCATCTGTGCCTATTGCAAACAACATTCTGAACACTTCGGATCATCATGTTATTCCAATGCCATCTTTGAAAGCTGCTGATAATTCGAACCCTGTTACATCCACTCCAGCTAAGCCCAGCAGCCCACCACCAGAATTTTCTTTCAATACACCAGGCAAAAATGTGAGCCCAGTCATCCTTTTAAATACTCAGACAAGGCCTTACGGACTAGGCTTTAATCACGGATCTGCACCATACAGCAGTGTACTCAATCAAGGATTTGGAATACCAGGAATGGGAGCAACTCAAGGATTCAGAACTGGTTTTACCAATGTCCCAAGCAGATACGGAACAAACGCTCATGGGCAACCTCGACCATAATAAACAGCATTATTTATTGTACTTAAGGGTATTGACTTAATTCTTTTATTACCCTATTTTTATAAACATTTGGAATGTCAGATCATTCTAAATGGCTGGGAACAAGTGCATTGTTCGTATTCATGAAATGGTTAAATTGCAGTTTTTTTCTTTGCATCGGCAGTAGCTTGTGTAATGCCACAAGTACTTTCCAGACCTACGATACTGTACAGGTAGTTTTTATAGAGTGTCTATTTCTATTCAGCTTTTTATTCACTTTCCTTTTTTTTCCCAGGAATATATTGAGATAGAGCACAACTCCACGAGAGAGTCAAATTGTGACCAGGTAGTGTTTTTTTTCTAATGAGAATTGCTTACTGAATGCCGAATAACTGAGAGAGTAGGAAGTTGCAGAAATACAAGTCTCATTTTTTTAGAGGTATTTCGATTGCTGTATTAAGCCATCTTTTAGCAAAATCACAATTATATTTTTAGTTGCAAAAAATCCATCAGTATCCATATTGTAGCCACTGTGAAGACAATCTGGCATTTCAGATTCTAATTGATTTTGTGGGACCATGTTTTTACATTTTTATTGATGCTTTTATAGAAATTCAGATGGTTCAGAAACCATTTTCTAGTCAGTATTCCATATTCTCTGATATTTCTTCCTTTTTAACTGCAAAATTATTTAGCAATATATTGGGAAATAAAATATTTCAAACGTAACATTTTACAAGCACCTCTTTTCTATGATTAACCTTATGTAAGATACAGAGCAGATGACTCTTTTGTTTCTAAAGCCAGTATTTAATTTTTGACTATGGAAAATATTGTCTGATTCGATTGTGACTTTGTATTTTTCCTCTGTATTTTTTCTGTAGTTTCAGGGGAAAAAGACCTATTTATATTCCTGGTTTATATCCAGAGTACAGGTCAGCGATCACTGACAGTTCTTAAAATCACTGCTAGAGTGCTTGACCTTTGTGGCACGCTTGGAACAAGACTGCCTACCTTGTCTCTGCTTTTGCATTGTCATTCTGCTCTACATCTAGAAGGCTGTATTTCTTCAGGGCCTTTCTTGGAGATCTCTTCCCTCTGACTGCTGTCTTTTTCTGCTCTGATAATAAGGAAAGGCTTAACTCATTTAAGATTTACTTAAATACTTAAATCGTTTTCTGTTCTCCTGTGCAGGATGTTATCTTTTAATTTTCTAGCCAATACCTCCTTTGCACTTTCCTCTGCATCTCTTGGCTGTTGAGGAACGGGTTGCCCGTTCCTGTTGTTTCACTTGCAACTCAGGGTGCTATATATTGGCTTCCACCTTGTTAATCTGTGTATTGCGTAAGTCTTCCCATTTGTCCAAGGTGGTTATGTGGAGCTATAGTATCTCAGGGACTCCAAACATATTAATGTTACCTGAAGATAATGGGTTCAATAGAGGAATCTTTCTCTTGTAGAACTGAGTTGAGAAAAAAACAGCCTTCATTTGAATTTTCAACTTCTGTGGCCTCTTCACACTGTCTGAGGATTTCTTTTTCTGCATAAGGACATTGCTTTCCTATTTTTCCCCCTCTGCTACTTGTGTTTCTCACTCCGATGCATGGAGGAGGGCGTCGCTTTTGCAAGCAAAGCAAGGGGATGTTCTGCGTGATGATATCTTGTGGGGATGTTTTAGGCTGAGGGTACTGTCCAGACTGCCACTGGTGTACCATCTGTGTAAGCTACAAGAAGGGAATCTCGTTCTGTACTTCATTTGCAGCAAGAGTAGCAGTTCTGTTGCTGTGTTAGAAAGTCTAATGACCTGGAACACTTGCACTTAGAGAATGCAATGAACTTGTAACAATTGGCTGTGTTTCTCTGAGGCCAGTATTAGCTCAGCGATCACCTTTGTTTCATTGCTCTGTCTTCATGTGCGCTTTGTTTCATGTGCCGTTGCTGCATGGAAATTCGCTGAAGTACAGGACCCTTGAACAGATTCTCTGTACCTTTTGGGTGCCGGACTAGACTGCCGTCTCTGCAGCATCTGCAACACCTTAGAGCCAGCAGAATGTTTACAATATACTACTCTCGTGTGGCCTATTTGAGAATTGTTCCTTACTCGAGTTTCATAACCAAACATTTGCCCTTTTTCTGACATTTTAAATACATTGTATTATACTGGTTGCATGCCTACTTGTTTTTAGTAGAAAATTAAAGCTCCATTTTATTAAAAAATGAAGCTGATCATTGATTTAAAATGAGAAGGGAGAATGAGAATCCCAGAATTCTGAGTGCAATATAAACACTTTAACAAAATTATTTTTTGGAGTGATTGTTTACAATATATATCATATGTGCAGATGATAAAGATTCTTTTAGAGATTAGAACAGCTTTTTAGCTACTTTATTGTTATGAATATATTATTTGTTGAATCAGCACAGAGTAAAATGTCTCCTTTTATACAAGGAAAATAAAATCAGTGTCATCCTTAAATGACAATGAAAAAGTGGTAATTTGTGTGCAAGATTTTATGGTTTTATATATGTTGATTGTTTAAGTGATGCTCTAAGGTGGTACTTCAATCTCAATGAGCAGATGTGTGAAACCTCAGAACTGTTTTTGCTGGGTTTGCCACAAATGTAGACTGGATTTTTGTAATAATTCTACAGAGGGCGTTTTTACTGCATTTTGCCTTTTCTGATTGTATTTTGCTGTTAGGTGGTCACAATCTAAATGTTTATTTGAAATGCGGTGAATAAGAATTGCTAATTTATATAATCTACACTCCTGGCGACAGGAATCCTGCCCCAGCTAAAGTAAGAAGAGGACTGGTACTCACTGTCATTCCTTTCTTACAGCAGATTTGGCATTGTTACTCCCTTACTTCGTTCCAGCTGTCATTGCATAGAATCACCTCACTTTTAGGTAAATACATCAAGCTTTAGAGAATTGGAGGGGCATGCACCATTACTTAGGCTTAAGATTCTTGTGAGAAACTGTGTTGTCCTGATACAAAAGGAGCTAGAGCACCTACCACAATACAAATAGCTAATGTAACATGGGTTTTTTTCAGCTTTACCTATTGAGTAATGGCTCTCGAATGCTGTTCTGCATTCCCTTCAGCCAGGTAATAACCATATATACCTTTAGGAGGACTCTGACAAGCCAGTGACAGCCTCTTGTGGGTGCTAGATTGATCATCTTTATTTTTTTATCTCACTGAGATGTGACAAATCCTTTTCAAGGATAGAATCTGTGCAGCAATTCTGCTGATTTGTGCATTTATCACATTAGTTGAAGTCCCTCAGTTGACTTCTGTCCCCTTCTGTCACCATCCAGTAGGGACAGAGAAATTAATCGTGGATAGGTTCTTCAACATAAAGCCTGCCTGGGAATTCTGAACAGATTATCCATACTGTGCACGTCCAGATCTTACAGACTGGGATACTTAGTGATATTAAATGTTGAAACAGAGGGAAGAGATACCAGTCTTGGTCTTTTCACTTGTATTTTTTTGTTTTCCAGGTATTTTATCAAATGGCTAGACTTTCTCCTGCTTGCTTGTTCTCCTCTGCCTTACTAGCAGTGAGAATCCGTCTTGTACCAAGTGTTTGCTCTACTGACTACTTCAGGTCCTTGTGCTTTTGGGAGCCTAGATTCTTGGATTCACGTGGTTGCTGGGCTGATCTAAGTTTTCCTTCCAGCAGTTTTCAAATGAATGATGTAGCACATAAATTGCTAAGACTGTGATCTTCCACTCTGTAAGTAAAGCCTTTCCAGGGCTCACATCCAGTTAAGAGATGGCCTTCTTTTCCGTACCCCCCCAAACCCCACAAAAAAACAAGGAGGGGGGAAAAAGCAAGCCTCTTCATGTTTTCTTCATGTTTTGAGAACCACTGAATTGTATTACACCAACCTGTATCTCATTTCTTTGAACTCAGTAAACACAACTCAAGGAAATTGCTTGCTCAGGCAGTGAGAAGCTGGTAACAAAATTGATGTGCTAGACTGGTGTAAACTACATGATTGAATTATGGTTTCACCTAAGTCTAACAGATTTTAAAAAATCGGCTTTTCTCAGTTGTAACAACCCTCTGATCCCACATTTCATAATGAAGTCTATATTCAAATTCTTGAAGAAGCTGAGTGGCACACTGCAAATGCATAAAGCATTTTTCAAAGGCCCTGCAAGGTTTGAAATATGAGAGGAATTGTAAAAACAAAATTAGCCACATAAACTCATGTTTAATATTTCTATATATAGCTATTTTGTTACCTTTTTGCCACTTAGGACGTAGGTGCCTTATTCTGCTCAGAGTATTCAAACTTCAGAAGATTTAATTTAGTAGTTTAGAATGTTTCCTCATGGGCTGAAGTAGAGAAGATGATAGCAAAGAGTTTAAATACCTTTGATACAGTAACAGAGATGTACAAAAATATCTGAAAATAAACACATCTGTCAAACATAGAATTTCCATTGTATTCTATTTCAGAAGTTGCATGCAAAATAGAAACATTTCTTGCAAATGTTAAAGTGATGGGGAAACATTAAATGCTTTTGTTCCATCTTGAACAACATCCAGATTGAATTTCATTTTCAGGCTGTCCTGTAATAGTATAATTTTATGAATTTGCATTGCTGTAAATACATATTTCTACTGCAACTTTAAAATATGTACATAAATATTGTCTTAGGTTCAGAAATGTTTGCTTTAGCAAAATGGTAAAATACAGGCCAAATCTAACACTTACAACTCCATAGCTTATTTCCTTTTTTAAATCTCTTTGCCCAGGATAGAACTTCCTAAAAGTCAGTAAAATACTGACTTCTTTTTTCAATTAATACTCTACCAGCTTGATTTTATTTATTTATTTTTTTCCTTCAGACGATCTCATCTTTTTCTCACCAGTGGAAACCATAATTTTGTTGGTAGGTTTTGAATACTGTTCTTCTGGCTTCGCCTGTTGATTTAATTCCAGGTTAGATTTTTGCTTGAGTGTTATTTAAATTTATTGAATAATTCCAGAAAGGAATGTAAAAGCACAGGGCTGTTAAGCGGGTGAGTATCTTTTTCTGATGTAGGCTATGGCTTGTCCATACTTTTTGGTGCTTTAACTGTCTTCTTGCTTCTGACTCCTGACTTAACTTTCCTTTTGATAGATAGCACTGTTCCTTTAAAATTATATTTATATAAAACTGTTTTCCAAAGTGATCTCTTTCCTTATATGATTACTTCTGATGCAATCTGTATTACAAACAGCAGGTAATTTTTTTATTTTAGGTCAAATTGTGTATTATTCTCACAGGAATGAATGGCGTGTGCTAGAGCGTTGTTCCCACACATCACCTACTCTTCCATCTCCTGTGTTCCAGTCAAAACATGACTGAAACCACCAAATATCACTCCCCGCCACCTTTCTCCATCAAAAAGTATCCAACAAATGATAGGGAGAAAATTTAATTTGCATTATTTCTCTGTTTCCTGGTGTCCTGCTGTCAGTAGACAAGAGCCCTTGCAGCTCTCCTTGAAGGGGAAGGAGGAGAGGGAGCAGAGAGGATTTAAAATCCCTTCTGTGTGTCAGGAGTTCTAGCAACTCATTTCGGGATTAGGTGGTTTAGTTCAGGTCAAAGTAGAAGTTTGTTTTAGTGTGGTTTTTGCCTCTTTTGTCAATGTGGTCTAAATTTCCACTGCTGAACACTGCACAAATGGATCACACCTGGTAAAAACTGTAAGTAACACTGAAGTTGGGAGCCATTTCCTCTTGGGATCGTAATATGTGACATAAACCAGTGATAACAATGTGGAAAAACTCTGTTGTTTTTTTATTCAGAAGTGAGACACGGAAAGATCAAATTCTTTCCAGGTTGAAACTAATTCTTATTTGGCTACATGGAACACTGGGCTAAGAACAGTTGAAACAATAATGAGTCTAGCAAGAGCTATCATGCTCTCCAATGCATTTAAATACAAATGTGAAGGTGGGCAAACTTATAATGGAGTACAATTTGTTGCCATTTTGTCGATCACAGGTTTAGATATTCCAGTACAAACACCTGCAGGATTTTACTGAGGTTGTCGACAGTGGTTTTGTCAAGGTTTTCTTCTGTGTCCTCCATGGTGTGCCATACTGCAGGAAAAGGGGATGGAATCAGATGTAGGACTGGCACCCCTGTAAGGAGGAAAATGAAATTTGGAGAAGAAATACTGGAGAAGTTCTGTTAAGCCAACTGATACGTCATCATTTAGCAACAGTCAGGTAACTGTTCAATAAACTTATTTATAAACTCAATAAACTTATAACTTAATAAACTTATAACTTCATAAATAAACTTATAACTCAATAAACTTTTTTTAGGAGCATGTGGCACTGCAGTTTCCTTCACCTCTCTTTTAAAGCCTGTGACTGCAGCCCATCCATTTAATTGTGTTTCCTAAAATGGGCACCTTCCTTTCCTTGCAGTACTTCAGTACTTTTACCTGTTTTGGTTTTTTTTAAGGCATCTGTAGCTAGCAGTTACTTGCTTTTTTTTGAGATCCTTTTCATTGTAGTTGTTACCATATTTAGGAGCTACAGAAGGGTAAAGAAACCACTGCAGCTCCCCAAACTGATAACTAATTACCATGTTCTTCTGACAGTGTTAATACTGAGCACTTTTTGAAGCATTTTTTTAGTCCTCTCCATAAATGGTAAAATAGGCTGTCTGCATTTTTACTCTATAAAATAGAACCACTGTTCTCCTCAGATAAAAGAACTTCCACTTCCACTTGAAAGGCTTTGTATCACTGTATATATACATATATGCATCAAGCCACCTATACATACTGCAACTTTTAGGTAAAAGAGAAGTTAAATCAGTCTTCTGCTTCCTGGTCACTTTTTGCGGGAGCATTGCTTGTGTCTATCCTCTTTCTTGTTTTACTGCTTTTCCTCTCTTGTTTTTCAGCTGCATACTGCTAAGGAATCTGCTTTCTTCACTAGATGTTAATTGTGTTACTAGCGAAGATTTGGAGGTGCAGTCTTTGTTTCCCCCTGTGATCTTCTCCCATGTAGGGTTTTTGATATCCCTGGACATAGGTACGATGGCTTTGTTGGTTTCATTGGGTCTGGGCCCTGCTCTGATCTGAAAAATGAAAGATTCATGGAGTTGAAGAGACACTGAGCAGGAGACACCAACCATAGCTCAGCAGAGACAGTGCTCACTCAGAAATGGAGAGGTGTAGCTGCTCTTGTGCCAGCTTCCAGAGCCTTGTGTACATTTTACATTACTCAATAGTTAACAGAGCATAAACAATGGTAAAATTAGGGGCTGGGTATGAAGATGCCTCCCTCCTTTCCTAGGTAGATCCCTTCTTCATTGAACTAGTCTTACATTCCTTTCAGTTAAGCCTTCTCTAGCAATGACTTTTTTAGTCCTTGCTGTACAGCAGAAACCTTCAATTAGAAGAGTTTACTATATCTTCTAGGCTTCTTTGGCCCACGTCAGATTTGAAGGTGCTCTGCTGGGTGCTTGAACCAAGAAGGACATCAAATCCACATCTTGGACAAGGGCTTTAATCACTGGTAAGCTTGACAGGGTGGCAGTAGTAGCACAATTGCTTTCCCCTTCTTTGATTGCCTCCCAAAGGAACAGAATGAGTGCAGAGTCAGAGGTGATGGTGTAGATGTCTGCCAGGAGAAATACCTAGGCAGGGAATCCCAGTTTCAGGTATCTGCCTAATTCCAGGAGGGATTTCAGGTATGTTGTGTCCTTTGCTGTTTCTTCTGGCTACTCTGTGCACCTTTTCCACCCATCAAACTGACAACAGTGAAATCTCCATTCTCTTTAGGGAAAGAGGATGTCTAATTTGAGTATGTGAGTTTTTCCAGGAGTCAGTGCCTTCAAACTGAAACAGGTAACAGTATTACTGTAACTGTGACAACAGATATTTAGAGATTTTTGTAGTCTTTGAAGATACGACATTTGAGTGTTTCACTGCTCCTAGAAATAGTAACTAGCTGGCTAGTGTGGTATGCAGTGATATTCCACTGGATCAGAGTTGCTTATCTTTGTAGGAAGCTACTGCTGACAGAAATTTCCATTATCTCTGTGCCGTTGGAGTTGTGCTTGTGCAAAACCATGATGAGTATGCTTTTGTTCGGGTGTGTTTTTCAAAGTTGTGATTCTTGGCCCACGTAAAGTTGCATTTGGAAGCCTCAAGCTGGGACAGGTAAGCTTGAAAAACAGGATTGTATGCACTTGCTCATTCACTAAATGTTACTGTTACTGAACTTTGACTTTAAATATATAAGAGCTTCTGGTACCTCTTAATAAAAATGGAACGTGGTCATCTTCCACCAAGCCTCGATGTAAAGTAGTCTGGAAATACTGCCTTTCAACAAGGTGATCATTCAACAGATTCATGTTGTGTAGCTCTTGCTCTGTAATTCACAACGAAAGTGATTGTTATAGCTTTTGAACAATATGAGGCATGTTAGCACATTTGAATTATTTTTCCTCCCATGTGAGCTTCTTCCATGTGAAAGAAGAAAAAGGAGTTGGTGACTCCCTTTAGCATTTGTTTAGTATTTAGAAGAGCTCAAAATTGGTGCTCCTACCATCATTTTACAGAAGTGAGAAATAAAGTGCAGAAGTGAAGCAGTTTCCAAGAGTCACAGAGTGACAACAGAATCTGTTTCATGGCTTCAAAGCATCTGAGGATCTTCCTCAGTTATCTTATTAAAATTTTCATATAGGCTTAAGATGCACCAAATTTAACATTTACAGTATTATCATAACTGCAAAAGAGAAAAGAAATCTAAAAATCTGATTTATAGAACTTAATACATTCAGAAACTACAAACCAAATTTTCAAATTCATCAATAGCTCATGCTCTCTCCTTACCAATTGCTTGAAGCCTCTGAAACCATCGAATAGTGTCTGGAAAGTAATTGGGAAAGACTGGGTTTGGTGCGCCAATTAAATCCAGTAGAACAAACAGGTCCTACAGAAGAAAGAATCTTTAATACAGAATTCTCTACATTAGTATAAAACCATCAACAGCAGCAGTGAAACCCCTCTAGTTTTGTTTGCAGTTGTGTGTTATATCCCTTTAAAATAAAAACTACAGTAGGGGGGGAGAAAGAAGAGGAAATTGCTTCTTCCCCAGAGAACAACAAACTCTGTCAAGGGAAAGACATTTTATGAGTCACAAGATACAGTGACAGAAGAAATGTATTTCAGCAGTAAGGAAGTAGAGGGCAGTAGGGAGAAGGGAGCAGACAACCAGACTTAGTAGGAATCAAAGGGAAACAGCTTAGCGCTGAGCTAAAGGAGATTCGTTCATAGACTGATACTATGTCTGTGCTCTTTCCTAATCACTTTGAATTGTCTCTGTTGAAGAAGGTGGGTAACCTACTTTATATTCTAATAAATATGTTTTTTCTATGGCTCCTCTTCATACTTGCATGGAGAAAGTCTAAGCAAATTCACCAAACAGCTCTTGCTAACTATTTTATCACGACATAAAATTTCCACAAGCCTGCTTCTTCCATTAACTCTGGTGGGGTTCATGGTTTCTTGGGAATTTGGATGATTACTTACTAATTAAATATTAAAAAAAAATGTAATTTACTATTACTCGTTAGGGAAGTGAAAGGCACTTACTATGCCCTGCAGCTGATTTGTGGTTGTTGAACCAGGTGGATGTGGAGTAGATACCATTTTTTGTGCTAAATGCTGAGATCCATAGAGGGAATCAGAAGGAGACCACCGGACAAAGGCTTCTTCACCATCAAAGAAAATGAGCTGAAGTGAAAGGTCTGGTTTTGACACTGAGCTGGTCTGTTGGAGGAAGTTAAAAGTAACATAAGTGATTCTGGCCAGAACATGAAATAAAGGACCAATACTGTAGCCATATAAGCAACGTTGGTTGGGTTGCTTTTTCAAGGTGCCCTATGCAAGCCTTCCTATTGCTGTTGAACACAAATTACAGTGTAATAGTGATAGTGACTAGTCATTATTATTTATGTAGCCCAGTGACATGTTCTCCAGTCTGGTATAATTTTAATTCTGGTTAAAAGACTAATTTCTGACTTTATTGGATGTGAGCTGAGTATGTTGCAACGTGTCTGCAAAACCAGGTAGCAAGAACATCATCTCAGATAAAGAGGAGACGTCAGCAACACCACCACCTGATGTGAGTGCTAATATTATTCCTTGGTAGCGCCACAGAGGAGTAGTATTATGCTTCAGTGGAGAATAATTATGTCTTTGAGAAGCTGATGGTCCTTTGAGGGACAAGGAACAGTCAGTCATGAGAAGAATGACGATTTCTTTTCCTTCAGAAGGACTTGCAACCATCCAGGCAACTTCACCCTAAAACCAGAGCATGGAGTGGAGTAGATACACCCTACCCTTTCAACAATCAAAAATATCACAGCACTGAAAGCTGAGAATATATATGGTTAATGTATTTAAGGTCACAAAGGAGACATCTGTGTGAAATTTCTTCACCATGTAGAAGGAGCCTTTTTTCTCTGTTTACTGAATGAATCCTTGTTTGCACTGGCAGCATTTCCTAATAACCTAAAACATAACTAAGCCCAGTTCATTTCTCCTACATGAATGGTTTTGGGAACTGTAGTCTTGGCAGTTGCTATAAATATTTTAACCCCTCTATGAATTTATGCTACTCAAAGCGAAATTGCATGATGTGGTTAAAAAGGTGGGGTCACCGGCAACAGTCATGTCCTGTATGGGCTACAACTCCCAACGAGCTGGAGCTGATCCAATATAAACAGCAGTGGAAAACTTCTATAAAATGTCGCTCACGCAGGCAAGATGATATTGATTATGCTCACAGTGATATATGGATTTCTCTAACGGCAATGCTGGCTGCCCTTTGTCCTTTGCACAGGACAGCTCTTTTGATACCTTCTGGAGGAACCTATTAATGCCATTTGAGCTTTATAAAGTTGTATCTGTATTATTAGTACTGTTTAACACATTCCTGGGTCTGAATAACATGAAGAGATGAATTTGCCCTCTAGTTTTAAACTTAGTCTATATAATGGCAGAAATATCAAGATAAAAATCACAGTTTCAAGTCAAAGTATAAATAGATTTGGCTGAAAACAAAGTCTGTTACGCTACTATGAGCACAGCAAAAAGGTCGTAGCTAATGTATTAAGCATACGGAACCCAAAGTATATTTTGTTAACATACTGTACAAATGGTAGCCTGTGCAAAGTAATTAGATTGCCTTTTTGTCAAATGCTGTCATCTTACATGCTAAAACAATTTAATCAAAGAATGATATATTACTTGCAAAAAATTCCAGTCTTTAATTCAGTGTCAAGGTTCCATAAATAACCATTAGGCAAATGTACTCTAAATGAAGCTTCTAAATGAAAGCATATGTATTATAGGAATGCTTTGTTTCCTGATGAAAAACATCAGCATATTCTTAATTTTCTAATTCTTAAATATTCTAATGTTAGAAGGCACCAGATCAGTTTCTGGAAACAACTTCTGACAAGTAATCTTAATACCTGAGCTGAGTGTGTTCCTAACACTTTATAAAGCATTAGAGACCTTTTCCTGTGAAAGCTCCGTTACTGTAGAAGTATTCTTCTGTAAATATTGAATACTGAGCCAGTAGATGGCACTCACAAATCTGTAAACCTACAAGTTTGTAATCCTATAGGTCTGTAGGATCAACAGATTTTTGTGCCTAGCAATGGCAGCACTTTGAAGCATATTTTCACAGCATAGGTAACACAGACTGGTAATATTGTACTATTACTTGACTGTCTTCCTGTACACAGCCACACTCATCCCAAAAGTAAACTATTCAAATTAATAACGGGGAGCAAGTGGAAAAACTTGGAACTGCTATGGGATAATGGGATGTGAGTGTATTCACTCTCCAGCACAGCAATTAGTTCATCTGTCTCCCAAAACAGAATACAACAGAGAGATTTAAAAAATGAAAGATTCGTAAAGCAAACAAACTTTGCCAATTACTCCAGATGTTACTGGATATGATAGGACCTTCTGAGTAGGGTTCTGTGCCTTTTAGATAGAAAGTGGGATTGTATCTCGCCAAGTCTAGGGAAGATGTATTATTCACATGTGAACTGTTACTTTTATACAACCTCTATTTATTAGCTAATTTTTACATAGCCACCCTTTGTATAAGAAGTTTGAATGTGATAATGTGCTCTAAAGTAGTAGATACAGATCTCTGTTCTGTTCTTCTCAAAGTCAATGGGGGTTTTACAAGAGCACAGCAATCAGAGAATCAGGTACGCAGGCTATGGGAGAGAACATGGAAATGCCCAAAGGCCTATTGCTCGTGCAGAAACAAATGGAACTGAAACAAGCAAACTACCTTGACTAACTGAAGCTTGTTATCCAGGGCACGTGCCAGCTCCAGTATCATCGCACAAGGCACGGCTGAATCAGTTGCTCCAACAAACACTCTCTCCTGCCATTGCTGTCCAAAGAATTTTGAGTCATAGTGGCAAGCAAGTACTAAATGGCGTTTTGCAGAGGGGTTGAGAGTGCTGATAATATTTGAAAATGTTTGATATCCGTACGGTGTATATCTCTGAAACGTATCTTCTTCAATTTCCCAGCCAGCCTGCAATCTTTGAAGACGCTGCTTGATATGCTGCAATTAAAACAAGAATTCAGATTAATATTGCTTGCTTCAGAAGGATGTTGCAGACAAATTGTCGTTAGCTAATTAACAGTGGCATTTAAGCTTATTTGTGTAAGTTCATAATATTTTTTAAAGATAAATTTTGTAGGAAAAATTGGACTTGTCACTATATAAAATAAGCAACATCTTTGCTACCTCAACCGTTGACTGGTTCACTTGCTTTTAATTTCTCCCTTTTGTCTTGTCTTCGGACTCCAAAGGTGCTTTGAATGACTGCCCATTAATATGACACATTAAGATCTTGATCTCTGAAATTTCCAGGCCAGTGTTTTTTCAGGTGTAACCAGGACACTAATGTTTACCTTGTCAAATCTAAACCCAGTAGTGCCCTTAAATTAAAGATCAGAACTGGCTGCAGAGAATTGGTGTGGTCATTTTGACAATAACCACACATAGATGCCACAACAATATTAAAAAAATGCTGGGTTTCTGTTTGTTTGTTTGTTTGTTGTGTGGTTTGTTTTTTGTTTTTTTTTGGTTTTTTTGTTTTTTTTTAGCTTCTGTGACAAGTCTGTCTTTCAAGTGACATAAGTTGTTTATGTGGCTCTAAGAGACAGTCTGATTCCTATAAATTAAAGAATTAAACATTTCAGAACAATGTTTTAAAAATGAAATCCTGTTAAGTGTAGCTTATGTAAAGATAAAAATTAAGACAGTGAATCTATAAAAAGATCACTCATTTTAGGTATCTTCCTACCTAATAAGAATACCTCTAAGAACCCCATTTACACTTAGTACAGAGATCTGGCTAACTCTTACTAGAGGGTAATCTCTGTTGAGCAACTTATTTTTATGGGTCCCTAGAGTGCTTCTTCAAGGCAGATTCCTCTCTCTTTAAATAAACATTAGGAAAAGCCTCTAAGAGGAAAAGAGAAAATAGACTTTGAAGAGTTGTGCTGCACATAGTGAAGTCAGTGGGAATACTGCCATAAATTTTAGTGCTAGAACAAACTTCCATTTTGTTTGTGGTCGCCCTCTGAAAGCTTTTGTGGGGTTGTATATCTGCTATCTGCAGGCAGCGCAAAGGATCTCTGTTATGGATTAAGGAGAATATATAAGCCTGGATGTCGTTCCCAGTGTGCACTAGCTGTGACTGGCACTAGTCTTCTCCCTTAAAGGAGTCTGATGCTTTTTCTGTGTCTTAACAAAGAAATGACATCCATTCCAAACTCCACTGTGCTTTGACAATGGAGGACTCTTTTGTTCCTTTGATGGGGGTCTACTTTATATACGCTGTTACCTGGTAACAGGATGATCCTATTTTGAATATGATTTGTGCTTATCTAGCCTAGGGTCTGCTGTTTCTTTCTTACTTTTCCCCTTTCATTTGGCTGCCTGCCAGGGCACAAAACTAAGTCTCCAGAGACACACGTGCACGTGCACATGCACACGCACATACAAAGCATAAAAAAGCTGCATTTTTCCAGTCTACTGGTTGCAGAGTGGCAAATAAACTCACTGTAGTTACAATGATCTTGTAGCTGTTGAGTCACTTCCGAAACCAGGGGTGTGAAACTCATGGCCCTCGGGCCAAATCCAGCCCTCCACCTTGTTTTATCCATCCCAGCACCTTGTTTCTACCTGGTGGCAGCACTTAACTCCTTGCCCCTGCGCTCCTGCCAGCGCTGGTCATGTGTGCAGCGAGTGACGTGTGTTACGCTGCAGGAGAACGATGGAAGTTGTGAGTTTGACACCCTTGGCCTTAAGAGTAGTTCAAGGGTAGTAAGTTGTTGTGAATGTCTGCTAGTAAACTCAGCTGTAGTCTCCCTCTTGGGTAATGCAATCCAGAGCCAGCACAGCACACAGCCCTGAAGATGCTCACATTGTGAGTGCAGAGCAGAGGTGCTGACAGGGCAGCAACCCAGTCATGTGGTAACTCCTTGTGGCTCAAATACAATGGCTGGAGCTTTTACTGGCTTGGAGCCAGGTGCAGTCTGGATATGGTAGCCCAGCATTAACACACTGTTGTCCCTGGGTCAGCACAGCTAGTGTGGGACTTGGACCAGTGCTGCACTTTGTCTTGTTGACTGTTTCATCTGCCTGCCTGTTTGGGCCCCTCTGATCCCTTTTTGTGTTGATACACCCATCTGAGGGGAGTGCAAAAGCACAGGACCTCTCCAGAAAAAAGGCAGGGGGTTGTCATTTATTTTATGCCCATGTATAGTCCCAGGGAGGGTTGAACTCATGTGAGGGAAACGACAATGGTTGTGTTGTACTTTAGGTAGCAAACCCGAGGCGAGCTTAATTCAAAAGAAGCATTCAAAAACAGATTATTTTTTTTAATCATGCTATGTAGCCCTGGGAAATAATTTCAGCTAAACTGCAAGCTGTGTCATGTGGGCTCTGTGCAGTCTAGACTTGAACAATGGTAGAGTTCATCCTGCTGAATAAAAGGAATGTGTCTGTCCCCATAGTGGTCACTAAAGGCGCTCAGAATATCAACAATCTTACATGTTTTGAGGAAATGTTGTCTTACCTGTCGTACGATGTAATTTCCTGGTGATCCTGGGTATCTTTCTATCAGCATAGGGCGCAAATCATTCTCCCACATTTCAGAAATATCTGTGTTTGCTGCAACATCTTTAATAGAGTCAGAATGTAAAATTCTTGGTTGGTGAGAATACTGTAGAAGGGAAAAAGTTTGATGTAACTATTAGTAGAACTTTTTAACTAGAGTTTTCTTCAGAATTACAGTAAATGCGATCTATTGTGCGACTGATTTAATGACAACAAAAAGTAATTTTTAAAAAATCTTTTCTCTCAAAAATGATTGATGTTTTTAAGTTCTGTGGCTTCTGTATCTTTAATTTCCATGCAAAATATATTAGTATTAAAAACTTAGCTACCAGCTGTATACACTCAACCCATGATTCTTCTCATATCTAGTATCTTAATTCTGCTTACATAGTCATGTTTGCAACCAAGTCACCTTCTGGTGAGGTTTCCATTGAGAAAAACACCATAATCTTTTTTTTAGTAGTAATAACATTTGGGTTTATACTGCGTCACATTATGAGGTGCAGTACTGCAAAGAAATGCATAAGCCAGCTCAGTCCTAGGAAGAGAAAAGCTGTGTCATTGTGGCCTCTGCCCACAGTGGTGGTATTGGTGTGACTACACAGCGTAGTGCAGCTGATCTGGGGCTACCTGGGGTATGCCTCAGCTTTGTGATATGTGGGTTAACCTCAGATTTGGCAGCTTCTC
Source organism: Tapera naevia (assembly GCA_033556795.1). NCBI lineage: Eukaryota > Metazoa > Chordata > Aves > Cuculiformes > Neomorphidae > Tapera > Tapera naevia. Next base: position 10,417,008 of record JAUMJJ010000246.1, on the reverse strand, counting down.
TTCTGTGACAACAGCTAGCAGAGCTAGCTACCTCCCAAGTGGCTTCTTTGCTGTTGCCTAAGCATGGATCGGGTGACCTAGCATACTTGAGACATCCTCATGGGGCTGGCAAATGTGTGTCTGTGAAGTGCAAGAGCCTTGTGCTGTTCCGGAGCAGTAGCTGAATGCCTCAAGTGGGATCCTCAAGGATATCTCAAACAACCCTTTGGGCACTCAGTTTGAACCAATCCTGTCTCTTAGAGTTGTCTCCTCAGGAACTTCGTGAGCCACTCCCATTTTTATAAATTCCTATTTTAGGCAGTGTCATAGGATGCTCCTAACACATCCATTCTTTATTTCCATCATAGAGAATTCCCCCTGCTTCTCTCTTTCTCCCACTGAAAAATTCTGGTCTATTTACTTTTTCTTCGACCTGAACTGCCTTACATGATTGATCAGACTTTCTGTCTTGCAGTGTATCCTATCTACCTCGTCCTTTTTGAGGGAAACTGCAATATGACTGCACTGTAGGTTACAGTATAGGACAATGGTATTTACTATTTTATTATTTTCTTTTCTTCAAACTGTTTAACGTTTTTTGGCTGCTGTATCAAAGAGACATTTTCATAGATTTACTTACTCTAACTCCATCACTGTGTATGTTAACAAAAAAACAATCATTCCCTCTCCTTTCCCATTCACTCATGTGCGTCATTTTACATTTGTCTGAAATGACAGCTGAAACTCACTATCTGGCCAGAGAGTGTACTGACCTTGTGATCTTCTGCAGTACTGTATAGTGACCCGTTACACTAATTACCGTGACTACTGAATACTGTTAAGAGAAGTGTTGTTAAGAAGTGTGTAGGAGGACAATTTAATTAAGGAAGTTCAAAAAATACACCTTCAATTGAACAGGTGAAAGGCAAATGTATGAAAACACTTCACTGTTAATAACAGAGTTATCTTCAAATTTGGGAAGTGGAAGGAATCTCCTTCTCTATAAAAGAGAAAGAGAATGAGATCTGTAGGTGACTCTTTCCTTAGGAAAGTGCTGGTCAATCTTTATTCCCTCCACAATCACAGCAGGGAGGCAGAACAATGTATTTATGACCTTTTTGTGCCAGGCTGCATAAAACTCCAAGACTTCAGCTTCTACAAGTAGCCTACACTTACTTTGCTGATTTTAGTACACTTCAGCTTGGTGCCAATGGAATTCATCTTCTAACAACTCTTAAGTTTAAGACCTGATTCCTCCTCCTCAATGAGACAAGGAGGGGAAGGTCTGTACACTGTAAGACTTTCAATTTCCGGCTCACATTCCATTGAGGAGAAGGAACAAAAGTTGTCAAGGGACAAGAATTTAATGAGAAAGAGGAAGTGGTTCTTGGTTCATGTCTGCAGGGGCAGAGGAGTTCAGATGCTACGGTTCTGCGGTTAGATGACACTACTACAGCAAGTAGATTGGCTGGCTGGGATGGAACGAGGTAAAGAGTGTGTTGGTGTGGCTCAAGGGGCTGAAAAAGGAGCACTGGGCTACACGCTCGTGTGTTGGCTAAAGCTTCAGCATCGTGTATTCTTATATATGTATTTTATATGTAAATATACAAGTATTATGCATACTATGGATGTATTATGTTACACACATGTATTCTATATACGAGACATATATAGTAAGATACAACTAATAGAACAGAATGACAAAGTTTGTCTTTAAAAAAAACCCACCAAACCAACACTTATTTGAATGAGACGTGAATAAAATCAGGAGAAAGGGAATAACTAAGGGGAAGTGAGTAGAAATGTATGAGGGAAGCTTCATTTTGTCACTCTCTCCTGGACTCTGATCTGCTGGTGAAGAGAAGGGTGCACTGGATTAGCAGAGTTCAGTCAATTCTGGCTGAACTTTGAGTTCAGCTCTTCTACAGACACCTGAGGATGGACCCTAGGAGTTTATTGTCCCTTTGGAAATTCCTGAACCTGTTAATTGAATGCCATTTGCAGTTGTGTGCTCTCCCATGTTCCGTGCAGTTTAGTTCTTCATTAAGAAACTGTGTTGGTGTTTCATAATTGACCACTAAGAGTTGTTGCACAGAGAAATCAGGGGTTTACTGCTTATCACTGTTTAATTAAATGTTATCTCGAGCCTACGTATCTTTTTCACTAGTTCATGCAACATTTTGAATTAAAAACAATATAGTATTGTCTCTACCACATTAAAATATTAAATCCTTTCAAAACAATTATGCAGTAGCTCTCAACACCATCCCTACTTGGTTTTGCTACATAAATGCGCATCCCTGCTGAAAGAGCTATTTGTTTTCTTAAACTAAGACACTGTACACCGTAATCATGCTGAAAATTGGAGTACAATAGCATATTACATGGAATATTATTTTGGATTTTGATGCCTCTTGTCCTGTTTGGATTTCCTCCTAAATTCCCTGAGTGCCCCCGACAAAGCAATAAGCTCTTGCTGCCAGTTCTCAGGCCGTGTGAAAGGCATCTGCAAGGTTCCAAACCTGGGAAGAAGCCTTGTTCCCTGCAGCCATTAGCTGGGGGTGCGAGGGAAGCCATGTTATCCACCTCCACCTGCGCTCCTCGGAGCCCCCCGCGCTGGGAACCCACAGCTGGGAATCCGGGCCAGGATCCTCTCGGGATGGATGTGCGAGTTTTCCCGACAGGCGGGTGCGTGGGGACAGGGCACCAGCTGTGGATCCCTGTCCCCGGGAAGGTGCTAGACACACAGACAGACAGACAGACGCACACACACAGACCCCCCCTCACCCCCGCCCCCAAGCGGAGCGGCGCGGAGACCCCTGGCTCTCGCACACCAGGGCTGCCGGGGCTGCCGCGCTTGGCTCTGGGGACCCGCCCGCGCCACGCACCTTCTGCAGGGTCCATTGCGCTCCGGTCTCCCGCCCGCGCCCCGCGTGGGAGCAGCCGAGGGCGCAGAGGCAGAGCGCCCCGAGCAGGGCAGCCGCCCCCGAGCCCCCGCGCGTCCCGGCCATCGCGCTCTCCGCCCGCGCTCCCCGTTCCCTTCGCCTTCGCGGGGGCGGGAGGCAGCCCTGCTGCAGCCGCGGCTCTCCCGGCCCCTCTCCCCTCGGGAGCGAGCCCCGTCCCCGCAGCGCCGGGAGCGCTCTGCCCGCGGGCAGCGCCTCCTCCCGCCAGCCCCCGCCTCCTCCCCCGGGAGCGCCGCGTTGCCCGAGGAGCCGGGCGGGGGGATCGAGGTTTTCCTTCGCCCAGAGAAACGCTGCAGCCCGCGGTTTTTCCCATGAAAACTCGTTTTGTGTTTCTAGGGATGGCTTTGAAACGGACCGAGGCTCCGTGTGGTCTCTGAGCGCAGATGGGGAGCTCCAGGCCATTGAACGGGGATTGGACAAGATGATCTCCAGAGGTCCCTGCCGACCCTGGCCATTCTGTGATTCTGTGATTGAGGGCTCTTTGGAGCGGCTTTGGGATCCTGCTGGGAACGGGCCCTTGCCATCACTGGGCACTGGAAGGGCCGTCCCTGAAGGGTCTTGAAAGTCTAAGACCCATAGAATTGCGAAGTGGTTTAATTTCTTATTTTATAAGCTCTTCTTGAGATCTTTTTTAGGCTTAAAATGGCAATGCTTGATAAAATGTAAATCCTGTCTCGAGGCTTTTAAAATTCTGAAATCATACCATTTACTACCAAAGGAGTAAAATCTGTGCCGAGGTCATGTTTTGCGACAGACCAATTAAAATGATTAAAGGAAACAGATAAGCTTCTGAGCACACCAGGCCTTCTTTAGGTCATTTGACATCACCATCCTTGTTCTGCGGTGGTGTAGAAAACATCTGACTATTCTGCATCACTGATAGTCCATTCAAAGTCTCCAATTTTTACATAAGTTCAGGCTTAGTGCTAAAACAAATTGAAAGAAAAACCCCTGCATAAAATGAAGAAAAAAAGAAAGGAGGGAGGGAGCAGGGGAACCATCTCGCTGCTCTTCAGCTTTGTACTGGAAAGCTGCATTCTGGAAATCACAGCTTTGCAAGCATTCAAAGTGTCTGCAAGGGTAATATTAGAGAAAGGGAGAAATTTGTTGATTTGCAGATTCTTGACCCAGATTCCACAAATTTCCTAGAAAACCTGGTGGATCTGCTGCCCAGCACACAGGTGGGATCTCTGATATTAATAGTTTTACTGCAGATCCAGCATCGTTCAAGATGATACTCAGAATGTGGCTGTATCCGAGTTTTTCAAGGGAAACAAAGAGTTAATTTAAATCAATGCCTTTTTTTTTTCTTTTCCTCAGAAGAGTCTGCACGTTTACTTTGTTAAGAAATTGTTCCAAAGGCAAAGCCAAGTCACTGGTGAACAGGGAGAAACAGTCAACCATTTGATTACCAAGAAAAATCAGCCTGGTTTGCAGGCTCTTAGGCAAAAGTCCAATGTCAGGAGGGATCGAGTTTTGGGAAATTAGTCTAAATCCACCTACCAAGATGACAGCGATCCCAACAGGACTACACAACAGAACAAAAATCTTTTGCCCCTTCACCAGATTTCCTGTGGTCGACTATATAATCCAGATGCTGGACAAAATTTCTGGCTGATGTGCCAGGGTTCTCATGCAATTTAGCAGGAAAAAAAAATACAATAGCTACAGGAGAAATTTGCCAAGAATATAAACTTGATTCAGGACTGGCTAACACTGCTTTTCCCTAAGGGATTGTAGTCCCACTGCGGGTTTCAATGCTTTGATAGATTAAGGGTTTGGCAATCATAGAGCCAGTTTGGGACAGTGTTGATCTCATCTACATGGGAAACACAGATAGAAATGTAAGTGCTGGACTGAATGAGTAGAGAGAGGGAACAGATTTTTTTAAAGGTGTCGTTGCTTTCAAAATTTGGAGTGGAGACCTCCCGTACCTCCCACTCATAATGACCCCAGAAAGTTCTATGTCTGATGATATAAAGAAGACTGAGAAGAAAAAAAAGAATCTAAATGTACCAGAAAACAAAGCAGTTAAGCAGTTCATGGCTGAGAAAGAGAATTATGTAACTCTGAAAAAAAAAATAATTTACAAAGCTAAAAAAATTAATCAAAAGTGGGGAACATTTTGTTTTTCCAGGGTTTTATAAAGGAAAAAAATGTTGTTCAGTCCTACTCCATACTACCAAATAAAAAAAACCTGTCAACAAATTGCTCAGTGGTCAATTCTTCTATTTTATACATTTTAAATAATTTGTTTCTTACCCTGAAAAATAAAAGATATGTAACCAAGTATCATCTGGGGGGGGGGGGGTGGGGGGGGGGGTCGGGGAGGGGAAGATGGTAGATTATTTGAAGAAAAGCATACATAATCTGTGAAAATGTGTACATCGTTCCTTTTCCGTAACCCAGTCGGTGTGACAGTGCCACCTACTGAAGCCCTGAAGGATGGACGTTTAGAGGCAGCACTGTCAAACACTTTTCCTTGTGCGGGCACTACAGCATCCAAGCATTTCAGCCCAAACCGCCTCTCGGAAGCTGAGGCTATGTGCTTTGCCATTACTTGGTCATTAACTCTGGAGAAATTCACCGTCAAATATTGCAGACTTCATGCATGCCTGTTTTCTCAAGAAGGGGGTATCCTGTACCTTCCACCATTTCAAATACAGTTTTGATGCTCAGCTCTCCCACCTGGCAGGTCCATGGTAGGGAGAGGAGAGTAAGTGTGGGTTGTTGTGCTTTGAATTCACCTAATATGAGGCAGTTTTGTGTCTGAGCTGTGGCTGATTTGCCAGCAGTGGTAAGTCAGCTGTTAAAATATACAGTCTGAGGTTTCCAGTGTTTGGCAGCCTAGGCTGCTGCACATTCAGAAATCATAGAATCATTGAATCATCTGGTTGGAAAAGACCTCTGAGGTTATCAAGTCCAACCGTACCTGTCCCCTTACTAAGCTGTATCCCTAAGAAACTCATCTACCCACCTTTTAAACACCTCCACGGATGGTGACTCAGCCACCTCCCTGGGCAACCCATTCCAATGCCTGACCACCCTTTCCGTGAAGAAATTTTTCCTGATGTCTAATCTGAACCTCTCCTGGCGCAACTTACAGCCATTTCCTCTCGTCCTATCAACTGCCACTTGTGAGAAGAGACCAGCACCTACCTTTCTACAACCTCCTTTCAGGTAGTTGTAGACAGTGATGAGGTCTCCTCTCAGTCTCCTCTTCTCTAGGCTAAACAGCCACAGTTCCCTCAGCTGTTCCTTGTAGGACTTGTTCTCCAGCCCCTTCACCAGCCTCATTGCCCTTCTCTGGACGTGCTCCAACACCTCAATGTCCTTCTTGTAGTGAGGGACCCAGAACTGAACACAGTACTCGAGGTGCGGCCTCACCAGTGCCGAGTACAGGGGCACAATCACTTCTCTGGTCCTGCTGGCCACACTGTTTCTGATACAGGCCAAGATGCCATTGGTCTTCTGGGCCACCTGGGCACACTGCTGGCTCATATTCCTGGCTGTCAACCAACACTCCCAGGTCCTTCTCCGCCAGGCAGCTCTCTACCCCAAGCCTGTAACACTGCATGGGGTTGTTTTGTCCCAAGTGCAGGACTCGGCATTTGGTCTTGTTAAACCTCATCGTGTTGGTCTCAGCCCATCGATCCAGCCTGTCCAAATCCCTCTGCAGAGCCTCCCTTCCTTCAAGGAGATCAACACTTCCATCTAGCTTAGTGTCATCTGCAAACTTGCTTAAGGTACACTTGATCCCTTTGTCCAGATCATTGATAAATATATTGAACAGGACTAGACCCAGCACTGAACCCTGAGGAACACCACTCGTGACTGATTTCCAACTGGATTTAACTCCATTTACCACCACTCTTTGGTCTGGCCACTAAATGGGTAACCCTGTCATAGAAGGAGATCAGGTTGGTCTGGCAAGACCTACCTTTCATAAATCCATGTTGACTGGGCCTGATCGCCCGATTGTCCTGCATGTGCTGTATGATAGCACTCAAGATAATCTGCTCCATGACCTCCTCTGGCACCAAGGTCAGACTGATAAGCCTGTAGCTCCCTGGATCCTCCCTCTGACTGAAATGGATGTTAACATTTGCTGGTTTCCAGTCAAGTGGCACTTCCCCAGTCAGCCAGGACTGCTGGTAGATAAGGGAAAGGGGCTTGGAGAGGACCTCTGTCAATCCCTTGATACCCCTGGGTGGATCTCATCCAGCCCCATAGATTTGCGTATGTCTAACTGGCTAAGCAGGTCTCTAATCAAATCCTGCTGGATCATTGGAGCTTAATTTTCACCGTCTTCTGGCTCATCCATAGGCAATTCTTGCAGCCCAGAGGGAAAGGGTGGTGTGGCTGACTTTCACAAAGATGCAGATGGGCCTGCAGGTGCCCAGTGCTCATGTGCATTCTGTGAACTTGAGCTGCACTTCATCCCAGTTGACTCATCCATGGCTCTGTGGGGTTTGGAACAGAGCTTTTATCAGGCTGTGGAAGTATCGCACTTGGTGATTCAGGTTTAAGAGATTGTGTTTCCATGGGCTGATGCATTCACAGACAAAGTTTTGATAAGAGAAATGGGCAGGTTAGCCCTAAACATTTCTCATTTAGGGAAATAACTTTATGTCTACGTCAGAGTCAATACAGTAGTATTGTATGGTATGAATGAGGCTACCCACCCAGCAGGCACAAGCATCTGTGAGATCATTCTTTAAACCAGAGGGGGGTGAGTTCCAGAAGATCAGTTACATATAATTAGTAACATAAATATCTATTTTGTTTTCAGTGGATTCGTAACAAGGTAAATTTTGATTCCATGTTTTTTAAGCCTATACCAACATTTTCACTGTTTTGTTGGAGATGGATTTTAGGACAAAGTTCAGCTAAGGGCTCAAACCAAGACGATGAGGTAATTCAGAGACACATCCATATTTCAGGATTTTAGCCAAACTGAACTCCTAACTCTTTTTCAGTTCTCTTACAGGGAGACAGGGAAAAAGGAGACCATGAACTGAAAAAAAAATGAGAAAAGCAAGGCATTTTGACATTTTATCCGCAGATATATTAGTTCCTCTTTTTGCAAGCATTTCTTGCAGATCTTGCAGATCCAGAATGGAGGCATTTGCTATGCAAGATCAGTGTCAAAAGCAGTGAAAAAATAATCATGGCAGCACATACTTATGGAATTTCTCAGATAAATGCACACTCAGATAAGTTAAGTCTCCCAGGAACCCAGTTAGATGAAACAAAAATATTCCAAACATCAGATTGGTGAATAGAAATGAATATATTATGTTTCCATTTTCAGATGCAAAATATCTAAATACAATCAGCAATAATTTTAAATTGAAAAAAAAATATGTATTTTTAGAGTTATAAAACATGTATTCCAAATGCTGTTTGTCTAAATAGACCCAGTGGTCCATATAAAATGAAACCCATTTTTTTTATTTAAAAAAACCCATTTTATTAAAAGTTACCCCTCTTCCCTGGTATCTCACAGCTGTAAAAGAGAGCGATTTGTTAAGTGCAATTGGCTTCAGCAAAGAAAGCTTTGAGCTGTGAAAACAAGCTGACCATCTGAGGGAATTTATGTGGGCTCAGAAACAAGATGAAGATCCTTGATGAAGTCCACAAGAAATTACTGATGATGGTAGTCACAAAAATAACAACCGGGAACGCTCACCCTGTCAGTTGGTGCTGAGTGGGCTGATGCTGTCATGACGTTGCGTTACAGAGTCACACAAAGTCAGTTGTGCATGTGCAAAGACCTGAGTACTGCTCTGTACATGGATGCTGAAATGCAGAGCCACTTTCAGATGTGTTTTACTCAGAGGTCTTTACAAACAGAACAGGTTTTGGATGCTTCAGGAGTATTTGCGGAAAGTACCACCACACAAATACTTAGAGCGGTTTGCTTTGTTTTAGCTGATGCTGTCCTGTGTTCTGTAATAAATTGATTTTAACTAATCCATCTTCTGTTCTAATTTATGCAAAAGCAGCTATTATGGATTAGGGCAGAAAATTAAATGGCACCAACCATATTGGATGGTATAAATCTGAGCTTCTTTATGAAAAAGTATAATCGCTGCCCAGTGGCTGTGGTAATACCTAATATCCATCTGGTATCATCCATTGAAAGCTATTTTTAGGGCTGTTACTCAGAATGTGTGAAGCTTGCTGTACTTTAAATACTGTAGAGTATGACTCCTTGCTGTGCTAAACATCAAAAATCATGTTTATGGAGGCAAGCTCTGTGTTTATAGTGGTAGTGTGTGGGAGTCCCACTCCAGAGGAAAAAGGAAACGAAGATTGCTCAGTTATCTGGTACAGAGCTTTGGCAAGAACATCCTCTATTCATGGAACAGCCTTCATTAAAAAGTCCCAGGGTGTTTTTTAGTATTCAAGACCAGTTAAAAGCAGAATCAATCATTAAGTGCTATGGTTTTTAGTTTAAAACGGTTCCAGATTTTGACAAGAAGCTGCAGGCTAATTATTTATCAAATGAAGTGGCTCCAGGCAGAACACAGACCTGGTTACACTCTGTATCAAATGCACTGTGTAAAGGTTTGATGCAAAATAGGGTGAAGCAAGTGGAAAGACTCAACTCAGCTTCAACGGGTTTTAGGCCAGGCCTCAGGAGTGTAAGATGAAGGAAATGAGAAACGTACATTACAAGTAGTGCTATAAATGACAAAGCACTAATCTGCTTCTCCATCTGTGTCTCACTGAGCTGAGAATTAGAAGCTTTTGAATTTCTATTGACAGTTTCTCTTTTCCAAGTGTTTTTGGTCTGGTATGTGATTTAAACTTCAGCAGCTTCTTATGGTTGTGGTTATTATTTTAAGAGTCATACACACAGAAATGAATCTAAATTCCAGAAGGAAAATGACAGGTTGTCTTTTAACAGGGAGCTTTTGGGCTGGAGGGAAGTTACAAACACAGGTTTTGCCTTGTAACCAGTTTTATTTAGGACTTTTGCTAAATGCGTGTTTGTTAAATATCTTGCATGCAGAGATTTGGTGATGTTGCAAGAGTGGCGTCATTAACACAAGATGGGATTTGGGTGAATCAGAGTATTAGAAGGAGGAAGAGGCTGTAGCATAGTAGCAGAGAGGGACAGACACATCCGAAAGGGCCCAGAGAACTTCTGTTGTCAGCTAAAAACTCATCAGTGGGGGCCACCAAGAGGAGCTCGGGAACCACCAAGCACGCTCATCCCCTTCTGACAGCCCTTCCAAGCTACCAGGTCAGAGTGGCCACAAAAGAGACCAAGGCAATCCAGTACCCTGTTCTTGTGAGACCCCACCTGGAATATTGTGTCCAGTTCTGGAATCCCCAACATAAGAAGAATATGAAACTGTTGGAATGAGTCCAGAGGAGGCCACGATGATGATCGAAGGACTGGAGCCCCTCTGCTATGAGGACAGGCTGAGAGAGTTGGGGTTGTTCAGCCTGGAGAAAAGAAGGCTCCAGGAAGGTCTTAATAGTGGCCTTCTGGTACTTGAAGGGGCTACAGGAAAGCTGGGGAGGGACATTTTATAGGTGCAGGTTAAAACAAGAGGAAACCACCAAATGATGATTTGGGAGGTTCAGGTTAGGCATTAGGGGAAGAAGTGTTATGTAGGAAGTAGTTTTGAAGCAAGTTAACTAGAGAAACTGTGGGATCCCTCTATTCGTAGAATCATAGAATGACCTGAGTTGGAAGGAGTCCACAAGGATCATTGAGTCCAACTCCCATTGCTGCATAGGACAATCCCAACAGTCACACCATGTGTCTGAGGGCATTATACAAATGCTGCTTGAATATTGCCAGGTCTGGTGCCACGGCTGCTTCCCTGGGGAGCTGTTCCAGTGTTCCACCATCCTCTGGGTGAAGAACCTTTTCTTAATGTCAAACCTAACCCTCCTAGCATGTCTTCCTGCCATTGCCTTAAGTCCTATCACTGGTCATCAGAGAGATCAGCGTCTGCTCCTTCTCCTTCCCTTGCGAGGCAATAGTAGACAGCTATGAGGTCCCTCCTCAGTCTCCTCTTCTCTAGGCTGAACAGACCAAGTGACTTCAGCCACTCCTCATATGATGTCTCCTTTAGACCCTTCACCAGTTTTATGGCCTCCTCTGGACAGCCTCCAGTAGTTTAATGTCCTTTTTATGCTGTGGCGATTGGAAGATATTGAAGATGTGGCTGGGGGAGAGCTGTACTTTGCTTTACCTTGTGTGGGCAATCGGCTCCCTTCACATGGGAAGCAGAACCGGAGACCTCTTAGGAGGCTACTGTGGTCAGCACATCTGTGGGTTTGTGTGTAGCCAGAGGGTGGTGGAGCACTGGAACAGCTGCCCAGGGCGGCAGTCACAGCACCCAGACTGACAGCATTCAAGAAGCATTTGGACAGTGCCCTCAGACACACGGTGTGTATGTCAGGGGTGTCCTGCGCAGGACTGGAGCTGGACTCGATGATCCTTGTGGGTCACATCCAACTCAGGTCGTTCTGGGATTGATTCCGTGATTCTGTGAAGTTTCGGCCCGACAGGGGAGGACTGGGAGATGAAGCGGAGCGAGGGGCGGCGGGGGAGGAGGACGAGGCGGGGGGGCGGGGCGCCAAACCGCCCGCCTGAGCGCGAGCGGCGGGAGGGGCCGCGCCTCCCCGTTAGCGCCGCGGGGCAGTCCCCGCCGCGGGCACGAAAACTAACGGAAACTCTCCCGGCTCCGCGTGCGCCTGCGCCGCCCCAGCTCCCCGAGCCGCGCGCCCGCGGGGCGCGCCGGGGCTTGTAGTTCGCGAGGGCGCGCGTCCCGCGCGAGTGCGGGGCCGTCGGACTGCGAGTCCCGGCGTGCCCCGCGGCGCAGCCCGTCCCGGGCGGTGCTGGAGTGTGCGGGGCGGGGGGAGAGAGCCAGCGGTGCTGAGCGGCGGGTGCGATGCGCTTGAGGCGGCTTCGCTGCGGGGCAGTCGGGGCGCCTGGCGGGACCGCAGGTGAGCACGGGGGCGCCAAAAGGGGTGATGGGAAAGGGCGGGGGGGGCGGCCCCGCCGCGCCGGGGAAGGGCGGGGGCGGGCTCGGAAAGTTCCTACCGCGGTGGGAGCAGCGACGTCGCCGCCGATCCCGGCAAGGGCGCTGCCCCGGGGGGCTGGGGATGGGGGAGGGGGGTGCGGGGAGTGGGGCGGGAAGCGGCGTCAGGGCGGGGGCTGCTCCGGGGTGGGGGTGCCGGGCCGAGGCCACATCATCTCCGGAGCGCGGCGCCGCGGGGGGCTGTGCCGGCGGGGGCGGGACGCCCGGCGGGGATTTAAACCTGGGAGCGACGGGCCGGGCCGGGCGGCTGTGCCGGCGCCAGCACGGATCGCGCTGCGTGAGCGCGGCGGCCCGAGCGCATCCCGGCTCCTCCGCCCGGTCCCGCCCGCAGCCTCGGCCCGGGCACCTGCGGGCGGTGGGAGCGGGGCGGGAAGGGTCTGGGATCCCTTCCCGGGCGGGGGTGGGAGGAGCGTCCCCGGATCCCTTCCCGGTGTGGGCTGTGGCGGGATCCCTTCCCGGGAAGGGAGAGCGAGAGGAGCCGCTTGGAGAGAGCGGGGGCTTCAAGTCCGTGTCTTGTCTGACACCCCCATTAGAGGGTGAATGGAGTGCCAGATGTTGGAGGAGCTGCCGGAGAGCTGCTTGGTTTGGGAGCAGCCCCAAAGGGAAGGGGAGGGTGAGCGCTCCTGCGGCGGGAGCAGGCTGGGAAGTAGGCTGGGAGCTGTGGGGAATGGGGAAGAGGGCTCTCTTTGTACCCCCTGTGCCTCTGCTTGGAGAGATGTAGTTTTATATATACGTAATTAAAGAATCGTATGATTGAATATACATTTCACTGTGTACTTAGTTTATTTGATGTTCAGAATCAGTTTATCCTGACTACAAAGTGAGGAGTTTCTATGGTTTTCTTTTCTTAGGAAGAGCTATTCTTATCTGCCAAGTAGCAGAAATAAGCTTCATTTAAAGCTTATATGCAGATACACTTGGTATGGAAAGGCTTTGTAAATGCAAATGCATCGTGCCTTTGGTAAATATAATTATCATTCTAATTAGGCAACTGTAGGTGAGCTTTTGTAGTGTGTTTTTATTGCTTAAATTAAACTTGATTAGTAGACCCATTAATTCTTTCGCATCTTATGGCTTTTACATTTTTCTATTATGTTGGTTAGGTGTTATTGTTATTTTAATTCAGATCCACCCCTAAGGCTTGGTATTTGCCGTCTCTGGGACCTGTGATAAGTGAGGGAGAGAAAAGCAATAGAGTAGAAAATGAAAATAAGTCATCTTCAAGCAAAATTGAAGGTGCTATCAATGCTGCTTTCTAGAGAAAGGGGCTTAAATGTTACTGTTGCTGCCTTCATTGTTCCTTTCTGTGATTTTCATCTGTGTAGTGTGGGTGCTTTAAAGCAGGAATTGTCTTTTCTGGTGTCATTGGTAAAAAGCCACCAGCTCTTGAATATTCAAAGATTTTTGTGGATACCTGTGTTGAAAATCCAGAGGGTATCAATGTTTTCTCTCTTCTGGAGCCCCTGTTAGGAATTTATCACAGAGCTGAGAACTTACTTTCCTTCCGGTACTGCAATTCATGTACCTCTCTGTCCTTATTTGCCATTTAGAATGCAGTGGCAGTGGAATTTGAGTTATTACACTGGTAAATACCAGGAGTGTGTATCAACTGATCTGTATTACCAGTTATTGGCCTTATCTCTTATAAGGACAGTTTATCACACACAATATAAACTGTGGCATTTCTTTTCTGAAATTTCACTTCATTTGATCTTAGTAATACTCTTCCTGAAAGGAAAAAATGCATGAGCTTACTGATTTTGGTGTCCGATGGATCTATGCTCCTTTAAAAACTGTTAGTGATGTCTATGTACTTGTAGCAATTTTGCATTCATGGATAATTTTTTCTGTGGCAGAAGTTGCATGGGGAATCTAAAAATGATTCTTTTTTGAGTATTTCAGTTGGTTATGAAATACTTTAAGTATTGAATTAGGTAACATAGCATCTTGTTACGGTTTGTTTCAAAAGACTGTAGCAGACTTGCTTTTTTAATTGGATATATGAACATTAAATGATTTATTTTTTCAAAGGAACCACTGCTCAATTCTGTGCTGAGTGTATTTTCCTACAGATGGAGTTTGTGCAATATGTTCTTCAGTTGGCTTGAATAGAAGTATCAAAATGACATCCTGAGTGCATGCTACATAGAGTTTTTATGAGTTTTGACATTATGTTTTTTTTTTTATGCATTTAATGAATTTCCTTCCCTACCCACCAGCTTCTGGGTATATACCTACAAAGCAAAGCTGTGGTCTGCTCCGCCCCCTTTTTTTTTTTCTTCTTTTCTCCCCCTCCCCCCTCAACTGTTAAGTGCTTTGCTCTGCTAAATTACTGTTAATTAAAAGGTAACATATTGAGCAATGTTAGGTCTGATTTGTCTTGTGTGTCATACAGTGGGGGAAACGTTGAAGTTCAAATTACAAGTACAAAATGTTGCTTACATAAAGTATTTGAGTACAAGAAATTTGTGATCCTGCTGCTTCAAAGCAGAGTGGTTATAAAATTACATAGCAATGGCACACATTTCATGTGAAATAAAAACTTTTATCTTTTCCCCTACAGGGCAGAGTACAACGTTTCAAAATGCTGGAGTTTATCTGGGTGAAGCTAGAGATTACATTTGATGCGATTGTATCTTCAGACCTTCTGCTCCTGCATTTCATGAGCTAAAATATTTTATGAAAATGAAATTGGATGTTTTCACTGATCTCCAAGTTAATCATATCCTGTGATTTCAGAGAAAACTTTCTGAAGGAGGAATAGATTCATCACATACATGGACTTTTGTTCAAGGATAGAATTTTTTTTTTTCAGTCTAAAAGGCTATCTGTGTGAAGATGAGTCTGCATTTAAGATATGATCTGTGGAATTAGGCGAACAAGGATACTTTTGATGAGTTACCGACACTTATTTCCATCTGTGTTTCGTTTTTTTTTGTTTTCTACATAAAAATGAAGGACAAGTATAAAACAGCAGAGCTCATGTGTTTCTGTGAGGCCTTTATGTAAGCCTGTCTTGTCCGGACGTGGTGCTAAGGGACAGGCAATCTGCTTTTGATCAGCTGATTGTAACTGTGGAAAAAGAACCTTTAATTTCAAGCGACTTACAGCTGAAATTATTTTACTCTTGGCTTGCACAGAATGAAAGGGAGAATTAAGTTTTACTGGGCAAGAGTGTTTTACTGAACTAAGAAAGGGAAAGTTACGTTATCTTTGTTTTCATTTCAAAACAAGAACTGACAACGTGTTTTTCTTAGTATTTGACTACTAGGGAGATCTCTACAGAGTAAAGCAAGTCAGATGTCAGGAAACGATTATTCTCCTCCATCTTTACAGAAGTTTTCCCCACCTACGTGTCATGCTGCTGCACCACAAACCCCATCTTTGTCTTCAAGCCCCCAGTCAGGGCTCTCCAGTCGACTCTCCAATGGCAGTTTCAGTACCCAGAGCCTCAACAACTCCCGGAGCTCTATGCACGGGGTCTCCTTCCTCCTGCAGATTGGTCTCACTCGAGAGACTGTCACCATTGAAGCTCAGGACCTGTCCCTCTCTGCTGTTAAAGACCTCGTGTGCTCTATAGTTTACCAGAAGGTACGATATAACACTACCACATTCTGCTGATGGCAACAGTTTTTTTCTAACAGGATGCTGGTAATAACAATGTGTGACTGGAGTATGCCACAAAGATCCGTGTTAGATATTTGCATTTATGCACAATGAAATTTTGCTAACTCCCAAGGTAGAATCTTTAAATTTAAAAAGAGTAAATCCTCCTGTTGTTTTCTTTCTTGTGAGATCTAGTGAAAGATTATGTAGTAGTAACTTCTCTGCAAGAATTAATTTTCACAGTATGGAGAGTATGTTTTTTCCTTGCAGTGGCTGTCACTGGTATCTTAGGTTTTCACTAGTTTATGCTATGCTTATATTAAGGAGTATTCTGGGAACCGTATCGCCCACTGTAATGAAAGGACACATTGTGGCTACAGAAATACACTGCAGGCATGCAGAGTTGCATGATACTAGCTTTTGTTTTTGTTTCTAGCTAATAATTAAAACCCCCACCAAACAGCTAAGACTGTCCTAGTATTGTGTTTCCAACAAAGGAATGCATGCGTTACTCTGTTATAAGAGGACTCTTATCAGCATAATTTCTATTAAGAACCCGTTGACCAAGAAATGAAAAAATCTTAGTGTTCTTTTCAGAGGTGCCTTGGTTAAGCTCTTGCAAGTTCTGACTCTCTGGGAAGGAAGTAACATTGATCTTGCGGTTTTGACATCCAAGTTTTATCTTTATTTAGGTAAGATAGGTGAGATCCTACTAAGCAATCTGAAAAGTAACTAACATTGTTCCATAAAATAATAAAGAAATCAGTTGCTCTTTTCCCTGAAAGCCTTGGATGGGTGAGAGGGAGCAAGGTCAAGGTAGGTTATTTTGTAGGGAATTGTTTTCTCCATGTATTTCATTATTGTAATTGGTATTTATGGTTGATGGGTTTTATGAGATGATGCTTTTTCACCTAATAGGTTGAAAGAACATAAATGCAAACATTATTTGTACTCTTACTTGCATATGCTTGTGTATCTTTTTTCTGCCATCTCATAACTTAGTTCATCTTCCATCTTTTTATAACCTAAGTTAGTAAGAAAGCTGATTTTATAATAACTTGATGGGCTAGCAAAATGTGGGTCAGCCTGTTAGTTCCTTCCTGAAGAGACAAGTTATTTGGGTGAGCTATTTTTTTGGTATCATACACATAGGTGCACTTTTTCGCAGCCATTTTAGGGGCCGCTTTTTGTTTCTGTATCAGCTCCTTCTCTTTGCATCTGCATATTTCCTGTCTTCTGTCTTGAAGAAAGATGAAAACAAATACATTCACACTTACTTTTCTTTTTCCTTTCTGTCCTTTGGCAGGCTCAGCTAAGAGTTTAGCTTAAGTTCTTGTAATAGCTCAAACTTTTGAATGCTGAGCCTGATGTACTGCAAAACTGATGAGGATTTCATGATCAGTTTTCCGCTTTTTTCTGGCTTTCATTCAGTTTATGCTCTCCTGCATCTGATTCTGCCAGTAGATGATGGCTCAATGAGAGCATGTTTGCAAGCAGCAAATTAATCAGGAAACAACCTTATGTGTGGTGGATTCATCTTTCTTAAGTAGTTTTGCAGCCAGTGCACAAGTGGCAGTATCTTCCCTCCACTCTCTATGTGACAGCAGTACATCCTGCCTTGACTTTTTTCTCTTAGGTCTGGTGACTGTTACAAGCATATTGAATATCCTAGTATTAGTATATAGATAATTTTGTCTTTATGTAAAAATTGTAAACTATGTACTATCATGCATATGATTGCCTGCTTTTTTTCTGGTTGAAAGCTTTGAAGTTACTGGTTATGCTGTTGAGATTCAACAGTGTTAAAGCTTCCCTTTCCTCTGGTATTCCACAGCCTGCTTAAACTGTCTTTTCTTGATTGGTTCCTGGCTCTCAGCTTCAGGGTACTGTATAGTTTGTTCCTGTGATAGTTCTGTAGTTAGCAGTATCTGTTTACTATTGCAGTTCTTTAACGAAGACGCAGAAGTATCTTTTTTTTTACTTGGAATCATGTATAGCATTTCTTCTTATTCAATTGTTATCTTTATGGAAATTCCCATTTAATTCTAGTACTTATTTGTAATAGTGCTTTTAAATGACGTTTTAGACTTGTATTTCTCTACATATCTGGAATAAAAAAGTTTCATGTATCCTTCCTGGTTTGCTTGGGAGCTTGAGCTGCCTGCCTAACTCTGTTTGAGGCTAGAGTTACAGTATCGAAAATGTTTTTTAGGACTTCCAGTGCATCTCTGAGGAGGCTCTATTTTCACCTTTGTAAAAGTAATCATAGCATCCTCACAAGTTTACAGAAAAATAACTTTTACTTATTTCAGGGGAGTTAATCAGCTAGAGGGAAAAGAATCCTGCGAAAGCCTGGGCTGGAGAGCAGTTTAGTTAAGAAATAAGTATTCTGTTTACCTAAGACTCTTTCATAGCGTTTTCTGTATTGCCAGTCTTGCTGTGTTGTTGATGGTCAGCTTCCTGCTTCAGGCACTGCTGTTTGGTGCAGCTTGTTCAGGTTTTGCAGAAGGGTAATTAAAAGTAGCATTGGCAGAACTGAAACTGAAGAGGCATATGTCTGCAAGGAGAGTGAGACGAGTGATGCAATTATTTGATGTGTCTCTTAGCTCTGTTAAGTGTTCTAAACATCAGCAGAAGAGGAGAAACTTATTTCGAGTTCAAAGCTAAATTTGGAGTGCACTATATTAAGCATTGTGATACACAGTATTCCTAATAGAAGTCCTCATAAAAAACGAAGTTTATTAGGGACTTTATAAGGATGCTTCAAAAAAGATCAAGGCTATGATCGAGTGTCTTCTCTGTTTGTTCCTCATCTATATTGCTGTATATTAAAGTACCAGACATACAGTTCTCAGGAGGAGCCTGAAGAGGAACCACTGCATGAACAGATATGACTACTGAAATAGGGTGAGTTTAGAAGCAGAAGAATGTGTAGCATGGGTTACAGGTGGACAGTGTGTGCACAATGAGATATTAGAGGCAAGTTCTTAATCCTGTTTTATGTTTAAGTACTGTTTCTTCATTCCTGACATGAATCGTCATGATGTAGAACATAGGTCTTACTAGCTTAAAGCTAGAAACTCACATGTGGTGATGCTCTACTTGCTGCAGACTTAGAATTATTTAGGACAGTGTGCTATAAATACTTTATTGCAGCTTATTTATTTTGTTCTAGTTAAACTAATAGCTGTACATGAAAAACATTTGCGTGTTCTGTGCTATTACTTGTGTTACTGTACCTGTAAGATTTATTGTTATTTTTTTCTTGAACTTAGGGATCTTTACTTTCATGACTATAAAACTTGCCTTATCTACCTTTTTAATCTACAAAACCATCCTTAATCCTTCTCATTTTCAGTCATACTCAGCGTTGTTCTTCTTTACATACTTTTCTTCCAATGCCTGTGCTACATTTTGTCCTGAAATAGGCCAATTGCCCTCCTGCCTTAAGATGTTTGCCCGAAATTCTTGTGATCCTTTCTAACCGTTGCCTTCTCTTTGACTTGAGTACTGATACACTGTTCAGCTGTACTGTTTCTTAGTCTTCTAAACTAGTTTTTCTGCTTCTGCACCTGCCCAAATGGTCACCACTCTGCAAAGTCAGAGGGGTATTTCTTACGTCTTACTGATTAGTAAACCTATCTTGAATTTGTCTTATGTATTTTTGTAACATGATGCTTTCATATGCCTTATATTTTAAAAAGAAAATAAAAGTCAAGCCAAACTTATCTTCTTCCTTTCTTCCTCTTCTTTCTCTGCCCTTATGTTTCTAGTGTTTCATTCATGTTTGCTGCCCTTGTTTCCTGTCTATTTATCTTTTCTTACTGAACCTGATCCAGCCTAGTATTTTTTGGTCTACCTTGTGTAATTTTTCCTTCCGTGGCCTGCCTGTTTCAGGTTTGCTCATAACCCTTCTTCAACAATGTTTACAGTTCTGCTATTGCTGAACTCTTCCATATGTAGCGTGTTGTTTTTCATTTCTTTCTTCAAAGTAGTTTCAAAATTGTCTTGCTTATGTATAGGCTTGAAACCTGTCTAGCACCTGTTGCTTTCATCTTGATTTCTGTAACTCTTATGTATTTGGTGTATTTGCTTTTGGTAGCAATAATACTTTTCTTGTCTTCATTTTGCTTCCTAACATGATAACTGTCTTTCAGCTGCATATATAGTTGTCTGTGTTTCAACAGCAGGTTCATGATTGTGTCTAATCTTATTTCTGCTTGATTACTGGCGTTCTTCGTGCTTCCTTATTTAATCTTATTTTTTGGCTATTTTTTTCACTGTTATTTTTTTTGGTCATCTTTCTCTCTATAAGCAGAGTCCTTAAGGTGTTGTTGTTTACCTTTAAATGCTGCCTCCTCTCCCAACAGTACTTAAGCTTTCTTACATGCTTTAGTTCCCTGATTGTTTCTTGCTCATTTTTACTTGCTTGAATTCAGGCCTTAATCTGTCAGTAGCCACTTTGCACAGGTACATAACATGTACACACTTGTATTTATTTCTTCAAGGCTGTGGAAAGGTGTTAATTTCAGCTAATTGGAATATGACTGAAGTCCTTGGATTGTTTGGAAAACTAGCTAACTTCCTTTGAAGATGAAATGTGTTCAAAAGTTTTGCTTTGATAATAAGGGTAAAAAAAGGCTGACATGAAGAATGCACAAATATATCTGTAGGATTTTCTAACCGAGTGACAATTAACTATGCTCCTGTATTATTTGTATACCTGAGAACTCAAGTTTTATTGGGACTCAATTAAAGTAGTTTGGATTGCTAGCTCTTCATTGAGGGCTGCTGAAGAGGGGGAAAAATTATTTTGAAATACTTTAAATTGTCATGTTGTGAAAAGGCCAAAATGTGGGATGTGTATCAGCTGTCTTCCAGAGGTTTGGACATTGTCACAGTAATAGGGAACTATCTAGGCAAATCATGGCAGAGGTGTCGACTTGAAACTTACTATGAGTTGTCAAGTGTTAACAGATGTTTTACTAATAAAATATTGAGAACTAAGAGAGTCATATTACAGGGATCATATTACAATCCACCCATAGATGGGTCTCTACTACTCTGCAGTAAGCACTTAATTTGGTGTAATGAATAGGTAATAGTACTGCAGTCATCCTTCTGGGTTTTTCCTCTGGGCTAAGCTTGTTCATGGTGCTTATTTTTGAATGGCTCTAAAATTAATGCAAATCATATTTTGTATTCATCAGCTGTGTTTAAGTCATTTTTTCCCCCTGTTGGCCTGTCTTCTTGATAACTGCTGTCTTTGTATGAGCTATTGCAAACAAGGCAGCAGAGTAATAGAGTTGAGGCATGAGAAGCAAACATGCCTGTAAGAAGATAGGAGGTGGGGAGTACTGAGGGCACAGAGATAGTCTGTGTGGGGCAGATTAGCATTTCCAGAATGGTAATAGATTTGTATGCTGCAAAACCTAGCCAAGCAGTAGTCAAGTATGTCTGTACTGAGGCATCTGGTGAGGGAAAGATATCGTGCAACATGTTCGAAGCTAATTGTCTGTGTGATAATGTGATTTGGCATGTGATTCTAAAGAGTGGGAGTGAATGGCTGGGTAGAGATGCAGGATAATAGATTGGAATGATTTCAGTGAACGAAGAGAGTTTCCAAGGTAGTGAGTGTTTTGCACCATTAGACTTTGGAATTAACTTTCGGTGATTTGAAGCATTTGTTTCGAGTTATGATGGGTCATGAGATATTGGACCTTGAAACAATATCCGCCTACACTTTTCCCTAGTGTGAATTTTTGGCATCTGGTCCAGAACTTTGTAAAGTAAGTCCTGGAACTTGGAAGTAGAGGGATTTGTCAGTTATTGCCAAGGTGGAAAAAAGCCTCAGTTGTGTTTTGTCCAGCAAAACTGGCCCCTATATGTTGAGTTCTGGGTTAGAACAACAGTGTAATGCACTGTCAATTAAAACTAGACATACTGTAACACTTACAGTATAAGCATTCTAGATAATGCAAATTGTTTTTCTGAGTGTAACTGCAATAATACACTAGTAGTGTTACTTGTGCAAGTACCTCCCAAGTACAAAGGACAGCATATGTTCTTTACATAAGTCGATGATACCGGTGTATGAGAGATTAATTTTGGCACAGTCTATTGCACACGTAGACTTCCCGCAAGTGATTTCCTGTAGTTAGATGCTCTTTTGGAACTATTCTCACTGGGAACAGTCTCCATTTTGCTTTTAGGAAGCGTAATAATACTGAGATTAGCAGTTTATATGTTCTGAGTCACTGTGCGGATACTTTGGGCTTTTTTGTAGGAAAGCAATAGCTGTATAATCCTGTAAGATAAAACAGGCTTTAGAAAATTCTGCTTTGAGTCTTGTTTTCATGTTTACATTATGAGCTCTTAACACTTCAAAGGAACTGGATAGTGTTTTTCCTTAACGGCTTCATGTCACTGAGCATACGGAAAGCTGTAAAAGCTATACTTCGCTGCAGTATGAGAGAGAAAAATTCGGTAGTGTACAGCTTGAACATAGTTTAAGCTTTGCGTAAATATGCTGTTAAAAGATACCACTTGAAATAAAAACCTTGTTAATCGATGAGGTTATTCTTGGCCGACAGTCCACATGTAGCCTTCTGGCTAAGGTGCTAGCAAGGAATGCTGTATTCCCAAATGTACTGGAGAGCGGAAGAGAGAGCAAGGCGCCACAGGTCTGTAAGGAGCCAAGCTGCTTGCACAGCTCCCCACATCGAAGCCTGGCCAAGTGCCTTAGACACAGGCTCTGATGGGCCACCTGCAGCTCATCAGGGCCAGCCATTCTAGAGGGCAGCCAGCCAGCACTTCCATTGCTTGGGCTTGTAGTGGGGGCAGAGGAGAGTAATCTGAGCTGAAGTGTGTGGAAAGGAGTGGTCAGAGGCATATTTGTGTTAGGGTCTTGTTATAACAGGGGAATCTTGTGGGGGGAGGGTTGTGCAAGGAAAGGGCAAGACTTGTTCATCAAACTTCAAAAGTTTTTTAAGGGGTGATTAAATCCAACAGCCTCCTGGCAGAGGCGAGGCTGCTGCAGCTCCATGCTCCAAGTCCAACCGGTAGCAAGGCTGACCGCGTATTCCCAGAGGCACAGGCTCTTAGTTACAGGTGTACAAGACACGTGTGTATGCACAGATCGACACAGGCAGACACACAGAGCACTCACATGAACACAAACAGAACCAGTGGTCTCAAACTGTACCCTTCTCTGGTGGTTCAGGATTAAAGTCTGCTAATGAGAACATGCACATGCCCCACACAGAAAACCCCAACAACAGCAAAGGTGAATGTTTCTAGCAGCGGGGCTCAGCCACTCTTTGCCTAGTAGCATCTGTTGGATCTTGGTCTTTCCAGTTGCTGGCACCTGGATGTTCAAGCTCTTGGTTTCACTCAGTCTGGTGTCTACAGTTACTGGCACCACATCATGTGGCTCCAATTGCTGACACTCAGACCTAATCAGAGTTGTTTATGTTGGAAAAGAAATTAAAGGCCATTAAGTCCAACCATAAATCTGACACTGCCAAGTTCACCCCTAAACCATCTCCCTAAGCACCACATCTCCACATCTTTTAAATACCTCCAGAGATGGTGACCCCACCACTTCCATGGGCATCTTGTTCCAGTTCTTGACAACTCTTTCAGTGAAGTAGTATTTCCTAATATCCAAGCAAAACTTCCACTGGTGCAATTTGATGCTGTTTCCTCTCATCCTATTGCTTATTACTCGAGGGAGGAGACTAGCACCTAGCTTGCCTCTTTTCAGGTAGTTTTAGAAGGCAATAAGGTTTCCCCTCAGCCTCCAGGCTAAATAACTCCAGTTCCTTCAGCCAGTCCTCATAAGACTTGTGCTCCAGTCCCTTCACCTGCTTCATTGTCATCCTCTGGTTGTGCTCCAGCACCTCAGTGTCTTTCCTGTAGGGAGGGGCCCAAAACTGAACACAGTCTCCCCTTCTACACATGCGTGTTCTCAGAATGAGAACCTATCAACCAGGAAAATAGTTAGAAATGGGATTTAATGGAAAGATAGGACAGGTAGAGCTGGTCAGGCACAGTTGTTCTGACCAGCCTCTGTTTACAGTGACCAACTTTTTTTCTCTTATCCCTCCATGTTTTCCTCATGTTTATTTGTCCCTGAATTGCCTCTTTCCTTGCCTTTGGTTCCTTCAATAAACGTCCCATAAGTCTTGTACAATCCTAATTCTCTGGCGTCTTATAATGTGTCCCATACCACTGGGCAGCAACCCCTCTCAAAAGGTGCTCTGATGGTGACTTATCTTCACGGGTGTTACGGCTGAAAACTGGGGTGAGGCTTTCCTGTGACAGCACTGGGAGGGGCTTGGACAGAGCATCCTGTTCTTGGAGTCCTTAATTCCTGTTCCTGACCTGCCCATGTGCCTCTGTGCTCCTCTGGCATGTGGAGATGGGCTTTTGGTGGGCTGATGGTTCCTGTGATGGGCTTAGGAGGGGCTGGGCCAGGTGTTGTACGGGCTGCGCCCACCTGCATTGTTCATCTTGACTCCTTTGTGAACTGCAGAGGAGCACCCAACCTAACAGGCAGGGTAGGTAAGGGAGCTGTTGCAAGGTTTCTCAATTAAGCCTGTGCCTGTTGTGGATTCAAGAAAACCTTGTAGCAACTGCAGCTCTATATAGTAACAACAAACAGGTTATCTATTCTAATATTTTTCGTTTTTGGAATTATCCATTTGGGGCAGTGGTCACACCAGAAGGGCAGAGCATCATCCAGAGGGACCTGGACAAGCTGGAGAAGTGGGCCTGTGTGAACCTCGTGAGGTTGAACAAGGCTAAGTGCCAGGTCTTACACTTGGGTTGGGGCAACCCCCTGTATCCATACAGGATGGGGGGCAATGTGCTTGAGAGCAACCCTGTGGAGAAGGACTTGGCGGTGCTTGTTGATGAGAAGCTTGACATGAGCCGATAATGTGTGCTCGCAGCTCAGAAGACCAACCGTGTCCTGGGCTGCATCAGAAGAAGCATGGCCAGCAGGGTGAGGAAGGTGATTCTCCTCTGTACTCTGCTCTCATGAGACTCCACCTGGAGTGTCCAGTTCTGGAATCCTCAACATAAGAAGAATGTGGAACTGTTGGAGCGGGTCCAGAGGAGGGCTACAAAGATGCTCAGAGGACTGGAGCCCCTCTGCTATGAGGGCAGACTGAGAGAGTTGAGGTTGTTCAGCCTGGAGAAGAGAACGCTCTGGGGAGACCTCATAGCTGCCTTCTGGTACTTGAAGAGGCTACAAGAAAACTGAGGAGATACTTTTATAAGGGTAAATAGTGGCAGGACGAGAGGGTATGTCATTGAATTGGAAGGGGAAAGATTTTGATTAGGCATTAGGAAGAAATTCTTCATGCTGAGGGTGAGGCACTGGCACAGGTTGCCCAGGGAAGTTGTGGAAGCCCCTTCCCTGAAAGGCTTCAAGGCCAGGCTGGAGGGGGCCTTGAGCAGCCTGATGTGGTATAAGTAGTATAAGATTATTGTGAGTCTTGTTAGGCCTGGGTTTGTGATTATGCATCTTAGTTTAGAAGCTACTGATCAAGCTGAAGCTTGTAAACAGGGAAATTATCTTTTATGAGGTTAAATATTACAGTTACAAAACCAGACAAGCTCTCACAGTCATTTCATCCATGTCTATATATGCTTATTGTGAGGGGTCAATAAAACGTCACTACAGTATTATGAGCATTCGTGGTACATAACTGGAAAGGTCAATTCAGTTAACATTGAACCAAACGAGGATATTGATGCTAACAGTTCTAACAATCTATAACAGATGATGTTGCTTTTTTTTTTTACAATGCTTTTATTCCGTGTAAATTAATTTAACCTTTTTCTGGAATTCACTTGAAAATGACATCTTAATTATAGGCATTATGGTGTTATTTACAAACCTTGAAATTAACATCGATGCTGCTTTCTAAGGAATGTGATGTCTCGTGCTTTTGATGACTACACTTGCTGTCACAAAGTGGATTTGAGTCTTCATCTGTAACTCTTGTTTATCATGTCAGCTAATGCTTTTTATTTGCCAAAATTAATGTGGTATGTTTAAAACATTTTAACAAATCCAAGATTTGTATGTGAGGATGGATAAATGACCCATATGCAAAACACATATGGTTATAGCATTTAAAATAAATACTTCTTGGTATGTGATTATGTGACCTTTGGATTATATGTAGGGATGTTCTAGCAACTGCATGGTAAGTTTGTGGTCTCAAAGAATGATAAAAAGAGAAACAAAGATACCTTTATCAAAAGGAGACTTAAACCTGTGAAATACCTTAGAGGTTCCTTAAAATCTGTGGTTTGTAAGTGGTTCTGTGAAATTAATACAAAGAGGCAACAGTTTACGTGGATTCTCTGAATCATCCGTTGTCCCTCCTGGCAGCTGAGATGAATATTAGCATTAATAAAAAGTGTCATGATTATCTGCAGGCAGTTGCATAGCATATTCATGTTGACTTCCTCTCTCTTTTGTTGGAATTAGTTTTTTTAGCAGCATGATATGATTGATATACTGTGAATATAAGATATCTTGAGGATACAATTGATTGTAGCATTAATGTGGTAGCTTCCTCTTGTTGATACTAGCATTATGATGTGATAACTGGCTAAACAGTGTGCATAGTATCAAGGAACAGAACCTCACAGCACTTACTAAAAAAAGTGTAAATATAACTTCATTTCTTGTTAATTAAGGCACAATGGAATTTTAGGTTAGAGCTTAAAGCAGGTTTATGCACTATTTCAGGTATGAAGAAGTGTCAGTTCCCTTGGAAGAATTACCAGTGTGCCTTATCTGTGCATACATTAATATAAAATCAAGTCCTGCTCATACTTGCAGAGATTCTGAGACACATATTTGGGCAGCACAGCTAATTCTGAAGCTTTTTACTTGCTTTCCTAATACAAATAATCTTTGGGAGATTAAAAAATACAATTTTCAGCATATTCATAAATATTTGCTATTTATCAAGATGAGTCAGTGGATGTGTACGCTGAACTATAGTATAATAAGAGAGGAGTTCTTACAGATAATTCCAGATGATATAAGGGATTTTAAGCAACAGCATTTTATTATATAAAGGTTTAAAAATCATCTGGTTTAGCGGAATGTAATGCTACTGTCATATCTGTACAGTCTTGGCTACTGTACAGAGTACAAGAGAGTTTCAGATTTCTGTAGGGAATGTGAGAGAGGGTTGGGAGACAGGAAGCAGCCTCCTGCTTTGGCATCAACCTAGTAGTTCAGTTTCTTGGTGCTGTGGATTAAATATGTATTAGTGCCCGTATAATTTTGTCAGCTCCATCTTTTGCTTTTGATGGGTTAAATGGCACAACTTCTGCCTCACTTTGTGACTGTCCAAGGAGATACTATGCTTTCCAGAGCATGGGGATTCTTCAGTATTGCGTGTAGTGTAAATGTGTAATGGTACACACCAAAACAGAGAAGGCCAACTTAATATTTTGGAAAAAAAAGGCACCAGAAAGAGGAAATTATTTTCGCTCTAAAAGGGGAAGGGAGTGTGAAATAAAAAATGGGCATGACAGATCTCTTCATTATGTCTTTGATTTGGTAGAAACAAGTCGTTGACTACTTTAGTTAGGGATAATGAATATTCCACAAGCTTCATGCAGTTTAGACCCTGTTAGTTATTGGCTGTACAAGATCTAAATTACCAAACTATAATTTGTTACATAACTCAGTGAAAGTTTGTTGTGTACTTTTTCATATTTTTTCATACATTCTTCCTGTTGTTTCCTGTGGAGCACTTGTGTGTGTGTTCCTACTTACAGTTTGAATTCTGGCTTAAACAAAAAGGCCAGAGGAACTTGTTGATTGGTACTCATTCTTCTCCAGGGTCTGTTCCTGCTCTTTTTCCTCTGTGAGCTGTCTGTTCACTTTTAAGCTTGTCATTTAAAGAAGTTTTACTAACACTTGACAATATTTTGTAGAGTAGGGAAAATACAGAATAGGGGAAAGCTATTTTCGGTGGTGTCATGGGAAAAGGGCCTATTACTTAGTGTACCTGTTCCCTGTATGGATTTGTAGCATTGACTTCTGTCCTTGTGGGGAGTCGAGTTTTCCTTTTCTTGCATCTGCAGATCTAAACTTGTGGAACAATGACACAGAGCCTCTCTTGGCTTGCCCCTCAAGAAAAGTGTGCTGCTGGAGTGTCTTGAGCGGAACACCTGCCTGACCAGAGTGTCTGTGAAATACCAGTTACAGGTGGTGGTATCCGAGTTAAAGATCTGCGTTGGCTTTCATGTGCCAGACTGATTGTGCACGTCTGAGAGATTAAAATCCCAAAGAAACAAAAATCCTGACGTTTTCTCCTTTGAGATTTGTAAGAGATTCACTGTTGTCGGGGAGGGCAAGCAGGGAAGAAATTGGTATTGGTGGGTTTATGTGTTTAGTTTTGGTGTGGTGGTTTGTTTTTTTTATGGTTTGCTTTATTTTCCCCTTTTTAATGCTACATTTCAATTCAGAAAATGCTTCAGTTCCTCAAAAACAAAAAGATAATTTTGTTTCTATGGAACACTTAAAACACTGAAGTTCTGTAGCTGTTAATAGAAACATCTAGGGATATGTTTATCAAAACCCATGTGTTAATTTAGAGTTTGCTTTCTATTGCAGTTCCCAGAGTGTGGTTTCTTTGGCATGTATGACAAAATTCTACTCTTCCGTCATGACCTGAACTCAGATAATATTTTGCAACGAATTACATCAGCAGAAGAGATACATGAGGGAGATCTTGTTGAAGTTGTACTCTCTGGTAGGTATTGTTGCACTAGTGGAACAGCTTTATTCAGTAGATTAAAAGAAGATAGAACTTAATGCAAGAAACACTATTATCATGCTTGCCTGGCACTCTTTGACTTAAGTCTCGTACCGGGTCACTGTTTTGGGGTGGACGTTTCCAAGAAAATCCAAGTGATACTAATGCTTCAGTACTCAGTTTTGTTATTGTTTCATAGTCACGTTTTGCAGAATCGTACAATGATTTGGGCTGGAAGGGACCTCAAAGATCATCTAGTTCCAACCGCCATGCCATCTTCTTCAGTTTTATTATTAGAAATAAATCTGAATTATAAGAATATGAATTTGTAATAATATAAATTTATTTTTATTATTGTTGAAGCTGAACTGCAAGTAGGATTCAGAATTTGCTCTTCCAACCCTGTTGTTTGCTTTCTTTTGCTTAGGTCTGTCATTTAGTTCGGTAGCTTTGGCCATTGATGGTTTATACTGCTAAAAGGCTTCATATAAACATAGTTGCTGAATCATAATTATAATGACGGACTGTTAAGGGATATTGTAGTGCTTGAAAAGTGTTTCTTTTAAACAATAAAGTCCTTAGAGTGGTGATTATTAACCTGTAGTACTCTTCAAAATGAAGTCAGCCCCTCCGTTCCCCAAACTCGTAACTGATTTGGATTGTATGTGTTTCATCAATACCCTGTCAAATTCAACCAAAAGCCAGCTGTAGTTAAACTACAAATGAAAGCTGGACTCTTATTTGCAAATAGGGTCAATAAAGTATGATTTCCAGAGTCATAAGGTTGAGTTCCTTGCTGCATTTCAGGAGCTGCTGTTCAGGCATGTCTGGGATGTTCAATAGTTGATCGTCTTGGTCTGAGCTGTTTCTGGTGAATGGCATATTTGGAAAATTTGTTTTGTGTGCCTCTTCTTGACAACCTCCTTGTAAACAGACAAACCACCATGAACCAAGGCATTTTGAAGACATGTAAATATATTTCAGTAGGGTTTTAAAACTGAGACATGAGAAACTGAATATGAAGTGTTAGTATATATTTGATGAAAGGATAGTAGCCATCAGGGCAAAGACAAAAAATTCATTTAAATATACCTATGCTTGTTTAAGGAAAAGAACATTACTAGTGCAATTTCCAGTGTCCCATGGGAACTCCATCTGTGGTTCTATTTTAATCCAGAGTTCAATCTATTAAAATTTTACTGAAAAAGTCCTTTAAAAGATAAAAATCTAACCTGTAGAACTCTCCTTTGGTTGAAAATGTTGTAGGTTATGGAACAGCTTGAAAGTTAAGTTGCTTTTTCCAATGTTTACTGTTCAGTTGATTTTAGCAGAGCCTGTTGTATTTGCCTTCTCAGCTTAGTGAGGTTTTCAGCATTGTGACTCATCCTGTTGATTAGTTGTGGCCATCAGCCTACAGAATCCAGCAGATTTTATACTCTGTAAAAAGGCTTACCAAAAACTGTGTAATCTTTTAAATGCATATTAAATGGTGTACAGTAAAATGCTGCACTTTAAGCAGCTTGTTACTGTTCTTTGAATCTGCCATTTTCAAAACAACATATTCTTTCCATAAATCCTTGTTGATCCTGTGGCAAGAACCGTAACTTACTGCAATTTTTTAAAAGCTCTGGCTACAGTTGAAGATTTCCAGATCCGTCCTCATGCACTTTATGTGCATTCCTACAAGGCTCCTACTTTTTGTGACTACTGCGGAGAGATGCTTTGGGGTTTGGTACGACAAGGATTAAAATGTGAAGGTAAGGCTGTGATTATTAGTGTATTTTTGTGTATGTATATGTGTATAAGACGAGAAAGAAGAAATTTTATCTTGTTTTATATGTTAGCGTGTGGTTTCATAGAGTTGGAAGGGGTTGTGCAGCAGGAAACCTGAGTTCTGATCCTGGCTTTAATACAACGCTGTGTGTGACCTTGGGCAAATGACTTAAGAAGAGTTCTTGTTTCCCATTTTGAAAAAAAAAGCTAGTTTACAAGTGTGTGTTCTTTGCACAAGGAACACATACTTTGGATAGACTCCCAAAGGCCCTTTCCTTATGGCCTTCATCCAGCTGGCTGTGGAGCACTGTGCAGCCTGCTGTCAGGTACTGATGCTGCTTGCTCATTGGCTTCTCCTTGGCTCTTGTGCTCCGAAGTGAGGGAGTGATGAGAGCTGCCTGGTGTGGGGAGAAATGAAGAGGACAGTCAGCTGCTTCAGAGTCTCAGATGTTGTTTCTAGAGCAGGGCTTGCTGGAGGATCAGTGTTATGGCAAGCAGTGCAAAAAAAGCTGTTTCTGTGAATTGCATCAAGAACACTAAGAGAATTTAACAGAACAATCTGTTTCTGTCTTTGCCATTTTCTGGGTCATCTTTTTAACTATTTCATCAAAATATTAGTACTGTTTTTATTACTTTGAATGTTGGGAATATTTTGGTCTAAAATAACTTTTCTTCCAGGTTGTGGGTTAAACTACCATAAGCGATGTGCCTTCAAGATTCCAAATAACTGCAGTGGAGTGAGAAAGAGGCGTCTGTCTAACGTGTCTTTACCAGGAGCAGGACTTTCGGTTCCAAGGCCAGCACAGGCTGAACATACATCTTCTGCCTCCGAAGAAGTATGTAATGTGAAAGGGGAAATGATTTCTTGTTTTAAATCCTAGTAGCCTCTGGGGAACTAGCTCGTGTTGCAAGTGGCTCATAGTGAGTACAAGGGAATCCAGCCCTCCACCTTGTTTTATCAATCCCAGCACCTTGTTTCTACCCTGCAGCCGTGCCGAGCTCCTTGCCCCTGCGCTCCTGCCAGAGCTGGTCACGTGTGCAGCGAGTGACGCGCATTACGCTGCAGGAGCAGCAGAACGGCGGGAGCTGTGATTTTGACACTTCAGGTGTTGGGGATCAAGGGCTTGCAGTAAAAACCATCAACCATAATAGTTTTGTGTTATAATGTTCATGATGATGGCTGAGTTGTTATCAATTATGCTGTAACTATATTGAGATCTTAAGACAGGGCAGGCAGTGATAAGATCCATTTGTTTCATTGTTGCTTTTCCCGTAGCATAAAAGCAGTGCTTTTGACACTCAAGTCTTTCTTACTTCTCAAATTCTAATACTTTACAGTATAACAATTATTACATTCTTACAATGGTTTAAAATATAAATTGTATAGATTGCTTAGTTCAAGACCATATTTTTGGTAGCTAGGGGCTATGAAACCTATTCTTGAGTCTTGGAAAAATACTTATTCTGGTGTTTATAACTATCAGTAAGATTTATTTAGTGAACATAGAATTGTAAGCATTTGTCCTCTCACGAAATTTAGTTTTATGGTTTCTGCATGCTTGTTTAGTACCTCTTTGACATCTCTTCTTTACTGCTTCATTTTGAATACTTGGCATAGATGATCAGTGATATATTATCATATTTGCAGTTCGTCTTTCAGCAGTCTTAAAATGCTTTAGATCAGATGTACAAGGCCATGTTCCTTTATATTTTTCTGTAGATGTAGGCAACTGTAAATTTATGCTACTGAATGTTCACTATGAGACTCAGTGCCTTTTTAGTTTTAATTGCCAAAGATTTATTGAGGCTGTAACTTCCAAAATTATTTTTTAAATTTTCTGAATATTTTCCCTAACTCAGTAAGCTGTCCAGGCATGCTGTACTTCGCTTTTTGAAACTGATTGCAAGGAGCAGAATTGGATTTTGTTTTGTTTACCTCCAGTGTTTTCCATATTATCACCTACATAGGAATCTGTGTGCGCTGTCTGTGAACCTTACCAGGCTGCTTAAAGAAAATAGCAATGTCATAAGAGTGAATTTTTAACAAACAAAGTCTCATACATACTTTCCTGCTCTCTTTGAGACTGCCATCTGGTGTTTTCTTGGTTTTGTTTTATGAAGTCAGAAAGTCCTCTTAAAGCTTCTTAGCCATGTTGCTTTCGTATCTTGTCGCTTTCTGAGCCAGCACTTCCTTCTCAGCCCCGCTGACTTCCCCCCCCTTCCCGAAGTAGAACTGTTTGGGTGTACAAATTGTGTATTTTCTGTATTCCAGCGCTGCTGCCCAGAACCTAGTAAGAGGATTCCCTCCTGGAGTGGTCGTCCCATCTGGATGGAAAAGATGGTGCTTTGCAGAGTGAAGGTTCCACACACCTTTGCTGTTCACTCTTACACTCGTCCCACCATTTGCCAGTATTGCAAACGGCTGCTTAAGGGCCTTTTTCGCCAAGGAATGCAGTGTAAAGGTAAACATTTAATTGTCTGCTGCAGTGAAAAAATTTCAGTAAAGGTCTTATATTTAAAACTGGTTTCAGCCAATTTTGACTGCGACATGGGGCAGTATAATTTTTGAAAAATTGCATATTTTTGAGAGGATTGCGAGAATTTTCATTTTCTTTTAAGTAGACTGTGCATTGTACATTTTTCTGAAAAATAAGATTTAATCACGTGTAGATTGGCAGCACCTTAATTCTAGGAGAATAATTCTAAATTAATAAAAATAGGAAGTGCTTCCCTTTGTTCAGTGTCTGTCTCCTAGATTCTTCGCTAAAGAATTTGTAAGTTTTCGTTATATTATTCTAGCACAAAGTACTGGTTATTATCTTCTGTAAAAAAAATATGCAGGTAGGTGCCTCTTCTGAACTAGTTTAGGCTTCATCAGCTGCTTGGTTTTTGTTTAGTGTATGTTAAGGTGCATGACTTCATTTCTCAGACTTTTATGTGGTTCTCAGGATGTAACTTATGACATTGTGGTCTTCTTCCGATTCTTTATTGCTGGATAGTGTAGATCTGTCAGCTTTATTACAGGAAGGAAAACTATAGTGATGAATCCTAAACATTAATATGGAAAGGACTTTCCATTGCTCTCCTATGAGTTTGTCAAATGTGAGTACTGAAGGCCAGTGTTTTGAAAGAGGTCCCTTAATACATTTTCAATTTCCTTTATAGAAGAGAGGAAAAACTGTAAACTTCTAGCTGTGTTAACTTTTTTTTTTTTGACAAAAAATACTACTGTCTCAAGTAAGGAAGTAGTTTTTTATTTCATTTCTGGTTTTATTAATTTTTAGTCTTGGAAGTCTGCATCCTGAACTGGTTTTGATTTTTTTTTTTTTTTAGTGGGTCCTTTGGATACATGTAATACGTGTAATAAAATAATGAAGACTGAAAAAGATGCTTTGCAATTTTAAAATACAGATGCTACGGGCCATATACAGTTGTTGTAACTGTATATTTAACTGAAAAAATGAGGCTACCACATCAGTTTCAGATGACACTGGATAAAAAAGGTGTTTACGTATCGAAAACAAGTCCAGAGAAATGTTTTATATACACACAGGACAGAAATAAGTATATCAATAGGCCGCCATTTATGCAGTATGGTTATTATATCAGGAATTGATAATGAATAATCAAAATACTTTCATACTGCTTTATCCTACAGATTTTTGATGTTTCCCACTGACTTCCTTGTGCAGTCTCCCAAAGCTTGGGATCTTTGAGCAGTCCTAGGTTCCTGAGTACCTGTAAGAGCTCTGGATTTCTTGAATTCATCCAGGCTTCTACTTGGACTCTGAGGATGATCTTTGGGGTGCTAAGGCTGTATTTGTGGTAATAAGTTAAATATACCCAAGAACATTCCTGGACACTGAGGTCAACTGGGACAAAATGAGCTGAGCTAATGAACAAGTTGCTTTAGTGTCCTAGCATAGGTGGCTGTATGCAGACTGCTTGTTAGGAACAGTGTCTTGGGATGCTCTGATTTATACACTAGATCTGGGAACTGTTTGGTTTGGTGCTAATGCTGTGGGCAAAAAGCATGCTAGGGGGATGTTTCTAACTGTTTACTAGAGAATTGCATTACAGTACCCAAGAATGTTTCTGAGTGTAGATTAATTTATTAGGAGTGACTTGCTTTTAGTCTTTCTAGTTCCCTGGTAGGATTTGAAATGTCTCTTTCTTTCAGCCCCTTTCAAACTAGTGAAGTAATAAACCATATTCCTTAATGGGGACTGAAAACGCTGCTATGGAAAGGACAGTTCATTGGTCTCCTAGGATGCTTCCTCATAAGCACTCAGAAGCTGAACAGGATTGTATTTTGCTCCAGGGTTTGGCATCTCTGCTACTAAAAATGGAGAGATAATGATTTTTCTCTTGCCTAGGCTTAAAAGGAAAGGATAGCAGAAAGGGGCTAAAATATCAGTTTGTAAATAGTTGTGGGAGCAATAGGGAGTTTTGTAATGATTTTGATAGAGTTGAAAATTACAGTGATGCTTCTAATAAAGGAAATTCCTGTTAATACCACCCATGTTGTGTGCTGGACTTTTCAGTAGGCTGCATCTGATACCTCAGCTGGCAGAAATGGCACACATCCAAGTTAGATTCCATCTCCACAACAGGCCGTAATGTTATTCTGTCTGCCCTGTGTCAGCTGGCAGAAATGGAGCATCAGTCTTCAGCCAAATCTGTGATCTGAATGATAGGGAACTGGACTTTGGGATATACAGCAGAGCACATTTGCTTTGTTATAGAGATGTGTGTCCTAGAGGCCTGATAGCTGCAAGTCTTAGGCAGCAGGTGGAGAAAAATGATAGAGATAAGACATTTAAATCATATAGCGATGGAAAAAAAAAGGGTGTAGGACAGATGAAATGTTGGGAAAAATGACATCATAATGGAAAAATAAGTACAGAGAAAGGTAGAGAAGTAGAAAACTTTTGTACTGGAAGAGGAAGTGCTGAAGTAATAAACAGTGGTGGGGAAAATCAGCGTGTGACATCAGGATAATATTATTAATTTCCTTCTGGAAGTGACCTCGTTGGTGCTCTCTTCAGCTACATGCAAGTGTATGGGTCTGAACTGAAGCTTCTCATGGAAGTAGTGAATGATGGAATGTATGTGTCTGAGTGGGAGTAAGACTCTGGTATTATGGGCTTATTTATCTTCTGTTGTAGATTGCAGATTCAACTGTCATAAACGTTGTGCGTCCAAAGTACCTAAAGACTGTCTTGGAGAGGTGACTTTCAATGGAGGTAAGATGAGAAACATGGTTTCAAATACTGTCAGATCTCTGGAGCCTTGACAAGATGCATTAACTTTTGATTCCCTCATCTTTGAATATTTTACATCTTTTTATTTAACATCCTATTTTTTTTTACTGGAGATTGCTGACAAAAAGATTCACTGTAAAACTTACAGACTGGTGATTTTAATTTTACTTTATCAGTCTTGGAAAGTACAGTATGCTCTGCTTGAGATTGCTCAAGGAAAACAAGGAAGAAGACTTCTTGATATACAAAGTTAAACATCTGTTGTGGCCAATCTGCTCATTGTTTACCATGAGATATATATTTTTAAATATTAACATCTGAAGACAAGTACCATTTTTGTGATTTTTAGTGGCCAGAGTGAGCCCAGCAGTTTGTGAGGTAAAAGAGAAAGAAAAGAAAACAAGCCAAACCAAAACAAAAAAAACCAAAAACCACTGTAATTTCTTGAAATCTTATTTAAATAGGATTGTGTTCTGAATAGACCTTGTGGACTTGAAAGGAGAAGGTGGGGAACAGGATGGGGAAGAAAGTTTAGAGTCTTATTCTTACAAATTTTGGAGCGGTGTAAAGCTGATGAAGTATGGGATGGATGAGCAGACAGTGAGGTGGATTGAAAGCTGGTCGAATGGATGAGCCTCGAGGGTGGTTGTTCCTTGACATGAAGTCTGGTTGAAGGCCAGTAGCTAGTGGTGTGCCCCAAGGGCCAGTACTGGGTCCAGTCATGTTGAACGCATTCAGTAATGATCTGGTTGATAGGGCAGGGTGTACCCCTGGGAAGACTGGCTGATGCTCTAGAGGGTTGTGCTGCCATCCAGAGGGACTTCAACAGGTTGGAGAAATGGGCTGATGGGAGTTGTTGGATTAGATGACCTCCATAGGTCCCCTCCAACCACAACCATTCTGTGATTATTTTGCCCAAAATCTTGATCCTTGGTATGGATGTTGCTGCATGTCATCACAATTTTATTCCCTTTAGAAGGTCATGTCAGAGCATCCAACCTGATTCAGAGGCCTGGGCAAGAAGCCCTGTTAGCCAATGGGTCTGTTGCTGTTGCAGAACACATGCCATCCATTCCTGCCTCCCTTCTCCAGCTCCAAGGCTCTTGCCTGGATCTTGAAATTGGTGACTATGAAAAATAATGTCCATCATGTTCTTGCTGTGGCCTGCTCTCTCCATCCTTGTGATGCTAAGGTGCTAGAGCATGTAGTTTGGGAACCACAGTTTCAGACAATTCTTCTGTGGACATGAGTGATTTATGTTTTTGTTCTTTCTCCTGCCCTTACGTTGAGCTCTCCACAGACAAAAAAACAACCAAACAACAACAACAAAGCTACAGGTGAAGGTATTTTTGTGTCATTTCTTAGTTTTCCCAGTGCAAGTTGTACAGCTATTGGAAACTTGAAACTTCTGCCAGCAGAGAGTCAGATACAAATAAGATTTGCATTTCTCTTTTCCTGTGGCAGCACAGCCTCATTTTTCTCTCTTGCTTTTGGTGTTATGGGCTCCAAGGGCAGCAGGAACAGAGTTGGGTTTCTGTTGACAGAGAATTTCACTTACACAGGAATAATTCTCTGGGTCATCTCTAACCATCAGAAGGTTACTTTGTACTGATTACTTGCGGAACAGAATTACTTAGTGAGAGTTAGGTTTAGACCGTAAGCTTTCACTCCATTTCTTTCAATATGATTCTTGCTTTGGTTGGGCCTCTGTTGCCTTGGCATTTAGCAAGACAAATAGATAACGTTAATTTTGCATCCTCTGCATCATTTAGCAAAAACTGGAGGATTTTGTGTATTCTGATTGTACTGTTTTGTTTACTTCCATAAATGTGGAATTTTGTGGATTTTTTTGAGGTTTCTTTGTTTTGTGGGTTTTTGGTGTTATTTTTTTAATTATGTGTTTGAAATAATACTTGAATCCTGTGTTGTTTCCAG
This sequence comes from Tapera naevia, assembly GCA_033556795.1. Lineage (NCBI taxonomy): Eukaryota > Metazoa > Chordata > Aves > Cuculiformes > Neomorphidae > Tapera > Tapera naevia. Next base: position 10,379,617 of record JAUMJJ010000246.1, on the reverse strand, counting down.
AACCTGCTAGCCCAGGCCAAGACTTGGACATGCCAATGGAAGTTGATAGCAGTGAAATGAACAGTGATGGTAGTCGAGGTCTAGATGATGCTGAAGAACCCTCTCCTCCAGAGGACAAAATCTTCTTTATGGATCCATCTGACCTTGATGCAGACAAAGATGAGGAAGCTGTCAAAACCATCAGGTGGATTTCTTTACTCTGGACATAGGTTCCTCAATATTATGAAATAAAACTTTGAGTAAAACACTTTGGATTAGCCTGGTTTTACTGCTTTTCCATTTACTTTTCCATTTGTGTTTTTTTTTTTTAACTTGAAAATGCTTTGTGGGATTGTCCTATCTCAAGCAATTCTGAAACATGAATAAGTTAATATAGTCTCTTCTAATTGGAAAAGGTGCTGTGCTAAGATGAGTGTCAAAGAAATAAAGCCAGAATTATTTTGGTAAAATTTATGGCTTGGCTTAACATGGCTAAGGTATGACTAAGATCTTTGTGACTGTAGCCTAACAGCTACTGGTTTACATGTGTTAATTTAAAAGAATAACTTGAGGTATTTTAATATTCACATCATAGTGTACGTGCATTTTAGGCAGAACTTTAGTTTTTTTTTAACTAAAATATGATTTATCTGAAGTCTTGTATATGATAACTGTTACGTAGTTCCTTTAATCAAGTCTGTTCTTATTTTCTGTATTGTTCTGAACAGTGTCATACTGATTTTCTTAAGTCATTGTTAATAATAAGAGCAGCTGTATTAGGTCAAACCAAAGGTCATTTTAGCTCAGTGCTTAATAACAAATATGTAGGGAAGAGCATATAGTGATTCCTTCTCAACTTTCAGTGATTTATAGTTCAAGGACTTCCTGAATTGGAAGTAGCGTCTTTTCTGTCTTTTGCCTCTAGGTAGGATTTTAGCATTAATTTATAATTGCTTTTGAAGCAATTAAAGGTTTTTTTATCCTGTACAGTATCCTTTGGCAGCTAATTCTACAGTGTAATAGTTTGCTGTGTTAAAGCATCCTTACAATTTTTAGATTTGAATCTTCCATGTGATTTTGTGTGTTTACAAATGTTTGTGATAGCGTCACATGTAGGAGCTCTGGTGTTAAACAGGCAGCTTAATGGCTGACTCCATCTTCAGTGCTATTAAAACCTCCACATTTAACTAATGGTTCTGTCAGAATGTTAGAGATTGTCAGATCTTTGTCTGCAGGACAATTAATATCCCTGAGCATAAACTTCCCTAGTGCAGCTATGTTGTGAATTAACACACCCCTCTTGATATTTTCATAAATTGAAAGTATACCTAGATAAGGAACTTTATCAGTGTAATAACAATATGAAGAAGTAGCCCAGTCAACATATACAGATAAGAGAAAATAAAGCAATGCTGATGTTAATTGTATTTTTGGTCTGGTTTAAGACCAGCAGTCTCTCTGATCATTTTGAGAGAGGATAATTAGGTGTCCTCATATCAGTGTTTTTCTTCTTTGTTCTATAGAGTAATTTAAGTACTGCAATACTTGCAGTAAGGACAGCTAGTGGGAGCTGAGATACCATATCAATTTTATCTACCAATGAAATAATTTCTGTAGGAAGAAAGGTGCCTGTTTTTGAAAATTATGGGCCAATTGTGTAATACTAGTATAATTGCAGAACTGTTGTATTTTAACTTGTTAAATATTAACCTTTCTGTCTTTTTCAGTCCTTCAACAAGCAATAATATTCCTCTCATGAGAGTTGTACAGTCGATCAAGCACACAAAGAGGAAGAGCAGTACAATGGTGAAGGAAGGATGGATGGTCCACTATACTAGTAGAGACAATCTGGTCAGTGGCTTTAGTTTCTTCCTGCATTAAGTTAAATTATTTCTTTAAACCAGTGTATTTTATTTCTCATATTTAGATATTCCGATTGACAGTATCATTTGAAAGAACTTGGACATGGTGTTCATTATAAAGAAGTCTTGTATAATGAAAAACTGTAGTTTATTAAAAATTCTTGCTGTGATGATTAAACGCTACTTTTCCTTCTCCCCTTTGAGGAGAAGCATCTCTGACTTATCTTGAATGGATTGCAAGTTTAAGATTTCAGCTTTCCCGAGATAATAATTTGGAATAATTTGCTGATGTCCTCTTTTTGTTTAGCAGTTGAACTGAACGTTTGTGTTAGTGCTCTTATACTACATGAAAAGTTGCAAGTCTATAAAATGATGAGTACGGAAATGGTTGACACTTATTCTAATGATCTAGGTGTTTGTAAGTATTTATGTGTAGATATGGGAGCCCTTCATTCCTCTAGCAATTCACTCTATCTAAAAGTAAGCATTATGGAACACCATTTCCCCCAAATTCACTATTCCTCTTGATGCCTGTGGAATAAAGAGCTGTGGCTTGACTGCATGTCCTTGGGTACGCAAACATCCACCAAAAAGACCACTTTGTTTGTTTCCAGTGCTACCTATAATTAACTGAACCTTCTTAGGCAAACTCCTTGGTTTTGTCTATTCAGGAGGAAGATTAGGAAGATTAACTGGTTCCCTTAGAGTTGTCTGATGGGAGAGAGTGAGTCCTCTTGTCTTTTGGTAGATGAATGAACAGGTTGAAGTCAAGACGTTCCTAGATCTTGTGAAGCACGGCGTGTTATATTGAGACTGCTGATGAAAGGCAGCATAAATACTTGTGAATTCTTTATCTCTGCACAGGAGTTTGGCTGAAGGGGACTTCAGGAACTTAGAGAAACAAAGTTATTTAAGTTCTGTTGCAATCGATCAGAAACTGCCTTACAAGACATTTCTTTAAAGTACAGTTTTCTAGTATAAGATGTATATCACAAACCAAAATGAGTATCTAGCATATTTCAGATGAGATTCCGGCCAAGGCTACTTAACAGACACAATTATCATCAGCTGGCTGTAGAAAAAGTAAGGCCAGGTAGCAGGTGAAAGTGAATAGTTGTAACAGAACTGTTCAGGGCAGATCTGGTGTAATTTTATGAACCTTTTATTGAGTTAAGAAACCTCCAGCTTTATTCCCAAAGTGTGTGTTTTCATGTATCTACTCTAAGATGCAACCGTAGGTTAATGTTAGTTGATTATCTTAGCAATTTTAAGTATTTTTCTCATTTAAATAATGTGATAACAAAAACATACTGGTGATTTATTCCTTATGTTATTGTACTGTGCATTTTGTAGCGAAAAAGACATTACTGGAGACTGGACAGCAAATGCCTAACGCTGTTTCAAAATGAATCTGGAACAAAATATTACAAGGTAATCAATACTGAGTATTAATTATGTTGCACTTGGTTTACTCAGTGCTTTAGAGGTCTGAAATCTGCTTGTGAACACTATAAATATTATCTTCATTTCCTCGTCTTTTAAAATCAGAACTGTGATAGCTTAATTTGTTGGCCAAAGTTTATAAGTGGGAAGGACCAAGACTTAACTCTGAGAAGTCACTTGCTCCTCCTATTCTAAACCCTTTGTATGTCTCTCCTTATGTTTTACGTGTACTGTTCTCTTGAATTGCTGGGCATTTTAAGTTTTCTTGACAATTACCAGAGAATTTGTTTGGCTGCCAGTCTAATGAAGACTAGGATTTTTGCATTCTATAAGTAGTGACTGAAAATTTGCATGCTTACGTGTTATGTATTATTTTGAGGTTCCCAAAATTAAATTATTCCCAACTGTTCAACTGAAAGTTTCAACCAAGATTTAGAGGAGAATTTACTCTGTAGTCCAGCATTACCTAAATGAAACTTAGCAATAAGCTTAGTGTATTGTTAATATAGAATGTGTTCAGTGGTGCAATATTCAGAAAATGTGTTCAAATGCATAAACAGAATTTTTCCCTTTCTTGTCTTAACCTTTAGGTGGGGTTCCAAATCTTGGAGCTTCTTCCTTATAACATCTCTAAGATCAAGCCTTTTCTCTGTACACCCAGCTAAACTTGTCCAGATCCTTTTCATCCCTATGTTGACCAATGCAGTCTCTTCTCAGACCTCCCTGATACTTTAATTGCCCTGTGCATTCAAAACACAGCTGGTAAAATATGTTCCTTGCCTGTTGCTCCGTTGTGTCACTGCTTTTAGCCCTTTGACTTGCCCCTTTGCACCCCCTTTTTTAACTGCTTAAACCTCAAGTTATTTGTCTTAGCAGTTAGAATCATTCACAGTTGTTGCCTTTGCATTTATGTACTCTTCATCTTAATCAGCTACTGCCTCTTATTCCCTTAATACCAGCCTGGTGTTCACCTGCTTGTTCACTACTCTTGCAAGTGACGTGCACCTGTACACCTTCCCATGTATGTGGAATGTCCTCTTCCAGCTAGTGTGAACTTGCAACCATTTCTTCCTTCAGATCTGTTCTCTGGTACTGCTTGTTCTATGATCTTAAACAGGAAAGGTAGAGGAGTAGAAATTGTTAATATCTATATAAAAGAGAATCTTTGCCAAAAATGATTCTGGTATTTGAAGCAGTGCTTATTGACAAGCTCTTTAACCACATCCTCTTCTTCATGTTGTCTTGTTTCACTTTTTTCCCCTTCTCATGGTTTTCTCTAGCTAAGCTGTTTGAGAAAATGGTCATTCTATAGTTGTGCATCGTTTCTGTGCAGTGGGGGTGTGTGTCATGCTTAATATAAATGCAGTTTGTCTTACTAGAGAATAGGAATTGTATAGGAGAACTGTGGTGAGGCTGGAAGTCTCCCTAGGCTTGTACAGAGGAATTCGGAAACCTATGGGTAGACAATGGTCATGCACAGTTTGACACTAGTTATGAAGCTTGGTATTTTTGTTTTGTTACCTTGATATATTTGCTTTGATTTCTTTGCAAACCCTTTAAGTTTTGAATATCAGTATATTAAAATATTATGTGCTTTTTCATTTTTTTAATCTTTAATATTTTTCTTCAGGAGATTCCACTTTCAGAAATTCTCCAGGTGACTCAGCCTCGAGATTTTTCAAACGTGGTGCAGGGCAGCAACCCATACTGTTTTGAGATCATCACTGACACGATGGTGTACTTTGTTGGCGAAAACAATGGCAGCAGTCATCACAGTCCTGTTCTTGCTGCCACCGGAGTTGGACTTGACGTAGCTCAGGGCTGGGAGAAAGCCATTCGTCAGGCTTTGATGCCAGTCACTCCTCAAGCTAGCGTTTGCACTGCGGCAGGACAAGGAAAAGATCACAGTAAGCAGGGAGACAAGGCGCTATTTATTCGTATTCTGGAGCTGTTCATGGTAGAGAATTCTTTCAGAAAAGTGCTTATTTAGAGTGTAGTATTGTGTGTCTGTTCTCTGCTGAATTTGGTCCATATTTTTTTGCAAGTCTCTAAAAAGTGACACTCAGGGTTGTGGAGGGTGGGCAAATCCTTTCATCTGTTGTAGCAGGAACTAGTAGTCAAGAATCAGTTATACGATGTGAATGCGTATTGCACATCTTAATTGCAGGAGCATTAGGAACTCACATAGTTTCTGGATTTAAAAAGGGACCATAGTTTAGATATTTCTAATATATTTAAAAAAAAAATATATATATATGAATTCAGATTATATACGTATAATCTGAAAGAACTGAATTTGGATGCTTTTTGATGTTATCCCCCTTTATATTTAATTTATATCCGTGACATGTCATTAGCTGAGGAGAAGAAAAGGAGTTAGTGATGCAATGTGTTATTAATACTGCCAGTGATGGAAAGAACTTTCGCTGAGGTGTGGGTAGTAATAAAATGTATTTTTCCTTCTATGTGCTCATCTTCCCTTTCTTTCTCTGGTGTAGCAACGTATTTATTATTAAGGCTCTACTAAACTATATAGTGTGTTCTTCAGATGTTTCCTTGTTTCTTGCAATGACTGACATTCACATTCTGTACTGAGAATTATGCTTTCATTCTTCAGTTTTCTTTCATCTTCCGGCTACTCCTTAATCTTCTTTAGTGAAATTTTCTTTTGCAGAAGACTGTTCAGATTAATTTTTTGTCTCTGATAAGTGGTTATTCTGTGTCGGCAAAGTTAACATCTAGATGCTAGTCTGAGGTAAAATTACTTTCTGCACATACAACCAGGGTCTGATGTTGGTAAAATACACAGTGCCAATATTGGTAATTATTTACAGTGTTTAGTTACAGTGAAGAAGCATATCTGTAAGATAGTACCTCATAAGTGGCCTTATACATATGTACAATGCCACTTTAGATATTAAATTCTTAGTTCCACAGATAGATACACCAAAGCTGTCTTTTCTAGAACCTGGCGCTTTACTGTTGCTGAGAGACTTGGAAGACAGTTGCTTTTACCAAATTCAGTACTTTACACATGTAAATAATCACATTTTTAGATTAAAACTTGACAGTAGTAGGGAATAAAGCTGCAGGGGTAGATACAGAGAGGAAGTATATTGGTATGTTTAGGACTGTGGGTGTATATAAAAGTACTATAAATTGTGGAGTAGTGTTCCCATGTTCTTAGACAACTCACCAGGTTGTTTTTTAAACTCCGGAAAGCCAACAAAATGTAAGTTCATCCCTTTGCTTCCTGCACACGGTGAGCTGTGAAACATATCTAGAAATTTTTGAGAATATTAGGCTGTTAGTTGAAAAAACACCCCCCTGCAAAGCCTCAAATATGTTCTTCTAAATGAAAAGACCAAAAGAGGAGGGAGATATTGCTAACGCTTGAAATACTTGCAGCGGCAGGTATAATCTGTGGTGTCCAACTGTCCACAAGATGCTAGCTAGTCAATTTATATCATGTTCTAGCCAGAAAGTAGAAATGAGGGTGCTCTTCCAGTCTGACTCATGGGTAAGGGTCCATTCTGACCTTGTACCTGGTGCTTGGGGTGGGAGGTTTCTTCGTGGGTTGTTTCTGAGCTGAAATGAGAAAGGTGAGATTAAGAAGCTATTACCTGGAATAGGTTACATATTGAATCCTGGCATTACTGCTTTCTTCGGAAGTGGCAATTTTTCAGCCCATGTTCTTATGCATTTGAAACACTAGAATAATGGATTTATTTGGAAGGAGTAGCACAATCTCTACCTACCAGATATTTTGTGTTCTGTAGCCATCTATAGAGAATGATTCAGTGTGTTCTCTTCCGTATCAAAAACTGTATCTTCTCTTTCTAGCTACCTTGTTTCAATCTTAAGACAGTTCGCCTTGACCTTAGTAGCCTTTGTTTCTGCCTTCTCTCTTGTTTTATCTTGTGTTCCCTACTGTTAATCCAATAGAGTTATCTAGAGTCAATAATAAGCAGACATATGCAAGGCTGTAATTGCAGTTCTTATTTCAGAGTGTCTTTGAGAACTGGTATTTGTTGCTCTCTTAAGTCTGTAATCCCTTCTTTGAGGTAAAACACAGGTGGCAAAAGTCAGATGCAGATGTTTTCTTCTCTAAAATTGTGTTTTTAAAGCTCAAGGCTCTTCTATGATGATAAAGGCTCTTTTCAAAGTGCTAGTAAATATACAGTGAATTTCTATCCACCTTGTATGTGAATTTGTTCTGCTTTTTTTTTTTTGGAAGTTAACATAACAAATGATAGGTGTCCATTTGTCTGAGAGGCTTCACCTCTGTCTTGGAAGACAAAGGAAAAGGCTGTTTTCTGCCTTCCTTGATGTACCTCTTCTTGTCTGTGAATCATAATGTTATTCTTGCAATGAAAACTTCATATCAACATCTGCTGAAAAGATCTCTATCTTTATCTGTGCTTTTACTTGCAGATTACGCTTCCTAGATGGACTCTTACATTAAAAAAATTTATATGCTTCTGCAGCTTATCCATGAAACAAAGATAGTTTATATTATGGCTTTTATCCTTTTTTTTTTTTTTTAAATTGTCAGGTCTTCTGATACTTGCTTTACTTGATTAGTTTCCTTTTCTTATACCTTAATTGTGTATCTCTTAATGCCACAGAAAATCAGTAACCACATTCATTTGACTATAAGGGAACTACCTCATCCCGTTCCCTGTCTTTTTCTATATTACTATCAGAAATTCTTAATAGTTTAATGAACTCTCATGGAATTGCCACATCACTATTCCTTTTGGTTCTCTGCCTCTTTATTGTGTACACACTTGTACTATTCTACTTATTTTTGTCATCAGCGTTATGACAAAAATAGACAAATAATCCCAGCAAAACTTCCAGGGTTCTTTATCTAAATCAGTCTGTGAAATTTAAGTTTCAGGGTATGATGTTTCTGCAGAACATCAGTCAAAATTGTTTCATCATGTCTGGGTTAGAAGTCAGTGAAGGTTTTGGTTTGGGTTTTTTTCCCTTTTTACTAGAAAAAGCCTGCTATTCCTATCTACTTACTCAGTTTTATCTTCTTTATTGCAGAAGAGTTATCTCTAAGCATCTCTGTTTCAAATAGCCAGGTCCAGGAGAATGTGGTGAGTCATATGCATTGTATAATACTGGTGTTGGTTTACCTGGGTATCACAAAATAATTGGTAGTAACAGTATCTGAATGAGAAAGCAACAGCAGGGTTTGTAGCTAAAGAAATCTGTGTTATATATGGTAATCTTCCTGCCTGGCACAGCTGTTAGTTTGTGTGAATATATGGCCTTGCTTACAACACAGCTAAGTGGATCCTGAAGAGAAAAAGCGTGTTGTAGGGTGATGATGGCACTGTTTACAGAGTTTGGATAATGTAAAATGTCAGTACAGCTTACCCAGTGCTAACTAATATGCTCATGAATGTTTCGATTACTCCTAATGTTTGTGATGTCTTTTTTTCATGCATTAGGATATCAGCTCTGTATACCAAATATTTGCTGATGAAGTGCTGGGTTCTGGTCAGTTTGGTATTGTATATGGAGGTAAGTTACATTAGATTCCATGAGGCATTTATTAAGGCAAAATGTCTGTCTGCTTGATATAAATAGCTTTTTCATATTTACTTCACTCTAGATAGAGTGTCTAGGTGAAATTTGTCTTGTTAAAAGTTTTGTTTGGCTTACCATGTCTCTCTGCAGTTTTGTGTACAATATTTCTTAAAATTAATTTTTTTCATTTAGAGTTTGCATTGACATCAAAATCAGTTTAGAATATGCATTGCATTTTCCCCCTGGTTAAATACAAAGCAATCTCTAGCCAGAATTTGCCTTGCTTAATGATGTTTTATAAATTGCAAATTCTAACACAGTTGTCTGTATTATACAGAATTAGAAGTCATGTATTTAAAGAGACTGTAAGTTATACATCTTTTTAATGATACCTGAGAGATGTGGCCAAAAGAAATAGGAAAAATAGTTTATGCTTTGACGGTATTTATGCAAACTTATTATTGTCTTTTGTGTGTACAGATTTCCATCAGCAGGGTAAAGTAGGGAGAGAAATTCTTTGTCAAGAGGTCTCAGTTTTAGGTTTGCAAATGTAAAGTTCTGTCACTTCTAGTTTTCAAAAACTTTTGTTGTAACATATTTTTTTTTTTTTTTTAATCCCATGTGTTATATCTCAAGTGTTGAGAAAACCACAGACCCTAAATCTGGAAAGAAAGAATAAGTGATAACTAATGATTTAAAAGTGGTAATCCTTCTGCTTCTGTCATGTTGTCTTTCTAGCCAGGAAGAATTGTGGCTATGATTTTTCTTTGTGCTAATTGTGTAGTTAAATACTTTTCTCTATTACTTCTGAAGTGCTTGATGAAAAGGCAGTTTGATGGTCTGGTTTTACATCACTCCTTGGAGATATCTGGGTTTTTTTCCTCTATATTTCTTAAAGCATAGGGTGAATCAAAGTATCTTCCCTCTCTTCTGACTAGAGCATACACAAGTAGATGTATTTCTAAGTCTACTTATTTCTATGTATACTCTCCTAAATCGCCTTTTAGATAAATCCCAGCTTGGTATTTTTCATGATTCAATACTTATAAATGCTATAAACATAACAGATACTTTAAAAAGCTTTTATTATATTAAATCTTTTAACTTAAATGTGCCTTAAATTATATAGGTTATGCATACTTGGTTTCTTAGGATAAAGTGATAAGCTGAAAGAACAAGAAAAAATGACTGTAAAACCGTATTATTTTGTTGGCTCTGTGCACTGCTTAATTGTTACTGATGCTTGGGAGACTACGTCTAGTAACTTCTAATATTGGCTTCTCCCCACTTGCGTAGGCTTACTGAAATAATGGTAACAAAACCATTTGTTTAAACAAGTAAAGGTAAAATTAAATTCCTTACATTGTTGTGGGGTTTGGGTTTTGATTGGGTATGTTTTATGTTCTCTACTTTGGAAAAAACATTTACAAATTGTAAATCAAGAAGTTAATGGATATAGATATCCAACACATGTTTTGGTTGGGCTTGAAGGGTCTGAAAAATGGAGACAGAATAAAAAAAATTCTTGACAGTTTTTTACTGCCTTGAGACATGTTTGGTTGTGTTTTACTTAGGAAAACAAATTTCAAGCTGCTTTTCTGTTAATCTGTCTTCGTTGTTCAGTGTTTAGCTCTAGTCTAGCTTCTTTAGTTAAGTGTTTTGTTAGTTCATGGTTTTGCTTCACGTTCTGTTGCAACCTAGCATTTGTCTCCTGGGTTTTGCATCTACTTCATAATTGATGGTATTTCTGCTACATTTCAATATGATTTGGTGTCTTGTGGAGCTAGAGTCACTTTTGCTGAATCTAGGATTTTATTTAAATCATAGCTGGGTGCTGTGATTTCTAGTATTTTATCTAAAAATTGCTGATCTATTGCAGAAAGGAATGACAAATCTCCCTGAATCTCTCTCTTTCGATACTTCTGGCTTTATGCTGTTGTCTGTGACAGACCATTATGCAGTCTATAGTTTTCTTAGGACTAATGTGATCTTTCTAAAATGTATTTTTTGCTCTCAGATTGTTAGTTCTCTTTGGTAACCTTGTAAACCCTTTTGGACCTTGAGTGATGTCTCCATCAGCTACCACTGTCTGGTGGGGATAAGCCTGGTTTTTACCCTTTATTCATGATGATTTTTAAGGCAGGTGCATTAGTTGCCTGGTGCAGCAGTGTTTGGAGCAATCCCTATTCCCTGCCTAAGCCCTGGCCACCAGTGCTGATGCAGGGCAGCAGGTGAGGCCTGGCTGGTGGTTAGCGAGTGTAGCAGTGCCGGTAGAGTCCTCTGTGCCGCTTCCGCTGTAGCTGTGCGTGTCATCCCTTTTCCTAAAATAACTTCTAATCCCTTCACTGAGCAGGTAATGACTGTTTTCCTTTAGTGCAGACTTATTGTTCTGTATTAGTTGGTAAATGTCTTAGATTATCAAAGTCTTGCAGTATGTTGTGCATGTGGTAGAAGTCAGTTTAGCAGTTGTGGGGAAGCTGGAGAAGCATTTCCAGCTGCTCACTTAGCCCTTGAAGCATCCTATCTATGTAGTGAAGAGTGCTTCTCGTTTGGTTGATGCAGGTTACAGCAGGAAATAGTATGTGATGGCTATCAGCACATTTTTTTTTTCTTAACCACAACTTTTTAGCCCAGGGTGTCAAACTCACGGCTCCTGCTGTTCTCCTGCTCCTTGCAGCGTAATGCATGTCACTCGCTGCGCACGTGACCAGCACTGGCAGGAGCACAGGGGCAAGGAGCTCAGGGCTGTCGCAGGGTAGAAATAATGTGCTGGGCTGGATCGAACAAGGTGGAGGGCTGGATTTGGCCCATGGGCCGTGAGTTTGACCACCCCTATTTTAGAGCTTTTTGATCACAACAGGCTGCCTCCTGGGTGTAAACGTGTCTTTCTTTGTGGCATATGGTTGCCTCTATATTTTTGAAGCGTATTAGATACGATTTCCGGTGCACACAGAGCCCATGAAAGTATGAAACCACTGGAGAAGAGTTGTAAATCTTTCTTCATGTTTGTCATGAACAGTTATGGTGTTTTTTTTTTGAAGGAGAGGCAATATTCTGTGGGAGTAGGTGTTACTTGTTAATGTGCACAAACAAAAGCGTCACCTAATGTCAGTGACCTCTAATGTCAATGTACATGCCTGACAGCATAGTAACCAGTTTAGACTTCTCTATAACCCTCCTTTTGAGGCTGATCGCTTCTTGTTACTCCTAAAGTTGCAACTTTAAATATAAATATAGTAATATTGTATATTTGCACAGAATATACTTGTTTCCCCAAAGAGGAATTTCTGCTGCATAGTTTTATAGCTATTAATTGCTTCTGCCTCTTGATGGCTGACATTGACTTTCTGTTTAGGAAAACACAGGAAGACAGGAAGAGATGTGGCTATCAAAGTCATTGACAAGATGAGGTTTCCAACTAAACAAGAAAGTCAGCTACGTAACGAAGTAGCTATACTCCAGGTATGGAAGTATTCTTATATCACCTTGGAGTTTGTCTCCAGCCATTAATAAGATTTTTTAATGTGTTCAAGTGCTCTGAATTCATTTCTAAATCTGTATGTGTGATTTCTGGGTCTTCTGGTAAGAGGCAGTCTTAGAAGAGTGAGGATTCTAGAGTATTTGGTAGATTTGATAACTTGAAGTGGTATCTACTCCCTTTAGGGGATCCACTGAAAACGAGTACTTTGGCTCCATGTTGTGTCCTGCAGATTGTAGGAAACTCTGTATTACAATTATTGGCTGTCTCCCACTACTGATTCCTCAGTCTGAGTGATATTCTTGCGTGTTCTATGCTCAAGCTGCTGATAGTATCAACTGTAAAATTAATCTTTACAAATAATTTGTGTTAAAACAGATTAGTATTAGTGGTGATAATCAGCATGTTTCATGGGTTGACATTTATGTTTCAAACTAGTTTCTCTCCTCAGACATTCTGTTTTTTTTATCTTTAACTCTCCACTTAACTGCTTTTGATTGAGATACGACAGTTTTGTGCAATTTGGGATATTTCATGCAGTTTTGTTTTAATTATGTACTTGTACCTATATTAATTAATTTTAGAATTTGCACCACCCTGGGATTGTGAACCTGGAGTGTATGTTTGAAACCCCGGAACGGGTCTTTGTTGTGATGGAAAAGCTGCATGGAGATATGCTAGAGATGATTCTTTCCAGCGAGAAAAGTCGACTTCCAGAACGAATAACGAAGTTCATGGTCACTCAGGTTGGCATTCAGTCTCCCTACTTTGAGAGGAAAGGCTGGATGTGTCTTTTGTAATGATGTGGGAATGGAGTTCGGGGAAGGGGGTTTTCTGTATTGTTATCTAAAAGAGACAGCACAGAGGGCTGCAGGTTAGTGAAAGCTCAATAAACGTAGAAAGAATTTAGAATGTTCTTTCCTTTTTTTAGATACTTGTTGCTTTGAGGAATTTACACTTCAAGAATATTGTGCACTGTGATTTAAAACCAGAAAATGTGCTACTAGCATCAGCAGAGCCATTCCCTCAGGTGAGTGAAGACTGAAAAATACATCTTTCATCAGTTTTCATTGTTGTTCTTTTAAAGAAATACAGGCATTGCAGCGTAAAAGCTGACCTCTTGCGGCATTGTTCAACTGACTTAATCTAGACTTACTTGAACTACATGTTTTATGATTGGCTTTGTTTTTTCTTTCCAACTCTTAGCCTAGCTTTATGCTCAGTGATCTGTTTCAGTTTCTTTCCCCTCAGACCTGGATCATGTCTCACAACAATGCTGTAACGCAACCATTCTTTATTCCCAGGAGCCTGAGAAGTACAGTTGCTGCCAGGCATTAGCAAAAGGCTGTTCAAGGCCCTGGCCTTGTAGCAGCCTGGTCTTGTGGGAGGGTTGAACTGGATGATCTTCAAGGTCCCTTCCTACCCAAACCATTCTATGATTCTACGATTTTGTTTTTTTTCTTGAAGAGGGTCCATGGAAATTGGTATTCGGGATTAGTGATAACAGTCCAGTGGAAAGAGCCCAAGACTAGATGCTTCAAGACCAATCCTTGTTTGTGTTCCAGTGCTGTTTGACCCTGGGGAACAGTTGTGCATCTTCTTCTTCTGCTTGCTCTTGTCTGTCTTATAAGCTGTTATGAAAAGGGACTGGCTCATTTATCACTGGTCTTGCTTAGGGATCTTCATCATCAGTAAGTGTGATGCTAAAGAAAAATGCTGTTAAGTGATAATAGTGGTTATGTACTGTCAACACTTAGCCCAGTCAACTATTACCTTAGATACCTTGGATAGTCTGGATTTTGTGGAGGATATACAGAAATTAAAAGCTGCTAGGCAGCATCAGGGGAATTGCTTCCAGTCCTGTGATGTTAATTGCTTGTGGAGTGGGCTTTTGGAGAGTCACTTGCATGCCTTTAGTGGACTTCTCTTTCTTATACCCTGAGGAGGGCTTATTAACTTGGGCTTAGTGTTGGACTTGATCTGCATCTTTTTTGCTGTACAAGTGTCTGCTGTGTTCAAGTTGAGGAGCCATCCCAGAACCGTGAAGATTTAAAGATCAGGGCAGGCACCAGCTGTTGATGCTTTTTACCTGGGTGATTATTGGACTGTTCTGTCCAGAGGTGTTGGAATCTGATTCTAGCTATAACTTATGGATTGGTTTCTGCGTAGCTGAATCCTCCAGCTTCAGAAATATGATTAAGAGGAGTGTGATCTGGCTGGGATTTGTGTGCTTTTTAAGCTTCGATTCTGTGCTTTGCAAGGGTAGGGATTTTCCTCTGAAAACGAGCTGAGTTTGTAATCAAGTTTTTTGTCCGTGTTTGTTCACTTGTGGCCATGTGCTGCCCAGACTGTGTCACACCTGAGTCTGTGCCAGGCCAGTTCAGATCTCAGCCTAAAGCATGCACCATCTACAGTCTGCAAAACCAACAACTTAACACCCAAACTGACTGGATTACAGTGTTTTGTCTCTGTTTTAGTGCATACAGTGTTTAAATGATGGCAGAAACAGTATCAAGTATCACTCTAGTCTTGGGCTTCAGTGCGCTTTGGAGATCAAGAAGAGATTTTTCTCTGCGTAAAACATATTTCTTTTGCAGGTGAAGCTGTGTGATTTTGGCTTTGCTCGTATCATTGGTGAAAAATCTTTCCGGCGCTCAGTGGTGGGGACACCTGCTTATCTTGCTCCAGAAGTGCTCAGGAGTAAAGGTTACAACCGCTCTCTAGACATGTGGTCAGTAGGAGTTATTGTCTATGTGAGCCTTAGTGGTACGTTCCCATTTAACGAAGATGAAGATATAAATGATCAGATTCAAAATGCAGCATTTATGTACCCACCGAATCCTTGGAAGGAAATTTCTAGTGAAGGTAAAGAAATTAATTTTCTGTATTAAAATGTCTTTATATGTAGGTTATATATTCAAATGCTTACGCCTCAAAGTTAATCCAAATAGGAGTGTGAGAATTATTAATAGTTGAGTTCAAATATTATTGGTATTTGATTATTTGATGGTTTGAGTATTGATCGTGTTTGTCTACGGGAAAGCTGGGGAGGGATTCTTTATCAGCGAGTGCAGTGACAGGACGAGTGGTAATGGTTTTAAGCTGAAAGAGGGGAGATTTAGATGAGACGTTAGGAAGAAATTCTTTACTGTGAGGGTGGTGAGGCACTGGAACAGGTTGCCCAAAGAAGTCGTGGAAGCCTCTTCCCTGGAGGTGTTCCAAGGCCGGGCTGGATGGGGCTTTGAGCAACCTGATCCAGTGGAACTGGATGATCTTTAAAGGCCCCTTGCGACCCAAACCATTCTATGACTCTACAATTGAGTTTATAGACTATGCCAAAATGGATAAACATGAGTTGGCATCTATTTGTGAAAGATAAATTGCCAAGTGTAATGTATTGGATCATTTTAGGGGCAGGAGGAGCCAATAGATTTAGCAAGAAAAATTAATTGCATGTAGGAGGAGTGGGATAAATAACTTGAAACTTCCCAGAATTACAAATGAAAAGTTAAAGCACGTGTGAGTATTTGCTGGAGGCTGATTTCAAAACATACTTTATCTAAACTATAATTACAGAAATGGTTCAAAGTTGAATCTGGAATTTTAGTTTTGTACATTAGCAAGTGAAAGAAAACCTGGCTCTAAAAATCAGGTCTGAACAATCTAGACATTTACGAAGTTGGTCTCTAGAGCTCTCTCCAACGCTGAATTTGTTATTAGTAATGTACATATGATGAACACACAGGTAGATGTGGAAGAAGGACATACACAAAACTATACAATAGTGGAAGTACCTACAGCATTTTGGAGCACAGGATTATATTAGAGTTATTTAGGCACTTCTGAAGATCCATAAACTCAGCAGGGAAAAAGGTTAATGAGTACTATAGTAAAGCTTTTAGTGTTTCCATCAAAGTTGGGGGGAGCTTATCCCATACCTGTTTTGTAGCTTCATTTAACTTAAGCAAAGCTAAATATAAAATTCAAAAGCTTGATTAAGTTTCAAAGAGCTTCGTGGGATATGCACACATGCATGTATTAAAAATTCACTGCTGCATGTGAATGATGACAGAGGTGATTAATATTTAAACAGTATAATTTTTGTTGTGTTGTTCTTTGCCAGCCATTGATTTAATAAACAATTTGCTTCAAGTGAAGATGAGGAAACGTTTCAGTGTTGACAAATCCCTTAGTCACCCGTGGTTACAGGTAAACCCTGTCACTATATTTATAACAGATGAATAATGATTTTTTTTTTTTTGTTAAATCCTTCGGAGGCTTATTGAAACTGCTGCTGTCAAAGTCTGTTAACAAGCATTCATGGAGGCTTGAGTGTTTCTGTTTTCAGCTTTACATTTTGTGTGCTCCAGAATTCTGCCGCTCTGCTAGTGGCTTCTTTCCTGAAGGAAGATTTTTGTCTTGCTGTCTCTCCCATCCCTTGCTTTCTGTCTGACACCAACATAGAGTTTTAATCTTCTGACACGACTCCTGAATGCGAGCAGTGATGAGTTGATGGAGCCTCACTGAAACCAGTATCGAGACAAAAGTTTGTTTGTTCAGTGCTGAAGGAGGCACATGAGCTGGTCGTTTTAGAAGAGAATCATTTGGAATGGAATTTATTTGCTTGTTTGGCACAGGTTCCTTTCACAGTGGTTTCAAAACACTGTATGCACATATCCATGCACACAAACAACTTGAAAGAACACTAAGGGGAAAATCCAATTAATTTGGAATACAAACATAACTTCATGTAAGTGTATCTATACAATTAGTTTGATAATGCAGCAAAAATAGCTGTCTCGTTAGATAAAGTTTTCATGCCTTGCAGTATTACAACCTCAGATATAGGCCAATTTAATTTTGGACCACTCTTTGCGGACACTCGGTTGTATTTTGGAGGGGAGGTGTTTGTTATGTTTGTTGGATTTGTTTGTTTCCTTTTTTAGTAGATCTTGTTGATTATGTCTTATGGCTATTTATATTAAAAATAGAGACAAACTTCAGAGTTTATCTGTGGCAAAGTGGTGCTGCTGTTTAAACTGCTTCCTTAAAATCTTTTATGCCTTAGGATTATCAGACTTGGCTTGACCTCAGAGAATTTGAAACACGCATTGGAGAGCGTTACATTACCCATGAGAGTGATGATGCCCGCTGGAAGGAACATGCTTATGAACACAACCTTGAGTATCCTCAGCATTTTATTATGGCTCCTAATCCAGATGACATGGAAGAAGACCCTTGATTTATTCATTGTGCTAAATTGCAGCAAAGATGGACACTCCAGATAGAACTGAAGATAAGTTTTGGGACAACTGTTGCTCTTGCTGAATGCTGTACACATTGTTTGGTGTACAAAGCCCCAGAGGATCCTGCATTGACATGGGAATAGACTGTCATCTGACAAGCTTTTCTCCATCTCTGACTTAAACCATGAGTAATTACAGGACAGTGGGATAGACCCTGTTGGGTAACATTTCACCAAGCTGTGTGGCTACAAAGCCATTACTGAGATATAATGTGTACAGACTGAATGGTTTGTGTGTTTTTTAAAGGGGTTTTTGTTCATAGCCTACACAATAAGAATTTTATAATGGTTTTCTAATCCCTATTTACTAGGCCATAGAGGACTGTTTTCTGTTACTTAGATACATCTCCCGTTTCCTAAACTGTGCGTGGTGAAAAGACTGTAAAGAGAAATCAGTGCAGAATACCTTGGCTAATAGCAAAACATGGTAGTTTAGGTTGAATACAGCTTCTTAGATGAAGGAATAATTTGCTGCTGTTAAGACAGGTAAATATCTGTGTCTTTGCCCTAACTGAACTTCTTTCAAATGTCCAAAAGAAGAGAAAACCCTGTAACTTTTTACATTCCTCTTGAATTGCTGGCTGACAATCTAAAGAGACGACAATCAAAGCTACACCAGTCCTTTACTTTGTTGAACAGAGCAATAAGCCACAACAATGTGTTGCTGTGCAAGGCCAGCACGCAGTGTTCATAGACACAAAAGGCACTGTGCCTTAAAATTACACAAGTAATGCACAGGGAGCGCACAAGACGATGTAGCATATCCTTTCGTTCTAGACCAGGGGTGTCAAACTCACGGCTCCCACCGCTCTCCTGCTCCTGCAGTGTCACTCGCTGCACACGTGACCAGCGCTGGCAGCAGCGCAAGGACAAGGAGCTCGGTGCTGCCAACAGGGAGAAACAAGGTGTGGGGCTGGATAAGCAAGGTGGAGGGCTGGATTCAGCCAGCGGGCCGTGAGTTTGACACCCCTGATCTAGAAGAACAGCTTCCAGCAGAAGAATTTGGAAGAATAGGGAAAACTACATGCAGCTTTCTTCTGCTTTTTGAGTAATTAGACTTTTAAATTTTTCTAACATTTTTCTAATTGTTTTGATGTTCCCTGGACTTATATCAGGAAGAGTTGGCAGCCTGCTAGCTTGTAGCTTAACTTTGCTCAAAACCTAGGAGTAACAGTGGAGATCAAATCACCTGTTGCTTCTGCCAGGGCAGCTGGATTGTAGGAGAAAGGTCTCTGCCTTCTGACCTTAACCTGTGGCCTCTCCCATCCTCTTTACTGTGCTCAGTGTTGTTGTTTAAGCTGTATGAAGAGTCCAAAACCAACTCCTAAATAATTTTTTTATGCAGATGCCTCAATTGTTGGAATCCCTATCACTTATTTGACTTGTAACACAATAGAGAAGAAGCCACAGTACTCTTTGGAAACGGTTCCCTCAGAAGACAGGGGACCATTGTAGTTCATTGTATTTCCAAGTCTGAGGCCATGAGAGCTGATTAACTGGAGCTTGATTTGAAATAGCTTTTGAAATACTGATACAAGCTTGAACTGCAAAGTCAGTGAGAGGCTTTGGGGTTTCTGTCTCCTCTTCCTTCTATGAAGAGTTTCTTTGTATATGTATGCAGATAAGTATTTTTTCTGCTGTGTTACTCAGGTAAGGTAGCAGGGCAGCAGACTTTTTTCTAAATTTTAGATACACATAAAATTTTACATGATTATTTCAGGGCTGGCAGCTGCTTGCAATGACAGTGACCGGGCAGTAGTAGAGTCAGTGGCAGAAGTGTGTACCACAGGTAGGTCTGGCTCTTTAACACAGCTTTTCTTTTCCTCTTACTCTTAAGCTGACTGCCACTCCATTTTATAGGTGTCTGAGTTGGTAAAGGCTGAACTCTTGACTTCCTTGTGAGGGTAAGAGTCCACTTTGCACAAAATGTTCATGCAGTCTGTATGGCAGTTGTGACAGCCAGCAGAGCGGTTCAGCCCATCTGACCCCTGTGCATCCTCTCTGCTAGCATGTGTTTTTCTCAGGTGTCAGGACTGATTCTTCCAAGAGGGACTATTTTTAATCATTGGAACCACCTGGTGTTTTTCCCAGGCTTGGCAAGGGAAGCAGTGCTTTTTTTTTAACTCCCACTGTTCAAGTGACCAAATTTCAGTGAAGACCTCTGCTATCTTCCATCTTAACTGTAATAATGTAGATATCGTCTGGTTTTAAACTTCTGATTTCATACTTGAGCTGTCATGTTAGGTTTTCCTGTGGTTTTTTTTTTGTTTATGTTGTTTTAAGGGAGAAAAAAAATCCAGCTCAGTCACTTGTAAAAGCACAACAGGACTAGAGAAGGGAGGGGACAACAATGAAGTGGAAGGCCTGGATGATGTCTCTCCCCCCCGCCGAGTCTGCTCCAAAATATTATACAATCTATTTATTCCTCAAGTTGTATTAGAAAAAAAGATGCTGTTGGCAGAGATTGTCTGACCACATATGCAGACTTCTGGAGACAGACAATAGGAGCTGCAAGCAGCTAATAGTCAATGAAACAAAAAAAATTACACATACAGTAGGAGTAAACTTTCTTCAGAGTAGTAAAAATAGCCAAGGTTTTTTATATTCCCTTTTTTCCTACTTTTACTGCAAACTTTGGCAGCAGTAGGTTACAGTGTTTCATATCCTTAACCCTAGGTGAATTAAGTTGTGCTCATTCAAAAAATAGCGCTACGATGATGCTAGAAAAAAGCTTGTGTAAAATTTATAGCCTCAAAAGGACACTGTCAAGTACTTTTATATTTTTATACATCCCATTGTTTGTAAATATCCTCTGATAAGCCTGAAAATAAAATTTATTTCCCTATCAGACTTGTTTGTTTTATTTACATGAGTCACCTCTCCTCAAATGTTTCTTTATACTTCCCTGGTTGTGGGTTTGTCATTAGATACTCCCTGCTGAGGGAATCGATTAGCAGTGCTTTAGAACCAATAATCCTTTTTGCGTGGTTCCTGTCACCATTCTCTTTATAAAAATATCTTTAAAAATGTCAAGGTATCTTGTGTTTTAAGCAGGTACCAAAGCTGAGTACATCTGAAGTCACCTTAGCACATCTGTTGTTACTTACAAGTTTAACTTGATACCACTTGTAAATACTTCCCTTGGCTCTATTTTATGACCCCAGAAACATTGTTCGTTCTCTGTTCTGTGTATGCTGATTTCTGGATGTACAGGGTTTGATTTCTCTGCATGCTGCTTTTGAGAAGGTCAGTCAATAGGACGAGTGTGCAGCACTAGATTGACACTGGAATAGCACTTCCTGCCACAATGTGCCTAAGCAAATTGCCCAGAGAACTCCATTGCAGGACTCCATTTTTTTTTTTTTTTTTTTTTTTAATGAGTTGCTATTGAAAGCTGCCGCTAGGAGACATTTTGCTGTAGTATTTGAAATTACTTCAGTAAGAGTTCACCAAATCCAGCCACAGGTGGTATGGGGGGAGACTCTGATTGTGGCTTTTGTTTCTTGTCAGGATGTGCAAGTCTGTGGTGGGGCAGCAGGGCAAAAAAGTGAAAACAGTCCCCCATTTTCTCAGGATTCATGAGCATGTCGTAGCTGTGAAGTAACTGCTCGTGAGTTGCTGTGTCACCTGAATTCTGCAAGAGCATCTGAAACAAAAAAACATATGTTTTAGTCCTTCCTACTTTCCTACAAGTTCCCTCATCCCTGCAATCTCTTGTTGCATCGTTTTCACTTGAACGGATGTGACAGTGATAAGTAGAATGGTGAGATCCCTGGTGGATCTCACACATTGATGTACATAGCAAAGTTTTGCATTAAATACAATGCATGCAGTTTACTTTGAGGGATCCAGAGTAACATATGTCTAGGGCAGTGGTGTGAAAACTCACAGCTCCTGCTGTTCTCCTGCTCTTGCAGCGTAACACACATCACACTCACTGCACATGTGACCAGTGCTGGCAGGAGCGCAGGGGCAAGGAGCTCGGCACTGCTGCTGGGTGGAAACAA
The DNA here is from genome assembly GCA_033556795.1 of Tapera naevia. NCBI lineage: Eukaryota > Metazoa > Chordata > Aves > Cuculiformes > Neomorphidae > Tapera > Tapera naevia. The sequence continues at coordinate 10,357,999 of JAUMJJ010000246.1, read as the reverse complement.
GCTGGAGGGCTGGATTCGACCCACGGGCTGCAAGTTTGACATTCCTGGTCAAGGAGAAGCAACTCTGATCTCATACCTACGTGTTGTTTTAAAATCAGGTTTTATAAAAGCTGTCTTGCTGCTGAACAGTGTTACTTCTGCACTAGGAGAGTTTTGTACCTGTAAACACTATTGTACCTGCAATCGGAGGTCAATGCCCATGTTCTTTAAAAACTCTCGTTGTTTTATGGGGCCTAATGTAGCTGTTCTTCCCTGTGTCATCTTTCGAAGATAGCTGAAATCCACATCTGCTGTCAGGTCTGCTGTACCTGGAGCTTTCAGCACATCGTGAAGTTTGTGGTTCCGGAAACCCTGAAAAATTAAATGGGAAAATTATACTCACCTGTACCTCTAACCACCACATCTGGGGCCAGCAAGGGCTACCTTGTGCACGTGAGGGGTGAGAACTCCAAATTATGCTCTGAAAATTTGAGATAAATGTACCAAGAGGTGAGAATAGTCTTTCCCTGTAACAGAAAACCTTGATTAAATAAGAACTCAGTTACTCAGTTTTATTTTTGCAGCATAATGCTTTTTTTGCTATTATGTTCACCCAAGACCTTGCTCTTACTACAGGGGTGTCAAACTCACACCTCCCACTGTTCTGCTCCTGCAGCGTAACACGCGTCACTCACTGCACACGTGACTGGCGCTGGCAGGAGCACAGGGGCAAGGAGCTCGGTGCTACCACTGCGTAGAAACAAGGTGCCAGGCCCGATAAAACAAGATAGAGGGCTGGATTTGGCCCACAGGCCATGAGTTTGACATCTCTACCTTACAAGCACCCAATGATCCAAGTGACAGGTAACAGAATATTTCAGCTTATTATTTCAGAGTAAATGACGTACCCGGAAGGTGTCGGTTTTGGTTCCATCATGACCATAATCAGCAACCAGTGCAGCCCCACCATCCTTTTCTATACGACAGGCAAGCCTCTGAATGATGACACCAGCCTCGGGACACACTTCCACGTGATCTCTTGTTTCTCCAGGCTAGTGCAGAGTTCAAAAATCAAAACACCTGTATTAGCAAACAAGTATAGGGCAAGAGTTCTTCACATTTAACGTCTCAGGATTACCGTCACTCCACTGGGGCACAGAGGTCCAGGAGCACATTCTAGGCTACCCAGAGCTTGAGCTAGTTTCTGCTAACTATCATTTCAAATTAGTGTTTTCTGAGTGCTGGATTTCAGCCATCTCTCCTATAACCTATAGTTAACTGAAACGAATCTTCTTCTGACGCATAAGAATACTCGCATAAGGTGAAACTGCTTTACTGTGGTACCGGCAGAATTAAAACTCCAGCTGTGCGCAGCCTTCAAAAAGGCATTTCTGTGTGAAACTCTGTAATTGGTTTTAATCTCAGCTACTTCATTTTGTAACTTTAAGAATCCAGTGGAAAAAAAAACAACCTTGGGCACCCTTCCATGAAAGAGGTAGAGCACAGGAGGACCCAGCTGCACTGAGTACGAACGCAGCAGACTGAGACTGTGGCTTATGCGGGGCCACTGTCGAGATGGTGATATGACACATGCAACGCAGAACGCTGCCTGTCACTTGCTGCCTTAGTTTGCTCTCTGAAGTGTTTTGCCTGTTTAAGCTCTGATTTTGCCAAGTTTGATATACATATTTATTTCTGTGCTAGATTTTCACAGCGTACAAAGTTAAATGCTTGTGGAAGTTTTGCAGGATGGAAACGGTAAGCTGTATGTACTCACCTATAGATTGAGAGCCCTCCTCTCACTGTCAAAGTAACTGAGAAGCAGTAAATGTACTTGAAAGAGTCAGTAAAGACGTAAGTAGAACTCTGTTACCTGAATAAAGTTTTCTGTCGCAGGGGTACTGGACGGTGACAGGACAAACCGCAGCTGGTCAGGAACTTCTGGATCTATATCAACCAACACTTCACGCCAGCCTCTCTCTGTTCTCTGTTTAATGAACCCAAGCACTCACTTTACACTCCAGTGGGTACAACAGTACCTCATGTATTTGATTGAGCTAATGTGTTTAGTTAATTAACAATTTAATAAGGAGTTCACCGATGTGAACTGATTTTCACAAATGCTTTTAGAACATAATATACTATTAACAACAATTATTAATTCCTATTTAATTCTAGTAACTGCCTTGCAAAAAGCTCATAGTAGAGACTCTTCTGCAGTGTCAACAAATAAAGGTTTAATTATACTTAAATTGAACAAATGAAGCTGTTGAGAAAAATGCTGCCTCTTCTATTGCCAGTGCAATGTTTAATTTACCAAAATAAAATAAAAAACTTCTACCAATGATTTTCATAAATTATCAAATGAAGTTCAAAATTTCTTCTGAATCCTAACTAGCCTGTATTTTGCTATTCTCATTACCATTCACATGGAAGCCTTTCAGAGCATTGTCTTTTTTAGTAGCAATACATAAAATAATGCTGAAATTAAAAACTTATTAATGCAGCATAAGAAATAAACTTGCGATTTCTCTAAGCAAGAATAAATCTTTAGCTTTCTACAAATTTTTCCATTCAAGAACAATTACTAATTTTAAAATTATCAGCTAAGTTTTTTGTGTCCAAGTCTAGTTAGAAATACTTGATCACTGTAGCCCAGGGGTGTCAAACTCACTGCTCCCGCTGTTCTCTTGCTCCTGCAGCGTAACGCGCATCACACACTGCACCCGTGACCAGCGCTGACAGCAGCGCAGGGGCAAGGAGCTCGGTGCTGCCGCCGGGTGGAAACAAGGTGCTGGGCTGGATAAAACAAGGTGGAGGGCTGGATTCGGCCCACGGGCCGTGAGTTTGACACCCTTGCTGTAGACAATGCATGTGTCTAATTTGGCACCCTAACTCTATTCTTCCTCAAAGAGAAAAAGGACTTAAGTAGATGGTCATGATTACAATAATCTTCTTGCTATACCTGAAACTTATGTATTGGCAGGGCGTCAAAAAACTCATGTGCCAGGTAAAAGCTGTAACCTGCGGGAAGGTAAAAAAGAATGCATTAAATTATTAATGCTTCCATAGCAGCTTCCAGTTGAAAATTAAAATGGTTTTATGAATTTTAATAATTTATACTTTTTACTGTGGTTGTGAAATAATTATCATTTCTTCCAGCTTGCATACATCAAAGACAGCATTTCTACAGCTCGCTTGAGACTGGTATCTCATGAAAGGAGATCCAGCAAACCCAGTAAATGGTTTCCCATGAAAAGAAAAAGTCAGAGTATATGCAATTGGGTAGCTATCTCAAAAGGAAGGTAGTCAGAATAGGTGTAAGAATAAGTCAAGATCCTGGCTCAGCCTCAAACAATAAGAACAAATGTGTATTAACTACTTTTCTATCTGTTATGAAAGCTAGCAGAGATGTCCTGTTATCACAAGCTGCAAATGGAGGAAGGACAGCATCCCTGTAAATGCGATGTTCAAGTTCCTTACCTTGTGGCACATCTTGAATATCTCTGTACCAGAAAATGGGAATCCCAGTCTTGCTGACGCCTTTCATGTAAGCAGACTCGTCATCGGAGTTTGACTGCACCTTTCCCCTGGTCAGTGTCAGCGCTTGGATCTCGCTGAGTTTGGGACTCACTTCTACCAGATGAACAGAGACATCACATTTACTAAATAAAGAGGAAAGCTGGTTGAAGACCTATAAAGGCAGATGAATTCTATTAGGCACAGTCACGAGCTGCATACATTCAAGGTTTAAGAAACAACCTTTACTCATTATTTATATTCAAGATAAAAGAGACAGTTGGCTTTCATTTAACAAAATGGTCCAGTGAAAGACTGAATTTGGCTCCTCTAGAAGGAAATGGGGATTTCTTCATCAATTTTAATAAAAACTGCTGTGCTTCTAATAAAGCTGGCAAAGTACAGCGGACAATATACAATTGTAAGGACAGCACTAATTTAGAACAGTAAAGACCTGAGAGTGAGTACCTCCTCTAATACTTACAGAGGCTTTAGCATTGGAAAAGTGGTTCATATTTCCCAGAAACCATAGACAAAAAGTACTCAATATCCTACATTTCACTGTGGTTATTAAAGTTATTTTTCCCTAATGTATGTAAATAGAATGAAATTCTTCTGAGGTACTAACCCCCATGAGCAATCTGGTTTTGAATTGGCAGTATTTTAATTAATAGACAGCCATGCAAGCATGATTGAACACAAAGGGTTAACTCACAAGAAACATGCCTTTCAAATCCCCAGAGGAATTGATACAATTTCACTCCTATATTATTGTTCGTGCATCAAGGCTTCCCTCCCAGATACCCACAGCAGGACCCTTCTTAACGGATTTCAGCTTGGATACTGCTATCGGGAGTCTTTGAAAGATCACACACCTATCTGTGCAGTGTGCACACACTGACCCATCCTCTGCTTTCAGCTTAGAGACCAGGGCTCAGAAACATACACGTATCTGAAATAGAGCCTAAGCTGCAAACCTCCTGGCTGAAACCGTTTGGTTACTAGGGAAGGCTAAACCCTGACAGCAAAACCTAATTCCTTCAGATTTCAGCATAAATCCCAGAACAGAGAATGTTCATATTAGCTTTTACCTACCCGTAATATATCATCGGTAAGAGTACCCCTCCCTGGGCCCAGTTCCACGAGCTGGAATGCTTTAGGCTTGCCCATGGCCATCCATTCGCTAATGTACCATATTCCTATTAACTGACAGTAAGAAACAACACAAATATAAGAGCTTCAGTAACAACCTGAAAACTTGTCTAAAGCACTATCTGACTTTTGTCTGATAATAACCAAGATATTGCACAACATTCTCTCTGTATTTTAAAGTTAAGAAAAATCACACATAACTGTGCCCTCTTTAAGTATTAACATTGGTGACTGACTGCTGTCCGCCCAGCAGAAGCAACTCTCCACCAGTAAAGGGGTGGGGACTCTTTTCTGGTTGGCGCAAGGATGTTCCCTTAAAGCTCAAAGGCAGGTCACTGCCCAACTGCCTCTGAACAGCTGTACTTCATGACAACAAGACAAGGAGAAATGGCCTCAAGTTGCACCAGGTGTGGTTCAGATTAGATATAAGGAAAAATTTCTTCACGGAAAGGGATGTCAGACACTGGAATGGCTGCCCAGGGAGGTGGCTGAGTCTCCATCCCTGGAGGTGTTTAAAAGACGGGTAGATGAAGGGTCCAGGGATATGGTTTAGTAGTGGACAGGTATGGTTGGACTCGATGATCTCAAAGATGTTTTCCAATCAAGTGATTCTATGATTCATTTATCAAAGAGTCATTGAGAACAGCCTTTAAATGGAAATGATACACAGACCAGAGTGAACCAGGCCAAAACCTGAACATGATTGCCAAGCTCTCTTTATTTTCATTCAGAACTGGTTTATAAATGTCACAAATTGGTATACCCAATTATAACACAAAAAAGGATTCCCTTACCTTACAGAAATACAAAATAATCAAATCATAGAATGGTTTGGCTTGGAAGGGACCTCAAAGATCATCCACCTCCCACCAGATCAGGTTGCTCAAAGCCCCATCAAACACGGCCTTGAACACCTCCACACTTGCTTATAAACAAATTCTATATGAAAATAAGTGTTACGAAGTATAGATGGTGCCCCCAATTACAACGCATGAAAGCTCTCCTTGATCTCATAGGGCTACAAAGATGTTCAGAGGGCTGAAGCACCTCTGCCATGAGGACAGGCTGAGAGAGTTGGGCTTGTTCAACCTGGAGAAAAGGAGGCTCCAGGGAGACTTCACAGCCACCTTCCAGTACCCTAAAGAGGCTACAAGAAAGCTGGGGAGGGACTTTTTACAAGGACAAGTAGTGATAGCACAAGGGGGAATAGCTTTAAATTGGAAGGGGGAAGATTTAGATAAGACATTACGAAGAAAATTCTTCATGCTGAGGGTGGTGAGGCACTGGCACAGGATGCCCAGGGAAGCTGTGGATGCCCCCTCCCTGGAAGTGTTCAAGGCCAGGTTGGATGGGGCCATGGGCAGCCTGGTCTGGTGGAAGGTGTCCCTGACCGTGGCAGGGGGGTTGGAACTGGATAGGCTTTGAGGTGCCTTCCAACCCAAACCATTTCATGATCTCCAAGAAACACAGAACACCTTTTCGTCCTCCAAAACCAACTCAACTGAAGCTCAAGAACGAAGAGCAGCTACTTCAGACCCCCCGTTACCTCTCCGAACACCTGGCTTATTTCGGGCGAGGTGATGAAGTCCCCGCTTTCCCCGATGCCGCCGCGGCGCGTGTAGTAACCCTGTGGGCGAGAGGGGCCGCGGTAAGGGGCGCTGCGGGGCCGAGGAGCCCCCGTCCCGCCGCGGCACCGCCCGCACCTGCCCGGGGTTGGTGAGCGCCTCCCGCACGTACTCGGCCACCGTCACGGGCCCCGTGGCGCGCAGCTTCCGCACCAGGTGCCGCAGCAGCACGGCGTCCCCCTGCCCGGAGCCCTCCACCTCCGCCTCCCGCCCGGAGCCCGAGCGAAGCCGCGGCCCCGCGGGGAGCGCAGGGCAGGGGCAGAGGCGGAGCCGGCGCCCCGCAGCGAGGAGAGCGCCGCGAGCGCCCAGCGCGGCCATGGCGGCGCCGCTTCCGCCTCCCGGCGCCTCGGCCCCCGCCTCTTCCGCCTCCGCAAGTCCCGCCTCCCCGGGTTCTGCCAGCTTAGCGGCGGGGCCCCCTCTGCCTCCAGAGGTCCTGGCGGATTGGTGGCAGCGCCTCTTCTGCCTCCGCAGGTCCTGGCAGCTCGGTACCCGCGCCCTGAGGGCAGAGCCTCTTGAATTGAAAAACTGAATCAGAAAGAAACCAAAAAACCCAACCCGCTAAAGTTATAAATTAGCAAAAGTACAAAATCCGTTCGAATGTTTCATTTTTTTACCTTAAATATAAGTATTTAGAAATTTTAATTCAGAAAAAAACCATTTATTTTGTGAGTTTGAAATGACAGCAGTTGCATATGTTCGGCAATAACTTGTGTGTGAGAGGACGGATTCCTGGAGGCTCCTGTCAGGGCGGTGGGGAAAAAAATCCTGACTTTGCAGCTGATGGATCACTCACTGTGCAGAACATTGCACAGACTTTGTTTCAATCACCATTTATCAGTTTTTGGCTCCTGTAACACCAGTCACACTCGTAAGCAAATGCTTTATTACTACAGAGCCCTACTGGGCCCGGAAGTAAAAACAGTCTTTGTTTTTTTATAAATTTATATTTTATTTATATATTTTTTATTTTTATATACATTAACATTCATAAATTATATTGTATCAATCCATGATTTCAACATAGGATGGGGGATGATGTGATTGAGAGCAGCCCTGTGGAGAAGGACTTGGGGGTGCTGCTTGATGAGGCTCTTGACATGAGCCGGCAATGTGTTCTCACAGCCCAGAAGGCCAGCCATGTCCTGGGCTGCATCAGAAGGGTGGCCAGCAGGGCAAGGGAGGTGATTCTCCCCCTTTACTCTCCTCTTGCGAAACCCCACCTGGAGTATTGTGTCCAATTCTGGAATCCTCAACATAAGAAGGATATGGAACTGTTGGAATGAGTCCAGAGGAGGGCTACGAAGACGCTCAGAGGGCTGGAGCCCCTCTGCTATGAGGACAGGCTGAGAGAGCTGGGATTGTTCAGCCTGGAGAAGGGAAGAAACCAGGGAAACCCTATAGCGGTACATGAAGGGGCTACAGGAAAGGGACTTTGTACAAGGGCAAGTAGCGATTCTATGATATCCTTTTATACACTTATTTTTATATATTACATGATACAAAATATAGTATATTACAATTTTATATTAATATATTATATAAACAAACCATAAATTATAATATATATTATATATTATTATTTATATAAATAAACACGTACATAGAAATTTATATATAGAATGTTATACATTTTTATATATACATGTATATATGTATCTATATATAAAAAATGTGTACCAAGCCGTGGCTCGCACCCTCTCTCTCTCTCTCTCTCCCTGCCAGGACCTGCGCTTTCCGGCCCGGGCAGCGATGGCGGCGCTGTGGGACTTCGGCCTGAGGGACCCCAAGGAGGCGGCGGGCGGTGGCAGAAGGGGCGAGGAGGATGAGGATGATGAAGGAGAAGAAGAAGAAGAAGAAGGAGGTGATGACGAAGGCTTCACGCTGGACGAGGTGCTGCGCCTCGGCGGCACCAAGGTAAGGGCCGGGGACCGGGGCACGTGGCCGCCGGGCGCCCCCGGGATGGGCTCATGGTGGTGGGGAGCTTCGGGGGGCCGTTGGGAGGCGTTTGGGGCCATGAGTGAGGAGCTGGGGGCCATTAGAAAGGCTTTGGGACATTAGAGATGAGTTTGGGGTCATCAGAGAGGCATTTTGGGATATTATGGATGCGTTTGGGGTCATTAGTGAGGCGTTTGGTTTCATTAGACAGGCACCTGGGGTGTTGGGAGTGGTTGGGGGCCGCTGGGAGGTATTGAGGGCCATTGGGAGGCATTTGGGGCGGTTGGAGAGGCATTAGAGGATGTTGGGGAGGCTTTGGGGAGTCAACTGGGGAGGCGTTTGGAGCCGTTGGGCAGGCATTGGGAGGCATTTTGGGATGTTAGAGATGTGTTTGAGGTCATTAGAGAGGCGCTGGGGGCTGTTGGGAGTGGTTGGGGGTCGTTGGGATACTCTGGGAGGTATTGAGGGCCATTGGGAGGCATTTGGGGCGGTTGGAGAGGCATTAGAGGATGTTGGGGAGGCTTTGGGGAGTCAACTGGGGAGGCGTTTGGAGCCGTTGGGCAGGTGTTGGGAGGCATTTTGGGATGTTAGAGATGTGTTTGAGGTCATTAGAGAGGCGCTGGGGGCTGTTGGGAGTGGTTGGGGGTCGTTGGGATACTCTGGGAGATATTGAGGGCCATTAGAAAGGTGTTGTGTTGGGGGCTGTTAGGGGAGCACACAGCCCAGCACCAGCTCCACCTGTAATAGCTGTGCGCTGCCGCCCACAGCAAGACTACGTGATGCTCTGCGCTGTGGATGAGGCGGAGGAGATTGTGGATGGCGGCAAGAAGGATGCAATTGATGACCTGAAGGAAGGGGAGCTGGAGGCATTTGTCAGCTCCCTGGGGCTCAGCAAGTATGCGAAAAGTTGCCTGGTGGTGGAAGAGGAGGATGTTGGTGACAGCCAGGAGAACAAGAACCCCCCAAAGAAAGAGAAAAACAAGAAAGAAGCTAACTCTCTTTCATTAGAAGGGAAAAAAGAAAAAAGAGTCAAGGAAAAGGCAAGTGGTATGAAAGACGGAAAGAAGAAGCAAACTGGCAACGATCAGGACCAGCGCCTTTCAGCAGCAAAAGAGAAGCTGGTAGAAGATTTTGAATTTCATGCCAGGCAAGTGATACTGGTCAAACCAGGGGGCAGATGGTACGATCTAGAATACACCAACGAATTCTCTTCAGAGCCACAAAACCAGACACTTCTGTCTAAGTATAAGGCCTTGGCAGAGAAGCTGTACCATCACGAGGCAGATCTTTTTAAGAATAAAACAGATTATCAGAAGGGCGCCTCGTCAGCGTGGATGAAAACTGTTGTGTCATCAGGTACCCTGGCTGACAGGATGGCAGCGATGACCCTTCTTATTCAGGACAGTGCTGTCCACAATCTCCAGTTTGTGGAGAACTTGGTAAGCCTCGTAAAGAAAAAAGGCAGCAAGCAGCAGAGCCTTATGGCTTTGGATACATTCAAGGAGCTTCTCATTTCAGATCTCTTACCAGACAATCGAAAATTATGGTCTTTCTCGCAGCGACCATTTAACAAAATAGAGAAGATGTCAAGTGGCAACAGGGATACAAGAGACAGGCGGTTGGTACTGTGGTACTTCGAGCATCATCTGAAGATGCAGGTGACAGAATTTGTGCAAGCGTTAGAGACTATGAGTCACGATAACCTGACGGCAATGAAATCCCGAGCGCTGGCTGTTGCCCACGAGCTGCTCTGTAACAAACCTGAGCAGGAAAAAGTTCTGCTTGTTCAGCTGGTAAATAAACTGGGAGACCCTCAGAACAAAATTGCTACCAAAGCCTCATATCTTTTAGAGACGTTGCTTCACAAGCATCCAAATATGAAGGGAGTAGTGTGCAGTGAGGTGGAGAGGCTTTTGTACCGGTCAAACATTAATGTGAAAACTCAATATTATGCCATTTGCTTTCTAAATCAGATAGTTCTCAGTCATGAAGAAAGTGCTTTGGCTAACAAACTGATAACTTTGTACTTTGGCTTTTTCCGGAACTGCATTAAGAAAAAAGACGTTGAATCCAAAATGCTCAGTGCTCTTCTTTGCGGGGTAAACAGGGCTTATCCTTATGCTGAGACTGGTGATGAGAAAGTGAAAGAACAAATGGACACATTGTTTAAAGTGCTGCATCTGGTGAACTTTGGTACCAGTGTCCAGGCCCTGATGTTGCTGTTCCAAGTGATGGACTCTCAGCAGACTGTGTCAGATAGGTACTACGCAGCACTGTACAAGTAAGTGACAGGTTTGCATTTTTAATATAAATTTCATTTTGTGAGGTAGTCATCATTAATTTAAAGTTCCAGAAGCAGTTTTTTTGCTTTTAAGATCTTGCAAGTTTTGTATCTCATTGGTGAAAAAAATCTGACGTTTTGTATGAGCTGCAAGAAAAAACACGTGAATTCCTTGACTTAATGTGGGGATAAAACAAGTGGTACTGGTAGGTCCTGAGAACACAGTGTATACATTTCCTCCTTTGCACTGTTTTCTAGTGGCATTTTTTAGTTCCAGATATTATTTGAAACTAATAGATAACTACTTCCGAAATCACTTTTACAGGTACTATGATTTAGTCACATTGTAGCTTAAAATTTTGTTTCCTTTTTTCCTGGGGATGTGGGAGAATGTTATGTTGATAAATTCTTTAGGAGCTTTAATTTGTGTAGTTGAAAAGCCTTGTACTCTAAAATTATCTCATTTTTGTTACAGCTGGTTGTTTAGATTTGTTGTAGGATCCCAGTAGGCTTCTCTATAGTAGCCCAAAGAGAAGTTGCTGATCTTTTGTAGAGGGAACCCAAGTTCCCCCAGAATATGCAATGTATTTACGGGCCTTCCTGTGCCTGGCAGCCTGGAAAAAAAGTGGAGTAGAAAATGAACTTGCCAACACATATATTTGGTCTGATTGTGAAGCATGCTGGTTGCTAACCATTTTCTTTCTATTTGTTTTTTGAGCATCTGAATATATCAGATTAGTTTCTCGCTTTGAATACCTCAGATTTTGAAACTGTTTTCAGTTGAACTCAGGTTATATTTTCTTACAGTTTTTAAATTTACTGATAACAGGGTCTTTTTTAAAATCTTCAGTGTCTCCTTTATATCTAGAAATACTACACGGCTATTGACAGTTCAAAGTGGATTGTGATGGTTTTCAGTACTGGGGAACAAGCTGGTCTCTGTAGATGGCACACTGAAAAATGTAGATCACTGTTGTAAGTAGCAATTATTCTCTTACATAAGTTATGACAATCAGCAATGTTTTCTCCTGTGTTTTCTACAGGAAGCTCCTGGATCCTGCTTTAGCAACCTGCTCAAAGCCATCCATGTTTCTTAATCTTGTCTATAAATCTCTGAAGGCAGATGTAGTGTTACGGCGCGTGAAGGCCTTTGTGAAGAGGTTGCTTCAAGTCACGTGTGGACAAATGCCGCCCTTCATTTGTGGAACCCTGTACCTTCTGTCTGAGCTTCTGAAAGTGAAGCCAGAGTTAAGGGTCCAGTTACAGGATCATGTGGTATGATTTCTTTATCTCATTGTTTTTTGAATAAGAACTAGTTGCATAAGTACCTTTCCCTAACCTGTTTATTAGCAATCTGAGGGCTTGCTAACATGTTGCTGATGTGTTATGTTACAGTAGAAAGTGCTTGAAAAACAGTTTAACTACATTAAAAATCTGCATAGGTGAGGGTGTTTTAAGCATCCCAGTGGGTCCTATGGAGTTCATTCTTAGACAGAGGGTTATTTTGCCAAGTGTGATGTAAGCTGTAATGCTCAATTCCAAGTCCTGTATCAAGGCCAAAATTCTGCGTTGCTTATATGTTGGCCATCAGTTGTTTATATTTTTGTAAGTAGCTTCTTAAGAACTATGTGTGTGTTTTTCTAATAAATCAGAATAAAACTGGAAAAGAAAAGGTGCTCGCTAACGTTGTTTGTTGTTTAGGAGTCAGATGATGAAGAGTGCTTTAAGGATCAAGAAGAGGCTGAAGAGGGTGAGGAAAAATTTGTGGATGCAGACAAAGAAGAGGGACGCGAAGAGAAGAGCACAATGGAAAATTCTGCTAAAACAAACAGTTCAAATTCAACAGCCTCGTGGGTGCATCATCTGAATATGGGAGGTAAATTAGCATGAAAAGATTGTTCATTTAACTTCTGACCTTCTGTAACAGTGATGTGATGATCAAGACTTGTAAAATTAAGTAATTAAAACATATAATTTTTCAAATTGAAGTTTGAGTCAAAACAATCGGTCAGAATAATTTTTATGTGTTTGTTAGGACAATCTGCTGGTGTGCTTTGCTTTATGCAATTTATTGCATTTGTGCCTAAGCAATAAACAGGCTTGGGATTTTTTGCTTCCATGTTCAAACACCTTCAGAGCATCATAGTCAAGGGTAGGATGTGTAACTACTCATTTGCTTGCGAAGCTTGCTAGAACAATCCGTCTAGCTTTGACCCTGTTTCTAGTTTCACGCTTTCCTTAGGTCCTTTTGGAACAGAGCAGGGATTTGCAGGAGCTTCCTTGAAAGAGCGTAGGGACTCACCTGTGCACCTGTACACTGGGGAAGGGCAGCTGAATGTAACGGTTACTTGCTACGGAATGAATCTGTCCAGCTAAGAATGGTGGGCAGCGTTACTGCCATGGTGAAATTAAACTAATGCTCTCATAGAGTTGCCTGTGGAAATTTAGGCTGTTTTCATCTCTTGCGCTCCGCAGGCAGAAAGAATGGAACTTCATATGATCCTATGCACCGAAGTCCTTTATACTGCGGTGCTGAAAGTACTAGCCTTTGGGAGCTGAAGAAGGTAAGGCATTCTTATGTTGCTGATTGCTGAGTTTCTTCTTGCGACTCTTATATTGAGAGAAGAAAATTAACTTGGTTATTCTTGGAATTGCTGTCTGGGTAACATAAAAGGAAAGTTAAATGGCGTATTCTTAAGCTTTGAGTGTATATGTTACATATAATGCTGATATTCTGGAATAGGGGATAGGAATCTTTAAGTGGTGATTTGGAAATTTTTTTTTGACTTCTGGGTCTTAGCTTTTTATCACTAAAGCTTTTTAGCATTGAATTAAGTAAAAATGTAAGTGAGTATGTGTTTAGTTAACACAGACAAAAGAATAGGACTCAAAGTTCTTCAGTTGTTCAAGGGCAGAGCACAACAGCCTTGCACTGCTGCGTATGCCTGTGTGTTATTTGTTGAGTTCGTGACATAGTGGTGTTGTCAGGAGTCTGATACATCAACATGAGTAACAATGACATTTATTTTTTAAAGTGGAAATAAGTAAGTGATTCATATTTTTCAGCTTTCTGAACATTTTCATCCATCTGTGGCCCTATTCGCAAAAACAATTTTAGAAGTAAGTGCTTTTACTAATCTATAACTTTGAGGTGTGATTTTTATCTTAGCTGTATTTTAGCATTTGGAGAAATACATTATAAAGCCTCCTTGCACTCTGCAGATAACCAGCAGCTCTCCAGCACTGTTACGTGCACTCAAATGCAAAGCTGCTCAGTGTTTTGTCTAAAGGAGACTGCTCACAGAAGTAATTAACTTGGTGGAAATGTGGGATATTACATGATTCCTAAAGCTTTTTTAGAGTTGTGATCTGCCTTTATTAAATATGTTTTTTTTAATGTGGGGAACCCTGCTGTTGGAAAAAAATATTTTTTAGTGCTGTTGTGGTATTGTACCAAAAATAAACCTATGCAAATATATATTTAAAATATTTATTTTCATGTGAATATACGGTATCCAAGTAGTGCTGACTATTAACTGCTACTAGCACAGTACGTTGCAAGGCAATTCATCAGTGAAACAAAGTGAAGGAGCTATATTTTAGTTAAGAAAATATTGAAATTCCAAAAATAAGAACCTGTACAGGAGTATATTAACTGATCAGGCTTATGTGATGAACTCTTCCCCAAGTCTTTGTCTTTTTGAAGTGTGGTTTAATGTTGTTCTTGGAATGTTTGAGTCTTTTGTGTTTAGGTGCTCTAAAATGAAGACCTTGATGGTTTTTGGCTCTTTTCTTCTTTCAGGGAAATCATATTCAGTACTCTGGTGACCCTTTGGAGGATTTCACATTGATGAGATTCCTGGATCGCTTTGTGTACAGAAATCCCAAACTCCATAAAGGCAAAGGTATGAACTTCTCTGTATATATTAACCTGTGATCTTGATTATTAATGGTGACCAAACTCTCTCTCTCTCAGAATGTCAAGTAACCGTTTGTGCTTGTCAAGTATTTGAAGTGCATGTCGTGCAACAGGAGAGTGGGATTGGTCTTCAGACCTCTAAGAGAGAGACGTCTGCAACTCAGAACCAACTGACAATACTGCTGTCTCTCACGTCTGCAGTGCAGAAATGGCTAACCTAGCAGGAATAAACCAAGTGATAGTGGAATGTAAAGTCTACAGAGTGGATGAGGTTAAAAGAGATCTCTGGAGTTTATCTGCTCAAGCAGGTCTACCTGCAGGTGGCTTCCCAGGCTGTCTGAATGACTTTTGAATGTCTTCAAGAATGGAGGCTCCACAGCCTCTCTGGACAGGCTGTTTCAGCGCATAGTCACCCTAACAGTGAAAAAGTGTTTCCTGATGTTCGAGTGGAGCCTCTTGTGTTTTACTTTGTGCTCATCACCTCTTGCCCTGTCATGGGCACTGCTTAGAACTGTCTGGCTCTGTCTTCTTTACGCCCCCGTCTTTAGGTATTTACATACATTGATGAGATCCCAGTTAGCCTCCTTCTCCAAGCTGAATAGTCATCACTTTCAACCTTTCATTACAGGATAGATGCTCCAGTCTACAGATAGATGCTTCATCATCTTAATGGCCCTTTGCTGGACTCTCTCCAGTATGCCCATGTCTGCCTTGTAATGGGGAGCCCAGACCTGGACACAGCAGTCTAAGTGTGGTCTCACAAGTGCTGAGCAGAGGGGGAGGTATCACCTTCCTCCACCTTCTGGCAACGTTCTACCACATGCAGCCGATACTGTCAGCCTTTTCTGCTGCAGGGGCGTATTGCTGGCTCATGGTCAACCTAGTGTCCACCAGGGCACCCAGGGTCTTTACTGCCAAGCTGCTTTCCATCTGGATGGCCCCCAGCCATCTGCTGGTGCATGGAATCATTCCTCCCCAGATACATGACTTTGCACTTCCCCTCGTTGAATTGCATTAGGTTCCTGTCGGTCCATTTCTCTGGCCTCTGGAGTTTCTTACAGATGGCAGCAAAACCTTCTGGTGTATCAGCCACTCCTCACAGTTTTGTATCAATTGAAATTAAGTAATTTATTTTTGATTTATGTTTCCCTACAGAAAATACCAGCAGTGTGGTCATGCAGCCAAAGAAGAAGCAGTTTATGAAAGATATGCACAGTCTTGCAGGTAAGCAGCCCCTTTTCGGTTAACATGATGGCTGAAACATTCCTGGCTGGTTATTGTAGATGTATCGTCTGCGCTGTCTATGCTGTTTCTGTTAACAATAAAAGAAAATCCTGTCCATCAGGAGTGCAGTGATGGTGCCTGATGTTCAGGATCAGGTCTGATCTTGTAAGGGTGCATGGAATCTTCACAGCTGAAACTTTGGATCCGTTGAATCATTTTAAGAACAAATGATATGGAGAAAGTCAATTACCTGAACTGTTAGTCTTTTGAGTAGGAGAACTCTTTGTCTTCTACTGTAGTGCCTGGCTATGCACCAAGTTTTTTAAGACCTTTCTTTTCTATCTGTTTTTTCCCTAGTTGTGTCAATTACTTCTTGCTGTAGTAATACCTTTTTTCTTAGGCAATGCACAATGAAGATCATACCTTCTGTTTGATCTGTACAAGATCACACTTCTGCCATCCCATGAAAAAATGTATAACAGCAAAGGACAGAGCTACTGAAAACGGCATACCTTGTGTTCTGTACTGTTTCTGCTATCACCTGCATATGCTTCCTATACCTTCCTTATGCTAAGTTATTATTCTTCCTGTATGCCCTTAAAAAGAAATACATTCCCTGGCTAAAGAATCGATTTGCAATCTTGTGTTACATTTTTACAAATCTGTTTGTAGGTGGCAATTGCCACTTAGAGGGAAAAAAAGGCTTGAAAAAGCCTTAAAATTTTCTCCAGTTAATGATATTTCTAGTTAGAAGAGCAATCTGTTAGATTACTAACCTCAGAAGGACCTGACTTTATAAAATACTAACTAAATTTTCTACTCATAAACATGCCATCTTGTGTCTGGCGTTCTAGTTTTATGAGTAATGTTTTTAAAGTTCTTAATATCTAAAATGATGTAAAAATCTTTGAAATGTATGCTGATCTAGCAGTAGTTAATATAGTAGTACTGTGTAGTTCATGGTTTTATTTGTTTCCAAGTTATATCGCTACTTTTATTCTGCTTGTTATGATTGAAAAATGATTTAAAATCTCAGAAAATTGATTTATATAATGATTTAATTCACAATAAGCTCTTTTGTTAAATAATATGGGTTACTCCACACAATGCCACAGCTGCAGATATTGTTAGGATTGTTAGTGTAAGATATCTTTGGCACTGTTATTTTGCTAAGAGTCTTCCTGTTTCCAGAAAGAGGCTGCCTTTTCTTTAGTCACGCTGTTTACAACGATTAAGGGCAGGATTTGGTGGTAAGAACCAGCAGTTAAAAATAAGGGTAAACCATCAGTAAAACGTGGTGCTCGAGGACAGAAGTACTGTCTTCTGTGGTAGAAAGTCTGTGACGTTCCTGGGGAAGTGTTTTCCTCTAACTTTGTGTCTGTCATGTTGCATAGAGGTTTTAGTGATACAGGTTAGCTGATGTGCCTTTACTGATGCCTAGTTTTTTGGCTTTTAAAGCTTAAAGAAGGAATTTGTACCTGGAAAGCATTTGAAGGTACGGTTTATCTCATTCTTTAGTTTATTCTGAGTTGAATGAGCAGACTGAGTACTTGGAACTGGAATTGGAGAAGTTTTACAAATGAAGCATACAATATTAAAAATACGAATATGTTCATATGGATACAAAAATCTACACTTGTTGCATGTAGCTGGGCTCTCTGCTGAGGCTTAAAGAACTGTGTTTGCAAATCCTCTGGTACCTTTTACTGTTTGTTTGAGGTGTCCTGTGAATATGCTGATCTGGTTTCAGAAACTTGGATCCTTGTCACTTAGAAAATATTATAGTCTGTGCCCTCTGAAGTACCTTGCAGTACCTCTTTCTGCTCTGATTTACTTCTGAGGTGGAAGAGGGAAAGAAAATGTGTGAGAGTAAAAAGCTTCTCTACAGGGAACATAATCAATAGCCTTGTCAATCCTTGTTGCAGAGTGTTGTATTTTGCCTCAGTTCCTCAGAAATTGAGGCAGGGTGAGGCTTGATCCCTTCTTCAACATGATCAGCTGGTGTACAGTCCCACCTTGCGGCTGCTGAGAAGCATTTCTCCTACTGCCAGAAGTGCTGGGCAGAAGCAGTTTCAGTGTTTTAGTGCTTAGCTTAATTCCTATTTTTTGTTTAATAAAATGCATTATTGCTGTATGTGATTGCAAAACCTCCCTTAGTGATTCATAGATCAGAACCTGGTTAGGGCTATGCCTCTTGAGTTTTTCCATGAGGCCTACTGACATCTAGGTATCAGTATGTACCCTGAGAACTGTTAGTTTGAAGTTTTGGGATAGGCTCCACTTCATTTAACAGATGACACTGAGTATCTGCATGCTTCTATCTCTACGTGCTGTCTAAACTTTTTAATTCAGCTTGAGAT
This sequence comes from Tapera naevia, assembly GCA_033556795.1. Classification (NCBI taxonomy): domain Eukaryota; kingdom Metazoa; phylum Chordata; class Aves; order Cuculiformes; family Neomorphidae; genus Tapera; species Tapera naevia. The sequence continues at coordinate 10,340,005 of JAUMJJ010000246.1, read as the reverse complement.
AAAATCAGTTCTTTTTTGGTTTTGCAGTCAACAGTAAGGAATTCCGTGCCAAAGATGAAAGCAAAATCCCAGTGGATGAAGTGTTTTTTCACAGGTAATGAAACACTTGTGAACATTGTTTTCAATGCAATGCCATAAAACCCAATACATTTCATAAGTATTCTCTACTATTCCAAGTGTTTGCCAAATGAGATTAATTTGAATGATTTGTGACAAAAGTACTTTCCTTAGGACATAATTTTGACATTTGTCTGACGTGCTTAAGAAAGAATATCACTTATGAACAAAGGCAATCATTGCTTGTAGTCTACAGTAGGATGAATGTTTTATGGGCTCTAATTCTTATGCATTAGGAATATATTTTGAAAAACCTGGAATATACCTTGTTTATGTTATGAGCATCAAAGCTTATTAGAATGGAACGATGCAAAAAAAAGTCAGAGGAACTAATTTTCTGTTTAATTATGTTTTTTATTATTCATAGTTCTTTCCATTTAGTTAGCTTTCCTTACAGATTATGATACAAAAATGCAGCTGTAATACTAAACTTGAAGTGGTACAGATTTGGCAAAGATTTGTTTGTAGTAAATCAAAATCTGTCAGTGTCTCCTCTACAAGATCAGTGTTTGTTTAATTAACTTTGATTTTTTTTTTGTTTAATGTATTCATTGCTGCAGGGGTTTTTAAAAATTTTTGAAGTATCAGGTTAATGGAACTTGTTCATTTTAATGAATTCATAATATTTATATTAAAATACTGATTAATTAATAAATAAAATTGTTGTATTAATTTTGAAATTAGAGAAAAGTAGCTTAAAAGCATGCCTCGTCTGAAAAGTTAACAGTATTGTTACATTTAAGATGACTGAAACTGAGATTAGACGTTTAAAATCTTCCATACGAGGTGTTGTATTGTTTTGCTCTTGTATCTGATCAAATTTGCCTTCTGTATTTGGTGGTTCTTTAATACAAAATGAAGGACAGAAAGTGGTTTAAAATGATTGACAGAAGATAAAACTAAGCACACAAAAGAGGGCTACAGGGAAAAATTTAACAGAACTTAATGAGTGGATCTGGTATTTTTGCCTTTTTTTTTTTCCAGATTAGATACAAGTTGAACTTGGTAGTTTCTTCCTTATCAGTATAAGGCAGATTTACACATCTTCCTTGTACCCTTCTATAACTTCACTAGGTTTAAAATAATTGATGGCACCTTTGGCTGTGAAATTGCTTTGTTTTAATCTTAAAGTAGTGGCTTACTCCTTGAAGAAAATATCAATCCCTTGATTTGGGACATGTTTGAAACCTTTACTTAGAATTTTCAACTGGCAAAATACACATGAAACAACCTGCAGGTTGTTTTTTTTTCAGAAAAAACGTCATAAAGATCCTTGTAATTTTGTGTCTGAGAGCAATGTATTATTTCAGATTCTATTCAAAGTTCGATAAGAAGAGAGAGAAACAAAGGCGTCAGGATGATGAGGAAAGTGTGGAAGATGTAGATGATGATGAATTTGAAAGAGCATTGGGTAAGGTAGTGTTTCTCCTTGCAGGAACTGTCCTAATATTTCCTGCTTTTACAAATTATTAAGTTATTCTTTTTATAGTTTGTATTGTATCAAAGAGCCAGATACAGGAATATGGAAGAAAATGGCTTTCCAGTGTTAGTGTTTACTCTATTTAACAGAACAGCTGTAATTTTGCAGATTTTGTTTTTACCTGCTATTTTATAAAGCAATTTGTTCCTAAGTGAATCTGATGATAGGAGCTTTCATCCTCCAGTCTGCTTGCTTTTCTTTAAAAAATTATAGCGAATGCTTCTGATCTGAAAATTAATGTACAGATTAGCTGGCAGGACACTTGCTTGGGGTATCTTGATGGAGTCTTTGCTCTATCTTACTTGGAGCAAGTGTTTGAGACATGATATCCTGCCTGCCAACTCAGTTTGAATCACTGGACAACTGTGTGTTGATCTGGGTTTGTGCTTCTCACATCATGGCCAGAAATTACATCCTGGATAAAAGAAAACTTTCATTATTTTTCAAAAAAAATGTTGGTTTTTTTTTTCAGTCCAGTTAGCTTTAGGTAACTTTGTTACTGATGCAGATCATATAAATTATTCAGGAAAATGATACCTAAAAATAATATATTTTACAATGACTTCATATTTCTTTGTTTTTGTTTGTAGTTTAAACAATTTTTTTCCCTCTAGATACACTTGAAGCTGCTGATAATGCCATCGTTGTTGGCCAGGATGACCTTGATTTTGCTAGGTAAGACTTTGAATTGGTTATTTCATCTCTATTTTTTTTTTAGTACCTTTATAGAGTTTTACTCTGCAAAACCGTGAACAGACCTTTTTCAAAAAGATTCAGAGTATCACCTTGCAAAAAAGGCATTGGCAGTTGAATGCTGGGTAATGGTGCTTTTTTGCATGGGCCATAATGGAGCGTCGTGATCCTGTGGTGCTTACAGTCTGCTGGTTTGACACGTGAGACCTGTAGTATTTTATTTATACAATGCAGTGACCCAGTAAGCAAGGTAAAATCTTACTTGTTTTTCATTGTCTCAGGTTTCTGTTTGAAAATTACCAAGTGCAAAAGTAAGCAGAATGAGGCATAATAGTACTGCTGCTATAAGGACTGGTTGTAACTGGACCTAACACAGTAAATAAATTTTGTGGAATTCAGAATCACAGAGCTTAATTCTCAGGAAGTCAGCAGTTTCATTAATCATAGAATCATAAAATCATTTAGATTGGAAGAGACCTTTAAGATCATTGAATCCAACTGTGAAGGATGAAGTAGCCTCTTTTTTGCTTAAAGTATCTGCAATACAGCTTTGCACAGAAACTTTTTTTCTTGACCTGAAAGGAGAACTAAAGCTTAAACTTCTAGTGAAATCTTAACATTTTTGTGATCCAAACTGGTGTGAGTAAAAAATAGCAAAGAGGAGACAACAAGTAACCATCCAGTACGTGAAGAACCATGTTTCCTTTCTAAAGGAGGAAGTCTTACTACTTCATTAAGTAGACCTGCTAGGGGTACCAGCAGTTTGAGTGTTTTACAGAAAAGACTTTTTGAAAAGGAGTAAAGGCACATAATACAACACTGCAGCTGACATTTCTGTTAATTTCAAAAGAGGAGTCTCTCCAGAACTTCTTAAAATGACTGACCTTTATAATACAGTTCCATATACTGATATTAAAAACATACTGGAGTGCATAATGCTCGTTTCTTAGGTACCAACCTACATTTACAGTATTTTGCAGTGATGTTGAACTTTTCTGACATAAATGTTTGCCAGTAGATAGATGTTATTTGGATGCAAATAGAGTTTTGCCAGATGAAGTGCTAAGCTTGTCGAATTTTTTTAGCAATATAAAAAAGAAAACCAAAGGTGGTAAGAAAGGCCAAAGCGAGGAATCCAGTGCTGACTTGGAGGATTCTGATGATGAAGATGCATTCAGTGATCTGGATGATGAGGAAATCTCCTTAGGAAGTATGGAGGAAGACTTTGAAGAGGATATGGATGAAGAGGGAGGTGTATTTATGGATGTGTCTGATGATGATAACAGCCAAGGTAAAATAACATCTATTACCCAAAACGAGAAGAAAAAACCTTAAAGATAGGATATTTAATATGTAATTATTTACGTAAGTTCAGATTTAGTTACCTAGGTGGGAAGTTTGGCTTTTAAGCAAAGTCACAAGTCCTTCTAATGAAGTCTTAAGAAAAACATTTCCTGGCACAGTCTTCTAGGAGAGAGTGGGAATTAGGCATCTGGGCATAAAAATTAACAAACAAGACGTATGTCTTTCATTCTGAAAAGTGTGAAGAAATCCCAGACCTGGTTGTGTGCACTCTGTTTTAAACTTTTTTAAAGTACAGACTCAGACCATTATGATGAATATGCCTAAAAAGAAATGTTAGGCATATTCAAAAAGAAATGTATTTAAATACATGCATATGGTGTGAGAACTGGAGATTGATGTATTTTGATGAATCTTTTCTTTTTTCCCCTGTCAGACCCAAACAATGACATGCAACTGAAGTCTCTCAGTAAAAAGGGCAAGAGAAAGAAAGATATGAATTTAATGGGATCACTTGAAGGTAAGGAAACACTGCCATAATTTCTGTTTAAGAAGCCTTAATACAAATACAGAGTGTGGAAAACTTTGGAATCAGAGGGTTTTGGTATACTAGATTATCTACAGTTTTGGATCTGGGTTCAGATTTGAATAAACCATAAATGAAAATGAGTTGATCCTACTCATGTCCTCCAGCCAGTGTGGTCTAATTTAGAGTGACAGTCTGCTGTTGAAGGACTGGGAATCGAAGGAGGAACTTTTGAAGGAAGAATGAAGTTATACTGGTAGTTTGTGCATCTGTTACTTATACAGGATTAACAGATTTGTGCTATTTAGTTACTAACACAGCTATTTTAGGTGGTCTTATTAGATAAAAAAAATAAAAACATGGTAACACTTGTACTGTCTTTGTGAACTTGAAATTCTTTCTTGTAAGAATGATACTTTTTGTTTGAAGGATCCAACCGAGGAAAGAAGAGAAAACTCAAAGATGCCAGTATACTGGCATCTGCAGAAGAGGTAAGTTTGATCCATGCTTAGCGAAAAGTGATCAAGCATTTAGCTTGTTCTGTAATAAAATACTAAAATTTCTCTCTTTAAAGTTTGGCTACCTGCTCGATGAGAATGCTGGGTCTAAGTTTGACAATATTGGAATGAACGCCATGGCCAACAGAGATAATGCAAGTAAGTACATGCTACAAACAGCAGACAGTTGTAATGCTGTTTTACTTCTTTCTTGTCAGATTGGTACTTAAAAAGATGTACCTTCTTAACTGAAATACCCAGTCAGAAATCACACAATAGGGACAGTAGCTCAATGTCAGCAAGACATGACTTAGTTTCCTTCAGTTATGAGAGATATCTGGTGCTAATACTAACTGTGACTACTGGAGTGAATAAGACTTCAGAAAAGAGGAAAAGGCTATCGTGTTATGCTTTCACATCGGTCAGGCATGTGCTGTTTGTCAAGTGTTTGTGTGAATTCTGCTCTGATAAAGAGTGTCCTGGATTCTTGTGAAGGAAAAGCATAAGGCATGGCTGTCTTTACTGACCTACTGGAGTGTTTCCTTGCAGCATTGGTGAAGCAAAAGCAGTTTCCTAGCGATAATTCTAATTAATTAAATATGTATATACTGATACAATAATCAGTCCTTTGTAGAGCTTTTACAACTCTTGCTTTGCGTCACCTCAAAATTGTTATCAACCACACTTAAACACTGTGTGTTCCTAAGTGTTTCTAGCGCTAGTAAACTACAAAGCAATGGCAAGAGTGGTCTTAAACCCTGAGATTTGAGATGGTAGGGCGTGTTTTTTGAAATGATAAACAAACTTTCTCTGGTGTCAAAAAAATGGCAACTTGCATTTTATTAACATTTATAAATACAGTACCCAAGTTTTAACTTTTACATGATTCGTCTGTATTCCAGCTCATGGTCAGAGGTATCCATTGGCTCCTTATTTCTCACCTTTCCTCTTACAGATGTCAAACAGATCCAGTGGGAAATAGAGCGTGACAAGTGGCTTCACAACAGAGATGTAAAAAGCATAATCAAAAGGAAGAAACAGTTCAAGCACAGAGGGCTGAAAAACAAGTACAAAGGCAAGAAATCAAAAAGATGAACAGGACATTTTAATGCAGACATTTTAAAAATAATTATTCTAAAATTATTTTTTAATTAATCACACATCTTTCTTACTTCAGTTCTTGCTGCTTAACCATGTCATTTGGTCATTCTCCCTTATGCCGTGAATTCCAGACCACTCATTGGATTTGTAATACACTGAAAAACAGGAAAATCTCTAAGTTAGGCCTGCCTGAAGGTGAGCCACTTCATGGCTAGTTTTGTTGGATGTTTACTCCTCAATTTCTGAGGACTCTATCCAGCAGTCTCACACTCAGCCTCACCTATGCATAATAATAATAAACACTTCTGCAGTGTCTCCTGGGGTAAGTTTTAAGCAGTAATAAAATCGGTTTTATACATAAGATGCAACAGAAGCTTCAGCCAACAGTTCTGAAGCCAACAACTACACACCTACCTTCCAGAATTGATGGAAACCTCTTCTGCATTGTATACCTGAAATCTAACAAGAAAGATAAATCACAGTTACTTTACCCAACATATTATAAGACAAATAATTAAATGCAGTTTTTTTCTAACTAGATGATTAGTTTTATCTGAATTTGCCTGAGCTCCTTACTTAGAGCCACCATTAAATACTGTAATCTGAATTTACTTTTTTTAAAAAAATTGTATGACAGACTGTATTCAGGTTACTCATACATGGAGACCTATCATCGCAGTGTTTTCTGAGCTTCCTCACAACTATGATTACAAAATACAAGCTGCACATTCACAAGAAGCTGAATGCCTCTCATAGGCTGACACACAAACAAAATTTGGGAGAACTATTTTGTTTCCTTATGCAATTTAGGTGCTCGCTGAATCCTTCTGTGGACTGCTCTGGGAGCCCAGTAGAAAATCGTGTAATGATAGCTTTATGCGACTTTGATTTATAGCAGTCATAGCAGCATCTTACCAGTGCTAGTAATAGTACAAGGAAAGCAGCAGAAGCTGCGTTCTGAGCATACTGAGCTGTAAGATGAGGTCACTGCACCTTACAGAACTACAAGAACTACAGCTGAGGCAATTCTGCAAGAACTAGGACCTAGAACTGAAAAGGGGGAGAAATGAGAAACCATGAAAGCCCAGCACCAAGTTACCAGGCAGGCCAACACATATTTCTCCACATTCTGGTTATATATTTTTTAATGAAAAAATGCAAAGAAAAATAATTAAGCGTAACAGTCTGCTGGGAGCTGAATCTGGGATAACAATGCAAACTGATGTGTAGATGAAGTTCAGCTTGAACTTTCTGAAGACCACACTACTGATGAAATGGGTGGGTGAGCTGGTTTGAGCTAGCTTTCCCAAGCTCTCCAACTGCTTAGTCTGCCTCTCTCCTGAAACTTCCCCCCCTTTCAAAGGGAAAAAAAAAAATAGAAAAACTGAAATCACACACTATATATATATTTCTGTATTTAGAAAAATATAAAGGACTACACCGCAAGGATATCATGCAAAACTCCCAAGAAAGGGAAAAGGGGAAAGGGAAAATGTGAAAAAAGGACAAAAAGGAACTATATAACACCCGGCATACAACTATAACACCCAGTAACTAAACAAGTAAAGAACTAATGAAGTCTCACCACTTCCCTTGAGGAAAGCAGACCAGCTAAATCCAACCCAGGACTCTCCCCCAACACACTGGCAGGCAACAGCAGCTATCACAGGCCTCAGCTCTAGACAGGACCAGCAGCAAGGAGCCTCCTGCTCACCAGCTTGCCGGAAGAAGTGTGTCTACACCTTATTTATATGTTGTGTTACGTTAAAGGAAGATATGGAATACTTCCGTGGATCCTAACCTCCGTTGTTAAGGAAGACCTGTAAAGGCCATTTTTTTTTTTAAGAAAGATCTGAAAAATCCAAAAGTCAATCCACTACAGTGGGCTCACGCCTTCCCAGCCACAGCAGTTGCTGCCTTTCGGCTTGCACAGACCCTGTGGGTTGCAGGGCCGACAGCCTTTTCCTGCAGAGGCACAGGTCTGTCAAACCAGTGCTGCACCCTGCAGAGCCCTGCATGCAAAGTAACACCACTGCTGCGCGGAGCAAATATTCTTGCAGGAACCAAGTTGGTGCCTGGCTTACTTTTGTGTTACCTAAGCAATGAGTTGTAAATCTGAGACATTGAAGGTAAATCATCTGGAAGATGCTGCTGGCTGCCTCATCAGCTTGCCAGCTGGGTCTGTTATCTGCCTGGGAGATGTGAAGTCCCAGAGCCTAAGAGACCTAGAAGTGAGCCCAGGGCTGAACACCAGATGATTGTAACTCTACCTCAACTCCTACCTCACTGGCAGCCCAGAAGGCCAGCTATGTCCTGGGCTGCATCAGAAGAAGTGTGACCAGCAGGGTGCGTGAGGCGATTCTCACCTTCTACTCTGCTCTAGTGAGACCCCATGCAGAGTGTTGTGTCCAGTTCTAGAATCTCAACATAAGAAACAATTCTTCTGTTGTAACAGGTCCAGAGCAGGGCTTAAGCACCTCTGCTGTGAGGACAGGTTGAGAGAGTTGGGGTTGTTCAGCGAGACCTTATAGCAGCCTTACAGTACCTGAAGGTGCTATAGGAAAGCTGGGGAGGGACACAAAGGCAAGTAGTGATAGGATGAGGGGGAATGGCTTTAAATTGGAAGGGGGAAGATTTAGATTAGACATCAGTAAGAAATTCTTCATGCTGAGGGTGGTGAGACACTGGCACAGGCTGCCCAGGAAAGCTGTGAATGCCCTCTCCCTGAAGTGTTCAAGGCCAGGTTGGACGGGACCTTGAGCAGCCTGGTGCAGTGGGAGGCGTCCCTGCACACGGCAGGGGGGTTGGAACTGGATGGCTTTAAGGTCCCTTCCAACCCAAACCATTCCCTGATCCTATTGAAATGCCCAAGACTGAGCGTTGTTCCTGGTGGTCACATGCTGCCTTCCCACAGTTCCCTCGCGGTTTTGGTTCTGTACAACTAAAAGAGCGGCTTTGTTCTTGCGGATGCCCCTAACAAGGCACCACCCGGTGCCTGCGCTAACGGGAGCCCAACCACTGACCGCGCCCCCGGCACCTCAGCCGCCCCCGCGCCCCGCCCCGCCCCACCTTGGCTGCGGTCCATGGCGCGGTAGAGCAGGAGCGCGCCGAGCAGCCCCGCCGCCTCCAGCAGCAGCACCGCCTTCACCGCGCGCCGCGCCATCACCGCAGCGCCGGGCCCTCCGCCCTCGCCCCCGCAGGGTGCGCATGCGCCCCGCCCGCGCGCTCCCGCCGTCCCCGCGCAGGCGCCGTCCCGCCGCCGTGGCCGAGCGCCGGTGCGGGGGGGAGCGGGCGAGGCTCTCTGTGTGATTGATACTGAAAACGAACTCTCTGGGACTTGTTCTGGAGTTTTAGAAAGCAGCATCCTTTATTTCAGCGCTCGGCGCGTGAGGGAATGATGTTCATCAATCGTGTAACAAGACAAGAGCTGGGTACTGAATGTATTTCCCACTTGCATGCGGCTGTTTAAATCCGCCCGGAAATCTCATGCGTATTCTGTTACTTTCCAAGGACTAATTTTAATGTTGTTACGAGCTTCACAACAGCCAAATCTCTGCTAATCGGAGCTTTGTAGTCAGTTCTCTGTCTGACCTCGTGTTTGAGACAGAGAAAGGCTGCAAACGGGGAGACACATCTGTTCAGCACAGACCTTACTTAACGTGAGACGTCAAAATTTTTCTTGGAGTAGTGTCTGGGAATACACTATTTTAAAAAATCCAAAACATGCCATCAGGAAAACATGCTGTCAGAGGGACGTTCTGTCTAACTTTCAAAAAATACAGCCACCCAGACGAAACAAGTAGTCAGGAAACTAATTCTGTAGAAAACTGATTCTACTTCAGTTCAAATCAAAATATTCCACTTTCTGTAATAGTAACTACTTGTATCATGACCTTGTATTTCAGACAGGCAAAGACTGCAAACATAGGTGATTATAGAAGATGACACATCTGTTCAGCACAGACCATACTTAACATGAGACCTTAGCGTTTCTCTCTGAACAGTGTCTGGAAAAACACTGAAAAAAACATGCTATCAAGAGAACATGCTATCAGAGGGACATTCTGTCTAACTTTCAAAAAAATACAGTTACTTAGATGAAACTTAGCTCTGCTTTAGCTTAAATCAAAATATTCCACTCTTTGTAATAGTAACTATTGTATCAGTGGGGGCTCCTGCCGAGGCACTGAACAGCCTGTGGCTCCCTCTGCTCTGCCGCTGCCCCAAGCAGGCCCAGTGCTTAGCACAAGGATAGTGCTGGATGGGAGTAGTGGTCCTTGACTGCTGCCACTCGCCCTTGGCGGTCCCCTCTGGCTGCTAGTGTCGGGTCTGACTTGTCACCACCTATCTCCTGCTGCCCACTGTGCTCCCCTCACTGTATGACCCAGCAGCATGTGCGCCGCAGCTAAGAGCTTGCTGGCCCTGAGGAGGTGCCCTGGTCAGGTGAGGGAGCACGATTGCTCTTCAGTGATGCTCTCCTGCTGCTTCGACTGGTGGAAGAGCTCCTCTGCTCCTCTTGCGAGCCAGCACTGGGCTATGTCAGATTCCTGCTAGGGGAAAACTGAGGTACATGAGGCTCATGACAGTAAAAATGGGATCCTAGTTCTATCACAAGAATGCTGGAAAAACCTGAGCCATGTAAGGTCTTAGTGCTTGTCTTTTTAACATGAAAGAGGCCATCAGTCCCTCCTGTAAGAGGATTTAGAACCTAATATGGCAGCATCCCTTCCCTTTCAGTACTGTTGTTTCTGTTTTCTGGATTTGATATAATTGTTTTCTATTATTTACTATCTATTTCTTTTAACTCATAGTATGGAGCCAACTTTATTGCCAAAATAAAACCTCTTGCATTTATTTTTATCAGGAACTTCTCTTTGTGAGATGCTTTTTTTCCTATTAACGTGACATAAGATTAGATATAATATTTTGCTGCTCTTTCTTAGAGGATGATTCATTTTCCAATCCTATTTTCTCTGGTGGCTGAGCTTGCAAGTACTACTTACTCTCAGCGGAATTTCTTGCTAAAGTAATTCCTGCTCAATAGATTATAAGAGGACAGGATTAACCCAGCTTCCATTTCTAGAAAGGTGGGAACAGAGGAGAGAAGTAAGGGTATCAAATTTGGGGGAGGGCAGAAGTAATGCCAAGAATTTCTACTCCACCACCTAATAATATCTATTTAAAGGTGCTCACTGCATTAGAGTAACCGTTTCACACCCCAAAGGTGGTAAATATGGCTGAGGATAAAAAAGCCTTTATTGATGAGATAAATAAAGCATTGGCAAAGTCTAAAGGGCTTGCCTTGAAGGATCTGCTGTTCTCCTACCAGGGGACCCCGTATCCTGTCACAGTATGCAGCGCAGAAACATTTCAAGCCCTGGAGAACCTGGAAGCCAGAAGAGATGATATGGTGCTGGTGTCCTATCCCAAATGTGGTGAATACATTATAAATTGCTTGCTGTAGATTACAGTACTGTAACTAATTAGCTGACACAATAAGAAGGAAAACCGACTGATGGTTGTTGTATGTTGTGTGAGGATATTGGACATTTCTACTGCAACCAGAGGCAGCAGGTTTATATCCTGCTTTATCTTAGTTAAGCAATCTGTTGCACTGCTTTTTAATATGTTTTGTGTTTCTGAAAGGAAAATAAGTTTTAGTGTTCAACAATATTTTTAGCTGAAGGAGCAAGTGTAATGTACATAGATTTTATGTATCAGTGGGACAAAACAATTCTGTCAGTGTGTGTTAAAAATGATAAACTGTATTCTGAAAAGCATGCTAGTAACGTAATGTGTACTGTACAAAAGTAATAAAGTTATGCATTAGACTCTTTAAGTTTTAGAAAATGACATAGCACAGCATCTTTACTTGCAAAATTATAAGCTGTCTCTTGGTATTATTTAGTATCAGCTTTGGTTTTGTTACTGCAAAATGGTATTGACGGCACAAAATGTGAAATGTGCACCTGTATTTTAAAGAGCCTGTAATTCTATTGGGTTTGGGTCCAGAGTTCTACTGGACGCTATAAAGACCTAAAAGATCGTTGTCATAACTTGGCAATGGTTTTGATTTCTCTCAGTTTGTGGAAGAGTTCAGACATGGAGTTGTCATACTGATTTCCTCTGAGGTTTAGCTACTCGGTAAACTGCTCCTGCGCAGGGAGGGGGACCGGTAGATAAAGAAAGAGATCTCATGCTGTTAGGCAGTTTGTGGTAGAGCAGCAGGGGGAAATTCTACCAAAGACCACTTACAGTTGTTCAGTACGCAAGGGAATACACAGCTTTGCCAGGGAGTACAGCCCCTTGTTACCCGGCAGGCACTACTGGAGAGGTGTGTATGGGAGGTTGCATGGAAGAAATGGGAAAGAGGAGGGAGAGAAAGTGCTGCATTTGTGCGGTGCAGTGTAGTTACAATCTGCAGGTAAATCTTTCGGAGTTTTCTCCCATTTGGATGTTTGCTCTGAAAGAATGCAAAATAGATTTCTTTTCCCAATTTCCTATAGCTTTGAAAGTCAGGGGAAAAAAGACACGAGAGGAAGGTAAAGAATGAAAAACTTATCTGCCCCAGATTGAAACCAGAAGTTACTGTGCTCTCTCTTTCCCCTTGATGCCACACTTGTTCCCACCAAACCATAATGTCACCAGATAATAATTAGAACCTCTCTTTAGGCCTCTTTCTCTCTTACAGCCAGTGAGCCTCATGTCTGGCTTCCTCCATCAGCTTCTCAGATGCTTTCCATGCAGGACTCAAACTCTTTGGTGTATGCTAGGTTTAGATGATCATGAACATGTCTGGTGAAGTCCTCATGTTGAGGCGCTTTAAATGCTTTGTCTCTCAAGGCTTTAATACTCATGCCTTGTACTCGTTAAGTACTGTGAAGGTTAAGTTACAGTCAAGTCTCACTGTATAGAAGGTTCCCCCTCCAACTCACATATGCACAATGGAGAGGAAAATTCTGATGCAGAGAACTATTGATGAGGTGGGGCATAAAGGACGATGGAGCTCCAGAACGCAGTGCTTTCCAGGTAGCACAGTTGAGAAGCCAGTAGAGGATTTAGAGACTAGGAAATGTAGGCTTATGGATTGTAGCTTTTCATTAAAATAAAATTTGTATTTGTACATGTGCAGTTAATACTGAGCAGGTGAGGACATGGTTTTGGAGGCTATTTTAATGCTTTTGGCTCTGGACCACGTAAGTGGGAGAGTGATGTACATGATATGTATCATACAGTGTCATGTATATATGATATTGGGTGGTATATAAATGTGATATATGTATTATAAGACATGGTAAATTGTGCACAAGTTGTATACACATTACTATCTAAATGACTTTTATCAGTTTTTTCCATCCAAACATCCTGAGGCACTTCATATAACCTAGGGTGGAAATTATTCCTGTCTGAGAATAACTTCCCACTGAATGCGTGATGTTTGCGTTGTGTATTCACTGTTAGTGCCTCTGGCAGCTGCATTCATAGGGGACTTGAAGCATGCAAGAGGCAGTGACAACTCTGCAGCTCCATCTTCATGGGCGGTGGGAAGCCTTCCAAGCGCCTTCCCGTAAGGACATGGGGAGGGTACTTGCAGGCCAAGGTGAACATGCTGTTCTTTGTTCTATCTTGCTGGTAGTTGGCAGAGCATCAGTGGAGCAAATATGATTCCTGGAAACTTTGGGGAAGCAGGCAATATGGTGCAGCTCCAGGAGCTGACAACAGGCTCACGCTGAAATGGGATGTGTTACAGGGGAGGCTTTGCCACAAGATCCCTTCCCGAGGGTGAGGTGTGGGGAGGGATGCAGGTGTCCAGGGGGTAACAGCTTTTCTGGCACTTGCTCTGGCATGCACATAAAGAGCAAAAGGCACAACTGATGACAAGCACTGGCAGTCACATGGAAGAGATGACTCCATTCCATTTTTGACACAAGATAGCAGAGAGAAGCAGATGCTTTCCTCAGCAGAATGAGTGAAGCTCCTTGCTCATTCCTTCCTTCTCCTATCCAGACGCTTCCCAGGTCTTTGTCTGCAAAAGGCAGGAAAGCTCCCGTTGCTGTCTGTCACTGACAGTTTTATGAATGTATTAAAAATACTTTAAATGTATTGTTGAGTGAGTTCTGCCCAGAGTGCTTTCCATGTTCCAGTTATAAGTGATGTGAGAAGGTCGGTTAAGAAGCTGTTGAGGATCTCATTAACGGAAAATATTTTGTTTATAGTCATTTGAGAGCTTTAGTGTTATTTTTCATTTGATGAGTGTCTATTATGCTGAGTTTAGTGATGTAATAAGAAGGCTCTGAGACCTTATATAAACCTCTGATACGCTTTATTTTGTTCTCTGGGTTTCTTGGTGCAGGTGTGAACTGGCTTATCCAGATTTTAAGTGATTTGATATTTACCACTATCCAAAGTAAACCTGTAAGCACAGAACTACCATTTATTGAATGTGGAGATCCAGATAAGTATCAGGTTAGTGAAAAGAAATTATTGCACCACTTAAAGTCGGTTGTTTTCTCTCTTCTGCACCCCCGTACACAAGTTATTAAAATGAAGTCATGCAGCAAGTAAAGATATTTCTCCTGAGAGGGGAAAAAATATAATCTTGGATGACTAATGTCTTTTGGTTAGGGGCTGTTTCACCCAGGCGACTCTAACAGATTGTTATTGCACCCATGTAATAAACTACTTCTCACCTATGGTTTCTTTTATTTCTGAAGAGGATGAAGCAGATTCCGTCTCCAAGGATTCTGGCAACACATCTGAATTATGACTACCTCCCCAAGTCTATTTTCAAGAACAAAGCCAAGGTGGGCTTTTTTCTTTTTCCAAGAACAAGCCTCATGTCTCTGACAGTACCAGCATGCAGGAGTAATTTTGAGGCCACACCCCTTTCTTGCACCCAAACAGGTGGCACTGGGGGGAAGCAACTTGGAGACAGTTGGGGGGCGTCTTGTGTTGCCTGGGCTGGCTTAGCCCCCTGTACAATTTACAATAGCTTTAGAGATGCTGGAGTTAACAAGAACAGATCTAGAGGCTATTGCAGTGCTCAGAAAAGGCTGGAGTGTCCGGCTTTTATTTGTTTATGCTTCTCTTTTCTCTGCACGACTGTGGTGGGAATGGGTGTGACAGTGTCTCTGGGACATTGGCTGTCTCCTTTCAAAGAGTCATCCTATTAAAACTTTAATGGATGCCTGGTCACTGAACAATGATGGATACATAGCACTTAGGAGATTTACCACAGATGAAGGAAATAATTTATTAAGGGATGGGGATTCTTTCCATGTTTCATTGGTTGTTTCCCCTGAATAAGACAGGAAAAATATAACATGTATAACCAAAAAAAATATGTGTATAACGTGCTTTCAGAAGTGTTTATGCTTCTCTGAGGTTTACAGTCTCTTAGGATTACAAGAACATTATTGTCTTGCTTTAGAAAATGGGAGATAGTTGCAATAGCTGCAGTTTCCTGAAGGAGAATCAAACAGAGCTTTTCTTAGCAGGAGGCTGGCAAATGGTCCTTACAATTTCCCATATCTTAGGTAGCTATGGGGTAGTATTCAATGACAATATTACAGTTTTTGCAGTTGCTTCTTTCTGCAATTTCTTCATGACATAAGCAAATCTTAGAAGTGGTAACAAGGTCTTTATTATGATCACGTTATAAATTTGTTCTCCATGCCTTAACTAATAAAATATTTTATAGCCCCCAGAATGTTTGGTTATATGCTTCCTGTAGTTGCCAGGGGAAATAAGTGATCTAAAGTGACCTCTTTCTCCCACTCCAGATACTAGTGCTGTTTCGAAACCCTAAAGATACAGCTGTTTCATTTTTCCATTTCCACAACAATGTGCCAAACGTCCCCAGTTACAGCTCCTGGAATGAGTTCTTCTCGGAGTTCATGAATGGGAAAGGTATTGTCACAGTTACTGAATATAGCTGAAGAAGCAATAGAAAGGATAAGAAACAACCTAAAAATAACTAAATGGGGCTCGTGGGAAAACAGCTGTGTCATAATTAGTTTACTGATGGCCAAATGTCATGATAAAGGAGGCATCTGAATGCCAGAATGAGGAGAATGTCCATAAGATGCTTTGCTTCTGGGTATTTTACACTTCCAAGTAAGGGTGAGGGAGTTGCATGGCAGCTTGACAATGGCATTGGCTCAATTTTCTGCCACTGAGTGATAGAGGAAATGCTGCAGATCAAAGTATTAATGAAACAACAGTTTGTTGTCTTTACTGTGTCTGAACATGAGGCCAAACACCTCTTTAGCAGCCCAAATCTTAGATGTAGACTGATGTCTGGATTTGGCTTTTAAGAGTTGTTCAAATGACGGTATTGTAATGAGGGCAAGCGCATAGTGAAATTCGTATTTTTGTGTGGAGACCATTTACCTACAAAAGTCCAGAGGAAGCCTCTGTCATTCTATTGTACAGTATGGTAGGGTGGAAGGGACAGGCTGTTCCATTTGTTTTCATTGACATAACAGATAGGCAACAGAAGGCAGTTCTTCAGTCAGAGAGAAATAAATATCCTGTAAGAAAAGAAGGTCACACTGATGCTTTGTTTTCTTCTTTACAGTCGGCTGGGGATCCTATTTTGATCATGCAGTCAGCTGGAACAAACACATTGAGGATGAGAATACTATGATCATAACATATGAAGACCTGAAAGAGGTAAAGCAGATGTTATGTACTGGAGGGCAAAACATATCCGAGCCCATTCCTTGAAATCTGCTGAAATTAACAGCAAAAGGCACAGGTTTCTGAAAGAGCAAAATCAAGTTGGGTCTTCCTATACAAAAGCTGACCTCCAATGTAACGCAAAAAACATACTATCAAGGGAAATACATATTGTTAACAGATGATGGCAATGAGCATCCTAAGTGGATAACTCCTTTTTTAGAAGCTTATTGCATGTCACCTTTTTACTGTATTGTTTTCAGAACCCGACTGCCAGTGTGAAGCAGATAGCTGAATTCTTTGGATTCTCCCCAACGGCGGAGCAGATCCAGTCCATTGCAGACAGGTCTGCTTTCCAGGCAGTGAAGGACAAGGCTCATGAGACTTACGGTGCTGTTGGCTCAAATCTTTTCCGCAAAGGTAAATTTGTTTTTATTTTGCTAGGGTGGTGAAGAGTAGCACTGCATCTTGTGCAAACAGGAGTTTGGATCGGTAGATTGTTAGCCTTTATGCATAATTTTCAGGGTTGAGCGTTGTTTAAAAATCACTGGTTTTGCTTCGGGATGCTGTCACTTGATTTCTTCACAAAGACCAGTACCATTCAGTAAAGCCCTCTATAATGTGATTAGCAGAAGAACCTTACAAGCAGCACATCCTTCAGTTGTGGTGCTCAGTAAGCAACAATTAAAACAAAAAAAGAGCTTTATTTTGGTTTCTGTGAATACTGAGGATAGCCTGGCACACAGTCTACAGAGTGCCTCCACAGATTTTTCTTCTTAGGTTTTCTAAATAACGTCAGTTGACACTCCACAGATTGAGCTGTGTCTTTTAGCCATGGATCAAGCCAGAGCCTTAGACTAAGACAACCCCAAACTGTGAACTCTGCAAAAAAACAGATTCAGGCTAGACTGTAGCTTAGTGCAATGTCCGGTTGCAGTGCACAGAGGTTTTGCAGGTAAAAAGCCGCATATTTGAACTTTCTGGGTTGGTTTTACTACTGCTGGTCATCTTTTATAGTCGTCCACTGCTGTACAAGACACATGCCAAGAGCTACGAAGGCAGACCAGTATCTTCCTATGTTTGCTTTATATTCACATTCTATTAAGGACACCAAACATAAGGCAAATATAGAAGTGTATTCTTGCGTCAGAGATTCTTTTTTTTGTGTGTGTGTGGGGAAACAAAGAAAAAATGTATTATCCTGAGATATGATAATAAGAGAACAAGGTAGTGTTTTGTTTTAAATCATTCTCCTTGGTCCTCACAGTCAAGGGTAATATTTTACTTTTCTTTATATTCCAGGTGTTGTTGGAGACTGGAAAAATCTTTTCAGTGAAGCTCAGAACCAGGAAATGGATGCCAAATTCAAAGAGTGCTTAGAAGGAACTAAGCTCGGATCAAAGTTAAAATATGATGTGTACTGCAAGACCTGAAACTCCTTTAGAGAAAAACCTGAGGTCCAGGCTGCCTTTCTTTCACTTTTACAATAAAACAGAGACCAGGACAATATTTGATTTCAAAATTTTGAAAATCCATGCAATCATCGAACCTGTTTCTGCTGTCTTAACTTACACAAGGAATCCTTGCTCGTGCAGTTAGTGACATTGACTTCACTGGATTCTCTTAAATGACCTGTTTTCCAACACTGATTTTTAGCTATGATTTCACGTTACCTGGTAGAATCCTGTGGGAAACATGTATGCAGTAGTTAAACCTGCTGAAATCACTGGAAATGTATTAAGGATGTTGGAACTGATTTTCTAGACATTTTTTAAAACAATCATGAAGTGTCATTTTGATTCTTAATTTCTAAGTTCATAGAATTTATATGTAATTTCATAATGTGAAATGAAATTTCATAAGATCTTGTTGCAGTTGTCTTTTTTCTGTGTGCTGATACATGTGTGAAAAACAGTAAAGGAACTCTGTGGTTAAAATTTTTCTCCCTCATTCAGCAATAATATTTTTCTTCCCTTTGGTAGTGTGAAATATCATCCTGAACAGTTGAAGGAATTGCACAGAATTTCCTCATGGAGGTTAGAGTCCCCCTCCTGGTGGTGGCTTGCTTTGCTGTTTGACCTCAACAGCGTTACCCAACATAAGTTTTACTGGAAACTTATGTTAAGAACAGTAGGTTTTGTCTTTGTGATTGCTGGGTCTCCTGAGCACCCACCCTGCTTTAGATGTTGAGGAAGCACGTGAAGAAGCTCCTGTCTGTGCAGAATTGGAGGGAAGTCACTTCTTTCTAGCATAAAGGCAATGGGGTTGGTAACCATCTGCTTGACTGTTTGGAAGTAGGGACTTTTTAGACATAAGAGAAGGAAATGACTGCTTGTGTAACTCTGGAAATGGAGCCTTCGCCTGGGTTGTCTGGATTTGCCTGGGGTATTTTGTGCCTAACAACAGTGTATATGATTTCAGAGCCAGGATGTGGATGGTGGGATTGATGGTCAAATACAGTAGCCCACAATGATTGCAGCTGTTGATAACAGCTAAACTAAACAAGATTCAAACCTAAAAGAAAAACTAAACTCCTCATTGTGGAAAATTACTGGTCAAATATTTGTTCAGCCATACATATAGGGAACAATTTTGGATACATATTGTCCACTTCTATATTTTATTCTTTACATATATTTTCCTTTTATACTTTTCTGTTTATTACATAACTCGGCAGTAAAACTTTAAATGGTATTTTTGACACACACCATTTAAGGAATCTGTTGGATTGTTCAGCTTTTAAAAAGAGGGTTTTTTTCACTCCCTGACCACTCTTTTAATCTAATTTTTTTTTCTCTACTGGTGGGCTACTTCACACTTACCATTTTCCAGCAGTTGTAGGTATTTATGATGCCTTCATTTATGGTAACTGGTAAATGCTGCTCTATTAGTTCTTTCATCATCTCCATTTCCCTTATGAGCTGTTCGGTAACAATCATAAGGCAGGAAAGTATATTAAAATGATATTGAAAAAGAGAAATTGGAGGTCTTGAAAAAGATAAGCATAAATGTATCTTTTGTATGCAAGAGATGGCTCCCTTGTGTGTGTTCAGGGTGTCAATAACCCAAATGAAAAAAAAAGAAAAGAATTCTGGTACTGAATTATAATACAAGTAAAATGTGATCAAAGCAGACAGAAGTGAGCTCAATTTTCTCATTTACAAAATGTGAGCATTTCATATTGTAGCATTATGCAGCATATTAATTGGAAATATAATTAATGTTGAATTACAATAGAAGTACTGTAGAAGTACAAGGCACATATGACATCCACAGGAACACCAAATAATTTTTTTGAGGGTAGCTGGCTGTTATAAGGGACGCCAAATGGATTTATAATGAAGGGGGACATGAAATACAGTCATCACAATCTTGTTATATCAGCAAATGCCTGGACTTCTGTTCTAATGGGCTTTTTTGTTAAAATCCTGACACTTTGATCTGAATTTTGGCTGAATGATCACCTTTGGTGAGCATTAGCACCTTCTGTTTTTCTCAACACAGGGCAGAGCTTGCCCATGTGCACTGAAGATGTTGACATGAGACTGAACAGGGTGTTATGGGTGTTAATATTGTTGAGATTGATGCAAAGGAGAGAAACAGAAAACACCAACATTATGAATGAGAGCATACGGTACCAGCTCTGTGTCTGAGTGCATCGTGAGAGCACTCTGGTAAAATGCTACTTACATTCAGATGTTTATGGTCATAGATAAAATTGTCCTGTATTGCTATCACAATTTGTAGTACTTTTAGATTGGATAATATGAAGTATTAGCTGCTGAAATATACAGTTTATATCTCAATGGAAAGTTTTCCATATGCTCATTTCACTTCTGCAAAAAATTTAGAGACTAGAGGACAACAGAATATTAGTCTTCGACTTTGCTTAAAACGTGAAGCAATCAGGAGCAGTCAGGAAATGACAGGAGGCTGGGAAACTGATCTCTTGGGAGACTTGTATACTTGTGAATAACACCAGGTTATTGACATATGCTTGTGGGGTCTCCAGCGAGTTCCATGCTGGTTTGCATTTTACAAGCTACTGAGGCTGGTTTCATTACTAGAACACACATTAGTGTTCCCCCAGCAGGTAAGTAAGTCATTGTTTCATTATTGTATATTTTTGATATTTCCATAGGCAATGCATTTACATTCAGAGGAAAAAAAGAACACAAGATAATCTTAGGCATAAGCCACATGTCCCCAAAAACATTTTAAAAAAACCCCAACAAACAATCAAAAATAGAGCACTTTTATTGTTCCCCCTTCATTTTTTTTCTGCAGGCACAGAGAGTGATCAGAGCAACTTCTGCAGATGACTGGGCTGTGTTTTTTTTTTTTTTTTCTTTATTTGGGCAAGTATGCTGACCACAATTTTTTTTTTTCCGGTCACCCACTCTTTTGTCCCTCAGATCTGGACAGGCTGGGTCGATGGGCCCAGGTAAATTGTATGAGGTTCAACAAGGCTCAGTGCTGGGTCCTGCACTTGGGTCACAGCAATCCCATGCAGCGCTGCAGGATTGAGGAAGAGTGGCTGCCTGGCGGAAAAGGACTTAGGGGTGCTGACTGACAGTCAGTTGAACATAAGCCAGCATTGGCCCAGGTGGCCAAGAAGACCAACAGCATCCTGGCTTGTATCAGAAATTATGTGGCCGCAGGAGTAGGGAAGTGATCATTCCCCCAGTACTCGGTAATGGTGAAGCTGGTGAAGGGACTGGAGAACAAGTCTTATGAGGAGCAGCTGAGGGAACTGGGGTTGTTTAGCGTGGAGAAGAGGAGGTTGAGGGGAAACCTTATTGCTCTCTACAACTACCTGAACAGAGGCTTTAGCAAGGTGGGTGCTGGTCTCTTCTCCCAAGTAACAAGCGATAAGATGAGAGGAAATGGCCTCAAGTTGTGCCAGGGAAAGGTTTAGATTGGATATTAGGAAAAATTTCTTTACAGAAAGAGTGGTGGAATGTTGGAACTGCTGCTCGGGGAAGTGGTGGAGTCACTGTTCCTGGAGGTGTTCAAAGAATCTGTAGAAGTGGCACTTGAGGACTTCATGATCTTAAAGGTGTTTTCCAACATTAACAATTCTGTGATTCTATGATTCCATGGACTATTTTTTTCCCCTGACTGTTATTTATTTTTAAAACTGTTTCTTTTTTGTTTTGTTTTGTTTTTCCTTCTAACATGCCACTGTATTTGCCTTCACCTGCAGCGTGTAGGCTTCTGGACACTGACTTTTCTTGCTGCCCTGGTACCAGAGACCCATTTAGCCATTTGTGCATCAATAGAGGAAAGTTAACCTTAATGTTGTGGTGCCAAGGGAATATCAATAGAAGCTTTATGCAACAAGACCCTGAGGAGCTGAGACCTTATGTCAGTGGGCGAGAGGGGCCCTGGGGGCCTGTCTGCCCATGCCCGAGGGAGCTGGGTCATGGCCTGGGGGAGGCTGTCTTTGCCAAGGCACCATTATATAGCCTCCCTGTTAAACAGGGTGGCCCTGCTTCAAGACGGGATGTTAACTGGAGTAGGACACGGGCTTCTGTGCACGTCAGACCCTTTGAAATCAGGTGAGATTGTCTGGCAGTGTCACATCAGATGTGTCCCAGGGTCTGCAGGCCTGGGCTTCTCCCACCGCGGGAGTTTTCTCTCTCAGACTGTTCAGCACTACCTGGTCTACTTTTAAAGGAGTTGTTCTCCCACATCTGAAAAATATGATTCAGCTCTCAGACTGCCCTGGGGCAAATACAGGAGGGATTTTGTTTGCTTGGTGACCTGCATCTGTCCTGCAGACCTTGTGTGTTGGCCTGTCTGGTGTGAGCGGTTGCAGGGCTGTGGTAAATGCAATCCCCCATGCTTTGTAAAGAATTTTCAAGTAGTAAAATCTGTCTGTGGTCTTACCAGAGAGAAGAAGCGTGTTGTGGGAGGATGTGAGAGAGAACACAGCAAGTGAGTGTTGACAGGAGAGCAGCTCTGCAGGCTGTACATGTTTGATCAGTGTGTTCCTCCTATGGCCAGAGGTGATAATTTGGAGAAAAAGCCTTGCAAAGGACACCTGTACAGTGATACCAGTGGGAAGCATGTGTGAGCTGGAGACCCTCAGCAGAGCAGCAAGTGTATCTGAGCACTGGGGTTTGCTCAGGCCTCCAGTTGTCCTGTCATACCATGGAGCACAGTATTCAGGGAGGAGTCGATAAAAAATCTTCTGTGGTTGTCAAGTGTGAATGCCTCTGTGGCACTTGATTGCTTTTGCAGGCCATCATACGCATCATCACACCCTGTGTCCTGGCTATTGCCTCTTTAAATAAACACTCGTCTGAAGCACAGGAGCGTGCATTTTATATATGTGTGATTGCAAAGTTTCTATGCAGTGCAATACAGGCCCTCTAGGGCTCTCTTGTGTTGCATTTTTCATTGCCATTGTTTTGAATGGTTTACAGTATAGGGCCATACAAGTGCTTCATCCACAAATGAATTGTGTGCTGAAAGCCCAAGGGCATTGAAAGAGATGAAAAATGCATTAATATGGAAAGACAACTATGTAAAGCAGTAGAATAGGTGTCATTATTAACTGCTGTAAATACAAGGCTGTTTTATGGCATAACAGACCCTCTAGAATAACAGTTAACAGAAGAACCTCAAGTTTGCTTCAGAAGGTAAAGTGCTCAAAAGTCCAGAATTGAGTCAGAATCACTAAGGGTAAAGAGTGAGACAAGACAGTATTAGCTTGAGCAGAAAAATGCTGAAGCCTTTTGGTGGCACAGAAGTGGAAGTGGATGCTGACGCACCAAGGAAAGTGTATTGAAAGAGTTAATATAGCAAATTGCATTCATTGAGTAAGGAGCAGTTCAGCTTTGAAAAGAGGGAAATCAAACCAAACACAGCATCTCATTGCAGAAGAATGAAAGTAAGTGTGGAAAACAAAAAAACCAAAAGTCAGATTGAGATCCCTTCTGTCAAATTGAGCTCCTTGTGCCTACCTGCCCTCCATTATATTTACATACATTTACATCAATGTACATGAAGTCCCTTTTTATGATACAGAGGCTTTCAGGATTGAATCCTGCTTGCTGCCTCTATAACCTGTCTGTGGCAGCACATCTCCCTGCTTGTGGGTCCTGCTGCACACCAAGGCCACCTGCTGTCCCCTGAGGCAGTGTCAGGTACAGTTTCCCAGCCACGGGAGCTAATGAATGGCTTAAAGAGAAGAAAAGAGTTTGAAAGGAAACACACTGAATGTTCTTTGTATGGTTTGCACAGAAATGTGAGCAAGCTTCAGGCTGGTCAGGAGTCAGCTTCAGCCTGGGAGCTATGTAGGTATGATTACTGCAGTCCTGAGGACTCATGTTAGCAGGCTCCAGAGGCTGAGTTTATTGGCTAACACTGGGCTACTTGCACACTGTGCCTCCAAAAGGTGGTGTAGACATTAACAAAAAAAGGGTGTAAGAAAGGATTTGCATAGATAAATTAACATGTGTTCAGTTAAAACAGCGCCACAAATCATCTGCTGGAGGGGCTGTTTTGAAGCAAAACCACATACTAATTGCTGGGGACTAAAGGGATGGATATATGCCAAAGCCCAAGGAATGCCTTCAGGTGCTGTGTTTCAGCTCCCCATCTCTGCCTGATGCTGAGAAGGAGGAAGGTGGTTTTCAGATATGCTAAATTTTGCAGGCCTTTCTAGCCTTTAGCTGCAGTGTTGTCTGCCCTCCCTCTGTTGCTCCTATTCAGTGTGCTGGGCACCATGAGCCTTGCTCTTTCAGTTCTCTGTGTCTCCTCCGCTCACTGCACAGGGGATGACAACTTGCCAAGCTGGGCTTCTTGGTTTGTAGATTGTCTGCTCTCGAGTTGCCCTCCTCATGTCAGAGCACGTGCATGGTTTATTTAGATCTATAGTTAGGGTAAGTGGCGCTCCATAGCAAGTAGTTCTTGGGTGTTTACTCTAGGGTGCTTAGTTAATGGACCTTTCCAAGGCAGCTGCCCCGACTGACTTGTTGTGGGATGGGGAGAGTGCATTGGCTTGCACTAGGAAGCTTGTACATTATACTCTGGGCTCTGGAGGGCATATGCCAGCTCTTTTGCCCCTTTTAGTACTGTCACAGTCTTTTCGTATTGCTTCTGTTTTCATCGAAAGTCCAAATTGACTAATTTTCTCAATGACTTTTCAATGACTTGGGCTTTTCATGCTGTCTGGCAAGGGATATACCATGTTGCCAGCTGGTATCTTGACAATGCCATCATCTCTGTGTGGGAGCAGGCAGGAAGTGCCTGGCCAGAGAGCACAGGGCTTGGCTTTCTGAAGACATGGAAACGGTGCACTCTAATGGCCCAGCCTTTACCAGTGTATGTGAACGGGTCTCCAGTCTGGTAGTACATTTTATCTGTGTAGCCAGAGCCGCCTTTAAGCAAGTAGTGTGTTGAAGATGAGTGCTGCCAGGTGCCCCTTCTATAGTTAAGGAAGCCAGGGCATCTTTGGTGTCTCTAGAATAAAGGTGGCAGAGATACCAGATGGAGTCATGCTCTTCTTCTGTGCTGCTGGCAACAGTGGGCTGCCTCACTCTGCCCAGGTGGGCATTATGGCAGTCAGTGTATGCCATTGGTCCCAGCCAGCATGGGTTTGCAAAGGGAAGGTCCTGCCTTACAAACTTAATATCCTCCTATGACAGAGTCACCCGCCTGGTTGACCAGGAAAAACCCGTCGATGTCATTTTTCTGGATTTCAGCAAGGGCTTTGATACCATCTCTCACAGTATTCTCATAAACCAAATGTCCAGCACGCAGCTGGATTAACCCATAAAACAATGAGTGTGGAATTGGCTGATGGGTCGGTCTCAAACAGTCATAGTGAATGGGGTTACATCAGGCTGGTGCCCAATCACTAGTGGGGTCCGCCAGGGATCCATCCTGGGGCCAGCGCTCTTCAATATCTTCATAAATGACCTGGATGAAGGACTTGAAGATTATTCACAAAGTCTGCTGGTGACATAAAACTGGGGTGAACCGTCAACACCCTTGGGGGCAAAGAGGCCCTGCAGAGGCATCTTGACAGATTGGAGAGCTGGACAATCACCAACAGCATGAAATTTAACAAGGGCAAGTTCTAGGTTCTGCAGCTGGGACACGACAACCCTGAAGTCACTTGGTCTGTTCAGCAGAGAGAAGAGGAGACTGAGAGGGGATCTTATAGCTGTTTACTGCCTTCTCACAAAGGAGGAAGGTGAAACAAGTGCTGGTCTCTCTTGCAGCTTGTGATAGGACCTGAGGTAATGGCAGGAAGATGTGCCAGGGGAGGTTTAGATTGGATATTAGGAAGAGGTGTTTCACCCAGCGGGTTGTGGAGCACTGGAACAGCTCCTCAGGGAAGCAGTCACGGCACTGAGTCTGCCAGCATTCAAGAAGCATTTGGACAATGCGCTCAGTTACATGGTGTGAATGTTGGGAGTGTCCTATGTAGGGATAGGAGTTAGGCTCGATGATCCTTTTGGGTCCCTTCCAGCTCAGGTAATTCTATGTATCTGTGGTTCTATGACTCCATGACACTGGCAGCCTCTTGGCTCCTGTGACTGTGCTGGTAGGAATGGTCATTCCTCCACCACTGCTGAATGTGATGGGACCCAGATCGGTGTGCTGGCTGAGAACCTGAGCGCAGCCCCTCTGAGCAACACTAATGCTCAACAGGGGAACCCAGAGCAATGCCAAGTCCCACAGCGTGGATGAAACAGGCTTGAGTAATCCAGCTTGCCAGTCTTGAGTCTAATTGTGGCTCAATAGCCAAATGCAATGTGAGTGTATCCCAGGGTGAACATGGGGGGTAAATATGTGATGCCATGGAGCTGCTCATGGGCACACTGCTGCGCACATGAATGATCTGGAAAATGGGGGCTGTTATTTGCATATTTAAATATTAATACATGCACTCACTAACCTTTTTAATAGTAAAACTGAGTGTAATTTGATTGTGTTCCTGGATGATTATATATAAATTATTTCCTTTTAGAAACAGTTGTTTAGAATTAAATGAAATATTGCTGGGGTTCACAGACTTTTGCTAACTTATATGAGCATAATAGTTAGTTGGCATTTAATTATGCATGTAATTAATACAAAGAAATACAATGTTTTATAAGCATAATTGGTAAGTTGTCATGGAAGTGATTTCTCTAAGTGGTTTCATAGCATTTAGAAGGACAAAAGAAATAGCACACAAATAATACGTTATTAGAAATAAATGGATGTGCAATTATTCATAGCATCAGAAATGGACAATTCAGCTCACAATGGAATTCTTTAGAAAACTACAACTACAGTATTTGCATAAAATAACGTCTGAAATTTGCAATTGGATTTGTTTCTGTTTTAGAGTGCCTTATGTAGTTACTACAGCAATCCCCTTTTGAAAAAATTCCATTACAGTTTGAGTTATGTTAATTCTGATGCTGTGAATAATTTCTCATATATTCAGTAAAATGAATTTGTTTTTTTTGCCCCTTAAATATGACTGAATCGACTTATGGGGATACATGCTTGACATCTTTGTAGCCATCTTGTTCTCCTTTGTCCCGTAAGGCTGTTCACATGAGGCTGTTATAAAATTAATTGTCTAATTAAGAACTCCTTTGGAGATAGGGGGAAAATTGAAACCTGTGTTTACGTTTGGAGACTGTGGTAGGATGGTAGGGATTGTTACAGAAAAAAAAAAAACCTTATTTTTTCCTTCTTTGGACCATAAATGTTTTCTGACGTTAAATATAAGACTAATGCCATATTGTGCTCCCAGATAAATGCTCTCCTTAGAAACAGCTGCTTGTCATGGCATTGGCATCAGTCCACTGGGTATTATTTGAGCTTTTAAGTGCTCTCCTGTGTCTACTGGAAAATGCTCCAGCTCCTTCTCTATTTAGGGGAACAGGAGGGAATTCATATTGTGCTTTTGATTTGTCCCAAGAGAGCACAGTCTGGATGCTGAGGGGCTGGCACTGGAAAAGACCTATCAAAATGCCCTTTGGCAAAACATGCCATGATCCTGCCCTGTCAATGTCAGATTGCTGTTTGTATTGCAACCGACTCTGCAGAGTGAAAACAAAAAGCCCAATATATTTTTGCACCATTGCACAAGAGAGGTGCTGAATTACAAGGAAAATTGTGAGGGACAGTAAAGTCTCTGTAGTTGTATGTAAGTTCATCACTTCTCATCTTAAGGCAATGGTTGTGGGAATTTAGCCATCAGAATCTAGGTACTGTCAATGGTTACAGGATACAAGGAATGTAGTAGATTTGTCATTTGTTCTTTACACGGTTTTGCCTTAAAGTATTGGCTTGGGTTCCTTCAGGCAGATCAGAAATTGATTTGTCCTCTTTCCTGCTCCCTCTGACCCCACAAAATAAAAATGCAGCAAGGACTGGCCCTTTCTGCTTATTTAACCAGAGTGATGATGCCAGTGACCCTGTTTTGTCTTTATGGGACCACCTTCTGAACAGATCATACTCATATGTTTAATTCCTTCTGCCGGAGGGATCAAACCTGTACCTCCCAAGACAGAACGGAAGTGTCAAGTTGCAGGCTCCTTTGATGCATGGAGACTTTAGCCATTCTCCTGCTGAAGCTGTTGCACTTAGCTTAAAACAATCAAAATCAATAGTACGAGGCAGAAGGAAAGTAACATTTGGCCAACATGCATGGTATTGAGAGAGGGGAGGTAAGAGGCTGAAGCTTGAGAAGGGGGGAATATACTGGTCTCTTGTAATCTGCAATAGTACATTAATTGCTGAACTCTGCATTGTGCTGTATTTCTCAAATGGAAATGGCTGCTACTGCTGTGCCTGGTGCAGAGAACAGTCCTGTGGGTGCATGTCAGGCAGGCATGTGAGGTCAGAGGACCGTCTGCTGATTCTGGCAGGTTTAGACATTAGAGAATGAAAATATGTGGTCATGTGGGCATGAAAACAATATCATCCTCAGGTCAAATGGAAATTTCTGCTCTCAGAGTGCTGCTCATCTGGGAAAATTCCTCAGGCTGTCTGTCCTGCACTCACTGGATATGAGAGCCGTAGCCTGTCTGCCTCTGTCACCTCTCTGTCTCTCAGGACAAACAACAGGACTGTAGGGAAATAAATGGCAAAGGAAGGCAGAACAGTTCGAAAAAGAGAAGATTCTGACAGACAAATGGTGGAAAAAGGTAGCTGAGGGTTGCTAAAAATTCTGTACAAAAATTCTTTACCCACTGTTCTGGTTGTACCTTTTTGTCCAACTGTCCTCCTGTGTGACTTGCCTATGCTGTATCCTAACCCATGTCTGAAGATACCTGTTCTGGTATGTGTGTGACAGCACAGTGTGGCTTTGCTGCTACCTTGTCCCAGCAGCTCCATGTCATTGTGGACAGGCTTAAAGCAGCACAAAACCCATATGGAGATAAGTGGTTTGTTTGCTTTTGATTACACTTTGGCACTGGTGCCTGGAAGGAGAACAGGTGGGTAAACTGTAGTTTGCTATTTGTCACAGTTTAGCCCCTGCCCAGCCTAATCAGCAGCTAAACAGGAGCAGTTGTAGCCATCCCAGTTCCCATCCTTGCCCAACCCCCCAGGAAAAGGGAAATGAAAGGAAAAAAAAAGACTTGAGCTGGAAACTAAAACTAAAAAAGCTTTAATGAAATAACAGCAACAACAATAATGATAATAATGAAAAATACTATTAATACTAGGAAAAAATATATACAAGTACATGATTATATGATTCTATGATATAGTGCTTCTCCCCGGCCCCTGATGGCTGTGTCACCACAGATGCTACAGAGCAGGCAAAGGGAAAAGGTCCTGGGCTGGGCTCAGCATCAGGAGGGAGCTGGACCAAGAAACTGGGTACAGGAAGGCACAGATCTGGGATCAGTGGCAAAAAGACAAGGTTCTCACTGGACATTGGCCATTGAAGAAGAGAGAGTGACCCTTGTGATCCCTTGGTTTTATCCTGAGAATGATGTATAGGGGATGGAATGCTCTATTGGTCAGTTTGGCGTCACCTGTCCTGTCTACCCCTCCCTGAAGGTGCAACCCTTTTTTCTCCCCTTTCATTTACAGCATTTCACCAACTCGAAGGTGCCCTTGGTTTCTATAGGATATAGTATAAGCCATGTCCTTTCTGTGTAGCAATGCCCCATATTATCACTTCTAGAAAGAAACAGTGCCTGAAAAACATGCAGTTAGCTTTTCAGAAAGTGAAGTTACTTAGATGAGGCTGAGCTGAAGTTAGAAAACTGAGTCTACTGTAGCTCAAACCAGAAAACAGTGTCATTTCTAGCCTGTGCTTTCTCTGCAGCTCCCCTAGAGAGAAGAGATTAAAGAGCTCCAAGATGTGCCAGCGTTACATGGAAATCTTGGCATCCAATAGCCCTGGGAACATCAGCATCCCAGTTCTCAGCTTCTGAAGTGTCTTTTTGTTCCCATGGTTGCTTATAGGAAATACATTCAACAGCACAAGCTCTGCTTGTCTCATTCTCTAGGGAAGGTCTACTGAAGAGGTGAGCTTAGTGCTGCAACCTGCAGGTGTCAAAGATTTGTTAATCATCTTGAACCAGCTACTTCAGAAGGGAGCAGCAAAATGAAGATGAGGAAGAGACAGGAGGTAAGGGAGTGAAATGAGAGGTGGGTAGAGGTATTGGTGGCTGTGTGTTAAAGATATAGGACCTTTATATCCAATTCCTTTAGACTGTAGGCTTCTGTGCACCCTAAGCCATGTGTTGTTCCAAGACTGTGGTGTGTATTCAAGGCTTATGCATATACTGGCATATTTGTTGCTGGTTTTACACATTTGTACATTGAAAAACAATTTGTACAGGATTATTACTCTTGTAAGCTTATCATTATCAGTCCTAATCCCCAAACAAAAGCTGAAACTGCTGTAGTTAGTGTTTATTGACCAACTAAATAACTGTCCATCTCCAGTACTGAGTTTACTGGTTCTTTTTGTTGTGCTGCTAATGAAATTTGACAACATTTTAGTTGTAGGGTGATTTGAGGATTTATACTGATGTTGGAAGATTGGTGCTAAGAGCTAGCTTATTATATTGCACAACTTTCCACTACAAATTCTAACAAGGCTTGTGTAGAATGATATACTCTGAACTTGGTTTGCCCACAGGGTCCATTTTGAATCAAAATTAACTGATATTTACCTTTACCTGGTAAATACTTCTATTGATTTCTCTACTACTTAAGGCCCTGCTTTAAGAAAAAGCACTTGTTTAAATCAATGCCTATTCAGAGAAACATGAGAGAACAGGCTTAGTTTAAGGTCCTATGTAGACCACATAGGAGTTCTCCCTGCATTATAAGGGCACGTGTATTATGAGACTTTTTGGGTTAACTCCATTAGTCATGGTCTTACCCTTCATCCACCACTCTCTGGGATCTCAAACAATGAAAAAATATTCCCTCTAGATAAGTGAATATTTCTAATGTGGGCTAATCCTAAAGTACTCCAGGAGATTGTTGCAGAGACTACCCTCTTTAAAGCTGAGACTGCCTTTTCTCCTTCTCACCTTTGCCCTTGGCTCTTTCATCTGAGAGCACTGTTCTGGTGGCATCAGGATGGAAGTGGTCACTGCTGCTCTTCATCCAGTGATGGCCATCTACAGCAGGATGAACGCCTCAGGCTTGTTGCCAAAGAATCCCTCTTGTTCCTTGCAATAACCGATTAAAATATTGTGTGCATGCAAGGCATTGCTGAGCTATTGAAACAAACTTATATAATTAGTTTTCAAAAGCATCTTTTGCCTGTGATTTAATGCTACCTGAATTATAACACCCTGGATCTCTAAATAGGAGGGGTCCAAATGTTGAATTCCTTAAAATGTGAGTATATTTATGTCTGGGATTGTTTTGTCCTGTTTTAGATAATGTGTCCAACCGAGAAATGTAGATACAGAGTTTTAACCATGCTTATTCTAACAAAGTGTGTTTATAGATAGGATTCAGGTGCTGTCTCCAGTTTGAGAGCCACTGTCAGTGCAGGGTATTGCTAGGCTGATAGTTTCTCTTACCTGATAAATATGAACATGTTTTGTATAAAAATACATATTATTTTACAAGCATCTTTCACATGGAGCATCATGCAACATTAATGAATGTGAATGGAAGGGGAAAAATGCCTAGTTTCACAGGCTGAGGGGCATCTGCTACAACAGGGTGCTTGGCAGGACAGCTATTGTTTCTCTGTTAAGTGAAACTACAATGTAGCTAAAAAGAAGGAGAGTTCATTCTTTTCTCCTTCAGCTGGATTATTCTAAAATGTTTTTCTCCAGCCTGCTGTACGAAGTGCCATGATACACCTTCTGTGAGGTTTTTCATGCTTACAATATGCCACAATGGGAAGCAAAAATTTGTGCCCTATGTTGTCACTCCTGCATTAGCTACTCATAAAATATTTTTGACTTCTTCTGATTTGTGTAGCAAAGACACGAATTACAGTATATTTCAGGCTGAAATTTAAGACCAAAGTATTGCATTATCTAATCAAGAAATTGGCTTTTTCTGTTGCTTGAGATCTAATACTGTATGAAACTTAACGTGACAAAGCTTCTATTTCTGTTGTTTGTCTTCAGAAGATATATTTTCTTTTGCTGTCCTTCAGAAATATAGGAGTTGCCCTTACTGGGTTGCACCTGTAATTGGGTTGCTCTTGGTTTTGTGGGATTTACAAGACCTGCTGGAGAGCATTCTTCCTGATAAAAGTTTCAGTCTAACCTTTAACAGTTTACTGAGATAAAGATCAGATGATATATGGTACTGAAACCATTCAAATACAGTAACATTTGTTTATATAGCTTATATAATCCTGATCGTCCTTCCTTAAGTCACATACAGGTGGTTCTTCACTTCAGATTGCTTATGCAATTGCTTTTTGAGCTTGTAAAGGTATTTGCTGTTCCTGTGTCTTAAAGTGTTAGCTATTGCTTGGGGCTCGAGTGTAGTTTTGACATAACCTTCATGTGCACTGCCAAAAGTCAAGGACTACAAAACTTTTTTTTATCGCATACATAGAATGTTATGTGGGTTTTTTTGGACAAGAAGAAGATCCCAAGAACAGTTTATGTGCTGGAGCAGTTTAAAAGCCTGGGTGACCTTTTGAAATCAGGTGTAACTGAACTCCAGTATTTATTGAACTGCATGAAAAACTTCTATGTACCTCAAAAGTTCTTTGTCAAGTACTTCTGCTTTCTGACATCCTGTGAAACAGTGAGCACTAGGAAGTGTCAGAATTTGTTCCATGGTGGAGAAAATCAGTGGATGCTTAACTGACCAGTGTGAGCAGGTTTCATCCTTATAGATAAGCATGGATAAACCACAAATACCATTTGCTTGATTTCCTCAGGTGTTTTTCCTTGGATAGTCAAGCAAGCCAACTAATAGAGCAGAAATACCCTTTAAGATATAAGTAGTTCTGTCCTTTGAAGGTTTTTGATTTGCACGTGGGTAACCTTTCTCCACAGACCTGTCTGCTCAGGATAACCTTTCTTCCTCCCAAAGAGTGAGTTTGATGTCTATTTACCCCAGGAAGACCTACTTTTTCTTTACACCAGTATTTTTGTCTGGAGAGGCTGGGTGAAACATAAAGTCTTCCAATGCAGCAGGCAGAGCGCAAGGTTAGGAGATGAGCCATGAGAACTTGATTCAGGCAATATGTGTAGTAATTCTGATTCTGCTGTGTGACCACAAGCAAATTGTTTCTTCTTTTACACTTTAATTTTTCTCTGAGCTGCAGGCAGACTGTTTCTTGTTCAGAGGCACTTAGCACTGCAGGTCCAGCTTTATTCATTCTCTCATCCTTTAGGCAAAGCTTTTACGTGGGCCTTGGCAAGCTCATATAACTCATTGGGTAAGCTGCTCCCAAGCTGTTTCTGTCAAGCCAGGGCAGCTCCATCTGGTTAAACGCTATATGCCTGCAGGGTTTCAAGTTTGATCCAACCCGCCTATAGGTCTCTTTTCACTAATTCCTCTGAGCTTTGGATCAGGAATTTAATGCTTCGTGGGATGTTTTCAGTGTGGGAAGCATGCACTCCTTCCACGTGTTTCAGCATGGTTTTAAGCTTCCAACTAATTCCTGTTTACAGGTTTTGCATTCTAATGATTTATAAATTTGTAAAATTGAAGTAGAATTATTTAGGTTTCCTGGGGAATGCAATTCTAGACACACCTGGTCTAATTAGAGTTTTAATTTCTCTCCTGAGTTAAAGTCTAAATCCTTTTAAGTCTCTGGAGAGACAGAGAACAAAAATGGTTGTGCAATAGCGAGCAGCTCATTACAGAAATATGGGCATTGTTGGATGGCCATAAAATCTACAAAGCACTGGCACAGATACAACATAAGATGGTTCAGAGATGCTCTATCAATCTATGTTCATAGCAGGCTTGTTGGAGCAAGCGAAGCAATTTTGAGGCATGCAGTTTTGCAGATTTGCTGTAGATCAATACCTTTTGTAAGTGAATGGTTCTGTTTTCCTGCTGCAGTGTTGTTCCAGTTTTATCTCCCTTTGAGTGATCGTACCTAAACTCATGACTACAGTAACTGTGTTAGTGGTCCCATAGACTTTAGGAACACCCCTTAAAGTTCGAGGCTCATTGTATGGAGAGGTGGTAGGGACAAGACCAAGTCCAAGTTGAAATTTGTGTACTTGAGATTGGATTTAGGGTAAATTTGTCCTTGAATCCTAAATTATGACCCAAAGAGATGTGCATAGCTACTGTTTAAACTCTGGAGGTTTCTAACTTACAATGGGACTTGACTGAAGTTTCCCAAGTGTCTGCACTCTCCTTCTGAATATGGTAAGGATTATCTTTGTCTTGAAAAGTGAAGCAGCTCAGGTGTTAAATGATGTCAGGACCCTCTGCGGGCACAGAAATGAAGTGCTGCTTCTGCCTCTGGCTCGTGTACTGCTTGATTCTGCAAGTGCTTATGGAGTGTGTCAGTAGTAGGAGGCTCCCTACAAAACAGTTTAGTGTGACTGATTTCTTTTTAATCACACTTAGAGAAGAGAGAACATTGCTGATTGGCATGGTATATTACCTGTAAAGTTCTGTTCCTAGAGTGTAT
Organism: Tapera naevia; assembly: GCA_033556795.1. Lineage (NCBI taxonomy): Eukaryota > Metazoa > Chordata > Aves > Cuculiformes > Neomorphidae > Tapera > Tapera naevia. Next base: position 10,305,536 of record JAUMJJ010000246.1, on the reverse strand, counting down.
GTTTGTGGTTCAGTGGTTAAGATATGTAGTTACTAAGAGGCAGTCTTGGCTTCCGGTCTGTATTTTCTGGTTGCGTTTCAGTCAGTGCTGAATCCAAAATAGGGACTTGGTTTGTCTGAAAAATCCACTTAAAAGAAAGAGCCCACTCAACTCTAAGAATTAAAAAGGGGGCAAATAATGATTAAAGTGCAGTTGAAAAACAGTTCTAGCATGTTCTGTATTCGGAAAGAGTAAGCTGTAAGAAACAATATAGTCAATCTTTGTTGTATATTTTGGATTAGGCCCTCAGCCAATGGTTCTTGCTTGTTTATTGAATATTTCTCGTATGGAACCAAATGCATCAGAAACTTGAACTCAAAATGCTATCCAGAGAACAGTATTCAGATAAGCAGAAAAAAAATAACTCATTAAGTATGTTCTCAATTAACTTATTTTCCTAGGTCAGGGAAATAGACAATACATTTTCATCAGGTCATTATCTGTGTTCTGGTGACTTTTTTTTTTCCATGAGAAATTTATACTTAGAATGAAGGGAAAGAGAAACAAATATCTGCAGCTGTTTCTGTACTGTGTTTTTGAAGAGTACTCAGCTTTTGCAGGTCGTGTGCATCTTCTCAGGTGATAATTACAGATCTTTTTGGTACATCTTTGTTAAAAAGGCAGACAGGTGGTAGTTTTTCTTTCATGGGTTATTTTGCTTTCGTTTTGTATTTATTTATTTCTGAAGAATGCTTATGCTCTCTCTGTAAGCGCTCAAATTATGGGAAGGGAGGATAGCAAATTAGAAGCTTGTGTAGAAAGAGCTGTACACGTATGCAACTGACCCTATAAGTGTTTTTTCTGCTGAATGTTTACAAATGGCTCATTAGTTATTATTGACAGTTTGGTGTGATGAGCTTCCTCCAAAGGGTGAAAAATTAAACCTTGTCTCCTGGAGACACAGAAAACTGCAAAATATTGACAGTAATTGCCTTACCAAATAGTCAAGAATAACGAGACCAGGTAAACAACTTTTGTTTTATCTATATAATTGTACTATTGTACTCACTTTCTGCCTTTCTGCTTGAATCTTTTCATTTTCATCATTCAGACTTGCCTCTAATTTGCTTCTTGTGATGATTTGGCCTTTCTAGTTCTGACTCCCACCAGAATATTTTAAACCATGTTGAATGGTCAGAAGTCAAACCTTACTGTCCAACGTTCTCCCACTCCAGTTTTTGAATGACACTTTATTTTTTTTAATTGAAAGAATGTTCCATGTGCCAGCAACTCAGGGTCTGGCATGAGGCAGTACTTGAGTTGGTGGTATCTTTTGTCTTCTCCCTATAAAACTAATTAGACCTGCTGTTTTTCCAGACACAGCAGTATTTTAGATAAGCAGTAAATTTTTTAGGTGGCCTGTCTGGATTTTTCCAAACTTCAGTAATCTCCATTGGCCGCTATCTGAGTTGGACATAGGCAAACTGGAGGGCAAAAATCATCATTATCACATGCTTCTCAAAATATCTTGTGATGCAGGTGTAAACCAGTACCACACAAATATTGCTTCTCAGACTGCTCAGCGCTGGTACTGCCAGATATTTCGGATCTCCATGTTGAGTGGATTCTGATGTGCTTTCATCCTTAATGGATTTTCCCTGGTTGTTTTTTTCCACTTGGTGCCTTTTTTTGCTGTTGTCTGCTGTTCTAAACTTCCCTTCTTAGTGTCTTGGGTATCTGTATTATTCCTGTTGTGGAAAACTGCTCTTCAGCCAAGGGTAATCATAGTGAATGATTATCTGCTGAGGTCTGAAATCAGTATGGAATAAGTGTTTGTTGAACACTTTCTGTTTTCCAGTAGTTACCCTCACTGTTGACTTGCAGGCAATTTCTTCTATTATTCTTCTCATCATAGATCTCCATTATCTTAGAGCCTTAAGCAGGGTAAACAAAATCTCTTTTGGTTGATGAATTAAGAGCAACATTTGTCTGTATCCACTTGCCCTGCATGTATATATGCTGCCTACATAGAAAAGATGTCTCTCCAAAACTCTTACAAATTGGTTTAACTGACTTTTGTGAGCCAGGATGGAGCTGCAGGTGTAAGTTTTCCTAGTGATTCAGGATAAGGCCAGGAGATTTAAACATAGCCAAGTGGGCCCTCTTGTGCATTAACATCTAGAAATGATCACTAGATGGCAACATTACATAGCTGAAAGGATCCAGCTAATATTCCTATTGCAAACTTCTTATTTATTTGTTATAACCAGGAGATGAAATGGTCTTTTTTTCTGTCTCGGGTTATTTAGCCAGGGTGGAAGATTTCCATGAGCCTGTAGGATGAAGTAGTAGGTTATCACTGCACATTACACAGCCATATCAGAAATTAAATAAGTATTTAGACACCTCTTGTTAATCATTCATGGGTAGTCTAAGTACAGGCTATTTTGCTCCAGTGAAGAGCTGCTATGCTTGCTGTTCCTTAGGGTAATGGCTGAACTTTGAATAAAGTTCATTTAAGAAAAATTTGAGATCATGACTTTGTGCACTGATGCAGTAGCCCATTTTGTGGCCGGTGTATGATTTTTCATGTGAGTTTTTTAGAGCAAAGTGCTCTCTAGGTTCTGTATAGATAAACAAATTAAACATGAATAACATCACTTCAGACTGAGGCTCTGATGTGATAATGCAGTATATTTTTTGTGCCAGAAAGAGTAAATATTGTCTTATAGCACAGGTATTGTGCTGAAAGCAGACAATATGAATTTCCTGGATGGTGTAACCTGGTGGAATGAGAGACCAGATATGCACAGAGATCTCTTTGTTGTGGAGTTCTGGGTGCCTTTGGTCAGAGGTTCTGGTGAACATCATGGGTTGTACCAAAAGGAAGCTTGCTGGGGCCGGAAGTCTGTCCCTGGGATTTCTTCAGCTCCTGCCAATGAGTTTCCACAGATGATGACATAGAACCTCTTTGGAGTGCATAAAGATACTGTTAGAGGGGTAGTTTTCAGCAATCACTAGTGAAGTCAGGGAACATTATTTCTTAACAGATCAAATGAGATTGCAGTATGAATCAAATGCAGTATGAATGTTGAAGGCTAAGTGGAGTAAGAAATCTCAGAAGTGGCGGAAGACAAGCAATTTCCTGCTGATAAAATAGCAGATGAACATTGTAAAATGGTGATTTTAATGAGGACGGTGACTCCAGAGACATGGAGCTCTTTGTTCCAGATTCACCATATTCACAAGAATTTCTGTTGCACGCTGGAAATTGCAGGCTGATGAAAGATTAGGTTTATACATCGGTATATAAGTAGTCATGACATCTTGGTATCAAAACTAAGTGTAGGATGTTTCTGATAATTTATTCCCTCTGAAAACAGGGAAGAATTAGTGCTCTGGAGAAGTTAATCTCTGATCCTCATGTATAAATATCTGATAGTTCTGGCCACCCCATGTGGTGGGGTGATAAAGTCAGATTAGGGCAGGTGTTAGCACAACCCCAGGTCTATTGAACCATAAAGTACAAAAAGAGACCACAACAACTTTTCTTGTTTAAGCAGCAAAGTGAAGGCTGGGAAGCTGACTGTTCTGAGGTGACAGTGATAGGAGGAGAAGAGGATGAGGAACTTAGGCAGTAAAAGAGCAAGGGGATGTACATTAGACATACATTCTGTCTGGAAAACATCATCTACCATCAGAACATGGATGTCTACATGAACTTCTGATAGGTACAGTGCAGGCAAGAGAAACCTAACCAATTATTTTCTTGAATGAACTACATGACTGTGGGAGAATTGATCTCTTGAGTTATTTTCATTCCTGAAACACATACACAACTAAAATGTTTGATGCTCCAGTGCATATTAATCGTGTGACAGTGGACTATACCGTGACTCTAACCGTACTGCTTTGGGAAGAGTTGCATGCTGAATAGCTCAAACAGATGTACTTGAGATGTCCTGTTTTCAGGATTGGTGTGGAAATGTTTACTAGTAGCAATAATCTGAAATCTTGATATGGGGATTTCAAAAGCTGTACTGCACCTCTACTAATACTGGCATAGATTTATTCTTTCTTCTTATCTCTGCCAAGCTGAAGAGCTTCTGTCAACAGTAGAATCATTTTTTTTTGGACATTAAGATGAAAAGGGCGAGATTTTATATCTCTATACGCTTTCATTCTGCTTCATGGCTGCTGCCATGATCTGGGGCAGATAGAAACTGGTCTGAAACATGTAGGATGGAATGTAGAATGTCAAGATGTTGTATCTCCCTCAGATCTTGAGGTTTGTGTCTCCGCCTGTTTTCACACCTGTACACCTGAAAAGACAACGTCTGATCTTGTCCACTTCACAGTCTGTATAGGACAAGATGATAAAGCCAAACAGCTGCTGTGGTGTTACCTTTCCAATGCTCTCTAATCCCAAATCCCACAGTAAGGAACAATTCTATGGAGATCAGCCAGCTGGTCTGTCCTGCCTTGTCCCATCAGGGAGAAGGGTGGGAGAAGTGAAGACATGTTAATATGTTCACGTAGTTTTAGTGAAACTAACATAGGTCGTAGAAATTCCAAACATATTGACGCATGACTTCGGTTTCTTTCGTCTTTTCGTGGGAATACGTGCAAAGCGTGAGATTTTTCAGACATCCACAAGGAGGAGCCCGCGCTCGCCGAAGAGCGGTGAGCTCAGTCCTGTTTCTCAGGGCTGCATCCGCCGAGGGTAACCTTGTCTCGAATCGTAATTAGTTCCGAGGAAGAGTTTTATCAGCCTGGTCTTTGGGGAGTGGTAGCATGTAAACACTTATTAAAATGTTATTTTAGGGTCATAATTCTGTCATGAGTCAAAATTGATAGATGCAGAGAGAAGAAGGGGTTATCTCTCCATGGGGACCGCTTGTGTTTCCATCTGAAGATTTACATCAGATGATGCATTTCCCCTCGGTCTGTGGGATCATACAAGGATAGAAAACATTTAATATTTTGAGTGAGAAAGTGCATGGCCTTTTACACTGAGAACGATGTAGACAATGTACATTGTTATAAGCAAGAAGGAAAAGTAGTGGGCATTCATTGACACAGACATCAGGTCTGATTTTCTTTTTACCCCTTTTCTTTTGTCTGTCTGCCCCGCCCCCCCCCCAAACAAAAAAAAAAAAGCCCTGCCGCTCATCTGCTTTTAAGTAAAGTTATTATAAGGGACAAAAGAAACATTTTCAGCCTTGTGATCTTACATGGACTTGCTGTGTGACTGGATGATTTGCTTAATCTCTGCATTTTAGGTTTCTTTTGCTAGGAGGACTCCATTTCTCCTTGTTTTTTGTTTCAAAAATGACCCCTTTCTGTGGGAACATCTCTCACATACTGCTTCATGTGAGAGGGCATGGCTACACAGGGATTGCATAGGAAAATATCCTAGTATGCATTAACCTTATTCTGAATTTTCTATTTGTGGAGTGGCTCCTTTTAGACTATAACCATGAACCTACTAGTGAAGGTAGGTCAGTGATGGTTTTGGGGCTACATACGACTGACTGTTGGGTTCAGCCCCCTCCTTAGTGAAGGGGATGCTATGTCACACTATCCTGTTACTTGTTGCAGAACATGTGCTTGCTTGGGCAGTGTTGCATGGGAAGGTGGCAGGATTATAGACATCTAGCTTCTTGCCTTTCCCTCTCCAGTTAATCTGTTCTTGTGACATGGTTGGCAAAATTTCCCTAACAATTAATGGGACTAGGATGAAGCCTTTTGAACCTGTTAGATTTTTTGAATTTTTTTTTGTTAGAATAAATTACATTTGAAACGTGAGTAGGAATTAAAGGGCAGCATTCTGATATCACCTACCATTACCTTCACCAGCTGAATGCACAAATACACTTCAAAAGCAGGAAACCAACATGTTCTTAAAGTCTTACTTTTATCTTCCTCTTGCACCTTGCTGAATAAAATGTCCCAAGATAGCTGACTCCACTTAGAAACCTATTTCTCATCTCACCTCACAAAACGTTTATTCTGGGTAAGCCTGAGTGCCCACAGTTGGGTCTTGCCTGTTTAGTTTTTACTACAGTGTACCTGTCCTGGCAAGAGTGATGCTTCTCCTGATTTGGAGGGATGGCTGAATTGGCTCCAGGAGATCATAATGTCCAGAGGACATACTGACACCTGTGTTGTCATTCCTGGACACAGGTGCCCACCTCTGAGGGAAGGATATGCAACTGTGCTTCACTGTTAAGTGAACACAAACAGTGCCAAACCCTTTCATTTGTACCTACTGAAAACTGCTCTGTTCCTCAGTGCTCATTAACAGTGAATCTGGTAACACCATCTGATTGTCCCAGCATGAACCAGGTTTCTGTGATTGATTAAACGTAGAGGCAAATTTGAGATGTTAAATTAGTTGCAGGAGTAGTTTCTTGCAAGTGGACTGTGGAAAGCAGTACTGATTATTATTGTACAGTAAGCCACAGGGGTCTCTGTCCTTTACATTTACAGAGGCTTAGATGTGTTGTGGCATTTTGTTTCTTCCATGGCTCTGTAATGAGGAGAGATTAGGTTGTGTTCATAGAAATAGGCAGCATGTGGGTAGATGTCGAGAGACTTGTGTTGTACCTGGGCTGTTTCAGTCAGACTCCCTGCTCATGTTGAGGTAAGCATCTTTGCCTCTGCTTTCCATCTATAAAATGAAGCTAATGTGACTCTGCAGCTTCCTGGGGACATCAAGAGGCTCGATGTTAAAAGCTGATAATGACCACCAGCAAGTGACTCTCTGGAGAGGGATTATACCAACCATTTCTTTCAGCTCAGTAGAAAAAAAATCCATTTATGTTCTTCAAGACAGCTAGAAGTTGTGGAGCCAGTGCCTCAGGATTATGAAATTTGAGTATCTAAAAAATGCAGGGCTGAGTTTGAAGGCTCTCCCCCTCTGCACATTTAAAAGTGAAGAGTGGTTGGAAGCCCAGGAGCAGACACTTCTTTAAAGCCTTGAGAGGAAGCGAGACAACTGATTTTTGGGCCAATAGTCTACCAAAGTGGCTGGCCTGGTGTTTCTCTGAGTGAGAGAGCAGCCTACTACACATTTCTGTTGCGTGTAGGGGAAGGATTTACCTTCTTATTTCTTAGTGTGGCCTTGCTCACTTACAAGATTTAGTTCTCTCTGAAACTGCTTGACCCTCTGGAACCATTCTCCAAACCCTGGATTCTTGAAAACTTTCAGGCCACAAAGGCAATGGTAATATTCGTTAAGTGCGTCTTGGATCCTCATTCTGTCAGTGCTGTATAAATCCAGAGACTGTTTTTGTGTAGAGACTAAGGGAGTAGCTCACATCCATAACTGAAGCATTTAAAATTAACCATTAAGATTAAACAGTGTATTAGTGATTCAAGGATCCCTGTCTAGTAACTAAGTGGAACGGAAAAAGAATGACCTAGAGACTAATCCAGCTCTATTAAGGAGAAATAAAGGACTTCAGTTGTGGTATTTTCCATTGGGGTCATTTTTTGATGGGGGATTGTCAGCCCCCAGCCTCCTCTATGGAGTGCAACCAGCTGAGTATAGTATTTAAGCATAATATTTGAACCATGCCTAAATACCAGGAAACCTATTGCCGCAATGAACTTAACTTCCCTCTTCCCTTTCCCCTCACTGGTCTCTTGCTTTCAGCAGGTACTGATTCTGCTTTGCTGTGGCATCTGCAGTGCTTGTTGGCCACCCTGCACAGAGAGCACAGGACCAAGTCTTCCAGCTCGGAAGCTTTTTGCACAAATTGAAGTGCTTGTGCTCTTTGCAAGTACAATTCATTTCAATTCCTCCTGGAAGAACTCAATGGGCTAAGATTGCATCTATAGCTTTCTCATCCCATTTCCTTAGTAATGTTCCTGCCGTCTTGTCTAGATGAATAACAAAGCTAGTTCTGCAGTTTTGTCTTGAAAGGTAATAAAAATAAACTCTAGCTGCCTTTGTTCTGCTGTGTATAAATTTGTTAGCCCTACCTTATGCTTTCAGAACCAAAATTTGTTTTCTCTTTTCTGGCTTTTGGTGGTGCTGACGTATGGGAGAAATGCTGTAGCCTGTGTTTTGCAAGCAATGTTGATTGTATAGAGCAGAGACTAATACAAATATGGCTATTCAAGTATCTAATAAATTAGGCAATGCTGACATGGATGTGATAAGATACAAATAAGTAACATCGAGTTGTTGTGCTTACTAGAGCAGTTTCTCCAGAAGCATAATCAAGTAGCTGATTCTTGTGCTCTTTCACTCTTCTTTCCCCCCCTCCTATGTCTTTTTCTGTCTTCTCTCCAATTTAATTTCTGTGTGTGATTCTTCCTGCCACATCAGCCTTGAAATCTAAAGCCCCTGCTTTTGAGGGGGGATTATTTAATTACAGAGAAGGAATAACAGTGGAATAACAGTAGAAACTGGACATAGTTTATTGTTTTCTGAGGCAAATGGCACAGACCCAGAAGAGCCATAATGACTTACATGTGCCAATGACATGCTAAAAGTCCCGTCTCCAGTTTTGGAGTGAGCCCAGGCTACTTCTGCAGATATTTTTTTCTTGGGAGGCATTTGACATGAAACATTCTAGTGAGATGCTAGTAGGATAGGGAGATTGTGGCAACGAAAATATACTTGGGAGAGGTTTGTTTGAAGCCTATGTTTATTTTGAAGGACCTTTGAAGCACGTGTTTTTTTTTCTAACTGAGGCAGAGGGCACACAGTGCGCAGGCTGTCTCACAGACTACTTGCCCCTGCCAGCCTACAGCTGCCATGTGCTCGAGAGGAAGCAGAGGTATACGTTGGCCTTTGCTTCTGAGCAGGGTTGTACTGGGAAGTCTCACCAGGCATCTGGACTCTTCTTGAGCCTGTCATGCCATCACAGGAGAACAAGAAAGCACAACTGAGAGTGTAATACCAGATTTGCGATGAATCCACTGTGACCCTTGGGGGTATGAAAAAAATGGTGATGGGCTTCAACTTCATTACTGTTTCCTGAGCTCCTAAGGTTCCTATCATTTACTGCTCTGTGTGAATATTGGGGTTTTAGTACAGTGGAGGTCACCCATCTTGTGACTTTGGCTTTGCTGCCTCTGATTGTAAGCAACACCCCTTTCCCCTGGTTTGTTTTAAAAATAAAAAAGCAAGGTTAAAATTTGTGGCCTGAGAATTTTTTCATTAAGAGTCATGTCTTCCCTCTAAGGAAACACCTGGAAAATTAACATTTTATGGCGTGCCAAATTAGTTCCTTTGAAACTGCAAGGTGAGAAAGGTTGTTGAGTCAGAAGCTCACAGAGTATTTCTTCAGCTCAGTGAAATACCTGCGTGGCCAGCAACAACCTGTTCCCTCTAAAGGTAGCTTGGAAGACAAGATCAGCATTTTGCTTGAATTGATCACTTCTTCCCACCCACAAGACTTATTGTTTAAAAGCCAAAATACCACCAATAAAAGGAAGCCTTAGAATAAACTACTAGAGGAAGAAAGATTCAGCACTGTATGTGGAGGCTCTGGGCCGAATTTAACCTTGGTATTACTATTCTGGAATTTTGTTCCCAAACATGTAAGGATCATCTTGTGTATGTGGTTGTTACATGTAGTCTTTTCTAATTAAGAGATACCTGCTCAATAAATGTCTTTACCCCAGCTCAGCTGTAGGGAAGGTTTGGGACTGGGAAATTAAACCTCTGGATGTTTCAAGTTGGTAAAATTCATCCAGGAGGCCAGCAGCTCATCTGTTTGATATTCATGGCTCTTATCAAGGAGCCATGAGCAGGAAATAAATAACAAAGAGGTAACTTTTTCAGTTGCCTTGTGTCAGCCTCCTAGAGCATCATCTTGACTAATTACTGATGGTATTTAACTAAAACACAAGCTACTCCTGTGAACTTTTGTATGGTAAGGCAGGAGATGAGAGAGAAGCTGGGGCAAGAGGACAATATATTATTTTCATAGCTATTATCTATAGAGCTACCATTGCCTTAGTCACTCTGTCTGATTTATGATTTAAACAAGTAAACAAAACAGAACATTCTTGACAAGAAATATAGTTTGTGTTAAACAGATTATTAGGCAAGGTGGCTACCTAGTACTGAAGCTCAATTAATGACTGAGGATTTTCCACACTCTGGTCTTCCAGTGCTATTATAATTTTATGCATTTTAAAAGGCAAGATGCTGTCCTGATTATGTTTCTTCTGCTTCATTTTTTATCTGTTAAGAATGACCTTGCTTGCTGAGTAAGAAAAAATATATTGTTCAATAAGCATGCTGTCTTCGAGTGCCCTTTTAATACTTCAAGAGCTGCTAGATACATGGCTGCAATGGAACCCATCAGCTTCTATGTTGCCTGATTTGGGAGATTTAGGTTCAGTCATTTGAAATGCCACAAAAATGAAACTTAATATCCAGGTTGTCAGGCTAAATGCACAGTCTTTTTTTGTTAATATAAAATTATTCTGACCTGTTAAACTGGTTCTGGAGTTATAAAGTGACAAGAGAACTGCTAATTTTAAGTTCTTTAAATGATGATCCTATGCCTGGAATAACTTTAATGCTACAAAGTTAATAGGTGCAAGTGGTTATTTCGGCTTCTAAATATATCAGGTAGAGTGGTTTGGCCAGGTAAAGCTCCTAGCCCTGTAATAAAATGTTGAATAAAGCAGCTCCACAGCTGTGGAGTATCACAAAATTAAGCAAAAGCTGTGTGAGTATCTTGATCAGCAGGAACCTGGTGCAGTGGTGAGGAATCAAGGGTGGAGGGCACAGAACAGCGGGAAGGTTGCAAGCAAAGCCCAGACCCAGCTTGGGTAGGGAACAGTACCAGCTACCTTACTGTGCAGCAGCAGTTCCAACTTTGTATTCCCACCTCCAGCAGTGGGCACTGTAAGGGAGAAAGCAGCCTCCCTGGGGAGGTGTTTGACATGTGTCTGGCTTAGACAGGGATTTAACCAGAGTGTTTTAAATGTCAGGTAATATGTATGTTATGGTACTGCTGGGGAAGTGTGTCCCATTAGGACTTTTCCCTCCAAATTGAGCCTGGTGTACTGATAAAGCATTTACCTGTGCTGCGTCGACAAGTGGTGCTTGTTTTTTTTAATTAGTCCTTGCTCCCTCAGAGATGTTGGACAAAGGCCATGGGCTTTGTCACTGTTTAGGGTAGTAACTGGGTTTTTTTTTGAGTCCTGTGATTTTCCTGGTGCAGTATCACTATAATAAGTCGTGTTTCTTATGCAGTGAGCAGTGGCAACTTTCACAGGGACTTCACTGAATGGCTCATCATCATTTTTACTCTCTCAGCCACTTAACAGGATCCTCAGCCCTGAGTTTTGAACCTGGTCTTTCCGTCTGACACAAGGAGCCTGAAGGGTTTAAACTGCAAAGGAACATGTGCACAGCTCACACATTTTTGTACTAAAGGCAATTCACTAATCTAAAATTGCCATGGGGAGAAAAGTTCTATATTAATCTTACAGAATTTCATGGGGGCTTCTTATTTTTATTGTAGCGGGAGGAGAGAAGCCCTGCAGCATTTGCAATTTGGCATAAATGCCAGCTTTCTTCTAATGAAGAGTCCTACAGGATGATTACTTTCTGCTTTTGAAACCATGGCAGAAATAAGCCTGAGGAAAAAGAATAGCATGTCTTGTCACTATCCTATACTGTCTCACAGCCACCCACAGAGAAACTGGTAGGAAGTCTCTCTTGATCATGGAAGATAGATGGGTCCATGGCAAGAGCTAAGCCACCAGATTCCAAATTTAGTATCAGTTTTCGCCTCTGGGTTTGAGCTGTTTACAACAGGCTTTAACTTGAAGTGCAAAATTATGGCTGTATGGAAGTATGACACATGCTTGCTTCTGGGGAGAATTATATAAGGAGGTGTGTGAAATAGGTGTGCTCTTGTCATTGTCTAAACAGGTTGACTGAAAAATCAAGTTGCTGTGTATTCAAACATCAGGACATTTAGAAAAGTCTGAATGCTTAAATATTTTCAGGGAAAATTGTGTTCTGTGGCATTTTAACTTCATCAGATAAAAGTTTTGCTACTCTACCAGGAGTATTTTTGTTCAAATCAAAGAAGCTAATTTATTTTGATCCAGTTACCTCTGTTTCAGCCTTGCTAATTAATTAGAGTAGTTTGTATGCATTCTTTAAAGTGAAAATTTTTATTCGGTGGAAGGAAAATATGTTTCTAGATATTTTCATTTTTGATAGTCATTCAATTACTAGATTCTTATCTTGCTTTGTTGCCCTGGAAAATGCCTGCAGCACCTGAAATCTGTACGAAGTGCCATAGTATATCACTCATAACCAGAAAACTTTAATTTTTAAGGCTAAATCTTGTTCCTAGCTCCATGTTGATGTGTTTGACAGCATTCTATTCCGGTTCCTGGAAGTTTTTGTAGGACTCATACAGCTGTCAGAAATGTGGGCTGTGTTCTTGTGCTTTTAAAGCAAAGTTGGGCAGGGAAAAAGTAACAAAAGAAAAAAGCCTGCTCTGCAGTCTGCAGAGAAACCTGTACTCTGATCAGGCTAAAAAATATGAGATATGGCCTTATTACATAAGGGATAGATCTGGACTCTTTTTCTGCTTTTGTGATACAAAAAATAAAGGAGTCCCCCTCAAGATGAACGTGGTCGTTCATCCTGTGAAAACCTGTTTTTGCCACTGATCGGTACTTTTTGATCCAGGGAAAGATTTAAGCAACTTGGAGTGATGACTGTTGTGTTGGGAAGGATAATGGTTTTCACTTCCCATGTGGTTAGTGGTTAATTTATACTCTGGTTTGTCATTGACTTCAATAGATGGGATGTAAGTAGGGATGTTGGCATTTCGAATCTTATGAAACAAGATTTCTCAATGCAGTGCTTTTGGAAATTAATGCTCTACAGGAGCAAAGAGGTGATGAGAAAATGATTGTGTAGTGGCAGATTATATCCAGGAATTGGTGGCATCTGTGAAGGCAAAAGTTTAAAGTAGAAACAAAGTCAGCTGCTGTGTAAAGTGCTCCCTTCCCTGTACTTGCTGTCTTTTAGCTTTAACGGATCGAGTCACAGTCGTGTCCTTTAATCCCTGCTACAGGCACTCTGTGTGTTTTCCTCAGTGCTGAGTCTTGAGTGAATGACCAAGCAGCACATTCAGTCTTCATGGGGCACGTTTTTAGTGTGGTGTTTTGGGAAAGAAGGCGCAATTAGAGCCAACCCATTAACTGTAATAGCTCTTTATGTACCACACTGACTACAGACCCCTGTGGGGGTCAAGGCATTGCCAATCAGTGTACATCTGTCCAACAACAAGGTTCTCTTTGATCTCTTAAGTCCAGTCTCATTTTATTTGTAAGTAAATTTGGAAAGTGCAGGCTGAAAGAGATAAATGAAAATGATGCAAAATGGCCACGACTTTGGTATTGTAGTTGTTAGAGGATAGATTTTTGTTTATATTGCATTTTCTGCAGTAAATTGACTTAAGCCTTGTCAGCCAAGTTAGCATAACTCAAGAGCTGTTGGGGGCTAACAAGTCTTTCAGGTAATGAAAGAAATGTGTTCTGAAAGACTGTGTGTGCTATGACTTGGGGACAGGCATTTTATATGGTAATATCACAGTCTTTTATTCTTGGCCAGTCTAGTAAGGAAGTTGATAGAATAAAATTTAGGCTGCTTCAGATAGAGCTGAAAAAACTGCCATGGATTCTGGTGGAGATAGTAGGGAATCTCATCATGCCTTAGTCTTGGTCACTTGGCAGTCAGGTATGTTTTCTCTACAAATTAACTACTAGAGGAAGTTTTCAATTATGAAAATCATAGGGCATCTAAATAATATTATTTAAAGATTACCTGCAGAGATAGTTTACTTCAGGGTTTTTTTTCTTGAGCATAAGGCAATCTGAAGTTAATGTAGCATATCTGTTAGAGTTGTTATACTTTGGGGATACATGGAGGGCGATGGATATATGGTGTTCAACAGGGCTCAAAAAAGCAGTAAAGCAAAGCAAATACTCCAAAACTTCTAATCACTGAGGACTTACATAAAAGTCAATTCACTTTTTCTGCAACTCCCATGCAAGGAAGGGGCTGTTGAGGAAGAACTATTGTTCAGTGAGTGCCACACGAAGAGTTAGGTCTCAAAATGGTATTACTAAGTCTTTGCAGTGTAGAGTAAGGGAATGCACACATGGCCGTGTTATGTTACAACATTACTGAATTGGTTTCTGTTTACGAAAAATGCACCTCTGTAATCAAACAAAGTTTTGAAGCACATAGTAAAGAACTGGTTGGCGTAGTTTACTTTTAAGACAAGAGACGCATAAGGTTTTCATTATCCCATATTTCCCTACAGCAAATATTCCTCTGCAGAATTTGGTGCTGACAGGAAACAGTATGGTTCAACCAGAGGTCTCATCTGTTATGTTCATTCCTATGTTCCTTCCTAAACGTAAATTGCCCTCTTGAAAGTAACCCTTGCTTTCAAGGTACAAAAAGAAGTAGTTACACAACACCTTTCAGTGCACCAGGGAGAAGTTAACTTTGTTTCATTGTATAATTGAATATAATAACTTGATATTTTTTAGTGGTGTTTCTACAAAGTATGAATGTGAAGGACGATCCCACTGACTTGAAGCTGGATTTTGTTCCAGTTTAATAGTGAAGCTGCACTACCACTTCTGCATCAGAACAGGCAGCAAGTTCAAACAGCATGGCACCACAAAAAACAGAAACGATATGCAAATTACACAGTGCATAAAGCAGTCTTACGGTATTTTCTTTATATATTCCTGGCAAGTGTATTTTTCATGAAATAGTGATAGTCCTGATAGAGTTCACACTGAAGTCTTCGTCCAGCAATAATGCTGAGAATGCCTTAAAATAGAAGGGGAGCAACCCTGCTAAGCTAAAAAGCAAGCTTGCTGGTGTCCCACTGCATCAGAGCTTGTTGGGGTGTGGGGCATTTTCCTATCAACAAGTCGCCATGTTTTTGTGTGGCGGGTTTGTTTTTTTTTTTTTGTGAACTTCTGGCTTTTTCTGACTGATGTTACTATGGTCCTTCTGCTGCCTGGAATTGTGAGCACAGTGAGATTATATGAAGTACTACAGTACCAGGATGAATCTAGTCCTGGATTAGTTTCACCTGCGTTCTTTTTTTTCTCCTGCCTTCTTTACTCCTTTTATCCACTCTGGCTTCTGTTGTAGTCATGCCTTCCACTTAAACACCTTCATTTCAGTTAACAGCCTCTCCACTATCACTATAGAGTACCATTACCTTTGTTTCTATTTCCAGTGTGAATAGATGTCCATCATTACATTGTTGGTCATGATATGCATCATTAACATAATGAAATGTCTGGGGAGCTAGTCAGCTTCTAAGAATGAATGTGCTATGGCTGCTAATGCCTCCATGGAAAAGAAATTTCATGTGGGGTGAAAATTCCAGTGAAGGACACAGCAGACAGCACAGTGCATTTGAAAAACAGCCTGCAAGGGATAACAATAACAGTAGCGGGAGACTTTGTTTCTCTCTTGTTAGTTGAGTGAAGGTAACAAGATGTCATGTAGAAATCAAGTGTTGAGGTGCTCATTGATGACTGGTTGATGGAGCCATTGATTAGCAAGCATGAAAGGGGTGCATATACACTTGGCTTGGATTCCAAGTGATGTGTGGATCCTGGATCCTGCAAGCTCTGTAATGACTGTAATGCTTTATACTTTGGTTCAACATTCTTGTTAGGGCAAAGGAGACAAAAAAATCCACTTCATCTGTCCTCAATGTGGAGAAAAATAATTGTATAAAATGAACGAGTGTGTTGTCACCAAACTGTCATGAAGACTACTTGAGAACATTCTGCCTGTTAGAAGAAATTGCAGGAAGTCATGATGATATGGTTTGCCCAAAACTGAGATTATCCGAAATAAGATTCTGTCAAGAAGCTGAAGTTATGCTTGAAGGAAGAAAAAAACAATCCTACTCTGGCAAGTTATATATAAAACTCAGAAAAGTACTCAAGTGTTTGATTTTCTCGTATCAGCTGCCAAGAGGGATCCACACTTTAATAATAATTAACAGATTTCTTCACATGCATCAGGAGGTATAGGTGGAATCCTTAAACTTGTTAGGGCCAATGCAAGGAAGCTTCATTAATTCTTTGCATGGTTGTTATCTATAGAATAATCTGGGGAGATTTCCCATGCCAGAACCTTTCACGTGGGGTACCCTTGAGAAAGACTTTCTGAAACACAACTGACTGTAGAAGATAATGAACAGCAACAAATCACCAAGACTAGATTGTGCTCATCCAAAAAAGCCAGAGGAACTCAAACTTATGGCACTGTGTGACCTCTTTCTTAGAGCTTACCTTAGCACCTGAGGTGATAAATGTGATACCCAACTTCAAGAAGTTTCTAGGGTGATTTAGGGAATTCTAAGCCTGCAAGTCTGATATAAGTACTTGGTGCAGTATAGAAACTATTATAAAAAATAAAATTAGAAAATGTCTGGGTAAGTATTGGGTGCTTGGGGTGAGTCAGAATGCACATCTGCCTTGCAAATGTATTGTTATCCTCTGTAGGAGTTAACAAGTTTGTAGATAAAAATCATCTGCGTGATATAGTCTACTTTGTCAGGAGCCTTTGTAAAAACAGTCTTCCTTGTTACAGGGTTGTAGGAAAGCTAAGTAGCTGTGACACCAGAAGGACAGTTCTGGATGTATGGATAGATAATTTGGCTAGTGGTGGGAAAAGAAGGTCAATGGTCTGTTCTTGCAGTGAAAGATCACACAAGAATATGTGTTTGGACCTGTATGCTCTTAGCTCTGCTCACAAATGGCTTGGAGAGAAGCTGCTGGTGATAGTAAGTTATCATAGTAGGGGCAGCAAAGGTGAAAGCTGTCTGGAGGACTGTGGAAGGACCTCATAACAGTGAGTGACTTGTTAATAAAGTGTTGGATGAAACTCGGTGCTGGTGATGATGAAGTGATCTGTATGGGAGACAAACAGTCCAGTTCTAATAAGATGGTTAGTGAACTGAACTCATACTGGGAAGAGGAGCCTCTGGAGTGAGAACTCGGGGCTTTGGTGGATAAATCTCTGAAAAGGTCAATTTGCTGTGGTCAATTGACCTAGTGGTCAAAAAAGCAAATCGAGTGTTGGGGCTTAAAAGAAAAGAAGTATAGAACAAAACCTGATGTTACATGTAAATATGTTATTTGCCTGCATCTTGAATAACGTGTGAAGCTCTGATCTCTGTATGCAAAAAATAATATAGTAGGGCTGGGAAAGATTTGGGGAAGGACAACAAGGATGATCAGAGGCATGAAAATCTTTTGTCGGAGGCTGTGACAATGTGAGCTTGGACTCCAGTTTGGAAAGAGACATCTGAAGAATCTCTGATGTAAGTCTATCAGAAGTGGCATGTAGAGGGCTGAATGTTCACTTTGTTGAATATTCGTTGTGTGTTCCAATTCAAGAACTGATGGACATCAAATGAAGCTGATAGGAGAAAGGCTTAAAGACAAAAGGTCGATTCATCATGCAAAACGTAGTGAAACTTGTTAAAGAATGTTGTGAACACAGTTATGTTAGAGGGAAACTGGATAATTTCGGGAAAGAGCAAGTTGGGGTTGGGGGTTACTAATGACTCAGAAACCACGGTGGTTCATGTCCCTGGGCTAAAAGACGAGGAGGTTGGGACAATGTTAAGGATGTTGTGTTTATTTGGTGCTTGATTGCTAATTATGACTCCTGCTGAATACAGGTTATGTCAGTGGGAGCAGTGGTACAACCGCTCTTCTGTGACGGAATAGACCAGGGTCTCAGCTTTGTACAGGACCGTGACCGTGCCCCCAAACTAGGAACGTGCAGCAGCTCTGGTGACCACCATACAAAGTACAGAAGATGACCAGATTCTGTAGTGCCCAGCCCCTTTGCCGGCCTTTCACCCCAGTGCAGGATGGATACCAATTGTGACCAGTTTTCCGGTGTTCTGCAGGTACTTGTAATAGATATTCAGGGTGCCATGTAGTGAAGCTTATGTGCATTTGGCTAGTGGGCTTTTGAGACTGTTGCTCTATTCTGGGTATATTGCGGTCTGGGGGTTGCCCTGAAACTTGCTCTCCAGTCTCCACTTAGAATAACAACATTCAGTGTGCTGCATAATGCTTTTGCAAGGTTTCTCTTTCTTTTAGTGTTTCTGTTAACTGTAGGGAGGCAGTCCTGAGGAACCAATTTACCACAGCCTGCACCTGAAAGTTTTGATAGCTGAATGTGGTGGAGAAGCTGCGCATAGGGAAAATGTGGGTTTGTGTCTTCCCTGTAAATCATTGGAACTGGTGTGTATTTCCACTTCTGATTTCTGGGAATGGGTTCCGGAAAAGAACAGAGTAAAGTGTATGTTCAACTATTTTTTTTCCCTAAGTACAAAGAAAAACAAGTACAGAGTGTGAAATAACAGCATGTGCCTTTTAACTACTTTCTATTAGAAGTAAGAGAGCAAAAAAGGTATATGCAGGTTGCTCACCCTGGGTCATAAGTTGGGAGTGTCAGAGTTTTGTGTCCAGTTTCTAAAATCTTGGACAAAATAACATCCAAAAGGAGGAGGACAAGTTCTGTGTTTTAGCATAACCCTGACAGTTTTGGGTAATGTTCAGTAACTGCACTTTGTGACTTGTGGAGCTCAGGCTGCTGCTGCAGAGGTGTGAGCTACTGCTTTAATGTGTCTAAGGCCTGTAGCCAGTCTGTCTTACTGTGTTCACTTTATTTTGTGCTGGTCCATGCTTACCCAGCAGCAACTGCAGTGTGGATGAGTGGGGCTGTTCAGATGCTCTACAGTGATAGCTGACTGCCCTGTCTTTATTGGACAGCGTGGATCTGCCAGCCTCTCTCACGGCTCTTTCTCCTGGGGTGCTCTTAACTGAGGCTGCTGGGCTAGGACTGCAGAGTGAATGGTATGGAGTTATTTTTGTGAGCCACCTGGCTCCAGGCAAACACATACATTTTTGTCTTAGTTGGATATTTCTTCTTTAAATGTACTTTTCTGACCTGCTCCCATTGTCCTTTGAATACTGGTGCAGGACTGCTACAGTTACTGTGCTCGATCATGGCTTTTGTCTGCACTTTCTAAAAGAGGCCACTGAAGCCCGGCTGTCATGAGAGGCTTCTCAGAGGCATGTTCTTTTCTGTAACTTCTGTTAACAACCAGATAGTCATTTTTTTTTATCCTGGAAAACTGTGTCTGGATCTGTGAAATGCAGTAACCAGGGTCTTGCCTGTGTGTCATTCATTCAATAGCGGATGCTCGCAGCCCTCGGTAACAAATTCGCATCTGTATTCCTGGTCTTGAGCAGAGCTGCAGGTGAGACTGACTGCAGGGAAATTGGGAGGAAGCTACCTAGTGGAAAAAAGATGCTTGCCAATGAAAACAAGAAAAAAACTAGGAAAACATTTCATATCATCCCAAAAGAAAGAGGGCACATGTGGGGGGACACCAAAAATGGGTAATATTGCAAATAAAACAGTTATAGCAGGAAAAGGGAAAGTAATAACTTTTGGCAGAAAAAACAGATATGTGGATGAAGTTACTTGCAAGGTGGATTTTAAAATCTAAGAGTAGGCACTTGTTTTTTAAAAGTCTTGTCTTTGGACTTCATCTCTTTTTCAGACTTCTCTTGTGGCTGTATATTTTCCATGGTTTTAACTGAAGAACGGATTTTTTTTGGTCAGCCAGCTAGTGTACCTTCCTGTCTGGACTGCTCTATCTGGAATCTGCAGACAGTTTTCCTGCTCACATGGGAGTCTCTGGCTAATGAAGGGACTCTGTTCATTCTTTCAGGGTGGACTGAAATTTTAATTAGATAGCACTTTGCAATGGAAAGCAAGCAAGGTGTGTTTTCCTCTCAAGCCTTGATATTAGCCAGCTTGCTTTTTACTGGTACATCCTGCTGCCAAATATGTCTTTGGCTGCTGTTTGCCAATCCACATCCTGATGTGTGAATATTCCTTTCATACACTGTGCTGAAACAGCATGCTTCGACACAACAGAGCCCGCTTTGTTGAATTGCTTAACAGGAACTAAATGTCACCCGATTCCTGTGTTAATGAACAGTTTCTAAACCTTAGTACTATCAGTGAAGAGAATGAAGTTAATAAGAATCTTTTCTGTTGAGTTAAAGAGGCTCTGCCTTAAGTTCAGTGGGCACTCCTACACCTTATATTAACGTGGCCTTCAACAGGACATGAGACCACTGATTATCTAGACTGATGACCTGTTGGGGAATGTACAGACTGGTTTTATGGCCTCTGGGGTAGTGTTTTGCAGACAAAAATCTGATGTCTGCCTGTGCATTGAAGGACACTTGCTGTTCACATTAGTGCTTTATTGATCTGCCTGGCTCACAGATCACCGTGAGAGCAGGGAGGGTGTCTCGCTGCTGATGTTCACCTGTGTGTCTCTGCAGTGGTTCTGAGATTGTGTACTTGGGGGGAAATGGTGCTTTTAGGCAGTTTTTGTGTCTGGCTTCAGTGCAGACACTGCCTGTGTTTAACTCATTGGAGCCCCAGGTATTCTCCAGGAGCTGGGATTGAAGAAAGGCTGCATGCCAAGAGAGGGACTTAATGGTACATCCTTCCTTGTATGATTTCCCAGTGTGCTAAAGAAGTAAAACCAGTCTGCTTGCTCTCTCTTTCCCTGCAGGGATGCAAGGTGTGGTCTGGGAAAATACAGGTACAGGATCATTCTCTAACTTTGTATATTTTGTCAGTTTATGAGCCAGCACAATTGATGCTTACTGGACTTGTACATCACAGTAATTATCTACTGCTAGCTTACATCTGTGCTTACAGTAAATAAACACCAACCTGCAGTGCAATCCCCTCCTGTGGTGCCCCTGAAACTACTATATTTTGTTGAGAGTGCAGCACAGCCCTAAACCAAGGAAATGTAAAGTGTTGTTTTGCTCAGCTTCTCTATGGCTTTATGCAGTAAATGGGAATGTGCTATACCAGTGACTGTGGAGTCAGTTAAAGGAAGATTTTGGAAAAACAGACTTATAAAAGCTCAGAGACAGTACTAGCTGATAACTAAGTAGAATTAAGTATTTCTTATGTGATATAACATAAGAAATATGCCTGGGAAATATTTTGGAAAGTGTTTTAAAGTATTCATTATGTTTTCCTAGGTAGACTGAGAAGAAATAGAATCACTTTTGATGAAACAAATTGATCTCTCATCGCTAGCCCTTTTCTTTCTCTAGAGACTGATGAATTTAACATCATGTTAGCTTTTGCAAATGTCATAAGAAATAGATGAGGAGAGCAACTTGGGGGAAAAAAGCTGTAATCAATCACAAGGTGCCACAGTTCTCTCTTCTCTGTTGATCATCTTCTCAGAAAGCAATTTGAGGAGGGAAAGATTACAAGTATAACGAAAATAAAAACAAATATTCCTCCTCTTTGTGAAGGTAGATGAAGTGGGTCAACAGCCATTTCTCTCCTGGAAAAGGAAACCAGAGGCTGCAGGGTGGTCTACAGCTTCTAAAAACTTAGTACTTATTCAAATAATTGAAACAATAATGGTGTGTAAATGACCCATTCTACAAACTGCTAGTTGAATTTCTAAAGTGAAAACAAAGTCATTAGGAAAGTAGCAAAATGGGAGGGTGCTGTGAAAAGAAAGCAGAATTTAAGATGACACTTTAAGGTCAGACCAGATGATCCATAATAGTGAACGAAAATGTTTTATAGCACCAAACCAGGCATGGCTCCATTGACTCTCGGGATTTATGTCTTGGTTATGTGTAACTCTTCAGATTTTTTTTTTTTATTCTACGGTCATTTCTATTAAATTGTTTTTACCTTTTTTTTTTATCATTCACATAGGTGGTCTCTGTCTCTTCCTGGCTCAAAGCTGCCTACTGAAGGCTGAGGCTTTCAAGGTGCTTGCAACAAATAAGACTACCACAGATGTGCCACCTATGTGCCCTTTTGCAGACTGTGTGCTCCGCTCTAAAGGCACACTGAAGGAGCAACAATGCTACTGTGATACAGATGGCCTTATTTTAGATGTAGCCTATAGTGTGCTTTTCAGCTTGACATTTCAAGAACTAAACAACAAATTCTTGCTGAAAGATTTCAGTAAGTATTATACGTGAATTTGGGCTCTCTATGGTTAATGTGACAACAGCATCTTGCCTTCACTTGTCGGGGTGTGAAGTGGGTCAATGTTAGTGAAAGCCGATCAGCTCCTCTGTTAACTGATATCCCAGCATCACTGACTTTCAGTGAGGCAGTTCACCTTCTCCCAGAAGAAAAGCATTTTGGGTAGACAGTGTACAAAACTGCTTAACATAGTAACTTCACTGACCTCTGAATTTTGCAGGCAGAATTCATGTGCCAAATGTAATGAAAATGAAGGGAATATATACAAATATTGCCTTTCTGAGAAAAGAAGAAAGATTTCTCATCCCTATGGAGGCTCACACTTCAAACTTCTAGGTGGTCAGCTTCATAAACTCTCTTTAAAAAAAGAAGATGGATCATTCACATGTGAGCCTGTGAATGTCAGAGCCAGTTTTAAAGAAGGAAACAAACAGCATGAAGATTGTGCTTGCTTCTGTGTGCCCTTTGCAGATAAATTTGCTGCTGCTCAGTTGATCCGTGCAATGTGCCGGCAGTGTTCCTGTGGAAGCACTACCTCTGAGCTGGCTCCAGAATGGCTGTTTTACTCTGTCATGATGCTGTGCTTGCGGCTAGGGTGAGAGCCTCAGGCTTTAACAGTTCCTATTTCTATAGGACTGCCTCAATGTCCACTTTTTTCTGTCTACTATCTTTTCTTCACTGCAGGCCTCTGAACCTACAGAAGCCTCCTACTGGATGGAGGGATTGGAAAAGTGCTGCCAAGATAGGTGGCATCTAAATCTGTATGCAGGCTGAATTGTTGACTTGATCATTAATGTGGTTCATTGGATGATATTTTCCCTGTGTTTCTGCATTAAGAATTAGGGCTGATGTAACTAGCATCTGGCCACTTCAAATATGAGTGTTGGATCAATAAAGAAGTCAGAAAACATCTTTAAGGAAAATTTCAGTGAATGTTATTTTATTAACTCCAACTGCTGACAGTGCAGTTGGGATTGCTGTATGTTCTGCTGTCACTTGCAATATGCTCAGATGTGTAAGGATCTTCATGTTTTGTAATGATCCAAGACCTTCCGTATCACTCTCCACTGATCTGAAAAAATAAGCAATTTCAGAGGATTGTCATCAAAGCTAGAAAAAGCTTCTGAACAGTGGATTTTTTTTTAAAAAAATCCTACATAACCCCTGTGTCTGAAGCACTGGAAACGTGTGAGTTCAGTAGACAACTTCAAAAGATATCACACCACAGCTTTGAGCTCTTCTACAGTGACCTTTCTCTTGAAAAAGTTTTTCTTTTATTTTCTGGTTCACATCATAGTGTGGGCATATGGTGTTTTAGATACATAGTAGGAGAGGCTTGGAGTGAAGGAATTTTGTTGAAGCTGGAAAACAGGAAATGAAATGGAGGTGTCGTTAAACTATTTTCCCTAGAAACTATAAAACAATCTCAGTTTGCATGAGAAGTTGTCAAATTACCTTAATGAAGCCTGCCAACAAAGATGAACAGAAAGTGCATACGAGAGATTACACATCTGATTTTTGTCCTCATGTGTTCTTCAGCACAATAAAAGAAAACTATATCAGAGAGAACCTAAAACTTATGGTACGCTTGATTTCAAAATAACATTTAATCTATAGGCTTTGTATGTGGATCAGCAGTGCTCTGGGAAAACATCCTGTGTCAGTATGGTCCAGGAGTCATCAGATGCGCTGTATAATGTGGATCTGTGTAAAGGTAGACTATAAATTAAAAACACGAAGGATATTCTGCAGGCAGGAGGAGCTGTGGCTGCTGTACGTGTACAAATACACTGTGTGTGTGCAATATCCAGTTGTGTGGCACTGCCTGTGTATCACCAGTTATACCTGTTGTCAGTCTTATGTGCTGAACTTGCTACACACTGATTCTGCTAACAGCATGCCCTCTTTGGATGTCTGTGTATGGAGATACAGAAGAATGGAGGTTAATGGAAAGGCTGTTGAGGTGAGGCTGCTGCAGCTCCATCTTCCCAGACTGGCACAGCAGCAAGGCTGAGCATGCATTCCCATGTGTATGTGTGAATATATATATAATATGCACATAAGTGGCCACACAGATCAACACACGCAGAAAACGGCACCCGTGGGCTTATGTTGTTCCTCTGATTGATCAAGGTGAAAATCTGTTAGTGGAAAATTTATTTATGTATGTATATACAATATGGATCCTTCCAAGAGCTGATTTTAGTCAGTCTGGCTGGTAGCTGGCACCTAGCTTCCAGGTCTCTCCTATTGCTGGCACCACGGCATGCCAACCCCAGTCCCACTCCAGCTGCTTGTACTCACAAGCATGAGCATAGACACACGCATACTATGGGTAGCCTTGGTACTCTGTATATTGAGTAGCTGGCGTTTGGATCCGTTACTCTTCAATTGCCTCATGCATGGGCACATGGAAATGTGTGGGTCTCCAGTAATTTGCTTGGACTTCTTGGTCCCTCCAGTAGCCAGCACTCAGATCTTCTGGTCTTTCCTGTACTCAGCCCAGGCTTGTGGCTATTTTGATATCCAGCCTCCCAAGCCTCTTATCCTACTTACTGGCTGATTCAGCTTGATACTTGCTAGCAGTTTCATACATACGCACAAAATACATGTGCTCTCCATCCAGTCTATGATGTCTATGGCTTGTGGTATCTACTCCAGTTGCTGGCACTTAGACTACTTGTGTGCTCCAGTATCTTCAGTTGCTGGTGCTGCAGGTGCACTTGGAATTCCACAAGCACACATGCACACAGAGTAGAGGATTTTCATTAAGGACAGGCTGCAGCGATCTGATGCATGGTATGGCTGGAAAAGCATACTGACCAGCAACCCAACCTGTTTATATGTGATCACCCCCCTTTATCCCTTTATGTCCCTACTCTCTTATGCTTGTTCCTCCTCAAATTTCCTTGATGCATCTGTTTACCTACCTTTGGTTTCTCCTCTAAACTTGTATATAATAAATCTTGTACAATGCCAAGATGCTGCTCTTCTGCATCCCAAAATCCTGTACCTCTTTGGGTACAGTAGCTAGCAATATTCCCCCCCCAAAACTATCTAATCTGAGGAGCTGCTCCTGGGCAGTGGGGCTGATCACGCCTCCTGAGAACAGCAAGGGCAGGGGGCTCCCTTTCTCGGATTATTGGTGTTCTCTTGATGGCACTGTACTTCTGTGTTTCTCGTGTATGTGGAGATGAGTCTTTGAACACACAACCTAACAACTGGATTTTCCAAAAGGTTTAAATCCCTTCTGTTATGTGAAGGGAGGAGAAAATGGCAACTGAGTCTCCTTTTGACACTTGGAGGACAAGAGATGGCAGTACAGTAAAAAATGGGAAGGCACAATGTGGAGCGAAGGAAGCAGTTTAGGGGAAATCAATCATAGGGTCTTGCCCTGCATTGAGAAGGACGATAAAGGTGAGGAGACAGAATAGTGATGGGTCAATACTGTACTGAGACTACAGTGAATATGATGCATCATGCATAGTAAGAAACCAAACTGGGCAGATTGAGATTATTTTTCTTGATGTGTGTGCCTGTGTGGTTACTGTCATGAAGTGTCAGTGTAACCACCATTTCTCTGTTAGAATGTTTTCACTCTCTGATTCAGCCTCTTGGTAGCAGGATACATCTGCCTAGTGCTCCTGAGATGTTCTTCCTACTCATTTTCCTCTTGAAAGATAGTGTAGGTTGAAGCTTGTCTCTGAAAGTAAGCAGTAATATTCCCCTAAACTGATGCATTATTTGTAGGAGCTTGACCTCATGACTGAAGGCTTGTTGGCTTGGAAAAGCTGTCATCATGTCTTTGGGATATTTGACCATCAGTAACTTTCTGGTGGTGCTATGGAAAATTATAGCAATGTCACTGTAGTAATTAATTGAAACACAGTTGAAATGGAACAGAAGAATAATAGAGAAGCATGGCTAGGAGTCAGTCAGTGACATGGAACGTGAATGTAAAGAACCTCAGAGAAAAAAAAGTCCTAAACTTGTCATATTTCTATGAATAGGAGTCACAAACATGTAGTAGGAGCAAATGTATTTTCAGCCAGACTCCATGTAGGATACAGGAAAAGAAACAAGCTTCAGAGGTGGTTGCTCCACCCTGCCACTGGAGAACATTGGTAAAGATTAGGTATCGGACTACCTAGTGCCAGACAAAAAATATTATGGGTAAATAGAAGAATATGTCACTTTTATGAGGTTTGAAATCAATAGATAGCTTTTAAAACTCAGAAGACTAGGCTGGTAGTGCAGGTACACTGACTTCTCTCGGACACAGAAGTGATTAAGAAGTTACAACATAGACTGTTCTCTAGCTGTCACAGCTTTCTCCTACACTATATTTCTGTGTGGAGTAATGTGCAATTACAGATAAGATTTTATTTCAACACTTTAGAAATATGATAGTTTTCTGC
Source organism: Tapera naevia (assembly GCA_033556795.1). Lineage (NCBI taxonomy): Eukaryota > Metazoa > Chordata > Aves > Cuculiformes > Neomorphidae > Tapera > Tapera naevia. The sequence continues at coordinate 10,279,001 of JAUMJJ010000246.1, read as the reverse complement.
AAAGTAATTTACCTGTATACGTTACCTTTCTGACTGACATTTATAGGAACTTTCACGTACTTCCAGTCTCCTACTGAGTTTAGTTGCTGCGTGTTTCTTGAATCTTTTCCTCCTCATTATCAGGCTTTCTTTTCTGTGTGTTCTGGTATTCATTTACCTGCACCTCTCCTTTTCATTAAGTTCTATCGTATCCAAATGTCTCATCATCTCAAAATCTCTGTTATTCTTCCATATTCCCCTCTGATAATTAACAGCTTACTGCTTCAGAAAAGCCCTATAACTATGACTTTTCCTGCCACTATTATACTGCTGTAATTAATTTCTCTACAGACTTTTTTTGTAGCACCCAGAAAGTCTCCCTTGTTCTATGTGTCATTGTGACCTGCTTACCTGCTGGACCATCCTCTGTTTGCACTAGGAGGGTAGTATTATGTACTCAGAAATATTTTACAAACCCATATATAAATACATGTGTAGATTACATATGCAGAACTGCCTCCTGTCTGCTTTTCATCTTCTCTGAGCATCTGCTTTGCATCCCTTTCCTCTGAAATCCCTCAAGCTCCTTTGCAGCTTCTCTGATTTTGATTTCCCCCTTCTTTCCATTAAAAATCTTCCAATATTCCTGCTTTTCCTTTTCAAAATTTTCATTCTAAAATCCTGGGTGTTTTGACACTCCTGTTCCTTTCTTTCGCTGTCCAGTCCAGGTTCTGGAGATCCAGTTATTTTTCTGATTCCTGCCTAGTACTCTGCATATTTTCTTTATTGGTGGTACTCTCTTACTGTACTCGTGATTTCACCTGCAAAGACTTTGATGGCTGCATTTACCTGCTTTCCTTTTATTGCACATGCTGCCAATAAAATGGCTCTGGATCTCTCTGCTCTTTAACATGGTAGGTCTGTTATAAACAAATCACAGCAGTGCAGTAGCAAGCATCTGTCTCTTATTTGGAGCTTCAGCTACCGTAGCTCTAGCTCATTCATTTGTGCCTCATCTTGGTTATCTTTTTCCTCTCACCTCCTTTCTTCCTATCTTAGCCTATGATTGTATCATAGCTTATGATCTTAACTCTTTAGCTAGCTTTTAATCTTGTAAATCTGTTTGAGATAAAGGTTGTCAGTTTGTTTTTAAAACTCCCTTCAAATACATGGCTTTATAACACCTATAACATCTTTTTTTCCTGCAAAAAGAACAGAGCAAAGCATACAGACATGCACTCATTCCAAGCATGCCTTAAGTGCAGTCACCTCCAGAGTGAAATACTATGACTATTAAACAGCCCACAAATACCCTGCACAAAATAACAGTATACAAGAACGCAATGTTTAATACCCACTTGACACTGGCAAGGGAATTTTAGTACACAGTGTGTGTCTACACGCAGTGGAGCTGCTAAATTCGCCCAAAGTGCCAAGAGGTGCAATAGTGACCCTGCCAATGCCTATCATCTACTTTGGAGAGATAATATTTCCTGTTATGAGTACTGCAGGGATAAAACCTTTGAACTCTGAAATGAGAAAAATTGATCTGATGGAAAGTTAAACAGAAATTTATAAAACACTTCTTGAATTAAATTAGATGCAGAACATAAAGCTAAACTTTAATTATGCTTCTTCATGTGCTAATCAGTCCCACACTGGTTGTCTGATGATACTGAGGAGAGCTGAAAAACAGGAATTAAAGAATAATTTGGAAGAACAAAAGCATCAAAGAAGTATTATTGAAAGCTTAGGCCCTAGACCAACAAACTGTTTTTTATTTCTTTAACCGCAGCCAGAGAGTTACTTCAGTAGCTCTGAAGATACTTGTAGTGCTGAAAATTAGGCATATATGAAAACCTTCGCAGGTTCAGGGCTGATTGAAATAGGGTGTGACAGTCTAATTTTAGGATAGAACAAAGAGAATATAAAGGGTGGTCAAACACCCTGAGATATATTTTATAAATATATGTTCTAAACATCTGTCGTTGTCATAAAATGTGAGGGTTTTGATCTCATTAACCAATACTGTAAGTCTTTCTCCAAGCAGAAAGTATAGCTAGGTCCTGCCCTGATGATTTTTACTTTTAAATAAGCACTATGGATGGAAGGTGGATGACAGAACATAGTAAATTAACTAAGCTTAAAACCTCAGGACCCTGCAGAGTATTTGCCTCCAAAATGAAGACACGGTGCTGGTTCTGTAGTGCTCAGCAGGGACTTCACCTCTCCTGTTGTGGAAGGTGCTTGGATACCATGACAAGGTAAATTTGCAAGAGCAGGTAAAAAGCAGAGACAAGGAGACTTAAACAGATCAATACAAGAGTGAGAACAGAGGTCCCAATACTCTCATTGTTAAACCAAGTTCGTTCTCTATATGTATAGGAAAAAAAATATATATGAAGAAATGTAGTAATTTTTTACCCTTTGAAAACTATGGGATTGTAAATCTTTCCATGCAAACTTGCTCCTCAGGGAAGCTGTCCCTAATTTTTTTTCTGTGTATTTCTGTTTTGCAGAAGGAAGGACTTTGTATGAAGAAAGGTCCAGGCATGCTTTCCATTTGTTTCAAGCAGCTGCTCATGTGCTGTTGCTTAATTAACAGTAAAGGGAGCATTTCTTCTTAGAAATAATCCATTGAGAGTCCAAGGAAGTTTTTATATAATCAAAATTTGTGTATTTGGAGAACAAGATAGTTGAAAATCTGTGCAAACAAAGAACACAGCTGAGACAGACAACAACACAGGGTTGCAAAATATTCACCAAAAGGGATCTGAACTGTAAGCGCTTGATAAACAATAAATGAAGCGAGACACAGTAAATAGAAATATCACCTGGAGAACTGCAGGTTTAAGGAATCACAAAAAGGAAACCAGTGGAGGTGATGAATTTTAACACAGCATTCTCAGATTACTGGCTGCTTTTTTTATTTAATAACTACCTTTTTTTTAATTATGATGTTTTTGTATTGTAAGTTATATCTGAGCTGAGAATGCTAAGATTTTGTAGGATTACAGTCCTGCAGGTGTGAATTTAGGATTTCATTGATAAGGATCTTTTTTAAAGCAATAATGATCTGAAATCCTGAGCTGTTAAACAGGCTTATTTCTTATTGAAGCTAATAGAAATTGCAAGTTTTCAGAACCTGTTTGTGCAGCAAATCCTAAGATTATATTTGGCTTTCTTTAGTCTGAACATGGAAAAATCCCCAGAGAAATAGACTGTATGAGAAAGGATGGCTGCAACAGGCTGCTAAGAAAGAAATTCAGAAGGCAAAACACAAAATAGGTAGGTGTGTCAGGGCTTGAGTAGAAAAGAGAAATGAGGACTGATGGAGAAGGAATAGAAATTATCCAAACACGATGAAAGCACGAATAAAAACAAGTTATGAGAACAGAAAAACATGTAGGAACAGAGACCATAGTTCAGCTGAGATACCTGTCCTTAGAATTTAGAACTAGAAAAAACCAAATAACCTATACTACACAAGAAGAGAGATAAAAAAGGAATTTTAATGCAAAAAATCTGTTTATATGTGAATAAACTGAGTTTGTTGAGTGTAGACACAACATAATTGGCATTGTCATGTTTAGGAATGACCAAAGCCAAACTTTCTGAAAAGTTTTTCCTGCTGGCCTCTGCTTTGAGTTACACCAGGAGAAAACTCCTTCTGAGTGTGAAACGTTTTAGTTCAAGATCCTGAGCAGTTCACAGTGCTCCTTTTTTTTTTGTGAGCTGTTGCTGCTGGGTACTTCTTACCGGACAACTAATTATCTGCTCAGAGGCATATTTTCACCCTCTTAGGTGTCTACTGACTTTTTTTATCCTGTTCTCTGCTGTCTTGATTGTTTGTAGGTCCTACTTTGACTCAAATTCTAGGTATGTTTTAGGAATGTATTTGTTGTGGAATGTTTTGCTCTAGCCACCTAGGGTCAGCACAGTCTTTCAGGCAGAAGACTACGAGGAGCTGTGGTAGCAAGGCCTGCACTCTACAACGTGTTGATTTTGATAGTTTAAGAACAAGTAAACAAACACACACACACAGGCAGACAGGCTTTCATTGTTAGGCTTGGATTTACAAGCCCTAAAATTGCTGAAAATGAAGGGAAATCTGCAGAAAACTCTGGCCAATAGGCTTATGTTTCTAATGGAGTTGTTTTCATGCTGTGCATCTAAAGGCTGCTTTAATATTAGCAGGGCGGGAAATAATCTTCTTACCCACAATATGAAACTCGTATCAGCTGGAGCACAGGTTTGGCTGATAAAAGATTTGGTTTATAACTAGTTGTTTTATTTACATTTGAATAATAGTTCTGCCTGAAATGTTTTCTGTTTCTCATTGGAAAAATCAAAATCCTTATAGTTTTCATTCTATAGCTGACTTCCCATTCACCCTCGCTGGTGGGTTGAGGCAAAATGTTGAGGTTTTGGGCTGCTGGAAACAAAAGTAGGTTTGATTTTTGATAACAAGTTGAACTTCTGCATGGAGTAGGTTACTAGAAATAATGTTTCCACCCTTACTGTTGTGGAAGTTTCAATGCTGAAAAGCATTTCCTGGCCTGTGGGAGTGGAAGCCTCCACTTTGTTCAAACATAGGAGAAATTTGGGTGATGATGATTCCTGCTTTCCTGCAGTCCTAGAGGTCTTTAGTCCAACTCTCATCAGATGTAAACTCTTGTAGATTCAGTCTGTCATACGTCTAACCAAACCAAACATATTGATGGAAAATCATGCTGCTTTAAATTACTGCAGCTTAAAAAAAACCTGTCACATTGTAGAATAGTAGAATCATCAAATCGTTTAGGTTCGAAAAGATCTTTATTGGTTATTTAATAAAAAGCAGCATTTTGACAATTATAGACTTTTTTTTCATTTTGTTTTTAACTCAGTTTCCTCTTTTTCATGTGTCTGAACTTTCCCCATGACTCCTCATTATGTTTGCTTGTAGTGCTTCCGGCTTGTTAAATTCTGTGCTTTATCCCTGTTGGAAACTTATGGAAAGAACTTGCCTTCTGGCTAGAAAACACTGTGGCTCTTGTATATTTTTTAAAACAAGGAATAGACTGACACAACAATAACTTGCCATCTACGGTATTCTTTTAGCAGCTGATGATTCTCTGTTTTGTGAGTGCACAATTGTCATCACAGCTGACCTAGAGTGGAGTAAACTCATGTGGTGGATGACAGTCATGCGAAGTAGTTGATCTTGATGTTAGAACAAGATGGTAAAGTATATCTGCTGATGGCATAAATATTGACCCATTAGGAATTTCCAGGATGATTACTTAGCAAGGTGCTTTCTCCATATATGCCAATATAGTTTTGTTTAAAATGGAATTTTTCATTAGATTTTCATGCTGCCATCACTTTATCAGGATGTCTGTTTCCCAAGAGCTTAATCTCTTCAGGTTTTGAAGTGACTCTGAGAATGTAAGATTATGAGCTTATCACAGTATCACTCAACATTTTACAGAATCAGGTGCTGGATGCATGAAGCAGACATCAGTGCATCTGCATTCACCTTTAAGAATCCAGATTTCAGGAATTTTTAAGAATTACATTCAGAAAATTAAGTCCACTGTCATTTGGAAATATTGTCTTCTCTTAAAAGCAGACACAAAAATAATGGAATTATTTACAGTTATAACAGCCAAGCATTGTAATTACTGCAAATTATTCATCAGAACTACCCTCAACATGCTCAAAAGCATTAGAGTTAAAAATGTTTGGAGAATGTAGGCAGGCATCTGGGTGACAACTGCTAGATTCAGAGCCATTTGTGGCACCGTGGGATTGAGCGTGTTTTAAGGCAAATCTCTATTGATTCTTTCATGAATATAAGGTGGGTGTGTGGGACAGGAGGTTTAACATTTCCCCTTAGTGCACCACTCTAATACTCAATACTTAACTAGAGTGAGAAATATAAAAACTGAGCGGACTGTGAGAAAAACACTTAATTTAGTGGGAACATTGTTCATGGTATTATAATTTTCTTGGCTTCACTGTTGACAGGAATAATAATCTTACACTAGTGTTTCCACAGGTCATTCTGGAATAAAAGCCTCGTATATTTGAGTGGTATATTTTTTGTACAGGCACCAGGGTAAAACAAAGAAAGGGTAAAAGTGACCAAATGTGGAGCTGAGAAAGTCAGTCCCTTTCCCTCTCAACTAACTGTTTCACAAAGTTCCAGGGCAAGGCTGTTCTTGATTGATGTTTCATGATAAACACTTTTTAGCAATAGAAACACAGCAGTCAGTGCAAAGATTCAGTGACTGACAGAGAGCCACTGTTTGCCTAGAAAGCTCAGCCTGGCCAAGGCAATGGAAATGCAAGCTGTAGACTGTGTACTTGCACTGTGGAGCTGCTTTTATCTGAGAATGTCATTTTTGATAAATAGTGCTCATTGTATATTGGGAAAAATCATGATAGTTGGGGAAATTGAAGGCAGAGGGCATTGGAGGGGAAAAAAAGAATATTGAAGAGAAACTTTAATTGTGTTGGATGCAGTTTTTGAGATGGAAAATAGCGGCATTATCCATCAGATAGTTGACCATCCATCATTCCTGTTCATCCACCCTTGCCGTTGGAACATTTGAAATGCATGGTCAAAGCACCAAAGAGACACAGCTACAAATATCCTTTGGAACATTTAGGAAATGAAGAAAGTGGATTATATATCTTTAACTTGCTGCTAAGAGCAGCTAAAACAAATGGCTTCTTATTAGATCAAGTTAGTATTGTACCACTACTTTTAACTTGCACAAACTTCGTGTCTTGAAGTAGAGCTGGACTTCCACTTCAGGCACATAAATCCTACATAAAAAAAGGTTTAGGCCCTTATAGGTTTTAGATGTTATTCATTGACACTGAATTTGAAAACCTACACAGAACTGCTCAGTGATTTAGTGTTAATTATAAATTTTAAAATTGCCGTGCTTTATCTAGAGGTTGGTGGGAATTAAGACAGTTTCCAAATGGAGAATCCAGTCCTAGTTGTTTTTGTCCAAACCCAAGATGATTCATAGTCATGAATATATGTGAATGAGATACTTTGCAGAGAATCACCTTAGCCAGTGGTGAACCACCTCCCGGAAAGACTATGGTAGACGTTAAGACATACATTTCATGCACTGTGCTCTGATGAACATGAAAAACATCTGTAGATACTAGTGAGTGTTATAAACAGAGAATACTGATTATTCTGGGAATATTAAGATTTGAATCACTAACAGGCCCTTAGAGGATGTGGGAAGAAAAATTCTTCTATTTAAAAATGCAGAATATCCTGGATCTGTGACTAAAAAGTTTTATGAAACTGTTTGAAATAAAGGAGACTTGGTAAAAATAGCTGAGTGATGAGCCCACTTTAAGCATGGCTCTGGTGAATAATTAAAAACCTTACTCTGAACTGTAACATTTTTAGTAGTCACAATGCTGCTACTGTGGATATGCTGATAATTGCTGTAAAACTGTCAGAGAGGGAAAGTGAAAAACAGGAGTGAGGGACTGAGTGGCAAAAAAATCACGTTTTTAAGTCACCTGGCTAATAACCTTGAAAAAGTTGTCAAAACCAAAAGTGTGATTCAATTATATTTAATGAGTAAAGAATGGCTATAGGCATTAATTGTCCTTTGGAGACAGAGAATGGAGTGATTGGTTAACTGTGACAAGAAATGAAATAATTCTGTGATTAAAACTGATGCTATCCACAGCAAAATCTGAGAAGTTCAAACATATTAACATGTCCTGCTTTTGTCACTGGGGTGGTGCAGGCAGTATCTGAATGGCCCTGGGGTTGTGATGAGATGTTCGCATTGCAGTTCTCAAGTCCAAAGCTGCGTTCTTCTGGTGAAGGTATTGGCAAATATAGAACTTTGGAGTTTTATCCTAGGTAGCTTATTACATTTTCAGATTCCAATCCAGAAAAGGACTAGTGTTCATTAAATATCAGATAATAAACATTTAGATTTAATTTTATTGGCAGAGCAGTCTCAGAATTACTGCTACTTAACACCAGTAAGCATTAGAACTTAATTTTGTTAAATAAAACAGATGAGGAGAGATGAAACAGCTCATACAGGTCATACGAAGGCTGGGTTTTGAACTCAGGTCTTTACAGGCCACTCTTTGATCTGTTCTGCTATTGCAGTCTTAGATAAACAGACTTACTTATATCAACAGTACGGGAAATTAGCACTATTGTTTGCTTATTTTCCAAGTTATACTATTGTTCCTTCATCTGCCTGGAAAAAATTAGAGAGTATTTTAGAACAAGCTTAGTCAGACGGCCACCATTAAAACATCCACATGAGAAAGAGGCTGCTTTCTTTTGCATTTTTATTTTCTTCTAAGTAACTTGCTACATTGCTTCTTTATGAAAATCATTGCATAGTTAGAGATTTTGATCGTGCTGTTTCAGTTAACTGCACTCCGTTACTGCATTTCTCAAAGAGGTCAGGACTGAAGACAAAGTATTTTGCTATAAGTGCTTTGCAGCAGTAGTGGAAGGGCAAGAAAAAACAAATGGGTTCATTGACAGCATTAGTGCCTCCACTTCAAGTACAAATTGCTTATAATCCATCTGTGCCTTTAGTGTCGAAGAATTATTTGTTCCAGAAGCAGTAGTTTAAGAACTTGATATTGGGAGGCACCTGAGTAGAAAGGCAGAAGATGAAAATTTAATGGTATGTAAACATGACTGAAGTCCTGGTGAATCTTCATCTTTTTTTCATTTTTTCTCAGTGGTATTGGAAGAATGGGATAGCTTGACTTTATGGTACAGTTTTTATGAAATCTGGACAAATTTTTTTCCCACTGGAAAGGTGAAAAATATTGTGTATCATTAAGTAGAAGGGCAAAATTCTGCTTTGTTGCCCCAGTGTAAACAGGAAGTAAGAACGTGTCCTGATGTGCTGTGTCAGAATCAGTTCCTGTGTAGACCCACCAAACTGACTGCGATAGCACCAGATCAGGCAATCAGTTCTCATTGGTACAATCTTGAAGTTTACCAGTGCTTTAAAGAAAAATATCTGAATTAATGCTTATAAAACCCATCTAGTTACATAATGCCACTTAGGAAATGTTCTTGCTTTAATTGTTAGCTTAAAATATCTTTTCTTTCTATGCATACATGATAAATTTGTCTTTACAAATTTACAGGGTTGGGCTTTCCATTTTGTGGCTAACGATGGCCTTGCGGATTTTATGTACTGTCCAGGGATATAATAAGTTAAAAAAAGATAGGGGCAGGAAAAAAAATACTTACATCCCTTCTTGTTCAAGAAGCAAATCTACCTTCCCTAAGAACATGTGAGACTTCCTTTCATAGAAGCAAAGCCTGATAATTTCCAGTCATGTCAATAGGAATTTCGCTCACTTCTCTTTTAGCACATCTTAACAGATTCCTAGTTTAACATTCACTTCTGTAATGCTACTGTTGGATCAGGTTATACTCCTTAGAAGGCAATTAGATTTCTTGATCTTCTTTTTGAGCACAGGTACTGTTTTTTTTTCCTCTTTTCTTTGTGCTTCTGTCTTAGTGCCACATGAATTTTCACTATGTTCTTATTTTTGATGGTTCATCTTAGAGCACCTTAAGGAAAATATTGACCAAACTATAGGTGCTATAGATAATTTAATGAATATGAACCTGATAATTAAAATCTTGTGGCTTGGTCCAGTAATTTTGGAAAGTACAGTTAGTGCTCCTGGATTCCTTGAGAATAGGAAAAAGAAGTAATCGAAGAGAGTGAGAGCCCTGTGAGGGCTTTTGCAGAGAACTGAGAACTGATTGAGGAGGGGAGAAAATTTAAACAGAGATGAGCTGAGAGTCAGGTCAGGTAGGATGTACAAAAAGCCTGACGCTGAACAAGGAACAGTCAGTAACCGAAAATGCCCAGTCAAGGTATTTTTTTGATCCAGCTTATCACTGTGTCCCTCTTCTGTCTGAGTGAGAGAGCTGAGAGTTGCAGTGCTGATTTTTCTATTGTAATCACAAAGATTCTTGGTTACAACCACTGCTTCCTTTCAGATCTGAGAAAGGCTCCAGTGTGCTGGGTGTGGGACCCTCATTTCTCCTCATACATTTCATGATGCACAGAGCTGCGGATCGCTGGAAAAAATTGTCTTTTTTTCTTGCATGAAGTCTTTGTTTTTGGTAGGGTATTGGGCAAAGATTGCCAAAAATTGGGATGAGAAGAATAATGCAGTATTCTGGGAGGACAAAAAATTTTCTAGCTAGTTTCTTACAGTGAGCTGAGGTATAAGTAGCCCAGCAGACTGTGGTATTGGTGGGCTCTAACAGCAGAATGGGACCTTGCGAAGACCCTGCTGAATGTGAGAGAGCTCGAATGAAAATTCCTAGAGTCCCTTCCTGTTATTCGCCCTAGGGCTGTTTCCAGTCTCCACTCCAGAAAAATGTTTCTTCACATGTTTACTGCTTAGTGCATTTAAGGACTGTGTATCCCTGATCCTCTACTTGTGTGGAAGAGACTGGTGAACATCTCATCACCAGTAATACCTGACAGATATCTGAACTTTGCTAGTGCAATAAAACCAGAAACATTCATAATGGACTTCTGGACTGTCCCTCTCAATTGCAACTGTAGGATAGTCTATAAAAAGACCATCTGCCAGAAGAAAAGCCATAGCTTGGAACTGCCACAATTAATTTCCTTGCTAGCCTACAACTAGATCCCAGATGTACTGCAAGCAAATGCAGTCTAGAATTGCTACCAGAAGAGTGACTTATTGGGAGAGAAGTCAGGGTGTACACAGACAGGAAAGTCTAATTTTTGTGCTTTACAGCCCTATACACCACAGCATAAAAAGAAGGAAGGAAGGCTCATTTTACTGGCTGACAAAATGCAAATCTCCCAGTGAGGAAGCAAATCCATTTTTTTAATTGCATAGAGCTCTACCTTAACCAAGTTTAAAAAAATCACAGTTTTATTTTTAAAGTAACTGTTCAGAATTGCCATGTGCAAAAGCAAAGGAAGACTGCCAAGGCTCATTTTCCCCCTTTCCAGTTCAGATAAAGGCAGTTTCTGCAATCATTAAAATGGAGGAAACATTGACAATATTCAACAATGGGGCAGGCTTGGCCCAAACTTAAGTCCTAAAATCTGAAAGTATGGAAGACTTACTTCAAAATCTAACCTTTCAGTTTGGATTAACAGCTGGTTAAACCAATAGTTAAACAAGTCCTTGGCATGCTGTGCAAGAAAAAAAGACGATATTAAAACCACTGTAATATATTGTGAGAAAAGATGTCTAAATCTCATGGTATGTAACCTTAACCTTCAGAATTTTACCACAGCTTTTATTGCACAGGCAGACACTTTCATGATATAAATGGCTGCAAATGAAAGGTTAAAAGCTGGGGAAAGCTTCTCCCCAACCCTGTCACTGCATGATAGAATTTAGTGCAATGTTGAAAGAGATTTGACATTTCTGGCAAACAATAAACCATCTCAAAGAGAGGAGGAGACTGAATAGACTCAACTGAATAGACTAAAATTTTGTGCTACTCTCCTCAGTGGTGTGCTCCTGGAGGAAAACGGAAAGGAAAAAGTGTTTCCTTAGAGATACATCACTGTTAGAAGGTATCCTTAGCTGAGATTATTCCTTCTGGGGGTGCCTTTTTAGTCTTTACATCCCTTATGCAGGAATAAGTAGATGTGGTCTTGGATTTAGGGAAGCTGCGTTACCACTAAGTATTTGGTTCAATTAAGTAGCTAAACTGTTCAAGCATTAGAAAAGGCTTGGGTTAATCGGCAAAGACTCAAATGAAAGGCTTGTGATAGAAATCTGTCCTCGTGAATATGACTGAAATATTATATACAGTGGTGACCATTCACTTTGATATTTGCTTAGAGTGCTCTGGCATGTCTTGTCAATGTTTAGAATGAGATTAGTACTTTAGCACTGCAGCAATCCAAATGAATGATGAATCAAGCCCTAAGAGCATGAAAGTCAGACAAGTTATGATTTGGGTCAAAATAATGATGACCAAAGACTAATTCCCGCCCCCCTCCCCAGTATTACACACAGTTTCTAACCAAAAGAGCTGGGAGCTGAAATCTAGTATGAACCAAACAGGCTACAATTTCTGTTTAGTTTTAGCTGAGCCACTAAGGGTAGGGTGGAGTAACTTATGGGCTGAGAGTTGTTGTCCTAGAAGGACATGGTAGCTTTGTTTTTTCTTTAAACTTGTATTTTTATGCTCTCTGGATCACTCAAATCATTTGAGCATCTGAGTGACCTGGATAAGGCAGATGTTTGGTGATTGCTGTAATAGTATACCTGTTCTTCAGTGAAAATATTTCCTTTGATTTGTGGTGCAGTAAATAGCTTATCAGCGCCTGAAACAGAATTGTTATTTTTATCTCTTTGTAGATGTGTGTCCTCTCTAAGCCTGATGGATATTCCAGATCAGTGAGCACTAACATCGTTTGACAAGATAAACTGGATATCATAATAAAAAATGATTGCTACTAGCCAGGGTATTATAGCATTAGTCACCTTCTACTTTCTGATGTTTTAATATCACTTCTAATGATAGATAATGAGGAATGGCAGAAAACTACACATTGCTGTAGTTCAGTGGTTGTCTGATCCCAATACTAGCAACTGTGCGCAGACCATTAATATTGTTATTTGTCCACAGCTCCATGTAAGCTCTAAGGAAAGCAACGCTTTGCCATTCAGGTTTTTTTTTTTTTTTTTTTGTTATAGTGACAAATGTAAGCAAATGCAGCTTCTAAAATCCTCCTATGGAACATTGTATTGTCAAAATGTAACTGAGAAATGTGCACTGTACTCTACAATAGTTTTCTTCTTTTCAGCGATAATATTTTTGACGAAACTGAACCTGGAATTTCTCTGCATTTGCACCTCACAACTGATTATAAGCTCTGCTTTGAAGGGTCGTACATGAACTTTCTCATGTGTTCATTTGTTGAAGTCTAATTTAAAATGTTACCTAATGATTATTTTTTTTTCCATCTGGACATTTGTCAAGTTTGCTGTGTAATCCAGCTACCTGTTTTCAGAAACTTCCAAGAGTTTATTAGTCTTTCATAAACCTCTGCTGATCTTAAATGTACTTGAAAAGTATTGTGGACAAGAGACTAGGTAAAAACACAACAGATCTTGGAAACCAGGCATAAAAACCTGCATCCTTATAAGACCTCCTCCCATGGCTCTCTAGCTTCTATATCTTCTCTTCCACAGAGAATATTGCAAATGTTTATCTAAGTTTGGTGTTATAGGAATTTTGCTGCCCAGTAATCCTTTGTAATTATAACTCAGGATGAATGTCTCCATGTAGTTAAGAGTGTAGACAAGATAAAGTGTGAAGGTCAGGCTTCAGGATATATGTTCTGATAAGAGAAAGCCATGGCAGCAGCAAGCTAGAAAGTTTTCTTTCTGGGCTACCTGCAGAGAGAGGACAACCCTCCAAACACGTAAGCAGCACTTTCCAATCACCTACTGCTCGACTATCTATGCCCTGGTTCTTGAAAGTTGTTGCATATCTGTGATGCCAAAGAAATAGCAAATTAGTAACTTTATTATCCTACTATCTTGACAGGTATATAATTACTTAGTAGGCAGTCATATGCTTAGAAACCAAATAGGCAAACTATTTGGGACAAAATTATAAAATTAAAGCCTAAAAGTTTACATATATTTGCCTAAAGGTCTCCGGTGCCTGAAGGTGGTTGATCAGGATTTGGCAGATTGTTGAGTAGTCTTTATTTTCTCCTGTGTTTCTTGTTTAGGGACCTTTAATGTACCCCGTTGTCAGCAGATAAGCTGTTTCCTATGTTAGTCAGGGAGAAGGACTCTGACCTGTCTTATCATGCAGTTTGGAGGTGTAAGATTTTTTTTTTTTCTTTTTGTTCCTCTGGCAGTCTTAAGAGGCAGCATAGACTTTAATTCTGCTCCTCAAAATAATCATTTTTTTTATTCTCACAAGTGAGATATTTGCAGATTCTTAGCACCATGATGGTAAATTCTGTCTGTTTTGTGATTTTACTGTGCCTGTTGGGCTCTTTTATATGCAGTTGTGCTTAAGCAGAGAAGGACATCTACAACATTTGACTTTTCACTTCTCTTTCATATATAGTCATTCTGGAAGAGTCTTCTGCATTACACTTTTGGAAGTACGTGCTCTGTAAGTTTGTAGGAAGCCTTTCGCCCAGCAGTTGGTATACTTTCATCCAATGTTTAATTAAAGTGTTTGATCTTCTCTGTATGATGATCCGCTTCCCCAGAAAAGTTTCAGACTCTATAAGGCTGAATTGTGATCCATTATTGGATACTAATTCTTCTGGTTTCCACTCTGTGGGAAACTGTGGACAGAAAAGCAATTACAGTAGCAGGTGAGACTTGCGACGTAAGTGCTGTTTCTGGCCATTTATCGAAGCAATCTCTCAGGATTATGGCAAAGCAGAAGTCAATGGTGCATGAACAAATAGGCCTTTGATATTAGTAGCAAAACTTCCCCACAATGAATCACAAATAGGAACAGGCAATGGTGATGTATGTCTCAGCTCCCTTGCCAGGAGACTGACAATACAGATTCTACAGTTGCTCTGTTGTTCTGATGATCCATTGATGTCAATCATATTCCAGATGTATAAATTATCACAGCGTATTTGTAAATTCTCTAGAATAATAAATTGCTGTCCAGCTTGCATCGCAGCTTTCTGGTGGGGAAGGGTTACACTGTAGTTGAAACAGTTGGCAGAGAAGAGCTGTAAAATGGGTTTTGGATTAGAAGATCATGCAGGCAAGATGCCATTTTTGTTTGTTTTGGACTGGACATACCAAGCAAGAAATATTTAACAACTTTTTTTGTAGATGCTGAGGAATGTGTTTGTCATTTGTGCAACTGTGCTTGCATCTCTGGATAGACAATGAAGAAAAAGAACTTATGCTAAGCAGTGAGTAATCATGTTTCTAGCTCTTGGCCTGTACTCCATATTGTACTTATATCGATGTAGTCTTCTGTACTAGTGGACTAGTGGACTTCCACTAGTGCTGGTTTGAGTCCTTGTTTAGTGCTGTGTAAATTACAGCATTAAGCTGTAAATCTATTAACGTTAATTTACGTTCTCTATTGTAGCAATACAGAAGCACATGCTTTTTTTCTAAAGTGGAATACTTTCCTCAGTTTCTTCAGATGGTCTGGGTGCAAATACAATCTTTTTTTCAACAGAGTCCTGTAGGTTTTTCAGGTATGACTTCATCTTCATAACTGGAGATCATTGCTGATCTGCAAATCTTTGCAGATCTACAAGCGTTTGCTCTACACGATTATGCAGCAGATTCATAGTTAAGGAGAAACATGCCACGTTGTACAAATTAAGCCAGAATGTATTTGTGATCATAGTGGTACTGAAACTTTGGTAATTGTATTTGTTTGTTCTGAATTTTTGTGCCTATGGGAGGCAATATGGATCAAACCCTCTGCCAAAGGCAAAGCTAAGGCTCTGTAGAGCTTGAGAAAATTTTCCCAATAAAATGTTATTATTTTGGCATCAGGCTTTAGATTAATTATTGAGAAAAATGGATGTAATTTTTTAAAAAGCTTTGGACATGGAATAAATTCTGTAGCATATCCTTTTAAAATGGAGAAATCCATCAAGTGAACTAAATGCAGTGTAGCTCTGGCAGCCCTTGCACAATGTTATGTACCCATACACAGTCTACTAGCAGTAAGTGACATGCTAATGCATTTTGCAAATATGACATCCATTTTTTATGGAAATACATGAAGAGCGGTTTCTTGGCTTTGCTTGAATTCCTTGAATATACATAGAGATAAAAAAAAATGTTTTTTTTTACTTTTATTGGTGAGACACATTCTGAAACTTCGGTTTCAGCATTCCAGACTATTTTTAAATGTTTGAGACGCAAATGGTGTGTTGCAATACGATTGGTGGGTTGTATCTTTATTATTGCATGCATAACACAAAGACTGTATTTTGTTTTTGTGACCAAATCAGTAGCAGTGTTTTTTCAGTACTGTCTGTTATAGTCACTGACATTACAATCTGCAACAGTAGTATACAGTGCTGCTGAAACTTTACAGACAAGTAGGTATTTGCATATTTCCCATAACAAACCAGTGCCTGTGTTGCACTTACATACACTGCACTGTGCATAACATACCTTTATGCACAATATAGAATTCAGCAAATGTACTATCTGAGTGGAAAATCATGATAATGTACAATAAACCAAGCATAGAAATTGGTTCCCCAGATCACTCACTACATATAATGGAGGGTCAGCAAGTCACAAGCCTCTAAAGTTTTGCAAGTAAGTGAATTTAAGTAATAGAGAGACTGCAGAGCCAGTATGTGACATTAATTAATCATCCCTGTCTGTCCCTTGTGATGTAGCAGAAGTATCAGTAAGTGTTTTAGCTCTTAGCTGCCAGCTAAACAGTATGCAGCTGCTATATCACCCCTCCCCGGGCAGGGAGGACCATTGGGAAAGGAAAACTCATTGGTTGAGATAGAACCAGTTTTAATAAAACAATAAAAGAAGAGAAAATAAAAACAAGAATAAAAAATAATTAAACATAAAGTGATGCTTGGCCATTCCCAAATAGCAATTGCAGAAGGTGTGCTCCAAGCAGTGAACGCCAAATAGCGGACAGTGTGAGCACAGCTGTTCCAGTTAGTCCAAAGATCACAGCCAACCTGGGCAGATCACCAAACATGGGAACTGAACTTGGAGCACTGGAGAGCGGACACTGAGAACAGGAGCACCAAGAGGAGGGTGCTGTTCAGAGCAACTTGCTGCTTGTAAATGGAGCATGAGGTTCATGATGTGAAATACTTCCTTTGGCCAGTTTGGGTCGGCTGTCCTTGTTCCGCTCCTCCCAGCTTTATACACCTGCTTACTGGTAAAACATGTGAAAATGAGAAAGTCCTTGATTTCCTAGCAACAATCAAAACCATCAGTGTATTCTTCAACATTCTTCGCATGTTAAAATCTAGAAAAACTGCAGCTGCTGGGAAGAAAATTAATTCTATCCCAACTGAGTATAAACCTTACTTAGCAACACCTGAAATAATATGTGTTATCAACATTATTCTCACACTAAATCCAAAACACAGCAATTACTGAAAATAAAATTGACTTTATTCCAGCTGAAACCGTGACAGTAGGCTCTAATACAATGTACATTGGATATTTATGTTTAAAGTTAAGAGGCGTGTCTGGAACTGTGATCTTGTTTACCTTTTTTACAGGAAGCAACACACTGTACTCTAGCAAAGTGTTCATTTTTTTCTGCAGTGCTTATTTCCACATTTCTCTGCATTGTCCCCATGATCATATGCATTATGTTGCACAGACCAGAGCAGTAAACTGTTTTTCCTTGTGGGTAATATGTCTTGCAGAACGTGTGGTTTGATTTTTGCAGTGTAGGAATTTTCCATAGACTGTGCTTTATACCCTTGCTGCTTTCTATCTGCCTAGCTTAACCAATGCCTCATATTCAATAGCTTATCACTCTTCCTCTTCCTACTGCTGACTCAATCTGACTAGAAATGATTTTAGTCTTCTGTGACTAAACAATTTTCAATACAAATTGCAATTTGAAAAAATATTGAAGCATATAATCTTCCATACTTTCAAGTTTGTATATGACAGTGATATTGACAAAACAACAGTCTTATTTTGCTAATTTATTCACCGTCTCATTATGCTGATTTAATTTACAGTACCCAGCTATAATAATTGCATGCAGGTGAAATGTCCTTAAATGTACGTATATATATCATTAGCAAAAAGAAATGTATGCAAGATATACTGAGCTTTGGCTCCAAAAGAGAGTCTGAGTGAAGAGTGTTTTGTTTCCTCAAAAAGATGATTGTCATTAAATTTAATTACTTAGATTTGCAAAGATACCATCTCAAACAGAACAAAGAAATTGCAAGTTCTCTGAATTTGTGGAAATGACCCATGCAAGTGCACAAACAGAGCAAACCAGGTAATCCTGAGCCTTACTCAAAAAGATGGTCTACATATCTCCTCATTTCTTTCTCTTCACATCTGAGCTGTGTCACTTAATGCTTTACCATCTCTGAAGTATCCCAGAATAACTGGAATTACCTAGAGAGATGTTCTGAGATTCCTTCTTCTTGCTTCAAGGCAAAGATTAACTGAAAGATCACTGTTGGAAATAAACTACACTGACAACAGTTTATTCTGGTGTCTAAAATCAAAGTGAGTGGGCCAGAAGATGCCAATGCAAAGAAGTATGTTCATATTAAAACATACAGGGATTCCTACCTGATTAATAGGGTTTTAGTTTGGAAAAAGATTGCTGCTTCCTAAGTTATTTTATCAAGGACAGTCAAAAACTTGCATCTACTATGCCTCAGGAATGCACTAGTAGATCCATTTCAATTTTGAGAGCAACTATTCATTGCATGAAGATGATGTATACCTTCATCTTACAGAGAGTATACAAAGAGAGATTCTGATGAATGCCTCGCTTGAACATTTCTTCTTATAATCAATGTTAATTTACTAAGATTGGAAGGCAAAACCCACTATAAACTTGAAGTGAAATAAACTTGCTAGGTTGCAGAACTATGTCAGTCACAATTCTTTATCTTTTTACTCTGTAGAAAACAAAATATGAAATCCCAGCAGAATTTCTTGGATCACATTCTCTTGTTAAAATATGTTGATGTTGACATTAAATCCTTTTGAAAGCTTACTATTTACCTTCCCTGCACACAAAACATGCTTTTAATATTTGTGATTGCTGACTTGCACTTTCCAGTAGCACTATTGAACTTTCTGATTTTTATTTTTGCTGTGAAGCAGCAATACAAACAAGTAAAATGGCCAAGTTGACAGCTATGCAGAGACCACAGACCTGACTATTTACCCGTCTCATATGTGGGATCCTCATCTCTTCCAAAATGTGAGAGACATTCACAAAGAAAATTTTCTAGGGTGCAGTGTTATAACATCCAATTCCTGATACAAGAAATCTAACTGATAGGATTCCATTTTAAAAGAAAAAATCAGGAAATCATCAATTCAAGCACTGTAATTTCAAAGTACATGTATAGATTTCTCAGTTTCACAGTGAGTTCTCATTTTTAACATGCAATAGTGACATGGATTTAAAGCAAGGTATGTTTTGTGTGAAGAACATAACAAAGAATTGTGTAGAAAAAATACTATGTTCATAAAATTTACAGCAGTTTACATTAAAATTATTGTCATTCAAAAAAAATTAATGAGTAGAATCCTGATTCTTTTGCACTTGATTACAAAAAATCATAGTTCAAACTAAGACACGGCTCCAGATGTTAAAATGCCATTAAACCAGAAAACACTCAGAAAGAATATTTAATGGTCTTTTCTTTTAAAGTGCATATTATTATTAATGCAAAGTCAAGTTCACACTTAGTTCATCATTGTTTATTTTCAAATTTGGGCTTCCTGACAGTGCGGTGTACAAGGGTTATTGTTCTTTGCCTCATAACGTCAGAGTGAACCTTTCCACCTCCACCTCCTCTCCAGAAGTACTTTGCCTAAGGAATAATCACATTAAAATCAGGAGGATTTCTCACTCACTGAGGTAGTGAACATTGTTGAACATTGTTGGCAAAGCTGAACTCTAACCTGAATTGACATCCTCATTCTCTGGTCATTTCCTCTCCTAATGTTGTTCCATTGACACACAAATAGTATCAAACCTGCATGACTGCTACAAATTCTTGTTCTGATACCACTGGAAGCATGATGAAATATGTTTAAAACTCACAGAGTCTTTTCCCCATTCCTTTAGAAATAATAATTAAAAAGAGATTTGCATATAGGAAAAATCTGTTTTAGCATGGTAAAACAACAGAGATACGAGAAATGTCTTTTGGAATACGACATTTTATTTTTCTGTGATTTCTTCATCCTTGCTAGTCCCATTCTTACTAGTGTGATGATACGCACGCCTCTCTGCACAGCAGTACTGACAAACCATTTGAAATTTCTGTTCAGTTCCAATGAAATTTTGGTTGTGACTATGTGTTGATTGTCATGTTGGGCAGGAAGATGACTTGGGAAGAAGAGGTTCTATGGAGCTGCGTAATGCTAGCTGGCTAGTAATCCCTCCCTCATGCTAAAGAGTAACTGAACATGCTAGCAGAACTGAGTGCTATTTATGAATGATAAAATTAGTAAATGAGTGAGAAAACTCACCTGTGTGTTGTTCCAGTACTAGTGAGGAAAGCTCTGTATTGCCTGTTTTTAATGGGTAAACGCTGTTATTTGAATTTCTCTCTGCCTGTGCCAGTGGCAACTGTATCTGATGGGAAGTGTTTGTAGGACTGAGCTCTTAGTTGTATCTGCCGTGCATTAGTGTCCATAAAATATCATGAAGAAACTGAAACACTGCTGTCCATCTCTTGGGTAGTAGCAACTGGGCCAGATTTTTACTTTACGAATTAGTGGAAATTTGCAGAGATATAAGCATTGCTGAATTAGATGGAAACCGGGATACTTTTGATCTTACTGAAATCTCTTCCCATAACATTTAAACCTGACAGTTTCAAACCCGCTGTAAGACCTGTCAAGATGTACTTCTGGAAGGATAGGGATGGGTCAGATTTGCTTTAATTCTCATGTGTTTGAGGATCCTGACCACAAGCCAAACAAAATGCTAATTAACACTTATTATTGCCAACAGCAAAACAAACACCTTGAAAAAGAAATGTCTATTAGCACTTTGTTATTTTTCGCAGACTCAACCTCTTTTTTGTACCTGGACAGAATGGTTAATACAGAAGAAACATAAAATGCATCTCCAGAATTCATACTTTTCTTTTACTTTAAGTCAGATATTTTACATATTTCTGTAAACCATGTATGGTGTTTTGTTTCATATTGAATTGGAGTGGTTTATTCCGTTGATTAAACACTGACTCATTTACATTTATATCACTTGCAGTAACAGCTTTGTCATGGTTACATTATTACTATTACAATTTAATATCAGGTAAAAAAAAAAAATCTCATAACTCTAAGGATTTTTCCACCTAATAAATCTGAGGATCTATTGGGATTGTGTAGCAAGGTTTAGTAGCAGGGGGTCTACAGGGTTGGCTTCTGTGAGAAGCTACTAGAGCTTCCTTCATGTCCAATAGAGCTGATGCCAGCCAGTCCTAAGATGGGCAATCGCCAACAGTGGAAGCACCTCTAGGATAACATGTAATATTTAAAAAAGGGGAAGCTTCCAGCTGCCTGACAGCAGTCAGAGAGAGGAGTGAGAATATGTGAGAGGAACAATTCTGCAGACACCAAAGTCAGTGAAGAAGGAGGGAAAGGAGGCGCTCCAGGTGCCAGAGGAGGGATTCCCCTGTAGCCCAGGGCGAAGACCACAATGAGGCAGGCTGTCGCCCTACAGCCCATGGAGGTCCTTGGTGGAGCAGATATCCACCAGCAGATGATGGAGGACCCCATGATGGAGCAAGAGAAGAGTGTGAGGAGTCCTCTCCCTGAGAAGAAAGGAGCAGCAGAAACAGTGTGTGATGAGCTGGCCGTAACCCTCATTCCCCATCCCCCTGTGAAGAGAAGGTACAGTAAATCAAGAATAAAGATGAGTCTGGGAAGAAGGAAGAGGTGGAAGGAAGGTGATGTTTTAAGATTTTTTTTTTATTGATCATTATTCTACTCTGATTTGATTGTAATAAATTAAATTAATTTCCCCAAGTTGAGTCTGTTTTGCCTCTAATGGTAATCAGTGAATGAATTCTCCCTGTCCTTATCTCAACCCATGAACTTTACATTATATTTTGTGTCCCCTGTCCAGTTGAAAGGAGATTGTAGTGAGGTGGGTG
Source organism: Tapera naevia (assembly GCA_033556795.1). Taxonomy (NCBI): domain Eukaryota; kingdom Metazoa; phylum Chordata; class Aves; order Cuculiformes; family Neomorphidae; genus Tapera; species Tapera naevia. The sequence continues at coordinate 10,257,141 of JAUMJJ010000246.1, read as the reverse complement.
CTGGTATCTTCTCCCAAGTAACAAGAAACTGGATGGGAGAAAATGGCCTAAAGTTGTGACAAGGAAGGTTTAGATTGGATATTAGGAAAAATTTATTTACTGAAAGAGTGGCGAAGCATTGGAACTGGTTGCCCAGGGAAGTGGTGGAGTCTCCTTCCCTGGAAGTCTTGAAAAAAGCGTAGACGTGAATGAGTGGTTCTTAAAAAGAAGCAGGATAACCACTAAATGTGGCTAATCTGAAAAAGTGTTTGAAACTGGTAAAAATAATGAGCAAATAATAGTTTCTTTCAGAAGCTGATTAACTAACATTACATTAATTTAGAACTCTTTAATAAAGCAAGGTGGGCCAGTAAGGTTTCATTCTGATCTTTTTTGCATCTTTGAACATAACAGTGCTTGCTCAACTGAAACTAATCAAATGATAATAACTAGGTCAGGATCATCTCCCTTGCATGTAAAAGCTTTCTTTAACAACTGCTGAATGTCAATGGAATTGTATCTGTTGACAGAGTGAATGCTGAATTTGTCCAGGGGTCAGTGATCTTGTTCACTGTAACTATAAGTTTTGGGTTTTCGTTGCACAGAATCTTTTTTTTCAGCACGTCATTCACAGGTATGAAGGGAACATTAGACTTGTGCTTGTGGAAAGACAAAACTGAGTCTCACCTGTCCATGAATTCCAAGCAGAGTGGGAGAATGCTGGGCTCATGGAACTTGTGAGAAGAAATTTGCCTTACTGAGTATTATGGGGTCAGAGACTAGAAAACAAAATTTGCTAAGCTCTGATTAATTCCTCAGCTAGAGAACAGCAAGGATGCATCAATTTAATTTGTATAAAACACCACAGGAAGGTGATGGACTTAACCCTAGCTTACGTCACCTGGGCACCTCGTACAAAGGATTTATTGTTAAATATGATATTGACTGTCGCAGTATTCATGAAACAAAGGCCACTGAAGGACTAAAATGTAAAATTATCTGTCAGGTGATTCTCCTGTTAAATAATTTCTGATGTTTTCTGTATATATTACTATGCAAGGATTTACACTTATGAGAAAATACTTGGATGAGAGAGCAAACCATGTAAGTTTAAAAGTAGATGAAATAATAATTGGCTAGATCTATTTTTTAACTGCCCCTTCATTACCATCTTACCTGTCTACACCACTTCAGACTGAAAGTATCTCCATGGAATTTTTACCTTGCTTTGAGGAACAATATCGTGCTATCAGAAAATGGAAAACATCAGGAAATGGAATGAAGCAATGTTTAATTTTGAACAAAGATGTTGGCCAAAATACCTCCAGATATGGTTTACTGAGGTAATTGAGAAAAAAACCAACAAAACGTAGCTATTCTTGAATAAGTCAATTTTGTTGGAAAATGTGATTGGTAGAACTCAAAGTCTCAGAGAATTAAGAAACTTATCCATTTTCTAAGGAGTGACTTTCTCTGAGCTCAATTTATGATACTCTGCCAGTGAGCATTTTCTTGCTCAGGTCTGCTGCCTCCAAAGTTTATATGCAAGCCTTGTTATGGCTCTTTGCAACAGAAGACCTCAGAACACACCTCATTATAGGCTTGCTCTTCCTTCGCATAGTTTTGAAGTAGTGAATCTGTTAAACATTAGGATGGAAGCAATCTGCAGAATACTTATTGACAGAGTTAATCCAGAAAGATTATGTTACTTCCTCTGATAGATGGTTGTTTTTGGTTTTCACTTGTTGACCCAGCCAGTGGTCTTTGATAAGGATAGTCTATGGTGTTTGGAGAGACTGTCTGTATCTCTTGCTTGACATCAGCTAAAAGATAGTTGAATCAGTGAATTTGTAATTTTCCCAATTTTTTTTTCTCTTTCCAGACAGATACTGTATCCTTACAGGTAGTCTTTCTCTAACAATTATACTTCTTCTACTCTCCTCATTCTTATTTCATTTTATTCTGTCTTTGAGCAGAACTAAACCAGTAAACAGAGCTGAAGTTTATTAATTCCCTGCTGTATAATTGTCTCTCACCCACGTATCTGTGCTATCCTGCCATTTCTTTGCTCATTTTACAATACAATACTGTAAAAGGTCTTATACTATTGAGATATTGCTATGCTTCAAAATCAACTTTAGGAACTCTGTACTCTAAAATACAATAAAAAATAGTTAAAGCAAAACTACAGTAGAAATAAATAAGCAAAATACTTTACAGTCTGTAAAGAAATAATAGTATAGCGCTATTTTTTTTTTATTTATTGAGTCAATTAACTGTCCTTTTATCTTGCAAGATCCAGTCACTTTTTCTTTGTCTCTTGTAATGAAACTTATTCAAACACAGCTATATACATTTCTCTTTTATGTTACACTAAAATCAAGCAAGAACTTTTGAGGTGGATGGTCAACTAGCTGTATAATATTCTAACACACATGCTGGTACTACAGCAGAGATGAAAAGTAATAGTGATAGCTCTTACTAATAATTAATTTATAGGAAGCTATAGTGTTATAACCATTAAGTTGTAATAGGAACCAAAAGCATGTTGGTGGTTTGTAAATGCTAAGTTCAAAATCATTCCTTATTCATGTATGACCTCTCCAAGTTTTAAGACAAAACATATCATGCATTTATTCTAATCCAGAAATTGCAACACTCCCGTGCATTTTTAAAAACTGAGCCTGAGTATCAGATGGGAAAACTTGTTTCTACAGTTTAAAAATAAGTGTCATTGTTTACATGGAATTGCCTACAGGCTTTCATTTTTGCAATATTAATTAGTTATTAATAAACAAAAAAAAAGACCCTCTTTTTGCATAAGGACCATTCAATATGACCACAAGGGCCTAGTGCAACCCAAGCGTTATGCACTGGTCTGTTACATCTCACTCAGTGGTGATGTTATGCGAGGCACTCTTGGTATGTGTTATAGCCCATCTTCTACAGCAGTGCAGTGTTTTGTCTTTTTTTTTTGTAGTTTGCATACTTCAGGAAACAATTCTTTAACGTCCAGTACTGTTCGCATTTTCCTGTGAAATTTGTCCCCAGACACTCACAAGAGTCACTTGATTTCAGGATTGGTTTGGACAAACTACAGTGTAACACAGTTTATATCTGGAAACATCTTGTGTGGTTGTGATGTTTATGTTATGATAGAACTTAAAAAAAGATAAATAAAGACTTATGGTTTCTTAAGTAGCTTTTTCTGTAAAGAGAAACAGAGACTGTCATTATAAATTAACGTATGTTCAAAGGGTGCAACATGTGAAATAGTTATAACTGTATTGGTTCTCTGAAGTGTTTTTTCCAAGACCACACCTTGCTTTTCATGAAACACCTGCAAGAAAGATACGTTTCATCTTTCTTTTTTCTATTCTATGAAGATAAGAAAAAAATTTCAATTTTCCAAATAATACATTTCAAAGTACATAGAATGCAAGTGAATAATATATTTTGCTTCTTTTTAATAATCTAAAACTAAGTCTGATTGATGTAAAAGTTAAGTGTTTAGAAGGAAAATTCCTTGTTTAATGAGAAGTAATATATTATACTAAAATGAGACTATTTTTCTTCCAGTATATTTATAGAACAGAAAAAAAGCCCCTAGCTATCCTCCATTTCAGCTTTTTTAATGTTAATGTAAAAGACATGTATGACATTACTCTTATAATCTTGAAAGAGGAGTTTCTAAAATGAAATTAGAAATGCTAATGAAGAGTATTTGGATAAAATGAGAAATTCTTCTAATGGACTTTTGTAAAAATTTAATGAGTTAAACAGTTTATAAAGAACCAGTTCTTTTATAAAAGTCAAGAGTTGAAAAAAAGACAGAATTACCTTCATGCACTTGATTTTTCATACGGAACAATGGAATGTATGCATATTGTATTTAATACGTTCAAAGAAGTATCATTATCTACAGAGAATGTGATTTCTTAAGTGATTAAAAAGCTGAAAAGGAAATTGCCTAAAATTTGATTTTAAACATATGGATAAAATGATACTGTGCTGCTGTGGGGACTCAAACTCTTTCCTGAAAAGCAAAGAGATGAATGAATACCTTGACCAAAAAATGAATACACATTACTGGAAAATTAAGAAATGATCTTCAAATACAGATCAACAAGCTAATAAAGTTTTATGGACAAAAATGGTTAATTTTCTTTAATATTTTCTAACAGTATATACGTTTTTTACATTAAAAAACCTGTAGTCTTGATATATTTACAAATACATTATTTCAGGAATATCAGGAACCGAAGAACTGATAGATGCCTCAGAGAAGTCATTTCAGCAGCCACCTCAATGATAAGGATGGTTGATACAAATGTAACTCTGTAGTGCTTGGCATACCAAGAATTGTGCAGTCATCATGATTTCCTTGGAAAGCAAAGGTGAGCAGTGTCTCTGAAAGTCAATGCATTTTTAAGAATAACTGGATGAAGACATGGGGGAAGCTTCTTGCAGCTTCTTGCAGAAGCCACCCCTGTAGTCCTCCCCACTACCAAAACCTTGCCATGCAAACCCAGTACATCAGTGTTTTTGTAACTGGGCATTAATTTGCAAACTCTGAGCCTTAACATCTTAATTTACATTTTATATACATTCAACTGGTGATATGTTGAAAAATTTTATGGGCTGAATGCAGCTAAATATACTTTTCAAGGAGCTGTCACTTAATATGGTATATTCTGAATCTCATGATTCACATCATCTTAAGATTGATACCTCTACAAATGGAGAGTTAGAAGGCAATACTGACTTATGTTCATGGTGTGATGAAAACTAATCATATGACTAGTATTTCTGCCATGGTCTAAGCCATCATGCTTGTTATAGGAAATAATATGTTATAACAAGACTTAGCATGACCCATATGTGCGCTGAAGTTAGGCTGAAATGCAATTGAAGATGTATGTTGTGTCTGTTACCAGTTATGAATGTAAAGGAAGCTATTGCACAAAAAAAACTTAATAAGGGTTTTATGGGCATGTTAGACAATATCTTCTATATGTGACTGAAAGAGAGACTTTGCCATTCTTGTCTGCTCAAATATGCTGCACTTCACAGCTGGAGCACATGAGCTATTCGCTCAGTATTTTGTCTAAAAGATTTGGATGAGCACTGCATGCATTCTGTACTTCTAAGAAGCTGATTCTGTATCACTCTCCACATATAAATCATTGTCTTTTGATTTGTTTTTAGTTTTTATATGAAATAAACCTCTGCCAAATGGAAGTCTTGCACAAAAATAATACAATTTGAGCAAGAAACAGGAACTCCTCAATAGTTTTTTTCTCTCTTATATAGTGTTTGTTCTCTCTCATAAGGTCAGAATACAAAAACTCTCCTGAGAAGCATATTGCTTAAACCAGCATCTTGCTATGAGGGCATTGCCACTGTGCCTGTGTGTGCATTAGGGATTCTTTCCAGCACTTACCTGCATGTGCTATGGGAAAAGAGGCTTTGTGACTGGCAACAGGAACTTATTTCTGCCACTCCTCCTCTGCTTTTTTTGCTTAAATTATAAGCTTTTTTTTGTCTCTTGCAATATGACTGTCCAACATGCAGGATATTGAGCAGTTGGAAGAACAACTTGGTAGTATTTCAGCTGAAATCATTGGAACTGTACTGTTAAATATAAATGCATTTGTTGTGCTGGAAAGGAACTTTGTAACATTTTTTCTTATAAGTGGCTTCTCTTGTTCCCACTGAATCCTTAACTTTACTCTTAGTTTTGAAGACTAGAAAATCAAATCTGACCTCTGTGCAGAGCAGGGCATGTTATTTCACCCGTACCATCAACAGCATATTTTGGAAAGGCTTGATATAAGAATAAGATATCTTAAAATACTGAACTGTACAAGATATTCCCAGGGTGAATTTTACACCATTTTTATCAGTCAGTGTTGATAACATCTGTTTTTACTGTATTACATTTTTTATCATTTTTGCTGATCATTTGGAGATATTGTAGCGAGGGCCTTCTAGAGCTTTCCAGCATCTACCTTGCTTGACAAATACAGCTACATGTATAAAGCTTAAGAGTTAAAAATATTGAATAACTTAGTAAGTCCACCGGAGAAGTATTTTTTTATGTGAAAGGGAAGAAGGAAACAAAGAATTACCAGGACAAACATTTTGGGAAAAAAAGGTGAGTAGCTATGCTGAAGTGTGTAGAGAAGAGCTGAACTCTTCTTTTGCTGCAACATTTTCCTCCATCCTCCCCCCGTATTTTCCCACCTATCCAATTTATTCTTTGTTTTGCTTCTACCCTACCAGCCTTATTTTTCGCACGTTCCCTTGTCAGTTGGAATTCTCGATGCAGAAACATTAAATCTTTCTAGCATTTAAGAAAAATTTCAATGCAATTTTAAAACTGTGCACCTAGATTACTTATCTGCCCTGACACTTCTAGTTACTTGTGCTTTGTCCTTTCTTTACCGAAAGTAACTCCTTTTGGAAAGGAGGGGATACTTGCAAATTGTGGTTTAACTTAGTAGGAAACAAAGTGAAGGCAGATACTAGAAACAGTATCAGGAGGAAGGTTTGAGAAAGGCTAAACCTCAGACAGCTTGCAGAGCATCAGATCAGTCCCTCACAGGAACAGTGCACTAGTAGGGACTAAGCTAGGTGTGCCTGAACCGGGATTTTCACAAGAATTTAGCTTTAGGTGCTTTCAGAGACAAACGAAATATGTAGATCTATTCCAGGGTAAAAGTTCCTCTTCCTGTCTGAAAGTGGGCTATGAAAAGGCATGGTCCATTTGTTTCTTCTCTTGGCTGCTGCCTGTTTAAAATCGTGCACTGGTTTCAAGTTGTGCCCGAGTGCTGAGTAGGACATGAACTCAGACCAGAAGGCCTCTAATCCTGCCTTCCCTACCAGTGCAAGCAAAAACATACGTTTTACTTGAAACTATGAAGTTAGATTTGATTTGTGACATAACCACAATGTGTACTGACAAGTTATTTCTGCACTCTTTAGAGATCTACCTTAGAATTGCAAACCAGAACATTTAACTAGCCATCTGTTAAAAGTGGGCATCATATTATAGGTACAGATGAGTAAATGTTGATTGGAGAATATACTATCTGAAGTCTATGTTCTGATGGCTATATTCATCTTAATATAAGAGGTTTTCTCTCTGCTGGGAAGGCAAATGAAACCAGCGGGTTTACTCAAGGCATAAGGCACTATTTGAAGTTAGCGATCCAGGACTGGATCTTTTGAACAATTTTGTTTCCTCTCAATAGTTGGTTTTACTGCAGCATACTGCTGTTATTTCCACTGACCTACCAGTATATGTGAGGTAAAAACCAGCTCTGTTACTTCCCGATTACACTTGAAAATTTATTTGCTTTAATGTCATAGCAAATGAAAAGACCTCAAGTTTTAATTAGATAATATTCCACTGTTTTGTAAAGCATGAATATGCCTGAAATTAGAAGTCAGCTAGAACAGTATTTCATATTGAACAGCAAAATGTATTTGTGTTCTGAGTGCCTTTGTCAATGTAAATCAGAAATATGAACAGTGAAAGAATACAAGTTGACTACCTCTCTGTTTAAAAAAATTACTACTCCTCATGAATTTTTATATGCTTTTATATAGTAGGTACTGTTATGCAAGTACTGCTTTGGTAACTGCCTTGCTATAGTAGGATCTGGAAGAAAGAGAACATCTCAAAAAGGATTTATAGCTGTCTCCAAAGAGTTAGTAGATAGATTTTGAATTGTCATCATAAGAAACAATTTGATTTCTTTCCTAAACCAATGCACTAAATTGTCTCAAAACACTTGGTTACATTGATTTTGAACTGATTTTAAATAAGAAGCACTTAGTTGTGCTCTGGCTATTGAGTTTCTGAGATTAGTTCAGCAGTGAGAGGTTCCGAAGGATGTCTCATGAGCGCATAAAATTAACTTACTTCTTGATGGGAATTGAAACAACATACAGCAACCAGGGATAATAGAGACAGGAATAAGCAGAAATAAATATCAGGAACTAGCACAAATCACGCAGAAGTTGTCCTGGCTATGAAGTATTTTTCAGCCAACATCTGTTATAAAAACAGTCCTCTGAAGCTCAGATTTATTCTTTTGTTCTATATAGTTTTCTGTATATTCAAGGAAGGTGATTCTGCCCCTCTGCTCCACTCTGGTGAAACCCTAACTTCAGTATTGTGCCCAGCTCTGGAGCTCTCAGTGCAGGAAAGACATGGACCTGTCGCAGTGGGTCCAGAGGAGGGACACAAAATTGATCAGAGATCTGGAACACCTTTCCTGTCAAAAAGGGCTGAGAGAGTTGGGGTTCCTCAGCCTGGAGATCTGGGAATATCTTATTGTGACCTTTCAGTGTTGAAGGGGCTTATAAGAAAGACGAGGACAAACATTTTATCAGGGCCTGTTGCAGCAGGAGACAGGTCAATGGTTTTAAAATAAAAGAGGGTGGATTTAGACTAGATACAAAGAAGAATTTTTGTACAATGAGGGTGTTGAAGCACTAGAACATGTTGCCCATGGAGGGAGTGGGTGCCCCATCCCTTGAAACATTCAGGGTCAGGTTGGATGAGGCTCTGAGCAACCTGATCTAGTTGAAGGTGTCCCTGCTCACTGCAGAGGAGTTGGACTAGGTGATCTGTAAAAGACCCTTCCAAGCCAAACTATCCTATGATTCTACTTCTAATGGTTTCCTGCTTCTTTTCCCCACAAATCCTTCCTCCCTGTGTAAAAGTAATTTTTTTTCCCTCACTATTTTTTCTGTGTGGTTCTCCATCAGAGCCGGTTCTTGGGAGGGAAAACCACATCAGTTGGCAGGAATAGAGAATAAACTAAAACAAAGGAAGGAATTATACCAGTCATCTCCTCCATCAAAGGTAAAGGATAGCAATTGACAGGGTTTTCCTGAACATAACTCAGACATCGGAACGGCTGCCCAGGGAGGTGGTTGAGTCGCCATATCTGCAGGTATTTAAAAGATGGGTAGATGAGTTTCTTAGGGACATGGTTTAATAAGGCTACAGGTACAGTTGGGCTTGATGATCTCTGAGGTCTTTTTCTTATGAGATGATTCTATGATTCACCTTCCAGTCTGGATGTGTACAGTGGATTGTGATGACATTTTTTATCATTACAAGATTCAAGAATGTCTGCTAGCCTGGTCAAATCCAGTACTGCTCCTGCATGCTGACCTTCCAGATATGAGGAGAGCATGTGTATTTTGCACTGCAGCCGGACACTGCGCACACGCTTGTGCACAGATGAGCTGGTGTTCTGCATTTGTGCTGAGGCTGTGCAGGAAACACCATGCTTACTGCATATGTGTGCTGCCCATTGCAGTAAATCAATTGACTCTGTTCGCATTGCCTTTCCTTTCTCCCTGCATGATAGATTTGCATGAATGCAGAACATGTTCTGGATCTGAAATGCCCTGGCAATACTGGACTTGCTGTGCTCAAAGACTAGGAACTATGCACAGAGATGTGCAAGTCTGGCCACAGAGTTTTCCAGCTGCAGTGATGCCTTGTAATTCTGGATTTACTTGCTTACTATATTGTCTGAAACTTACTCTTTCATCTTTCAAGTTTTCTATTAAGTTCAGTTCTTTGGTTTTGCTTTTAGCAGTTCAGGTTGCTAAGTGATGGCAATGCCCAAGAAGGCTCCAGGTAGCTGAAATCCTCGTAAATAAGCTCAAAGAATTTGATATTCCCTGCTTAAAATGTTAAGGAGTAGAAATAATGCCCTGTGATGGAAGTTTCTTTTGACAAAGAGTTCTGAGAACAGTTTGATAAAGACTAGAAATATGTTTGATATTCATGAGTAAGAGTTCTTTCTCAGAAATGAGCTTTGATTTCTGAATACAGGGCGGAGAGAAAAAGAGATTAATGGAAGAGATAATTTTGTTTGCTGCTAATAATTTATCGGCTCTAATCAGGGTGAAACCTATCCATTAAAATGTATGTGGAAATGTGGTGATAGTATTAGGAGTGCCTCATTATTGTTAATTCATTTAGTACTCAATGTAATAGCACTAATCATAATTAACTCCTGTGGTATTAATAGGGTTGTCATACAGTACGTACAGTATTTGCATGAGAATTCCACTCTAGATTCTCATTAATTAAAACACTATAAAAATGTCAGCACTTTAATTTGCCTTATGTTAAATACTATGAAGAGGCTTCTGAATTTTTCCTATTTGAATTTAGCAAAATACTACTGCTACGTTAATTTTAGCCAGAAATAATAGTTTCTAAGCACCTATTTATCAGCTAATTACTGTTTCAAAGTCTTTAATTTTTCAGGGGATTACTGTTTCTAATGGGCAGAGGAGGAAGAGTAGCTTAATATACCAGTGTTGGACTTTTTATTAGGCTAAATACCCTATTTTTTTTGGAATAGGTTTCTCTACCAATCTTCACAAAATGCCCAGTGTCAGGGTTAGAGGCTTGGGTTAAAAGCAGCTCTCATGCACTGTCCAGAGGCACCAGAAGGAAACATCAACCAGCCATGAGGTCTCCAGGTTGGTATTGAGCACAGAAACTTAATCCTCAAGTTGGGGGATGATCTCAAGGCCCTTACCAAGGTGTTTCTGTTTGGAAATAAAGAACAAAGGCAATGTATTTAGGGCTGATGTGTCTGTGGCTTTAGAGATCTGTAAAATACCCCTCTGCAGAAAGTTAATCTGAGCTCTCTGGTGGCCTTTTCTCTGCCTCCTGCTTTCTCCTAAGTACATTCTTGCTGTACTGTATTAATGAATCCTTTTTGGTTGGTTTTGGAAATCTTTCTTCAAAGCACAGGCACAGAGAAATTCTTGATTTCCTGACCTCTGGTAGCAGGCTTCAGCTGCTAACATGTGAAAACAGACGGTTACAAGATGAAAATGGTGCTGTTTGGAGGTTGTTATGCTCGGGATGTGAGCAGTAGCAACACAGTACATCAGGCCTCTGACCAGTTTTGCTCAACCCACGTGGCTGGCAGAACGTGCTGCTCAGCAAGTCAGCTAGGCACAGAATGAAGCCCCAGTCATGGATCCTGCTCTTGTCCACGGGAGTTTTGCTGTTGAACTGAAGGAAGCAGATATCACTCGCTGCCTTTGGCTATGACAGAATGAGCTGGGGACCCATAGGGTGAAGAGGACTAAGGGTTTTAGGAGTCTGGTATCTAAAAAATAGATCCCTATTTTGCATTGGCTCACTTGTTACAGTATCAAACCTTGGCCAACTGGTTATTTGTCCTGTTATAGGAATCACATGGCTCATGTGGTAAGGGGTGTTTTTCACAATGACTACTCTCAGGAAGCCCACTAAAGGAGATTCTGTGATAAGATACAATGCTGATGTTCCTACAGTTCAAGCTTGTGTGTACTCTTCAATAAATTAAACGATGTTTTTGGTATCCAAGACTTTAAAAAATCATTACTTAGATCCTACTTCCTCAGCCCCCAAAAAGCGTGTCTTAAAAAATCCCAGGGGTTTTCTTAATTATTTCTTCTTCTTTTTGCCTTTTGAGTCCTTCAGAATATGCTGTCTCTGCCACCCTAGGATATCAGAACAGGAGGTCCTCAAGTTATCAGTCGAATAGTGGAGCTGAAAGTAAAACACCAAATAGCCTGTGACCACATAGCAAGCTAATTCACAACAGCATTATAATGTAAGGTTGAGACAGAGAGATTTAAACTTGCTGTGGTGAAGAAACAGCTGGAATTATACTTGAGTCAGCCTGGAGTGGTGACTTGATGTTCTGGCATGTACTACCTGGTTTGAACTGGTATTATTGATGCAGGAATTTGTAGCTCCATACAGTACCGGAAGAGTTTCTTCTCTATGCATTCCTAATCTACAAATATCTTGTGTTTTTTTATTTAATAGATTTGATACTTTATGTTATAGAAACAAGTAAGTTGAATATAAGCTTTAGAAGAACTTTGTTTTCAGGCTGAGCATTTCAGGATTTGCAAATCATCCCAGGGTTAATTAAAATTCATGTTTTCCATTTTATTTTCATCCTGCCCAATTTGTATTCAGAGAATGTCCTGAGCAGATTTATTTTGATAGATTGTTATCCACAATAAATTGAAATACCTTTCGTAGTGCTCTCTGTAAGATAAGAAAAAAATTACTGGAGTTATACTCTTAAGTCCTAGGTAACTACACCAGTAGATTGATCCATGTTGTAGGTTTCCACCTTCATTTAAACATTGCTGAAATGAGCCTGAAGCTTAATATTTTTTATAATCTCTCTAAGATAATATTGGAAATTATTAATTGATTGTGTGTATTAAAAGGTTTATACAGCAGTAAAATCATCATTCTTATCACTGATGTATACTGTGGTCCAAAATCCACCATCCATCAATTTAGCTGTTTTCTATTCTGTTTTGTTTTCTTCTCTCACAGGGTGGTTTGTGACATGATTGTATTAGGTCTGTGGTATAGCATAACGGAACAAACACACTTTTGATGCCAGAACTATTAAGGTAGCTGTTTATTTGTGTTGACATAGTACCAAAGGGCTGAATAGATGACAGGTCTCACAACGAAGTTCCAAACTTCATACAATGAAAGGCAAAAAATAGGGTCTATGGACCTTGTCCAAGTAATAATGATTTTTCTGAACATAAAGGAATGTACAGGAAAAAAAGAATCTTGATCTCACTCGTTGTGTCCATAGTAGATCTATGCAATTAAGATTTAATTTGTAGTATTTTTCCTTAAGAAGTTGCAGTTCACAAAGGCAAGAAACACTGGAGTAAGCAAAAAAGAAAAGTATAGCCAAATTTACATGTATGTTTAAATACATAAAATCTCCTCTCTCTTTCTATACATACCCCGATATATATCAGGCTTTTATGCATACATCGAAGTATTTATTGGAAGAGGAGGGAGAATTGTCTGATAATATATGGATCAGTTATGTCGCAGTGCCAGTACCCTGTCCTATGGTTACTTGGCATTAACGTGGCAGAAATACAATCTTTCACTTGAGTCTGAATTCTTAGCTAAAGGTGGTAAAACTTGTCTTCCAATGGTGGGAAAAGCTGTTTAGGGATTGATAACAACCCCATCTGATTCAGGTAATCTGAAGTATGAACTGTCTCCCAGAAGGCCCCTTCTCCCTCTGTAGGCTATTAGTGCCTAAATAGTTCTCTGAATATGGAGGTATTTAAGTGTCTGTGTAAGGTGAGATAGGACTGTGACTGACAAAGCATAGTGACAACTTCTAAAGACTTGTAAAAAATTCTAAAGCATGTGAGGGACAGGTCATGCTAATGGATGGTGAGCTAGATATGGAGTAAGGTCTGGAACTGACCCTGTTACTGCCTGGGTGAATTTTGAACAACTTTTCATCAGCTCTTCCTAAAGGAAGTGTCTTTTACCATCTTAGTACAATACCCAGTGCAGTGGGATTCTAAGCACAGTGGAAGATTTTGTATGCTGTCATAAAAATCCCTAATAATCTCAACTTCAAAATTACCTATCTTTGCAAGTTTGTTGTGTTTTGAAGTTGTCTTGACAGTGTAAATTCTTCTTGTCTGTCTTCTCATTGCAATGGGGAGGTGAAGCCATGCACTTTTTATGCAGTGTCTTGTCAAAAGAGGAACTTGTAACATGTCAGCTGGAGAAAGCTGAAATGCTGTACCGGTTTGCAAGAATTATGACAGAAAAATGATATATTTTGGTATTCTTTCTTCCTACTGTTTTTCTTGGCAACTAATTCATGTTCATTTGTGAAAAGTCTGTTTTTTAACTTGGTACAACGCTATTGACTGGCAGAAATAGAGAGAGCTGCTTGGTTATAATTTGTGTCAACGAGGAAGAGATCCTTTGGTGTCCTGTGTTGTTCCTGAATTTTCTTATTTTGAGAGGGGGAAATGGGAAACATGAGAGCATGGCTGCATTCAGAATAGTGACTCTCTGAGTGTGACGGATTATTATATTCTGTGCCCTAGTATGTGTTCTGAGTTCCTATTTGTTTAGAACAGTTGCTGAGAAAATGAGGTTTGGCTATTGTAGAGCTCAAGCCACAATGGAAAGGCAAAAGATGTACTCTGCTTCTTGCAGCATCAGTACAATTGCAGCCAAGCCCACAGCATTTCCTTATTGTTGTTGAGATGCAAAAAAAGAAAAAAATTAATTTTATTTTCTGTTTTTTTTTCCATTGTCCCAGTAATGAAATAAACTTAGCTTCCTGGCAGGTCCCTGCATTTCTTTTTGAAATTCACAGTGACCAGATCTGTTGAGGAAGACCCTTACAGGGAATTGCATAATAAACTGAGATCCTTTTTTGGAATTTCCTTTCTGATGCTACTTGTATTTTGAAGAGGTGCTACCAAGATTGGTGTGCTTGATTGTCTTTCTACATTTTTCCCGTTTACAAATTTAATGCAGATTTAGACACTTTTAATATTGTGTTTTCAGACCCAAATCAGGGTTTATGTGCCTGATAGTTTATTAATTTATGCTTTATCAGCTGGTCTAAAGAAGATGTAACCTCTGATCATCTTCCTTGCATGTATCCTTACACTGCCACGGGTATATAAATAAGTAATGGAAAAGGATTTTTTGTCATTAAAAACTGCTTTGCTCGTGTAGTGTGGCCCGTTTATCTATGCATTATTATCAAAACTGTGAGTAAGTGACATTTTTTTTGCTTAGAACTGTGACATTGAACTTGTTTTTTGAGCATAATCTGGCAGAGGAGTGGTCACTTATGGACTTGATACATGTTACTGGTTGACAATGTATCATCTGTGTTTTGTGAAATGTAAAACTGATGAACATGCTGGTTTCCTCTGACAGTCTTTTCAGACAAAAACATTTCTATGATATGCTCTAACTCTTATGTGCTGCTCTTATTATCAGATTAAAAAGGTATTTGTGTGTCTGTCTACCTGGACACTGTTAAATGGATTTACTTTGCTGAAAATTTCTATGACCAACCCTTAATAAAAGTGCAGTGATGTTGGGGGGTACCACTTGAATTTTACATAATACAGATGTCAAAAGAAGTGTAATGATATTACCGAGTATTTGTGAGCCTATTATCTACATGACTTCCATAGAGAGTTAAAATTCAAGGCTGAGCTGTCTGTCTTCTTACTACTCTTCATTTTCTGATATACTTTAGCTTATAAGGTGGCTGCAATAGATTTGCACCACTGTGTAAGGCACTAGTGAGATTCTCTCCTACTCCTGTAATGTTGTCTATAGAGTTGGCCATCCACACACAACTGTGTAAACAGAGCAAGCTTTTTTAAAGAGGAGCAGAGGACAGAGTACTGCTTTACAAGCAGAGGATCCAAAATCTTGGCTTGCCCAGAAAATATAAGTTGGGAGGCGATGTGGTAACAATCCATTACCACGTAAGCAGATGTTGCAGCTCTTCTCCTCTTCCCCTATTTAATCTCAAAGACATTATTAGTGCCAACAGAAAAAGAGAGTGTTTCAAATCCCAAAGAAGTGAACTTCTGGGACACTTTTGTACTAGGTGGGGGAGAAAAAATAGAAAACAATTTGAGAAAATTGTAATAAATTTAGTAGTAGAAGATACACAAGAACAGGAAACCTGAGTCAGTAACTCTGGAGGTCCTTTTCTGTGTTGTATTTCAGGGGAAATCTTTAGTCTCTTGTGTATAAATCATTCTGTATTTGCTGCTCTGAGAAGTAGGTGACACTGATTCCTGACCTCTGAATTTCTTTATGTTTTCCTCAGCCCCATAGAAGGAGGGTCATTAGCCTAATATTTTGCTGGGAGGAGAAGCGGAAGGAAAGGAACAGGAAGAAACTGATCTGACCCATTTACTTGCCATTAAACTGCTCAAACATTTTGATTTACTGTAACTAAATGTTATTTTAAAATCCATCTTTACATAAAAAAATGATTTTCACTTACATTTTTTAGTTTTTGGTAAAATATGGAATGATTTTCTTTTTAATGTTGTTGTCATTTTGTTTCCTTCCCTCTCTTCAGTCCCGAATACCAAAGTGCAAAACCTCAGAATGCCCCGACTCCTTAAAATACACATTGCTGACACAAGTAATGGCTAACCTGATAACCTGGGAATGTTTTGGGAAAAGTATTTGAGAAAAATAGATGAAGATTTATTTCTTTTCAAAATTTGCAGAACTGAAATCTCATTTCTGGAGTTATAAAATCTGTACTTTACAGAGACTGGTTACATCCTGTAGACAATTACTTGGAAGACTTCACCTGCAAGTATTCTCTTGGGAAAATCTGAGAACCTAGATGAAATACTGAACATATTGAAATGATTGAGAAGTTTTGACACTGACATCAATGAGGCTAAGGTTTTATACCTTTAATTTTACAGTTGTTCTGTGTTCATAAAGTGCAAGGGATGTACTTTTTGCTATGGCTGCACATGAAAGCAGGCGTAGAGAATTATATATATGCCTATTGAAAAAAGGTGTATAGTTTCTCAGTTAATATGCCACAGGATTTGTTGATGGGTTATGAGCTAAAGGAATAAATTATAAAGAGGCTACTGGCACTGGGATACTGCACGTGGAAAAATACGTATAGTTAGTACCAGATGTTTAACTGGAGTTTCAAAATTAATATTCTGTGTGTAGGATGGCTATGGAAGCTAAAAGCCTTAAGCAAAATGCAAACCTTCTAGGGGAGATGAAAACCTCAGACCTTACCACTGAAAACTGGAAACTCTTCTCTCTCAGGGAAGGTTTTCTACCTGTGAAATGGAGATAAGAGCATTCCTCTTCTCATTTCTTCGCTTTTTTAGTATCTTCTGGCCAGAGACTATTAGTAATAATGCATTTACATAGTCTGTGTTATAATCATCCATTTGTGTGAACTTCTAATAATACAAACAAGAAGATCTCTTAATGTATTTTCCCAATGAAAAAATTAAGCGATCTTTTTGAAGTACAGTATATATAGAACAAATGTTTCTCGGTATCATTTCTCTTCATCCAGTATTTTAATGAAAGAATGTTTTTCATCACAGTGCCAAAACTGCAGAATTGAGAGAGGTGAATTGCTGTTGTTATGGGAACAAAGGTCCAGTAAACTGCTTCAGTTCAACTGTTTTGAAATAGAACTGGCTTCTTTCATGGATGCTGCACACACGGGAAACCAGTCTGGCTCCAGGATGGCCCACTGCCTGCCACATAGGCTTCCCTATTGGCAGTGGTTTTGCTTTTGACACGCTCTTTGTTATCCATGTTCTTTCAGTCATTCCTTCTCTAGGATTTGACTTATTTCCTTTGTTTCTGATTTTGCTTTAATTTCACGCTCATCCCTGTGTTTTCTTTCCTTAGTATGGCTTCCAGAATCCATAATTTGGTTGAAATGAATGCATGTACTCTGTGTGGCTGGAACAGTCATCCATCCCTCTCCTTCACACATGCATGCACTCAGGCACAGAATGAGAAGAAGGTGGAACTAAAATAATTCCATTTTACTTGAGAAAATTCACATTATTAACATTAATAGGCAGTCCTTTTACCTGCTAATGCTAATGGATCCTTTATCTTTCCCACATTATCTGTTATAGAGGTTAATATAAAGCATTTATTAACACACCAATACCAATACACTAATACTTAAAATACAAACCCAATGGCGCCAATGGGAAAAAAAATCTTTATACAGACTCGTGTGCCAACCGCGTCCTGCCCTAGAGTCAGCCAATTCAATTTTTTTCTGATGATGTAATTCTCATAATTTAATATCTTTGCCTGAGGCTGTGGTTTTGACTTAAGAACTAGTTTCTCTTCCCACACAGAACATTTCATTTCCTTAGCTTGATCGTGTTCTTGAATTAATCTATCATATTAAAAGTGCCTGATTTCTGATTATGTAAAAGTACGAAAGGTGATAATGTTGTCTTCTCCATTTTCCCTTCACAGCACCTAATGAAGTGCCAAAATACCAAAATTGTTTAGCAGTCAGAAGCTCACAATGGACAATTTTTTTAAAAGGGAAAGAGGCAGTCTCTCTTTAATTGGGACAGCAATGATCTTTCCCTCAAATGTCAACACCTAACATTGTGAGAAGACCAAAAATAATGGGGTTACCATACTGTAAATAACAGTGTGTGATATTACAGTTTTACAGAGCAAGAAATACTTTCCTTTTGCTTCACTTGTCTTTTGCTTTATGAGACAATAAAGTTGTCTGGCAGATAAATGCCAGAACCTCAGCCCAAGGGAGTGGTGATGCTTCTCAGAAGACTTTTGCAGGGCTTGTTTATTGCCTCATAAACTCAAACTCAAGTGAAGTTGCTGTAATGTTACGTTTTGCATATGAATTATGCATCCCCTGTCCATCCGAAGTTATGCATACCTGTTACCGCCTGGGTTTCTTTCCCTTCTGTCTGTTGTCCTTTACATTTCTACCTGCAGATGCTGTGCTAAGTGGGACTACTAGTCCAAAGTGTATCAAAATTGTCACTTGTGCTAGCTCTATGTCTTTACAAGTCAGACACTAAAGCCGTAAAATGCAAACAGAAATCAGTGCTTTCTGGGTATGTCTTCTGGGATCTGAGTGGATACGTTATCTCTGGGACATGTTTCTACATTTTTCTCTTGAGATGTGTGGATTTACAAGTATGCTGTGTGGGAAAAAAACCCTGAGAAAATCAAGTACATTTAGCTGTTTAGGCTTCAAATATACCATGAGAGATGGTAACATTGAACAGGTCTTCTTCATTTCTGACAAAGAAGTATTTCAGCTATGGATGACTACCGGAGTGAACACACCAGCCTTACTACAAAGTTGTCTGTAGGGAAGTCAGAAACCAGGCTGGTGAGCAAGCGAAACAAACTATCCTGTACCAGGTGAATTCTCCCGTATGAGTCTTGCAAATCCCCTGTCACTACCTACAGAATACTTCACAAATGCAAGAAATGAGAAAGTAGACTATTTCAGGTGGTCCACAAGTGTAACAAGATGTAAGGAGATCAGAGGATAATTCAGGCTGGGTCCCCTCCCTGACTGAAGGCATGGCCAAACCAGGGTGCTCAGCTGGATCTTGATACCCTCCAAGGATGCAGACTGCACAGCCTTGCGTTTCATTGCTTTTGTTCTACTCTGAACCTTTCTTTTTTCTCTATATGTCCTTTCTCTGCCAGCCTCCTGCCATACACCTCTGGAAGGAGTCATGGTTCCATTTACTTGATAACTAACCTGTATGTATTGAAAGGGTGTTATTAGGAGATGAAACCAAGCAAAGGGAAATTTAACACCATTTCTGTTATTTTTCTTTTTATAAGTGAGGGCTGTGAAGCTTGGGATCCCATTTCCAGATTAATTTAAGAGTATACTGTAAGGGATAATTCTGCAATGACATCAAATATCAGGAGACAACTTCTTGTTAAGTCCTTGATAGCATATGATCCAATTAATGTTTAATGTGACCTGATGGAATTACACCTTGTGAAGATTAAAAGAACTTCTTTATCCACCCGTGTCAGATTAATCCTAAACTTCTTCTGGTCAATAGTCTGCGATTATGTTAACATTATTTACGAAGATTTCATTACGGGGACTCTTATGAACTGTGGACTATAGACCTTCATATTCTATTTTGTTAAGAAACTTGTTAAGAGGAGAAGAAATGCAAATGCTTTAATTCCCTTCACTACTCACATCTCTCTGGTCTGCTTCTATCTTCCACACAGTTACAGCTAAGGTTCAGTGCTTTTTTTTTTTTTCCTTTTCCTTAGATGAAGATATATATTAAATGTGGGAAATGCGGTGATCTACATGTTATTTGATGAATATTGCAGGTTCAGTTAGTTTTTTTGCATTTGTGTCGAGGTGCTGGTATGGTAGCAAAGGGTCTCAGCAGCCAAGGAGTTGCCCTGTCTTCTACAGGTGTTTTTATCAGCTGAGCCTGACTGAGCATTAGGTAAAACAGATATATGCACTGCTTGATGAGTGACAACCTGTGTCCTGCAATAGCTCCTTGATTATAGTTGTTGAGATTAAAGAAGGCTGCATTTCAAAAAGGGCAGAAGGGAGCCTGGGTAGGGTTGGTGTCTAAATGGGTTCTTGTTGGGAATGGTCAGTCTTTTTTGTAGGGGTTGTAGGTTTGTACACCTTGCAAATCCATGGACTTTGGAGAACTGAAGGCTCAGGTCTTGTTGAGGTACTTTTCGAGAGCCTGAGGTGGGTTTGCAGACTGCTAAACTTAAATGACTGGTTTTTGCTTATGAAAAGAGGGACTCTGCAGCTGTGAAGATGAAAAGCACAGAACAGGAGCCTCCTGCTACTGATGGTGAAACTTGCACACACTGCAAAGGTAAATTCTCGTGTTATGCTGTGTAAGTTCCTAAAACATTGTGTGACTGCTGATGAAGCTCAGCAGGAGTAACAGCTGAATTAGAAGTCACATACCTGGTCAGCTCTTTAAAAGTGCTAGACTGGAAGTAAATGAAATGGCCACTGGTGTTGCAAATTTGGTCATACTTACAGGAGTCTTAATTTAACTGAAAACATGGAGTCAAGTCGCACTAAGGCAATACAAAAGTACTCACTCTTGTGAAAACCAGGGAATCCTAAACTTCATTCACTAACAGTGTTTCTAGTAGTGAAAGCTTAAAAATTCAATCTCTAAGTCTTCTTTTGTCAGCACCCCATGAAAAATATTGTAAGTTGTGCAGGTTGAAAAATCTAATGAGTTAAAACTAATCTTGTTGTTTTGTGGGCCCTATTTATGATTTTGTGAGTACCTGAAGTTGTTTATACCACTATTTTGGCAAACTTCCATTTGCTGTGAATTAATGTTCAGACTTTCATATGTGACTATTGTAAAGTACTGGTTTGTTTTATTGTAAATATAGTTTATATTATTCTTAATTGACTAGGAATTCAAAACATTATGTAGCTATTTTGCAAGAATGCAATTGGACTGTTAGTGGAGCTCTCATCGCAGATGGGGCTGACCTGTATTGAAGTCCCAGCTAGGTCTACAGTATTTGAGTGTTTAATAGCTTGTTTAGAAATATGTGGGGTATGTTTGTTGTTTTGTTTTTTTTCCCCTGCCACTGAACTCAAAGCAGAGTTCAAGAACAAACACACTTCTCCCTGCAGTATTTCAGGCCTTTTGTCTGGGTTGGTAGAGAAGGACTGTTATTTTTAAACAGTGGGTTTCAGTATAAAATACATAGTCATAAAAGGCAGTGATGTAGTGGTTACAGTTCTTCCATGTTCTTTAACCTTTATCTATTAACAAAACCCACAACCCAAACCCCTTTGTTAGCCTTTGTTCTTACCAAATTAACCTTTCAGTTATTGCAGTTGGAGGACTGATCATGAGCAATTATAATGAGGGGAGGCTGTAGCTGGACTCAGTGTGTTAGTGCAGCTGCTACTAAAGATATTTTAACTTTTAGATGCAGAGGAGTCAGAAATCCATGGCTGATCCATTTGTTTTCAACTCAGTGAATCCAAAGATCAGCGTTAGCAGTGAATACATATTAATCCATTGCTGCCAGCTGGTAAAGCACCCATGAGTAATGGGAGATTATAAACAACTCATCCTTTTCCCGAGAGCATTTATCTATGTTCACCGAGGGCCAGTGCCAGTTAGGGCTGGCACAGCTGTCCTTTGTAATGCAGCTCTTGACCTAGGAAAACTATCCAGAGAGCTTTAGAAAGATGATCTCTGATAATATGCATGTCACTGTAGCTCTCTGCAATTTGTGCATGACTGCTGCAGCTCTGACTTTCCAGTCTTAAATTTATGCAAGTGATTATATGGCCAAAAATATTAGATGTCTGCCTAATGCCTTGTGTATGTAGCGTTTTGTACAGCAGGGCTTTAGGAATCCCAGCGAATCAGCTTCAGAGATTGCTCAGCCTCTGATGTCTGTTTACTTTCTCTCCATCATGTTAACACTGTACAGTAATTAGTCATACTGTGTGCACACCTATCCAGCTCATGGGAGACTGAAACACTGTCATGAGAGATTAGCAGCTGCTTAACAGGCTGTTTAGTTCAAAATACATAAAGGGAAAAAAGAACTCTGGGTTCTAAGGAAGAGGAAACTTTTGGTCTCTTTCCTTGTTAATGTAGTAAAATGGTATGTTAATAATGAAATAATGTGGGGGATGATATGCAGGGAATAATAGGAAATAAAACCACACTTTTATCATGTCAGCAAATATGTGGACTTCTAACACATTCTAAAAGCCTACCAGAGAAATGGCTTAGTGTAATGTAAGTTAGCTAATAAACCTCTCTAAAGAGTCTGAAAAAAGATTATATGTGGATCTCTTAACGACAGTGCAGAGTTAAGGCTAGTAGTTAGTCACTGCATCAAAGCTCAGATGAGTATTAATTTCTGTGCCATGGGGTATTTAAAGAATTAAGGAACTGACATACATTCTCAACTTTTTACAATTATCTGTAAACCATTTTTGGACAATCCTTTTGCATTTATCTCCAAGTGAGGATCATAGATTTTGGCTCTAAATGTAACCATAAAGAAGCCCCATTTAGAGTAATGACAACACTTCTGTAGTATCCTAAACAGTGGTTTCTTAATATGCAAATAAGGAGGGAATTCATTTAATAGGGATTTGTAATTTTGCATTGAATAGCACTACCCCTTCCCAAGAAGTTTAATAAAATCATGGGCTAGAAAGGATACAAGCACAGACACAGAGAGGGAGAATAAATCATATGAAAATATTTTTTGTAAAATATTGTGCCACTTTAATGAAGTGTAACTGTGACTTGTCTTGGCCTTTGTCTGGAAAAATGGGAATTTGAGTATTTAGTAGTTAATAGACTGCAAAGTTGGAACAATGTGTTGCATCGTGACGGAATCTGACATTATAAAAAAGTGTTGAGGCTATTTTGTAAAAAAAGAAAAATCCGCTTCTGCAGATGTTAGGGGTTTTCTATTGGAAATCTATATCTATACAATTTTCTCCAAGGAGACTAATCTTAACATTGTAGTCCTGAAACGTAGGCTGATTAAATGGCTACTAAAACTAACTACGATCACAGTACTTTGTGCTGAACCTTGTGCTCTATAGGAACAATGTAATGAAACATTTTCTCATTGAGAGGAACACTTTGCATGCAATGACAAATCCTGGAAATTCAGTGGCAGTATTTGCCATTCTGTGACTTGCTTTGTGGTTCTGCTCATTTTTTTATAAATTCATTGAAAACTTTTTGTTTTGTTTTTGGTCAATTTCTTAGTGAAAATTTCAAACTTTGCTTTCATTTAAGTCAGTAATCTTCAGCTGTTACTTTCATTATACCTTCCAACTACCAAAAAAAAATAAGAGGAAAAAGATGGTAGTGCAATGCAGATTTTCTGAGAAAAGAAAATAAATGTTAGAGAAGTACAATTTGTATACTTTCCCAGACATTTCCAAAACTACTGAAGCCAAAAGTCTGTCAATATTTCATGCTGACTTTTTTCATTAGCATTGCTATTCTGCTTCATTTGTCTGCAAAAATTAAGCTTTTCAGAGAAAAATAGTTGCTGGTGTTTACGACATTTAGTCATACCTCCATTTACTGCAACAGAGTCCTGTAATTACCATTTGTTTTGGACTATCTACTTTATGATTACATGACTGTAAATGTACTTGAATATTCAGGAAGCTATTGGGAAAATTTTCCCCTTAAATGAGAAATTATTTCAGACACAGGACTGTTGGTTTATGTGTTGTCCACCTCTCAGTAAGGGGTATGAGAGGAATTTCTGTGCAACAAATATTGTTTATTGTAGTACTGCAGCAGTCCTCTCTATACTTTCAGGACATATGCTGTCATTTGGTATACAAATGTACTCACACTTCAATAGAATTGATGTACTTTTTCTCCTTTATCAAAACAGTTTGACAGGATTTTGATGAGATTATTTGTTTGGCAGGATAGTGCTGCTGTTCTCTTGATGTATGAAGCTTTTCTGAGATTATGTCCGTGTTTGTATTCTGATATATTTATCTTTGAAATAGATTTGAAAGACATTCTTGAGAGAGAAAGTGCTGATAAGATCAGAACAGTGAAGCATTTCTATAAACTGATGGTATTTTGACAATTAAGCTTAATAATGGTCCATCAGAGACCTTTGGACTAAGAACAATACAAACTGTGAAAGGAGTACATAAAAAGGAAACTGAAAAAGATACATAGCTGCATTTAAGCGTTTTTCCAGACCTAAACTTCCATAACTCCAGGAAACTATCTGAGGACCTCGTGCAGCTAACAGGCCTAAGTATCAGCTAACCAGTAGCAGCTTTTAAGTCTATGGTCTTGGTTACAGATGGGCATGTGCTTTGTATTTCACTGAACGGTCACAGCAGTGGAGATCTAGGCTAAGAAGACTGGTAATGCAACTAAACAAAATTGATGGTTGTATAAAAGAGTGGTGGAATGCATGTTCAGTTTGTTCTTTGGGAGTAACTTCTGAAAGCCTGAAGTCCTTAACAGATTGAGTTTTTTTTTCCTCAGTATTCACTTTAAGAATGAATGCAGCAGGAGCTTTGGTGAAGCTGACAGAAAAGAAGGGAAAATCATAGATCAGGAAAATGTATGTTAAAATTTCTTGAGAATCTGAGTATATATTCAAATCAGATGAAATTTAACATGTTGTACTCAGTGAACTAGTTAATTGGATCTATTTTCAGTTAATTTGGAAAGTTCACAGAGGGCAGCTGAGTTTTCAAAAGGACAAATATACTTGGAGGAAAGAAAAAAGACATGGGAATCATGGCACGCTGAGTTTGATTACAAGACCTTATTAGCTCCAGAATATCTACTGAATAGGGAAGAAGACTTTGCCATTACATAGAGAGAAGAAAATAGATGTGGAAAGCTGTAAGACTTTACATTTGAGGCAGAAATATGCCACCTTTAGATGCTTGTTGGAAGCTTACACTGGTGTTTGAATTTTGGTCTAAAATAAATCCTTCTTGTTTCCTATCTCCAAAGTCATACATGGAGATCTTCAGTCTCTGGGTCCAGATGCCATTTGCTGTGAATAAATAGCACTAGTATCTTATCCCAAACCTTTTCAAATTGTGTCATCTGCCTTAGTGGCTGAGTATGCAAAGTGAACCATAATTGTGTGTACTGAGGAATACCTGGATTACCTGAACTATGGAAAGAAATTGGCTCTGGCAGTGTTTTGGGCCTCCTACTCAAATACAGCTACCGAGAGTTAGCAGTTACCACTATTATTACTGGGCACTAACCAAGAAGAAATTTAGTCTGCTCTGAAGGTCATGAAAACAGTTTTTCTGATAACATAAAAATTGCAGAGAATCTCAAACACCCCAGGATAATAGTCTAGAGGAAGAAAAGAGAGGCACCTGAAACTCGGTGTGTAATATGGCAAATAAGACCAGGGAAGACAATAACATGGAAAACCACAACAAATGCTATCACACTGTCTTGTCTTTTAAGTGCTAGACCAGAGTGCATGGCAAGGATAGAAAAGTTGGTGTTCTCAGTGCCAGAGCATTTCTGCACTCTCATCTGTTGCTCATGGTGGATTGACTGCCCTCCTAAACGCAATTAATCTGGATTTATGTTAATTCCTTTTAAGTTGTACACAAGATCCCGTGCTAGAAATAGTGATGTCAGCACTGAGGGAAGAGCCCTAGGCACTGTAAACAATAGGTAAATGAGCAATGCATGCCCACACCCTTCTGCCTGTCTGTCCCCCAAGACTGCACAAAATAAAAAAATCTCTAAGAAGAGGCTGGGACACATCTGAGATTCACAAGGCAACTTTAACCATCTTCAGTGAGTGAGTAAGTAAAACAAACACATGGATAAATAACGGATTTAGAGAGATGCAGGTTGCAATTACAGCAGCAGAAAAAGTACTTAGCCATTACTAGGCTTAAAAAACAAAAGTCAAGCACTTTGTCCTGTGAAAAGAGTTGAACTGAAGAAGAGTTTGAGCATATAAGGGTAATCGTGAAGGTTTGAACTGCCACTGTGATGAAAGATTATAGATGAAAGAACTCAGCCGTCTCGTAATTCATGCCCCTAGGAAAGTTCTTCTGCCTTCAGGCAGATAAAAACATGAGCTTGGCTCTGTCTATATTATCATTATGAAGGCAGTGAATTTGACTTCTCATAGTATTAATGTAAAAAAGAATTCCCTCTGAAAATGGGAAAGCTGACTTAGATGGAAGGTTATGGTTTTTCTTTTATCCACTTTTGAGCAAGTGCTAGTATTTATGCGTTTATAAATACTATAGCAGTACTGCTGTTAATTATCAAATGTCACCGATATAAAAAAGTAGTAATTTCTAAAGTGTATGTACAGTGTTTTCCATGAGATGGATCATTCCTGACAAAAACATCCTTAGAGATCAATAGCGGTCTTTCAAAAACTTAATATTTGGTAATTCCGGTTGAGTATGTAGTTCATGGGGTTATTTGGGCATTGTGCTGTTAAATTATTGCATTGACTTAGAAATAGACTTAGAAATAACTGTTTAGCTTCTTTCCAATTGTTCCTTCTATCCTAGGGGCTGGCTGTGGGCCCTGTGTTGCTTGTAGCTGTTGCAAAGTAAGAGAGCATTTCCAATGCACGAGAGTGTTTCCCTGCTCCTTCATTGCTCCCCCATTGTAGTTTAGTGATAGTTCAGAGATGTTTGGGGGAAGCTGATGCTTTATAATGCTATTGGGGTGAAAAGCCCCTGAATGCTGCTTTTGGCATATAATCTGTCATAGCTCAGTTGAGAGGAAGCTTAAGATATAAGTCTGTACTGAAGTTCACACCTTCCTTCATTGAAGTTCCCCAAATACTTTTGTTTTGTTTGAACACTAAATAACCTGTGCTCATAGCTCTACATATAGGTGTCCCTGTGTGATTAGAAATGAAGATACGATGTGTCATATGTCCCTGTAGTATGAAATATTTCCACCCAGGTCTTTATAGAAGAGCTGTACTGCAAGGTGCTGGAAAATAAATTGCATGAAAAGCGGTACAAAGAGTCCCTTTCAATCATTAAGCTTAATGATGAGCTATGTTCTTGTAATATGGCAAATAATATAAAGAAGCGAATATTCAGTGCTGCAAGAAAGCATGTGTGTTCTTATTACAAATAATAACAGGTACACTCTGAATCTGCTGCATGTGATCTTCACATTGGTCTTTAAATAACTCTGTGAGCGGAGTGTCCTTAGAATATGTGCACGAACAGCAGTGCAGTGGGTTGTGTGCCTATGAAGGGTAGCGTGTGCCCAGGGATGTGAGACAGTAAAGTGACACCGAGCATGAATCTTAACCATATTGGCACTCTGATGTTACTTCATAATGAAAAATTTTGCTGCCCTGAAGGGATAGCTTCCTTGCCCACAGTGCCTATGCATGGCCCCTCTCTATGCTACCTGACACTGTGGGAGCTCTGCCCCTCTGAACGACATACAGTGCTTTAGAGCAAATCTTGATTAATTGGGGCTGAAGTGACATGTCTGGAAGTCCTTTGGATGTTATTTCATAGCTGAGTAAAGTGGCTTGGGTTAAAGAGCAGCTACCAGGCATTTGCTGACATGCATATCTCTACTAAATAAGATTAGATTGTCTGCTCTCAGTGTCTAACATGCAGTATAATACCTAGAAGTGACCTGAATGGCATTCAATTGCATTTTTCATTTAGAGTTATTTTTCTGAATAAAATGCAAATTAAATTTTTTGGATGAGATTTCTGATGGTTCTTAGTCAAAATGTTTGTCACTGAAGTCCCACACTTTAAGATTTATTCAGAAAACCATAAACTTTTCATTCTGGAAACACTGAAGTGTATTGTGAAAGCAAAAGTCTTGGTGCAACTGAGTTTAGAACAATATATTACTTCAATTACAAATGCCAGACTCTTGAGGATGGCAGGATCTGCATGAGTCTGCATTGTAGATGAATAAACCTGCAGATGAGAATATTGCTGAAAACATTTGAAAGTACAGCTATTTAAAGAGGATAAACCATTATCACTTGTTTCTATATACTGAATGGGGAAAAAAAACCAAACACTTAAAAATACTACAAATAACATCTTTGATTGTCTTATGCCATACTCAAATGTCCTGTTTGTGCATATATGCTGCTAGTAAATTGATGATACTGCATAACAAGTAAGGTGTCTCAACAGCTATAGTCAGTAACAAAGATGCATGCTGAGCTGATTGTTCTATGCCAGAAAATCTGTTGCTACTTTGGACAAGCTATAAACGCAATCAGAGGCTTAGTTTTAAGTCTGTTTCATAATTTATGACCTATTCTGAGAAGAAATGAGGAAATCTTTGGGAGGAAGGGGAGAAGGAGTGTTATACAGACTTCAAAAACTGTGAAAATCATGGTGTTTGCAGTTGCCTTTAATGACTGCAAAAATTTTCATGATTTACATCCTCTTTCTTGACAAGCTTCATCTCTTATACATGTAAGCTCCTCTTGAGGGTCTACGTTCCCAATTGCTTGTGGACCATAGCATTTGGACACCACCAGGCAAAGCAAGTAACTGTCTGTCAGGAAGAGCTATACTCAAACCCAAGGTGATGTAGAAGGCAAAGCACAAACTTGCTATACTTACAGTAAAAGCTGTAGCTGAGCTCAGAATTTTGAATTTTATAGGAAGGTAAGGAAGTGGAGAATGACCTGTGGAAAAGTAACTTGAGTGTCTGTGCTGGTTGTGGTGTTGCATGTAGATACCCTGAAAACTGGTCAGCAACTCAGGAATCTTGAGGTTGTAGCCCAAATTCCATGTAATTAATGTAGGCAGCTGCTAGAGGCACAACCAGAAGAAAAAGAGAATCCTTCTAAGCTGTCAACTGTGATTTCTAAAAAGGTCAGTGGTGACTAATTCTTCCAGTACCCAGAGGGTGGGCTATGCTTGGAAGTCAACTTCAGGTATCTGTTGTGTGTGGTTCCAGAAGGTTGTCTTGGACATTTCGATTTGAGTGCAAAATCTAACCCCCTAGTCAGTCAGAGGGGCTGTCCAAGGAAACTGAGTGTAACTCAGTAACTGTTGGGCTGGTGTCTTATCTAGATGGGAAAGTCCTCTAACTGGCTCAAATCAGCACCCTCTCTTCAAAGAGCACATGGTGGAGAAGCATCCCGTGGTGTGAATACAGCCAGAGGAATCAGTCTCTTTTTACACTATAACTGAGTTGCTAAGTAGAAGGAATGCTAAAACTTTCAAGTTGCTTTTTGGTCATAGGAGCTGTACATGTGAGATGTCCGCCTTACTCCCAAAACGGAGAATTGACAAGTGAGTCTCCTAAAGGTACACCTACTTCCATTCGGGAGAATATTTCCTTTCCCATAGTAATAGGAAATTGCTGTAAATTGTGAGAATAACTGCTGTTCCCTTGGCTTCTGATTCTCTTTGTCCCTGCCGGCAAAGGAGCTTCATCTGGCTCCAGTAATTGAGGGTGTTTTGTATAATGCTGCTCTACACTAGAAGGAGACACAAGTCAAGCCTGTTGGCATGGTGACTCATTGCAAAACAGCCCTTAATGCAGGCACTCTGGCTTGCTTGGGATGTATTTCTTATGTCTGAGTGTGCTGGCACCTACAGTCAGAGGAGAAGGAGACCTGTGATTCAGAAATACACGTGGGATCTTCACTCAAACACCTTGACTGCTCCAAGAAGTGAGCTGAAGCTTGAAAGAGTGCAAGAATTTAACATAAATAACCCACTTGGAAAAAACCCTGAATCCCCTCTGAGGTGTTATGTGCCTATTCAGAAAGGAGGTCCCTCCATGCCTGCAAATTGGTGCAAACCCTGCAAAGTAAGGTGAAATCATAACTTGGACAAGTCAGAGTGAAATAGTTCACTGCTAGTGTTCCCATATCCCGGTGAGGTAAACATACAAGTTAAATTCTTAGCACAGTAAAATTGCAGGGCATTCTGCATCAGGACACAGCTATATGAGTCCTTGGCAGGACAATCATAGCAGTTGAATTTCTAAAGGAAGGACTCCTGTGTGATTCCTGGCAGGACAATCATAGTGTTTGAAATCTCCAGCCGTGAAAAACCGCATAATACAAAGCTATCAAAACATATGATATTCCCAGCATGAAAAATGTAAAGGGGACATGGAGGCTTAAATTGTATTCATAAAAACTTGCTGTAATTGGCCTTTGGCAAGAAAGAAAAAGACCTGTCATTCTGTTCTCTGGCAAGAGCAAAACTTTTTAAGTTGAATTACTGAGAATAATAGCTTTCCTTAGTAGGATTAAACTGTGGCTTACAGCATTGCACATTTAGAAGTTTACTTTGGAATACAATATTTTTTTAGTATGTCTAAACTCTACGACAAAAATAAGGGGGTAGGAGCCGAGGATATGGGAAAAGTGGGATGAAAGGTACTTACATGGTATCCATTTCCTAGAGCATTTATTGAGAGATATTGAAGTGGCCTCAGAAACAGCTGTCATGGCATTTTGGTTGCATGCAAAGTCCACCTCTGTCAGGATGATTCTTATGGCCAGAAAAAGGAGAGTGTGTGAAGTGCCCAACTTGGAGCTCAAATAAAAGGCTTGTATAGCAGATGACCTGACAGTTGATCAACCTGATAATGAGCTTTCTGTTCCTTCTTTCCTTTAGTGAGGTGCCAGTAAAGCTGCAGGAAGACATCTGCTTGCTGGTGACTGTTACAAGAATTGTAGTAACTGTGATGGAACTTGGTGGCTGGGTGAGGTCTTGTCCTCATCCATGCTCATGGCTCATCTGTGTGCTATAAATCACCTTCAACACAGTCAGAGTGCGTAGAATAATTTTTGCAGTGCTTAGTAGTACAGCATCTATAAACTATTTTTTGTAAGTAAAGAGTTGTTGCTTGAAGAAACATAGGAGAGGAACTATTTAAAATAAGAACAAGGGGGCAACAGAGGCTGGCAGGCTTGTATGAGAATGTTGCCTGTGCACTTAATACCATTGAACCACATGGGGCTGCTGCTGTTAGTGAAGTATGTGCAACAGCTTGTGGATGAGTCTGCTTGATAGCAGCACAGGTTGATTCTGGCCAGTTGCTTTGTCTGTCACTCATGCTTCCCTGCCTGCTCGTTGCATCCTGTCACATGTGACTAGAGAGTTTATTTATGTTCAGGACTTGTCAGCATTGGGCCCAGATTTGATTGCCCTCAAGTGCAGCATAAGTACGGAGAAATGGGCAAGAACTGTTCCCATTTCATGAAACAATGAATTTCTTAGGAGTATGAGAATTGAAGCTAGAGATCTTAAACAAATCAACCTGCAGCAAATTAGGATTGTAAATGTTTTCATCTGGTCTAGAAGCTAGCATCTTTAGGTAGAAAAGTCAGTAGAATGAGCAGAGATATTGTCTGGTGACCTACTGCCCTCATCTCAGGAGTGTCAGGTCTTCCAAAACATAGATTTTTTTTTCCTGTACACAGTCAAAATAATGTGTATAGGTTTGTGTGCAGGCTTGTGAGGAGAGAAGGCTAATTGGTGAACTATGTGTGAACTTCTTTTGGTACAAGATGTACTTATAGCTCAATGATGGTTAAATTTCTATTGCTCCCTGATGTTCTTAAGGTTCACAGGCAGTAATCCCATTGCCCTTTCATATGTAGTGGGTTGAATGCATAATGAATGCTGGCATTTTATGCCAAAGAAAGGAATCATGTTGCCTTAAAGCAAAATGAGGGCTGCTCTGCGCTTGCCTTAGGCTGCCTAGGAGGAGAGGGTTGCTGTTGTGTTTTAAAACTCCAGAGATTAGGAATAAGTGTCATTTTAGGAAGCACTGGGAGGCCTGGAGCCATATAACAAGTTTGAATGAGACTTCTGCATACTGCCAGATGAAAGAATGAAGAAATCAATCCAGAAATGTCTACTTTTATAGCTTCAGAATCATAACAGCTGCCTGGGATTAAATCCTCATAATCCATTCACTACAGGGCTGATTTCTTTTGCATCATGAACCCTGTTACACTTGGGAGAAAGGTTCTCACTGTACATTAGCAAAGTTTTCTCCTGGAGAATGTTCTTGCAATGTGTATTTTCAGAAATATCTAATGGACATTTGGGACACGTTACTGGGAATATTTTCAAAGATGCTTAGATTTTTTTTACCTAAAAGGGACTAAACAAGATGGATAACCATAACTATGGAGGATAATAATCTCCACTCCTGCTCCAAGGTGCTATTGCTACCTAATTTCAAGTTCTCTGTGCATTTCAAGGTAATGAGCAGTTCAGAGTAATTTCTGAAGCAAAGAACCAATTCCTGTATCTTGCTTTCTCCCAGTAAAGGGTCTGAGCGGCTTTATACTCTGACAGACCTCTCTTCCACAAAATGTCTTCTCCCTCATATCACACTGAATGAAGCCCAAAGCAGCATTTAAGAGGTAGTATCTATTCTTAAACAACTGCATGTAGCCTACTCCACCCTGCCTGTGAAACTGCTGGCTCACGGGAGAAAAGCGTTTCTCTTGCGTTTCTTCATCTCCCCCCTGAAATGGCATTAGTTTACCTCAGAGAAACTTCCTACTGCAAGTAAAAGACAACCAAGGTAAAAGGTTCAACAACTTATTAAAAATTTTACATGCATCTAAAACTTTCAGTGTAGCTTTAATCTGCTGTTTGAGACCAAATCCTTCCAGGACACATGGAAGATGCAACAAGCGAAAAAGAATGAGAAGTTATCTGAGAGGGAAAGAATGGAAAGGTAAAGAGAAGATGAGAGAAAAACAGGGTAAAGGAGAGACCTTACTTGCCTCTTCCTTATTCTTTTTCCTGTAACCTATGTAAAATTAGTGATACTGAGCCATGAAAGTGGTTCCCACCTACCTTGTGGTTTTCTTTCCCAGTAGGTGTGGTCAGCTGGCTCACCCTTTAAAGTGATTGTTTAGTAAACATGGGCAAGGTCAGGAGGGAGAGTTAGTTACCTCACCAGTCTTCTTTATGGTTAATGTAGAGCTGAGGCTTGTGCTAGCAACAAAGTGCACTGTTGGTGATGGAGGGGAGCTCTGATCAGACTTAGTGAACTGCAGTTGTGATCCAGCTGGTCCAGTACGAGGAACTGAACATAATTTATTTCTACAACTTTTTTTTTTGTGGAAAATGTTTCACAGATCTTGCTGCTTGATACATCACCTAAAGGGACTATGTACTCGGTCATGGAGACAAGTAAGGAGAATGCCCTAAAAAGCAGACAGCCAGAAAACTAACAGGAAAGTGTGTATAGTTGGATGAGTAAATAGCAAAACAGTGGTCCGAAGTGTTAGAAGGAAACCTGGAAGGTTATAGGCTGAGAGGCAGAAGCACAGTTTGTCATTTACTGAAGATTTGGCCTGTCCTCAGTTCAACCCACCAACCCCAGCTTAGACATGGGAATTCCCTGTGGGTGGCAGAGGGCCACCAGCAGTGCTGTGGTATCATGGGCTTGGAGGATGTGTGGCTCACATTCATCTAAGCTACAGCTATTCGTGCACATTGTGTGGTC
Source organism: Tapera naevia (assembly GCA_033556795.1). NCBI lineage: Eukaryota > Metazoa > Chordata > Aves > Cuculiformes > Neomorphidae > Tapera > Tapera naevia. Next base: position 10,223,724 of record JAUMJJ010000246.1, on the reverse strand, counting down.
TCTTTAGCTCTATATGTGGCTGAAATAAATTGAAATATCTTCTGGCCTGCTCTAGTTTGGGCTGGACAATACGTTTTTGTTAATCTGCACATCTAGAAAATACGAAGGTGGCCTAAAGCCTTTTCTGATTTTCTACAATATGTGAAACAAGATCTTGCCACAAGTACAGGGCCAAGATCCTATGCCAAGAAATGAGCATAGATGTCTTGCATCTTCCCATGATAAAGAGCTAAGATTGAAAAAGAAATCCAGAGGGACTTCAGAGAAGTCCTTGTTTCAGGGGACATTCAAGGTAGACGTAAATCTCCTCCCTGACCCAAAACCCCCTTACTTTTGAAAAGCTATAGTATCCAATTCTAGATGTGAAGCTGGATTTGTGGCTAATTTTTTTTTTTTTTTTAGTTAAAAATCTGGATAAAATCAAGAAACTTAATGCTACTGAGCATTGACATGGTTGGAAGCCATGGGTGGAAGTTAAAACCGGTTGAAACACTGGTTTTGGAGAGGAGATGTGGTATGCATCATATATTCCAGATTTTAGAAAGTCTGTTATGTGGGAGATTCTCTCGTCACTGCTGTACGCACTTGCCAAACTGATATAAATAAAAAACAATGTTTTAATGAGCTGAGTTCATAGAACCACAGAAGCTCTGCCTAAATGAGGGACACTTATACTTTCTGAGAACTGAATGAATATATTCAGCTATAGTGTTAGCAGCGCACTTCATCTTGTATGGGAACACTCTTGTCTAGTAGGAGAGATGACCTAAAACATGGAATAGCATTAACATAATGTTAGTGGTGAATGCTTTTCACTTGAGTGTCTTTTGAAGCATTTCTTGGTGTAAGAGAATGGTTTCCTAGTCTACTCCAAAGAAAGATGTGTATAAAGTGCCAGCATGATTATACTGTTTTATGTTTTGGCTTGAAAGATCTTACTGAAACCGGGCATTGCTCTGCTTGAGTGCTACTGTCTGTGCAGATGGTGGCACTATGCAACTTTTTTTTGTCTGTGGTGTTTTTTTTCCCATGGGAAAACCCAGTGTTTTGCAAAAGATTTCTGATGATGAGCTCTGGGGAAGGCAATTGTATGTACCATTATTGAGATGGAGAGAGGCCATGTGGTCAGGTCTCTGTGGTTGTGGCAGAGAAGAGCTATTAATACTTAAGCTCTCCAAGTTGAACAAGTGTCTAATTTGTTGCTTGTAACTGAGCTAATAGCTTGTCTAATTGTCTGTGTGTTGTAGTTATGAGAGGTTCCTAATAATTTAACTAATTATTTGCTTACTTAAGGCCTCTGTTTCTTTTTCAAGTCTTACGATTAATGGCTAGATTTGCTTTAACCTTTTTGTAACATCATCTGATGTATTTATACAATGTGTTAGTTTCTTGTTCCTGTTTAGTGTTAAGATTGTCTTTGGCTAGTTATATTGTTTATCCTGTAATATTTCTGCACATTCTTTTACTTACAGCATCCTAAAGTAAAACCAGCACTCCTCTAAGAGCTAGCAAGTTTAGAAAAGAATAATTTTCTTATTAATGTAGATTATTTTATTAAACAAATGTCAGTTCAGCTCTTTTCCTAAAGTATCCTCTTTAACAACCCAGGAATATAAAAGCCTCTGAGATGCATCTCCTTCTTGAATTCCATCACCTCCTTCTTCTCAACAAGTAAATTTGCTTGTGGAGATTATTTTCTGTGGAAAGTTTTTTCTCCAGAAAGGGTATTTAGTAGATTCACGTCTCCAGAGGGAAGGTAAGAGATGGGTAAATCATGACTACTTCTGGGCCAGACCTCTATGTGACAGAATTTTTGTGCCTGCTCCAGCTTCTTGTAGGTAAATTGATAATGTCTGAGGACCCAGAAAATTCCTAGTTTCAAATGTGTTTTGTCGGTCCATGCATGCCATGACTCTGATGTTACAATGGTAACTGGATGCTGTTTGTTGCTTGCTTCTTCGGGGCAAGCACCTTGATTTCTTGCATTTTCTATAATTCTCTGCCTTTAATCTAGTTCTTGCATAGCATTCCTTAAAGAGCTCGTTGATTCTGCATACAGCTTTGTATCCATTTTCTTAATTCTTAAATTCTAGATAAAGATTTTCTGCAGTGTATGCAGCTACTGCCTCTACCATCAGCGTCTCCTCACCTAGTTGTCCCTGTTTTGTCACCAGAAATTATTTTCTCAGGAGATTAGCTGTATGAGGAAGATATAAGGGTTATAGGAAGGTTTATGGAACCGTCTTGGATCAATACATATTACACATTACACTGGTTAAGCAGCTAGTTTGAAATGTAGGGAAACAAGTTCATCTTTGTCCTGTTGCTAGATTCTTCTGTTATCTTGGACAAGCCAGCTTAGCTCTTCATGCTTTGTTCCCTATCTGTGGAAACAAAACAAATTCCAGCACCAATAATGGTCCTTACTAGTCTCTGGGGCTGTAAGTGCATAGACTCTGAAGTGTTTACTGTAATAATGGTATCTACATTAATAATACCTTTTGAAAATCAACCTTCAAGATAAGTCATATATATTTAAAAAAAAAGTTACCTCTTATCTGCTGTTTTTAAAGTGAGAAGTATATTACTTCTAAGTATTTTGAGAAGTATTTTTTGAAAACCCAAAATCTGAGAATTATGAGCCATGTTGTTATAAAAATTAGCTGCGCCAGGGTGTGCATTAGTAGGCTGCTGGTGCTCTTCTTGAATGGATGAAGGCGCTCAGCCTTCTACGTTGGCCCTCAGAATGTCTCCAAAGCATGTGCCAATAGCCCATTGATGCACAGCCTGTTGTGACTTATTGTTATGTTCAATGCACAGCAGATTACAAAGGTAGGTTATTTGTTAGCATGATTTTCCAGACTGCTGCTTGAAGAATTTTAACAGCGTCCACTAAACTCCCTAATGCATAGTTCAGAATGAATAAAACTCTGCTTGATGCTGTTTACAAGAGCCTCTGTGCGCACCGCTCATGACTCATGGAAAACAGCATATTCCTTTGACTCTATGTGCATGACATGCACAGATTGTTAGCTGTTTGGGGCTGTGCTTTATGATTAACAGATTGGTTGCTTTTATTTTCAGTTGTATCCTAACTCAGATGTTTTTATTTTGCAAGGAAAATAAACCCACACTTCTCTCTGTCTCTCTAAACGCTCAGCATTGCAGCTGTAGCACTTGAGTGCTCCTGCTAGCTGAACAAGTTGCCCTCCTGTTTTTCTTGACCTACTATTGCCTCTCCTCATTATCTTGTGAACTTCTGCAGCGGTTGTTACTACCAAAATGTTATTAGATCCTTTCTCTTACTTTTAGTGAATTTTCAATTATTCCTCACTGTATCTATCCTTCATATGACTGGTACATTTCCTTTTCACTCTTCTCGTAATGGCATGCAGAGCTTACACCTTGGCCAAGTATCTCTGGGGCCTTATTCCACCCTGAACATTAGGTCGTAAACCCAGTTTTGCTTGTTTTGTGTGTGTCTGGCAGGCTAAAATGTAGAGTAGCTTTACTATGGTATCTAACATTATCTAGTATAGCTGTTCTACTTAAAATGAACAACAAACCCAAATAGCTTTAAATTATTAATCCAGAAACCTTAAATTAATCAGAGGTTCCTTTAACTTTCTTTAACACAGATGGAAAGTTGATTGTCCAAGACATTAGAAATTGGCTTGATGTGACTTCTGGTTTTGAGATACTGGTCAGGAATTCAAGTGTGTGTTTTCAAAATTTTGTTGTTCCATCTCCAAGCATTTGTGCCTGGAATTTAGCTAGAGGGAGCAGATTAAAGGAAAGCGGCATTCAAATTACTGAAACCCAAAAGCTGTGTTGTTTTTTTTCTCCAGCTCTGTTCCAGCCTTACCTAAATAAACTGTACTTAGTCTTTCTCTGCTGAATCAGCAATTCTTGTTAAGCACCTAGAAGAAGATTAATGTACTATGAATAAAGTTGTGGTAGTTGGTTGAAGGTCATCTCTTCCTCACAAATACTAACAGTGTGGTAATATGCCAGAATCAGGAACATTAACCTCATAGCAGGCTTTATTAATGTTATCTTACTGAGAACAGGCAATATGTCTGACTTGCTAACATCCAGATTTAATTAAGACAATTAAACAAAAGTGATCTATTCATTTTCCATTTATTTATAGATTTAATTAGTAGCAGTTAATTGGGCTACAGTTCTATAAATACATACTACTGACCAAGTGTTTCCAAGTGGGAGTATTTTAGCCTAAGGCTCATTCTTAGTAAATTAGGTGATATTTCAGTATTGCTTCATAGCTTGTGCTTCACAGTACAATGGAACCAAACTCTGTGTCAATATGTCCTCAGTGTTAGTGTATATTTTTAAATTTATTTAGGCATTTGTAATTCTATGGTAAGCATAATATCTGAGCCACTGTAGACTCATTTCTTATGTGAAATAGGTACGTATTTTAAAACACAGGTTGTTCCTTGCTTACTGCTTAAAAGTAATTAAAAGCCCGAGTCAGCTTCTGAACTTTCTCCCTTTGTTTCCAAGACTATTTTTCTGTCTTATTTTTTATAATAATGCATACAGTTCACTTTTGCATGTTCTCTGACTTCTTTATGTCTTTTACCTATTGGCAATGTTAACTAATAATGACTGACATTGTTAAATAAAGAAATAACTCTGGTTCCAGACAGAGGAAAACCATGGTAGATGGTAGGGCTGACTAGTCACAACAACATGAAGGCTTTGAGCTGTATTGCAGAGAAATAAATGAGGAGAACTCAACGTAAATCCACACCTACACAACCCATGTGATGGATCTGGCTAAGAAGTTATGTTTACACAATGTTTGTTCTGTTACTTTGTGGCTGCTGATTGAGGCTTTCCATTATTTTAGGATTACTTCTAAGACAGCTTGATTGTTAGTGGGACCTCTTCCTAAATCTCCTTGTGCAAGGTATCAAACATGAAAAGAGGAGTAGGTCTAGGAGTAGAAGTAAGTCAATTGCAAGCTCCTTTGGCTTTAGCAGTTGTAGGAAGGAGCTTGCAGAAAGCTATCAATGGGGGAAGGAAATGATATGTTCTGATTTTCTGTGCTGTATTTATCTACCCTGTTGCTCATCCACAATGTCTTTCTGTCCTTCTCACCCACTAGTCTTTGTTATGTGTTTCAGAAGTTATGGTCACAACTCATTTTTCATGCAGAAGTTTTACCAGATGTGCTGGCTGATGAGAGAGAGAGAAGGGTGTGAGTAAAGTCTAGTCTGTATGAATTGGTACTGTTCACTCAGTTTTTTCTTGTTGTACTTGTGACTCATTTTTGGATGTGCAAAGTCAGTCTTAGGAGGGGTGGACCAGAGTAATTGCTAAATAAGGCAACAGTACAAGCTATCACAAGCTTAGGGGAGAAGAGGTGGAACTAGATATTAGCAAATAGCTCTTGTGAAGGTAGTGCTGACTTATGAACATCAGAAAGGCTTAATTGTCCTGTTTTGTGGGTGGTGGTGTTGGTGGTGTGTCTTTTTTTGGTTTGTTTTGTTTACCAGAAGTCACACAATGGATTTTAAAATGAATTAGGTTTGCAGTGACTTGCTGTTCAAGTAAAACTCCTGTACTAGGGCCACAAAGAAGCTAACTCATACTGCCAATACAAACACTCATGGGTTTGGAATGAAATATGTGCTCAGCTTCTCCCATGAATGTAGCTGTGCTGAAACATGTGAAGGTTCTGTCTAGCTCAGTTGTCTGTCCCATATGGTTGCCATAACTGGGTATATCAGCAGGGCAAAGAACAGGGCAGGGATATGGTGCTTTTTCTGAATACTAGATATGAAGCCTGTAATTTAATCCTCTGCTATGTGAAAGCTTTGGTATATCTCCACTCTAATCTACCTACACTCTTACAAACCCTTAAGGGTAGATTCTTTTAAAAAACCCCCTTAAATCTGTAAAACCTGGTATGCTATTAAGTCAAATGAACTTAATGAGAGAAGTGTTAAGCTATTGTAAACACATTTGCTTAAAGGATTATACCTATGTACTTAAATTTCTTTGTTGTGCAGGAAGAGTCACACTGTTGAACACATGTTTTTGTGAGTGGCTGTGGTAGGTGGAGGAGGTTTTCATCGGCAACTAAGTTCTTGGCTGTGGATGGAATGCATTGCAACTTGCCTCCTTTTGAACTGTTTAGGGCTTTGTTTGTGGAGATACCACATGGTATCTCCAAGGTCTACTGTAGTTTACACTCTGGTTGTAAATGCCCCTAAGCTACTTTCTGGCAGCCCAGAATATAATTTAATTGAAGAAAGGGAAAATCAGGCTTTGGGGGAGCCAGGCAATTGAGAGTACTGTGGTGCTTACATTGTAGCTCAGCTCAGAACTTGAAAAAAAAAAAAAAAAGGACAAAAGGATGACATAGTATGCCATACAAAACCTGAAAAACTTTTGCAGAGTATGAGGCTTCTGTACAGCTGTGTACTTCTCCATGATGCGTCTGACTCTCACAAGTGATCTTTTGAAATTCTTTAGGTATACTTAGAAGATTTTTAAGAGCACTTAGTGTTGTCTTAAGTTTTAGCATGTAAAAAAAATTCTACTGAATTTCATGAGGCCATGAAAATAAAATCAATGTTGAATGTTGCTAAAACACTTGTCCTGTAGTAAATTTACTGAAATAATGCTCATTTTCCCTTTGAGCCACAGGTATACTTATTCAGGCTAATATTAATCTTCTAGTAATCTGCTGTGTTTGCTTCCACATAATGAAGATAAGGATCAACCTATAGCCTTTTTAAACTTCTGTAGGAAACAGTGACTGGAATATTATGTTGTCCTTTATGTTTTGAATCTTGATTTAACAACTTAGTACAACTTCTAGGAGAATACTAGAGTTTTTGAACACGTTTTGAGATTATTATTCATGTTATTAGGAATTTGATTAAATTATTTCTTAACATTCAATGGCTCATAAATCTCGCTATAGAATCTCAATGAGCTTAGAGTTTACTGCATAAAGAATAAAAAAAAGAGATGCAACTGGGAATAGCATTTTCCTTTTAGTTTCAGCATGGACAAAATATTCCTTCTGCCCTCTCAAAAGTATTCAGGGTGGAAAAAGCAGGAAAAATATGTCTGAGAAGTTACACTGATTTCAGAGAAAATCTTGAATCATATTGTTCTGTGAACTGTGCCATAGAACAAAGATTATCCTTTGTTTGAAAGCTCTTCATCCAAGAGACCAGAGAAAGATTAACACGGTAGGGGGGGTGGAAGCAGAAAGCAACTGGGAGATGGTATTGCTCAAGGTGAAAACTTGTTGTCTGAGAAGGCTAAGTCTAGTCAATGCCAGCTTTCAGAAGGTATTATATAGAAGCAAATGCATCTTATCTAGCATCATTACAGCTGGTGCTTAGAAATAGCTGGGAAAGAAAGTTTAACACTTTATTTTAAAAAATGTTCAGTGAAAAATAGCATCATGTTTTGAAACAGAAAAGATGAACAGATGTAAGAGAATTCAAGTTTTTATGTATTGTGGTCTTTTGAGGCGTGCAGTTTTTCTCCACAGCCTCTACCCACTTCAGTGGAAACTGAAAGGAATTCCTACCTTTAAAAATGATCTTTAATTACCTTGATAGTTTACCTAGTGACATCCATATTTTTATGATTCTTTTGGCGTAAAAAGTTATACAATATTTCTACCGTTTAGTTTTTCTAAATGACTGAAGTTGTTGATATGAATTTCTGAAATCTGATACCAAAGTGATAGCTTTGGTAGCTACACTCAATGACTTAATTTCTTTGTGGTCTCAGTAGATGAGGCCTGTATATTATAGGATTTTAAATAACAAGAGAGGGTTATATAATTATTTTAACCTATATACTTTAGTGACACATGACTTTAGGCTACCCAGATGTGAATGCATGAGGGCAGATAGCCAAAGCTGAAGCTACACGCTCAGTCTAAGTAGATTTCGATCTACTCTAAAGAGCTATCTCATTTTTTTTTTTCTAAATAAACATTGAGTTGAGGAAGTATGGAGTAGCAAGCCTGTGGAAGCTTCCTGCCTTTGAAGACATCTGATGGGCAGCCTAACCTAAAGGAGGAGATAAGGCTGACCTAAATAAAAGGCCTTTTTTTTATGCAAAGAAGGAATGCTGCCCAAGCAAAAATGGAGGGGACCTGAGCAATTGATTCCAGGGAGCCAATGTTAGTATTGTGTTGATACCCTATAGAAATCTGCATATGAGCAAGTGTCTGATAGAGTTCAGATGGAAGTTTGTAGTGAAAAAGACAAAGGAAATAAAAAAACCAAGTCAAGACAAATGGGAAAAGGATCACAATCTTAGGAAAAGTGTTCTCCTTACATGATGCAGGAGTGATATTTACATTAAGGGATGTGAAACATTGAAAATAATGAGAAGTATTATATTTCAGACCTATAAGAGACTATTATTATAATTTAGTATTACCAACTCTAGATACCTATCTTGAATATCATTTGGTAATCTAATAAATAAAACTTTTGGTGTCTAAGTCATGTATAATGTGTCTTGGAAAGCTGACCATTGTATTTTTTTTAAAGAGTTCAACTAATTCAGAATTCATGCTGTATTTTTTTTATTTGCCTCTTCAGGGAAAATTTATACCTAGTCTGAGTTAGTCTAGCATCAGCTTCCAGAAGTGATGCTTTGCTGTATGATTCTTGTCTGTGGTAAAGGGCCATCTATCTTCAGCAATCACTTCGTGATGTGGGTACCTGACAGGTTTTGATCATGTTGCCTTTTGGTCTCCTTTTTAATACATGTTTTGCAATGAACTTCTTTTGGCTGTCTTGCATGGTTTGGTTTTTCTATTCTTTAAACTCTTACTTTTGTCAGCATGCCAAAACGGAGACATCGGAAATAGGAGGACTAGGTGCATGAAATACTGTCAAAGGGGATTTTTTGTAAGATTCTTTTTCATGCCGTCTACGAGGGTGGATCTACCATCAATATTTAATATTTCTTATGTTCTTTGAATGGATTGCCACTAAATATCCTTTCTGGGCACTTGCGTCCCTTTATTTTCCGCCCTGACTGCAGGCTGTGTTTGACCTTTTTGGAAGAAAGCCAAAGACTGCCTATTGGCTTGATTTACTGTACATGGTGATTTGCATAGTTTTTCCATGATACTTTGTTTCAGCCCATTACATTTGCCCAGACTCAACAGTAAAAGTTCCTGGGCCTGTAGTAATGATATTTGCATTAGCATAAAATTGAAATAGTAAAATATTTTTTAAATGGAAGGAGAAGAAATGAAATTCCTAAATTATATCTTTCTGCATTCTCCTATGCCCCATTATGAGATGCAGAGTACAACATTTGAAGTACAACATCGCAACTGTACCTCTCCCCCGAGTGCTGTCTGCAAGATAATTTTGAATTTTGGTAGTTTTCTCTGGAAAACCCCAAATTACTTACAGCTGATACTGGTACCTTGTTATACAATGCTAGCAGGACATCTTGCCCTTATTTAACTGAAATGTATTAAAATGATCACTGGTCAAATCTGAAAGATGCTATGACACTTTCTGTTTGTATTGACAGACCTGTTCCAAATTGAAACTATCAGGCATTGATATGTTTTAAGCTGTGACTATTTGCCACCACTTGAACAGCCCATGGGACTGGCTTGTCTGTAGACATCCAAGTGCTGACCAACAGATGGATGCTCTCATCTGTCTTCGCAGAGACCCAAAAACAATGCATGACACCAGTAAGAAGTCTGATTTCTGAGTTTTATATATTTCTATGTGACTATGCCAGGACACGAAGAAAGCAGCAAGAATCTCTTTCACATGAGCCAAGTCCTTAGAGACTGTAGATGAGCAAAGAATATTGGACCATTACCTCTTCTGTTACTGTGAATTCTACTTGCCTGACCTGAAGGCCTGATTACTAGGCCTTTGGGGCTTGTGGATGTGGACTAGGAATCTCTCATATTAAAATAAAAAAGTCAGTAAAGAGATGTATTCCTCTCATTCCCAGAGAGAAAGTAGGAAGCCTTTATCCATTGCCCTTGTTAAGGGGGAATGTAGTACAGCTTACTAATCTAACAATCCCTTTGCAAAAGATACAAGAGCTTCTGTAATGTCTGTATAAATAAATGTGGTCAGAATTAAATTTCTGATAGCAGAATGAAATCTCTAATATCTGCCCAAATAAGCACAGACAGAACGTGATCTACAACCGCTTACATATTTGAAGCTGGAGCAGGCGTTCCGTTTCTGGCAGATGGATGCATGGAAAGTGCTGGTAGTACTTGGTGATCTTGTGTCCATCACTAAATTGCCAGTTTAGGTTCCACTGACCAGACTGCCCCACACATTCCCACCTTTCAGTCTGTAAGACTATAAAGGTGGTTTCTTTATCTGAATTCACCTTGGAGGTTTTGTCAGATGGCCAGTAATTGTGCATGCAAGGAGGAATGATTCCTGTTTAGCCAATTAGGGGCATAAAAGGGTAATAATATTTTCCTTGAATTGCTATGAGTGTTCCTTCGTTGTAGTGGATATTCATATTTCTTGCATTGAATGTGTGAAATTGAATTCTCTGCTAGGGGTGCTTAGAAAACCCATTGCTGCCACAAGCACCTTGGTGACTAAGCTGCTGTCAGTGAAGGCTATTAAACCATACGAAACCTGGTACATGGGCTTCCTAGCAATCAAATCAGGAGCCATATGTGTGCAGCACTGAATTGCAGCATTTACCTCAGTGACCTCAAAATTGTCCCAAGATATTTCTTGTAAGCATTTAGTAAAGTGTATTTTAAAAGATGTCATTATTTTTGCCTCACATTATGGAATTTGCTTATGCATCTTCGATTGAACTGTTCATTACTTGAGTTGCCAGCAATTTCCTGGATCTATTTCAAGATAGGGAAACATTTGACTTGGGAGTAGGGGGAAGATCATGTAGATGACTGCTGTTCGATTCCTGGGAGTATTTTTTTTTCCCTGGGAGATAAGATGTCATGAAAAGAATTGTATCACTGCAAATCCCACATTCCTAGTGCCTTTCTGATTCCAACACATTCATCCTAAATCAGGCTTCTAGTGAGGCTAATACATTTGCATGAAACATAGTTTCAAATTATACTACTTAGGGCTGAATGAATTTTTTTCATTGCTAGGTTTTTTCACCACTAAAAATGGACAATACAGGATTGCCTTATCAATATGTGGTTATTTCTACAAATTTCTTTTTTTTTTTTTTTGAAGGGGAAATGCTAAAAGAATTCTCTTGGTTTTATTGCTTTGGAAAGTAATTTAAGTGTTTCAATGAGTCTTAAGAAGTTTTTTCATCTGAACCTTTCATTCTTTATTGAAAAAATATTTTAGCTAGATATTTCTGTGAAAATGTAACATTTTAACACAAAATGCTTTCACTAACTTTTTCTGGTTTTCAGTGTTAGTAAACTCAAATTCTCACAACTTTAGAAAACAAGTATTTCTGAATGTTAAAAATGTCCAGTAAGTAAAAAGTTACTGTTATATAGCTAGATGTGTTGAAATCTTTAGTATAAACCATCACATCTTGAAGAAACCAATAGTCAATTTAGGTTCAAATACATAGAGTGTATAGATGTCCTATGACTACTTTATCTTCTATTCCAGCCTCTTCTCTCCCAAGATCGTTGAGGGACTGAGGATACGCAGTAGATGAGTGTACAACAGCATCTGGAGCTCAGTGGAAGACAAACAGAAGTATTGATAGTATGAAAAAGAAAACACAAAATAAAGTGGCACCAATACCTAATGTTTACAATGTCCAGGTGCATTAGTGGCTGTTGCAAAGCTTTGATTGCTGTGAGAAACAGTCTGTGGAGGAGCATTTCTGTCAGGAAGACTTTTGAGCAGCTTTTAGCTGTCCATGAAGTCCAACACCACCACCTCAGATAATGCACTGACCACAGTGACCTATCACACTGTCTTAGCTCAGGCAAAGCCATGACAGGACTGTTGAAATAGCATATTAAACATAGCAGTGTCTCATAGGGAGAATCATTTTTGTTAATGGGCAGGATGCGTTCTGCTCCCCTGCTTCTTCAAGCAGAGCGAGTCTCAAGCAGGCACTTGATGGGTTAGGAACCTGCTACATCATAGGTGGTCATACTTTCCTTGACTGCATCTAGACCTAGGAGAGTTGCACCTGACAGTGCCTTCATAGGTATCTCCTGGGGGGTCAGAATGTCATAGCTTCAGTGCTCACACAAGGTTCTCCTTTCTCTCTCACACCAAGGGATAGGCTGTCTACACCTGCCTGTTAGGCTATGTCCACAGTTTAGGTGGGCATACTCTGAACATGCTTATCTCATTACCCCAGGCTGCTTTGCAAAGAGGGGTTTACGTTATGCTCTCGGTTATATTTAGAAATGAAAGTAACATAAATGTGATGGTCTTGAGTAACTGAGAGGAAAATAGCTGCATTTATCTAAGGTATATAATATTTTTTGTAATAATTTAATCCAAATATCAGGAATATATTTTTCTTGAATTCTTATTGGATAACTTCACTGTAATGACGTGCTCTTTGCTTAGCCCAACTGTAATCAACGGATCTTTTATAAAAAGTGAAATATTAGCCATTTAAGTGGTAGTCTTGAATTCCTCACTGATTAGTATTGGGAGTGTTTTGAAGAATACCATGATTTTGTAAACACGACCAGTACTGTTTTTTGAGGAATGCTGATTTTAAAATACCTATTTTTAGGAAATCCACCAAAAATCAGAATGCATAACAGAAAGATATTAAGCTACTAGAAAAAGAGTGGTTCTGGAGGAACCTCCTTTTATTACACCTCTCTCTTTATAACTTTTGCTCCTGCTTCACTACAGGACTTTATTTTCCTTCTATGCCATTCTCATGAATCAGATAAATTATGACTTATGTAAATGAGAATAATGAAAGTGCATCTTTGCATACCATTTTGGATTACTCGAGATACATTGCATTTCAGATAAAAATATTTTGAATGCTTCTTGCAGACCTACTTCATGTGAGCACCTGATTCCAAAAGCAGTAAGTGAGTAATTATTACATTTCATAGTTATGTGTCTGAAACATAATGGAAAGGAACATCTATGCAAATGGAAGAACACTTCTGTCTTCTTAGAAACAGCCAAAAGGAATGCAGACAGATAGTCACTAAAAGCCTCATAAGATTCCTGTATGGCTTCTAGCAGGCAGTTCAGCTTGCTTCCTCAAGACATTATCTTGGTAGTATAAAACACTGAGTTTTCTAGTAGTGCTAACAGCTGTCACAGTTAGGGCTTCTCATGTGTTGCTTCTATTAGTTAAGCATATAAAGAAGGATGTGGTTCGACTGGGCTTCTGGCTAATCGGGTGAAATAGCATTCAAGAGTTTGGCTGTGATATTCATAGCATTCTCCTGTGCTACTTTTGCTCAGCTGCTGCTCAGTTTCAGGTATCAGGTAGAACATTTAATCAAGATGACATTTAAGGTGGTACATAGAACTTTTAACAAAATATTATTACGAAGAACAACAGAAAACATGTCAGTTGATTTATTTGAAGCAGTAATGCCCTAATGCTGGTTCATGGAGTATTTTTTAAGCAAATGCCCTCTGTCAGACTGTCATTGAATGACTTTGTATTTGCACAGCAACTCTAATCTATCTCCCTTGACTCAGCCATCCTAGGAGAAGCATATAGAATAAAAAGTATAAAAACATTCTGAGAACCTATATGTATGGGCATGTTTAAGTATCTGTGCAACTGAATATAGAAAAATGTCTTCCCTAGAGGAGTGATTCTCATGGCAATAACAAGTAATAGTTTAGCCAATTATTTTAGCCAATTTAAAACTAGTGTTACTTTTGCAATCTGGGCATAAAAATAACCGTAACAGTTATCATCAGCTATCATCCCCATTGGTTCTCTCTCTTGACACAGTAGTTACAGGGGGAAGATGTTTAAGATTATGTTGGGACTTCTGGATAGTCTATTGGGCTGTCACTGGCAACAGCAGACTGCCAGGTCATGTGGGCATGTGCATTGCTTCTTATTGTAAGTATTTACTTTCTACTGTAGCAGTGCTGGTGTTTGCAGGTCAATGAGATAGCATGGAGTGAGCTAAGGTTTGAAAAGAAAGGAGATTTGTAGGATCCATTTAGCCAGATCAAGTGACAGTCTTGGAGAAAACACAGCAGCTTTTTTGAATGTGCTGTGCTCTTTCAGAACACTGGCTGGTCACCACTACGTTCCTTCACCATAGGCTCCCAAAGCAGAGAGATCGGTGCTGAATTTCAGGCTTCAGAACAACAGAGGCTAGACAAAATTTTATTTTAATTCATGTTTGCTTGGAAAAATATTTGTGTTGAAAATATTATAAGCAGAATGGAACCATTGCATGTAGATCTAAAATGTTTGTAGCTATGATTTTCTTTGAGTGGGTACTACACATGTTATGTATTTTGAATGAGGACCATTGAGTGACCTGCAGGGCATAGCAATTCTAATTGTGGACACTGTCTTATCAGCTGCTGTTGTGATCAGCAGGGCACCAGGGAAAGAGAAGGTTTAGGGATCTCTTTATTTCTGTTTAAAAACTGGTTAAAGACTAATTTTTGAGTAACAGGGAATGGGACCGCAAGTACACAACAAGGGTATACCTAAATAGTTGAAGATATCTGTTTTAACTGATTGTATCAAAATGAGCTCAGTGGAATACTTCTCTTTTTTTTTTTTATAATATGTTCCTTTCTATTTGTAGGGGATATGTTTTCAGACGAAAAAAAAAAACCCTGATTTTCTGTGTGGGAGATTAAGAAATCATATGGTATTATAAGCTGCTTTTCTCCATTTCATGTCTCTCTGGGGAGGAGTGAAACGGGCTATAAATTAGCTTTAGCTTGTTCTTATTTTAAATCACTGACTGTATTCTCTTCAGGACACTAAAGAAGGATGAGCAAAATGCAGTAAAACTCAGCAGTAGCAGAAGCCACTGAGAAGACTGCAGCTAGCTGGGTAGGATAGCCTTTAAGTTGATAAGTCTTGAACCAGAATCATCTTCTCAGTGGAACTCCCAAGGGGATGCAGCAGGACTTGTTGGTACTATTGGCAAATATATTAAAAAACCCTAACCACAACAAAACCCAAACAACTCCTCCCACTGCAACAAAAAACAGAAAGGGGAGGGGACAAAGGAGTTTTTGACTAGATGGCATCCTTTAGAGTAGTATTTCCATGTTTTTTTTTTTATAGACAGACAGAAGTGAGCTCTAACCCAGTTGTGCTGATTTAAGACTCTGTAGTTACGCTGAAGTATTACTGAGTGCTTCTTAGAATGCTCCTGCTTTGCAGCCAGAGTTATCAAATCAAACTGAGTACCGGATCTGTCTCACCACTGGGATCTTCAGGGGGTTCAAAATGGGCAAGTGAAAATCACTGAATATAGTCAAATTGTGCCGGTGCGTAGTAATTGGTGTTGACCTCTATGACCAGGGGTAGGGACTGAGATCACTTCTGGCTTCTACACAAGCCAGAACTGTGTTCCTTTCTTTTCACTACAGAATCACAGAATGGTTGAGATTGGAAGAAACTTCTGGAGATTATCTAACCTAATTCCCTTTTTGAAACATAGTCTGCTACCATGGGTTGCCCAGGACTGTGACCAATTGACTTTGGAGTGTATTTGCAGATGAGGACCTCTCAACCTCTGTAGGAAACCTGTGTTTGATCACCCACACACAAAAACTGGGGTGTTCTTAAATTCAGACGGAATTTCACGTGTTTCAATCTGTGCCCACTGCCTCTTGTTCTGTCAGTGGGAATCACTGACAAAAGTCTCACTCGTTTTTCTTCATTCCCTCCCATTAGATATTTATATGCACTGATAAGGTTCTCTCTGTCCCTGATGGTCCAGACAGTGGTACCAGGATTTCTGCTTCCATGTGAAGAGTAAAAAAACCTGTCCTATGGATCATGCTGATCTGGAGCAGACCTCAGGGCTCATTTAGATGTACCGTCCTGTCCAGACATCATTGAAATACAGATTCTGCCTCTTTTCATGGGAAGACTTCTGAATCTTTTCTGGAGGGATGTTCACAGTCTGAAGCTTCTTTAGCTGGATTTAAAAGTTGCTGAGATTTCATGTGGGATGGAAACTTGTTTCTATCTAGCTGTATACTTTCTGTCTGCCCTTGATATATTCGTGAAGTCCTCTTAGAGGAGAGGAAAATCTAGCACTCTCTGGATGACCATCCTTACTGAATTATGCTACTTGCTTGTGCCCTCCTCTGTGGGAGGCAGTTTCAAGTCCTTGAGTGGTTTCTTACAGCAACAACTTACCCTGGAAGTATTCATAAAAATTGATATATCCTATATACTTTGAATCAGTTAATGGAATTTATTGAAACAGTCGATTTCAGGTCCTGACAGACTCAATTCACATGTACATATTCTCAACAGAGTTGAATATCTGCTGGCAATTCAGGAAATAGCCAATTACATTTTACAGGCGTGACATTTCACACTTATGAAATATATTTGGACATCGATAGGCCAAAATGGCTTTGGAAACACCTGCCAAATTTGTACTTGGAAATATGATCTGAAACAACCAGGATTATTGTACCTGTTCGCAGACTATCCCCAGAAAATATAAATGAGCTCAAAAAAAAAAAAGGCAAGGGAATGCTTGTTTTTAACAAATTAGGGAAATTCCTTAGGAAAAAAAGTAAGTTTTAAGTGTTGACACTTTTGTGGAGTAGCTTAACAGTGTGTTAAGTATTTTCTTTACAGTTCCTTTCATTGAGCCATAAGACAACATCAGATATTTCCTGGGTAGGGACTGAAAGTAATGTGCACTTTGCCTAAATGGACTGCAGCTTACAGGAAGGAATGGACCAAAATTTTATAGTGTATTCTTTCCCCTCCTTCTGGAGAGAAACTGCTTTTGCCCCACTTGTAGCTGTTGAGAGGTCATTGCTAGGCCAATGTAAACTGAGGCTGGCATAACCCATCAACTTTCAAACATATAGAGATGTCTTGTACAAGATTACCTATTCTTTCAAATTCCTGCCTGAAGATCAAGCATGGCCAGCAGAGAATGGAAATTATTCTGCAACAAAATAAGGGTGATAAAGATTTAATAGGCATTGGCTTTTCCCCTAATTGGATATTCAGCTCCTTATGGATTCTCAGATCTATGCGGAGTAGCTTTGTTGAAGGAATGGTTAAGTGGAGAAGTATTCTTTCTGCCTTGAGAAACAAATTATAGAGGTAAGATCAGATAGAAGCCGATCATGTGAGCCATGGAGGAAGCAAACCTACTCACCTTGTCTTTTATAAGAATGAAAACAGCAAGTGTTAGTTTGAAGATAAATGCTACCATGAGGAACTCCTTGCGACAAGGTATCGCAGAGGGTGTTGTTGATCCTAAATCTCTACACAGTTTCAAAGGTAACTACATAAATATAAGAGAACCTGTGATGGCAAAATTGTAATAAATGTAAAATTTGTACTTCTATGACTTAGAAAGTCCACAAGTTTCAAGTCTTTTTTACCTTCCTGAATCAAGTGGCTGCACAGGGAAGTGCCTCTGTATTATCTGTCCATTTGTTACAGTGCTTTCTACACATCTACTACACTCTGTTTTCAGACTACTGTGTCATATGGAATTTTGGCCAACACCACTTTGGCTCTTCCTATGTAGATGATGAAGTCATTCTCCACTCATTTTTCATAGAATATTATTACAAAGATGGAGGTTTGAATCCACGAAGTAGAAGTACACTTCTATCTAGGTGAAAATATCCAGGATAACAAATTATATTAGCTTTTGCAAATAGAAAACGCTATACCTTTGTATAAAGCAGGAGCATGTCAAATTGCAGTCTTCTGTTTAGGTGCATCTATGAAGCTGTATGTTTGTTTAGCAGATAATTTCAGTTGTTTACATATGGCAATATATTGCTGTTATTTGCCAAAACAAATAAAATATTAAATGAAAAGGAACCACAATAGAAGAGAGAATGCATTATTTGATGAGTAGAAGAAGAGTATATGAAGAAAACCTTTCCATTTGCTTTAGTCAGCATCAGTGCTTTACATCTTCAGTGAGTCTTTTATCCATAGTGGTAAAACGCTTCCAAATCAGCAGGTTTTCATCCTCACTGATACCTGTGGGATGATTGATTTATTCCCATGTTCTTTTTCTGTCTTTCAAGAAGATCACAATGGTCCAGGTTGTCTGTTTCATAATTCACTGTTGGCCTGGAAGGAGTGAAGAGTGTATTTGCATGCAGGCGGAAAATAAGGCCACCTGTGTTGAAAGCTTCTATGGTGATTTATTAATTCTGCTGAGCTGTTAGTGTAGGTGGTTATACATTTCATAAAACTTATTGAAAAAGAAACTCTTTAACTGGTCTTCAGATGTGAAACATTCCTACACCTAAACAGATTTTTTCTTATTGAGCGTACACTTGGGAAATTTAGATACATCTGAAGCTGTGGATACTTGTGACAGTTGATTTACTGGTAGAGACTCAGGTTTCCTGGTACTTATCTTGTTTCAGACTAGCAGGAAAAAGAAGCACCTTTAAAAAAAACCCTGGAAGAAAAGACCATCATCATAGTGGTGTTTTAAAAAGTTTGCATTGAGCCATTGCTTCAGAATGCAAAGTCTTGCAGTAAATGAATCATGTCCTGCTATATTCTTGTCCGTTGTAATGTAATAAAGGCTGATATATGTTGGCCAAGTGCTGTCAGAAATACATTTCCTTTTGATTTAGAACAGCATTTCAATGTGACAGCACTTAAAATATATGGTAAAAATATGAGAAACCAGTTATTTTACATATATTTACATGAGTGTATTTTGATACAAGTGATTGAAAAACACTAATACCATGGAAACATAATTTTTTTTGAGACCTAACAAAACCACCATGCTCTAAATAATGAAATTGCTTACTATTAAATGTATACTCAGTTACAACTTTTATCCTACATGAACATAACAGTCTCTTTTTTTTTATTAATAGTTGTTACAATTTTCAAATTATTAATTGTAAATAAAACTATTTACCACTCCATTGCAGCACAAGGTCAAAGAGCTTGGCAAACCTTCTG
Source organism: Tapera naevia (assembly GCA_033556795.1). NCBI lineage: Eukaryota > Metazoa > Chordata > Aves > Cuculiformes > Neomorphidae > Tapera > Tapera naevia. The sequence goes on along the minus strand of JAUMJJ010000246.1, from coordinate 10,204,611 downwards.
GTCTAATAAGCAAAAATTGTCCATCCCGATTTTAAGAGAGTATATAGTCTCTTGCAGACAGCTATATAACTGTGCATTTATAGTGCTTTGTAGTACGTGTTGTTTTTCCATTGGCTCATCATGGAGGTTCAAATGGCCCCTGTTGCAGTCAATGGGAGTTCTGTACCTTGAAATTTTTCAGGACTGAGAAGAAATTGAAGACTGGTGTTGCAGTGATCTTCCATCTGATCCTGGAAAAAAACAGAATCTGTGATTTCAATGGCCCAGAAATCTGGAATATTGGGATGTGAATTCTTAGCATGTGACCCGTATTTATGTTTTCTTAAAACAATTTGAACATGGCTGGGAAAAAGACATCCTTGTGGTGCAGGATGAAAAAGAGTCAAGGAAAGAAAAACACACAGGAAGAGAGTAACTTAGGAGGACATAACCATCATAGAGAAGTTCTGGAGAAGTGGGTGTAGAGTTGTTTTAGTTATGGTTTTAAGGGATTAATTGTGTGTTTTGTGGTGTCTTGTGTTTTTATTTTTCTTTAAGTACCTTTAAATAATAGTTGAAAAGGTAATGTTGCTCCTATGGGCTCCTAGTATTAGATATGCAAAGCCTGAACAATTAGTGATTAACTGTCTCATAAGAAGATACAACAAATTGAGCAAGTCCATTCAGAATAGTTGAACAGAGAACTGGGGAAGAGGAGACATTCTCTTCCTTTAAGAAGAGCAGGAAGTGCAAGTTTGCATTATATTTAGGAACTTTGACCTTGGGCATTTGTAGAAATGAATGAATGTTGGTGTTGGTACTGGAGAAAATACTTCGATGAACAGAGGAGTAACTTCATTGAAAACCTGTTTGGGTAGATTTTCTAAAGCAAAGGAGTTTATGACTGTACTCTTTGTAGGTATGTGTATGTGAGTCCCCCTAGCAACATTTGAACTTTCCAGCCCTCTCAAATTTTGAGACTTAAAATAAAAAGTTTCCAAGAGTTTTGTAAAAAACAGGTGACTAAGCTGATTCTATTAGTCTTTCTCCCACAAGACAGGTCACAACATTCTATGGGACATAAGAATAGGCAATAAATCTTGTGATTTCCAAGTATGAAAATAAGACTGGACAGGTGTTTGGGCCCTTTTAGAGAACATAATCAAATCAATAAAAATACTTTGATCATGGAATATCTTTAACCAAAAAAATTCCTACTTGACAGTAATAAGATTAGAAATTCAATGACAGAGATCAAGAAATGGAATCAGATTATTAAGAATACCATAATTATTAAATATGTTTTGTGAGTTAAATACAGACAGTAATAACCTTGTCTGTAAAAGGAATTGTGTGGTCTTGTAGCTGATGGACCTGAGGAGGTATGTTTTGTGATCCCTGAAGAATCCCTATGTGAACATGGGAAAGTTGCTTTGTATTTCTGTGTTCTAATATGCAGTATAGAGATGATAATTCTTGCCTACTTCACTATGATATTGTGATGTTAAATTAGTTATTGTTGGGATAGCAAATTGTCCTTGAAAGGAAGATTTAGTATAGTTGGAAAATAGATGTAAAAAAATCCCCTCTTGTTGGATGCTAAATGAGTTTTCAGTAGAACCAGAACTCTGAGAGGAGGGAAACTTATCAGAAACTGTACTGATCAAGTTGTGCAGGTCTGATAAAATCGGCGAAACCTAGATGAATCTCATAGTTTCAAAGTAAGTTTTTGATTTATGCTTTCCAGGACAAAAGTCTAAAAGCTGACAGTTGCTCCATTCCAGAGCTTTGTTAGTTTATGAAAATTTGTTAAAGTGCATGTTTGAGATCATTGTCTTCCCACAAGTCATTCTCATGGGCTTTTCCCCCATGTGTCCAGAGGAGAGTAACAAATCTGGCAAAAGGACTGGAAGGAATATCCTATGAGGAAAGGCTAAGGACTTTGAGCTTGTCTAGTTTGGAGAAAAGGAGGCTGAGGAATGATCTCATTGCTCCGTACAACTTCCTGAGGAACAGGGTGCAGAGAGAAAGGTGCTGGTCTCTTTTTTTACCCCTGGTATCAAGTGATAGGATGCATAAGGATGGTTCAAAGCTGCACCTGGGGTGGTTTAAACTGGGCATTAGGAAGCATTTCTTTACCAAGAGGGTGGCCATGTCTACACACCTTACTGAAACTCTTGATTAATACCAAACAACTGCATGCCAGTGGAGGTGGTTGGCTGTACAGTTTTGTATGTAGCATGTGCTTCTGGCCAGGTTAATTTTCAGAGGTCTTGGAAACATTATGTGTTAACTCCCTTTCAGTCCTCCTCTGTTCCCTTTCCTCCAGCACACAAACTCAAGAAACCATTCACTGTTTCTTTCAGCCAGCATTAAAAAGAAATTTAGCAGAACCCTATGCTTAAGTTGTCTTTTGGCCTGGTAATTATGGAGATATGTTGTCTCTGTTTAATCATTCAGAAGAATTACTTTGAATGCTTAGATGTGCATGCCACAGAAAGTGTGCTAGAATAAACACATCTTCACAAAAATCTGGTAAAGGCAGTTACTTTACTGCCTCGTTGCTTCATCATCATCTTTCTCTGTCTTCATCTATTGTTACTATTTAATTTAGAAGTCTTAATCAGAATCCAGAAAGACCTGGAGATTCTGCTTTTCATTTGGATGAAGGCAAAGGTTGGTTCTGTAGATGTGAGGCTGCATATTTGAAAGAATAAAACAAGACAAATGAATTTCATTGTCCCCACAACACAGTGAAATATCTACTCAGCAAAACATTGGTTCTCTTGTTTATGTTGCTAGTTGGCAAATATCAAATACATCAAAGCCTTGTGAGGACTAAAATGTGAAGAGGAAAAAATATAATTAAACATCTTTAACGCTAAAGAATCTTGATAATTTCTTCGAAGGTGTGTGTTATCAGAAAGAGATAGATTTTGAGTGAGAATGAGTGAAGCAAAATTAAAGGTTTTTCTTTGTAGTCTCATTATAGTAACCAAAGATGCAGAGAAGGCTGAGGTACTTAATGCCCTCTTTGCCTCAGTTTTTAACAACAAGGATGTCAGCTCGCTTGACAGTTGGCCCTCTGAAGTGGTTGATGGGGGCAGGGTGAAATATGGCCCTCCTGCAATCCATGAGGAGGAAGTTAGAGACCTGCTGAGCCGCTTGGACCCTCATAAGTCTATGGGGCCAGATGGGATCCATCCTAGGGTGATGAGAGATCTGGCGGATGAGCTTGCTAAGGCGCTCTCCATCATCTTTCAGCAGTCCTGGCTCACTGGAGAGGTCCCGGAAGACTGGAAGTTGGCCAATGTGACGCCCATCCATAAGAAGGGCCGTAAGGATGATCCAGGTAATTACAGACCTGTCAGCCTGACCTCGGTCCCAGGTAAAATCATGGAGAAGATAATCCTGGGTGAAATCATGCGTCACCTGCAGAATGGTCAAGAAATCAGGCCCAGCCAGCATGGATTTAGGAGGGGTAGGTCCTGCCTGACCAACCTGATCTCCTTTTACGATCATGTGACTCGCCTGGTGGATGAGAGGAAGGCTGTGGATGTGGTATACTTGGACTTCAGCAAGGCCTTTGACACTGTCTCCCACAGTAGACTCCTAGGGAAGCTGGTAGCCCGTGGCTTAGATGGGAGCACTCTGTGCTGGGTTAGGAATTGGCTGGATGGCCGAGCCCAGAGAGTGATGGTGAATGGTGTTTCATCCAGTTGGTGGCCGGTCACCAGTGGTGTCCCCCAGGGATCGGTATTGGGTCCCGTCCTGTTTAATATCTTTATTGATGATCTGGATGAGGGGATTGAGTCCATCATCAGCAAATTTGCAGATGATACCAAGCTGGGAGGAAGGGTTGATCTGTTAGAGGGTAGGATGGCCCTACAGAGGGACCTGGACAGATTGGAGAGCTGGGCCAATTCTAATGGGATGACGTTTAATAAGTCCAAATGTCGGGTACTTCATTTTGGACACAACAATCCCATGCAGAGCTACAGACTGGGGACAGAGTGGCTGGAGAGTAGTCAGGCAGAAAAGGACCTGGGAGTGCTGGTGGACAGGAAGCTCCACATGAGCCAGCAGTGTGCCCAGGTGGCCAAGAAGGCCAATGGCATCCTGGCCTGCATCAGGAATAGTGTAGTAAGGACCAGAGAAGTTATTGTCCCCCTGTACTCGGCACTGGTCAGGCCTCACCTTGAATACTGTGTCCAGTTCTGGGCCCCCCAGTTTGGGAAAGATGTTAGGATACTGGAATGTGTTCAGAGGAGGGCAACGAAGATGGTGAGGGGGCTGGAGCACAAGCCCTATGAGGAGCGACTGAGGGAGTTGGGGCTGTTTAGTCTGGAGAAGAGGAGACTCAGGGGAGACCTCATTGCTCTCTACAACTACCTAAAAGGAGGTTGTAGTCGGGCAGGGATTGGTCTCTTCTCTCAGGTGACCAGTGGCAGAACCAGAGGGCATGGACTTAAGCTTCGTCAGGGAAAGTTTAGACTTGATGTGATGAAAAAGTTCTTCGCTGAACGGGTGATTGGCCATTGGAATGGGCTGCCCAGGGAGGTGGTGGAGTCATCGACCCTGGAGGTGTTTAAGGGGAGACTGGATAAGGCACTGAGTGCCATGGTTTAGATGATGGTTGGTGTTAGTGTTGTTGTTAGTGTTAGGTTATAGGTTGGACTTGATGATCTCAGAGGTCCTTTCCAATCTTGTGATACTGTGATTATGCCATTACTTGGGCATAGGGATACCAGTGGGGGCAAGCTGTGCATTGTTTACTCTGTTACATAGCCTGGTGGGGTTAGGAGAGAAACAGGTATTGTGCTGCTCAAGGCTGTCCTCAAGGTACTGTATCTTCCAGCCTTGCTTGGAAGCAACTGTGGATTGTTCACCTCACTCCTGCTTCAGGCTTGTGCTTAGGGAATGCAGCTGATTTTTATTTCTTTAACTTCTTTAGTCACAGCTTAGATTATTGGTTCAGAGGTGACAGCGAGCTTTTTTCTTCCACTTCAAAGACTATATTGCTTTTTTCCCGTTTCCCTGTCAGTCTTCTATGAATTCAACCCTGCTTTGAACACATCTGAATAGGACTACAGCAGCCTTCCTGATGCTAAGAAAAGATGAAAACAATATGTACAAAGATATTAAAAAGCTGTGGTTATTCCAAAAGTCCTAGGAGAGAGTTATACACTCCAAAACTTGAAAAGGAACTTTTTTCTTTATTCAAACTTACATGATCAGAAAAAGCAATTTCTCCAGCTTTAGTAGTTTCTAGATGTGAATATGTATTGTAGCCAATAGACATCTCCAGCACGTGCTTAAGTCTGGTTTTAACAAAGAATCTCATCAAGCCTTCACTACAGCTGGTGGTGCTTGGATCAAGTCCTAAGTGTGTTTCATCAGTTTTGGTGCATAAAATTTAAAATGTATTTATGAAAGGCTCATACCTAAAATTTTTAACAAGAGTAAGAAAGAGATAGTCAGTGTTGTCTCTGGAGTAACTGGTTATCTTTTGAACTTCAGAAGTTTATGTTATTGGTGAACTATTCTCAATATTATCTTTACAATAAATGGATTGCAGTCATTATTCTTGTAGTTCTAATTTGTTTTCATGTATCACAGAAGAAAAATTAGTCTTGAATGTTCTATTCATGGAAATTGTTTTTAGAATAACCTTGCTCTTAAATCAGCAAGACTGACCTCTCCTGAATGTTGCTACAAAAACAGTCTCAATTGGCATATTGCCAGAACTCTATATGTGCTTGTTACACATTCATTCTCACAAGAGCTTAGCCAACTTAACTGTAGTTTTAAAACACCTACAGAAACTACAAATAATACTGGCTTATTTATTTGCCATGAGAGTGGGAAGGCAGCATGAAAAAAAACCAGAAATGTGCATTAGTGGGAAACTTATACGAATAGAAATTTATATCTCATAACATGCATGAGTAAGTTGACAGGTAGTAGCAACCAGAAGCAGCTGCACATCAATAATCTCATCTGTGGGTTACCTGAATACGTTATACAGCATTGGTTCTAAGGGAAACAACTACAAAAAATTGTCATGCTATTTTTCAAGCTGCCAGTTGCACATACTCCCTAATGTAAATACATCAGTTCTTGACTATTTTCATTGGTTTGCGATTGTTTTAGCATGCAGTGATTATTTATGGTGTCAAATTTTGTAACTTCATCATTGTGTGTTAATTAAATCCAGTGTGTATCTTCCAAAGGGGAAGCTGAATGGAAAGGGGGATTAAGGGAAGTAGATGAGATGAATATTTTTAGCTGTGTGTGGTCTGAGGAAGAGATTTTGAAAAGTAGAAGGCAAGTCACACTAAAGTTAAGTGAATTGGTAACTAGAAAGTAGGTTGATGTACATAGGCTTGCAGAGACAGATGGGGATTGGCTGCTGAAAGACAAGATGAGGTACATGCATGCTTTGGAGAAAAGACAGCTAAGAAAAAGTTAAATAATATCAGAGGGAAAGAATGGACAGGTAAATGGCAGACATTGCAGATGTCAGAAAAATAAAGCTGTGCAGCCAGGATGGAATGTAAGGGGGATTCAGGACTCAGCCACTGACTAATATTGTTTTCTGCCTTAACTACTCGTTATTTTTAACCTCCAGAATGTGGTTTAAGGCTCCTTAAAACTGTAGGTCATCTAAGGGTTGAAATCCAGTGCTTAAGCTCAAGCTTTTTTTGGATTACAGCATACTTATTGAGCTGTAGATACCTGACATGTTGTGCAGCACATTTGGTCATAGAAAACAGGCAGCAGGCAGAGTTGTGTCTCCTCCTCATGATTGCATTCACAAGAAAACTGACTAAAGACGTGATAAATATAATTTCTCAGAAACAGTGGGTTAAGTTCTTATAGGGAAACCTCATCCTTTTTACTCCAAAACTTGATGACAAAGCTCGTAGTGAGTGAAAATGTTGAGTTCATAACTCACTTTCTACAACAGAGTTGCAGGATACTTTTTGAGGGCTTGATTTCAAATGATACTTCACACATTTGTGTACATTTGACTTCTGCTTTCAAAGGACTACTAGAAAAACTTGTTCAGCAGCTTACTGTGGAGCTAGAAGGTGGTGGGTGAAGCATTAGCACTAGAATGTCACCTGGTGCCTGACTGGCATTACTGCACAGTTCAATGGAAGACTGAGTTTCAGGCTTGCGCTCAGTTGCTTGAAGGCACGCACAGATATTGTTGTACTACTCCATGTCATTCTGTAGAGGCTGATCCAAAATGCCTGAATAGTCATTGTATAGAGGACTCAGAAAGTGAGGTTAAAGACGAAGAGGTCTGGTGCAGGTAAAGTGTATGAATTCCTACAAATTCCTGTCCAGGCTTGAATTTATAACAGTGGCTTTGTGCACTACTAAGCAACTTAGATGAGAGTAGTGGGATTATTCTAGAAGTCACTAGGTTCTAATAAGTTAGTTTAACAAGATGGATTTCAAAAGTAGGTTTTTAAAAGCTTTGAAGGGACTGAAGTGTTCAGGCCCCTTTGAAAGTCAGTGGTATGTAGCTGGCTGCCATCAAAAATACTGCACTGAGAAATTAGCCTCACAAAGCGAAGATATTGAAAAGTGAATTCAAGCATCTCTGCATGGTTACGATTTCAAAATTAAGGTATGTATTTCAGATATTCACTGTGAGATTTTTCCCATTGTTCCAAAGCTCCAAAGGAAAACAAAAATCCAAATATTTTCATGAGAATAATTTAATGAAATTAATTTCGGTCATACCTGACTGGGTTTTTGATTCAACTTTGTTTAATGATTTACAGGGAGGACATGAGAGGGGCTTATGTCAGCTGCACATATAATTTTAATGCATGAACTTGTGTCCTGCTTCTTCTAGCTGTCTTGGAGAGAAGAACAATCTTTCTCATGAGAATTGAATTGATTGAAGTGGAAACGTTTAAAGAAATGAAGCTAAGCTCTCTACTGTTTATAAAAAGCTTAGATTAATTTCAGATTTTATTCTTCATAGCTGTCAGTGATAACTGCTGTACTTTCAAGCCAGTAACTTGACATCAAATATGGTCATAACCTCTGAGCTTCCACAAGTTTTTTTTTTTTTTTTTTTTTTTTAAACAAAACTGCCTTGATCTCTGCTCCCTGCATGTCAGTCTGATTTGCAGAGTGGTTTTGCTACATGCTGGTCAAATTGGTCTCCCTAGTGTTCCCCTCCAAGAGTGTGCTTCCATGTGCTTTATTGAGAGCTTAAGTGCTGAATCAGTACGTGGGTTGTCTTGCCCACAAGGCCCTCAAACAAGTATTGAGGAGGGATCTTAGCACCTATGTGCTTGCATTTGTTTCTGTTGTGCAGAATTTCTCAGTAATACAGATGTAGCCAAAGAAGATTTGTATTTGGGTCTGGGTTTCTCTTTCCTCCTTAGGTCTGCGGTTTACACTTTGCTCTCAACCACAATCCATCCAGCACCAGACTGATGCACTTCTAGTATTTCAGTGCAAATTTCCAGACTGTTGACTGAGCCTGCAGAAAAGCTATGACCCCTTAGTCTCGTTCTAGAGTTTCTGCCTACGGTGTCTATTTTTAAATGCAGACCACCAGGGAAAACACTCGCAGAAACTCAATGATACTGAAAATTGTCCAGTAATTGCCTTCTTAACCTATATTGTTTTGCTGGGTTTACTGTAACACCAATGCAGAGAGCTGTGATTAGTCTTTCTAACAATTTACTACTTTGTGTAACCTACTCTTGGAATAAGGTTTCCACACGAGGAAGGCTGCTTAAGATTGTGATTTGTTTGCTATGGTTTACTACCCGGTTCCTCAGCTGAGCCTTGAAATCTGTGGTCCTAAGATTTGTGTTAAAGCAGATCAAGGTATAAGACCAGGAGGCTGCAGCACTGCTGTCTTAGATGTTTTTATTCACGCCTTCACCTCTTATTGAGTGTTATAATCTTTCACCTGCAAAACAGACAAGAAATCCTGTGATAAAAAAAGAGCGTGTTAACATTTAGGAAGCTCATGGTCTGACTTATTGTGAGCTTGCTCTTTGAATTTTCCAGCTAATGATGTGGAAGAGACAAAAAAACCCCAAACCTTTTTAGATTTAAGTGAATAAGTGCCTGAACAATTTTTTTCTATCAACAGCATAATGCGAAGCATAAGATTTGCACTGAGAAATGTCTTGTCTAAGGCTTTTTGCTAATTGGAGGGGCAGTGCATATTAGGTCAACCTTGCCTTTCAGGACTAAAAAGAGCAACATAATCCTTCAAATACCTAGGCTGTGATCAGAAGGTGTTATAGTAAAGCTATAATGGAGTGTGAAATAGCTGGGGGAACAGAATGAACCTTACCGGGTTGTCAAAAAAATGTATTATGAGAGGCTCTTTTAATGACGATGGAAGCAGCTGAAGTTACACTCTTTGCTATCTCTGTCTTCCAATATTATTTTAGAGGGGATGCTAGCCCAGATGGTAATTTGTAGTGGAACTGTAATCTGAAGTGGTACATTCCTCCCCTGACTTACCTAGTGCTATAGGCAATTCTGTCAGCTTGACACTTGCTCTTGAAGTGTCTGTGCTGATTAAAACAGCTCAGCAGAATTCCTTCCTGAACTGAAGAAGAATCTTTCAACAAAGCCAGCATAAAATCAAGCAAAAGTTAGCTCTTTTGTATTCTCGCAGTCAGATATCAACATTTTGAAGAGTGTGAAAAAACAGCCCATCTGAAACAGTGCGTAGGGCAATGGTAAAGCTGTTAGAAGCAAAAACTCTGTTAAAAAACAAGTTTGATGGAAATCACCCATTGATGGTGCCTGCCTGAGTAAAAAAAAAATTTGTAGTGTGGTAAAGGAAGAGGCCTTTGCTGCTACTCCTCTCACGATACTATCATCTGGTTTTGTGTACAGCTCACCTTTTACTTCTCCGTTTATACGAATCTTATAAATTGCCTAATATTCTTTGCAGGATACATCACCTGCATGCTTTCCATAGTCTGTCAGCGTGGTGTGATCACTCTCTCTAAATGTTTCAGTGGCACAGCTTGATGAGAAGGACAGGATGATTTGTCTGCTTTTTGAAGTAATTCTGTGTCTGGTCTAGCTAGAAAGATTGCTCAATGAATTTATGAGCTGTGTTTTAAATTTAAAAAAGGATTGACAAACAACTGGTTTTCTTTAGAAAGAAGAAATGGATTAAGAATGTGCTTAAGAAGCTTCTCATCATAACTGGGGTTATAAAGAGGATTTGAGTACTGAGATGAATTTACTCAAATTGTGTGCACTGATGGATAAAAAACCACAATGTTTCAGCTGAGTCTATTGTAATTTCAAGAGGAAATGAGATATTTTTGCTTCTTTTTCACTGTCCACTATATGTTAAACATATTTGTCATATTACACAAAATGGCATTTTCATATAGTGGTACTGGATAACATTTTTGAAAAGTCCTTATGGCCGGATCCATTTGGAAAATGGGAAAATATTTTAACTACTTAAATAGGTTTATGGATCTTGTGGTAGGAAATTTTTTTACTGTAGTGGTTAGAATTTTGATAGAAATCTGTAATAAATGTCCAGTAGAAGCAAGTAAACATAATCTGTCTGACCTGAAGAACAGAACTTGCTTAGTTAACAAAAAAGATTAGGGAAATGAAGAAAAACAAAACCAATTTATTGGCTCGAATATAATTTGATACTATTTTCAGACATATAAATATATTTTTCCTCGCTCCTTAAAGTAATCAGCAAAGTTTATAAAGGGAAATGTCACAGAAATATTTACTGCTTTTGGTTGAGACAAAACAAATAGAGTATTGTTAGCTGCACTAAATGCGTGGTACACTGAAGTGTGAAAACTCCATCTGATAAAAGGAAAATTAGTAACAGCAGTATCAAATAAGAAGTTAATATACACTAATAATGGAATTCTTGAAGCAAGAGTTTGGAATGGAAGATGCTTCCCTTGTACAGTAGTATTTTTGATGCAGATATCCTGTAAAAAAGGGCAATTTCATCTGTTTTTTCTAATGGAATATAGTTAATGTCATCAGCTTATATGCTGCATTTATTGTTTTTAGAATGAGAGCTGTATTTGTCATTCTCTCTATAGACACAAACTACCAGGAATTCAGCAGTAGAGATTAAAAAATCTAAGTACTCAAAAATTGCAACTGAATATAAAAATACAAGAAAGTGGTTAACACAGGACAGTTGTATTATGGGAAATTTGTGGTTGGCCTAAATTTTTGTAGTCCCATTGATGTCAAAGGTTGCCTGATAAAGGCATAAGCTTGGGAACAGTCTTATTACATACTTAAAAGTGGGTAAAGGCCCAAAGGATTTAGGTAAGTAGAGCCTGACAAGAAACCATAAAAGCTTTCTGTCACATCACGCATCATATATTCTAATATGCTATGTGTGAAAACCTTTTGTAGAGATAGTCAGATATTGGGGGTGAAAGTATAATACATAGCTCTTGGACCACCTTATGATAGCTCGGCTCTTTATAGTCATCATGAACACAAAGGTACTGAACATCAGTAAAAAAATGAATACCTTTGGACGTAACTCAATATTTCCTTCCCCAAAATGTCACAGTTTCAAAATACTATATCTCATGCTTCTTTTGGGCTGAAAGCATGAACGTTATATCATTGGAAATTAATCCATGCATGTGTTCTTCCCAGTGTACCAAGAAACAATTGTGTGCAGCCTAAGCAGCTCCCATTGTGTAAGAACCCCTTTTTAGGAGTGTTTAACTCATGAAAAGTCCAAAAGAATAGGAGGCATCTGCTAATAACCTTCCTATTTTTTTTTGTTGTAAAATAATACATAAGGTGTTATATAAGCAATAACAGGAATTAGACATAGGCTGTTATTTAAAATATTTAATGGTGATAGAGAAATTGGACTGCATTTCAAAAAGAAATTTTGTGTTCAGTAGTCCCTCCAGGGACCTGGCTACAGACAGTAGACAGCAGCTTACTGAAAATTCTGGCCTGACACGTGTTTTTAAATGCATTTTTCTACCCTCATAGCTTGTCATCAGTTTTTGTACCCTTTCACCTCTCCCTTTCTGGCCTGGGGGCTTTAATGCAGTTGCACCACTCCATCTTTGTTCTTCACCTTCCTTTCTCCCATGCCCTTTAATCAAGGGGCATCAGGAGTCTCAAGACATCTGCAAATATGCTTACAGTGAGGAATGCAATGGGTATCCAATTGAACAAGCCTTAGGTACCATCAGGTACTGGACCTCTGCACAGGTTAATGTGTGCTGCCTGCTCATCTGGGTTTGCTGTCTCTTGACAATCAAAGGTCTCCCCTCGGAGAGAAAAACTTTCTGCTCCACTCTTTGCTTGTTGGTGTTTTCAGTTGTGAACTCTTGTCTTGTTCACGGTTTTCCTGCAGCTCTTAGTGTAGCAGAGAGGGAAAGAACGGGAAAGATTTGATGTAGATTTAAGTGATGATGGGAATCCAAGAAATGTTAATAGGACTGTAGGAGGAAAGAACATGGAGGATTCGATGGTGGGCACGTTACTTGGAAGTCACAATGCCCTTGCTGATGATTTGAAGGACTTAAACCTAGCAATTGTCAGTAAAAATCTGAGAATCTGGGAAAGGTTTTTTTTTTTTGAGTTTTAGAGGAGGTTGAGTGGAATAGAAGCCTATACCTTAAGTCAGCTACAGTTCCGAAAAATAGTGCCAAAAATTGTTATTAATGCTAAATATTTCTGTTAAAAAAATCTTTTCAGGCAGAGAGGGAGAGAAATTTTGTTCAGTCTTGTTGGGTTTACATGTTCTCATTCTTTAATTGCTCTGAAACACTGAATGAATTGTTGGTAGTTCCCCCTGACTGACCTGCTGGCAACTGGCTCTGTTCATCTCCCTCAGCTGCAAACCTAGAAAACTGCTAATGAATGGCCTAATTACCTTTCTCATTTGTGCTTACCAGACAGAAATATCGTGTAAAATAAAACAATAAAAAAAAAGTCACAAGAGTAAAACCTGAAGATAAAAGCAGACTCTGAGGTAATTCCAGAAAGAAGGAACACGAAGCTGAAGAGACTGCTTTGTAGGTAAGAGGCAACAAGAGAGATAGGAACAGTTCTTCCTCTGGACATGCAAAGCCTTTGCTTAATTTGGACCTGCATAGTCTAGAATTCAATGGTGTTGGTTTGGTAGGTGTTGCACTTTATCCCTGACCTCAAATACAATTAGAATAACAGGGAATGTCTTTGACAGTGAATGGTAGGTCAGCAGGAGCAGAGAAATAGCTGCATTGGGCCTGACCCCATGTAACCCTGTGAAATCTGTTTGTTGGTAGGTAATGCTTGCTTTTTACCCCAAACAAGGGAAAGTACACCATCATCCAGACTGTGTGTGACCTCTTGGGCCTGGTGGACAGGGAGCTGAACATGCAGAACGCAAGGACTAAAGGAGACCAACCATCCCATGAGGTGCCATAATTCAAGTGTAGGTAGCAAGTTGAGGGAACTGATTATTCACCTCTGGCACTTGTGAGACTACATTTGCAGTAGTGTTTGTAGCTTGGGGCTACCCAGAAGAAGAGAGATGTTGAATAGGAGTAAGACCAGCTCAGGCCACCAAACTGGTCAGAGGTCTGGAGATTATGACATACGGGGTGAGACTGAGACCTGGATTGCTTCAGCCAAGAGAAGAGAGGGCAAAAGTGAAATCTTAGGGCTGTCTTCAGCTGCCTAATAGGGAGGGTATGGAGGAGACAATCAAAGTTCTTGTGGATATGCAGAGATAGGACAAGAGGCAATGGACTTAAGTTGCAATGCAAGAAAATCCAATTAGATATTAAGAGGTATTTCTTGGTTTTGGTGATAAGTGGGGTGTTTGATTTTTTTCTAAAAAAAAAAAAAAGAAAAAAAGTGGTAAAAACGCTGGAAAAAGGGTCCAAAAAGGTAGTGCAATCTCCACTCCTGGGAATATTAAAACTTGCCTTGACAAGGCCATGAATGACTTGCCTCACACAAATAGCCAGTGAAATCACTGGTCCAGGTGACCTTCAGAGATCTTATTCCGTGATATAGTATTCTGTGTTACTATGCATCAATGCAAATCTTACCCTGCCACTGCACACACCGACAATGAGGTGCAGTCTTTCTGTAATTAGAGGCATTTCATAAACAAGCAAATTGCAGATGATAAATGAGCTATTAGTGACAATCAGTGTCTCTTTATAAGGAATGAGCATTGCCCAGGCAAACCAGGTTATATTCCCAAAGAAAACCATAAAAAGAGTAGCTGAAGGGAAAGCAAGGAATTATATATTGTAGCTATTATAATATTTGGATTTTAGTGCAGTGCTTGATACAGTGTCTCATAAAATGAGATTTGCTTGATTAATTTAAATTAGGGAGAATATCTGATGGAGGTCTGAACACTCAGGCGAAAAACTTCCTGACAGACTGAGAGTAAAGATAGGGATTGATTTCTCCACAGCTAGTGTTTCATAAGATAGAAAAAAATAATTCTATTCTTATATAACTTTCCTGTTAGGATAAGAAGAGATATTGTAATAATTACAGTAGTAAAAATAGTTGTGATGAAACCTGGTCCTTGAGCAAACTTGGCCTTTTTTCCCCCTCAGTTGTTGATGTATATGTTTTGTGTGTGTTCCTGGTGTCTTACTGTTTTCAGTACACTATCTTCATTAATTACCTCAGAGTGGGTGTAAGCACACACTAATGACATGAGCAGACAATATCAATTTGAAGTGAGTTGCATGCATCACTGAAAGCAGGAGAAGAAGGATGAGGCATTCTAATAAAGACATAAATTAACAATATGATAAATTAACAATAAGTTACTCCACTTGGTAAAAAAATGTAAAACTTGAGGAAATACAATCCAAGGCTCAAATAATGAAACAGAAGTAAAGTCTGAGAGACTGAAAGTATTTCTAGTCTTAACAGAAAGGAAATATATTTTTGCCATGTGTTGGAGTTTTGCTATTAGACTACAAATATGTACTCACACACAAATGAATAGATGGCAGAAGGATATGCTTGTCTGGACAGCACAAATACAGTGCACTCTTCTGTGTCTGGAGAGCACATGATGTGTTTTTTGGGGTCCCAACCTCTTACTGAATTTTTTTTTTCATCAAGTGTTCTTAGTTTTGCTTTTCTCCTTCACACTTTCTTACATATTGATAATTCTCTACTGGTGAGCTGAACCTCTTATGTCTATTACAGATGGACAGCCATGACACAGACTAAAATTGGATTTAAGAAAGGCAACTGGGAATGTTCAGGCATGAAAGTTACAAGTCAATGTAAGAACTGCTATGTGCAACTAAATAAACTTTGTTTACTTAGGAAGTTTGATTAAGTTTTGCTTTACTAGTAAGCCAGAGTGACAAGTTAAGGGGGAGAAAAAGTGATTACTACATATCTCCGTAGTCTCACATGCCACCAAATAAATAAAAATTCTGATTTCTTTTAATGAGACTCAGGTTGCTCTTATCTGCCACAAACCTTTTTTTCTCACTATGGTTTGGTGGGTGGGGTGTCTTCTATGCCTACTGACTGGGCTATTGTTAAATTTCCAGGACGCCTTTAAATCCCTCATGTGCAGAGAAGACACCTTCTTGTAAAGGATTGTCTAAGTTGTGAGTGCAGATGTGAAAAAAAAGAAGATAAAATTTTCTATGTCCCTCTGAAAAGGACCCTTAAAAGTGTTCATGGAGGTTGTGATTCATGCTTCTGCACTTCTCTGCCCAAATAGCTGGAAGACTGAAGATGTTCTCAGTGGTTTTCTTCATCTCTAAGGTTAGGCAGCTTCTAAAAAAAATTGTATGTGTCCTTGATTGCTGCCAACTTTCCTCTTTATGAAGCAAATACGTTCTGTTCGTTATGTGGCAAATTCTCTTTGGAGTTGTCAGAGAGGTGTAATGAAAATGTCTACTTTGGCAGTTAGGGTGTTATGACTGCAACTTGTAGAGAATCAAAAGTGTCAGCAACTACCAGAAGAATTGTTTTCTTTATAAAGAAGATGCCTGGTCACCAGTAGATATCTGCCTTGGAGACTGATTTCTTCTTTTTTTCCTTTTTCCTCTTCTCTCCTCTGTGGACTTTTTGGCCTTGGCTCTTTGATAACTTCAAAGAGAATTTCTTTTCTTTCTCTCTCTTAGAAGCTGTTGCTGTGCAGCTTGGATGAAGTGCTGGCATTATTTTGCACTAAGGAGCGGTAATGCTCTAGGAGAGATGAAAAAAGCCATGAAGGTAAAAGGTGTCAGTTTCCCTTGTCAGATTATTGAGGTTAAGAATGGTGAGTATTAATTGTGCTGTATTGTTGAAGAGACGCTCCTGCATTCTGAAGATGTTAGTCAACTCTGCAGTGTTTCTCCATAGAGGGCTCTTCAGTGTTTGAAAATCTTTACTCTCAACCTCTCCAGCCTTTAGGATGATTAAACTTTCTTTGTACTTTTTGAAGATGAAAAGATGAAATGTAGCACAGAGCGAAAAAGAGCTTTTATATTTTTAGAGGCTAATTATGTTTACACTCAGTCTATACTTGTTTGGTTCCTATTAAGATAGTATTTAGGCCCTCACAATTTGTAATTTATTTCCTTAAGCCTCAAGGCCAGAGCAGAATTTCTCAGAAAAGTCACATATGAAACTTTTTGTGAGGCATGGCCTCCAAAGTTGAGGCTGAATTCTTAAGTTCCTACACAGTATCAGAGAACACTATCTTATCAATTGTCAGTCTGTTTGTTTTTTTGTCACCTGCATGCATTTTCTCTTCTGCTATGTGTGAGTATGCTTTACATATGACATGAAAAAACCAAACTGACAAAACAGACTATTCCTGTTTTGAACATTTTGAACATGAGTTGACTTTGTATCTTAAGCTCTTAAAGCCTGACTTAAGCTCTTTAATATTGCTGTGAGTAGCCCTATTAATGACAGTAGACCACTTGGCATAGCTGTGATATTTCACTAGTAAATTCTAAGCTATTGCATGTGACCAGACTAGGGACTCTAGCCGTGCTTTTCTCTTAATCTCTTGATGTGCTTCATAATATTTGTAGTCTTGGTCTTTACCACTGAGAGCAAAGTTCTCCTTAGGAAGTTAGGTGTTGATGATTGTTGGGAAGTTTGCATGCATAGGAAATGCACACTTTGTGTTCCCTCCTGTGCTGCAGAAGAAAATTTGGAAAATAAGCTAATCGGTCCTGGCAGTACATTTTGCCTAGGTAGATGAGTCTGCAGTTGACAATGGAGCTTAATTTCTGCCTATATTACTATTTTATAATCAGCCACTAATATAGGGCTTGCTAACAAGAAAAGCAATTCACTTTACAGATTAATATCTTTTTCTAAATTAGAATGACATCATTATCATTATGGAACTGTAAAGAGCACGCAGTCTGTGTTATTATGCACAATCCAAATATAATGGTGTGGCTGAAAGAAATAGTTTAGAGTGAGGGGGCAAATGTTTAAGACCTGCCTGAACATGATTGCTTTATGTCTGAGTGTTTTAGCAAGGCTGTTCCAAGACTTTGCTAGGAAAATTAGCCAGACTGTTTTTAGAAACCGTTTCAGAATGTACTTCACACAGACTGCATATGCAATGGAATTAATTGCTACTGCTGAGAAGTGGCTTACAAATGAATAAAAATACCTGTGTCAATGCAGCACTAATAAACCTTTCTTACTTAAAAATAAATAAATAAAATCGACTGAACCGTTAGATTGTTTCTATGTGAATAACCATTCTACCTGCCCTCTGAGCTTTTAAATATGTTGGGGGATGTTTGGTTTCATCAACTTCTAGGAAAAATAGCTATGGTTATTGCTGGATAGGCAAAAACCGTCTTTGGAAGGCTTACCAACCAGATACAACAATGTTTATCTACGGGGAGAGAAGCACAACTATTCTGGGTGTGTAGATATAAAAAGTTGTGAAAAAATAGAAATTAGAAATAACAAATGTAAGACAAGTGATCTGCTGGCTGGAAATCTGGGGAACGCCAGAATTTGGAGTGTAAATGGCATAATATTGCATAAATGCAAGCAATGGTAGTCTAAGGCAAACTTTGTTCAATGTGGAGAACCATGTTGACCCAAATCACGGGAGCTGTTCTCTCTGTGTGCCATTCATTGGCGTTCTCTGCTCGTGTGAGCTGTGCTGAGGGATACGGCTGGCTAAGAGACTGATCTTTCTGCCAGGCTTCCCTAGTGGTCTGTTGAGGGATGCACTGCTGAAGAAGACTCAGATATTTTTTTTTCAATTATATAAACTTAGGTGGAAACTAGAAGTGAGATGAGTATTGTCACCACAATTGTCATTATGAAAATCCTAAGCTAAGCTGTGCCTAACTCAGAAAGTGAGAGCTTTAAGAAGAAATGCCAAGGATACGTATTGTATAAAAAGACTAGATGCTTATACCAATTCTGGATTCTGCTCTGGGTCTACACATCCAGAAGGTGAGCAAAGCAAAATAAGGTTTTCAGAAAGCAAATCTTTTCCTGGACATGGGACAAATCAATTTATTTTAAAAACATACTGCCTTAGATATTGTAGCCAAAATTTTCATACTTCTGTTAAACCATAAAATGTATTTCTCCCTACGAACAGCACATGGATTCTTAATATGCCCATATTAATAAAAAGTGTTCATTTGCAATTAAATCAGCATAGCTCTTAAAAATCTACTTTAATGTTTCCTAACCACCTATTGGAAGTACTGCAGCTTGATTTTGTTATTGTAATTATACCATGTTCAAAAGCAGAAATTGAATGACTTGATTGTATACTAATTAAAACCTTAGACCTTTTTATTGCAAATTCAAACAGAAAAGTACAATAATTAGCTCTTTATTGGTTGTATAATTTAAAATTATGTAAATTACACAGCTACTAAAAAACCCCAAGTGGAGTATATGGCCAATTTAGTTTTAACTAACAGACAATGAGTAGTTCATTATACCTAAAGATATCTGAGATGCATAATCTAGAATAACAGCAAACCTTAAGATCTCCTTCACATGGGAAATTTCTGTATTTAAAAATGTTGTGTTTCCAATGGAAAATCTTTTGTTATAACCTGTCAGATAAAGAACCCAGGACTATTCTGCTCATATATACTGGAGTCTGAGGCAGAGGATGTTAAAGGAAGTCAGAGGAACTGGCTGTAGCCAGTCCATGTTCCCAGGACACCTCACAACTCTTTACCACTGGCCCACACATGCACAAGTGTTCTCATTTTTATTCTGCTCTGGTCTTTTCTTCTGTAGACTAACTGTGGAGCAGGATGGCAAAAATGACTCTCCTGGCCTGGCACAGAAGACTTCTCAGGGTAATGGGGTTCTCCACTAATCAGCTTTGTACAGTTTTGATATATTTTGTACTACAAATAGGTCAGTTCTGCTCTGTTCCCAAATGTGCTGGACATAGTAGTAACTGGTTGTCATATGTGCAGCATGGCAGACTTTAAGACTGAGAGGTGCTCTGAAACAGCAGTTTTTGACAAAAATCAAGAGGGTTTAAGAGCTGTTTTTTTTCTGGTTGTGAAAGAAGTGAAAACAAGCCATTTACAGAACACATCCAAAAAAGAAGACCTACGTAACTGATCAGTTGAGATACTGAGTGGCAGATTGGGTAGGAGATTTAAGTTTAGGGGAGTAATTGTGAAGTTTCTTGCACTGATTGAAAATTCCATTCTGGCTTTCTCAAAGCCTCGGTAGGATAGAAAAGAAAAAACATGATTCGTGGAGAAAAGTCTAATCACAGGGCTTTTGACTAAAAATCAACTTGCCTAAAGTAATTGTAAATTCTGTGGGATATGGCCAAAGACTGTCTTTCCCAGATATATTAAATCTGGATTAAAGGTACCTACTAAGGATCAAAACTGCAGAGGTACATAATGAAAAGCACTTAAGTTATTAAATTGCTCTACCAATTCAATT
Source organism: Tapera naevia (assembly GCA_033556795.1). Lineage (NCBI taxonomy): Eukaryota > Metazoa > Chordata > Aves > Cuculiformes > Neomorphidae > Tapera > Tapera naevia. Next base: position 10,184,694 of record JAUMJJ010000246.1, on the reverse strand, counting down.
ATTCAAAAATTTTAATAGGTATGTCTATAATATGTACCAGGACTTTTGGATTAGGTATTGCCTGTGTGCATCACTTGAACCTTAGTGAGTCTGTATTTTCAGCTCCTGAAGTAAATGAAGCATATAGTCTGACTAGCTCACCAGAAACCCAACTGCATGTCCTTGCCTGATCTGAACTTGCATCAAATCTATAATGTTACTGTACCAGTGCATGGTTTAATTATTCTGGAACCTTGTGGTCAAAACAGAGTGTGCCAGCCAGAAGGGATACCTATAAATCCTCACAGAGTCCTGTGTCTGAGATGTGAGAACATGTCCTTTACTGCTCTGTCCATGCTTTTACGATAACTTAGCTCTTGTGTCAACAGTCACGTTTGCCAGAAAAAACACACTGAATTTCTGATTACTTAACTATTTTGCTAAGTGATAGGAAAAATGTGTTTCATTTATTCTGTGGGAAAAGAAAAAGGCCAAGTCAGCTTAAAACTTTTAAGTAAATACAGAGCATGAAAGATAATTGTTTTTAGCACAAGATTTGTCAGTAAATCTGAGTTGAAACTTATTCTTCAAAATAGCGTCTGGAGAGCAGACAATTCTTTGACTTTAAGAACTTCTTTCTTATCTATTACTCCTGTACTTCATGTCTTTCACAATAAATTTATTTTTCTTGTAGAAATTGTATAACAGTTCTTTGCAATAAATTTTCTGGTCATGAATTAATGATTTGGACTTATCTGCGAGATTGATGTGTACAGATTGGAACAATAAGGGAAAATAAGAATGTACTGGGAGACTAACAGTCCACTTTTCCTTTATTCACTTCGTGTATAAGAAGAGAAATAAATCAACTGAACTTAGTCTGCAGTTTTTCCCTCTGCAGAGCTTATGTACTGCAGAATGGTTAAAACTGCTCCAGCTTTGCTCTCTTCATGGCTTTGGCATCCTTGATATGTGATACAACCCTGAATTTTTATATGTTTTCCTATTTGCCTCTAAGCGTGAAAACAAAATACATATATTTGAAAGTTGCTTTTTGTGAAACGACATATGTTAGTTATATAAATTTGTTTATCATTGTAGTAGCTAGAGTTGTTTAATTACTAAAGTTCTGTTGATGTTTTGTCCTAAACCTTAGTTTTCAGGCTTTTTAAGCAGGAAAGCTTTTCAATAATACTGGGACTTGTTCTTATAAATCAAGTTATCACAAAAAGCTGTTTTAAATTTTGAACACGCGTTGAGCTTTTAACATCAAAAGCAGATTTTCTGTTTTAATTCTAAATACTTTTAGTTTTAATTTAACTATTAGTGTTCGGTTACCTGTTGTGTTGAAGACCTTGATTAGTTCAGTTTGTTACTGTTTTCTCCTGTACTATATAAATATTTTAGCCATGTTATGTCTATCTTCTCTGTAGAATCTTCTTCCAAAATAACCAGAACAAGTGATAGCTTTTTTTTGATAGTTACAGGAACGTATAATTCTTACTATTGCTCTCTTTTTAGGTTTTCTGAAGGCAAATGTTGCTGACTTTTGGGTCATGCAGGAAAGACCGTTTGTTTAAGGTACTTTCAGGCATTTACTTGAGAAATAAGTGTGTAGGTCGTGGAAAGATCGCTTTTCTAAGGTTGAGAGTGAATAGAGCCAGCAATATCAGTCCCAAGATTAGGCCTGAGAAAGTCCATTGTCCTTTACTTATGCCTTTCAGCACAATCACGTTTAGTTACTCCCTGCTCCACCATGCTAATTGCTCTCTTTCACGGTTTAGCTGACCTCATGTGGCACTACATCAAATGCTCTTTGGAATACAGGTGGATTAACATGGAATTTTCTCTTCTCCAAAAAAATCAGTCCCGTTCAAAGGCACGTCATACTAAATCCTGACAACTCGCTCTTGATCGCCTCCTTGACACTTTTCTGATGTTCTGTCAGGTAAGGTCAACTCCAACCCTGCAGTTCCTTTCTTGTTTTTCTTGAGTTTATTTCCAATGGTAGAGCCTCCTCAAGCAATGAAAGAGCATTTCAATCATATTTTGCCATTGCTAAATGTCTCTTGCACTGCTTCAGGCCGTCTTACCCAGTGACAACAGCCCCCGAACCTGTCCTGTCCCATGACATTACAGTAGAGCTGACCATGTTGCAAAACCCAGTTTGGTCTGAAGTAACAGAGAAGGGTCTGCCCATATGGGAACTAATGTGGTTGCTCTTTTTATTTCTATTTCTGCAATTGGGAGGATAACGATCCCAGATATATCTACCTGCAATCTCAAAATGTCATACTGTTTTATCTTTATGTGCAGAGGATTGATGCTAATAAGTTTCAATATTTCTACTCAATTGAACTGGAGTGGTAAATGTGAAACATCTTCTGCATGTGCAAGATTAAGCTTATAAAGGAGTTGCTATGGCAATGAGAAATGGAGTCCTCAAGGCAAAGACTTGTCATTGCCATAACTCTCCTTGTTGGTCATCCAGATTATGTAGTGTTGAGGCTAGTAGAGAGCTCTTGCTTCTGGTGAAGAGCTTTGCTTGTCTCAATCGTTTTAAAGAGGTGGGTGGAGGGAGAAGCTGAAAACTCTTACATTCCTTTCTTTAACAGTGAGATAGAAAAGTATGCCACTCTAGTCTGGACAATGGTCAGCTGAAGTTGAACCTGATCATTTTCTGGAAGGTGTCCTGTCTGAGAGTGAGCTTAATTTAATTAATTTTGTATCAAAAGTAGTAAACAACTTAGTCTTTGACGGAGATGTTTGAACAAAGCCTTTGGGCATGCATGCTTTTGTGCAGTTACTGAGAGGGATTCAGGGTATTTGCTAAGCTTAGCTCAGCAAGAGAGCTAGAAACCTTCATTCTTCTCTCTTCTCTTTTCACAAAGGAGAGGAGGCAGTGGAAAGCATGAAGCCCCTCTGAGGTCTGGATAATGGCTAATTGCAAACTGCTTGGAAGACATCTTGGCAGATTGCTTGTCCTTTCACGTCAGCCAGCAGACTGATCTGGAGGTGAGTGCACTCATGTGCACTGTAATCTCCCTTCTGTAGGTGCTCTGGGATGCTTTTACTACTAGAGGTGCACTAGTTTCATGGATGCTGTATAGCTGAGTGCTTCTCCCTGTGGAGAGGCTGCGGGCTGAAATAGTTTAGTTGCTTGTAGTATGATCTATTTTTTTTAATAAACTTTGCATGGTTGTCCTTCAGCTGTTGATGTGAGTCTCTTTCTCCTTGCGTGGTTTTTGCCTAATACCGTTATTTGACTCAGGATGGGGAGTAGAAGTGAATGAGATTTTTGCCCTGAGGTGCCAGGTCTTCTACTCCTTTTCTCCATGGCCACAAAGTGTGATTACCTCAAACTGTTTGGGATGATGCCAGTGGCATGTGTTCCCTGGCCAACAGTGTTATTAAAAAGAAATATTTGGGCTATCATTTTAAATAGTAGCATAGCTTTGGGGCAGTGGTGAATTAATATAATTTACTAACTTTTTGCAGGGATTAAGAAATTAGCAGTTTACAGTACTTTTCCGATGCCTTGCTCACCATAAACCCTCAGCTTAGTTTAATTAGTATGTGGAAAAAAGCATTTGAAGCCAGATCAGTACATGATGGATCAATTTTTAAGGGCTGTGATTTAAATGAGACTCTGGTCATTTAACCTTCTGAAACTTGGCAAATGTTTACTATTAAAAGTTTCAAAATTTTGTAGCAAATTATCTGGTACCTACTTCTAGAATTCCTTTGCAATGTGTCAGATTGTTTTCAGTGAGACTGGCTGTCTGCATGTGAGATACAACTGACTGAAGTGGGTGTAATAGTGTAGGAGTTAATCTCCTGTTCTTTCCTAGCTCTCAGGTGTCTCTGTAAATCATTAGTCTCCATATTTTTAATTGAAAATACAGTGCTGTAATATATCAGGACCATAGAAGATAACTACAGAATAACATGTTTTATAGATTTCTTGAGTTTCTTTGTGCTGTCTGATGGATTCACCTGTGATCAGGCTATAAGTTCCTTTACGTCCGATGCCTTGAACCTGATAGTACCTCAGCTTAGATTTTACTTGCATACCATTATCCTGGTCTGCCTGTGTTTTATGTGCAAGAAAAGCCATTGCAATACTTCTCGAATGTTTACTCACTCTTTCTGTTCTCATTGTTTTCATACTTTAGAAGAATCTCATGCCTAGAAGAAATTTAAACACTTTTGGCAAATCCATGCTGAATTTTAAAGCAGCTATGATGCAAACTTCTTTTATTATTCATTCGAATGTATTTCACAGATGAATGAATGATAATGGGGTTTACCATCCTGTTCTATACACTGCTCTCAAAATTTTACACTTCAGAAATCTTAGTCATCTTCCAGGAAGTCATGAAAGTAATGTTGAGCAGCTCTCAGATTGCACTGGCCAGTTCTGAAAATAATCCAAAATAAATTTAATCAAGCACACTTGATTCAACACTTAATCTAGTCTCTATCATATATTCTTATTAAATCCAATTAATATTCAAGACGTATTTGGACAACACCCTCAGAAACATGATATGAATTTTGGGATTGCCCTATGCAGGGGCAGGAGTTGGACTTGATCTTTGTGGATCCCTTTCAATCCAGGACATTCTATGATTCTATAAATGAAACTTATCGTATATAGTCAGACTAGTCCACTGTGAACAAAAATCTTGGTTTTCACAGGGGACCCAAATCCAATTTGGTTTGTACAGAAAAAGGATCTTCAAAAACTCATAAATGGTAAACAAATAGATTGTGGAAAGATGTCCAATATCTCTATAGCTTTAAGTGTTAAGTGCATTTTCCTTAACATGTTTATTAATAATCAGAAAAGACAAGGAAATAGCATATTGATTAAACATAAAGATGATGATAAATGCAGAAGCTTTTGTGAGCTGGTCTGGGAAAAATACTGAGGTACCTACAAAGCTTTGAAAAATAGAAAAGAAACAACAAAACAAGCAAACTTTTCTGATTTATTCTGGAAAAAACAGTGTAGGTAACATGCTTAGTGCAAAAATAATTTGGAATCTAATTATCTGATATGAGAAAAAAAAATAACCTACTTGTGCAGATATGCTTGCTCATATCTTCCAGAACTAATGGTGCTTTCCTGGTACTGGAGAATATAAGCATATTTTTTGCTTTAGTTTCAAAGAATCCAGAGTTGATCACAAATGTGTACTGGCTTGGAACAACGTTTCACATATTGATCCTATCAGAAGGGAAAACCTTTGAAGGAGTTTAAGATTGTTTTACTATCTGGACTTGAAATTGAAGATTTTAGTTTGTAACTGTCAACTTTGGAGAGAGCTTCAAGCTGGAAGGTTTGGGGTACTTTGTTGCTGGTTTATATATTTATTTTTAAGATAGGTTCCATAAACTCATTACTTAGCGTCTGTTGACCTTGAGAAAGGGGTTAATCTTTCTGAAAAACATCTTACCTTTGTGATGTTTCTTGGTTATCAGGGTACCTTAGCCAGAACTTAGATAGAACAGCTCATGAGCTGACTAATACAGTCGTGTCATACATGTTTGTAATAATTGCAGCACATTTTGTAATTTTAAACAGTTTATTTCAGCCAATGTAAAATTTTTTAAGTTTTTTGGAAGGTGAATGAAATATGTAGCTATTGACATCCTGCTAGGTAATTTAAGAATGTTTATAAATACTACACCATATCACAATGGGTCTAGAAGAAATGGTAATATACCAGAAGCCTGGCTTTTGTACTCAGTGGAAATACAAAGAAAAGTAATTCTGCTACAATAAATGATACCTTTTTAAAATTGAAGTTTAATACTCAAGGAGTGTAAATGTGTCCAATTGTGTATGTTAATAACCTAAACTAATCATGATTACAACATCTCTTTTAAGATGAAGCTGAAACACAAAGTAGTTAAACTAACAATACATTGAAAGACCAAAAAGAGAAATTTTATATTAGTAATGACTATTATTCAACCACTTATCAGAACTAAATAGTATGTGGTGAAGTTCCTTGGAGGTATATAAATTTGCATAAATGCCTTAAAATCTGTTGAATCTATCAGTTTGTTGCCACTATATATTATGAACAGTGTGGAAACACATGTGTAGGGGTATGGTGAAAGTTATGTTAACCTTAAACCTGGAATTCCATGAACTTGATGGGTTTGATCAGGGAACCTCCTTAATTTGTCATTCATATAATCTTCTACTATTTTTTACATAAGAGGAATAAACAGTGAAGGAAAACTCCAAAAAAACACTAATCCTCTGAAGTTTTAATGGGATGGATGCATGTAGGGAGGGGTGAGGGAGGGAATGAAAAAATTTAGAGAGAACTTGACATATTCTTTAGTCTTAAGACTGTTTGGTTAGGTACCTCTTGAATTTTGCTGCCAGTGTTTGAAACTACATTGGAATTTTTCTCATCTCAGATAGGCTAATAGTCACACTACCTAGTAATCTCAAGAGTTTATCCCATATGAACCCAAGGTCATGATTTCTGAAGCACAATTCTGACCTTTGCTCCAGAATAACAACAAGAAGTAGCATAGGTGTTATATGATTTATATAAATGCATTTCATTCCTGCAGCGTCTCCTTTGACTTCACTAACGGTTGTCTAGAAAACTTGAGTAATATACAAGATCTTACAGTTCAGAATATAATCACTAACTCATCTTCTCTGGCTTTTGTGTGGCCATCAGCCTGGATTTGTCCTTGATAGAGGTGAACTACATGACTATACTTACTTGAACCAGATCTGAATTTACCTCAACTGTTCTGAATGGATGAGTTATTACAGAGTGTCCAAAGATGCAAAGTGCAGTGCCAGGAGATTTGATTTATTTAAATTTAGCCAATCCATTAAAGCTACTAAATAATACTGATTTTTTTTCCTTTGTGTCCCTTGAAAGACCTTCAGTATTCTGGATTTCTTCAATCTTTGTCATATGTCTCTAAACCTCTCTTTTCTATTGCTTTAGTTATTTTTTTGACAACATGAAAATAGTTTGATCTTTTTATTTTTTAATTTTATTCCAGTGGGTCCTATGACAGTAAAATGCTGGCAATAAAGTTTCTGATTAGACTTTTTTTTTATTATCTAATTCTTTAATTGACAGTAATCATCTTGGTTACTAACTAGTTGCTAAAAAGAACAGACTGCCTCAGAGACCTTTCTGGGAAATGGTCCAGTTCCTTGCTTGCCTATTTTAATCTCAAATTTATTGTTAGAATTATGCGATGTTATAGGATAACACAAGTCAGACGCAACAACCCTGCTTTGATGGTTGGAAGGCAACTGAACACTCATGCTCTCTGCAGAATAACAGCAAATAATATGCTCAGAGCTTTGTATCTCACTGGTATTTCATTATGTAATCAAGTGGATTTCTGTTTTGCTTGCTAAGAGAAAGCAGGATAATAGTGTTGTGCTATGCTGGATGTTGTTTGAAGATGATGATTAATTTGTTAATCAGACTACTGGATTTGATATATAGGGCATCTTGATGAACTTCTTATAAGCTAAATAAATAAAATTAAGTTTTTGAAGTCATCGATTTGGGCATCTTTTGATTATGGCATAGCAGATATTGACTAGCTACTAGATAAAATAATGGCATTTTTACTGATTTGTTTTAGGAGAAGTGAGAATAACAAGTCTGATTAAAACAACAGCACCAAAATACACTTTGTTTGAATGCATCTGGCCCTGTTACAGAACATACGGGACACTAGACATAGCCCATTAGCTCAGGTGATGTAGTGTATTCTGGGCTATGCTGTGCTCGGCTGCCTGTGTCTAAATTGGGAAGATTAAAAAAGCCACACCTATTCCCTCCCAGTGTAACTGACACAGCTACTCTTACAATGAGCTACAGATGCAATACTTGGGTACTTTCAGCATTTCAAATGCTGTCCAAGAGTATGGGGCAGGACCAGATAGCAGAAAGCAATAGGGCTGACCTAGTTAGGAAAAAGAGGAGAAGTAACAAATCACTTTGGTGTATAAATATAAATAAATAAATAAATAAATATAATGCCTTGCCTATTTATCATGGTGTTACTGTGGGTAACTGTGTGTTAAAGATGCTCTTGGTATCAGCATCTTGTTTCGGAAATTGATGAATCTGAAGCAAAACTGGAAACAAGATGCTGTCAAAAACCTTTTGAATGTGAGAGTAAGCACTTCTTTTGCTCAGAAACCAGGACCTCTTTGCTCCAGCTATGAAACTGTTTTTTCTGCCAACCAGATATTCAACAACTGAGAGAGTTTATGTTCAAGTGTTCATTCATTTACTATTAAAGATGAGAAAATTTTGACTTTTGTCATATTTTTATGACATCTGAACTTTCAGGAATTTTTGCTGTATTTCTTATTGATTCTGAATCTGGAGCCTGTGCCTCTTAATTGCTCCAATTCCACACAGCTGCTGAAGTTTTTGAGAAACTATGAATGTCTCCTTCCAATGCTTTTGAGAAAGAGTTGTATCATTCAGGCTTTGTCTGGGTGCTAGGGTTTAAACTGTAGATCTGTATGTTTGTTATACGCTGACATGCATACTGCCAGTGTTATTTTCCCCAATAATCACTGCTTCACTTGTGTTATCTTTGTAGAGTTTATTATTCTGCATATTACACAAGTTCTCTCACCATCAAAAATCCGCTAGAAATAAGTAAAGCTTTTACTCTGAGGGCAAGCTTAAATTTTCTCTTGCTTTTAAAAAATAGTATCTATTCATATCAAAACTTTCACAACCCGCTGTAACTTCATCTAATAGATAAGTAAAAATACCATGCTAATGGCTTCAGTGTTTTTTGTCATATGAGTTAAAACAATATCAGACAATCAGAAATACGGTGTTCAAGTCATATCTTGATTTTGTGTGGAGTATCTGCCAGCAAAAAGTTCTTGTATTTACAGAGCTCCAGCTCTTTTAGCACTTTCTTCAATGTACTTTGGGTATTAGAACCTGAAGATGTCCCAGTCCTGTCCACATAATGATCTCAACGCAGATTAGTAGTTACTCTGGGCTTCCTACACCTACTACTGCGAAGAAAGCAATGATGATGTTCTACTCCTCCCTTGCTGTTTTTCTGGATACTGTATTGCCTTAATTTTATCAGGCCCTTTCCAAAACCTTTCTGTTTTGGAAAGTCAATGCTAATATTAAGAATTTATCAGCCTCTGCAAATAAAATGTAACGTCTTTTGTTTCAGTAGTCATTCAGCAACATTACTGCTCATTTCTAGCTCAGTGAATCACTGTTTTCAGAAATGATGAGCAATTTTGTGTGCCTCAATTTCTGGCTATCCCATTTAAGAGGCCACAAAAAGAACAGCACGGTGCCTTTTTTTTTTTCCTTTTTGTCTCCCTGTGCCCCCCTAAATAAATTCTTGTGATTAACTTTGAAAATTCTTAGGGGATATAGAAAATTTAGTGGATGTAGAATTCAAGAGAATCCATCTCCTTCAGTGCTGCAGAGGGAGTAAGAGGCAGTTCTTAAAGGTATTGATGAGTATTCCATGCTTTGAAAGGATATAGATGGACACTTGATTCTCCAAATTTATATTAAATTTCATGAAATATCTAATGCTTTTCTGATGATTTATTCTTCTCTGCATAATATAATCTGGAAGAATGGTTTTGTTAATTTTTTATATTGCACTGCTGATTTTATTTCTCTTCAAGGGCTTTCCAGCAGTAGTTGCTTCTACTTATTACCAGGAGAGACTTCAAAAGGTAGATCTTGTCAAGAAAGCAGAATGATAACCTGTCCCTTTTGTATCTGTGTGTGTTAAAATATGTGTGTTAAGGGGAAAATACTAACAGGTATGAAGGAAGAAAAGAGGGACTTAAAGTTGCCTGGAGATTCGTGCTCTGAAACAAGAATAAAACCTGGGCCTTGTGAGTGTGCCTCTTACGGCTCCTTGTGGTTAGGTTGGCAGGATAAGAAACTGAAAAGGGTGGCTCAGAGAGGCTTTTGAAGCAGCAGCAGGGTAGAGCGGAGAACATTAAAGAACCTGAGTGAGGTGTCTGAGGGTGATGATCCAGCATCAGTACAGGACTCTAGACATCTTGCATGGTTGTTACAGGTAAACTTTTGCTCCTGTAATCTTGCTTTAATAGGGTGTAAGTCTGACAGCCCACAGCAAACTTGGCAGCAGTGGTGAAGGAGGAAACGGAGGTTGCCAGGGCTTTCTAAGAATGCGTGAAAAGGCCTTTGAGTCTTTAGGTCCTATGGGTTCTGCTGTCAGTGATCTCCCTCACTGTGTGAAACCCACTCAAATAAACAAGAAAAGGAGAGCTGCCGATGCTGACCCCATGTCAATGACTCTACTTGCTTACTTCACTCGCGCCAGGCAGAGTGTGAGGCAGGAGAGCAGCACAGCCCTTCTGCCTCCTGCATAATCTGACTGGCTTCTCCCTGCCCTGGATGAAACACCTTGCTACTCTTGTAGTGCAGCAGGGACTCCAGCTTCATGGGAGGGAGAGGAGTAGGCTAGCTCATTTCCCTCTCGATCACTCTTTTGAAAACAACACCCCTAAAAGGGGAGAACAATCACTAGTTTATATCTATTTGTATGGCAAATACCAAAGGGCATTCAAGGCACAGTTTCTTACAGGTGATACAACAGCTTCTCAGGCAGGTTTACGTGGGACAGTCACGTGTTAGGTGGCCAATGGCGAACTGTACTAACAAACAAACTAGAAATTTTATTGAAGGAAATAAATTACAGGAAAAAGTCTCTTGTAAAACCTCCATAATGAGTGCTATTGAAGATATAAATGAGGATTTGTTTGTTTGTTTTTTTTTGGTAATATTTGAAATGATGAAACCTGGTTTCTAATATAATCAATGGTGTTCAAAATAGTTTTTAATTAATTTAGCTTTTGGATAAATGCCACCTTAATATGACAAACAGCAAACAGGTAGGGTTTTTTCTTTTTGATTTAGCGTATCGTTAGCTTTCTCAAGGACTGTAATTCAGTCCTGCTCTACTTCAGATTATCCTCTGCAGTGCATTCTGCTAGGAAATATAATAGGCCTCCTGTCCTCCCCCACCCTTCCCTCCTTACCTTTTGGAAGGGTAGAAGGAAATTTTGTCCCTATGCACAGTGGAGGACTTCTGGGTGTCAGAGGTGTGCTGTGCTGGCTACAATCCTGTTCAGAACATTTCCTGAAAAGAATATGCTGGATTCTTCTCTAAGATACAGTGGTAGAAATTAGGAATGATCTCAGTCAATTGATTTGCACTAGTGTGAGAAAAAAACAAGGGACAGCCAGTGAAGCTAGTTAAGCAGTTTAACTACTGAATTGGCTCTGATTCACTTGCTAGTCAGGTCTCTAATTGCTGATGTTCAGGGGTGTTGTCTCAGGACAAGATATGCTCCACTTTGTGAGGTACAGCTACTCCAAGAATAAAAATTATGCAGTGGTTTGTAGGCAATATGGCATAACAACATCTAGACCCTTTTAGTCATGTGGGACTTGGGTCACTGTACATGGTTGTTGACTTATAGTCCAACAGTCTGAATAATCCTACCGACTTTCAGCACAGTAAACCATGCACTAGCTCATGACTAAGAGGAATGTCTTTGATTATTTTATGCTTTATAATAAGCAGCGATGAAAACATTGCTGTAATTTTTTTAAAGCTTTGCTAAGCATAAGTAACTTGTTAGAGTTTGGACTGTGCTGCAGGCCTTGGGAAATTTTCAGCCATGTAGCTGTATTGGTTATCTCTGGAGTGTTCTGGGGCAGACACTTTCCCACGGAGCAGCTTGGAGACACCATCATGGGTTTGTTACCCATCTTGGGGCTTCAGAAGCATTCCTAGGGATTTTGATGCTAAGCCAGTTGTCCCTGGCTTGGTCATATCAGACACATACCACATATCTGTGAATTTCACATTAGACTAATTTAAATAAACAAATGTATAAAACAGCAAGGGACAAGAAAAACACTCCATTTTTTTTCCCCCAAAGGCTTTTGGCATCAGTTAAATTACTTCTTTATTCTTGTTGCTTCAGGTGTCTCATGAGTTCTCCGTACAAGGCTGATGTGAAATTCCTTTATGGATTTAGAAATATGCAGTCTTTCCAATACTGTAAATCCACAGCACCCTTTCAGCTGTGACACCTCTGTGTAGTGAAAAAAGATGGAAGTCTGTTGACTGATCTTAATCTCATATAATACATCTTATATTCTTAAAGAAGTTGCAAGATACAGTAAAATTAAGTGGGTTTGGACATTAGTGATCATTGCTTCCATTAGTGCCCACCAATGTCAAACACTCTTGTAGATGGAGAACCAATGTAGACAAACATCAACAACTTGGCCCATACTTTCTTGTTGTTTGTGTGCAGATTCCCTATTCTGTGCAGTCATCCATCAAAAACTGAGCTGGCGGTGACAAGCGGTGTGCTATTCAAAGAGCTGTTGCAGGTGGAATGTGCTAGAGTGCCTCTTAGAATTTACTAAGATATCTTACAGAGCATATCACGACCATCATTATCACAACTGTTTCTTAGTTAAGTACAAGCCCCTCCATTGTAATGATTACTTCAAGTCATAGAATTTGCTATAGTATTGCAGCAGTGCATAAAAATGTTGAAGTCTTGCTTAAGAATCAGCCAAGCAAAAACATGAATGAGATTCAAGGGTGCGTGAAGTTCTGGGCGGAGAAAATGGAATACATTGAACCATGATTTCGAGTTGTCTGAGTCTTCTAAGACCATTTCCATTACAACTTAATTTCCTTTGCTGTTTGTTGGATAATGTCTCCTTATCTGGTATTCTCTCAATTATTAAAACCCAATTACTATTTGTTTGTTTTTTAAAATTAATTATTTAAAATTCAGAATGAAACATTAGAAATATCTCTGCCCATCACAACTTTTTTTAGTGCCTTATTCAAATACATATTAGTTTCTCATACAACAGCTATCCATCTCATTTTCTTCAGAGGAATTAATTTCCAGTTGTGTGCATTTGTATACATCTATTTTTACAGTTATGTGTGCTGTGAGAACCATATAGACTTGCTCTTTGGTTGAGAGAACTTTGGCAAGTTTTTAGTCTGGATGGCTGCTCAGGTCATTGTGACTTTCAGAAATCGACTTAATTTGCATTAGAATATTTAATTTGCAGTGCTGTATCATTACGTTTTCTGTGCTTGAGAGAAAAGAATTAAAACTTCAACAGAACACTTTTCTTGCATGTCTACATGAATTATTTTAGGAGGCAATGTGGGCATACTGTTATCGCTTGCCTCAGGATCTGTAGGGGTTTTCTTTGGGTGTTGATGGGGTTGGAATTTTTTGCCTTGGGACTCCATGGGGATTTCTTGTTCAATGGTGGACCAATTTTAAAGGGTGTTCTGGTTTCCTGTGCTTATGTAATGCTTGCCTAGTGGGCTGCCTTTACACCATGCAGTGTATAGTGGAGTTCCCCGTGTCTCCAGAGAGATGTTGAGTTCTGTTCCTAAAGTTCCTAAGTTTCTTTAGAAAACAAAAGATTAAACCTTCCTCAGGAAAGCAGTCTCACATCTGGCAGGATGGTGAGATCTGATGCCAGCCATGGTGGTAGAGATGCTGCTGCTGGACTCTGACAGCTGCAGCACTGACCTTGGACACACAGATGAGTGACTAGTTGGGGAGCAATATTTGGGGAGCAAGTTCTTAGGTCTGAAGGTAGCGAAGGAAGGTTTCTTCTAACAGATAAAAGGTTTCTCTGTGTTGTTGCTGGTACTGAATTTGTCTGGCTGAAATAGGAGGTACCCAGGCTGCACATGTTATGGTAGGGGAAATGGAAAGGGTCGGGGTGGACATTAGAAATGAGAGGCCTGTGGAATAAGGCTTGTTAGACTTGCTTCTCTGTGTCAAGAACGTGAAATGATAAGCGACGTTTGCTGTGGGAATGGCTGTTCCCTTATTCTCTGCACAAGAGCTGCTGCTGCTTCATCTGTTTTCGAGCTGCTGCTGCTTCATCTGTTTTCCAGCAGCAACCAGTGTGGCTTCCAAAAGTGGTGGCACATGTAACCTCAATGGTGAGACTGTAGCAGGAAACTGCCAACCTTTTGCTGCTGTGTTGGCGTACCCTTATGGAAGCCCACTGGTGATGATCACAACAACCCCCTTGGGTAGGCTCTGTAGGAATGTAACAAAGGATGGTAATAGGAGGGGCTGAGGTTTAGCTGAAGGCCCTGTGTGGTCTTTGACACTGAAAACCAGAGAACCTAGCTTTAATGTAAAATTCAAGGGTGAGTTTGATAAGGCTGAGAAATGTATTCGTTTTAACTTGCAAGCTTAAAAAAAAAGACAAGAAAGACTGTAGCTTACACGGAGCTACTGAAAGACAAAAGTGCAAACTATTTTTAGTCTCTCTTGAGAGGAGCAACAAGACATTCCTGGCAGAACTGCTGAGGACTTCAACAAGGCTTGTTTCTGGGTTTATTACTTGTTGCTCCGAGTCCCCTGTTGCAAAGGATGGAAGTCTCAAAATGGGGATGCATAAATCAATCACTGGATTTCTCAAGGGTCTCTCCTTCTTAATGGCACAGTTTTGGAGTCTCTTGTGCTTTTGTTCTGAAATATTTCTATGCCCATGGCTACATTGTTTCTATTCAGTCACTTGTGTCTTACCTCACATTCATGCTCCACTGTTGTCTAGTTACATCAAAGAAAGGTCAGTGCTGTTCAACTTTAGTTTGTCTTTGCATTATTTGGAGAAACCTTCACCTGAACAGTTGCTGTTCTTCTCTTGTTAACTCCATTACTTTTTTGGGTAAAGAAGTCCCAGGGAATTCCTGTGCAGTATTTACTGATCATTTTATTCTTTGTGCTTTACAAGTTACTAGAGACCTTGGCTCAGATGGAAAGTTGAGAGCAGACAAATAGATGTCTTATTGGATTAGACTCATAAAGTCACTGGGATGACACTTTCAAAAACCTCTTGGCACCTAATTACCTCTGGAAATTTTAAGTGGATGGCATTTATACATCTGTGATCTTCTGAATGCTTAACCATTGTAGAGGGTTTTCAAAACCCACTTATCTGTATTGATAGGTTCTGCTCTGCCATTCCAAAGCAGTTGATTTGGAGACATGCCATGGATCTCTGAAAACCTAAGAACCTCAGGAAACCAAAGGCTTGCTTTTCTGGATCCCAGTCTAGGATCTTGTCTGTAAGAATATTCTTTCTCAATATTTTCTTTAATCATGTCTACAATAGCTTTTGATTTGCTTGGCTGGTTTCTCAAGGTTGCCTAATTTTTCAGTACAAAAAATCTTCATTTTCCCTGATGCCACCTTGTGCATATAATATTAGCAGAACAGAACATGTTGGCAGTTAACTGTTGTGTTCATTACAGGTTAGCTTTAGTTGGTTTCACATTACTAAAGCTTTCCTTCTGTAAGGTGTTACGTTAGCTTTTCTTACAAGCCAAAGCTTGAAATGATACACATAGGCTGAAGTGGAAACTGATGGTCTGCAGGAACTTGCAAGCATGTAGGCAACTGTTTGGGAGGTGTTTAAATGTGTCTTTTTAAATCACTAATCTTAAATATTTATTATTTTGCTTTGTTTTTTTTTTTTTAATTACTCAATTTAAACTTCTTAATCTAGATATGAAGGCAAAGCTAAGAGAAATATACTTGAGGGGGTGCTGACAGCATGGATTGTTTTAAAATTGCTTTTCATTCAAGTGTTATCAAAGGTAAAATCTAGCATGAGTGTGAAATTAAGGACATTTAACAGCAGGAACATAGCAGATAATCAGGGGGCAAAAGATATTTATAATATAAAGGATGATGGACGGGACAGTTTGCATGTAGACCATGCCTCTAATTAACAGCTGTGAGATGGCCCAGGACAGGGACTGATCTCAGAGGAAGACAGAAGTCCAGATGGCAAGCTGTGATCCAGAAGGGCAGGGTATCAAACTGTGTTACAAGGTGGCTGCAAGGTGAGAACAGAGATTTTTTTTTTTTTTGTTAGAGCAAATGCTTCAAGAAAAACATGATAGGGTGGTAGTGAACTGGCTGCATAGATATAGGTTAGACATTTATTTAGAGCTAAGTACAGATTCTGTTTAGATCTCAAGGTTTTATGACATTAATGTTCCCTGAGATATATTTAACTGCTTGGAAGAGATAAGTGAAAGCTGTTTTATGGAAACAAATATGAATGCAAATATTTTATTTATCTAGTGTGCTAGACGCTTAGCTGAACAGTTTATAGGCTAGGGGCAATATTGTTAATTCCTACATGGATGTGCAAAGAAATGTGCAGCCACTGCACAATGGCCGCCTAGGAGGCCAGGGAGAGTATTAGTGGGCAGGAGGTGGTACAGAGGCCAAGACGAACTCCTTCCCTGGGCATGGGAACTGTGTCTTCTGGAGAAGCATGCGGCATTTGGAAAAAGGAAATGAACTGTGCTGTTCTTTACTCCAACTTCACAAAGCTTTTTCATCTTATAGTATGCCTTTGTATGTACTGTTCATCTCTCTGGGTCTAAACCTACCTCAGTACTTGCTACCGAGCACTGTATTTGGTAAATAATCCTACATATTTTGGCAGTGCTACTACTTTGTGAAGTATCGGACATTACAAGGAAAACCTCTAGAATGAAGCCATAGGATGGAGTATAATTAGGATGACATATAACATGCCAATACTCAGTGAAATTTCGAGAACTTGTAAGTCTAATTACTCATGACATTTACCAATTTCTGACATAAAGTCCAAAATTTTCAAGAAAATGTAAAGCATTACTGACTAGTGTGTGTGGTCACACTCCAATATCCTAATAGTTCTTCACACAGTCTGTGATTTGGATGTAAAATATGAATGTGTAGCAACCTTACAAATAAACCAGGAAGAAGAGCCACAAAACACATCTTGTTAATAATGACACTTGACATGTTTTTATGGGCCTGTTCCATGTTTTAGCCCTTAGACTGCCTTTAGAAATGTTATCTATTAAAAGTTGTTGCTGATTTGCCCTGCAAATGTGAAATGAGGCTTCTCAGGCTGTATTGAATTCCAAATTAAAGTTCTGGATCTCAGTCCATCTGTTGTGGTTTTGTAATAAGATGTGGCTTCCTGACTCGACTCTAGAGATTGTTGTCTGAAGTTTAGGGTCTATATTCAGCTTTCAGCTTTACTCTGAGTTGAGGGGAAAAAAAAAAAACATACTACAAATTCATACCCAGGCTGCTAAGTGGGAACAAACTTTAACCTGTGCCTGTTTGTGTATTACATAAGAACAATTCATAGCACACAATATGAGATAACTGTTGTTGCCTATCATTAGGCGAACCCTCATGAACAGTTTTTCATTCTTGTCATATGCATTTCTTGCTTGAAACTAGTTCATTGTACATAAAATACTGAGCTGCATTATTTACTATGTGAAAAAATTCATAGTATTGAATCTTAATTACTGATTGTAGTAAGCAAAACCAAAGATGCTGCAAATAACATCTTCAGGAAAATTATTAAAAATTCAATGAGTATGAAGGTATAATGTCTTTATACTTTCAGTCCAGATGAACTACAATGCTCAGCTGAGATATCAGCTGAAACTTCTCTTACTCATATAAACCGATTGCGTATCTTTGTGGAAAGCACAAAGTGGGATGGCAACACTGAATATATCACTTTTTACATTTCGTTTTTTTTTCCTTGGCATAAGGCAAGAAAAGGGTTCTGGGACACATTATAGCAGTCAGTAAAAAGAGCAGGTAGAAAGGAGCCAAGAGCTTTAGCATGATGTTCTAGCAAGGATGACCTTTTATGCAATTTTGGAATAAATTGGCATGAATCATACACTATCTATTTCAATGTATTTCTAACTGTAGTAATTTACTGCATTTTGTTGTATGAGAGGCACCTGTCAACTTTTCTAGTTTGTATGTGAAGGCAGGAATTCAACAGTCTGGCACAGCTGATAACACTGAATAATTCTGAAGTAAAAATTTAGTAGAAATGTAATTTGCTCTTTCTTTTCCTGTTTTGTGGACTTAGTCTTTGGACCCACATGTATTCTTACTTACGTTGATGTAAATAGGAAGTAATACAAGGGTATAAATACAAAACTGGTATAAAGCATCTCAAAGAGATCTAAATTAGACCTTTTGTATTTAATTCTGCCTTCCCTTTAATCTTTATAGCAGATACTTAAAGTTTTGTTTCACATGAATTTTGTGTACACATATGTACAGATAGAACTGGGATATTTTGTAATCATTTTTCATCAGTTTTGTAGTGACAAAACTCAAAGCAGTGAGGAGTTGGACCAGGAAAGGCATAATATCTTATTTAGGACTTGTCTACCCTTGTGTAGTCACTACTGTGACTGATTAGTGGGATGCACCCGAGTTAATTTAAATGAGCTGACCAGGCAAGAGTATGGTAGCATGGATGCTGAGAATTTCCTAGGCTTCCATGAAAAGTATTTCAGCCTTGTGCTGAGCTTGTTGCCATAGTTGGCTTGGTCTAACCTCTCCTAAGTTCAAGGCATTGACTATGTTTGCAGAGATGGCTTAACATCATGGGGATGAAAACATATAATTTACATACCACTTCTGCTGTCTCAGAGTCTGATCTACTGCTTCTGAGGGCTGACACAAATCCTACTGAGAAGCACAACAAGAGAAAGAGCTGGCAGGGGAATATAAGTATTTGTACGTAAAGATTCAACATTTAGACATGGACTTGCAGGAGCAAGGGATGATGTAGACATAGGAGCAGGGAGCTGTTGGGATATGAAAGCAAGGAGACCTAGCCTTCTCCATATGATCTCTGGATGTGGTGAATTCCCTTGTGATAGTTCAGAGACCAGAAATGGTTTCTAACTGTGTTCTCTCCCTGTCTGTAGACGTGGCTGGAGCAAGGTTATGAAAGGGCCATGGGTAAAGTGAGACTGTAGGCCTGAGGTGTGGGAATAGACAGACCTTTCCTTATGGTGGTAAAAGTAGCCTTTGGTAACTTTTCCTAATAGTGATATGGGAGCAGGAGGAGACATAAATAACAAATCGGTCTTTACTCTTGCTGGAAGATATTGTGAGTTACTGCTTTATCTCTGCTGAATCACTCTAATGCTTACAACTGGTTTGGAAATATTAAATTTGTAATGTGTCTGAATTGAAGGATCACATTTGTGACTATGCACCATGTGCAAAATGTGGATTTTTACATGTGTATTTTTTCTTGTGGGTGGTAAAAGAGCCTCTTAAGTGAAATGTGGTGATGTGAATAATGAATCAGAGTGACCTTCAGCTCTCTATACTTACCAAAAGATGCAAGACACACAATTTTACTGCTAAATTTCAGTGAAGTTACAGTTCTGCTGGATACATTATTAGCAGGTCTTTATCTTCTCTTCTGAAATCAATAGTTGCCTTTGTGAGATTCAGATTTTCCATGTAGTCTCTTGCCTACGATAACAAAGGATGCCTGATTCAGCTGTGACATTTCCTAGTGAAATCCATGATTGGGTGATCCAGAATGTCTGTTATTAGTCTTTACTTTGTTCCCAGGGAGTACTTTTCAATTTAGTTTGCCTCATACTGTGTTTGGTCTGATTTCTTCTTGAAAATGAAAATGTTTTGTCCTTAGATTCATCAGAAGCTTTTAAAATCAGAATAGCAAGAAGAGCTCATTAAGGTCAAAGGCAAGAATGATGTGTTTGAGAAAATAGGAACCCTTCACTCTTCAACTCATACAAACGGCTTTTCTCTTTGCCCTTAACTATTGTCATCGCATTGCTGTTTGGCTCTTAAATCAGTCTTCTTTGGAGTAAGAGAGGGAGATGTTCGTATATAACTGTGAAAGTGTCAAATGCAACCACAAATGCGTCATGGATAGCAGAGCTGGCAGCCTAGCTGGTGCTGGGCCCTCGTTCACAACACATGTGTCTCACTTGTATTAATGAAAGGCCCTCCAACATAAGAAATAATGGTCAGAAATGCAGAGTTGATATGGAGACTGAGCAGTTTACTAAAGGGATTGTCATTTGCCTGGATGACTGGACACTGCTTGAATGTGCCAACAAGCCTAAAGTTTTCTTTCAAAGAACACAAATACTGACTTGGGATACATCTAAATTAGCAGTCTAGTTTGGACAAAACCCGTGCTTTTAAAAGGAACCTCCTGGTCCCACTTACCAATTTGTTCTCACTGCGGAACAGTCTTGGGCTGTAGAAAGAGGTGGTGAAACTAAACTGCCATATATACTGCAGGAGCACACCTAAATAAAATCCGGCTGCTAATGGACTTTCAGCCCATGGGGACATACTACAGTGAATATAAAAGGCTGCTTCCCCTCCCTCCCTGTGGTGTATCTAGTGTGAAAATGCTCTCCTCAGCACCAAGTGTTTTGCTGTGCAGATGCACTCCTGTTGCATCGTAATTGTAGGGCACCAGCAAAGGGTTTCTTCTTGTCTGACCTCAGCTTCTCAAAAGTAGTTCTGCTAGTCAGGAGCAGAGATACAGGAGACATGACTCATTCTCTGCTTAAGTCCTCAGGGTAGGCTGAATTGCCTTTAGGGGCCTTCATCTTTTTTGTAGCCTGTAAAGAAATCTTAACTTTTAAGCATCTATTGCATCTAGCTGCTACTGTTTAATGAAAATAAAACTATACAAAACGAAGAAGAATATATTCTGTAAGAGACTCAAAATTATGGTGCACAAAAAACCTTAAGAGGGGGTCTCAGAAACACTTCTTCTCAGGGTAATTGTTTCAGAAGGATGTGGTATAATATTAACTAGCACATATTTTTACCTGGTAATATTAAACTGAGATGTTAAATGAAGACACTATACATTTGGTTATGGAAAATAGTGATCAAAAGAAACTAAGGATTTTTAGCCGAGTGATACATGATTCAGCATCTCATTAAGAAGTTATGATTATGTGAAGATTTTTTTTTTTCAAATCTTAAAAAATTAGCATGCCTTGCAGGAGGAAGAAATAACCCAGTAGTTAGACATTCTTCATTTTGAAGACATACATGAGATAATGATACTCTTTACTACAAAACAGATGTGTCAGTTGCCTTAAGTCTTTCAGTGTCAGTTGGCCAACACAAATGTTTGAGTATCTTATGATGTCCCTGTACCATGGCTGCTGTGCAATGTCTCAGTAAAATACAGAGAATAATTTCACAGAGTTTGCCTCAAGGATTAAGTTCTTTGTTTGGAGCAGATTTTTGGAGTCAGTGTTCAATTTAGTTTGTTTGCTTAAATGTTCTAAAAATGTATGTAAACTGATCTAGTCTGCTCTGAATGCTTTTGGTAAGTAGGACCCTTAAGGGACTGCATTGTTTGAGTCACATAGTTCTGATTAGATGTTGGCTTTTCTTGGTTGGCATTAAAATATTGTGCTCAGTATTATAATTTTACGTTGTGTAGCATTAATGCTAAAAAGGGAGGATCTTTAAGAAGACATTTACAGAAACTTAAAATTTGGATTCCTAAGATTTATTTTCAGTGTGTGCAGCTTGGTTTTGTTCTGTTAAGCTAGCAAAGTTCAGTTCTTTTTTGATTCTTAGTCATTTTAATGGGGAATTCAAACTGAATTTTGGTGATTTTTTTTTTCAGAATTTATCAGATATCATCATATTCTGAAACCCTTTTTCCTAGTCAGCATCTTTAAATCAGCGCCACTGAAAAAAAAGAATGATCAATTTCAATTTGTCTTGTAGGTAATGAATTTCTTGTAACATGCCAACTCTTTTATGATAGTCTTCAGGTTATCTCTTATATTCTAATGATAACTTGAAGATTCACTCCAGTTTCCAGCAAGATTTGAACAAATACAAAAAAACACCTTGAAATTTTTCCTTCCACAGTCTGGAAATCCACTGAGAAAAGCTTATCTTTTGATTCCTTTGTTACTACCTGGTGCAATAACAATATTCTCTCTACTGCACTTTCAGGTCCTTATGAATATTACTGCTTGAAACATAAAAAACTCTGGTGGGACTGTTTCTTATTTTTCTCACTGAACAGGAAAAATGTGAGCAGAGTAGTATTCAGCAAATATGGCTTTTGCTGTGGTATTCTTGACGTGGAGAACCAAGGCTTGGTTAACTGCTTCCTCTAATTGTATTAGTGATGTGTTTGTGAACTGGTATGAACCACAATAAAATAATTTTTGTTTTACTATAGAGCCCAATTGCTTTTTTTTCTACCCACCCCTTTTTATACCAGGTAAACCACCAGGCCTGTTAAATTGCTGGGCTCTTTCTAGAGTACTAGCAAAGCTGTTACACACTCCAAACTGATCTGGCCACTTTGGTTCAATGTAAATATTATGTACTACTCCAAGTTTACACTGATATCTGTTTATGTAGTTTGGCTATGGTAGACCCACTGGGTCAATACAGAAACATTAAACATTTTTAAGTAAACATTAAAATTATATCAAACCTGCAGGTTTGATTGTTTCAAAACTCTTCACAATGTTGTCTTAAACTTGACAGATATGTTTGCCCAGATAGTATTAGGCTTATATCTATATTAAAAAATGTGACAGAATAGAAGCTGAATTGAGGAGCAGACTAATTGATTATAAGGACTTTGCATCTGCACTAAATGTTTCATCAAGTTTTGTTTTGGACTAGTCCTAGTCTGGTACATGACTTGAGTGCTCCTTAGTTGCTGGAAAGCATCTTGTGTGATCCTGGGAAACATCTTTGAGTTTTGTTTTTTTTTCTTATATTTCTGAAACCTCTACCTGATAAGAAGCAAAGCACAGTAAGGAAGGATAATTGGAAGGTCTACTTCAAAAACACTTTTGAATCAAACTAGATGCATCCTGTGACCTGGAAGGCTACTGGAAGATGAGTCTAGCTTTGTCCTGTAACTACAAATGAAGGCATTCAGAATGTCAATACTAAGATAAAATATATTTTTTTTCTAGATTCTGCATAAACCAGTATGTCCCTTGCATTCAAGAAGGCTGTATTAAGAAATGTGCCAGATTATGTCTGGGGTTGAATTTGTTTTAGTTTCTCCAATTAAATTTTCTTCTTTGTGCAGACAATCGGGTGATGTTCTTTCCTATTATATGAGTGACCCAACCATCAAGAAATTGTCATTCTTGCTGCTTTCTCTCTCATTGACTCTCTTACATAAATTGTTATGTTTAAAATGAGAGCAAGAGCAGTTGGATAAACCTCTATGTGAAATCTGTTTTCTTTCAAGTGTTCATCTGACATGAGCAGAATGTGGAGTTACTCTTGAGGGTTTGTTGTCAGGAGCTGCTTCATATTGTGTGACGTGCTTAAAGAAAAATAAAGGAGATAGCAGCTATCTGTTCTGTGCAGGATTCCTACCTGTAAGGTAGGCTGTGGATCCAGGTCCCTGCTGTAAGAGAAGGAGGAATTATACATGCTTCTGATATTTCTCTGCTCATCTGGAAGGCTAACCTTTTTGCTCTTAGGAGAGAGAGTCTGTGTTTCGTTCTGGGACCAAAGGAAGATAATGTCTGGAATTAAATAAATATTTGGATATTCTTCTTGTGTATTGAGTAAACAAATACATATTTATTTAACCAGAAAAAATGTCAGATTAACAAAATGTATTATCGCTGTCTTGAATTCTCATATTAACCTTACAGGTGAGAGAAATCCCTCTAATGGCACTGTTACTTGAGATAAAGTTTGTTGAGGTGTCTGGACTAGTAAGGCAGAAAAGGTCTACCTAGTCTAAGCCAGGAGTTTCCAGTGCGTTGATCAATTAAAAACTTTCTTCTCTCAGTATTATTTAAAGATAGCATCTTTGTAAATAATCCCAAATCATAGCTGTTTCCTATTAATGGGACAAAATAAAGATATTGAAATACTTAATTTTCTAAAAAATAAAATGGTCATGCAAAAGAAATAAAATTACAAGAATGACAGACAGGAATAGTTTATGTAGGTTATATGAATGTACGCATTGTGCTGTCCTCAACATTGTCTTCTGCTCCCTCTTGAAAATCTTTTCTAAC
This sequence comes from Tapera naevia, assembly GCA_033556795.1. NCBI lineage: Eukaryota > Metazoa > Chordata > Aves > Cuculiformes > Neomorphidae > Tapera > Tapera naevia. The sequence goes on along the minus strand of JAUMJJ010000246.1, from coordinate 10,160,703 downwards.
AATAAGGAATATAGTTTAGTTTGAGTCTGTGGGAGAGCGACAATTAATACTTTGCTACAACAGGAAGGAATACTTCTGTTTTTAGTTTTTCAGGATGAGATTATTTGGAATGGCTTTGTTAATGCATGGTAACATCACAGTAATTTCACACTATTGTTGAGTGCTGCTGAAAGCCAACAGGGAAGATGGTATCTGGAACCAGAATAAAAGGTGGAAAAAAGAATGTGAAGAAAAAGAAAAAGACTCACTTGAGGGAGCTCGCATTCACATCTGGTTTTATGGGACTGTGAAATTATACGGCTTACTGAACGTGATTTTGATTGTGACTGCATTAACTGTTGCTGTTATCATAAAAGTTTGTTCTAGTGCTTTACGAAATCTAGCATTGGACTTTCCAAAGTTTAAAATGTTTTTCTGTTCTGGGCTATGGAAGTGCCTCATAAAAAAAGAACAAGAAGGGCCAGAAGAAAGGAAATTAATGAGCTTTCAACAATGCTGGAAGTGGTTGGTATTAGAAGAGAAAACTTGGATTTCAGGAAGCAGCTCCTGCGGTGAACAGATTGTCTCATTTAGAGAACAGCAGCTGTGTCATGGAGAACATCTCAAATTGTTATGATTTTGCCCATTTCTTGCCATTGATTGTGTTGTCTTTCCCTGTCTTATTACCAGACATATTTGCATACAAGCAAAACATACTGTTTACATTTCAGTTAAGTTTATATTTTCTCTAAGAAACAGTATAAATTTGAGTAACAGTAATCATTACCTGTAGTAGGCGTTAGGCCAGCTGGTAGTGGCAAGGGTGATAAGAAAAATGCTGTGGCTCAGGAGATAATCTTTGACTTACTGCAACCTCAGGATCCCACTTTTGGCCAGTCTTGCTGGGTGCAGTAGTCGTCAGTCAAGCTGCTAATACCGCACCCTCTCTCAACTCCGATCTTCTGTTAAATGTAGTGAGATTAAAGTGAAAAGCAATTTCTGCTGTCTGAAGTAGATACTGTATATATGTGAATACCCTGGACTGCAGGGTTGACATGTCAGGTGTTTTTTGGGAGAGAGAAGGAAGAAGATTGGACTTTCTTATGGAGTAAATCAGGAAATATGTTTCCATAAACAAAAATATCACTTTCTTCTAGGGAGATGTGGGTGCCTGGTTTTCATTCTGATTTTCAGAGAAAAATCAAGAACTTAAAGAGGAGACCTCCCAGTTATGGAAAGGGGTGGATGTCAGTGTGGTGGGGTAGGGCTTACAAGGAGTTTTATATGCTTGCTCTCAGAAACCTATATTCAGTGCTGTTGATCCACAGCTTCTAGTGAACTCCATGGGCTCAAATAATGTTTTCTTTGAACACGCTCTATCTGTATCTGAATGTACATCTAGAGAAGCGAGCCTTCTGCCAGTTCTGCTTGCCATGCCTTGGTGTGTGTCCTGATCTGATCACAGGCTTAACAAGCTGGGTATCTCTGAGAGGAAACTCAGCTGTAAGCTGCGCAATGAGAGAGCCCCCATGGGCATCAATGGGCATTTGGGTCCCAAAGGCTCCAGTAGAGCCTGAGCAGAGTACATGGTACATGGATTTATCCTGCACATCCACTGTCACTTGACTGCACTGCTCCTAAAGGTGGCTGCAGCTTCTCTGTGCTGCAAGGTGTAGATATATGTGATGACCTCATGTGAAGTCGTGTGATTGCAGATGGTAACCTCAGAGAGTGCTGACCTTGGCATGTGCTGGGCTAGGAGATTTCCTCTAAACACTGGGTCCTGGCTTCAGCACCATGGTTCTGGGGAGCTACTAGCCTCCATGGTTCTATGACAGCTCATCAGAGTGAAAGGAATGGGCTCAGTGGTGTCTGGAGACCAGTGGCTGGTAGGCAGCCCTTGGTGCTGTTAGTCGACTTTATTAATTTTGAGAAATAAAATAGCTAGTAAAATACTTACTATTTAGTCCTCTTCCAGTTTGCATGGTTCCTTTTCAGTGTCCAGGCATCTCCAGACTAATGGTTTTTTATTTTTGATTGGTTTCTTTTTTTTGTGTAACTTTTTATTGCCTAGTGTTCAAGTATTTATTTGTAGTTTTACTTCCCATAAGTGATTTCTTCCTGTTCTAAGAAAGCAACAGAGCACCCCTTTTTGTCTCATTCTCTCCTCTCTCTTTTTCAACCTTTTGTTATTTTGCAAAGTTCACTTGTGTGGAGTATTTTCTTAAAACCACAATGTTTGCTACGTAGGGAATCAATGCATCTCCTTTGCTGTGCCTGGTGCCTCAATAGTTAAGTGATCAGTAGAATTAAATCACTTTTGATGTCCACTAGTTGTCAGTTCTTATTTGGTGCACAATTTATTCAGACAAATTCAGCTGGGAAAAGCCACTGAACAAACAGATCACAACCTCGTTTGAAGGAAAAGTTGGATTAATGCCAAAAGTTGCCCTTGATGTGATAATGGATTTAACATTGTATGTACTGTGATTTTGCTGTGCTGGCTGTGTTCGGGATAGCATGCTGACAGCACAGCCAGGGAGAGGCCCTTCTCATCCAGCACAAAGTAGTTGTGAAAGCTGTAAGTGGTGGTTTAAACTGCGTACTGGTAAACGGCTTTTGCTAGGTTGCTGAAAGGTGTTTCCATGATGCTAAGTATAGTCCAGCCCATTGCCAGGGTGCTGTTTTAATCTGTCTCGATTATTTACTAGCTAGTATTTAAAAAACCCAAAAAGTGTCTATGCTTTTTCACTCTTTCAGCACTGTGTAACTACCTCTGTCTTGGGTCATGTATTCATTCATATATGCCAGTGCAGCAAGCAGTGGTTTCAACATCCTCACACTCACTTTGCTGTGTGGAGAACTTGCTGGAAATGTGGGAGAACCTGACTCACTCCATCATTCACCTGTGAGAACCAAATGTTCTTCAATTCCAAGAAAGTATCACGACATTATGTGTAAGGATTATTTTGGAAAGTGAGCTCTCTGCGCTGCCTGTTAGTCATGCTGCAATGGGCTAGAGCAATCCAGTAATTTGACTGTGTGTCTCTACTCCTGTGAATCTTTCTGTTTCTAACAGGATATTGACAGCAGAAATAGAGACCCTTTGACATGACCTTCTTGGTGAGGGGCAGAGAGGATAGACTGCTGCTAAAACTGCTTTGTAAATGGTGCCTTGAAGACTAACACTTCATTTCCAAAACTTGGTGTTTTGTGTAATCTGCCTCAAAGAAGATCATTTTAGGTTAAATATTTTTTCCACATTTTATTTTGTTCAATATGTTTGATAAATAATTAATTTCAAAGCTCTAGTCCCCAGTAAAGTACACATTTTGGATATACCTTTAGAATGTGCTCTGCCGGAATCTAACTCTCTCCTTATTCAGAGTGGAAGGACCTGGCTAAGGACAAGTGTTTATGCCTACAAAATACTTTCCAAAGTGGTCTTAACTTCATAGCTGTCCTGTTCCTGGGTTTAGTTCAGGCTGTGGGAATAAAATGTTCTAGGGATACATAAGGAAATTTTCTCTCTCTCTGCCCCTCTGATCTCCAGTCAATACAGATGTGTTCCAACTTTTTGTTAAGCATTGAATCTTCTGTCATTTAAGTATTTATCAAGGTTGTCATTTCACCATTAATCCATTCTATATTTCAGAGTTGTTCTAAATTCTGTGTTTGCAGTTGTGGACTGTGGCTCACCTCACTTTCACAAACTCTTACAGCATGCTAGAATTCACTTCCAAACATGGTAAAGAGAAAAGGCCCTGAATGGAAACAAATTATACGGGCTTAAATTTAGACCTTAATATAACACGTAAGAAGTACCCTGAACCGATATGATGACCTAGAGGGTGCAAAATTCTAATCATATAGGAAGGGAAATACATAATGTGAAATACGCTGTAGCTTTCCTATGGGCACTGAATATTTTATAGCTGCCTTTCCCTTAAAAACTAATGTATTTCTACATTCACATACTTGCTCTAAAAAAAGAGGTTATTTTGTTTTCACTTTTGGAAAGAGCTATGTACATAATTTCAAGCGGTTTTTCTCTTTCATCAGTGTTTTGTGTTTTGCCACTACTTTTATGTAGTTTGTCACTTTCTTCCTTTCCTATGAATATGGATGTTTACATGAACATACATTTCACCCATTTTTAAGCAGCATTTTCACATTCTTGATGATAAAAAGACGGCAAGCTGTGATATGTGTGTTCTTCTAGAGACACAAAGAGTTTATAATGAGTCATTATTATAATTTATATGTGTGTCTTTGACTGATGCTATTGTAGATTTCCAGGCAGATGTCCCACCCGCTGTGTGTTCCTAATTTCAGTCTGATAAACTGCTGAAGCTACTGGACACTCAACAGTACCTTCACCATCCCACAATGCATTAGTATTAACTTTTCTTTAAGATGAAGAGGCTTTAACTGCTGCACACAATCAGTAGCCCACACTGGAAGAAACAAATCAGAAAACCAGTGTTCCATGAGCACAGAATTGAAAGAGCCGCATAAGTAAAATGACAGACTATTCATTCCAGTTTGGAAAGCATGAATAGGATTTTTTGATGAAGCTTAATTTCCTTCAAGCTTTTCAGCCATGGATAAACCATTTAAAATAAAAATAGATATCTTATGGAGCACTGCACTCGTCACTGTTTATTATTTTGAAAAAGCATGGGTCCTCCTCCTCCTCATTGCTAATGACAAATAATGAGTTGAATCCTGTTCTCAATTTCAGCAGTACAGAAGTGGGATAATTCCCTTGGCTGCAGTGACTTTGCCTAATTTTTTTTTTGTGGCAGAAAACGGAAGGAAGCATCTGCACCAGTGACTTTAATGGCTTGCAAATAACAGAGCATGTATTCTCTGACACATAACTGAGCTGTAGATATTTGAATTGTTTGATGTAACATAAACAAACCTTTAGTAGATAAAATTTTAATTGAAAAGATGCATTTTGCTTAACAAGGTCATGCATCGCTATCATTGCCAAATGAGCCTCCTAGGCATCCAGTGCCCTTTGTACTGACTGAAATCTATGTTACCTTTGCACAGAATGCATCCTTGAATGGTTTGTACTGTGTCTGGCATCCTGTGTTTGGCTGGGATAGAGTTCATTTTCACAAGAAGCTTGTAGGGGATACAGCCAGGGCAGCTGACACAAACTGGCCATCAATACCATGATGTCATGTTCAGTATACAAGGAGGGTAGTTGACTGGGGGATGCAGCTGGGGGTGCATTTCAGTAAGTGTGATTTGGGAGCACGTGAAGCACCACTTTATGGGTAGTGAGCGGTTAGCACTGTATATCATTCACTTTGTATATTCTTATATTCTTTAATGCTGAATAATTGAGTCTGCCTCAACTCTTTCTAGGCATTGTCTTGCTGTACAAATAGCCACGTTCACTTTAGTGAGTTTTCTTGTGGTGCACTGACCTAGACAACTCCATTGACGCTTTGAGAATCTCACCTTTGATTAGATAAATGATAAGCTGTTTGGGCACCATGCAGATCTGTGCTGGTTGTGCTGAAGAACTGGAGCAGAAGATGGATAGGAACAGAAAAATACAGCCTTTCTTCTTCCTTCTGACTGTTTTTCTTGCACAATTATCCTTTAGTGCAATCAAAAGGATGGATGAGAGTGTAAGTCAGCATCTTTTGAAAAACACCTTGATGAGTTTGTAAATTACTTTCTCTTTTTTTTTTCTGTACTTCTAGCCATTTTGCAATGTAACATGTACAGAACAGATAAGGTTATATAAGTCTTTGTTATAGCAGACCATTATTTTCAGTGAAGACCTCTACTCATCTGTATATATTTTTTAAAGTGTAAGACCACAGGTAACTGGAAGAATTGATTTTGAAAACTGATTTTCTAAAGATCTGATCAAGTGGCCAGGCTATTAGGTAATTTCCAAAAATATTCACTTGTCTTTATAGTGGTACTCAGGGAATTACAAAATATCATTTGTTAAACACTGTCAGTTTTCTTTGTTCTCTATTATGGAAGTATCTGTAAAAGAGAGCAATAGAACATGACTTTACTGTAGTGTGACCAGCCAAAGCCAAGGAATAATGTGTGATCAGCCATCAAAATATTTTGCCAACGAGTAGTATAATGGTCTCATATAGCCCAAAACCAGATGCAAATATCTTACAAGAGGTTAAGAAGGCAAACAGGAAAAAAAAACCTACTTCATGTTTCTCATTTATTTGGAGCAACAATTTTGGCAGCTCTAGGTTAGATGGTGGACAGTGGTATTACAGAAATTTTTGAAGGCTTGGAGATGTATTTATTTGTTTTTCATACCATTGTGCCAGGTGAAAGATAACTTGAGTGACACTCTGGTTAATGGTGAAAGAAAATAGAAGTGCCAACCAAACAAATGTTTGCGAAAGTCACAGCAGGAATATATATTATTCAAACATAGAGAGATGAAAATATAATCTGGTGAGGTAGCAATTGTTTCTGTCTGTACTGATGTATTTTGGATTATATTTTGGTCGTAATGAGTTGTACGTAATAGTATGTGTCTGTGGCCTGAGCTGATGTCTTTTAATATCAGTGGAAATAATTCTAGGAAAGAGCCAGTGGATTTCAGATAAAATTTTCTTACAGACATTTTATTTCAGTGCCACCACTTAGCAGAAAAAGCTCTCAATTCATGTCTGCAAATACAAAAGACTAAAGCTGTCTGTTCTCTTCATTTGTTTCAGCAGACACAGAGCCTGAACAGGATCTCCTGCCAAGTTGTGCTCTGAAGAGTCAGCCGTTCGAACATCCCGTTTTCAAGTGAGTAATTCCTTTTGATACTGAGGTCGTCCTCTCAGCTGTAAGGTGACTCAAAGCGTAGGCAGTACTTTCAGTGTTATAAATGCTGGAGGTACTAAATAGATTCCTGTGCATTGTGACCTAGGGGTTTTGTTGTAGCTGTCTTTAGAGTTAGTCAGCCCACAGACCAAATAGCTTTCAGCATAGTTATAACTTCAGTGCAATGTCCTGAATGAAATTGTCTGGGATGCAAAAATAGCCAGCTTTATTTGAAGTGGATTTTTTCCACCCAAATGCTGACAGTACTAACGTGAAGTTACTGCATCACTTATTAGCCACGACTGAATAGTATTCATTACGTTCAAATGGTAATGTCTTCTGTCCTCCTCTCCCCAGTGAAGCTTGACAATTCCTGTGAACTCGTATAATGATACTTTTATTTCATCATTAATATTTGATAGTGTAAGTGAGAAATGAACACATTATGGACTGTCCATAGTTTCAACAGAGTTTGTACTGGAGACTTTAAATTGTTCACCCAAGACCCGAGAGCTTATGTGCTCTTAGACTAACTGTAATAAATAGACAAAGAACATTACAGAATATGATTGCCTTGTGCATTTTCTAGGGTGAATGAAATGCAGACAGACATCCCCCAGGAGGAATAACCAGATCTCAGGAGTTAATAGGTTCTTTTGTTGCCCTTGTCAACCTTGCAATGCCATATTATTGGCTTTATGTGTAAAACGTATCATTCAAAATTAAATAACCTGTATTTAAGAGAAAAATTAGATTATTTTCTGGTATTTGATCTGGGTGGGAGAGAAACTTTACTTTGCCTTGCTTCAAAATCTCTTAAGGAAAAGGGATTCTGTGTGTATCCTAGGGAGAAATGGAGAGGAAAAGCAGTCGCTTTTCAGCTGCATCCTCATGGATCTTGTGAAGGGCATTTCCTTCTTGCCTGGTTTTCCTCTCCCTTTTCTCTTCCTCCAGCCCACAGCAAATGAAGGTGAGGAGTAGGAAAGGGAGGAAAACTATTGAGATTCAATGTTTGTGGATTGTCAAAAGGAGAACTAGTTCATATGAGAGCCAAGCCAGCCCTGAGGTTAGTGGTGATGCAGGGCAGCAAGACAGCACTAGGAAAAATGGCATTTGTAAATACTGTTGCTTTTCGTTTTGCTACCGTATGGGCGTTGTTGTCCGACGCTGCACACTGTTGCTCAGGTACATAGTTGCTTGTTTATGTGGGTTTTAAATTGGGACAGACAAGTAGGATGTGTGTTCTGTGCAAACAGGAGAGGGTCAAAGGGGGTGAACGTGAGTAAAATTGTGTTTTAGGAGTGAGTAATGTCTGTAATGTAAATTCCAAAAAATATGTTTGCGTGTAGGCATGTTAAAGTGAAAGGTAAAAGTGTTGTAGTGCAATTAATGACCTAGGTGTAACCTCCTCCATTGGCCTTAGGGTTTGCTCTTCAGTGTTGCTTTGCACGGTAGGAAAGCTCTGAGAAGTGTTTATCTATTCACTTATTTTTTAAAGGAATCTATATAATAAAAAGATAGTCTTGCTGCCGTGAAAGGACTTTTCAAATTGATTTTGTGTTCTTGAACAGATGCGATAGCTATAAAAGCACCGGATATTTTTTTGATACTATTGTGCTCTGATTATTAAAGAGGAACAATATATTTAGGATACTTGCAAGGCATCCTGCTACTCTGTCTGCTGTGGAGGTTTGTGTGTATGTTGTTGTTTTTTTTCTTTTTAATTTATGTTTTTCCCTCAAAACTTTCAAAGGAGGGTGAAATCAGGGCCTTGACTAGCTTCTCTAAAAATTTCTCATTCTGTTAGATTTAGTTCTAACCTGTGTGCATTAAACTTCAGACTAATTTTATGTAAGGCGACTACTGTAAATGTGATTCTATACTGATAACTACAACATGCCTTATTGTGCTGTGATGTTATTCAATAGGAGGCATAAACCAGATGAGTGTTGTAAACATTTGAAGACTACACAGAAGAAAAAATTAAAAGATTAGACTGTGGTATAGGTCTTTGAGTTCACTAGATCTGATCCAGCTTAAATCCCTGCAAACGTATTTTTTGGGAAACAAAACTGCTTCATTCTTTAACTTGCTCTTTTTCTATAGAGGTCATGAATTCTGCTTGCAGTGTTGCCTAGCATATTCAGGTAAATGCAAGATACTGCTTGTTTCTAGGTTGTTGACATACTGTTACAGAGGTTTTTGTTGTCTGCCTGCCTCAGGTCACTGAGGCAATCTCACACCTGGCAGAACATCATACTAGTTCGCTGTAGAGAACAGACATTTTTATACCCCAAGCTTACTTCCTCTGGCTTTAAAAAAAAGAATGAAAGTTGTAGTGATTATTTAAACAGTTTAAAATATAAAAGACTCTGTTAAGTACGGGAAAACCTTTTAACCAAGAAGTATAAATTCAAGTATTGATTAAGTTTTTAGATATATTGCACAAAGGATAGCTCTGGAATCTTCCCTGAGAGCTTATAAGTGAATAAAATTACCAAAAAATGATACCCAGAGCAGAAAGCAGTAAAATTCACTATTCTGATATAGAAAATTTTTAGCTTTTGAAAAAATTCTGCCATAAAAGAATGTAACTTTTATAAAATTTCAGTGTCTTTCCAATTAGAGTTAGGGTCAAAACAAATACTGAATAGAATACTCCCTGTGAGTTCCTATATGGTCTTTGATCAGGAAGATTATATTAATTTTCCCATAACTCTTGCAGTATTTTATAATAAAACATGCCAGAGGCTGGATATATAAATAGGGATAGATATTACTTTTCTGAAGGATATGGTACAGATTGTACTCATTCTGTCCTCTCTCCTCCTATCTCCATAAGGGTAAAGCATTGAAGACTTCAAAATGTCTGAAAGGCAGCAATGACCTGTTAAACCATATAACACTTGGATAAGTAATCACAGTACTGTTTTCACTTTAATTAAATTAACAACTGAACTCACAAATCGTGTCTCTGGAGAGCATTTTTGGAAAATTGGCAGTTGGCTGAAGTAAATTACTTGATATTTGTCAATGGTAAATTGTGACCATGTTAATTTAACTGCAATTCTGTCAATGGTACAACTAATTCTGCTATCAAAACAATGGATCAGTTTATTGGAAAAATGCAGCACTATGATATTAAATTCCCAGTTACCATGACCTAGAATATGATTCTGCATTGTAACAATATTGGTTCTGCTAACTGTGAAAAAGAGACATTGTTTTCCATGGAAATAGTGGTAAAAATATGCAACGGTGTTCTGTATTATTACTAGCAGTGCAAACAGATTGCCCTAACAAGACTACAACTCTAAGAAGTGAAGTTATCTTCTTATGTGTCTGAGAAAAAATGTGGCCAGAAGATGAGTTTTATGGTCCATTATGATTGGCAGAGATACCACTGTCACCATTGCTTGGAAACGATAGGCTTTTGCTGCATAGCACACAGCAGCAGATCCTGGGACAGAACTCAGAAAATCTCTTTATTACCCCTTTTCCATGTTTGTATTTTCTGTTCTCACCTTTGGGAGTCATTTATAGAGGCTAATACGACATGGACTCTATCCTAGATGCATTCTTTTATTCAGATGACTTCCTCAGGCATAAAGTAGCCTTTTTCTTTCCTTTTACCTGCCTCCGTTTATCCAAGGCGTGTCTTGCCATCCCGTGAAACCAGGGGCCTTTGAGATTACCAGTTTGGTTTTGTTCTCATTGAGTGGGAATAGAACTTTGTACTTTTGTTTCTCTGGCAGTTTGTTTGAGCAGCTGTAGAGCAGCAATACTGAGAAACTGTGTTGAGGGACATCTCTGGCACTTCATGGGTTCATCGTATGCTGCTAGAGCAACAAAAAACTGCTATAAAGATTGATTAAGCAGGCAACTTATAATTTTTTTTCTGTCATTAATGTATTCTCTAGTGCGCGGTAGGTGCTGAAGAAAGCTGGAAAGAGAAGGGTTACTGCTGTACCACTGGTGCACGCATTCTGGCAACCTCTACCTGCCAGGCTGTTGTGCCGGAGCTTACTGGGGCTGATGCAATATGGAACAGCTCAGTGAGTTTTTAGGCAGCTCCTTAAGACTTGCTGAGTATCTACCTCATCTGCAAAGGTCAGGAAGCTACAGAAGCTACTTCCTAGAGTGGATCCACTTGCCTTCCTCCTGCCCCCCCAAGCACTACTAGTTAATGACTGGACAGTGTTACACTTCATATACAGAGACTAAAATTTGAGAGGAAGACTCTTGCCATAGAGTCAAGGTACGCTGTTGAATGATTACAATTATTACAATGGACTTGCCTACACAGTGTCTCTCCCCCTCCAACTGCTTTGTAATGGTTTTGATATGCAGCACTGAGAAGTGAAGAACTAGGATATTGTACGAGGCAGGACTGTTGGCCTCTTATTCGTAGACATTATGTCCCATCTATTCTTTCCATATAGAGAAAGCAACACACAGGTACAGACATATTCAAGTCCTTATGGATAATTTGATTTTCTAAATTTTTCTTTTTTTTTTTAAATTTTAATGTTTTAAAGTTTAATGTTTCAATGTTTAATATTGTGTTAATGAAATAAAATGAGATATATCTAAAAATTAATTTCCTTCTCCAACATCTGGTATGCTGCAGTCAACAGCCTGGCATTGTAAAAGCAATGCAAGAAGCTATTGTTGGGTAGTTCTAAAGGCCAGATTCAGAACTGGCTACACTAAGAGGCCAGGCTCAACAACTCTACTTGAAGCAGGTTTGCAGTACTTCTGGGTGAAAATATTAGTAGATATTGCACATTTTCTTCTACTTACTAAATACTCTCAAATTATGTTAAGGGAGTGTATTTGAAAAAGTTATTATTTAGTGCTAATAAAATCCAGAGAAAATCTTGGTAGCTGTAACTTGTATTTCAGCTTTATTTCATAAAAAATTAAAGATCTACGAAGAAAATCTAACACTTATAAAACAGCAAAAATGTGGGTTTTTTTCCCTTGGACTGATCAATACAGACAACCTGATTTAATATTGCAAGAGAGGAAAAATATCCAAGCAAATGCTTGTACTTGAAAACTAAAGTTATAAAAAGTTATCTAGTATTTTCCTTTTAAGTGCCATATGCCATGAATTCATTTGCCGAAGTGATGACTGAAAGATACTTGTGCCTTTATAAACTAACAAAAAGTAGTGTTTCCTGTTTGAAACGCTAAATAGAAATCTGAGCAGACATTGATACTGATGATTTGAAAGAAAATGAGGTTGGGAAATGTTGTTATCACCAAGTTAAAACAGTAACAGCATAGAAACTGTATTGACTTTGGTAAGAGTGCTGATACTTTAGAAATAAGGCCATGCAAATGAATCTGAGGATGAGAGAAGTGCATTTGTACATTATATGGATTTTTGTAAATTATATCTTTTCCCAATATAAAGCTTAGGAAAACTATGAATATTTATGTTTCCTTTAAAACATAATTAGAGCAACTGTATATCTTAATAAGAAGCACTCATACTGATCTTTTTCCTAAATAAATTCTTAGCTTACACAAAAGAAATACTGTTGAGGGGGGGAAAGTAAACTCCTTTGGAATATTTTAACACAAATGTTAAGAGTAGGAACATTTTTAAAGTTGGGCAAACTGAATATCAGTAAATTGGCACAGATTTTGCAGGTAGCTTTATAATTGCAAACAGTAACATTTAAATAACTAAAAGATTTCACTTCTCTGGAAAGACTTTTATATTAACTCACTTTCTCATCCCTCTTATCTCACTCTCTCCCTTCCAAATGATTAGATGTTAGTTTCTCATTAATTTTATTTTCAATTGCATGTTGTACATTTGTACAAGTACACTGTTTTCTGTCACTGTTGGCATGCTTTTCTTCTATCTGTCTGTTTATAAGCTGATACATGTCCATGGAAATCTCTACCAGTAGAACACTTCCAGTCTCACATGGTTTGCATGAACATGCGGTCTTATAATTCTTTTATTCCATCTTGTTTAGGCAATTGCAGCTATTTTAGCCAAATTCATAATTTTAGCCTACTAAGTCCACTGCTAAGTGTCAAAGCATTCTGCGTTTTAATTTTTGGTGATTTTTACTTAGCTCATGTACTAAGAAAAAGAATAAGATATATGATGTGTTAATTACTTTTTATGCTTTCTTCTTTTACTGCACTTTCTAGTATTTTATGCATTTTAATTGCAAATAAATTTTCTCCATATATCTAAATATCAGACAATGGACAATGCCCTTCCTTTCTATGTTTTTGCTTCTGCTACGCACCTTTGAAGTAGGATGTTTAGAGAGAAGCATCTGATCCAGAGTAGTATTCCTGGATAATAGATTTTATTAGGACTAAAGAAATTGTTAATAAGGGAGTCAAGCTACACCTGCATACAGCACACATGATAGCAATTCACAGAAGCAATAAAATGGAAATTAAGATTCATACCTCTAAAATTCATGACCTCTATCTCCCTAACTACACATAGATGCTTCACCATTTCCTAACGTTACAGCTACTGTGCTCTAGAGACCACATGTTGCACTCCGGACGATTCCAAATTTCACATCTTGGGAAAGAAGCTTGAAACATTCAGGGAAAGCTAAAACATTTACCATGATTGAGAAAATGTTTGAAAGGACTGCAAATGGATTAAGCATATTCTGATTTGTAATAGGAAATGGCTGGAAAACTTTTTGGGATGATGTTAAGTTTTCACAGTTCGTAAATATTTTACAATTCAGACAGCTGCAAAAAAGCTGAGCACTGTACGTTGATCTCTGCAGTTTGCACTTTAGATGATGAGGTAGTAAAACTCCTTTCAAAAGAAAATGGGTGGGTTCAAGGTAAAAAAGCTTGTGTTAGTGTCAGCGGAGGAGTGGGAAAAAGAAAGGAAAAAGAGATTAAAAACTTGTTCAGCCTTTGGCCTGACATTGGACTATTATTACCAGGGTGAACTTTGTGATATATATATAGAACTCTGTTCTATATGAGCAATGTTAATTTACCACTTGTGATACTGTAAATTACAGATCTGAGTTTATATTGTAAATTTGCTTCTGACATTCTACAGCAAATATGTCGCTGATTGGGTAGATTTTTAGCTCATAACAAAAATAAATCCTCATAACAAATAATAAAGAAGTGTGAAACTCCACAACAACATATAGTTTAGATCAATATCATATTTCCACAGCATTTTTTTCTTTCCACAGAAGATCAGAATTATTCTAAATTAATGTTATATTTGAGTAAAGAAGAACATTATTGTACTTTGATCACACTCTGATCTAACATAAATATCTGACCTAGCTGTAATGTAGGAGAGGCTGAAGCCAATACTCTCCTACAAGCTACACATCAAAAGCATACCTACCTTAGTTTAATAAACTCTGTTTTCTTTTTTCCCCAAAAATCAATAGCTATTGCTTATTTTTAAGCAGAATATTGAACATTTATTATGCTCAATTCTGTGCATTCAGTTCTCAAATACAGTATTTGCGTTCAGCTTTTTGTTACAGTAACTACACATACATCAAGAAAGAATAGTTATGTGTTATACATAGGAAGATTTTTTTAAAAATATGCTTTCTTTCCCGGACATGGCATCAGATATTTTCCAATCTTTGCTAAAAAGACTGAGTCTGATTTCATTCAAAGCAACCTTAGAGTGTTGGGAAACAGGTCTGAAATAAAATGCATGTTGTTGTCATGACAACTAAAATGCTAAAAAGGATGCAGAGAATGATTATTAAATAAGATGTTGAATCAAGTTGCTATGGCAACTATACAGTAATATGAAAAAGATGACTTTTCAGAACAATATTGTGTGAAAAATTTTCCTCATTATAGTATTTTTATAATGACACGTCTTGACAAAGGGGAAAAAGAAAGGAGAACTTGGTACAAAAGGAGGTCAGGATTCAGCTACCTACCTCAATGTATTTACCTTAAGTACTATATTGTTTCATGGAGAGTATCTGTTCTTGGTTTCCAGTCATCTCATAGATCGATCAGAAAACACTAGAATATTTCCCAACACACTTTCCCAACATTATAGTCCTATAACTCAAGGCCATGTTCCAAAAACTGATTTCTTCGTGGCCCTCATTTACCCTCAATGGGGTAAATGTGATCTCATTAGCATTTAAGAATGCACTGTGAAATGTAACACAGAAATGGGATAGGGAAAAGGTTAATGCTAAAATGCAGTATTAAGAGGCTTCAGTTTTGTGAAAGAGTTTATTTTTCAGCACACAGGATGACTTTTTTATTTGTTTAGCTTAGGACTTCCTAATAAATGAGTATTTGGTAATAAAATCATTAAGAGGATTGTATAAATGTACTTTGGAAGCCAGGAAGCCTCTTAAGCAGCAGCTGCAGTGGAAGCGAGCATCTGGGCTCTGTGCCACAGCTCGCGGTATAAGCAGTAATAAAAGCTGCCTTGCCCAGCTCTAAAGAAATTGAGGTATTATGCCCTGGACTGTTTTCCATGTGCAGTGTGTGCAGTGCACAGCTGGCCCTATAAAGCATGTAAATTCAGGTACGCTGCCTCTGAAGATCCTGCAAATCACTGTGTTACCCGGTTATCAGCCCTCTTCTAGGGAAATCTTGCAGGGAGGCAGGGAGGCTTCCTCTTCCAGCAGTATTCCCTTCCTGAAGATGCCAGTGAATGCAAGAAAGAGGAATAAGCTGGGAGTATTTGGAAAGCCATGGTCCGAGATAGCAGTGCAGATGCACATGAGAAGGAACGGGCTTTGTGCATAAGAGGCGGCCATCTCCGTTTCCCACTGCAGCAGGGGAAGAGGCAAGGCTGCACAGTATTTTATCTAAGCAGTTTCTCTCCATGAAAAAATGTTTATTCAGCTAATTTTTTCTTTTGTGTATTTTTGCATGAAAAATAACTGCTGTGGGTGGAGATAGATTTTTCTAAAATAAATATATATGTTTTTGAAGTAACACAAATCTTGTTGCAACTCTAAACGAAAGAACATTGATGTGGATGTTCTGTTACAGTGCCTTCTGGCACTTAGAGTTTACTTGTCTGATGTCTGGCTTTGTCTTTAAGGGATGAACTCCCAAGACTTAGTTTGGTGAATACTTTCAATCACAGTTTTCTTCTGTAACATTGATCCTCTTAGTATCCAGTGAAAGGATGTAATGCATCCAGAGGGGAAAGAGAATTGGAGCACGAAGCACCAGAAGAATGGCAATTAGTTGAAGATTCCCAGACTTTGAATCAGAATAATTTTTCAGAATTGTTTCTGGAAGTGTGAGAAATCCGTGGCAAATGGAGAACATGTTTTGAAGTCTGGACATACACTGGGTTACACTGTGATTTTGCAGATTTAAAATCAGTTGTCGCATACTGGTGTTGAAAATACCAGTAAACCATGGCCTGAGATCAAATGTTATCTACTTTTCCTTGGGATGATGCTGACTAGTTGTGATGGCTTCTTCTTTGGAAGCTTTTTTATATTTTAGTATTTTTTTGTAATTCAGAGAACAGTGAGTTTTTAGTAGAAGACAGGATTGCAGGCATACATGTGATTTTCTATGTTTTTGTAAAAGAGGTATGGACTAAATTGACTTTACTGATAGGGTTGGAAAAAAAGTGTTCTGGCAAAAGCTGACTTCTAACCCAGAGGTTGGAAGTGGGATGGTGGTGGTGAGGAATCATTTGAAATAGGACAAAGGAAAGGAGCTCATATGTAAATAAATGGTAGCTTTTTTTTCTATCCCATTGGGACTGTCAAATTAAATCCAGCAGAGCTCTTCCAAGCAGAATCTTTTTAAAGAGTCCTAAATTCCTTTGTCAGGCTTCTGCAACCTCAGCTGTTTTCCTCATGACAAGTTCTTGTTTTATCTCACAAGACTAAATTAAGCGGTTTTGCTAGCCCAGAGAAAATTATCTTGAATCACTTCCCTGTCTCTAATAGACTGTCCCACTGGTATAAACAGAAGTCCTGAAAGCATGAAGTGCCACCTGCACGAAGCAGGCCCTTTTCCCACATGGCTAGTAATAGCTGATGAAAAGAACGTGGCTTCATCACTAACCAAATTAGTGTAATTCCCCGAGGGAAGGACCAATTACATACTTCTGTGTAGTATGTATATCTTGGGTAATTCTCAAGGCACAACTGAATGATATCAACAAAATTTGACAGTTACTGCTATTCTTCTGATTTCTTATTCATGGATAAAAACAACACCCTTTGCTCTGAACATGTGTGTCATCGGTTAGTGGTGTAATTTCACCATGCTATCTGCTCTCAAGGGGACTTAGAGACTACTTTCACCCTGCTGATTTCCAGAACAGTTTTGAAATACAAGTGCAGAGTGCTCTGAAATTTAGTAAGTCAGAATGCAAATGATAAAATCCGTTTAAATAAATGTGCAAAAAGAAGATGAGAAGAAAGAATAATACACTTTAGAACAGGACAGATAGTGGGTGGTGTCTAATTTCTAGACTCTCTAAGTAGTCCAACAAAGCAGCCAACAAGAAATCTGATTAAGAAAAAACATCTAGATTGTATTCTTTTGAATATCTTCCTGCTTTTATCTTCTCTTACTGAAAAGATTTTCCTGGAGGAGTGCTGGGCCCAGGCTACATTACCTTTGATCTTCTCTGCCCTTTGAGAGGTACAATCTGTTTATCCTTTTGTTAGCTGTGCCTCCATTCCCAAATGCCTGTTCTCCTGCGATGCTTTACAGTGGTAAGAAGTGGCAGAAGTAAGCTTCTTCCATTGAGTGAGCACAGCAAGAACTTTTTCCAAGAACATCTAACTTGTCTTTTCTGTGATATTTTGCATAATGTCTTTCTTCTGACCAGAATGAACCTGAGAAGTGTGACTGGATGTTTAATATCTTTCTGAATTTAAATTTTTCTGCTCCTGTAGAAAGAGACCAAGTGCATTTCCTGGCTTTGATAAAACCCATACAGCCACTCCCAGACTCTTGATGCATTGCTAGCAGCCACAATATGTCTCTGCTGTGGACATATCTGCTTTGCTACTCCTGGGGAGAAACACCAAATAGATTTTTGGAATACTAAATCTTCAAGACATTCTAGTGCAAAACATGCACAAGTTTCTTAACTTGTTAATAAAGAATAATGTAAAATATGGTTCTTTTCTTCTAGCCTGAGTGAAAGGAGCAATGATGTGGTAAGGAAAACAGAAAGTGGAAGCTGAGAGAGGTAGTGAGCTAAAAACATAAACATTTCCTCTTACAGGGACTATAGCTTCTTTATATTTCTGAACTACTGCAATTGGATGAACGTATTGGGGTTTCTGCAAGCACCTGGGGTGATCAGTTCATGTAAATAAAGATGGAGGGGAAAGGAAAAATAATTTTTGCACTTCGGTTTTTTAAAATCTTTCTCCAGGTTCATTTTATTCTAATGCAGAAAGGAGCAGCTGCTTAACTGTAAACTGAAGCACAGCACAAAAATTGAGTACTGCAGGAATCTGAGAGGATGGTGCAGAGATTTGGTGCAGTGATTTGCAAAATAGATGGGACACTGGAAATAATTTTTTGGTCTAGCTGGAATTCTGAAAGCTCCATGGTATGGCAATGCAGTTTGTTCATAGTCTTATAAAAAAGACTGTTGCAAATATGTGAATTGATTTGACCGTGACTCATCTAGACAGATGAGTAAAGGGACAGCAGTGGGGAACTGTCAGCTATTCGCATTCTTCTAAACAGCTTCACTTTCAGGTTGCTGAAAAGGTGATTGTAGCTGGATATGTTTCATCTTGGATTGTTTAATGATACTGTTTTACTTCAATTAGGGTCGGCAACAATAGCGCTCTAAATGTTTTCCATTTTTCTCTGAGTGCTTCTTATTCTATAGAACTTGATAAAGCAAAAATAGTGTGGGCAGGGATGAGGTTCTTTTCGGGCAACTTTTTTGTTTTGGAACTGTACAGTTGCTCCATTGTATTGCCATTCTTCTCAAGGTTTTATTTTACCTCTTTTCATAAGAATAATGAGAAAAAAGTCCAGTCTCAGGGAATAGTCAGAGGCAATGTTTATTAAAGTAACCAATAAAAAAAAAATCCAAAAGTAATTATTTTTCTCTTTTAAGAATTCATCCATTGAATCTTGACCTGTATTTCTAAAAGATCACTAGGTACAATTCTGTTCTCTTTCTGGATTCTCCTATGGCCTGATAAAGGGTCTATCATCGTCATTTATTTTAAAATAACTGTAGCTTTTTGTATTCTGCTATGGCCACTGTCCTGTGGCTAAACAAGACCTAAAGACACAGAAAGAGGACTCAAGTATGTGTGCAGCATGATATTAACTACAGACCAAACCAGGTAGCTTTGACCTAACTGACCTGGGTACAAAAAGTAGTCTAGCTCTGTCATCCTATAGCTTAGCATGGGATGACTGCAACAAGGCCAGTTGCCAAATTTTCACTTTGGTCACAACAACCCCATACAATGCTACAGGCTTGGGGAGGAGTGGCTGAAAAACTGCCCAGCAGAAAAGGACTTGGTGGTGCTGATCAACAGCCAGATGAAAGTGAGCCAGCAGTGTGCTCAGGTGAGCAAGAAGGGCAACAGCATCCTGGTTCATATCGAAGATGGTGTGGCCAGCAAGAGTAGGTAAATGATGATGTCCCTATGTTCAGCACTGGTGAGCCCACACCTTGAATACTATTTTCAGATTTGGGCCCCTCAGCACAGGAAAGACACTGAAATACTGGAGCGTGTTCAGAGGAAGGCAACAAAGCTGGTGAAAGGTCTACAGCACAAGTCTTTTGAGGAGCAGTTGAGGGAACTGGGAGTGTTTAGCTTGGAGAAGAGGAGGAGAGACCCCATTGCTCTCTACAACTTCCTCGAAGGACGTTGTAGCAATGTGGGTGCTGGTGTCTTCCCCCAAGTAACAAGTGATAGGATGAGAGGAAATGACCTCAAGTTGTGCTAGGGGAGGTTTAGACTATATATGAGGAAAACCTTTTTTTTTTTTTTTTTTTTTTTTTTTTACTGAAAGAGTGGTAAAGCATTGTAACAAGCTGCCCAGTGGTGGAGTCGCCTTCCCTGGAGGTGTTCAAAAAGTGTGTAGATGCGCCACTTCATGACATGATTTAGTAGGTACAGTGCTGTTGAGCTGACAGTTGGAGTGGATTATCTTAGAGGTCTTCTCCAACATTAATAATTCAATGATTATATGGCTTTTGCCCTCTTCTGAGGTTGGGTACTGCATGTGAAATTTCTGTGGTTGCTTTGGGTAACAAAGCACGATAGAGAGCTAAACATGTGATGGCGATGCTTGCAGTAATATTGGGCAATGCCCTCATATTGACCTAAAGTGACTGGGACTTCAAAACAAGATGTATTATGGTCAATGCTCTGAAAATCAAATGTGTGCGTATTAATTCACTGTATCTCATGTAATATGAAATTATAATTGTTTCCACTTTTAAAGCTGAAAACCAAAAATAACTCAGTACTTAAGTGTCAGCATAAATTGCTATCTCATTTGGAGATTTTGTGCGAATTCCATTGTCTCTTAGAAAAATCCTAGAGTTATGCAAGGAAGAGAAATCTTATTTGACAAGTATCTAGTGAGAGAAGATTAAATATGAAGCTAGACAGTTCTCTCTACTTTCTATCTGGAAAATGATCTTCAGTAGTAATTAGCTTATTCCTTTTTCTGTCCTCAGAAATATTCTACTTAAATACTATTTCTTATGCTTTCATAAAATGCATTTAAAATAGATGTTTTAAAGTGGGATACTATGAGGTCACAATGGTAAATCTTGGAGAAACTCCAAAGTAGCAAGGTAATTCATTGACTAACAGAGGTCAGAATAAAGAAAACAAGTTTTCTTCCTCTTTCTGGGTATTGATCTGCTTGGTGATATTGTACAGATCACGTATATCTGAAGCTTGAATGTCTGATCTGTACTACTAGTGCAACCCTGCTTTTCTATCTTGTAAACCACTGCAAGGCTTGACCTGTATTAAAAACCTAGTTTTTGACATATACTAAAAAGAACAGAGGTCCAGAACTGACCTGTCTGTGGTGAATTAGGACTTTGTCCAAACAGGCTTTGCGAGGTCCTGGAGATATTGCAGTGGAGTGTCTTGCAGTCTGGGATTTAACATATCAGTATGTGTAGTGAATGAAGCTGAACAGCCAGCAGAGTGTACCTTTGAAGCAATTAGCATTTCAATAGCCTTCTTCCACTGATGTAGGTTAAATCTTGGATATGAACTTGCTATTATTGGACTTCAAGTACCAAACATAGTGTGGCTCAATAAGAAGGTCTTGACACTAAGAAAGGTAAGAGGTGTCTCAAACAAAAGCTGTGCACTTGCACTCGTTCACACCCACACATACACAACCTTTATTTTGAGCTGCTGTTAGGGTACTTTTAAGTAATTACAAATGTCAAATGCCTGATTTTTAAATGTCAGGTCTCGTGAAGCTCCCTAGGGCAGCACCTCTGAAAATGCTATTAAAGATAATAGAGGACAAAGATTAGCATAGCCAGAATCTTTACTGCAAATTCTCAGTGACAAATTTTGACAAGACTAGATTGATAACATGCAAAGTGACTAAGGAGCGTAAGCTTCCACAAGAGCATACCTCTGCAATTTGTATTTTATTGGTAATTTTTTCATTTTAATCTGACTTAAGAACAGTATCTGTCTTAAACCCAACTGAACTGTCAAGTAAACTCTAAACTGGTTGATAGTGTGACAGGATATCCCTTTGCAGTATCCCAGATTGCTAACTTATTCTGACAAAGAACATTATAACACTATCATGCTCCGAAAGACAGCTTTCAGAAGTACTGTCTCCATGGTGTATAGTTCTTTTCTGTTATTAATTTATGTCTGACTTTTGGCTGCAGTAAAGAGCTTTGCTACTACAGCATCTAATTTTGGTTTTGAGAGAGCAGTGAAGACTCATTAGGCCTTCACAGGATGCTCTGAGTCTGTACATACACAGTTTAGGGTAGGCTGCTGTGGTCAAGAGGCTTGGTACAGGTCCAGCACACAGTCATGGCTTCTGAAATGGCATAAAAAATTCTCACTCTAAAGGGTGAGTGTTAAATAAATCTGTATGGATTCAGTGACTGATCCATGCATAACAATTTTTTTCTGTGCGTGTGGCATGTGGATACTTGTAGTTCTTTTAATAAAGGCTGTAGATTTTGGGTTTTGGCTAAGTCTCAGCCTCAGGATTACAGTGTTCCTATGTGCAGAGGTGCCTGGCTGCAGGTTAGCTGGCTAACTCTGAAGTGTTGGATAGAGAATGCAAACACTGTTCCTGTTCTCAAGTCCTGTAATGCCTCTAGAAAGGCGTAATGTAAATACTAAAATCACAGTAAAAATCTAGTAATTTAACATGAAATTTTTATAGTTGTAGAAACATGACTTTTGTATTGGAGCCTTATATTTAAGTATGGTAACAGCAATGTGTCCAGGATTGGTGTAATAATTGTAGAAGGATTGTAGGAGAGTTGTTAGGAGTTTTTATGGAAAGCTTATTTATGCTATTAAAAAAAATATTCACTTTGCTCCATCTATAACATTTCCTGGATGCAGTACTTTACTGAGAAACTGTAGATTTTGCTCTGAAAGTGGCCTGGAAACTGCAAGCACCTTTCTATATATTATTCACATGGGAGCCCCAAAGTTCAGCTTTAACCTTCTAATACTCTGGGATTTGTAGGGAATGTCCTACCTATTACAGTTGTAGTGCCTTCAGAAAACTTCAGTTAAACAATTATTACACAGTACCTGTTCTGGGTCTTCTCTCTAGAGATGTCCCGTCTTTTTTCCCAGTTTTCGTGGCATTGGTTGACACTTTAAGCATATAGTACGCTGTTGGGGAGTATGTGTTGTATAAAAAGTAGAAATATCTTGCAGTTCCTCTATCCTAACTGAAAAATGACATAGCTAAATTGCAACTGAATAAAACCACATTTTATAAAGGCAATTTTGTTTTAAACTTCAATCTCACTGTTATTTCCCCTTTCATTATTTATCTTTCTTCCTTTTCCTCTCCTCTGCTGTAGTTTTATTATCCAGTTTCCTTCAAGATATTGCTTTACACAGTTTTTTCCTTATATGCTCAAGCCTGAGAAAGGATTTTGCATGTCTGTGTATTTGGCTGGTCAGTGTGATATATCTTAAAGGATCTTAAGTACTTGATCTTAGAAAATCAAGACCTCCTTTTCTAAGGAGTGTGTAAAGAAGTATGATTCAAGCACTTATGAGTAAACTGCATGGAAATTGGATGAAGACTGTGATTGCTTATATAAACTTTGAGACCAAATACAGAAGGGGACAGTTTCTGTTGAAGGTAAACAGGCAAATCAACTGACATCTTGAGGAAAGACTGCAGAGTGCCCATCTGTCTAAGTGGCCTTAGTGGGCTGTACCTGGAGTCTCCCATGAATCATCACATCCTTTGTTTCTTCAGTGTGGTCAGAGCCGGCAACCTAAAATAACCAATCGCACATGGAAGTGTAGATTTCTGATACGTGGGTGAAATGAAGTAAACCAACACAAGTTCCTACAGGTGGAGTACAGGTGGAGAACAGGTGAGACTACCCTCTATGAAGTATGTCAATGATGGGACATCAGAAAAAGGCTAAGAAATGCCTTGATATTTAAAAATATCTTTTCCCAAAAATATATGTGTAATTTTCACTATTCCCTTTTGAATTTCCTTGTTCTACACCAATCAGGTATAACTGTCTATGTCTCAATGCAAGATCAAAAAACCTCTGACTGGTGGGGTTTTTTGTTCATTGTTTTTTATCCTGTGTTCCTGTGATAAACACAGCTATGGGAAAACAAACATTAGACATATCTGAGCAAGTGTCATACTAACTGAGGAGAGGTCAGGGTGTATATGAAGTGACATTTCTTAAAATCATTTCTGTCAGGGAAGTCTGTTGTTTCTATGTCTGTGATGACTGGAATCTAGTGCTCCATTTAGCTGAGATGCACTTAGTGTGTTGGTGGATTTCATAATACAACAGAAGAAGAGGAGAGTTCTGGTACTGAAGTCTAATAAAGCTAAAATGGGATTAGAACAGATGAAAGTGAGCTTAATTTTCTCATTTACAAAATGTGAACATTTCATATTGCACCATCACGCAGTACATCAATGTGAAACATAATTAATATTGAATTACGATAGATGCTATAATAGTACAAGGCACATATGACATCTACCGGTACATCAATTAGAATGGATGCCAAGTGGATTTGTAATGAAGGAACACGAAATACCGTCTTTCCCTACTTATTGGCACAGTAATTGCCTAGACTTGTTTCATTCTAATGGTGGTACATCACTGTAAGTGCTAACTCTTTGATCCATATTTTGGTTAAAAGAACATTTTTGCCAGAGATCAGCACCATTCTGTTCTAAGCATGATACAGAGCATGGCATCGTGTTGAATGAGACTGGTGCTTGAATATTATTGACATTATTAGTGGCATCATCAATGTATGACAAAAAGAGAAAAGACAATATAAGAAGGCTTAGGGCACAATTTCTTGAATGCATCATACATATGATACAGTATTTTATGCCTACAGTCAAACTTTTAGGGTGATTACTCCAACATCTCTCTAACGATATATTTTTGTAACTGAGGTAATGGTAGTATAAATCTAAAACTAAATAGCACCTAACACAAAAAAATTTTTGAGTGTTTCTCCTTTCTTTTCAGGAAAAAAAGCTGCTTTCAAACTAATTCTATGTGTGTATATGTATGCAATTACATATGTATAAATATTCCTGTGAAAACACCCTTTATGAGGCTTTAAAAGTACCCTACTATGTGATTTTTATTTGCAGACTAATGGAAACTTTTGAAAAATAGTCAAAGTTGAAAAAATTATTTTCTTTCAACAAAGGTGGCTCGCAGTATGTTACAGGAAACTTTACAGTTCTGAGAGACAGAAACATTGCTCATAATCTGTGGCAAAAATATAGTATAGTGGAAGACAGAGATGATGGTTTGAAGTTCGTATTCTAAGAGTTTTGTAATCTTGTGAATAATATGAGCTTATTGACAAAGTTCCATGGAGTTTTTTTGCAGCTGTCTTCCTGTTTCAGTTTTTATAAGCCAGTAAAACTGTCTTCATTACCTGTAACACTCATTGGTGTTATACAAGGGTTTTTTTTCCCTATTAGAAAATATATTGCTCTACTTTGTAAGGAATCACAGAAGATAAAGGAGAACACACATGAACAAACTATAATGACTTTACTGTCCAATCAAAATGTAAACAGAAGCAAAATGTTTCTGTTTAGAGTAAGTTTATATGAGAGATGACCTTAGATATTGCTGTCAAATGAAATAAAAAAGAGAACTATCTAGATTCTGCTGCAGGTTTTTTGTTTCCATTTCCTATTTGCAAAAATACAGTTTTATTTGAATATTTTTTTCCAGAACACTGGGCCATGTCCTTTCTCATTGTTCTGTCAGGTATCTGGGCTTTCTATTGCTTGTTTTATTTTTTTGTTGTAATCTTACAACCTATTGCACTCTGTCCTTTGTAAAGTTTAATGGCATTGCAGTTTGCTGTTGATTATTACCTATCCAGAAATCTGTTTATTTCCTTTTGGCACATTTTCAGAATAAAAAAAACTGTTAGTTTTTGGTTTGGCCATGACATTGCTTACGTGATTGTTAAACATCTGAATATTTGAATTTTCCCTTAATTAACTTCAGAATGAAGTTACTCGAAATGCTACTTTTCCTTAAAAGAATCACATATATGTATATATATATACACACATACACACAGCCATTTCTCCGCATTAATTTTAATCATGATTATAGTCTAATTTTTGTAAGTAATATTTTCCCAAATACATGACTGAATTTGATGGGTGCGTTTGGACTCGATAATCTCAAAGGTCTTTTCCAACCAGAATTCTATGATTCTATGAATTAAGGCTTGCTCTTTTATGAGCTTCCTTTGGGGGTTTTTACTTTTAACTAGATAAATACAAGCTATTCACATATAATTAGACTCATGGATAATTTTCTGGTGCTTATATGTTGAGAAGGCATCCACATTTTCTAGTTATATTTTTAGGCACTTCTAACTTTCAAGTTGATTATTGTTGACAATTTTCAAGTTCATTTCCTGAAGGGTGGGCTTTTATTTAGGTTTTTCAGCAACAAATATTTGGGGCTGTTTAACCAACTCACACAACGTGCACCTTGTTCGTACATAAGGGCATGCAGTTGTCCAAACTTTTTAACATGGTAGGATGGATAAGAGATCAGTCAGGAGGCTTCTTCATCCAAAAATGTAGTGACCATTGGATAGCCAGCAGCATTGCTCTTTGGATCAGAACAGTCCCCTCTGCCTTTGGAGAAATGACTGGGAAAACTTGTGAGGCTCACTCTTAGCAATTGCAGGAAACCTTCAAAAGCTGGGAAGCTTCACACACACGCTGACAGAAAATCAAATGGGGCAACACACTTCTGTCAGTCTATGGCCCAGCAGATGACAGCAGGTCACTGGAATTTCAGTTGCAGTGCTTTGCCTTAGCTCCTAGCCAAGCAAGCTATGGAGTCTTTCATGGGTAGATCACCAATTTAGTTCCTGTCCAGTTCAAAGTTATTTTGTTCTAATGAAAGGCCAGCCCTGAGAGTACTCTTTCTTACTGTGTGAGGTGAAGTATCAATCCCAAAGTGGTCCAGTTTCCGCACGGGGACTTCTACTGAGGGTACCATAACAGTAGTCAAGTTCACTATGCTTACTAAAAGATGTGAGTCTTGCAGTGCTGGAAGTGTCATGCACAAGCACGAAATATCCCCAAACTACAGCTGTTATTTTTAAGCTTTGTGTAGTTGATCTTTCATGGTATTTTAGAATCTGACTAGCAGATTGTGAATTTGGGGACTGGCAGTCTGAGAGGTGCAAATAAAAAAAATTGCAGTAAGTGTTTAGGAGAAAGGTGTAGTCTCTGAAGAAGACTGCCAGTAGATGCTCTGAAGGGGAAGAAGTGAAGAGAGAGAGACTTTAAAGAAAAGGGAGGGTTAAAACTGAGGAGGGAAAAATCCACCTACCTCTTAGGAGCTGACCTCAGGGGGGGAAGGATGTTGTTAAAGGAGGAAAATCGCAGCAAACTATCTGATTTCCAGCAGCTGAGGATTGAGGAGAACCAATTTAAAGACAAGCATATGTTTTGCAGTTGCCGCAAGAACGGGCAGAGACATGATGTTTTATGTGGTTCTTCTAGCTAAGGTTGTTGTGTATCTGAAATGTTTTAATTTTTTTTCTACATCAATAACAGGCAAATAATTAATTACAGAGTTCTCCTACTGATTTGTATAGTGTAACATACATATATTGATGTCTTGTATTTAAAATAGAAAGTAGGAAAGAGGTTTATTAAGATTATAAATGATTTAATACACACATATGAGTTAAATAGGAATAGAATCTGGCAATTTATATTGGTGTGATTCCACTTCCAGTATAGATTTGAGGATGGCCAAAATCTGGTCCTTTCATCTGTTCTCCCACATGCAACATCTCTATCTCTAAGTGTGTCAGGAAATGATAAACATCCTTGGTTATCAGGTTGTGGCTTCCTTGAGAGATCCTTGTGGTTTTATTTCTCCTGAAGGCTGGGAATGCAGTTTTGTTTCATCATGGAATTTAATGGGTCAAAAAAAAAAAGGTGAAAATATTGGCAGGTATGCCTTTTTTTTTGGTAGGGTAAAATTGGGGGACAAACCATTTCTATGCCACAGAAAAGATCTCTTCATGGCTCCTATTTAAGTTTTTCCGGAAGAACATGATTTGGTCAGTCTTGAGGAGAGATTACTGGCAGGGATGGATTGAAACACTTTTATGTCTCTAAGCACTGAGTAAATCAGTTTTCTGTAATTAAACCCTTGCCCATTGCCTTAGCTCTTCATTGTGAGAGTGTCTGAGACAACCTGATGTTTTTAAGAGGAAGCATTCATTTAGGAGCTGAAAGCCATGCCTGCAGCCCTCTTTCTTCAGGAGCATCAGGGAAAGAGGCTCCCAGAGGAACCGAATGGTGCTGGAGAGGTGCCCCATGCCAGTCACTGAGATGGCATTCACCTGCCTGGGGACTTCTCCCATTAGAAAGACAAGCTCTGGTTCAGAAGAAATCACTGAACTTTAGGATATGAGATAAGACAATCCCTGTGAAACAGACCTATGTTTGTGTGTTTGCAGTACAGCAAGTTCAGCCTCTGATCTTGGATGGCAGTAGTAGTATTTTAGTCCTTGTTCCAGATGTGCTCCGTGAAATGGTCATAGTTGATGGTCAGGCACATGGGGCAGTAGTTTTCATCCTTAGAACACAGGTGTGGTACAAGCTCTTTCACACAAGCTCTTCACCTACCTACTGTCAGATGGCTCAACAGTACTTTGAAGAGATAAATTTCGATGGTACTCGCTGATGCCTGTGTTAGATAAAATAGCAAGTTTGGGATTTGTTTAAGAAGCTTTTGATTTCTGCTAAACACTTAAAGTTTACCTCAAAGAGATTCTAATGAGTGCAACTGCTGCAAACACCTGCTCCTCATCCGAAATGACAAAGCCTGGTGGGTTTTGTGATTTCCTAAAATTTTAGAAAAATTAGAGGGTTACAGAGCTGGTCCAGAATTTACTACAATGCCACTTTTCTTACTTTATAGGCATTGAATCAGGGCTTTTGTTAGTCGAATGGGAATGAACAATGCAGTGAACAGTCTTCTGCAGTCATTAAACATCACCATCTACTTTTCCAAACAAACAAAGAGCAAGGAAAACACCCTTCCGCCTCATTCATTTTCAAAGAACTAAACAAACCTGCATCTAGTAACTGAACAAAGTGATGGATGCCATGTAATTGCAGCTTACATCTGAAGTGTTTTGTAAGCTTTCTGTGCATCATATATACAGAAAAGATGAGGCGTACGTTCTGCCTATGTGAAAGTACATATATACGTGGGAGTTGTTCAGTGCAATGCAGGACAGGGCCTCTAGGGCTCTCTCTTGCTGCATGTTTCTCTGACAGGGTTTCGAACAGCTTGTGGAGTAGGGCAATACAAATGAGTTGTTGTTGGCGTTTTTTTCTGGTTTTTTTTTGGGAGTGGTGGTGGATGATTTTGGATTGTCCAAAATGGGCCATAGGCAAAGGTGAAGCAGCGTTGACATTGAAAGCCATCTGTGTAATGCAGTGGAACAGATACCAGTACTAAGTTTTTGTAAGCTCAAAACCTGTCAACATTATGACAAATCCTACAAATAACAATAAGAGAACTAGCTAGAGTCTGTTTCAAAAGCAAAATGTTTAACGTTCAGTACTGAACTAAGTAGAAAGTCATAGAGAGTAAAGAGAAGAAAACTGGCGTACTATAACAGTGCAGCCTTTTGAGAAATAAAAAGTGTAAGTGCTAACATAGCAATGACAACTATGTATCAATAGAGTTGTTATGACGACAACTTCCCCCACCCCATTCCTGAAAAGAAGCATAAAGGAAGGACTACTGAGAATAAAAATAATTAAAACTTCTTAGATGAAAGTGCATTAACAGCATGAACATATTAAAACAAGAAACTGGAAAGAGTGTAGGACAAACATACAGGAAAAGTTCCTATCCTAATTTTTCATTATCCTGAAGAATGCACAGTTATTGAAATGCTACAAACTGAAAGGCAACTGTTGATGTCCAGTTCCGGGAGAGATATTTGTAACCCACTTAAGGAATATGTAGTTCTCACAAAACCTAATACAAAAATATATTTTTATACCATGATCATGCAAATGTCATCGCGATTTTGCTTTTAAACATATTGAAGGCACTTTTTCCTTGCATGGATGCAGACTGTTTCTTTGGGAGACTTTGGCTCTCCCTGTGCTGTCCAATCATCGTGGGAGTCAGTAGTCTTGATTAAGCTGCAGCCCCTTTCATACATGGCACAATGTCTGATCAAGAATTTTCTGGGAAGGTCTCACTTGAATGTAGAAAGTGTTCTTCCACTCATCTTGAGTTGCCAAAAAAGTATTGCTCCAATGGGCAAACTGTATGGCTCCTCTTTTTAGTATTAGTGAAAAGGTGGTGAACTGAGTTGTGAGGGGCAAGTGCACGACAGAATTTTGGTTTGCTTCACTTATTTGAAAATGTCTGAAATTCATTAAGAGATAAGACTAGCACATTTCAGTCTATAGCAAGGGTAGTGCTTAATGGTAAGGATTTTTTCTGCTTTTGAAAATCCTCCTAGCTTTCTTTTCTACCCGCTCTTGACACTTCATATATGAAGGTCATATGGTGATGGCACACCAGACACTGAGGGAGAAGGTGCTGGTAAGCACAAGCTGCTGGCAGGGATTATGCTTTTCATAGGGGTCTACTAAGTGAGGGACTTGGAGAATGTTTCTTGGGCCTCTGGAGGTAGCTGGCTGCCTTCCTGGCTGTCAGGTTTCAACTCAAGCTGATCTACTCTAGCTGGTTGCCAGCCTCCTAGACTGGGAGAGAAAGGCTGTGGCCCTGGATAACAGGTACATGGTAAACGTATGTGGTCCTGTGGGCAGAGGACTGTGGCCGGGTGAGTCTGTCATTTGAGCTTTGAAATCAGCACATGGTGTTAGTCAAGTCTGATATCCAAACACGTATTGTGGTGGCAAGGGCATCAGCCTAGCAGAAGGTCTCCGCACTCTCTCTTAAAAGCACTATGTTTCCTCAATTTTCTTTTAAATCTAAGCACTGAGGGAAAGCATGGAAAGAGGCTTCTAAAACTTTCACTTCTTTTCAACTATGCAAAATGGAGCACTAAACCTTTCTGGTATAACAACTGCAATTGTATAAGGGTGGTATCTTTTTTTCACCAACAAATGTATTTTGTGTTGCATATCATTTCTGTCTAGACCAAGGAGAAAAAGAAGTGATATTTTTATAATATTTGATTCCAATTCACACTCTAAAATGTTTGTGCTTGAAAGTCTGGTTTTGACTCTTATATGGGCTTCTGGTTCTGAGAACGAGCAGAAAAGATTATACCACTCATAAAGGGAAAATTTGGGAAATTGTTGGGGCCTTGTCTAGAATTGACTATTATTTAAAAAGCCTACTTTAAAAGCCAGATTACTTCTCCTGAAAATATTCTACATGATTGTAGCTACTGAGTTTCATACAGGTAGGAGGTACTCCTTGCCATTGAGAGCTGTATTTTTCTGAGGGCTTGAGCAAGGACTGAGGAGGTCTGTGAGGCGTTGTTTGTGTCCAATGCATATGGCATCAGAAGAGAGGGAAAAGTTTACCAGCTTGGGTTTGGGAATAAGCTCAGATCTGTTAGCCTTCCTGAAGCTCTGAACTATGTGCTATGTGGGGAAAAGTGTGATGCCGTGGCAACCCTGCCTGACAGTCCTTTTTTTTGCTGTATCACCCTTGCTAAAGATGGAGAGCAGAGGAAAGAAGGTTCCTCTCCTCTTAGATCTAGGCTCATTCCATATGGCTTCAGGCATGCAGCTTAGTTACGCTTTAACAGCTTAGCTGCAGAAGCCAGTGAAGTGGGGCAAACTCTTCCATGGGGTAGGTCAATCCACCGCACGTTACCAAGAGATGCCTCCCTTTCCCTGTTTGAGCAGACATCCTGGACTAACTTTGCTTCCTAGCTTAGATGAGTCACCAACACGCCTAAACTAAGAGCGAACCAATCCAGGAGTTAGCTGAGGCACCATAGTGGGCATGAGGGGGTGACTGGGAAGAGTATATGGAGAGTGGAATTGCCAGTCATTCCCATCAGGTAGGAAGCAGGTGATCAGAGCAGTGTTTGGTAACGGTAACAGAGGTGATGGGTGCTGAAATACCAGGCTTGCTTGGCAAGTCTAAAGTGGTATTATGGCCATGTCCAGCTGGTTGAATGTCATTGTTCTTTTTTTGGTGTGGCCATGACATATCCTACCTCCTTGACAGCATAAGTTAAGGCTTGTTCATAGTAGGTTGTAAAATAGGTAATGCCCAGTACTGCAGATTGACGAACAGAATGAAGTGTGAGGTAATGTCTAGCTCTTAGCTGCACCCATTCTTGTAATGCCACAGTCGCTCTGTGGCACTGAAGGTGAATCCCAGTAAAACTGACAATCTGGAGACAGTAAATATGGAAATTTATAAGGTGGACTTATATTATTCCTGGAGTACAATCTGTTAGGACTGTTGCCAGAGTTTCTGCTCTCTTTCCCACCTGATTTTCAGTTACATGTTTAAAGAAACTATGTTTTGGCTCAAATCTTTTCCTTCTGAGACCAAAGATGTTACATTTAAGACTCAGTTATGAATTCAAATCAATCCATGGCTTCATTGATGTTTTGTATCTGGACATCCTCTGTTACAGGAAAGGTTTTATCGAAGACTTTTCCATTTGTGTTGTTAAATACTCCTGTTTTGAGGCCCTGTTCAGTAATCACAGGATTTTATTCAGATGTGATTGAGTCCCTTCATTGTGACCATGATGCTACTTTTGTGGGAAGTACATGACAGTTCAACTGGGTTGGAAGCAGCTGAGGATGCTAATTTTCCTTTTTGCACTGGACACCTTGATCATTCTTAATCAGTCTGTAGGTGAAGTGTGGCGATTACATCCCTATGAAGATTTTTTTTTTCTAAAGTTGCTAATTATGTGCCCATCAGAATAATAGAAAGAGTAATTATCCTTATTGTGCTTAGCGACATTGAAACCTCTATTATTCTGTGATTGGAGCTGCATAATTACAGATAATTGCTGCAACTGTATTGTCTGTTCAAATATAGACTTACAATAATTACTTTATTTCAACTAAATATTTTTGAGATTTAAGTAGATCTTTCATTTACTCTACTAAACAGAAACTTCGTTTAGGTATAAAAACATTGTATGTTGCAAACTATCCACTCATTCAATATATCACCTATTGATTTCAGCTAACGTGATTTTACTTGTTCTGCTTGAAAAATCACTCAAGCACAGTTAATTAAGTATTAAAAAGGCTGGAGTTCAGAGTGAAAATCCCCAAAACTTTTCTTGTTGAAGAGCTGTAAGATGCAATCTTGAGATGTTAGCTTTCTGGAAAAAATACAAGTACATTTTCCAAACATAATAAAAAGGTTTTGTCAACCTTAGCACTTTATTTTTTTAAAAATCATCTTTAAAAGCAGATAGACACCTCTAAGAAGCCAGATGCTATGTTTCAGAAAGCAAAATTTGTCCAGATTTAACATTGATTTGAGCTATACTATGTGCCTTATGATTTCAGACTGCTGCAGACCTGTATGACAGGGGAGGTTTGTGTGCTGATGGCCTTTCCTCCCCCCTCACATAGGCTCATGGAAGGCTCCCTTTATCAGCTTTTTCATGCTTGGTTCAATGACGTGCTGGGACTGCTGACTTGTGGATGGGACATCTGAGGCCAATAGCCCCTCTCCCCATCATTGCATAGAAAGGCTATTCCCAGACAAAATTTACTGGATACTACAGCTAGGGCAAGCAGAAAACAGTACACAGAGAATCTAAATGCAGTTAATGAGACATATGAAGGACTCATGTATCCTGAAAGACAGGTTTATTTAACACGTGATGCTTTCCACAGTCTTTAGGTCAGCTGTAGGGAAATGCAGCTCCTTTCAAAGCTTCAACAACACCTTCCGCTGAGCAGGGTTGTTCAGGTCACTGCTGAGGAGTTAGGGTCAGTGCAAACAGTGTTTGCTGGTACTAACACTGCCTAGTGACCTAAAACAAAAATCAAGGCCTCTAATCTTTTTCTGGGACACTGTTTTGAATCAATACTAATTAGGACTGCTCAGTGGTTATCAAGTGGGCAGACAAACCCAGCATGGTTCCCTGCTCTGAATGACAGCTGAGGTACATAATACTTTGGGAATTGCAAATATTTTCAATATTTCAGCAATTACACGAGCAACACAAGATTCAGAAGATGTAAATTTTAGCAAAAAAGAGAGCAGGATGTTGCAGGGAAAAAAATCAAAAGGGATAAATCTTCCACTTAAGTACTAATGTATGACCTTATCTAATTTACTTTGGATTTACTGACAGGTTGAACACGCTGCACTGCATGTGAGTGGATTGATCAATCTCCTTCTACAGTGCATTAAAGCAACAACATTGCACACTCTCTGGCTGCGTATTTAGGTATAATAAGCGGACTTAAACTGGGCAACAGGAAATTTTCAGCTTCAAATAATCATGTAGTCAAAAAAACAAAGAAAAATTGAGTAGTATGAGGGTATATAGAATGTACTTCTACTAATCAAATATAAACCTTTGTTCTGGGTATTAGTATCCTGTAAAGAGACAACGACATTCATTAGATTCCAATTGCACATGCAGTACTGCACTTTTAATTAGT
This sequence comes from Tapera naevia, assembly GCA_033556795.1. Taxonomy (NCBI): domain Eukaryota; kingdom Metazoa; phylum Chordata; class Aves; order Cuculiformes; family Neomorphidae; genus Tapera; species Tapera naevia. The sequence continues at coordinate 10,126,536 of JAUMJJ010000246.1, read as the reverse complement.
GTGTTTACCACACAGGACTGTGTATATGAGCTATGAAAATGATAAATAGGCAATCTGAGAATTAAAGATTTTCTTCAAATTTGTTATGTGAACGGAATTGTAACACATCTCAGCAAAATACTTAAAAAATAGCTCCAGCAATGTTGTTATAAATAATTTCACATTAATTTGTGTATCTGTTCAGGCTTCCTTTGTCAATACAGATAGAAGGAGCATTTCAAAGTGAGGTGATGAGTGCAATTATTATGTTTTATTCTTAAGATTTTTTTTTTTTTCTATTTAGATCTAATTGGGGAAAATGAGTGTCATAATTAAGTTTGTTCCAGGGGTTCGTTGTATCTTTTGAGTTAATTACATTCAATAGAATATTATTTTAATGTGAGCTTTCTCATTATTACCCTGATCTTGAAAAAGTATAGGAGCGATTAGCCTTATGTGCATAACCATATAAATGTTTAGGCTAAACATTCATTTGAGCAAATGTCTGTTTTATTTTTTATTTGAATATTCCAGACCCATTCTCGTAAAGGTTTAAGCAAACTTTTACCGTTAAAGAACATTGAAATTGGTGGGAATTGCAGACAGCTGCTTTTAAAAAAAATCCCACTAAGCTTTTCTCTTTACCTTTAAGCACTGAATCATGTGTGATGACCTGGTCTTTACTCGTTTGAAAAGGATAGCTACAGAGAAGGGCAATGTGATATTTACTTCAGGAAAATGAAAAGGGAAATTCTGATCCCTGTAACTTCCTGCAATTTGTTTTACCACAAAGACCATTTCTGATGATGCTATCTTTGTCATGAATAGGTATTTTTCATAAATATGAGATGTATGGCATCTTCCAGTTTGAGGCTACAAAGTTCCATACAATTATTAGTAGCCACATCAGATCTTTGGTGCCTTAATAATATGAAGTGAAAATGATAAGTTCTAAGGAAAAGGTTGAAATATGAAAAAAAATATGCTAAAGCTTTAGACATAAATCTATCAGGTATGCTACGTTCATAAATATCCTTTCAACATTTATAAACATTCTACTGAAGGAAACCTAAGTAAAGATATGTATGCTAACAGTATTGTCACCACCTTCTGCAAGTGTAGGAGTTGGGCTTTATACCACTGAAGCATTTTCTGTTGGTGAAACTCTTGTTTGTAGGAAGAGCTAGCAGGCACCTAGCCCAAAATAAGACTCACAGCTGTTGCGCAGACTCTAGCCTGGCCCCATAAGCATTGCCTGCCAGTCAACTGCATGTGAAAAATAGCTTTGGGAAACAAAAAAACCCACTTTATATGCAGTAGGGAGAATGGATCCATTTATATAAAATCTTACACTTAAGTGATTTCTTCTATTTATTATACCTTAGCTTCTCTCTTGTTAGAAAAACCTAGTATGTTCAAACTGAAAATTTGTTAATAGTAGATTTACTTAAAGAGTCTGTTTTTCTAAGCCTCTTCCCTTTTCCTATTTAATTAGCATGATCTGCAGGTTTCAGCAGCCCAGCTGTGCGGATTATAGTATCTAGTAACTTTTCAGGCAGCTCTGCTGTTGTCTTTGACTACCCTTAGGGTCTAACATATGGTTTGTTAGGATTAAAATCAGATATTGGTTTAAGAAATCTTCCGATGGGTTTCAGGAAGAGAAAGTTAACATGGGGAAAACTTAAAATGATTGCCTGCAGACTAGAGATATCTGGGAAAGGAATATCGTGTTCTACAAAATAATGCTAAAACTTACGGAACTATTATGTCCTTGGTGGTGTGTGTACCTACATTCCTCTGACTCACTTGAGCTGAAATGCTAAGATTTTTTTAATGAACCAAGTCCTTCCCATGTTTTTAATTAGTGCTTATTCACTTCACTAGTGTTTGTTCACTTCAAAATCACACAATGTGGTATTACTTTGTCAGTAAAATAGGTGACTCCAGGCTGTTGAATTGAAGTAGGTAATATGGTGAGCATTGATTTTTGGGGTTATTACTCTTGTTTTCTGATGAAAAGAGACAATAAGGCAGCTAGGGGACCAATTTTAGGTAATGGGATGGTATGGTTAGTTGTTCAAATGGGTGCTGCGAAGGAACAAGAACCTGATATTAAATCATTACTGTAGTGTCAAGCAGTACTCAGAGTTCTAGCTACTGCAAACCGATGTTTGAACCATTTAAGGTACAAGTTGAGACTTTGATCAAAAATATCTTCTTTCCTTCATCACAATTGGACCACCAACTTACCCTTCTCTCCAGTTCATTCTCCCTCTGCTTCTGAACAATTTTATCTGTCATAATTTTTCTCCTGGAAAAGGTAATAGGGAAATACAACTTCGTATTTCTTTGTGTTTCTAAACAGATGTCCTTTGTTCTCAAAGATAAATTCCACATCTGGTTTCTTCCTAGCTCTCATGATTAGCTTTTCTAGTGAGTCTTAAAAGGTGCAGTTGGACAGTGGCTTGGAATCACACTATTGCTGCTCCATTCATAAGATTACTGTACCAATGGTTCACTGAAAAGGGCTAGAAAGCTTCCCAGTGCGTGTGAACTACCTTTGTTATAGCTGGGTGATACATTGAGGTTTGAGTGTAGGGAAGCCAGAAAGTGTTCTAAACTGGTCCTGTGCTTTGGATTCAGTGAAGCTGTTGCTAAAGTATTTTTGTCATGCAAGATGTATGGTTTGGGACCAGTGCATTTAGTTGCTTTTCATAGTACTTTTTCTTATTCATGTCTGTCTATTGTTCTTGTATTGATTTCACTCTACCCACTTCAGTCTGCAGACAACAACAGAAGGGAGTGCTTTCATGAGGGTCTTACATGACACCTTTCAAGATATCGCAATGACATAGATACTACAAAATTTTTTAATTTCATGCCCCAGAAGATTTGAGAATTGAGCAATAGACATATAATTACAACAGGTAATCATAGTTGCATATTTTTAGAATTTCTATTAAGCTGAAGAGTGACAATAAATTCCAGTCTTTCCACACCCCATCTAGGATCTCCAAAAGTTTCAGTAAAAAATGCTATAAATATTTTGCAGACTATAGAAGTATGAGGAAGAAAAGCAATAAGAAGATAATGTAGAAATCCAATCAGCTCACTCAATTCCTTTGGACTTTCTTTTGCTGTGTTTTGCATTGACTATTTAGATGATAATGTTTATGGAATACAGAGTACTTTGTGGCGCAAATAGCAGCAAACTCAGGATTAATTCACATCCGTGTTAGATAAATTGATGATGAGGGAAAGCAAATAGCAAGTGCTGAAACAATGAAAGGAAGCTTGGCTTCAAGCACTGGCAGCATTGGTGGAAAAATCCCCATTATTCTCAAACAGGTATAATGCAAAAATACAGAATGTCTTATCACAGAAATACCAGAAAATATTCTTAGAAGTATAATCCCGAATTCCAGATAATGAGATTTGGTCATTAAGCAAGGCGTTTTAAAAAAATTATCCTTAGAAAAATGCTAAAATTGCTGGGACTAAGAGCACAAACTCATGGGAAACAAAGACAATGACAAGAAATCTCATAGTGGAATGTAAACAGAAAAGTGAGTAGAAGAATTGAGAAAGAAACACAGTGGTCTAGAAATTTGTTTTTCTGGAAAGAGTTCTCAGATAAAATGAAGTTCCTCCAAAACTGAGATATTTAGTGGAACAAATCTGGGGTGTCTGATCACTCAGATTTTCAATTTTAGTTAATAGAATTAAAGGTTTGTTTTCACTTTATTTGATCCAAATTGGAGTATGTAATTTAGTTAAATGTTTTTAATAAATAAATCAAAGAAATCTATCAGTTGCACTTCAGCATCCTGATCCGTTCTGGTGGCTGGGTTCCCTGTTGTGCTGTGCCTTCTGTCATGATGCCTATGGTATGGTAATTGTGGGTTTCACATGCCTCTGTACACAGAGTGGCTGGAGATGACTACTCCAACGCTATGGTGAAAAAGATTTCCTATCCCAGCCAGAGAAGTGGTGTGAAAAGAAATAGTTTCGTAAGTAGCAGACTGAAAATAACTGTCACCAATCTGCACCCAACCCCGACTTCATGAACCAAAGTGCATCAACTTTTCTGAAAGTTACAGGGATTTCGTTTTCTTGCAGTACGATACTTTGGCAACGTCGTGCTGCTGCTGTTTAGATTTTTTCATCCCTTAAATGTTTAGAATTTTCTTTCTGATTTGAAACAGAATGCAGCTTTGAAATACTGTGACTGCACTCATCTCCTTAAAGAACAAAGCCCATGACAATAAACTCAGATATGGCTGAGCAACAGCATAAAAACATGCCACGACCTGCTCATTGAGCTGAAAGCAAGACCCAGTCTGTTTGTACTTTTCTGACATTCACAGCTCATGAGTACCTGGGCAAGTGCAAAATCATCTATTACACACAGAACCTGCCTATTGCTACTTCTTGTATGAGATTTCCTCGAGGACTAAATAAAATTAGATTTTTAATGAAATAATTATGATGAATTAAAACAGTGCTGTGAAGTGAAGTCATCTAGTCATAAGTCAGGAACAACAGCATGTGGTTGAGTTGATGTGCCCTAGGACTTTGTGTCACATGAAATTTCTTCTTAATCTGTTGCATAAGTGTTCATAAAACTTTTTGAGGAACACTTACAAGTGCCAACTGTAATTGTAATTTGGTGATATGGAATTTATGAAGAATAAATAGGTAACTCCCTGAATAAATTCTTCTCAGCAATTATTTCAACTTGTCAAAAATGCTGCAAAATAAAACTTCAAGGAGACTGTAGTGGAGAATTTTACTTTCAGTTGACATTAAGTTGGCAAAATGGAGTTCTTTGTGTTTCTAAATGGGAAAAAATCACAATTATTCTCAACAGGTTTTCATAGGTCTCTGAAATTATTGCTCTGTGATAGTAATGCATTGCTGATAGCAAATTCAGTAAAGTGAACCTGTTAATCCATTAGGGGGAAAATGTACACTTTTTTTCCTCAACAGAAAAAAAAGAATATAAGTGGCTTTGGTATTTGCGTGCAGGTTGTTTTGTACAAATACACATAAATATGTAACCAAAGAAGGAAATCTCTGTTTTTTTTCTACCTCAAACTTATTCTATGGCTATACTTCTTTTCTTGGCTTCTTAAAAAAAGTTCTGTTTTACAGGCTGGAAAGGTTCGTATCCTGTTAGTTGTTGTCTGCTAAACTAATAAGTGGAGAAGTGTGTAAAAATGGTATACATTAATAGAAATGTACTGATCTTAAAATCATAATGCAGAAGATCGTTGCATAAGAACAGTCTGTAGATTTTCATTTGTTATTCTGCATGTGCCCATCAGGGAATATTTTCTATTATTTAGAAGTAAGAGTTTAAAACAGAGAGGGCAGAAATACTATTCTGAAAAAGTATGTCTTTCACTTGTGTTGCTTTTTTTTCTTGCTGGTAGTGTGCTAGCAAACAGATATTTTTCATGAATCTGCTGGACCTTTTAGAGTCCACATTTTCACCCTCCCAGGACAGCTGTAAATTTTTTAAAAACAGAAATATAATGTTTTCTGGGATCTAGAAAGATTTACAAATTCATTCAAAAGCAACACAGGACTTGACAGTGAGATTTTAACTTTCACATTCAGGACTTTCAGGTTTATTTCTAAAAATAAAACCATAAAAACCGTCTGGATAATCAGGATGGTTGGGTTTAATTTTAATTTACTTTATTTTATTTACTTTAATTTACTTTTAATTGCAATAAGTTTTTATAAGGTTTCCAGATTTAATTATAATTTTCTACTGGCATTTTCAGATGTCAACTGTAATAATGAATTCTGTTGTAAGTGTTGATATTAGAAATTCCAGTTATGCATAATTCTATCTGGCAGAGGTCATCAGTCTAGTTGTAGCCTAGATGAACATGGAATTTTCATCTAACATAAAGAAGCATGTATAGTATTAAAAAGACATAAAACTACTGCAGAGTGCCCAGAGGAGGCCACAAGGCTGGTGAAGGTTTTAGAGAGTAAGTCATATTAGGAACGGCTGAAGTCACTTTGTCTGTTCAGCCTGGAGAAGGGGAGACTAAGAGGGGCCTTCAAAGTTTTTTACTGTTTCTTCACAAAGGAGGGAGTTGAAACAGGTGTTGATCTCTTCTCACTTGCAACCTATGATAGGGCCTGAGGTAATGGCAGGAAGATGTGCCAGGGGAGGTTTAGATTGGATATTTAGGAAGAGTTTCTTCACCCAGAGGTTTGTGGAGCGCTGGAACATCTCCCCAGGGAAGCAGTCATGGCACTGAGTCTGCCAGCATTCAAGAAGCATTTAGATAATGCCCTCAGTCACATGGTGCAAAAGTTGGGAGTGCCCTATGAAAGGATGAGTCGGACTCAATGATCCTTTTGGGTCCCTTCCAACTCAGGTAAGACTATGATTCTAATTGGACCTTCAGCCAATACAGGTATTTAACCAAACCTTTACGAATCCACGATGTAACTATTCTTTTAGTGTAGTTATCTGAAAAAAAAACCCTGGAGGTGGTAGCAGTATCTCCAAGTATCTGGGAGAGGTTCATCTTGTTTTTTTTCTTCCCCCCCACCCTTGCTTTAGGTTTAGACCTATTGGCTTCTTAACAACATTTATTTTTATAAAACTCTGGAATTCTTCTTTGTAGTAATTTATTCTGTTGTGAGTCATCTTTTCATAAGACTTGTCTTAGGATAGTGGAACAATAAGAGTACTGATATAAATTGATATTTGGGACTCGACTTTGTTTATATATGCTTTCAGTTGAAGATATGCATGCTGCTGGAGCAAAGCCAGGCAGAAGAAACTATCAGGACCCCTGTGATGGGAATATTCACCCAGAAGGCCTTAGAAGTTTCAGATAAGAGTATCTTTATAGTTTGATGGTGTTCTGAGAATAAAGGAGTCAAATCCTGCTTTTTGACCTTACAGCTAAAATGTTGAGTGAGTTTTGAGTAATCTCTCTGTCTTCCTGCATACTGTTTCCTATATCTATTTAGAGCGTGACCTTTGGTGGATGGGGCTATCAGGAATTTGTAAGGCAGGCTGCTGAGGACAAAAGATTTGAGAATCTCAGTTGAAGACTCCAGGAACTGTAAAACTGTGGAGTTGTGTTAGAATTTGATCCAAATTAACAGATTGTTGTTGCTGATCACTAATGTATTATTTTTCTCTCTTCTCCTTGCTCCAGACTGTGCCATGTGTCACTTATCTTTCACCAGCTTTGGCAGTTATTTAATTGTGCATTTAGAACTTGCTAAGTCAGCAAAAATGTAATCCGGGGAGGGGAAAAAAGAGGCTATTTTTAATGCCAGCATGATGTGGTCTGGGAAGGCTGATTGGAGTGGTCAGGGGAGACTGAGAAAGATGAACACAGTAAGAAGGAATGAAGAGGAGTTAAGAGAGGATGAATAAAACCTGCTTTCAGCAGCAAACTCTTAATTCGGAGACTTAATGTAATGAGAAATCTAGTAACAGGAATGGTGCGTTGGTGTGATCGTTCTCTCTAGTTTTGGTTGTGCTGTGTGAATAGGTTCAGACAGGTCACTTGACTGATAACAGTTTAAGGTATTGGGCTAAACTCAGGCATTAATGTGAATACATTTCAACATTTGATATTTTTACTTGGTTAAGTAGCAATGTAGCTTACTGTTCTCCATATCCTTTTACTTCTGTCACTTCTTCAATCTGGAAAAATGCAAAGTAACATGGGAGATTGTTAAGAAAATATATTCCAACTCTTTCTATTTTAATTACTCTTGCTTTTTTTTAATGTGCACATTGCTGGGTGAAACACAGAAAGAAGGGAATAGCAATTTCTCAACAGATTATTAATGTTTTGAATCTATTTGAGTTTTTACTGGAATTTGTTAATACAAGGAGGAAAAATATAACTTATGAAAGTATCCAAACTTCGAGGTTAGTGATTGTTATCTATGCACGGACTCACACAACAATTCTGTATGAATCATGGGGAACCATATGGATATTTTTTCCCCTAACTAAAAAGTAAATCCAGTTTTTGGGAACAGATGCTCCTTTGATAAGGTTCTGCCAACAGAGAGAGGCAGTTTGGCAATGTTGTGGGCTAACAGTGTATTCAAAGAGAAAATGAGCAAACTTAACATGGCATAGAGGACTAGATTCATGTTTACTGAGAGATCAAAGTAACAAAACCCAAACCTGTTTTAATACCTCGCATAGACCTCGTGCAAATAGGAGGTGTATGTGGCATGACTAAAAGATCTGAAGATTTATTTGGGCAAGGTCTAAACAAGCGGAGTGAGCTGCAGGTAGTGAGGCAGCTGTCCCCAGACTAACCGTCCTGCAGAAGAAGAAGATATATAGCTAATCTTTTGCCTTCTGAAGTCTCCTACAAACCTGTGTTCTGAAAATTTTTAACAAGCGTAGGAATGAGATCATTGGAAGATGTGGAAAGAAGTGAAGGAAAATTGTCCAGCAGAGAGGTAAAAAGCTGATATTTTGCAACAGAGCCTTCAAGTGTCATCACAAACCTAGAGAAAACTTTGTCTTTTGGCTGGTTTGACACATGGATTGGTCAGTGTATGTGCCACTGGATGCAGTAAAAATGTCTGCTAAGAGAAATTGTGTGTTTTCAGTGTCAATGGCCTTTATTCCTTATAAACAGAATCAGAGAAGTCAGAGGGCAAAATCTCAGTTAGAGTCTCATGGTGCCATCAGGTGGGATATGAGATGAATGCAAATGAGCAGCCTGCACTGCCAGCCCACTCCCAGAAACAGGCAGGTGCTGAAGCAGATATTATACTGGCACCTCATTTTCTATGTTCTTCCAGTGCAAGGTAAAACTGCCTGCTTAAAGTGACAGCTGCCACCTTTACTTCTTCCATCTTGCTGTTTCACCACTGATACGATTGTAGTATAACTCACTTATTAGCATAGTGCAGGACAGTAGAGCTCATCGGGAGATTGCTGGTTTATTTATTTCTTGTTGGAAAATGCCCACTTGACAAAAGGAACCTTATGAGGGAGCTTTGATTTTCAAATTTCACCATTTCAGAAGTTTTGTAGTTTTAAATTTAATTCAGAATTTTACTGTCAGAAATGTTTCTTAAATTGCACAGAAAAGGCTTAAAAAATATAGCCTGCTCTGTTCTGCTCTGCACAGCCACGTATGTGACAAAACAAATGTGAGGTTTTTTGATCTTCTTCGTATATCCAGGCAGGAAAGATCTTCCACATTGCTCCTCTTGTATGCCACACTCAGACAATTAGGATTAAATTGGCTAGGGGACATAAAAACAGCTGAGGCTCAGACAGGAGTCACGATTTCCAAATGCACAATGCAGCAAAGCTAAGCTGGGGCGAGGGCAGTCAGAGACAAGCAAAACCTGAAATGCATGAGGAAACACAAGAGCCAGCAACAAGCAGCATTTCTTTGCATTCTGACAACTCCACTTGCTATAGCACTGGCAACTGCCTGTTACCTGGGAAATAAGCATCAGATCAGTATTTACCCCATTAATTTTTTTGTAAATTAAGTGACTTCTACTCTGTTTTTATTGTTCATACCAATCTATTTAGCTTAGAGTATGCTTTCTTCAAAAAAAATGCAAGATTTTTTTTGGGGGAAGATTGGTAGGCTGAATAAATCTTCTTTGATGTTTTCCCAAGGAGAATGCTGTCAGCATCTTGACTAATTCTAGCTTAGACTTCACATAACCACAGGGGTCTTTCTGTGAGGTAGTAGCTATCTTTTCCTAGGTCTTTACGGTAATGCTGTACATATGTAGAAATCAGTACTGCCTGCTCTGGATCAAAGGCAAAAGCTGATATCTCTGTGATGAGGTACCTAGTAATATGATACATATCTCTGACAATAGGTAGGCATAATCACAATATCCAGAGATAAGAAGCAGCAGGGAAATGACAGCACACTGATCTATTCCTTCACAGAAAATACAGATAACATGGAAACCCCATACATTATTCTCAATAAAAAACCCTAACCCCACATTTGTACTACTGTTCGTTTAAGTAAGGGGCTTTTACAAAATAAACAGTGAGAAAGACAAAGCTCAGGTTAAAGAATCTGTGAAAATGTAGTAATTAGTATGCTACACTCTGCTCAAATGACATCTTATTAATACAGAGAGAACTTTGCAGTTGTATAATTTCAGCAGGCTTACAGTGCAGTCATTCAGCCTGAAAGAAGAACATTGTCTTTAATTTGGAGAGGAACTATTATTTTGTATTTTCAGTGAAGGACAGAAACACAACTTTTCAGCTTCTGACCAAGTTAGTTCTACTTGCTCTTTAGAGAATGTAGATGGAATGAACAGACAGAGCCAAAGAAACACCAAACCACTGCTCGTCCTAATCTTTTTGAGAGCTGATTTGTGAATTTAGAACAATTACGAGCAAAAGAGTATGTTTTATCACAAGAGTTTGTACTACTATGCCTACCCGCAGAAGTACATTAATATCACCTTTGTGACATTTCCTGATTTATTTCAGTAGAAGTCGTTAATTTGTAAAGAAAAATATTTCTGAAAAAATTAATCCAATTTTTTGATGTAATATATCATATATGTAATATATGAAAAGATCATGAGTGAATCAAATATTTCTAATTAACATGAACTGCATTTTTTTCTAATACTTAAATTTAAATCTCGGGTTAGGTCTTCAGAGTTTTCCTAAACATCTTCTGATATCTTTAGCAAAACGTCTACATCTTTCTCATGATTGCTTAAAATAAATCACCTGACATCATTTCTCCTAGACTGCAGAAGTGTACAAATGCTTCTAGCTTTGTCAATTTTCTAATAACAAGACTATAATAATCCTCTTGTTATTAAATTGTTTTCAACATGCAACTTAAAAATGATATTTAGAACTGACAAACCCTTTAGTATCCGAAACATAGATGCCTCATTATCATTTGTTATATTTTTAAGAGATATTAGTTTTATCAACATTAGCACATTTTTTTCTTTAGGCAATATATCAAAAAAATCAAGTTTAAGTTGTAATTAATACGCTGTCTACCTTCTCAATTAATAAACATTTATTCTTGTATTTGTCTCCAATGCACTTTGACTTACTGATTGCTAAGTAAAAGAGAAGATGGAGAAAGATGTACTTTTACGACAAATGAAGTGGTCCCATTTAATCAGGAAGCATCTATCACATCACGTGTGGCTGTTTTTGTGACTGGTTTGACATGATTTGGCTAAATTGGCCATAAACATTTGCTTTTGTTGACTGACGATGTAATTTTTAACCTATAGGAAGAAGTGACTGTGATTTCTGTAGGGTAGCAATGCTTGGTATTCCAGGAGGGTGCTGGGGAAATGTGCCCAGTTCCTATATAGAGGCATTTCGGAACTTAGGTCCAGTAACTGTCTGAATATCCCATCCTGCCTTTCCCCATCACATCATGTGTTCAGATTTAGCATTATCTTTTCCAGCTCCTACCTCTAATGGCTTTAAGAATCACACCTGTTGACATGTCTGCTGCTCCTGAAGAGCTTCTTGTGTGCTTTCAGACAGCTCTGTAGGTGAGAAGCAAGTTGTGTCGATTCAGTGACACTGTCTGTAGGTGATTGTGCTGAATTCAGATTTGCTCTGGTTCTCCTGACCCTGCTGGGAGGAGGAACGCCTGGTAAGTTTCAGCCTTTTTGCTTTAAAAAGCCAATTCCAGCAACCAGAGCTGAGGTTAATTTACAAATGCTAGCGGTTGGTGTTGCATAGGCATTCTTTGTCCACTTTATTCTCCCAGGAAGACTACTTTACTGATTAACAGCCCTCTTTCCTTGCCCCCCTGCCTAGTCTCCTTAAAGATTTCATTTTCTTTCTCTAATTTAGAGAGTCAGCATGTTTGTTTTTAGTAGTCTCATATTTTTAAAATGCTTGAAGGACAATTACTGGGAAAAATAGTTCAAGCTTCAAATCTCTGACTCAGCTTCTTCAGTAATGTTGTAGTCTGAAGAGAACAAAGAGGAATTTATTTTTCCCTACAGTGAACACATAAGTTGCCAAGGTATGAGCATCTCTCAGTACAAAATGTCCTTTATCCTGCCTGTGTTCTCTGACCTTGATTATTCATTTTCATTTCTGGAATGGCTTTTGTTTCCATGTGTAAGACCAAAGCAGCCTGACAATGCACAACATCCATCTGATCCATGTGCAAAAACACCAAGATGAACTTGAGTAATTGATATGTACTACTGCCAACTTGATGGACAGTTGCATATTCACAGGTGTGTAATCAGATTGGGATTTTATCTGATTTTGGCAAATGGGACAATTACCACATAGAGGAATCAGCAGTTTAGAGAGTCTTCTGACAGGATTCATGGAGCTTTTGCAATGACTGTTATGATGCAAAACTGAAAGGACAGAGTACAGATGTACTTTTTGTTCAGGTTTGAAATGACCCTAAATCTCGTCTTTGAAGTCAGTGCATATTTTATTCTGTCTTGTAGATTATTAGAATTATTTTATTACTCTGTTTTTCTTTGTAGATTAACTAGAAAGATTCATACTAGAAACTTTTTTCAGTGAAAGTGTTGATATTTGTAAAAGGATGATTAAATTAAAAAACTGCTAAATGCTAAGAATAAGACTGTTGAATGCATAATTCTGCACTTTGACTTCAAAGATTTACAGTTTTTCCAAAAAAAGTTAATGCATTGTCCTGTTGATTACTGAATTATTAAAACCACTATTGATTTATTAGTATAACCAGACTAGATTATTGTATCGTCCTTGTAGCTGTACTTGCCAAAGTGACTCTTGTAAATGGCAAAAAATATTATTTTAAGTTGATTTTACTCTTAAAATTTTTCCTTAGATGTGGAAAAATCTATGATATTTTCACAAAATTTATTAAAAAAACAAGGGAAAACACTATCCTTTCTAATCCAAGGTCCAAACCTGAAAATAGAATCATAGAATCATAGAATCTTCAGGTTGGAAAAGACCACCGAGTCCAACCGCACCCCTCATCTGCTAAACCATGTCCCTCAAAAACGCATTTACAAATGTATCATTAAACTAAAGGTCAAGTAAAGTAAAATAAATCGATATTTAATACCAGTTCTACATTTGATCTTAAGGTTCCAACTTAATTGAAACTGAACTAAGCAATGGATTTGTTAGATCCATGTCCCAGGAAAGCATTTAGTTTTGCATAAATTGAATCAAGAGGAACAAGGACAGTGGTCGCATTTTAGAGGACACTGAAAATTTTACAGAATTGGAACTTGCATTTTAGAGTCAGTAATAGTGCCCTAAATCCTGGAGGTCTTTATAAGAATCCCTTCAGCTCATAAATACTTACTTAAATGTACTTTGTTATGAGATAGATTTAGTAGATTTAAGGAGAACTAAAGGTTGGGAAGAAGTAGGACAATTTCAGAAGATGAAGAAATTATTTTTCTTGTGTGAATGTGGAGGATAATGAGATAATATCTGTTACCCACCAGTTTCCTTTTTTTCAAAGTTGTTTGGAGAATTTTGGACCTAGGTCAAACCCACTGAAGTTGGTGGCAATATTGGGTTTCAATGGAAATTGGAACGGGATTTCACAATGTTAGGAAAGGTAAGGTTTAGGTTTAACTGCAGCTCACAAACTACAGAAATATTTGTGAAGAACTTAAGGGATGCTTTTTCTTTCTTTTTTCTTCCTTTTTTCTTCCCCACCTCTCTGCTTTCATTAAGCAACTAGCACTTCTTTGCAGAAAAACTGACAAAACCAAACCTCCTGAAGTACAGGGTTCTTTCTCATAACTTATGCCTTTGGTGAAGACCATGTATTCTGCAATTGCTATTGTAGTTCATCATACCCATAACAGAGGGCTAAAGTCCTAGCCTATGTGAGCAGCTTTATACCATGGTGGGTTTAGGTCAGGTCAAGATCTTTACTTCCCTTTTGTCACTTTTGTTGTAAGCCTTTTATAAACAGATTGCAGTGACTTTCTTTCCACTTCTCAGGTCTGTTTCCTGCTTTTCATTCTACACATTTTCTATTCCATATTTTTAAGTGCTTCCCTGCCCCCCCCCGCTCCCTTCCTGTTCAGGGTTTTCCTGTGCTTGCTTCTACTGATCTTTTTTCCTCTTCTTAAGAAATGTCACTAGGGTGCTCTAAATGTGATAAAAGTTTGAAACTCTGCAAAATCTTATAGCTTTTGGTCACAGTTAAGCATTATGAACATGCATAAATTTAAGAGAAGCCGAAGTATTTAGATAGAATTATAATATAACAAGGACAAAATAGTCTAAAAAAATAAGATGCTGATCCTTCACGATGTACCTTCTTTGAGTCTAAAAGGCTGTTGATGCTCTTTGGAAGCTGTTGCAACTTAAAGACTGTGTTCAACTTTAGGAAAAGGGTCTGAAAATGGTAAGAATGGTTGTACTCTTTCTGAAGAAGAACATCTTTCTCTAACAGGTTGAACTTTTATTTGTTGTTTGAATTTATTTGTGAGAATGAATGAAGAGTGCTTATTGCAACTGCTGGGAAGGCTGTGCATGCCTGGAGATGGGCTCTGAGTCCTCCAGTGGACTTGTGAGCTGTGGTAGGCTGAAACACATTTCTTGTGTTCCTATCAGCAGAGACAGCGTTAGCCTTCTGCAGCCAGTCTCATGGGAACTGGAAATATGAGCAGCAGCAGCTGTAGCCACGGCTCAGTGTGATAGCTTAGGTGATAATTGCTTCAATTTTATGCTAAATGATGGGCTGTATTTTGTGAAAAGTGAGTGTTGCTTGTTCCTCAGCCTTTGCTGTGGCACAGAGAACAGATAACAGAGTGGGACAAACAGGTGGCTGCAGCCACCTCCGTCAGCTGCTGCTTAGCATGATGGCTCTTAGATGTGACTGGTTTTAGCATCTTTAACAAGATTTCTTACTGTCTTTTAAAAGTCCTCATTGTCTCTTGTAATCTGGCACTTGAGGCCCTTTCTTTCTTTGTTTGGATGTCATTTTACCTCTCTGTGAAAGCATTAAGAGCTCTAAATCACATGTCCAGTAGACTCAAGGTATAATAAATCGGAGTGTCATGTAACACCACGTTAGCTGAAGTGCATTTGGTTCTGTATGGACCCTATCATTCAGAAGCAAAGCACCCATACACGAATCTAATGAGCTTTAGCTAATGTACTTTCACTTTGCAGCAGTCTTTAATTAGTCTTTTCATTCCCTGTGTCCTTTAATCAGTGCAGACTTGAGGTTTTACACACCCTACCCATCACCTAGTGCATAATGCATTTCACCAGAAAGCTCTAGAAAGAATTCAGATTTGCCCCCACTTCCCAAACAGAGAAAAATATTGCTGTCTCTTACAACGCTATGGTTTCCTTTAAAATACAATTTGGTTCCCTTAGTGGTACTGTAGTATGCTCTCTATATACAGCTCTGGAGGTTGATTTAACATCAGTTATTAATCTCAGCAGCTGTTTATGGCGTTGTATAGTACAGCACTAAGAAATAAAGATTATCCCTTAAATAGATGTTAAAGATATGCAAGCGTTGGAGTGCAGTATTCTCATAACAGCCTAACCACAGGTATGCTATACTGCTGTGTAATAGATCTCACACTTAGAATAAGGTTTAAACTCTTTTTTCTCTGCCACTACTATGTGGGATTTTTTTTTTTTTTTTAATTTCCAGAAAAGTTAAGGTGGTCAGAGTTTTTCTTGGTGGCTCAGAAATTTGATCGTAAAAGTACTATGAGCAAACCATTCCCTGCTTAAAACTGTTTATGTTATAATATTTACGTCTTTTGTGTTGAGTGGTGATGCCAATATATGTGCGATAATAATAAGCACTTCTGTGGCCATAAGTTTGTCACAATTACTGTCCTATGGGTGAGTGTAAAGTCTGTGAAACTTCACCTTCAGCAGAAAATTCACTTTATCTCATGTGGAGTCCTCAGGGTCAGGAATACCTGAGCTTCTGCACTGAGCTGGTGTTTTGTTGCAGGGCACTTTTTTTCTATGTGGCTGTTTCTTTCCAAGAAGCCTGAAGGAATGGAATGATTTTTGATACCTTTGTGTATCTGTCAGATTTTGTTGATACATGGTAACAATTAAAGAAATGAATGGGGTTGGAAATACTTATTGTTATTGTATCAGTGGGAATTATACCAGTATTTGTTGCATCTGCAGGAAACTACATTAAAAAATTATGAAATGCTACGGATCACTGTGTTTTATGAACTGGTCAAGTGCTAAACAAGGGACATACCTTAAAAAATATTAAAGTAGTTAAAAATGTCATTGTTTTACAAATGCCATTGCTTTCTTGAATCAGCTGCTATTTCTAAGCATTTCCCCTATCTGTTTGTAAAATGTTCTCAGTTTGCAAGAGAAAATCCTCTGTTTGCTAAGCCTCGACAGCCACCCTGTGATGTGAGTGTTGCATTGGCTCCTTTCATCTTTACTCCTTGCCAAATGAACCCCAGTCGTGCACGTAGTGGTACTTGGAGCACAGCCTTTGGTTCCTAGCACTTTTGTACAGGCGTGGTTGGGGCTTTTATGTGTCATGCAATTCTAGAGGGGATCTACCAAAAAGGAAGACAATTGTCTTTTTTTCCTCTTCAGTGAGAAGAGGCTCAGGAGTGGCTTGTCAGCGAGATGCGAAGCAGAAAGCAGTAAAACACTACAGGTAGTAGCTAAATTGCACAGCTGTGACTGAATACCTCTAGGAAGGAGGTCCATTTGGTAGGAAGGTGCTATTTCTAGAGTCTGGTTTGTGCATACTTATTTTGGTTAGCTTCAAACCCACTCAGACAGCAGGAGTGTGACTGCCTCAAACATTGCTGCACCATTATTAAAGTTTCACTTAGGAAAGAGAGAACTAAAGGCATCACAGAGAAAACAGAGAGAAAAGCAAATGACAAGCTATTGTGGAATGGGTAAGGCAATTCAGAGATAATACACAATTTGTAACCTGCTTGTATGAGACCAGATTTTAGGGAATGCTTTTTTTTTTCTATTCCTACAATAAAGCAGAGGTGTTTTTTTTAAACTAGACAAACACATTTAAACTTAGGGTAAACCTTAACCAGTACATCTAAATGGAAAAGAAAAGAAAGAATGAAGCAGGTTACAAGAACAATCCTCAAATGATTTTCAAAGTTGCTGGCCTTGGAGATATTTATATAGAATTTATATAATATATTGGTGTTTGGGCAAGTCAAGTGAAAGAAATGAAGAAATTGCAACATAAATACATTATCTAGTCCTAAGATTGAATAAGAGAGTAACCACATGAGAAAAACAAATATTATTTTTCCTTTTAGTATGAATGTCTTAGCTTTTAAATCAGCTATTGTCATACAGTACTGATGAATAACAAATGCCAGGTTTATGTTTTAAAAAGGTACTTTGTATGATTTTGGAATTTACACACCATGACCTCGTCTTCCTTTAGTGTAAAGTAAATTGCTTGAAATTGTAAGGAAAAAGAGACTAAGAGAAGACTTAGAATATGATATAGCAGATACAAACTAGAATGGTTTATGTATAAAGGAAAACAAAACTTGCCAGCTCTGATGAAGTTCTAAGTGTGTTATAAAGAGGGCACTACTTTGTGTTTGAAGTCTTTTAGAATATTTTGTTAATGATCTCTTGAATGAGGAAAAATTACGTCACAAATTAAAAAGATATTCAGAGACAGAGGTTTCAGAAAGAGCCTGAAGCTCCAAAATATGGTGTGTTAACTGTTAAATTCACTTAACAGCGAGCAATGCGATATCCCTCTTGGCTGTCTTGCCAGGGCAAAAATGCTATTTGTATATGGAAGGTCTTTTACTAAGCTTAATGAAAATCAAATCACTGATTTCTTAACTTGGTCTTCAGAGATAGGCCAGAGGAGAGGGAAAAGTTTTTCTTTAGGACTTTTGGTGGAGAAAGCTCTGTCTAGTCTGATCTTGGTTGAAGGATGTTTAAATACTGTGTTTCTTGCTGACTTAGGCTCCCTCAGTCTTGTTTTTCAGCAGCTGTTGGAGTCTGTGCGTGGCTATCCTACTGTCTTAGTCAGTACTTCACCTATGTCAGAGTAATAGGACTGTAAGAATAAAGAATATTGGACAGAAAAAATTGAACAAAATCCTTTTTCTTGTTACAGTTATGTATTAGGTCTGACACAAAACCCCTAGACTATGCCTGTAACATTTTTCATTTAACAAATTAAGAAAATCAACTATGATATCCTTAAAATAGTTCCTTTGTGAGTTCACATACAGCTGTGTACGGTGCTGCCAACATTCAATTGGATTCCACAGGTTATTTTCTGAAAGGCTATTGAGGATCGCTGGTTTTAGTTTCATATCCACAAACAAAAAATGTGTCTCTCTGAGCACCAGCTTCAGTGGATGTCATTAGCTCCAGCACAGTGATGTTATTAGCTAAAAAAATTCTTCACAGACAAAGCATTGTGGCCTGGTGCATTGTCTTGGTGTTAATTAGCTGTTCATTCTTGCACACTGACATTTTCCAGCTGAGGGTAAAAGAAGTCTGTATTTGAACATGTGTCCACTCACATTGGGAGAAGCAATCAAGTTGAGCCTTATCTCACAGTGACAGGTTAGAACATGTTCTATAATCATCTCTTTGTTGCTCCCCTCCAATTCTTGGTTCCCAAGCTATAGTGTTAGTCTCAGGGGTGTTTTTTTTTGTGGCAGACCTCATATCCCTTTCACCATTAGTTACAATATTTTCTTCCTGCACTGTCATGGCATCTCAACTCTTCTGAGATGCTCTTCTGCTCACTAGCTCCTGAGTATGCCTCAGTGCTTATTATGCTGAGTCCTGTGTCAGTCTGATCTAAGGGTATTTCATATCAGATCAAAAAACCTGCAAGGAAAAGAAGAAAATACCAGCTCAGGATTTTCAACAAATTCTGAAGGGGAGGCATTAATTTTGAAAATTTCTGGCTAGATTGGATAGCCTGTTCCTGTCCCTTTTAAAGACTGGATCTTCTGTAGGAAAACCATGAGATTTATTGGCAATATTTTCCAGTCCCCATTTCAAATCTCAGTGCTTCAGTCCCTAGATTCATTCCAGATGATGCCATCCTTATATAAACCCAAAGCACTGTCTTTTATGTGAATGTTTGTTGGATTTTAATCTTTCTTTTCGGCGCGTGTCTCAATACCTAATAACTTGAACTACAGCACACCACACACACCATCAATCAGCCAAGTTAGCAAAGGCAATGCCAGCTTCTCACCCAGAGTCTCGTCACATATGAACTCAAGTAACATTTCACTACTCTGTAATCCTTACACAATGTGGGTTGTAGAACCACACATGGTGTGATTTTAGTGGGGGGGGCTTTCTTTTGGGAGCTCAAGGGACGCCAATGATCATCTACCTGGATACCTTAACGACTTTGAGAACTGCAAAATAAGATTAAAGACCTGGGATGAAGTTACAAGAAAGCCAAAGACTAGAGTGAACACTGGGATGATTTTCTGTTCATAGGGGAGGTTCAGTTTCAAGCTACTACATGGATCTGATCCCTAATGACTGCTGGGATTCTGTACATGAGAATCTGGGACACCACTTCACATGAGACTAGGCCATTTCTGCTGGTGAAGAGGAAGAAAATAAAGATTACAGCTGGACAGCTGTAGAGGAGGGAGGAGCATGGGGCCTCACAGTGTCCAGCATCTCTCAGTAATAGTTGCCTGAGGATCATTCGTGAAGTAATGAATTTCTCATTCTACAGTGCTTCCTTCACTGCTAAACCTCTTGAATTTGCAGTATACCTCCTATTAGGTCACAGATGTTGCAAAGGGAAGGGCAGTCATTATTTCGGTGAGAATGTCATCATGACAAGAGGAGTCACCATCCCTTGAGATGTTCAAAAAGTGTGTAGGTGTGATACAGTTTAGTAGGCATGGTGCTGTAGGACTGATGGTTAGACTTCATGATCTTGATCTTAGAGGCCTTTTCCAACCTCTGTGATTCTATAATGACAGAATACCTTGAAATGCAATGTATTACTTATGCATCCCCATGTCTGGCTATAGGATACCTTGTTGTAGGTAACCCATGCTGAACATGAAGCAAATCAGTTTCAAGTATGGCTGTATTGCCA
Source organism: Tapera naevia (assembly GCA_033556795.1). Classification (NCBI taxonomy): domain Eukaryota; kingdom Metazoa; phylum Chordata; class Aves; order Cuculiformes; family Neomorphidae; genus Tapera; species Tapera naevia. The sequence continues at coordinate 10,106,461 of JAUMJJ010000246.1, read as the reverse complement.
CAGGAAGGATTACTTTTGCTCCCTGCAGCTTGCAAAACTATCCAGAAAATAACAAGATATATTTCAGGCGTCTTTGCTGTGTAGAGATATGCAGCACATCTCCATAGTGAAAAGATGGTCCAGCGTCTTTTCTGAAGCGGTGGTTCACATCACAAAAAGAAAGTTTATTCTTATCAAGGAGCCACCCACAAATTTCTTTATGGTGGAACATTGTCCACCTCCTGCACTCAATATGAGCAGGGGCAGGCAATGCAGAGCAGATACTGAATATGTTGCCCATGCTGTGGCTAATTTGATGGAAATGTAATCATATGCTTATACCCAATTTGCATTATGTTTGTGGGTTTTTTAGATCTTTCAGTAGGAACGCAGCCAAAGAAAGGAACTGTGGAACTTAAGCTGCAGCCTGTAGAGCAGAAGTCATCTTTTGTTTAGTCAATGGAAAGATAGGTGTTTAAATGTAGAGGCCAACAATGCTGAATCCCTGCTACAGATTTGATTTTTCCTTTTTTTTTTCTCATCTTGTACCCTCCAGAGCTTTTGCTTTTCGTCTGTAAATGATTATTTTTATAGTCTTTATGTGTCCTCCCACCCTTTGTCTTGGCTTCCTCTCCCTATCCTTGTACTAAAACCCGTCTATTGCAAAACTGGCATCAGGGTTTTCTGCTGGACAGCCACATGTCTGTGGCTGAGAGGTGATATATGTTATTGCTGGGGGCTGTACAGGATTGTTTTTTCTTGATTAGTCTTCAAGCTGTATAACTGGTCATTGAAATGATTTTATATGACTTCTGTACACTCTCTGGGAAAAGTGTAACAGATTGTCTTGCAAATATGTCTTCAGCATGCAGATTTATGTGCAAGCATACACACTGGCAGTAATACAAGCTTCTCTCAAATGGTATTATGAGTAAAACTCCTAGACAGTGTGGTAGACAGGCACTTTTTGGCTTCTTTCTTCTAACTTGGTGCACATTGTACATTTTTCCAGTAGGTAAAACAATGCGGAGTTGATTCTCCTCTGCGTTTTGTCAGCTTTGTAGAGCCTGAGACAGATTTGATTCAAGACAAATGAGTTTGTAATGCCACAACACAGCCAGAGTCTTCCTTCTTAGAAACCAAAGATTTGTCATAGATGCTGTAATAGCTGGAAAACAAGTATCCTTTGATGAATTATACTAATTTTCACAAACATCCTGAAAGTTTGGCTCTGTGTTGTTCCTTGTTACAAGTCATAGTGCCAGGCTTCTTGGTTAGCAACTTATCACCACTTTAAGCCTTTTTAGGATGAAGAATTCCTTTTTAAAAAATGTCTTAAATGCAAAATGATTTGAAAAGCTCCTTAACATTACTGCTTAAGCGATCTGTAAACAGCACACTGAAAGTTTCCAGAGTTAATAAATGGTAATTATCTTCTAGTAGTATCTTACACATACATGTTTTTATAGCCTATAAGCACATGTGATTCAGATTGAGGTTCAATATTAATAATCAATTATTGAAACATTATTGAAATCTATTGATCATTTCAAGTTTTGTTAACTCTATCAGTGTGATTTGGCTTTAGATTCTTCTATTGAAGTATTATAACTACTACAAGATACAATTTCAAAGGCTAGTAGGCACATATTAGGAAAATGATGGCTTGATGGTTCCCACAGCTTTCTGTTAAATTGCTGTTAGCCCAAATTAATCCAGCTGCCTGAAAAAGAAATCTGAATACTTGGTATATTTAAGCGTATGCTAATTCGCACTTGCTTATGGGTTAATCTCATACAACAATATTTATCTAAACAAATTCACTAAAGAAGCCTCATGAATTAAAAAATTCACATCTCTTAACAGAAAGAGACCAGCAAATACTAACATGATATTCCAACATGACATTTTCTTCCTCCCACTTCTGTTGTTATTTCTATGGCAATTTTCCCTTTTAAAAGTTCTGCAACTGTAGCTCTTTTTTCATAAAGTGATTATTATAGCTAAGGTATATGAGATGCTTTTCTTTCTCTCTCTTTTTTTTTCTTATGATGAGATAGATAAAATTGTTCAGCGAGTATTTGCTCTTGTATGCTCTGTACCTCTACTTCTTTCTCAACAAGTCAAGTTAGTGAGGAGTGGTATATGCTAAAAAGTCTATCAGTTTAGACATTGGTTACAAAGACATCCGCTTGAGGCCGCTTGAGGTTATAACAAAATAATGTTTTTATTGTGAGAAGTTAAAATTTCTGACAAAAAATATTAGGAAGAACAATGTCAGTTTTCTTTAATTCACTTTTTCCAGTAAAGGAAAGTTATAACAAAGTTGCTTCTCTGTATGCCTCCAGAACGTTGTCTGCATGTGCACTGAATGTTAACACTGTGCAATTACTTAGTATGACACAGCACCAGCCCTGCAAACCTTATTTACCATGGGTGATGCACTGGCTTTGACAACTTTATTTCCCCAATGATGACTTCATGCATGAAGAAGTGAGACTAGGGCTATAACATGCTTGATTTGCCATTGTTTCTGAAAGGAGCTGAAAGAGATTTAGGACGTGTAATTCCTTTGCAAAAGGTTAACGTGCTTACACACCTTTAAAACGCCTTAGTGATGGTTAGACTTTTGCATGCCTGAAATTTTTTAAGTGAGAACTGGTCTTTCAGGTCACATAGGTGCTTTTGAAATTTTTTAGCTTGTATCACTCAAAAACATTCACAAAGGAATTTTTTAACTTAATAAAAGGTTGGCTATTGAGCAAAAAGCGTCAGAGTCACTCATTCAAAGCCTTGTTTCTGGTAGAAGTCTGGATGAGCTCCATTGAGAAGATTCTGGCTTCAGCCTTGAAAAGATGAATTTTATTGGCATATAAAACCTATTTTTCTGCACTGATATTGAAACGTTGATGTAAAACATATATTGTGAAATAACAGTTTATTTTGAGATGTTATGGGTATGCAATAAGCTTAGATGCTTTCCTTCTGATTTTTGAGCCAGGGAAAGACAACTAACACTAATCCAGCAGGAAAAAAGCAATCTGGTAATCCAGTGTATAACATTTTTTTTTCTTGATTTAAGCCTAAAGGACCATGTACTTAGCATCTACAAAGAGCAATTTATTTTTAAATGATTTCTTCTATTTGGTAAGAAAGTGGAACAAATGTCATATAAGGCATAATTCCTGTGAAATAAGCAGAAATGAGTTTATTGTAATTATATTTCCCCTAGAACTATAAAATTAACAAAGAAAAATGGACATTATATTAAGTTTATTGAAATTTCACAGTGACATAGGAAGTGGATCTTTAGGCTGCCACGTGGAACAGGAATGGAAAGAAGCATCCTCCAACCCATGAGAAGGGATAAAGGTTGGATTATTATAGTACTCAATATTATGTGCTTAGTGTATCCAGGGAACACTCGTGACCTCCAGTATATAACTACATTATTACAGTAACTAATGTGAAATTACAATAGGAAACTAGGTGGAAGTAAAGCTTAATTTTCTCAATAGAGACCTGCTGCTAATGGAGACACATGAGGTTCTGCACTATATGGCATATTTTTAAATAACATGGAAAAGGGATGAAGATAAAGTTGATTATGTTCAGAGAGTCAGAGTAATAAAAAGGAAAATTGACAGCAAAGTCGTGCAGAAATATCTCAAAATACTGACTACAGAATGACTGATGAAGTTTAGAGTGAGTGTATAAAATGATCTTAACTTCAAATACGTAGTGATACCTTCTGAGGCCACCTAACAAAGTGATCTCGTAATAGTTATGGTTCTATGCAAAGTGTTAAGTTGTGGTTTCAATAGTAGACAAAAGCGCACACTGAATGAGAGGAAATACAATGAAAGAACTAAGAGAACAAAGAAGAAAGAAATAATTTTGCAATTTTCTATATCTGTGGAGCATCCACATCTTGAGTTTGTAAAAAAAGCTGCAAAAATATACACAGAATAGAATGTGATCAAAAGTATAAAATTACTTCTGTATAGGAGAAGACCACACAGACTGATGCTCATTTAAATTGTTGAGGGATAAGATAGAGATCTAGAGATCTATAATTATGAGGGGCACAGACAAGATGAATAAGGATGCACGGTTTCTTGTTTAAAAAAATAACATTAAGATGTATTAAGTTAATTGGGTACTAGTTCAAAACAATAATGATGGAAAGGCGATTTTTAACTAAACATACAATCAAAGGGTGGAATACATTACTGCAAGAGACTGTTGATACTAGTCTTTGGATTGCTTCAAAAACTGATGGGACAAATTAATGGATGAGAAATACCTTATGGGCAATTAAATGTGGAGATACCACCTCTGACTGAAAAGCTACTGAGCTATAGATTACCAGAAGCTAGGAGAGCATGGTGAGGCAGCAGTACTATTCTTATATTCTTCCCTAATGATCGATTTTTAGCCACTGTCCGAAGTAAGATGCTGATGTATGTGGTCTCTTAATCTGATACTGCAGGGCCAATCTTAACATCTGCTGGTCTGATACTCAGAGACCTGCATTTCAGTTCAGGCTAACAACACAGCCATGATGCCATGGAGCAGAGAAATGAGACCCTTTTCTGTAATTCTGATTGGTTTCTGTTGTAGGTTTCACAGCCAAACAACTAAATGATTAAGGAGCAAGAGGGAAAATTGAATGATGAGGTCAGATTAAAGAATGTGGGATGTGTTAGTCTACAAGTATGAAGGAACTTGGTAACAGTCTACGGACTGTAGTCTCTGGCACTGCACGGTACCATAATTCAGAAGTTTTGGGAACAAAAGTGATGTACAGGAGTTGAAGATATAGTCCCATAAATACAGTGTAAATTCTAACACAGAGAAAGCAATTTTAGTTATGTTAAGGAGCATCAGTAGAAACCACAAGACCTGATTTGAAAAAATCCACACAATCAAAAATTAAACCACCATTATTTAATGCAGAAGGAGATTGAGCAAAACTTTCAGAGGCAGCTTTGTAATTATGGTGTTTGTTGACTTTTGAATTTATCCTTTTAAACTTAATTTACTTTTAATGTAGAGTTTTGTTTCCTGAGTTTCAAAGATAAAAGTACATATCACTTCCAGTGTGGGTAGCCCAATGTGTATTCTCAGGCAAATCTCATATGGGTCTGGTAGCACCCCTGGATGTTAGCAATCAAAGCTGGTGACTTGACCCTCTCAATGAACATAATGAATGGCAAGAGGGCAAGGACCTTCAAAAATGGAAGATACTCATTAGTGTTTAAAATGGTTTAATTCACAACTGAAAGCAGTTTTGTGCTGCTATGTCAGGCAACCTTAATGATGAACAGTATTACCAAATCTAGTTATGATTAATATTCTTGACTATTTCTTGATCTTGTCCCTGTCGTGTTATCTGTGATGCTTTTTAGACTGTAGTGTTGTCTCTCAAGACATTTGATGGAAGCCACATCATTGCTAATGCTAGTGAATGGACAGGACAATACACTGCAGAGAGCAGTCCAACACTGTAAGAGTAATAGTTTGATAACTCTTTTCCACTTCTTCTTCCAGGTTTCTGAGTCTCTCTCCCTTATTACCAAACTTTTGGTAAATTTCTCAGGCAAAGCCTTTGCCACATCAGCTAGTTAAGTTGAAACAGAAAAGTAGATACAGAATTTGAGGAGGGAATTTTGGTCAAGAATTAAGCTAAGAGATGATGTCTTCATTAAAACTGCATGAAAGATTTCTCTTCCTCCCACTCCTGGTTAAGCACATACATTTCAGGTTCTAAAGTTCTTTGCTGACTATCTTTCAAGACTTCGGCAATAAGCAGAATTTGACAGTAGGCGTGTTCCAGAAAATAAGAGGACTGAAGAAACCCGTGAAAGAAAAGGAAAGTAGGAATACAATGTATTTCAAAATATGGACATGAAGCTCCAGAAAACCTAGTGTTAGAATTTCCCGATATAGGTCAGGTTTTTTGTCTGAAAATGTGTATACATCATCATATGTACGAAGTGTGTAAGGCTCATCAATCAGGGCAGGACAGCAACTTGTAATAGACATATATAAGGCCTTTTTTGCTCTGTTTTTTACTGGCAAGGTTTGCTGTCAGGTCTCCCAGTTCTCTGAGCTTGGTGGCAGAGCGGGTGGGAATGAGTACTACTTATGGGGATGCTGGCAGGGCCCAACCTTGGCAAATGGACTGCTGAGAAGTACAGTGTGTTGATGTGTGTAAGAACACTGCTGAACTATCTCGATTTTATACTTCCTTCTCAGCTGATCATTTACAGACTGCTGAAGTATTTTGCAAATATTTCATAAATGGGGGAGGAAGGCATAAAAAAATCAGTTTGTTACTTTTTTGCAAGGATTATATTATTTGTTTAGTATTTTGCAAATTTTTTGTTATTTGTGATTTAAACATATCTGAAATGGCCTGCAAACCTTAGCATGGTCACAAATCTTGTGATAATTGACACTGGAAACGCATAGCATGTTCTGTGTTATTGATAATTATTCATTTATTATTCCCTGCACCTTCACTGGAAATATTTCAGCTTTTTGTCTAGAAAGGCGGATATTCTTATTAGGTACTCAGAAATTTATCAGGTAGCCATTGCGTAGCACTTTACACTGAGATTAAAACTGTTTGACAGTACTGCAGTTTGCATATTCATATACAGGATGGAACATTCACTTTTTTTGGCCACTCGGCAGGGAGTATTGCCAGTGAATGTGTAACGGATTTAAAAAGCAAACAGCCCAAGTTTAAAAACTTGGGATAAAATGAAATTTGAATATTTAAATCCTGTACAAAGAAAGACTTGAAAGCATCTACAAAGTGTACATACAGCTGGTTTTATAAACAACTAAATGGCAAAAGGCAAAGACGTTAAAAGTTCAGAAATATGTCAATTCTAACACAATCCACTGCTAAATTTAAAATATGTGATAAGAGTAAAGGTATGTTTTGCAATTACCAAAAGTTGGATAAACGCCAGAGTCAAACTTCAATTCAAAGTAAAATGGAGCTGCTCATGACAAAGTATGTGCCTATCATTTTCCAGATGATTTTTGTTGGCAATCATCTGACTACTTTCTGTTTGAAAGCTAGGTTCCTAGTTTAAGATTGTTGATCAGGTACCTCTAAACTCAGAGTGTCAGATTTTTCTCAGAGAGCGATTACCCTCTGTTAGAATAAACCTCTAACTAGAAATTGTCCAGGAGGTTTACACCTATCCAAGCATTACACTGTTTACTGAATTAAAAAATAAACACCAAAATTTTCCACCCATTATTTTTTACATGATTGTAGCTACTTTATAATGTTTCCTCTGGATGATGACACAATTGCTAATTGGTCCAATGTTATTTTTCCTTTATCAAAGCACAATCAATTTTTCATTGTGGTAGCTTTCTCTGCCCTTGAATAGCTGACAGGCAGGTGACTTCAGAGTAATAGCATTTGATTTGCAGAAGACGGAAGGCTGGCTGCTGTGCTCCTGCCAAATTCTGCTTGGTTAAGTGACTCAGTATTAAAATATTTGCCTGCTTTCTTGGATAAAGAAAAGGGGAAAAAGAAAGAAGTCAGGATAAAAGAATAAACTAGGAAATAGCCCCTCATTTTTTTCACTGTCTAAACAGAGTGCACAAGGAAGTAAATTTAGGTCTTAAATGATTTTTTTTTACTAGACAGCACATATCAAGATCAGATATTGATTACAGCTTGCCTTTTTGTGCTCTGATGCTTTTTATTGGCTTTTCTCTCCAGTGCTCTGTGATGCAGTACCAAATTGATTGGATCAGTATATTTTCCCTTTGGGATTACATGAGAAATGTTGGCTGCCTTACAGATGCATGTATTAGGCTTTCAAATATTCAGTGTTCACATAAAATGAACAAGAAATACATAATTCTTAAAAGGCAAAGAAGAAAGCCACTCTGATGAAAGCAGTTTTTTGTTCCTGTTGAGGGATCTGCAGATCTGTACAGAGAGGTAGGAAGGTCTGTTTAAAGTAGACTATTCCTCAGAAAAAAAATATGGCAGGACATCTGCAAGGCTGTGGGTTTTCTACTGGTCTGTGCAATGTCTTGGTGATATCTGCATGGTTGTGTGTTTTCTGCTGGTCTGTCAATGTCTTGGTGATAAGGGGTGTGTCAATGTTTATTTTATTTTCCCTTGATGCCCTTAATTTGGTAGAGAAATATCACTGGACCTGATTCTCATTTATGTTTTGGCTGTTATACACCCTGATAGAGGAGAGGATTGAACTTTTGTGTCTTGTATGCTCCTAGGGTTGGGGTGAGTTCTCCAAGGACAGCAGCTGAGAACTTCTAAGCTCCTAGAGTTGCATTCTTAGAAGTTGAATTTACCCAAGATATTACAGTAGCTTTGCTATGTCACTGTTGCTCATCAAAGCAAAGAAGAGCTGTTCTTGCAGGTAATCAAAGTTACAGAAATTTCACAGCCAGTGGTATAGCTTTTGTTTTATTGGTAGCTAGGGGCACATTAATGCAATGTTATGTTTTGTAATGGAAGAGGTGGGAGGAGGCATGGAAGGTGCAGGGCTGCATGACACAAACTGGAGCCTTAGGGGTGCTGCTGAGGACGTAATGCTTCTGGGTAAATAAGCACTCTGGTCTCCTTCAACGTAAAGTAATACTTGCCCTAGTCTTATCAAAGTCACTTACAAATCTCCCAGTTTAGTATGTCAGCACTTCTCAGTGCTTAATACTTTTTCTTCACAGAGTTTCTGTGAGATAGGTAAGCAGTAGTTTATAGATAAGAGGTGGGGAGAATATAGTGAACTGTTGAAGCATTTCCTGCTCTTGCGTAGGAAGGTAAAAAGTAACTCAGATGAGAAAAAGCACCACAATAAGCACAGTCTTCCTTCTTTTCCTGATCCAATCACCTTTTAATCAACCCTCACTCTTCTTCCCGATTGTAGATCAAGGCCAAAGAAGAATATAGGTAACAGACACTTGAGTTTTGCAGAAATACCACTTTAAATGTCCCTCCATGCACCCATGGTTCACGTGGTCCATCTCTTTCTTATGAGAACACATCCATGTTAAATATTTGGACGTAAGTATTTTAAACTCAAAGGCTTACAATGCTTTGTCATATGTAGAGCACACGTGCCTCAGTCCTTGGCTGAGGCAGACTGCTTTGATGGCAGTGATCAGGAGAGTAATACTATTTATTTAAGCAGGGAATTAATTTGTAAAGGAAAAGGGGGGAAAGCAGGCACGTCACAGTTTCCTACTGCTTTAAGGTCAGATGTATCTTGGGGAACTTGTCCTGATTCCTGACATAATCAAAATGTGGTGGGAGATCCTGCTATGCTACCCCAGTGTTAAGCAAAGAAATATTTGGATTCCTGGAGTTTTTACAGAAAACAGTTTATCCTACTTCTCTTAGCAGACAAGTCAAAGACATATCTTTGCAAAGTCTCTTCTATACCACTTGGAGGGGAAAACAACAACAATAGCTGCTGAAAGTTTAGGTACAGTCCTGTCTTAAGATTGCCTCCAGCCCTGGTTACTGCTGTTACAGCAGGAGCAGCCTGCATTCCCTAGTAATGAGGGTGCAGCAGGAGGGCAGCTGCACTGTGTTGGAGGCAGCTTTCCAATGCTCCTTGGGGAACAGGGTGACCCTCTGCACAAATGTGAGACAGTAATTGCCTCTTGCTATCTGGCTCAATAAGAACAGAAAATCAGCACAAGCTGAATGAGCAGTGCAAAATACCATTATTTCTTCCCTTTCAGAATGCCCTAAGCAGCCTGAATTGAATTGCTGCCTTGAAGTAATTTAGCCCTTTACCCAGCAAAACATCTAAGTGTGCAATTAACTATAAGCAAGCAAGTAATCCTGCTGGAGTCAGTCAAGAGCCCCATGCTATAATGCTTTCCTGGAGCAGGATGTGAGCTTTCAGGTGATTGGATGGAAAGGCCCGTGGAGACCTCTCACACAGAACTAAAATCAGGAGCAACAGCAGTTTGTCTGTGGTGCTTAGGCTCCTAACGGCTCAAAGGATATGCTAACCCTTGGTATATTTCTGAATTTTAAGTATTTTAATCAAATTGCTAATAATTGAGGAACTAATGCACTAATGCAGATATACAGTATACAGCATGTCATTCTACTTTTTCTCCTACATGTTTATTTCCATAGCAAAGACATTTGCAATAGTGACCATTGCAAAATGAGTTCTCTTTGGTGCTGTGTGAGGTCCTATACGTCCCTCTGGAACTGATTTTCCTGGTTGTGAAAAGTAAAGAAACAGACAATGGCTACTTATCTCAATAGGCAGCACAACAGATTCGGGCTGTGGTACCAGCGGTGTTCACAATCCAGATTTTTAGGGTGGAACTGGCAGCCGATTAATTTGAGCAGGGTGCAGTCAGGGGTTGCTTGTGCCCTCTGCTATGAGAGCAACCTTGCTCCTGTCTGCTACTTGAACAGATACAAACTGTTTCCTGAGGAATTAATTAATTATAAAGTAATGTGTTTGCCTGCTTAGAGATACATGGTTCTCTAAAGAAGGAGGAAATTACTAATGACAATGAAAAAATATGACATAAGCTCTAGGAACATACCATAGGGATATATTTCTTTCTTCTATTTTCACACCTGGATAAACAAAAAGATACATTGTTCCAGAGTAATTAAAAAACAGGTGTAGATAATGTTTACAGATTACTATTTATACAGCACTGTTATTTTGAAATAGATTTTAGTGTATATTCTACTAATGCAATTACAATTAATATGGATTAGAATACTGACTTTTTTAATACAAGATTTTTTCTAAGATTGTGTTATTTCTACTCATTTTTAAAAAAAACCCCAGACACATTTATTTTTCAAATATTCTGAGGAAGACATTTTTAACTTAGAATCTTTCAGATGCTATATTCTGACCTTTTGACATTACCCCTTTTGTTTTGACTCTTTACTTTTATTTTCCTCTGCTACTTTTCCTCCTTTTAAAGATGCAAGAATTTAAAAATCTGAATCTAAAATCTGTAAAAACAGACCTGTCAAAAATCAGAAAAAAAAATGTTTTAGAGACTTTAAAGTGGCAAATCCTTTTAAAACACAGTTTCCAAATGAAAGTATTTCAACCAGCTCTAGTTACAGTTTTGACTAAAAATCCTTTACAGGCCAGACCAGAAACATGAATCTTCTGTACAGAACAGGTTTTCTTAAGAGTGAAAAAAGATCGGAGGAGTTGTTCAGATGCTAGGAGCTCCCTTGAAGTTGACTGTTATGCTTAGTAAATGGAGAAAATAATGGACAAGAGTATATAAAACATCTGTGCTTCAAGGGAGGAAGGAGAGGAGTCACGTGGAATGACTTACTGCAACTCAGTGAGAAGTTGCAAAAATTAGGTAGTCTAAAAACCCAGCTCTAATAACCTGAAGATAGAGTTGAAAGTGCTATTTCACTCCAGCTGTGAAACTGTCCCAAGGAAGGATATTTTCAGTGTGACCTTCTTAGGAAGGTATCGGAGATATCTGGTAGTGGGAGTGCAGTCAGCGTGTGACTAAGGGGTATTTCAGTTTACCACTGGCCAAGGTAAAACACTGAGTTTAAGATAACTGTAGCAGCTAAGACCCTGGAACAGACTTTTAAGGTGTGACCATTGAGTAGTGTTTTAGGAATCCCCTGGTGTTTTGCTGATCCATAATAGACTTCCTTCTGTTTACTTACAGGTCAGTTGCTGGCCCTGATCCTCCTCTTTCTATCCCTGTTAGATTTAATCAGCCTGACTGTAGTTTACTGCTCCAATTGTATTGATTCTTAGAGTAGATTTCATCAGAACCTAAAGAAGGAAGAATAGACTGCCCCTCTCATTCTTTGACTGATGCTTTCTTTTACCATATATGACAAAGTGATAGACATACTTAGTCAACTTTCTGCAAAATCACTAATGCCACCCTTACTGGCTGGCTACCCAGAAATTTGCTAAGTAGCTGTCATGCATTTGTTACCTGAGACACTGCAATACTGTACAATCAAACCATTAATTTTCCTCTGGGGTTGGACCTACAGAACTGCGTAGCTAAGGGAGATAAAAACTAGCGTCCATTCTATTAATCACATTTTTCCTGGTTTAGCCTCAGATTAAAGCTGCAAATTGACAAATGTTCACTTAGAAAAGCTGAAGTAAATGTTCAAAAAAGATTCTTCTGATGTTTTTTTTCCCCATGTGATCAGAGTGTACTACAAAACTATGCATAATTACTTCCTACCTCCCCAGTCTCCTTGACCACTCAAAGGGCCTCAGGTCAATGGACCTGCTTAAGTGACTCCTTAGCAAAAGGAGATCATCTAGTCTTTTCCTTTATGTGCCGCTGAGTTCCGCCTTCAGTCCTCCAATCCCTATTGAATTCTGACATTTGACAATTGCTCTCATTAATGCTCAGCCAGAATTTATAATCCCAGAAGGTGAGCCAGTCTCAGTCTTAAATCTTAGCATTCTAGAGAATCTGTCACCAGTCTCCACAGAAGTATTTTTATTGTGATTAAGAAGATGTCTTCTTATTTAACTGACTTTTGTCTTATTAGATTACAAAGGGTTTTGGTATTCTGTGTTATTCCCTGTGCAGATCTTTATTTAGTAATAAAGACATTTCTTATTTGTCTTTTTGATGAAGTCAAAAAGATTTGATTGTTCTTTAAGATTCTCTTTGTAAGATATTTTTTACAACTCTAAAAATGTATTGATGGATATTTTTCTGTATCTGACCTCATTTTGTCAACATAATTTTAAAAGTATAGAAAACAAAATGTTACCCAGCTTTACAACCAGCCCACAAAATATGTGGGCAAAGGTAAAAACCTGTTCTCTATTTCTCTTTACTCCTCACCTGTTTACACAGTTAAGACTGTAGACTGGTTTCATCACAGAGGGAGCTCACTTACTCTGATGCCTAAAATACTTTCCAGTCTTGTGGAGACAGACTAGAGCCATCTATTGTGTGTCTTATTATGTAGGAATTCTGTGTTCAGATGTGTTCTGTCCTTTCAATGGTGTTCAGGTATCAAAACCCAACCTATTTTCATGTATTTAATCTAATTTTGTTTTTATCTTGTAATTGTTTAATGTCTGTCCATTAGTCTGTCTCCTCCTGCCTGCTTTCAAAGGGATGATTTTAGAGTTGCTTCAACACTCCTGCAGCAAACAGCACTCAATCTGCCACAATGGTGAATATCCAGCAAAAATTCACCATTTCATGAAGATTCCTCACTGGCAAATACTTCTTGAATGGTACCAATTACAGAATTATAAATTCATGCAATATGTGTATCATTGATAGTGATTAATAAAATAAGTCAGAAGCCTCATGGTGTGGCTTCAATTGCCTGGTGTTTATATGATGTCCCAGGATTTGCAGAATAGAGAATGTTCGATAATTTGGATAACCTTCCTGGCTACAACATAAGGCTGGTGTTTGTGAAAGATGTTACACAAGAATAAACCACTCTTCAATCTGAAGGTGTAACTTAAGACAGCAGAATGAGCTTTAAGTTAATTAGCTCAAATGAGTCTACAGCACCGTCTGGGACCCTGAAAAATACTTCTGGGGCTAATATGTAATGAGTGCTCTGTTACTTGAGGTTGAACTAACTGAGCATAGATGTTTCAACCTAAGACTGGATATGTTTTAGTGGGTTCCAGTCAGAGCTTTAGGCTATATCATGTGCTGGCTCAACATAATAATAACCTTTTTAGCATTACATTTAATCTAAAAAATCCTCAAGGTATATCAAATCCTTTCTGTCCCTGTCATGAGCAAATAATCAAAAAAATCATAAAAGAATCCAACTTCATTCAAATATTTCATTATTCATATAAGCATTTCAGCTGGAGAAAACATGTAAATACATGCTTAACTGTGCACATGCACAATATCCTGTTGGATATATGAAGTCTAACACAGATTAACAGCCTGTTTTGCAGGGCCCATTGTGGGCAGCAGAAAAGCATGGCTCACTGAACAGCTTGGTCATATTCAGACAGTCACATTCTGTTCTCAGACCTGCTAGTGTAAATTTTTTGCATTTCTGTTATACTGGAACTTTATACTGGAATTTCTCAGATAAGTTCTGGTTCTTCACATCTGAAGCACAGTTTGAAATTGCATATCTATTAACCAGGAAATGGGAGGGAATTTTTTTTGCTTTTAAAACTGCATTTTAACTTTCTGACTTTAGTACTTTAGTAAAAGTGGTCTGAAAAATTATGTGAGAAGTGCTTATGTATCAAGAATTTCCCTTTTATCTCCCACTCATCCCAAATTTGACTCCAAGGTTTTCTGCATTTTGTAGATGTCTTCATCCTGACTCCTAGATCCTTTCCTGGTAAAATTGAGGTAATGATTTGAATAAGCAGATTCAAGGCAAATTTTCCATTTTCTTTTGTACCTAATTAATCTGCATAAATAGGGAACCTGGTCTTGAACCTTTTCCTGAAATGAACACTACACTTAGGTCCTATCCTTGTGAATAAAGGCATCGCACATATCTCAGGGATTCGTGATCCTTTTTTCATATTTGAGTGGTACAGGTCTGGCACTTTTGTACAGGATAGATATTAGCCTTTTTTCTTATATTACTATAACCTTCTTGCCTGCAGTGTTGTATAGAATTTAAAAAATTAGGCCAAACTCTGTGTTTGAAGAACAGAGATTCAGTGTTTATCATTAGACACTTGCATTTGAAAATGTGAGACTATACTTTGCACTGTACCCCGCATGGTCACTTTACCTTTGCTTTTCTCTCTGTATCTTTTTTTTCTCTCTAATATTCTGTGCCTTTCTGTTGTTGTCTTCTGTCTTTCAGTGCATTTCTACTGCAGCACCTGTGTGTTCAGCCCCTGGAAGCTGCTGAATGTTAGTGCTTTGAAAGAACTGAATCCCCTTAATTTTACTTCACTAGCTGTCTCATGGAGGCTGACAGCTGACAAACACAGTGATGGAAAAGAGCAATAAGAACATTAGTCTGAATGTGAGCACACCATGAATTGCTGAGAACAATATTACCTTTGTTTTTTTAAAAAAGTTATTTCTAAATGTAAAATATGAGTCCCTCACATAACAGATATGGTAAGTTGGTGTGCTGCCTCACAAACAAGCTTTTTTGACTTTACTTGGTTTCCTTCCATTCCCTAAACAGTGTTTGAATTCATCCACTTGTATCATGTGTAGCATAGTATACGTAAAAGAAGTAAAAGAACTCAAAGACTTGTGTGATGTTATAAATGTAACCACAATGTTTTCCCTATTTACACTTTCCTTTTCTATCGTACTTGGGTTTTTACACCATCATCCCTTCTGTAGTGTCCTAACATCTACCATACAGATTTCTCATTGGAGTGTCTCTTGCCAGCACTGCTTAGTGTCTTTCAAATGAGTTTTTCTTTCTAGTGACTGTCTTGTCTTTCTACCTGTCTATGTGGATGCCCATTGGCAAGTCAAAGATGCCATGCTACTTGGTATTATATTGTGACTCTGCTGAGCTCTAATATGCACTTAATGTCAGCAAGATCAACTTTTATAAATGAGCACCTGGCTCCCTTTTCAAGGGTCTGTTACAGCCTTTGTTCCCTTTGCTTGCTGATTCTAACAGGTTTAGATTCCTGGTTAGGAACTTTCATAAAGGTCTCTTTGCTTATTGTAGAATGAAATAAGGTGACTGCATTGTGTCAGTTCTGTGTGTTTTGCATAGCTATTCCATCTACTGATTCAGTTGCACGTGTTGTTGGCAGTCAATAAGAGTTCTGAATGTTCTGGGCTACTCAACTACTGGGCTTGGGAGGTCAGAGCAGATGCCTGCTTTGGAGAGCTGCTCAAGAAAAATCAGTAGCTGCATTTGCTGGAAGTGCTCCAGTATGTTGTCCATGCTACAATTATGATAGATATTAAGGATTTATTTATCCATAGTGAGCTAGTGATTTTATTTTTTATTAATCCAAATGGAAAATGAATTTATTGCTTTCTGTAACAAAATCTCCTATTGCACATGTCATGTAACATACCAAGCAAAAATGTTTGTAATCCAATTATTGACAAGAATAGAGAGCTATTTTACAAATCCTCTTGAACTGCTCATTTAACTAATTGCAGCCCATTCAGGAATTTAGTTGGAAAGTACGTGAGAATGTATAATTAAATTTTGATCCTTTGTTGTTAAAAAAAAGAAAAAGACCCAAAAAATCAAAAGGTGCAAAATGAGATCACTCTTCATCTTCTGGTACAGTTTGTTCCCATTGGCATAATCAATATAAATATTATAGTGTAGAATTGTGAAGTTCTGCCCAAGAAAGGAGAATATCGGAGTCTGTGCTCAAAGCCTTAGAACAAAACATTCGCTGGAACTCTGAAAAGAGTTTTTTTGCTGTTGTTTTGTTTGTCTTTCCAGACTGTAAATTGCAATATCAGGATATGCCCTGGGTGTTTGTTCCCCCTAAAGATATGTTTCTGTGCAGGCATTAGACAGATATAATTTTTTTCTTTGTGGATTGGAATCTCCAGTAGCCTTCCATTACGGAGATTATAGAAGTCTTATCTGTGTGTTTTGCTTGACTTTGAGCATCAGGGCTCTTGAAAAGATACATTTCAGGGGACAGGACTGCAACTTGAAACATTGCAGCTGCTTTTATCTTAAGCACTCATGGCAATTACTGCTTTGTAAAGATTATCTTATTATCTGGCTATTTATTGTTTCATATGCAAAATGTTTTTGTGAGCAGGTTTGATGCTGAAACAGAACTGGGGGAAAGTACAAAGAACTTTTCTTCAAAAGAAATTTTATTTCCTAGTCATGTAAGTGTAGGATCTTTCAGGAACTTAATGCGACATTTTCTCCTGATGTCAAATTTTCAGTGAGCTATGTACATTATAAAATTTCTTTCAGCTGTGGAAACTTATTTTTTCATTTTAAGAAAACTACTTCCTTTCCGATACCAAACCCACCATTTTTAATTTTAATTTTTGATAGTATCTAGAGGCTGGAACAGAACTGGGCTTTTGTGTGCTACATTAGTCATATGAAATGATGGATTCTGCTTCAAAGAATTAATGGGACTGAGGGGAAGATGGGAATCTCTGTTAATCTCAGATGTGGGGAGAAATGCTATTTTAAAGGTTTCTGAACTATTTCAGCTTTTAATGTCCCAGTATTACCTGTCTTATCAGTGATAAATGGTTAGCAATTCATACTTTTGCAAAAGGACTTACAGACCTTGCCTTACTCTTTTGTGTTTTCAGAATGATGGATTATGATGTGAGTCCTTCAATGTCTGGTGCTAGAACAAACACTGAATCAAAAGTTTCTTTATAATAGAGGGATATATGCTGAAGCTAAACACAAAAGTTCTACACAAAACATTGCTAGGAGTTATGTTTCTTATGCAGAAAAATCTCACTGACCTCAGGGGGACAGTTGTGTGCGTGAGTTTACTTTGCTTGTGTGTGTTTGTATAAAAAAGTATTAAATTCTAAAAATGTAGAGAGAGTTCATATACATGCCTCCTGCAAACAGCAGCATTCTTGGCATTATTGTCAACATTAGGCATAAAGAATAATTGCTGATATTGATTTAAAAACTTTTCATGAATGCTACAAAACCGGAAAAAAACCTCCACACATTGTAAATGAATTGTATTTTAAGTCATGAGATTACATTGTGGAAATTATTTATAATCAACCTCTGAGGTGCTGCCAGCTTTGTGCTAATTGACACTCTTACTTCTCCATTAAATAAACAGACGGATGATACACTTCATAAAACACCAATTCTTACTGGCAGTAGTTGGTGTATCAATCAATATTTGCCCAGTTGAGAGTAGAATTTTAAATATGAATGCACAGTTCAGTCATATAAACATCTGTATCGCAGTCCTGTTGGCAAAAATGCTGAATTATAAACTTCCTTTTATAGGATTAGATCCATAAATATTCTATTCGGAGTGTCCTTGTACTTGTTTTTAAATCAGTGCAAAAAAGGAAAAAGAAAATAACTAAATTTCCAATAATGACTTTGTCATTTTAGCAGACAGGCAAAATTTAAGTGTTGTGTATTGCACCTTCCTTAGTGATTCTCCAAGTTGTCTGTAATTTCTAGTGTTATTGGTAGCAAGTCATACACCTCATATAGAAAAATTCCACAAGGATGAAAAGATGAGACACATATCCCTGTTAAATATTTTGTCAAAGAAAACCTTCAGAAAAAGACATAGACATCAGATAGTGTGCAACGTGTGGCTGCTTCCAAAATTAAGTGTGAAAGAAAAACAGGATGGTATATACACATTAGACCCTCTATTAAGAAAAAAGAGATTAAAATGAGCTTTTAAGATGAAACAAAAGTATATAGGATAAATTGGGAGTTTGTTCACTGGTAGTAACTCCTTCAAGTTTTAGTAAATCTTGGACCACTAATAAAGGAGAAAACAAATACAATATTCTAAAAACTTCGAAGAAATCAGCATTGACATAATGATCTAATCATGTTATATGTTATCTGTTCTCTAAATGCATTCTTTTGAAACTGTTTCTTTTTCCATCATTACTGATATTAGCAAGAAAAATCTCAGACATAAAGCCTAAGTGAAACCTCTGTGATGTGCACACTGACCTGCTGAGGGCTGAATATTCTTTAGGAAACAAAATTATTTATATGACAGGTTAAAAGATAATATTTTAGTAGCAGCTATTATACTACATATTACTGCTGTGAACCAGAATTTAACAACTCTCTTTAAAAACAAAATTTTGCAGGTGGGTTTTTTTAAAAGGATAGAGTGATACTTGGACATCAGAAGCTGTTGGACTTTGTATTAGGCCATTAGTTATAGGAATATTTTATTTATTCTGTATAAGATAAGTTAAATTTAGACGTGACGAAAACAAGCAATTTTTTTTATGGGATACTTAAGTGGTTTCTTCAGATCTATGTATGTGTGAGCTTTGAAAATCATGCAGTCACGTCTCTTCTATTCCTCCTGTGCGTCTCCTCCATACAGAAATAAATGATCTTCTGCATGACGAGTTAATGGCCATTAATAACATCCTTTCAGCAAGATCATATTTTTATATAACTCAGACAAACTGGGGTCAGAACCAGTGGTAATCAGGACTGGCAAAGGAAAGACATCATTACCAGAAATAAGGCCAAATCACTTAGTGAATTGCATTGAAAAAGTCAGTTCTCAGAACCGGAATGAACCATCTTGTGAATCTTTTTTTCTATATTGATCATGAAAACCAGAAAATAACCTCTTCATCTTCTGAAGAATTATATATGATTAAGGACTCTCCTAGAGGAAAGTACACAGAAAGGCTTGCCAAGGGTGGTTACCTTTTCCTTATTGGAGTTCCCTTTGGGGCTCAAGGAGTAAAACATTCTTTTGGCCAAATTGACCAAGTACAGCATTGTGGAACTCAAAACATCCAAAGGAGATTCTTTACTTCTCTGTGTGGTCCTTGTGAAAAGTTAAATAAAAACAAAAAATGAAGCCTTTTTTTCTGGATCAAGTAAACTTAGTTAAATGGCTGGAAACATCACAAAAAAAAAAAAAGCTTTGGCATGGCCCTTTTCACGGCCTTTCTTTTGCAAAGGTTTTACAACCTGGTACCCTCTGTTGTGTGAAGGTGGTTGGCACAGAGAACTTTGCAAACATCTGTTTTGTTGGGAGAATGTACAGCTTCCTGCTCTTTGTTCATGCTTCTCTGTCATGAATTTTCTGCTGCAAGAAAAGGTGCAAGCATTTTTTAATTGTATTCAAGGGCAGTAGAGAGTGATTGAGCTAATGAATTTGACTTTACCTGAAAGCTGTTAGGGAGCAGGATCAGAGACTGCATCCCTGTGGGTCTTGGAAGGCCTGTAATATCTGGAGGGCGGATCACGTAAAGCATGTTTAAAAATGGAACCAAGAGTGTGGTGCAGAGACCTGGAAAAGACTGTTTCTTTGCTGACTTGAGCACCTTAATTGCCAGAAGCCATGACCATTTATATTATGACCATTTGATTATTGGGTGAGAAAAGAAGATAATTTTCTGAATCTGAAGCTGAGCAATTTGATGTGAAAACTTCGTGGGCTGGAAGAAAGTGCAAGTAAAGTAAGGTAAAGTAAAAGTAAGGTAAAAGACCTGACAGGATCAAAATTAGTTGCTCCAGGTTGAGATGAGAAATTTTGCAGTTACCTGTAGCAGCTCATTGAAATAGAGTTCGCCTTCAAAGTACTGCATGTAATTGGAAATAAAATAATTCCATTTCATGGAGTGAAATTCAATGCTTTTTCTATCTTCGGATTTACTGCCATGTCAGAAAAATAGCCTGAAATGTACAGCAAGAAAGAGGAAGGATGATATTTGTACTCCTTTTCTGAACGTAATATTACAAAATACTTTGAGTCTCTAGATTATTCATTCATTGGATGCAGCACAGAGATTTTCTTTACCTTTGACCTTATGAGTTTCAGAAAGCCTGAATTGGCAAAAACTCCTCTCCAGCCACACATATGCAAATGCTGTCTGTTTAGAATTGCTCCTTGGCCTTTAAACCCAAATAACCCAACACAATCTGAGATTTTCTGAAATACAAGTACATTGTTTCAAATCACTAAGTATTATGTATATTGCACTACTTTGGAAATATTATGTGCTAGACAAAAAATAGAAAAGAAATCCTCTCTTATTTTCATCTCAATGGAGTTCAGTGCGATAATTAAATTTATTAGAGGAATTGAGAGGACAGTATTTTCCATTTTGCTTGGCCTCTTTCAAGTCTGAACCTGTACTACACATAATATATTTTGCATTGTCTAAGAAGTTCAGGTGCAAAAGAGTGCAGTTTGGAAATCATCTAAGTAATTTTGAAGGACCTCTTAAATCTGCCAGTCTGTCTGAAAGTGTGATAATAGGCTTGAATGACGCTTTTATCAATTGCATGTAAAACCCAGCAAAGTCTCTGGGAATTCAATGGACACAAAGATTGCATTTCCTGCTTCTAGTGCCTCCCATCTTATGTGGATTGAAGTGAGATTTTACAGTTTGCTGAAACTTTATGTACTGAGGCTGGTGAAAGGTGATTTGGGCTTGTAACTTATAGTGGCACCTGATTACCTTTGTGGATGTGACAAGTAAACAATGTTTACTAACTGAGTTTATTTTGTACATTGATGGTTCTCTTTTGTTCCTTTTTTGCAGCTACAAACACAGCAGTCCGTTGTTTCATGGCATTCACCCTCCTCTGGAGCAAGATGTTCCTAAAAACAGGGCTGGGGGCACAGCAAAGATACTGGTGGTCTGAGAGCAGGGCTAAACTGTACAAGTCTGTGCAGTCCAGAGGTGCCTAATGCAGCTTTGGTCATAAGAACATGGTAGCTGGTTGAACGTAGTATTTCTGACCTAATAATTCTCATCCTGGTGAGGGAGCTGCACTGGAAGCAGATAGTGATAATTGGGTAGGCAAGATTCATAGACTGCAGAAGGCTGGCAGGGTATACATTTAATCCATAAACCAACTTATGGACTCAAGTAGGGCTTCAATAATGCAGAGACAGGGCGTATGCACTGGACTATAGCAGTTGACTGGAATTTTGAAGGCCACAGAAATGTCTTTAGAAATACCAAAATTATCATAAGTACGACACTGCTGGTATGGAACCCTTACATAGTCACATCTCCTTGAAGGGACTGAGATATTTTCCTTCCATAAAAAAGAAAGAAGTTAATTTCTAAATTTTCAGTGATTCTGAGTTGTTCTTCATTGAGTCACAAATTCCAGCTTCAGATTTGTAGTTACATATCAGCAGGCTACACTCTTCAGTGGTTTGGCTAATACGATATGTGAGTTCAGAAAATCAATGTTATGAACAAATAACATACACATAGTATTCTAAGACACTTTCCATTAATATTAGCAGGAATACAAAAGAAAACATGTATAGCAGTTGCACAGGAATTTTATTTGCACACAGAGATATATATACACATACATGCCATAAGTGATCTCTATTTAAAGATATTCTTTGTGATTATGTGTATTTCCTGAGAATTTTATGGCAAAATGATTCATCCAGAAATTTATCTTGGCACACGGGTGCTTAGTACTATAAATTCCATATAAAATGTAGAAAATACCTGCGTTTTTACCAGCCTTTGAAATTAGAGTTTGCTATGAGTTCTAGTGGTCCATCATCTTGGGAGCATAATAATACACAGAAGGACTCTAATATGTCAGGGAATGCTTAGTTACAGCAGTTGCTCGATAAATTTTTCTAATCCCAAACTAGTGTGCAGAGTGCTTTTAGTTGCAACAATTACAGTTATTTGGCATTACTCAGCTGCTCCTCTCAGTGTTCATAAACAAATAACTTAGTGGTGTCTGGATAAAGTACAACCAGTGAGTGCTGCCACTAGAAAACTGAGAGAAAGACAAGTGCAGGTTTTCCTGTATGCCTAGGTACATTGAGTAGGATTAGTTTGCTTTAAATGTATGTCTGTTGGCAGGGTAAGAGTGATGTGGTGTACATTCCGACTAAGAATAGAGAGCTTCCTTTGCTGGACATTTTATGGGTCTTTGGCTTGCGTATGTGCCTCTATGGGGCACAGCGAGGAGAGGGAGGAGCAGAGGGTGTCAGGTGGGATGTTGTACTCTCAGGTGGAGATCTTTGTGGTGCTGTGGCCTATTATATGTCATACTCCATGCTGTGTAACAATGTGGTAGTTTTCTGCTGTTCCCATATCTTGAAGCCAGGCACAGTTTCTTGGTATGTTAACCATTACATAGACACATATTTTGACCTATGGGATCAGGAAGGTTGGGTTAAGTCTAGGTAATGTTCTATGCACATGTGATATACAGCCCTTGCTGTGGGAGAGCCTTTTGCATTTATCTTATACTTAAGGTATTTGACTTTTAAAATCTGATCTAGAGTAAGAGGACTCTATGCATGGAGGGTTAGGATTATGATTAGGGTTTGGGTCTCCCCACATAGAGTCGTCCATGCAGGCTTTTTCTAGACACTCTGCAGGAGAGAACTAAATACGGAGTATTCTTGCACCAGTGGAGGAATCACTAGCAGAGATGATGCGACTAGAACACCAATTTCAAATTAACACGATTACAGTATAATATTAAAAAGAAAAATAAGGGATTCTTCTTCACTTAACAGAAATGAACTGGCCTGTGTACTGAACCCTCAACAGAAATATTGATTTTTTGAAGCAAGTTTTTCAAAATTATTAAAACAGACAGATACTAACAATAAGGCTAGAAGTTAGAAGTTATAATAGTTAGAGAGGAAAGAGTCAAGAGAAACAAAGTTCTTCATGCTAGAGAGCGGAAATAATGTCTACAAATTCATAAAGTATTCAACGTAGTTGCTGTTATTTTAATTAGCTGGTGAGAGCTGAAGAGGGCATGTTGGATGTAAACTAGAGCATGAGCAATTCCATTAGACATCAAGGCAAAATTTAATGGGACAGCAGATGAAGTCCCTAGAATTGAAGTTGTAGAATTGCAGAAATATCTAAGGCTAGAGATAACACTCAACTGTCCTTACGTGTAAAGGTTTTATCAGCATTGATAAAGGTGTTTGGTTATGGGAGTTTCAATATACTGCTATGCAGAGAGACTGCACTGTCCCTTCCTATCATGTTGAGGTATCTGGTGGTCAATGGCCTTGACACTTACCGAGATATCTTCATCCACTTTTTACTCTCCCTTCAGAAAAACACAGAGACAATAATAATGATTCCCCAAAATGCAGAGACTGCAATTCTGAGTGCCTCTTACGTGAGCTATGTAAGGAAAAGGGAAGGTTTTTTTTAAAAAAAAAAATATTTTTTTTCCTGAACAGTGGGGAAAAGTTGTAAGTTATAAGTGTGCCTTGACATTGTTATGGATAATGATAAGGTATTTCAATAGATGTTGTAAATCAGTATTGTTTCATCTGAACCAGAACAATCACTAATCTGTTCTCCTCACAGATGCTGCACCTTCTCTACCTTCAACAAAAGTTGTCGGTGAGCAACAATCTACTGATAAGTCTGTAAATGGAAATCACACTGAATAACAATTAGAGATTGAAAAATAAGACATCTGTCCTGTGATGATTTAAGTATTTTTCAACTGTGTATTCTGAAGAGTTTTTATCCACCTATTTTTTAATTAACAGAGGCAAAGAAGTTTCCACTTTTTCCCTTGGGAGTTCCTAGAGGCCTTGAGACCTTCACTGCCAGAGGATTGTTACAGTCTTGAGGCAAAAATGTGGTCTCAGCTATAATAATGCAACACCTCATTAATTTGAGAGAAAGGGTCACCCAGTTAGCTAAAGCAGGGATGGTCTACCAGCATTTGCTTTGCTCTGTTTTCTTTTCTAAAATTAATAAAGTCATTCTCACACCCTTCAGCCCCTGTAGGTAGCAATTGTTCTGTTTGGATGCCTTTATCTTTTTTTCTTGGGGCTTTAACACATCTCCTGTTGTCTGCATTTGTTCCCTTCCTTCCTCTTCATCTCCATACTCAATTTGAAACACAAATAGCTCTCTCAGCATAGACATTTAGGAGCTAAGGGAAGGCAGCCTGTTGATCTGATGGTGGATAACATTACGTGAAATTATAAATCTTGCAAAAGCAAGATGCATCTAACATTCTAAGCTTTAAATAGATCTTGCTTTGAACCCATGCTTTCCTGCTTCTGAGTATCCCCAGTAAAGGGCATATCGACTAAGAGACTAAAGAATTAAGTGTTTTATAAATTCTAATCATCTTATGTTGTAAAGGTTGTTATGGAAGACTGACAGTGCTTTTAAACCTGTGCCAGTGCACACTGCAGTAATGCAAACATATTGTATGCCTGGCTCCAAGGCTGGGCACTTAAATGAACAATTGAGTTTACTGGGTAGGAAATTTTTGTTTGTAAGTTGAGTACTAAGAGTAAGGGAAAGAAAATCCAGGACTTGCTTGCATCTACAGATAAAAAAAATCATCTCTCAGTATTACAGCAGCTTTAGGGTCATTTTGAGCCTTGGAACTCAGTTTTTTGTTCTTAGGGATGATTTGATGTGGGCAAGAGCTGCTACTTTTGCTACCTCACGCTAAAAGATATTTTCTTAATCACTCATTATTCAGGCTAAGAAAATAAAGAACTGCTTGAACCCATTAACAAGAAAAGAGTAAAGATCATCATCAGTTTTAAATTCAGGTAATTGCCAGTGCTCAACTCTTGTCTGATTTGTGTTATTATAAAAGAATCTCAAAAGAAGAGATTTAAAAAACAAATTAATCTTATTTTTTTTAGAGAATATTTTGAATTTGAGTCTGGATATTAAAAATTGTTGCATCTAGGACTTGGTAGTGGATTTCTCCCTTTGATTTCACCCTCATAAGAATTTCTGTATGAGTTAACTAGTTAATGCCTATAAAATCTATGTTTTTCATGCAGATATATGATACCACCTCTAGAAGAAAGAGTTATGTCTCAGATGAGTGCTTCTCAACTTAACTAACATATATTAAACGAACCTGCCCATAAAAAGGAAGTCACAGGGTACACTTTGAAATGCATTGCTTTAGAAAGTTTGCAAATGTATGGAACAGTTTTGCAGCTTCGAAAATCTTCAAGGTCATGCAAGAAAGCTTAAGGCTTAAGAAAGTTTTAGGGAACAGCTGCAGTTTTTGAAAACAGTAAAGGCAAACTTGAAACAATTTTATCAAAGCTTGACTGTTTCCCTGTCAGAGACAGTAGACAACACTAATCTTGTCCCTTTGTTTAAACAGATGCTATTTGCTTGGCGAGTAGCTGAATTTTAAATGCACAGAATTATTATACAAGGGAAGAATTCTTCACTGGAGGTTAGAAACAGAAGGTTAAGTTCATGAAAAGTTCAAGAGAAAATCTTATTTTCTCTGACGTCTTCAAAGCCCTGTAAAATACCTTTTTCTGACCTTGAGAACTATAGTTTTTGATATTTTTCAAAATCAAAAAATTTTTTTTTTTTTTAGTGGCTAAATAGAATGAAGATATTCATGTAGTTAATAGTTGAACCCTATAGATAGATTTTGTTTACATGGCTGTATTTAATGTTAGTGAAAGAAGAAGGTGGGTAACTTAGAGAATCACTAATTGTCTCTCTGTCTCCCTTTGGTGTAGTATTATGCAGTTCCTTTTCACAAGTACAGACCCTCTGTAGTCTAGGTATGTCAAGTTGATCAGCATTCAGTTGCATGGAGTCACAGACGTTTTAGCCCGTGAATTGTCTACAGCATATCCAAAGTCAGTTATTTTTTTTCATTTCATGAGGTTTGATTGGAAGACTTTTCTTCCTACAAGACGAGTGGCTATCCTTGGGATGAATCTCAAACTCCATCCACAGCTTTCTTGTGAGTCAACAAAAACACGTGAGCTGGAGAGGGAAGGAGAACAGCATGGAGACCTCATTCAGCACAAAGCTTATTTGTATTATGGCTTATGCAAAAGAAAAATTTTGCTTTGTATTGTGCATGGAGTGATTAATCAGCTCCAAGTAGCCATTAGATAAAGCACTAATAGCTGATGTTTTTGAAGACCACAGTGACCTGGTCCAAAGGCTGGTTTCACCTAAGTATGTACATTCTTTCTTTCAGCACGCAAAACATGTACCTGAGTACCATGTGGAGGTATGGGTCTAATTCGATCTGCTCTGCTCAAGAAGGCATTCACTTTCAAGGGTGATGAATAAAGTTTCTTGCTAGAGCAGCGTTTTGCCTGTAACTAGCCCTTCAGCTTCTCAGATCTAAACACAACAGATGGTACCTTCTGCAATACCATACCTCCTTAATGTCATCCTGAGGATTGTGGTTCAGTAGGGGCTCTTGGCACTGATTTCTGCAGTGCTCTTCTTTTTTTTTTTTCATTGAGAGACTCCTGTTTCTTTCAAAACAATATATTTACTTAGTTATAGCTGCTGAGATCACTAAAAGAAGTGATTCAGTGACACTCTGAATTTTAAAGCTGATTTCATTTTAGTACTTTGCTAACAGAGAGCAAGGAGAAAAACCTGTTTTCTCTGTTCTTATGTTAATTTTGTATTCCTCACTTTCCCAAGATGAATGCTCTTCACTCCCTACTTTCATCTGCTCCTCCCACAGGCAGACAACAGCTACTAACACATTTCAAGAACTGAGATATTTGTGATGGAGTTGGGGAAGGTTAGCAGAAGAAAGGTGATGCATTTTAATTCTTAAATTTGCTCTGGCTGTGTAGGTATTTCATCCCTGGCATAACACCTGTACAGCAGAATGTTAATTTTTCCTTGACTGACTCTAATTTGGTAGAGGCTTAAAAAGCAGCAGCAAAGAAATAAATCCTTTGTTCCTCTGCTTCCGGCATTTCCATAACATTGTATCAAGTGATACCGGCATGAGGATGAGATGGGAGAGGCATAACACTTCTGGAACTACTTGTCTTCTCTTACTGGAGATAATTTTTTGGGAATTGTTTTGGTACTTCTCTATGTTGTGTTTATTGGGTTCTTCCTCAAGCTCTCAAAGAAACCTTGCTTTCAGAGCTTTCGTTTTTAGGAATGGAAGTGTTGCATCATGATCTTTTGAATATTTCTTAGGGATACTTAAACACAAGTGCTTAATTTTCCTTCTGTAAAATTGAATACAGTAAGTAATAGGAAAATAAAGTGACTTTCCTTCTTCTCAGTTATTTGTTTAGACTGGACGTTAAGAAGAATTTCTTCACTGAGGGAGTGGTCAGGGATTGGAACAGGTTGCCCCAGGGAGGTGGTGGAGTCTCCATGCCTGGAGGTGTTTAAAAGACAAGTAGATGAGTTTCTTAGGGATATGGTTTAGTAGGGAGACAGGCACAGTTGGACTCGACGATCTCAGAGTTCTCGTCCAACCTTATGATTCTATGATTCATTCTTTTTGGTACTATAAAATGTTTTCCACTAAGAAAAGGAACCTAAACCAGCTCTTTCATGTGTTATGTTTCCTCAAGTTTTGTTAGATACTGTACTCAGCATAGTCCTTGGATAAAACCCTAGAGTTCATTTCCCTTTGTCTTTCTCCAAGGACAGGTTGTCATTTATGATTTCTGTATCTCCTGCTGTTTATTGAAAAATTATTTTTGTGAAACGTTCTCAAAATCAATGTCAGATGTGCAACTCAAAACCAAAATTGTGTAAATATTTCTATTTTTCACGTTGTAAATTCACCTGAACTGAAAGTCAGAAACAGGAGTTGTCTCAATATTCTTTCACTTTCTTTCTCTGTTTTTGAGTTTTAATATGATACAGTATTTTTTCTTCTATTGCAATACTTTAAGATTCACTTTAACAAGAATTAACTAGGAGGGAGTGGGTTTATGTATTGACCTTCACCAAGTAAAGGTTGGGGTTGCCTCTGGGAAGAACAGGTATTGATAAAGCTATATTTAAAACAAATAGCACCACAAACTGTGAATCTGCGGATACCTCTTGATACTGTTCTAATTTTCTCTGTAGCCAGACTCCGAGAATGTTGTCATTTTAGACAGCCCTGCAGGACGTGACTCTGCTTTATGGATCCATGCACCTCTGTGAACTTTGATCTCCAGTTGGGCATTTCTTACCTGTGTTGAATTTTCCTCATTAAGTTCCTGAGCATTACTAGGTCCTAGTTGTTTGCTTCTAAAAGCTGTAAGTAAATTTGCTATTCTTGTTTTTTAATATAGCCCTTGATACCTGTTTACTTAAACTGCCTTGGTAGTAGTTCCTTAAATTGCTGATCATCCTGTCATGGGCTCCATATTCTTCCTTAAACTTAATTAAGATACACATTGCCATTATATCACTGGTACTGTTTCAATATTGAGCAATTATATGCTTTTCCATCCTGTACTCCCAGTCTTACTTCTGCAGAGCTTCTGAAATTTATTCTAAAAAATTCAATAGAATACAAGTAAAATAATTGGTAGCATGTATTATTATGAAGTTATAGTATTCTAATGCAATAATATAATCATAGCAAAATAATATTATAGAAAACCTTATAATATTGTACTTTCATATATAAAAAAGTAATCTCCAGGATCTGACTTTTGCTTTACATTTTATGTCAAACCTCCTCATGCGTTATTTGCTTATAGT
This sequence comes from Tapera naevia, assembly GCA_033556795.1. Lineage (NCBI taxonomy): Eukaryota > Metazoa > Chordata > Aves > Cuculiformes > Neomorphidae > Tapera > Tapera naevia. The sequence continues at coordinate 10,077,361 of JAUMJJ010000246.1, read as the reverse complement.
TACAGAAAACTTTGGGAGTTCATTCTAAGGTTAAATTTCTCTCTGAACTGCATGCTACCGAACCTTCTTGGTTATTGCAGGCTTCTAGCAGAAATTCAGTCTCTCAATTCCTGCAAAACCAACCCTCTGATGTGGATTTAGGGATGATACTGTTATTCTTCGAACACATGCAGCTGGATACCCCTGAGCACACCCTATTCCTTCAGCTTCAGAGGTTACCAGTCCCATAGGCTGCACTCCTATGATATTTTGAGATGTGCCTCTGCCTTGCCCCACCTTGTCTTCACAGAAGGAGACTGTTGCACCTGGGTTGCATCCTTCCAGTAAAAGACAAAAGGAAGGTGGAAGTCTTTAAGACCTGGCTAAATACAACACAAAAGTTGTAAAGACCTTGAGCCATATGGAGATAGAGATCTACAGGTTTGACTGGATTTGGTCTTACAAGTGATCCCCACCTGCTTGGATAAAGATGTCTTTTAGATATACACTGATAATGAGTATGTCTGGCTTTGGGGATATTTGCACAGATAAGGGCATGGCCTGATGGCTCTTATTGTATGATTCATTAGCTTTTGTCATTCATTCCTCTCAGTTTTTTTCTAAAATATCCATGGTTGTTTATTTCTTCCTCATTTTCTCTCCTTCTGAGCATATTCTTTTTCTGTTTATTCAGAGGACTGTTTTAACAATTATCCTGCGAAATTATGGATTTTCTCATTGTTTGTAGATTGAAATGTTCCTGTGGTAAATGAGGTGTATCTTCTGTACATGACATCTATTGACATCTCAATGACGAGGGAATCTTCCCATCTGGTGATCCAATGTGTATCAAGAAAAATTATCTGCCTCCACAGAGCGTTTTATTGCCTTTCAGACTGTTGAATGGATGAGTGTTCTTGGAACAGACAAAGTAGTTTAGTACTGGTACTTCTTACTGGCTAGTGCTTAAGATGAGATGGAGAGGTGATGAGATTCTTTCTGCTGAGCCTAAGATGACTTATGCCAACAACACATCTTTTAAGAATTAAGCAGTACTCAGAACTTGGTTGTAAAATAAGTATACCTTTACAATATGATGTTAATATGTCACAAGCACTGGTATTTTGTAGAAATTGTGAAAATATTCTCAATAACAATTATTAATGGTGCAGAATAGTGAGCGTGCAAATGTTAGAATTCATCTTTTTCTAGAATTCTGTATCTATAAGGCTCAGTTACTCTGCCTTCATTTGCTGGGTTAACATTTTACTCTAATAACAGTTTTCCTTCAAATTTCATCTCAGACTTGTGATGTAAAACACAGGCATTATTTTAAACCCTACATATCTGTGTTATCTTCTTTTCATTATCTTTGTTTTCTATTTGAACTGACTTTTCTGTTGCTTCAGGAATTGGTCTTTTTTGTCTGCTCTTGGTATTGCCTGCACTCTTCCTTATTTTTTTTTTTTTTGTGCTTCTGTCTCAGGAACTGATGTTCTCAATCAAAGGTTCCCAAATCAGAGGACTTTTTCAGAAGTGACAAAGGTTTTACTCAAGAAGAGAAGGCAAGCAAGTTACATCTTCCGTGCTTACTTCTTCAGCAATTTCTCCCATTTCTGCTGGAGTGGGGCCTCATAAATGCTCAAAATAATTGGATTTGGGGGGATTTGCTATAGAGACTTTGTTACATACTTTTTTCTTTTAAATCAGGTGATATTCCTAGTGATAGTAATATGATTTTATCATTATACTGTGATATAATTTTCATAGAATTAAGGCTTACATAGCGATATTCTTCAAAGAGGGCATTTGGACCAAAACCTATTTAAATCAATAGTAAGACATATCTGCCTTAAACAGACTCTGAATCAGGACTGACTAGAATGAAAGTAATGTTCAGAAGCTAGGAACTCCTTTTATTATCATATTTTGCTTCGTTTCGTGGTGATGAACACATTACCGATTCTAGAGTCTCCCACTCTTCCCTTTCAGTGGCCTGGTCCTGGTTTACATATTGTGTGTTGCATTTGCATTCCTTATAAGTCTGGTTTCAGCTCTGCTGACCCACACGTCTAAGTCCTATGTGTAGCAGTGTATATTCTAAATGTCCTGATCTACGTCAACACCTCTCCTTTCAGCCTTTTTACAGGGAGGATCTTCACTACCCAGTAGAGGTAACCAGGACACCAATTTGTTTCCTTTAGGGAAACAAACCCATCCTTCCTGAGCTCTCAGATTCCTGATTTTCTATGTGAATAACCTCTTAAAATCACTGAGATGCAGAAAGTAGATGCTTTCTGACTAATTTTTATATTTATGAGGCAAGGTTGAAAACCTAGTAGATTCAGATTCAGCAGGTACCATCTTAAATAATGTGTCTTAAAGAGGTGATTATAATATAATGAAGATTAGTTTTTACTAAAACCCCTAAAGAATAGAATAGAAAACAGAAAGTCATTACTTACAATTCTGACAATGCTTTCCCCTAATTACTATTTTGTAAAACCCCCACGATTTTTTTTTTAATGCAGAACATAAAAATGTAATTCTTCATGCCTGAGAATAGTTCATGAGACAGGGAAATAATGCAATAATAAAACTTAGACACACACACAGGTACCCTTTTCAGTTTACTCTGCCCTTACTGTCAGTGTTCAAAAGCAACATTCATTACAGTCTTGTTTCATTTGATATAGAATTTGCTTATAAAGTGTGCAAAACAGATACAACTCCCGTTACACACACTTGAAGCTAAAGCTGGTATTTATAGTACTCAGCATAAGCCTGCAGATTTACTCAGCCTTCATATTTAGCAGTAATGGTACATTTCATATCAATGACGTAACTTTAATGTGAGCCCTACATTCTTATTGGTCATCACAGACTACTATTACTCTGCTAGAACCATGCACATAGTCTTTGATGCTGCATTAAGAAAACAGAAACAAAGGATTTTACTTGCTAAATAATCGTAAGTTGTGAAAAAATATATGAAATTATTAATTTTGTGACGATATCCATAATTGGAAAATTACCTCACTTTGTTTTTTTTTATTGTCTCTTTTATAGTCTTTTAGAGACATTAATCTGATGGTTTCAAGGAGAAATAATCAGAATTGCTTGCTACAAGGGAAGTATCACGTTTTATAACACATCGTCAAGGCGGGCTTTTAGTTTTCAAGCAATTAATTTCTAAAGTTTTCATTTGTGAGTATCATTTTCTTTCTTTGCGAGGAATACTTTACCATTGGTATTCATTGCAGCTAGCACAGGTAATCCTCATCTTTCCACATTAGAGCCTGTGTTAATTTCATCTAAAATATTAGAAGTGCTCTGGATAGCAACAATACCTCCCTTACAATTTTTGAAGCATGAAATGCTGTTTCAGAAGGTAACACTGGGAAGCAGGGATTTAGAATGAAGGAAGCCTGCACTACCATAACTCATTTCAAGACAAAGGTTTTCCCTGTAAGCTATTTTTTTCTGAATATCTCATTTACCAGTGCTGTTCATCGCTCTTTGCTTCCTTTGTTCTGGTACTAAGGTACTGGAAATGGAGGTCTCTGTCAGACTTGTAGAGCTCTCTCAGTGACTGCCAATTCATGAATGTAAAGATCAGACAGAGCATTATGAGTGGCTACTCTGACTGCTTGCATATCAATTGGCAAAACCACCTTTTCTTGAATCACGCCACAATTTCCAGATGACCTATTGTTTACTGTTTAGAGTGACATCCAGTCTTGATTCAAAGACTTTGTGATGAAAAATCCAGTGTGTCCCTAGGGAAGTAGCTCATAAAATGGATTACTACTAGTAAAAGAAGTCTGTATTTTATTCCTACATTTTACATGATTCAGTATGATACCTGTCTTTGACCTTCAGTTGCTGTACTCTGGCATTTGTTAGATTGGTAGATCAGGAACTACTTAAAGTTTTTTTCCTGTGCTAAAATTAAGTGACTTCAGTGTTTATGCAGTCAAAATATATTTTGGTTTTTTTTTTTTTTTTTTTAACCTGAGTCAGAACAACATGGTTTTTGTCCTATGGGATGTTCTTTCTGCTGTAGAACACGACCATTTGACATGATTTCATAGGTTAGAATACTTTATTGTCATCTTTCTTAAACTGACTGGGAGCCCTTTCAAAGGCACTGAAATAATTAGCACAGAAAGAGGTGTTTTCACAGGTGCTTTAGGAACTGATGAACCCAGATAATTCTCTTTATTGGTAGGACTCAGGATGTGGCATTACTTTTGGAAACTTGTCCAAGGTGTCACATGTGGCAAGGGAAGAAGGAAGCGTACTTGGTCATTGACAGAAATTATGCATATTTTCACATTGTCATTAAAAAAAGAACTCTGACAGTTACGGGCAGTGAAACACGACCTGAGGGTTTTTTCTGTTCTCTGCTGTTCGAGAAACTGTTCAACTGGGTGCCTCACAATCATATGATTTAATATAGATCACAAGTGCTGAAAAGGACATGAAGTCACTTGCTTCCTCCCTTCCCTAAAGACAGGATCAAATACACGTAAACCATTCATGACAGATATTTATTCAATCTCTTTTTAAAATTATTAGTGATGGCAATTATTCCAACTCTGTAGACAACTCACTCCAGTGTTTTTCCTTCTTGACTGTTAAAAATTATTTTAAAGAAAATTGAGAATTACACTCTTAAACTCTGTAACTAATGAACAGAGTAGATCAAATATTTTTCTGTGTGTTAAGGAGGAGTTTGGTATATAAAATCTATTGGGACATTTGAAGGATATTGTTTCCTTCTCTTTACTCTGTACCTTTGTAAAAAATACATTGGTTTTTGGAAATGTGCCTTTTCAGCTTCCTGGAATTGTTGTCAATGTCATTAAAACTTGGTAGTGATTTTGTAATTCTCAATGTTTGCACCTAGCTATTCCACCATCCCTCAAAATCCAGTAACAGAAAAAATGTCAGTGGTTATCATTATTTTCTGTCACTGTCAACGTGAGGATGCACAGTTTCATCGTCCTTTGTGAAGTGGCTGTATCTTTAGTGAGACAGTCTGCCATATCAGCTCATTGAATGCTTATGAGATTTTCTTCCCTGAGCCTTTTATGGCAGGATAGCATGCTGATTCACGTGAATATCTGATGGGTTTGGAGTGTTTCTTGTAGACATGTGAAACAAAAAAGAAACCAACAACCCCTCTCCTCCTCCCCCATCCTCCCCACTTCTAACTGTTATGGTTGGACGTAGCTGAACAATGCACTACAAGTTTATTGAGGTCATGGGTCTCATTAGTTTTGATGATGTGATCCATTTTTAGATTCAAAACACGAGTCCTGCCTTGGATATGCAGTGGTTGTAGACAATCCTCCTTGTGGAGCCCTTTGCAGCCACATATGGAGCTATGTAAGTACAGAATGTGATTTCTCCCTCCATTGGTTTTACTGATCCTGAAAATATTTTTAGTCTCTCAGTTCCAGATACCATGAAGTGTCAAATGGTTCAATATCTCCATTGGCATTGATGAATTTGGAGCTTTTACTACACATACTAAAGTTCTTTGAGTTCTCTCAATTGGTAGAATTGGGTGCCTGTCTGAGAGTTTAGCTTCTTAAGTCTTACCAAAATTAAAAGGGAAATAAAACAGTAGAAATTTGAGTGTTTAAGTGGTAAGATCTGTGCAGAATGGAAGACTACAGCATCATTGTGTTCCTGATATTTTCTTGCTAATATTATGTGAATAAATTGCAATGTATATTTTCACCTGTCTTAAAAATATTTTATATTCTCATTGTTTTTACTTGATCTATATAAATTTTTGATGGTGTGTATTATTTCTGATTTTGCTGGCAGCCTGCTGTACAGGAGCCAGGAAAAGCAAGGTCCTAGGTGCCACAAAATTTTGTGAAGCTTATAGATGGAGCTGATAAAATTGGCAGCAGAGGGTAATTTTATGGTGAAAATATGGATTATTGCTATAAAATTATTTGAATATATGAATAACATTTACCAAATAATTTCACTTATGTAATTTATTCAGAGATAAATAAAAATATCACTGGAATATTTTTCCGATTTTTGACTTTTTCTCTGTGGTTGGAGGACTTTGTGAATTTCCTAACTAAAACCATATGCTTCGTAATATTCTGGAATAGCGTTTGATGGAATCTTTTTCATGTTTATAATTTTCATGAGAGTTGATTTGGTGTGATCAGAAATAGTTTCACTCCTTTATACTTCTACAAGCCCCTATGTTCTCTTCTTATAAGCCTTATTTCCTTCAGAACTTGCACTTTCTATTTTCTTCTGAGATAGAAATCTTTAGTCCTTTATCACTGATGTTTATGTTCCTGACAACTGGACCTTCCCTGTTCATTCCTTCAGAAATCCATCCAGTATTCATTTTTCTCCTTATCTTAGGAATGAATGCCTGTTTTCTCTAAATCCTTACGTTTGGATTAATAAACTGCCTGTTTTCCAAGTGCCTCTTTGGTTTTTTTATATCTCTTTTTTTTTGCCTCTTTGTTGTAAGGTTTTTTTGCTTATGATTTCTATCTTTCAGGGCATGAGGTTATGGGGAGCAGGTGTTCCACATTTCCTGAGTACTAGTTTGTGGTCAGTAGAGGAGTTTATGAACCCACAGCTCAATTTCTTCTGCCATTTAGTAGATTTAAGAGCGATTTAAGGCTCACTTTCCCCCAAGACATTTAATGATATAATGAAGCAATTGTCATGTGAAAGGCATGCAGAGGACAACTATTTGCTTCCTGAAGAGAAGTGAAAACTGGATAAATCAAAAAACATACTACTTGTCCTCTCAGAAACAAACTTGTTCAGGTAAAGGTAGAATTGGTCTAAGAAAGTGTTAAGACTAAATTAATGTTGCTGACCCATAGAATTAAATAGTTTATGTGCATGTGAGCAAATTTTCACTGTTATGAGTCATATTAGAAGTATGATTCATACTGGTATGTTATGCTCTTGAAGTGTGTCTAGAACCAACAGAAACACCTCTTAGAAAATAGCTTATAGAAAAAAAAGTGGTGTGTGCAGTGCCTTTAATATCTTTTGGTACTTCTTGCAGAACAATGGTAACATTTGGTATTTCTGACTATTAAATTTTATTGTATGGATTTACGGATTTCAATTTTAGTGTGTAGCTGCGCTTCTGTTTAATGGGATGTATACCTATAAACCAAGGAAGCTCTGCGGCTTAATCTGCTCGCATTTCCTAAAGCACCACAAAATTCTCTTATGAGTCCTATATTTTTTCTAAGTGTTCTCTGACAGATAGAGTAGAATATTTTTACTGATGTTTTGGAAATAGCCTTTTCTTCAGGTGCTTGATATCTGATTTGATGTCTTGCCTCTTACTTCGTTCTTGCTTTATGGTGTGATAAAAGTTCAATATTTGAAGAACTGGCACCTCCAGATTCTTATTTGGAAAATGCTCATTCCTTTGAAATGAATAATGACACTTTCAGACATGCCATACTCATAAAATGAGGGACAGAAAAGTGCTTCTTGTCTCAGAAAATGTAAAGTTTCTGGGCTTTTTTTCTTCTGGTTTGCTGTGCCTGAGATACATTGAATAAGGTCTCCTGGCTTAATGTATTGACATTTTCTACTAGTTTCCAAGCAGCCTTACTCTAAACCTCCTGTGATGACAGATTGCTGCATCAGTATGTTATGACTCACCTCCCTATCAACTGAGTGCTAACCAGTGGCACTAAACCATTGCTCTGCACAGTCAACAGTGAGAGCTCAGTACCACCTCAGCGAGGGCTTGAATGGAAAGCAACCGAAGTCTACCAGCTGCCTTTACTGAAGACAAGAACTGTGTATAGTGAGGTTTAGATTCAAAAGGATGATGGGAGGGGAGTTATCTGTGGTGCTAAATTTCTAGAGGAACCATTTGCATGAATTTTTCTTGGTATGCCTGGCTGGTGTGTTCTCTAGTTCTGTTTCATATGACTGCAGCTGCCAGGCATTGTCTCGTTGTGAGTATGTGACATTCCTTCTGTAGACAGAGGTGAGCACAGTGAAAGCTACAGCACTATACCAGCAGGTAAATCTTCTCAGTGTTCAACAGGAAAATGCAATGTGAGAATGCTAAGAATAATAGTTATACACTCACCCTCCAATATAAATAAAATAGAAAATGGGGAAATAAAATTCAATTCAAAATACAATCTCCTCTGCTATTTTGTCATTATAGAATAAGCAAAACTCATTTCTTGAGTAATCATACAACCATAGAATAGTTTGGGTTGTAAGGGACCTTTAAAGGACATCTAGTTCAACCCTGCTATGCAATAAGCAGGATCATCTTCAACTAGATCATGTTTCTCAGAGCCCCATCCTACCAGACCTTGAATGTTTCCAGGAATGGGGCTTCTACCACCTTTCTGGGCAACCTGTTGCAGTGTTTAGTCACCCTTGTAAAAAATTTCTTCCGTATATCTACTCTGAATCTACCCTCTTTTAGTTTAAAACCATTACTCCTTGTCTTATCTCAACAGGCTGTGCTAAAAAGCTTGTCCTCATCTTTCTTAAAAGCCTTCTTTAAGTACTGAAAGGCCCCAATAAGGTTTCCCCAGAGCCTTCTCATCTCCAGGCTGAACAACATCAAGTCTCTTAGCCTTTTTTTCATAGAGCAGGTGTTCCATCCCTGCGATCATTTTTGTGGCCCTCCTCTGGACCTACTCCAACAGATTATTATATCCAGTTCTGGATGGATCCAGAACTGGATGCAGCACACCAGGTGAGGTCTCTTGAGAGTGGAGTAAAGGGGCAGAATCACCTTCTTTGAATTGTTGGCCACGCTTCTTTTGTTGCAGCCCAGGATACTTTTGACATTCTGGGCAGCATGCAGGCGTTGTTGGCTCATGTCCAGTTTACCGTTCACCAGTATCCTGAAATCCTTCTCTGCAGGAATAGTCTCAATCCCTTTATCCCCCAGCCTGTATTGATACTGGGGGTTGTCCCAACCCAGATGCAGGGCTTTACACATGGCTTTGTTGAACCTCGTGAGGTTCACTTCTTAAGCTTGTCCAGGTTCCTCTGGATGGCATCCCATCCTTCAAGTGTGTCAACTGCCATCTGCTTGGTGCCATCTGCAAACTTGCCGAGTTTGCACTCAATCCTGCTGTTTGTGTCACTGATGAAGATATTAAACTGTACTGGTCCCCATATGGACCTCTGAGGGCCACCACTTGTCATCATTCTCCATTGAGACATTGAGCTGTTGACCAATACTCTCTGGGTATGACCATCCAATCAATTCCTCATTCCACAGAACAAACCACTCATCAAATCCATATTCCTCCAATTTAGTGTATGTTCAGATCCCTCAGGTGGCCATAATCATAATCTTCTCTTACAATGGATGGGATTCAATCCCTTAAGTCCCTGCTTTGCAGCCCGTCCACTTGAGAGGTATGGTAAGAGAGATCACCAGTGACGACTGAGGCAAAAAAGTTGTTGAGTACCTCAGCCTTTTCCTTGTCCATTGTTACCTGTTTACGAATCTTGGTCGTCATGGGAGGATACTTTTTCTTTGTCTTTCCTTTTCTGGCTCACATATCCGTAAAAGCCCTTCTTGTTATTCTTTGCATCCCTTGCCAAATTCACCTACAGTCATACCTTGGCTTTCCTGATTCCATTCCTAAACACCTGGGCAGTGCCCCTATGCTCTTTCCAGGATACACGTCCCTGCTTCCACTGGCTGTGCATTTCCTTCTTGCCGTTTAGTTTGACCAGCAGGTCTTGACTCAACCATGTCAGCCTCTTGCCTTCCTTCCCTGATTTCTTACCCCTGGGGATTGAGAGCCCTTGCACTGCACAGAAAGCATCCTTAAAGATCTGTCAGCTCTGTTCTTCTTCCTTGTCACTGAGGACAAACTAACTCCTTGATGAGCTGGTGGTTTGTCCTCCTAAAATTCAGGGTCCTGGTTTTACTCTTTGCTTAACCTATATTCCTCAGGACTGCAAGCTCCACCAGTGCATGATCACTGCAGCTCAGGCTGCCTCCAATCTTGACGCCACTAATTAGCTCAATTGCATTGGTGACCATCAGGTCCAGTATCCTGTTCCCTCTGGTGGGACTGTCTATTACTGGGCTTAAGAAGTTACCCTCAGTGCATTCCAGGAATGTCTTGGATTTCCTACAACTTGCCATGCTAGTTTTCCAGCAGATGTTGGGGTGGTAGAAGTCTCCCAGCAGGGTGAGAATATGCAAGTGAGATGTTTCCTGTAGCTGGATTAAGAAGGGTTCAACAATAGACTCCCCTTGACTGAGCAGCCTGTAGTAGTCACCAACCAAGAGGTTCCCTTTGTTGCTTTCATCACTGACTCTTACCTATAAGCTTTAAACCTGATCGAGGCTATTCTTTAGAGACAGCTATGTCCATTTCTTCATATAGAGGGCAACAGCTCTGCTCCTCCTGCCCCTTCCAAAGAGCCTGTATTCATTGATAGCTGCACTCCATCTATGAGATTTGTCCCACTAAATTTCAGTAATGGCAATTGTGTTGTAGCTTTCTAGCAGCATGCTGGCTTCCAACTCCTCCTATTTGTTACCCATGCTGTGTGCACATAAGGGACTTATGTCCTGATCTGCAAATGGAGAAATGTGGCTTGCAAATTTCTTACCTGTGGCTTGTTATGCCCTTAATATTACCTGATAGGTTAAACTATCTGCTTTATATGAATTTATTAAGAACAAAACCAACAAAATACACATCTAAGTAAGTTATCATTACGCTCTATGCAGAGGACTGATCTTTTTCTGTCTAAGAATAGTAATGTAGCCAGCACTGCACTTTTGCATTAAGCTAGGTGATAAAGGTCACAGATTTCCCTAGAAAGTATTCAAACACCTGAGCATTTGCTCTGCTCTTCTATGGCATGTAGTGTAGTCTCCTTGTTTGTCCTCAGGCAGTTACAGAAGTGCTTGTAATGATTCTGTATTTTCATTTCCACCTTAAATTACATTCCTCTCAATCATTAGAGCTTGATTTTATTCTTCTCTCCTTCCTATGACTACATAAAACCTTTCTGTAGAGGTATTAATAAATTATACATAACAGCAATATTAGCACAATAATTCAACATTTTCTGCCTGAAGTATCAATTGACCTCTTCCATTATTGGTTGTTTTTTACTTTTGAGAAGCTATTAAAATCATAGCTTTCATACGTACACAAACTCACAGAGTACATCCATAAACCCACTAAAAAATATTGATGTCCATTTACTTTGAAAATAAGGTAAAATAGAATAATCAGATTATTTTCACTTTTTTTTTGTAGTCTCTCACAAAATTTGTTGCTGTCTGGAGAAAGGACCTAGAAACATCGTTGGTAACAAAAACATGTACATTAATCTTCATCAGACTGGCTGTTTCAATAACTGAAGTTTTTACTTCCTCTGCCTCTACACAGGCTGTAGATGGAAGGAGAGGTGCACCAACTTTGGACATGGTTAGTGGCATAAGGAAGCGAAAAGGAATTTTTTATGTTATGGCTCTTGATTTTATAGAGACTGTTTTCCATTTACTCTGCCTCAGGGATCTCCTTTTCCTCTTTAGTGATAATTAGAGGAACATAAGATTTCAGAATTGTTGCAAGGCAACATCTTTTCATTGTGAGAAATGTTTAGGTCTTTAGTGATAATCTAAAGTTCTCCCACTGAATTACCTTGATTTCGTCAAGAATTCCTTGGATGTTCATGGAGACATGACCTACAAGTATGAATACACGGAAAGGTGATTAGGGTATCTTTGCTGAAAAAAAGAATGTTTCTTTCTGCAAACAGCAAAGGACCTAGGACTCAGAATCAACGAAAATATAGATCTGTAAAAGTATTAAATACTCTAAATGGTATGCATTCAAACAATATCATAAATGCCTCACACCTTTCCAATGTCTTCAGTATTTATTAAAAAATCTTCTGCTTCCACTGATTGACAGTGAACTGAGGAACTAATTTGCACTATAATTCACTCTGTGGCTTTGATCCCAAAAACCTATGATATATTTTATTAGAATAATTTCTATTCATAATGAAATGATTAGTGTCCTCCAATGTCTGCCTCAAATTTGGACCTATTTTTTTCACGTATCTTATATAATTTGAAACATATCAGTTAATTGGAGTTGTCATTTAGCTGCCAGCTTTACTGAAATCAATTTTTAAATCAGTGTAGGACACATTGTAATTGAGAATGAAGTTCCAGGTATCCTAGTGGTCACTTCATGGTGCTCCCAATAAATACGACAATTTAGAGAATATAATATTAGTCTCTCATCTGCTAAATGCATCCTGCTGTGAAATTGCAGCCAGTTAGAAAGGGAAAGATGCCTTTAGCACAGACAAATGGTTTGAGGGAATATGCAAGTTATAATGGGAAATGTAATAGATGCCAGAAATAATTACACAGGTGATTTCCACAGAGTATGACTGCCATTCCTTGTGTTTCTTGAGAAAACCTAGAGCTTGTTATTAATTAAGCTGCAAAAACAGAAGTTTGCTGGGGTTCTTTAACCATCAAATAGTCTGATATTCCTTTATACACATTATGTTCTTTCAAATGGTACCTGTTCCTGACGTCTTTTTCTGTGAAAATTAAGAATCATTTAATATGCAGCTTTTGAGGCTGTGCTTTGCTCTGTCTTGGTCTCTAGAGATATTGCTTTGGAACATCCTAGCTGATGAAAAGTTAGCATTTAATGTTTTTAAAGATGAGTATGGAAAAAATAATTAGTGCAACTTAAGTGGCATTGCTATGAATGTTGGCTGTGAAAAGCACATACCTTGCAAACCACCCAGATGTATGAATAAAAATAAGAGAGGTGAAGAACTCAGAAAGAGATCAGGGTGTCGTTGCCTTTGGGTGATTCAATAGGAAACTCCTTTTGCAAGTTCCTTTCCACCAGAGCGCCTCTTTGATAGAGCCCCACTGCTACCATTAAAAGGGAAAAAGGAAATCTCTTATTAGAAAAATCTGAGGGACAGAGAATAGACAGATGTCTTCAATTGTCTCACTGTAGAGCAGTCCTTGTACTGCCATTGTTGAAACCCCCCTGTGACAAACTGCACCACCCACCAAGCTGAGGTCTTGCAGTCTATACTGCGTTGCTCAATGCAGCAATGAGAGGTGGGTGACACAAAAGGTCCTCCAGGATGCTATTTCATAGCAGTCTAATTTCTTGACATCAGTTTGAATAGTCTGAAGGCTGCCACTACTGATATCAATAAGAGCTGAGATGGTGGGTGACTATCACAGCGCCACAGAGATTTTTCCATACAGCCCTCCTCTTATTAGTTGTCCCTTGCTTCTGCCTATCACACTCATGGAAGGAGTCAAACAGACTCTAATGAAGTCACTAGAGAGGAATATGGAAGCACACCTAGAGATAATCCAGGTATCCAAAGCAGAATACATGACTGATAGCGCCATGACACTGCTTCGTGTACTTGTCCAGGCTTTTTAGCAGCTGATCTGAGTGCAAGGTGTAAATGTAAGTTCTGAAGTACCACAGAGGATTAGTTTACATTGGAGAGATATTCCAGGCACCAGGTATCTTAATTTCAGAGCAAATTTCAACTCCGAAGGAGTCTGCAACATATGATGTATTTAGCAGTGTATGGAAAGAATAAACAATTTGCAGCATGGAATTCTAAAACAAACATCTGGTGTTTGAACCAAATTTCGCTACTAAAATGAATAAATTTAGAGCTAAGAGTCAAAAAACATGGAATTTTTTTTATTCCTGAGGGGACTGAAAACATAGGAGTGGGTAACAGGCTGGCAAAGCCAGATACAACATTTAATTGGCTGAACTATGATGTGGAAATAAACTGAGAATGAAACAAACACTATAATTGGAAGCAAAGACAGTATGTGTTGCTCTAGAAATATGACAAGGAAGGAAAAAAGGCAAAAGGCAATGATCACAGGTAAATAAAAAATTGTCAATAAAACATTTCAGAGTAATATTGCAGTAATTAACTGTCTAAGGGATTTGGTTAATACTTTAAATAAAAATCTGTCAAAACTAGCCTTGATTTTTACTGCGTTAGAAAGTTTGTTTGTCTGAATATCATCCTTGTGCCAACACTGTTATAACTCATCTGTGCAGTAATTCTGTGAGAGAAATCATGTGCTAGCCATCATAGAGCAGTGTGATAAAAATCATGATGAATGGCAGACTTGAGTCAACTCTGGCCCTCTGTTAATGAATAAGGTCATTTTTATTAAATAATTGAGACAAAATATTAAAGATGGGGCAATAAGACATGTCAAAAGCCTTGAAGAAGAATAGTATTTTGTGAGTTCCATACCAATTAAAAGAGTTTATTCTGTTGTATGTCACTACTAATTTGCATTTTCCTTCTGGCTGAAATCTGGAATAAGCACTCCCTATAAATGCTATCTAATGCTTTCTACTATTTGAAACATGAATTGATGAATTCTCTTCTTTAGCTTTCTTCCTCTGCTGCTGCATATGTTAGATTCTCAGCTCTCTGTGTTATACAATTAGTTACCTGGCAAAGACAAAAGAAGTTTGGGGCACACCTTGCTGTCTCCTTTGAATTCCTTAGATCCTGCTAAGCTGGGGTGTGCTTCCATGCCTTCCCTATAAGATTCCCAGTGTCCTCTACCCAGCTCAGGGCAGGCATTTGAGATCCAGCTCCCAAGAGTGGGAACATGCTCAAATTGAAATTGGAAGTGGAAGGTCTTACCCCCTGTCAGTCCTCTCACAGGCCTCCCTCAGACTGATTTATCCCAGGTTCAAGCCAGAAGACCAATCCTGCAAACCCTTATCCAATTTACTAGGTCTGATTACATGAATAATGGCAGGAATGCTTTGCAAGGTTGTTTTTTTTTATAACTTAGAACCTAATTATTAGATCATGGCTTATGTTCTTCAGCAGTGAGGATAATCACTAATCAGGATGTAAGGCTTTCAGTTCCATTGGAAGACCCTGTCGTGAGTAGATGAGCAAACATCTTCCACAGGCTTCAGACAATCTCACAGTTCTGGAATTGTGCCAGTGAATACAAATGATATATATTAATGAAATACAGTTACAGTCACCTCAAGGAGATTTACAGTAGACAGGTAAACAGAAAATAGGATCTATCTAAAGTCCATGTAAAGTTAAAAGTACCTTACACCAACAAATGCTTCCAAATCCAATGACTCAGTGGCTTGTTTATTATTATTATTCTGTGATTTCTACTCCTATAGATGTATACAATTTTTCTTAGAGTTATTTCAATGATTTGTGTTTCAGTGGTGGTAAGCAACTTAAGAGAGACGCATCTTGATGAATATTGATCAGATAAATGTTTTAAAATGTACAAATCAGTAGAGAAGGTAAAGACCATGAGAATATCATATATTATGAAAAGCTGGGAAACATTTAAATATGATTTCGCTCTCCAGAAAAAAATATCCCATAGTAAGGTATTGATTTTTAGATGATTCTTTGAAACTCAACTCTGTGCAGTTTTGCTGCAGAGATAGGGTTGTTGGGACATTGTTCCAAATCACTGAGAAACTCTCTTTTTAATATCAGGATAACAAACTACTTAAGACAAACAAACTATTAGTTGGAATTTGTCAACCTGGTTGATAATTTCAAACTTAAACAAACTAGAATATACATTTGCAGGGAAACAAATTCCCAAACCATCATGGCTGATGAATATTTTCCTTGTGTAAATGTTGTGTCTCAGTCATTATGTAATGTTTATGTTTGTCACCCCACCAAAAAAAGTCAAATTGCAATTTTACTGTTTTCAAGAGACAGGAAGAGCTTTGGGGTGCTGTGTAGGGACAGAGACACAGACATTCCCATGACACCTTTGAGGGAGCGTTAGGATTTCTACAGGGACTGTGTCTGCCCAGCATAATAACTACCATTTACTGCTCACCCTCTATATAAACAATCTTACCCCCAGGTGTTAAGATTTGGAACTGAGGCAAAGTTTCAGATAGATTGACCTATACAGGCATAATAATGTTTTCCATAGCGACATTGGCTTTCCAAATCAAGAATGAGGAAACATTTAAGTCTGTAATTTGGAGAGAAAGATGGAATAATTCAAACATATAGCCTAAAATTCATAGGAAGAAAATGAAGTTAGCACTGCTCGTGTACCTGCCCAAAGTAGTGCAGCCTGAGTCCAGATGAGACATCTTTTTCAAATGATAGGCAAGCTATTGTGAGCAGTTCCAGGGAAAATACTAGGAAACTCTTGGGAAACAATTGTCCCACACTTGAAAGAAGCAGCCTGGTATGGAGATGGGGGGACAAAGACAGCTGATACTGTTCAGTAGTGTTCGAGAAAATCACAGGTTGGTCTAAATAACACTGTAATCATAGTTTAAGTCACCTGAGAAAAAGCAATAGCATTTTTTTTTCTAAGGTTTAAAAATGAACTTAAAGAAGATTCAAAAACTATAGAGACAGAGGCCATAAAATAGCAACTGAAAACTGTTAAAAGTTACTGAAGGAAGAAAGAAACAAGGGAAACGTGGTTTGTAAGGTTTATTGTAATTTGTTTTCTAAGATTGGAATTCATTGTGGATTTCACTGGAGCTGAAGTCAGGGTGTTGCCTAGTCTGTACTGTGCTCAGTATATACAGAATTTTGTATCATACTTGTTTTTCTTAGACATAGTCTAATAGTTTCTTCTCTTACATATCTCTTGAAATATTCCTTCAGTAAATGACATTTTTATTAAAAGATAAATGAGGAATCTGATGGATATTTCATTTGTATTCTGGAGAGAATAGTATTGATTTCACTAGTGACAACATAACAATTTGCTCCTATAAAAATGCTTCTCATCTATTCATCCCATGCTCTTCAGAGTGGGATGATTATTCTAATCCCTAGGTTAGGGCTGATGAAGCTGAATCACTGTGTAGTTATGGCTTCATCCAAGGCTGTACGGCAAAGGTGGTTCTGAAATAAGCCTGTTAATTGGCTTAATAACAACAGTAATAAGAACAGTAGCAAGACATCTTGGAAGTCGAAGATGAAAGATGAAATCTGTAATTGGAAATCTCTCTGCTATTGTATTGGATCAGGGTATGACTTTCTCACAAAGAAGCAGTGTTGGGGATAAGATGAAGTAAGCAATCATTCAACGGTGAAATCAAGCCCTTCAGAACAATAGCCTTGTTACTCGCTAAGTAACCCTGAGATCTTTTTGCTGCCAGTCTTTGCAGTTCATAACATTCTTCTAAGGATCACATATTTGGAACAGTTTTATCTGCATGAGCTGAGGTGCATGGGAGTTACAATATGTGCAAGTCTGACTTGTGGCTATAGGTTGCAGCCAAGACATGTGAGACAGATTTGTCCTCACCAATGAGGGATGTGAAGCTTTGGCACACTGATTGTCCTCTGGAGATATTTCATTCTTTTAACTGACTATGCAGTGAAGGTGACAGATATTGCCATAGTTATCTAGGTTTTTGAAAATCAGAAGTCAGGAGAGATGTTTGTCTCAGGCAAATGCTATTTCTGAGGCATTTTCAAATTCAAAACTTTTTAGTACTTATGTTTTCTTGTCAAACTTTCAGTTTGTGAAGTAAAAGATATTAGTGGAAATTCTGATCTCTTCAAAATTTTGAGTGGATGAGGATTGGAATATACGTTGGAAAGTAAAGTAAGCTAATGTAAATCAAGACAGGTAGGGGTGATGCTGCAGACTACGGTAGATGTAAATTCTATGAGTAATATGCAGATAAAACCTTTTCATCAGCAAAAAAGATGACCAATTAAGTTTAGCATTGCAACTGTTTATTAAACGTTTCTTGACATTGCAGCATTTGTACTCTAGAGTTTGCCTCCAGAAGAGTCTGCTTCATATGTTTCCCAAAGCAGTTTCACACGCAAGGAAAACTCTAGTGGCTGCCGTTCTTTATAAATCCATGTATGCTGCTTTCCTGAATAACACACAATTCTGAGTCAGTTTCTTGCCTTTCAGGTTGTTTTCAAAATTCAAGTGTGCAGGGAGGTGATGGTGGAGGTGACAAGAACGATTCATGGAGTTAGGTTTAAGGCAAGAAAAGGCAATTAAGTAACATACCTGGGCTCTGCATAATACAGACTATGGTATTTCATGTAGTTCTTTGTTGATCCCTAGCTGTAATTGCTTAGAGAGTGTCTTACAGCAACAAGCTTTCATTTAGCAACAACAAGAAATGGAAAATACACCAATATTGTCAGTATCTTTTTGTCTGATTGCTAGTAATTTATTCAGTAAAGAGTAATACAGGACTTCAGCTATAAAACACATCCTAGTAACTTATTTTTTTCTTAAAAAAATTAATAAATCATATTTCTCACTAGCACTGCTGATTATTTTTACTACAAGTAACTACTAAAAGTACTGAGTAAGAGCAATTGACAGAAAATTTTCTTTCGTGTGTTTAAATGTACTTATTCCTTTTCCAGCCTTTAGTTTACCTTGGATTTTTTTTGTTTCCTCTCTATAGTCAATTCTCTATGTTGTTCATGTAGATGTTTTGAAGTGAGAAAGGGGAAAACATTTTTTAAATTGGGAAAATGTTATTACAGAAATACAGAAAATGGGTAGAGAGATTCAGAGAAGATATTCCATCTGCCTCTAGTTTTAATTAAATCAAAACCCCAGAACAGGAACAACCAAATGTCCACAAAACCAGAATTCAGTCACAGGCTCTTATTAATTGACTTGTATATTCAGAGAAGTTATTTGCATCAGAAAATTAAATTGACCACAAAATATTTTTGATCCTTATTCTGCAGTATGTCCTATATTATTGTATGAAACAAAAGATTGTGAAGTTAAAATATTTTTTTCTGGACCAGAGTAATCTTGTTTATTCATGTTTTGAATATTTGCATATTATAACATGTAGCCCTTGAGCCATTCAAGTGAATTTTAAAATCCTGGATAGGCCTTTTACCATTGATTTTTGAGAAGTTTCTCTTTCCCTAGAACTTAATTTTTGAACGGTTAATGAACGAAGTGATTTATATTGGCACTATATTCAGTGGCATCAAACTGTTGTTATCAAAGAAAGTTATGTGTTAGTGAGTTAAGAGTGTGACAAGAATGTTATTAAAATCTCTCTATCGATTTACCTAGTAGTTCAGTATCTTAGAACTGTGATAAGGTATCTACTGATGTCAGCATCAATTAGAGTGGGCAATAATTTAATGGGCATTGTAAGTTGTGATGAGGAAAACAAAAAACATTGTTATCTGGCATCACGTGGATAGGAAATGAAAGCTGGTGGGTGTCAGATCAGTTCTCACACTTGAAAAGCACTTAGGAAATTTATTAACCATCTTTTAATGCCTTTTGTATACAATTCACTATCATTGACAACACACTATTTTCCTTCCCTTTTTCTTTTCTAGCTCCATGTAAGCATACACAGAAACACACATATTATTTTTATTTCCCATAAATAATAGTAATCCAGACCAAAAAAAAAAATCTGTTGTTGCTCTCCATATATGGGAAATACAGTGTAACCTGTATTAAGTTTTCAGAATTTAAATATTTTTTCCTTTTCATAGCTTGACAGCTAGAAATAGATTCTGTGATACCTCTGCAGAACCTTAGTAAAGTTTTAGTCACCTTTTTAAGAAAACAGTCTATATGTGTGTTCATGTTGTGTAGATGTATATGCTGAGAACTCTGAATTTTTTGTTTTCTTGTCAATCGCAGAGTGTGCCTATGCTGGGGATGCAAGCAGTAGAGTACTAATTTCCTCAGGAGATCACCATGCTGTATCTCCAATGACAGAGAGACCTCTCAAGCTTTCAATTGTCTCCTTATCTACATACTTTAAACTTTAGGGGTAGGTGACAGGATTTGTTGCAAACCTACTTCTGTTTCCCTGCTTAGATTCACCCCTATTCAACAACTTACAGCATCAGGCTTAAAGAATATATGAAGCATTACTGCTAAACACCTGTGCCACGGTGTTCAGTGTCCAGAAACTAGATGGTGTAACACCTCTCCTGCTTGTTGGGATGCTGTTGGTTTGAGTTTCCTGATATCGTCAGGCTGTTGTAGTTACAGCGGATAATACGAAGTAATGCCACCTGCTATGTCAGCATGTCCTGAGGTCAGCCTCTTTGCCTCAGATGTAAACATGATGTACCACTGGTTTTAGACTGGGTCTGTTTTCATGTTCTTTCTTGGGAGACATCCTTGTACTGTGATTGAGAAATACATGTGCAATTTCGCCATGGTCCTCCTTTTCCTGAGAATATTGCATGAGATAAAACTGTATATGTCAAAACCATTTCTAGTGGCCTTCATGTGGGCAATACTGCTGGTACTACATCCTGCTTAGTCAGCAGTTGAGGACACCCAGAACTTATATTTACTGCCAAATAAATCACCACAGCCTTGGGGAAATTGAGTCATCTCAGGCCTTATGCCTTGCAGGTCAGTGGTTGGATGACTGCTGTCCATCGAGGGTGCATGTTCATTCCTCTTCTGGTGTGTTCTGGTCAATGTTAAGAGGTGCAGCAGGCTGTTGGGAACTGTGCTGTCAGGTCTTCCTTTCCTATTGCCTTGGCCCACCTACCAAAAAGGAAGGGTTATCCAGTAGTTTATTTAGATTTTCTTGACGGTATTGTGCTAGGTTAAGTCTTTTTTCTTGTCGTCTTCTATAGCAGTCATATTTTGAAGAATTTGTTGGGTATTTTTGCCATGCATCAAGAAATCCAGTTCCCAATGGGACTTGGATGTATCATTTTCTGTCCTTGTGTAAAATCAGTTTTTGAGTCTATGGCAACCTACTGTCTGTTGTATCTATCTATGAGGATTTTAATCCTGAGGTGAACTCTGCCATCCTAAGAACAGCCATAGAGAGAAGTGAACAGCAGAAGATGAATACCATGGAAAACCTAGCAATCTCAATGCACATTTAAAAGTACAATTTTGGGAAAAAGATGGTTAGATTACTATTAGTGAGTGACAAAATCCTATGGAGGGTGCTTTGGAAAAAGAAATTAAAAGACTTTACAGTCATAAAATTAAAACCCTGAAAAATCCTGAGTTTTAATTTAGAATTTTAACCTTTGAGATATGTGTTAATGACCCCCATTCCCCATACATTAAGACAAGATAATGAACAGAATTGTAAATTTAATGGCAAGTGATTATGGATGAAATCATAGTGAACAGAAGGCTTATGTCAATTATGGTCTGGGACTTAGGTACAACTCTGAGACTCAGCTTAGATCCACATCTGATGTCATTGATGTGCCTCTGCTGTTCTAGGGGCATTGTTGTGAGTTGTATGAGCTAACTGGCTGCTTTATTTTATATTCTTTGAGGAAAATGAATAGATTGTAAGTGAATATAAGCAAGAATATTCGTATACGTAATGATCTAATCAACACCTAGACACAAGAAAAAGCTGAGAAATACCACTATACTCTCTTAGGCTTTCTATTAAAGCATTTAATGATAAAAATGAGTAAACTACTCACAAATCTCAAATTAGTCTCAAAAAGACATGAAAATTCAAACACCATGTTTTTTAGAAAAGGTTTTTAATATAAATCTTGTTAATAATTGAGCCTGATGTTCAACAAAGGTTTTTTAATATTAAAAACCCTCTCTATTCAAGTTATCTCAAGGACTTGTCCATATGGAATTTAAATTAGTTAATTTCACAGATTTTAATAAAGAAAAATTGACGCTGCATTTGTGTGTCTTTCAGGAATATGTAGCTTATTCATAATACTATAGAGAACTGTGCTAGTGTATCTCAACCATGAGAAGAGCAATGAAGGATGTAATTCAACTAATAATTAAAAAACTCTTTGTCTTTGATTAGCTGAGAAGGTCCAAGAGGTCTAATATTGTTCTTCCAGAAGGAAGAACAACTGGCTCCAGAACAGTTTTGTATGCCTGTTCAGGGATAACAGTATACATTAAAGATAAAGCAAATCCCACTAGATCATACTGACTAAAAGCTTTCAGCAAATTTCAGTGACTTGCTGGTGAGTAGAGTGGCTGAGTGGTCATTTGATCCTTTGAAAATGTGCCTGTACTACTTTGGCAGTTTACAAGGCCGTGTGTAAAGCCATGATTACAGTTATTCTCCTCAAATAGGCTCTGCTTGCAATTATTTATACGTATTTATGGAAATCTGTAAAGGATATAAGGGACCTTATGAAGTGGAATGTTCACAGGACAGTGAAAGAAGTGTCATTAGATGACTTAGTACTGACCCAGTGCTGAAACGCTTCAGTGATAGACTTCAACCCTTATAAAAAAAAAATTGGGCCTTTAAATATAACCCAGGGATTTCAGCAGGTCTCATCCCACATACAGTAAGTACGTGGTTAACATCCTTTTACCTTCTTTTGCGGTCTGTCTTTCCTGACCCAGTTGTATATATTTTTATGTTTGTAAAAAGTAATTACAGTTCACCATATGAATTTTCCCACTGAATCTTATAGCAACTAAATCTTGGTTTTGGCGACCATGTAAGGAATTTTAGGATGTTTTTATTTCCTGTATTTCTTGCATTCAGGTATAGGCTTGTATTGAATAACCATATAGATTCATGTGCACCTTTTTTTTTCTGTCTCTTTTGACCCTATTCAAAGTACCTCTGAATTTCCTATTTTTAGGCTATGATTCTTGACATTGTTCTTGTGTACCTGAATTTCACCATTTGTAGGATAGGGCTAGTGATTTTGACCTCTGTGTGAAAAGCTTTGGATTCTCCTGTTGAAAAAGGCTATGCAAGAACAAGGCATTATTATTTACAAATTTAACCCCTGACACATTGAATTTTACCACGAGAATGCTTAGAGCTCTGTAAATTTATTGTGCATTCCAATACATTTTCAGGGGCTGAAACAAGAAAAGCAAAGCAGCAGACTGTGAAGACAGGGATACTAGAGGCATGGCATGGCAGGCTGGAGTGGAAAATGCAGTTCTCTTTCTTACTTGAAACAAGAGGGCATCTTGTGCCTAAGCAAGATGACATAAAGCAGGCCTGGGGGAATCAAGTAGTGAAACAGCAGACACAGAGAGCAATAAGACACTCTTTGGAGCAACAACAAAACAGATGGTTCAATGGCTCCCCTGTCCACTCCAGAGAATACACAATTATTTACGGGACAAAGTCCATCTGGTCCTATAATAATCTGAGAATTCATCATGACTAAAGCTGCAGTGGGCTTTTGCCAGCTGTTTAAATTAACCCCATCAATCCCCTCTATAAAGCTATCTGAAAAAAAAAAATCAATCCTCTCCACCCTTCAACCTGCTGTAACAGGTTTACCACTGTGATCAGAAAACCAAAAGAAACCAGTACCACCTGTTAGCTTTGGGAACTGCTTCAAATGAAGTGAACAGTCATAAAATTTTAGAGAACATCTTGTTAACTTGTTTGGAATTCGGACACAGTGACTGATTGTTCAAGGTCAGACAGATAAAGGAGATAACATGTGAAGGTGTGTGAAAGAACATCTCATCATGAAAGAACAGTATTTTCAAGATACTAAGCCAAGGACTTGTACTGCACTCAAATGGAGCAGGTGATTGTGCTATAAATAGGGGGTTGTAGAGGGAGAAGGAGAAAGCGATACAGGCACACTGGAATAGACTGTGGATTTGGGGAAGTGTGGAACAGCAGTGGTATTTTTTTATATTCAAGGTCCATTAAGTTACTTCTTTCTACCTTCTCTAGTCACTTACATCTGAGCAAAATAGACACAAAGATCCCTCAGCTCAGGGAGAGAGCTAATTTGCTGCATAGGTCTAAACACTATGTAAGGCATGCATTTGTGTTAAATGAGGCCTTGGGTGTTGAGATGGTGAGACTGTGCAGAGCAAGAGCACAAGGTGTTTGAATTCAAGCTACAGTCTCCTAGAAGTATCCTTGGAAAATATCCTAACTGCTTGTTTAAGCTCTTTAATGCTCACTGGAACACCTTGGAGGAATCTCTGGGTCAATTAATTTATACAGTTAATTCCTTGCTAAATTGTATGCTTTGTGCACATTACTGCCATCATTTGATCTGATTTTATCTTTTGTAAGGGCCAGCTGGTTTCAGTATGCAGCTAGCTTACAGAAACCCATTCAACCTTTTTGGCCATTTACTTTAACTATCAAAGAGGCATGATTGCTACCTGCAGGTAGCCAAGGGGAGGGAGAGGAGGGGAATGGAGTGCCATGTGTGAGTATGAAACTCGTCTGTCTGTACATGAAACCAGTACTGTCCCAAGAACAAAACAAGAGGCTTCTTCCTCAGTCAGGCACCTAGTCATGTGAAATTAATATTTCCTCTAAACAACTTTCTAATTCAACCTCTATAACATTTCCATGCCTACACTGCAGCTAAGCTTCCAGTGACCAGCTGCCAAATTAAAACGTACAGGCATTGCAATATATTTTCAGAATCTAGAATAGCTTTCAGGCTGTCTCTGGCTCAGTCTCAGGCTTTTTGGTAGGGTATAATCTGTCCTTCTTGAAACAATTGACAATTTTGCAAGAAGGATCTGTGCAATAGCCTGAAAATTGGACAGCGATTCTTTTCAAAATATTATTAAAAATAAGAAAACTAAAATTGAAAACTGCAGCTGTTCTTATTTTGAGCACTATTCTTTAGAATAGTGAGTATTATTTTTGTAGTTCTACCTGGTGCTATGGTTCTAAGAAGAAAATGTTAATTCTGACTAATGTAACATTTGCTCAGAGAGTAACATATACTATTTATGGGAATATAAAGTGAGTTGGTATGCTAGATGACACATAAAAAAAGGAAATATAATTAAGCACCTAAACTTCATATTAACTTAGTCACAGTACATTTATAACATCTAGGGTTGCCTTTGTTGAGGTGTGGCATTTTGTCTGGCTTGCCTGGTTGTGGTGCAATTCTTGCAACTCTGTGTGTGTGTTTTTGTCTATTAGTGTGTGTGTAACTGGTGTGCTTTCTTGATGAGACTATCACGCGTCCAAAACCGCCCTCTCTCAGCCTCTGCTTATGCAGAAGTCATTAGGTGTTGCTGAAGCACAGACATGCAATCCGCTTTCCTCTACTTCAGCACTTCAAATGTACATTTCTTAGCATGTCTTAAGGGAGATGGCAATTCCCTCTGCAGAGACTGTGCATGGACATATACACCATTCAATGTCCCCCAGAAAACCAAGGTAGTAGGACCAACACGTGATTTAAGGATGTTGTACAGAGAGAATAATTTTATCCTATTAAGACCCAGGTATACCTGAGAGATTTAATTGTGCATAAGCTTTTCATGGGCTTCTAGCATACAATTGAATTTTATCTGAATTGACTTCCGTGCAAGCATCCCCAAATCCAAACCTAATGTCTGTGGGAGTTATTAACCTCTATCAGTACTGTACATGACATATTAGCATCCTTTTTGTTTACACTTTGTAGTGAGTGGTTCGTTAAGATTTCTATGTATGCTTGTCATTGCTGCAACACTGCAGGGAGAGATAAGGATAATATAAAATGTTTATAAATCACATTTAGGAATTAAAACTGTGGGTGTAAAATAACTACCTTCAGGCTGGGAAAAATAAGATTTCAAAGCAATTATAGGAAGTTTAATATATCTGGGTTTTTATGGCTTTAATTCAAAACCAGGTGTTTCTGTATGTAGCTATGATGGGAAAATGATTGCCAACCACTATTGAGCATCTGCAATAATAGTTTATCTTGCTTTTTCTCTTAAAGAGAGAGGTCACTCTACTAGTTTGGCTTACCTTTGCTCCGCAATGCACAAAGTTACATATATTTCTTTTTTTTTTTTAATGTGATGAACTTAAGGAAAGTCTTAAGATGCTTTTTATTTTGTACATACGTTGTTCTGTTTCCTTAGACTGTGTCTTATTCTCAGCAGAGTTTTAAAGAGCTAATATAAGCACCTTTAGCAAGTTTAGCAAGTTCCTGTCTTCACTGGTTCAATCTTGCAATCATCAAAGTCTTTTCTAGCACCTCAACCTCACTTAAATCTCCATGCATTTGAACACGGGAGAAGGCAATACAAAAATGATAATATGCTCTCATTAAAATTTAATTTAAGCTTGATGTCACTGTTATTTAGCTAATTTCATGATGCATAATAACATGCATTAGATGAGATTTAAGAACTGATCTTCTGGAATTGTGCAGTCTTGGCTCCTGTTGGTTGAATGGGTAAGAGAACTTGTACATTGCGCTGAAGTCACTGTTCCGCTTTGCTACTGAAGTAAGGATGTAATGTATTTAGATAAGTCCGTTTTCCTAGACCATGATCAACCTAGCTGGTAGGTAAAAAGAAGCTCTTTGAATGACCTCCTTCTGTTTTGGAATAATAGAAAGTATTTACATAAAAGCACTGGTTTGTTCATAGCCTTTGGCTGTCATGACTACAGAGGTGCTGCTGTCACAGTTTCCGAAAGATTTTAAGCACCTACCTCCCGCAAATTTCAGGTTGCTCTGAATGGCTTAGATTGCTCAGATGGCTAGGATATCACATTTCTGAAATTCTTAAGTGACACAGAATTTTGAAAAGTCTCAATTTTCCCTTAATTTCTGTGGGAGTTTGCTGCCAGTGTGGATTTGATGCGGATCAAGTGCCATATCTGCGAAAATAAACAAACAAACAAAAAAAAAAACCCAGACAAGCTTTTCAAGGTCCTTTTTCTTCAAGTCTGAATCACAATGTGGACCTGTGCGTGACAAGCACGCCAAGACATGCACGTATACTGGAAAACAGTAACGAATAGTGTCATGGAATATTTAACAACTGATACGTTTTCTAGCTGTATAAACAAGGAGTAAATCCTGCTTCAGAGACAGAGCAGAAGGAATGTACATAATATTGCTGTAGCTCTTGTGTGCATAACAATGCAAAACCATTGTTTTCTTAAGAGAAGAATAATTTTAATGTATTCACTAAAAATCTAAATAATGGACTCTATAGGGATAATGTTCCCAAGACCCAGAGCTTTCGAATGTTTGTTCCCTTTCCTTGGCTTCAACAGTTTCATAGCAACTGTGAAAGGTGCTTCTATTGTATGAAGCATACAAGGGATTAATTTCAAATACAGGTCATGTTTAGTGTACAAACTTGAGTTAGAAATGTTCTTTTATACTGTCACAGAATTACTAAAAATAAAGGGACTCCCTTGTTCAATCAGTTTTGAGGAGGGAAATGGGATTAGTCTTGGCCATAACTACTGTTGTATCCTGAAGGTCCCTCTGTTTACAGGTATTCTGAGCACATTTTCAGTTCTGGTGAGAATAATGTTATCAGTTGCTGGGTCTGCATACTAAGACAGACGTTGTTAAAGACAAACTCTAAGAATTTCATTTAGATGTTCATACTGATACTAATGTATCTAACATTAATAGGTATGAAATGAATACAGTAAAAGAGGGGGAAATATCAGCCCAGGACTACTATAACAAATACACTAATGAACATAAATATTCCATGAATGCCAGTCAATCAGTCTGAAGACACCTCATGGCTGTTAAGTGTCTGGCTTTTGCATTATTAAATATTTAGCTGAGAAGGAGTCAAAGAAACCAGGAGACCAAGAATTTTTGTCATTCTTGTTCTTCTTTCCATTAAGTTAACTCTGTTGTAGGGGAAAAGCAAAGCTCTAATAAGATTTAAAGGCATATACATGCATTGCAATTTTTGGTGGCCCTTGGAGAGAAATAAAGCCAATATTTATGTCTGTGAATGTCGTAAATGAAACCAGGTACTAAGCACAAGCATTACATACAAAAAAGTGGTCTAAGACACTGAGAAATGGATAAACAGATTGTTTACATTCTGGGTTGTGTCTTGGGAAGGCCTTAGTCAAATCATCTCAGATTTGCATTGCAGAGTCACCCATTGTCTCTGCAAGTATCAGAATACTCTGGGATATTTAACTTCACACATGCAGTTCGTGGCAACAAAGAAATCAATGTGAGCAGTGCAGCAGAGAGCTGCTTCGGCACAGTCTGTCACTGTTTGGTGGTCTGCAGTGTAATGCATAACAGGGTTGCCATCAGCTGCTAGAAGTCCTTCCTCCCACTTTCCTGATCTCCTTCCGCCTCTGCTTGATAGGATCACTCAGCAGATCAGAGCAGTTCATTCTTCCAGATATTTGTAATCGTACCAACACATGGGCCGGTTGTATTAATGGCTGCAACAAACTGAGGAGCTGTTCCTCAGGAGGTTGCTCATTTTGCAGAGGTTATAGAAGTTAACATGTGCTTGATAAACATGTACGAGATGATAAGACACAAAGAAAAACCTTACATCATCTTAACACAACCTTCACCAAATAAGTTCTGTCTTGTTTTCATAACGGAGACAATTGAAGGTGCATCGCACACTTGCAGTGCATTACTGCAATTCAATTTAATACTCTTCCTGTCCCTTGCTTATCTTGGTGATCACAAACAGGTTTTGCAAATGTCAGTTCCAGGTGTTTGTTTTATTAAATGGTTGTGCTTAAATCTTTACTAATTCTAATGTTTTCTGAAGATGAAACACAAATGACTAGGGGTTCAAAAGACAAAGAAGATTAGAGAGAAGCTGTTCCCTGATGCTCTGTTGGTACATTTGTGCAGCAGCTTGGTGATATATTACAGCACTCACTCTGTGGCTCCAAGGGTGGGGAGGCACTGCCAGGCAGCCACTTCGCTCTCAGATGCTGCCACAGCACTTGGAGGTTTCCCCAAGAGAAGGATGTGGCAGTGTTTGATAATGTAGCATGAGGTGTTGAACTCAGCCTGTTGTGTACTGGCCCAAAATGGCAAACCAGGTTCATGGCAACAGACTCCACCCACTAGCACAATATGTACGCTTAGGCCATAGAGTCTGAGAAGATCTTACTTGTACTGAACACTGTGCTGTGACTATGGAGCACAGCAATTTCCAGAAGTGTCAACTGTCTTTTTGTCTTCATCTCTCCTTGCTATTTGTACTCCATAGAAATGGCAGGAATTTATCTTGATGTAAAACCATGCAGATGGTACATGGTAGGGAACAGCCTTTACCTGATGTGGCAATACAGAGTGAAACATCAGGAACTTGTCAATGAGGGCACAAGTTTCCTGTCTAAGTGACTTAGTTTTCAGGCAAAATGTATAGTAACTTTCTGAATGGTAACTTTATGTAGCTACTGGCTTAAGAGCAGCACTTGTGTTTTCAGCCATCTGTCTGAGCATTTTACATAGATTTTAGCCCAATAAGTCTCCACAGGTCAGTTGTCCTGAGTGTATCTGGTGGACTTTGAACAATGAATAAATGAATGTATTTTTAATATATATATACATAAGATGTATCTAGGAAAGCATAGGATAAAATTTCTTCCTAATATAAAAATTATTAATTCATTATTGTCTATGCCATTATTAACATTTACAACTGACTTAGTATTGCTAAAAGCTGCTGAGAATATAATTACTGAAACACTCTATTGTGACCTTCTAATATCGTACCTATTAACTGGCTTGATTAATTGCAGCATACTCAGTGGGATGAGTCAAGGCGTTATTTCAGTAGTATATGGTATTTACATAAGGAGCTTTACTCCATTAGTGCTTTTAAGTACTTCAGAAGAATATTTCTAGCGAGCTCCTGGGAAGAAATATTCTTCCCTCCCTCCTCTTTTGTTCCCTCTTTATTTTTTCATATATCTCTCCCATGTCTATGTGTTTACACATTTACATTTTAGGTGAACAGTTAACCTTTCTATGTGTTTAGAAAGCTTTCAAAAATATCCCTTGTTAGGACTTATTTTGCCTTTTGGTTTACGGAGCAATAGGAAAACCAGACAGTTCGTCTTGAGTGGATGATGCAACAGGACATGTGATGCAGAAATCTGGATCTGAAACCTGTCAATACATGTCAAAACAGATATTAGTAAATTCTCAAGCTATAACCAAAGACATTTTTTTTATTACAGTACAGAAAAAATGTAGAGCATATAAGGGACATGATTTTAAACAAATGTTGGAGGGTTTTTTTTGTGTGGTAGTAATTAAACGAATAAATAAAAAGCAATTTGAAGTCTTTACATAGAAACATCTACTCAAAAAGAATAGATCTCCATCAAAGATAGAAGTAACCTATAAATTCTGAGACAAATATTTCAATAATGTGTTACCAAAGATGGATGTAGAATGGCTGTCTAACTATCTAATTTTCAGAATTTGTGCAATCATATGTTCAGAGAATAAAGCCTCTTGAATATTTCTCAATTGTTTATCAATCTGGAAACTCTTGAGAACCAGGTTTGACCACCTGGGAAAAGCAGGCATATTGAACTACTACAGAAACATTCATCCTCTGCTGTACACATGGCTGTTGTGGCTCAGGTGCGTATTGCTTTTTTTGTTGCCTAGCCCACAGCCTTACTGTTAATTCTGCTGGCAGAGATCCTTTTGTTGTTTCTAGTATTGAGTCTAGGAGCCTCTACCCGGAACCACACGGGTGTAGTTTCTCGGCTGGTTGTCTAGATATTTCAGTCTCTAAATTTATCGCAATCTCTATCCTTAAGTCCCAGCTGAACAATTTTCTTTCAATGGTCTCTCTCTTCACCCCCTTTTAGACTTTGTCCATATTTTTCAAGCATGCGTACTCTGGTCCCAGTGCTCACAGGGAAGGAAAATGCAAGAACAGTGCTCTCTCTGGACATGACTCAGAGCTCTTTTAAGTTAACTACCAGAACAGGTTCAAACTCAAAATTCCAGATGTGTGCTTTCACTATTTTTTTTAATCTTTATTATGTAACCTCACGTAGCCCCTAGACACTCAGAACTGACTGTCTGGGTGTGCAGAAGGGGATAATGAACCAGAAACCTCCCTAAATAAATCCATAAACTTTTGGCCAATAATATAAAGCGAAGTCTGTAGTAACAATGCCACCAAGCCTGTGTTCCTACTATGCTTCTAAGTGTATATCACATTAAATATGTGAATATTACAGTAGTGTTACTTATGCTACCTGTTGGGCAAAGTGTCCTTTAAATAGAAGTATTCAAAATGTATTATGAGTGATTTGTGTCTAAAAAGCTTGGCAGAGATATATCTAGGCATTTAAATATGCATGTGTTAGATCTTATGTAAAAAATCTGACAGACTAAAACCTGAGATATTCATGAAATACTAATTATTTTTGCTTGATTAGATACACAGTATTTTAGTCATATTTTAATGTTGGAAAGAAACTTAGTTTTGAGTAGGAACTGATTGGTTCCCAGAGGAAGAAAAGAAAAGATAATAGCTACTGTGTAGTACTAGCAATTGGTGTATTCTGAAGTGAATGAACAGAAAGAGTGCCTACACAGGTGGTAATGAGCCAGAAACTTTAAGCAAATAATCAGTTTGGTTTCATTTGTTGCACTTCACAGAACTTCATATATCACTTATTCAAGAAAGTAAAAATGCATGATGCCATCATCTACATGTCTTACATGAAAGTATTTTTATCATGTGTGTTAGCCTACGTACATAAAGAAAGAATTTTACCACTGAAATCCGCACTTGCCCTGCTCAGTAGGTTTTCATTTAACCTTCTCTGGATGGAAAAACAGAGAATTGAGCAATTAATTTCTTTTTTATGAAAATATAATCATTTTTTTAAATTTGGGTTTAAAAAAATCTCCAGATGACACAAATTCTCAAAATTCCCAAACAGAAACCTCTTTAGTTTGCAATCAGGGGGAAAAATATATACAGCACTGCAAACCTAAGGGAGACAAAACTCATTTGTTTCATATACTTTTGAAAGTCATAGCACAGATTTCCTATGGGACCTCATATTGCATGACACACTTTAGTAAAACAACTATTACCATGGTTCACAAAAAATGAATATTTCATAAGGACAGCTTTTATTTTTTAAATTATTTCAAAATGCTTCTGGTTTACGTTGAGGCTATTTTTAAGCATGCATTTTTTCTGAATTTAAATAACATTTCTGAATACAGTAATTGCAAATAAACTGAAATGCTAGACAATTACTTTGATAAATGTTAGAGAAATGATTTGATAATTTCTGATTTTGTTGTCTTCGTGTGGCCTTTTCTTCCACCTTTTTACTAATGTGTAAAACAAAGAACCCATCAAAGCAAAATGTTGAAAATATTAACTTTGTTTCAGGATAAAAATATGAATTTAATAAAAGGAAATAGACATGTATAAACAAGATTATAATCATTATTTTGCTCTAGGATTCTCAGTTGCTGCATCATCTTCCACTTATATTTCTAACAATCAATTTGCCTGGATTACCATTGTACTCTCTGTAAGTTCTATTGGCAGACCTATGCCTTTTCACTTACATTTCCACTCAGACACAAGCATCCTGAGTTACTTCTTTCCTCCACATTCTATTAAGGCTCATTTATATAGCTGTAAAAGCTGGAGAAGAGACAGACTTTGCTGGATGTTTCTAGGAGTGTTGTTTGTGGTCTGCTGTGGCACTGCGCCGTGGGAATAATTCAACCAACAAGTATTAAGCCATCCACCCCAGAGCAGACCAACATCACCCCACAAAAGTTGCACCTTCCCTTGCTAGGGTGCTTGGGCTATACAATTCTTACTTCTGTTGATCACTGGACAAGCTTAGTTTTAAACTGCTTCCAAGTCCCTTTGGAAAAAAAAAAAAGTAGTGGAAAATATATAAATTGTCTCTATGTAACAACAATAAAACTGATGAAGTTTTATGTCTTCCCCAAGGATCAATGGAGGTGCAAATCTAGACATTCAACATTAAAACTTGGTAGAAGCTTAGAAAAAAATTAAAGGAGCATGGGAGGAATTTTAGCTAATGTGATAACTGTTGATCCACACCCTTAGAGGTGGAGAGAGATTTGTTTTCTTCTGTACTTTTCTTATCCCTATTGATTGCTTGTTTAAGATATTGAAATACAGATTTAACTATTTTAATTCAACATCTACATGGTGCCAAAATATGGAAGGTGGACCCATCTGTAGGTATGGATAATTCAATTTCCTGCGGATTTTCATGAAAGTCCTTTGAAGTAAAGAAGCAGCCCTCAATTTTTAGGTTGGTATAGTAAAGAAAGAATGATGAGACTTACAAGAAAAAAAGCAGGATCCTGAAACACCATGGTTTAGGTTTGAGACTGAAGTCACCACAGCATGTTTACTTCCGCAAATTAGTTCTGCTGAGTTCGATGGAGCCTGCATATGAATGATATTTACATGTCAAGCCCTCCATATGGTGGACTGCACTGTTATTAGGTAATCTGAAGTTTAACTTCAACTGCCACTTAGCTGTCACAAAATTTGCCAAGACTATACAAAGGTCTGAATCTTGGCTGGTTGTGCATGTGGGTGCCTAGAGCTGTTCAACATCCAGCAAGTGCCAGGTAGCCTGACCTCTCTAACTACTCAGCAGTCCATGACACAAGCTGCTGCACAGTGCAACATGCAGTTCTCATTGCTGCCTCCAGATCTTCTCTGTGAGTGCAGCTCAGAAGCAGGACTGAGAGGGGAGGCATGAAATAATTTCTATTAAAGACAATCTTGTTGCTTGTTACAGATTATTTATGCGTTGGGAGAAAGGCAAAATAAAATTTAAAAGAAGGAAAAAAACAAGGAATTGGTATATGTTTGACTTCCCATC
Source organism: Tapera naevia (assembly GCA_033556795.1). Taxonomy (NCBI): domain Eukaryota; kingdom Metazoa; phylum Chordata; class Aves; order Cuculiformes; family Neomorphidae; genus Tapera; species Tapera naevia. The sequence goes on along the minus strand of JAUMJJ010000246.1, from coordinate 10,043,720 downwards.
GGAGAATATTTTTGACACAGATTATACATTTTTCTCCTATTGTAGCTCATGTCTTAAAGCAATGGAAGCACAAGTACTGGAAGATATTCAGGTATTGTTCCACTGCTCCCAAACAGTCTAGGCAGAAACACAGGTACCGTTTGCTATGTTTTTGAGGGTGAGGTATTATTCCTTGGCTGTCAGTAATCATAGTAACACTGCTTTTCCATGGCAGTTGAATGCTTGGTGATCAAGCTTTCTTTAGTTCTGACAATCTGTTTTTCTCTTTGTTTATTTTTCTTGTTGAAATTTGTTTTGCTGAGACTTTAAAATAATTTGACAAGTTAGCCTATAATTTAACATGTCAAAAACTGGAGGTTCTTCCACAATTTTGACACAATATCTGCGTTGATACCTCATAGTTTTATTTACTCTGCCAAATTGTTTTAATACCCTAAATTTAGGAGAGGTTTCTCAGCTGGTGTAAATGGGCAAAGCTTCAGTAGGGCTCTTAAGGCATGGATATACAGATGGGCACAGAGAGCTGTGAGCTTCTCTGTCTGCTCAGTGAGCCATCCAAATGCAAGCCAGCTTTGCTCTGGAAGTTTTAGAGCTGCAATAGTGAGATACTCTGCCCAAGCACTTATCTACTGCGTCTTTGGCAGAATTTCCAGGTCTGAGCTCTCTGAGAAGGCACATCCCTGGCTGTTGCTCAGATTTTAGCTCCTGCTACATTTTAGTTCCAGTTCCTTCAGTGAATTTTGCTTACATCTATTCAGTTACTTGTTTGTTCCCTCAGATGTTTTTTTTCTTCTTTCAGCTGCTGTTCTCACAGGCCGGATTGGAGGTGTCCCCCAGTACACTCCTGAAAGCAGTTTACATCACCTGTGAGCCAGCGGCTGTAACTGGCACGCATCCCTGCTGAGGTGGGATACATTTGCATGTGCCTGTACATGAAAGAGTTATATCTTGGCTCACACAGAACATACAACTGACTTGACTCAGTCTGAGTGGAGGGGCTAAAGGGCTGCTCTTTTGTGTGATACAGAGCAAAAGCAAAACTCTGAGTGGTGTTCGGTTTTGCTGTAAACCCACTGCTGTGGCTGTCACCTTTAGGACACAGGAGTCTTCCCATGGAGGGGTGGTGAGGCAACCCCAGGTTCATCTTTGAGCACCTCCTCAAGTGGATTTGTGTGCTTTAAATTTCACCATCATTTCATAAACCTTTCCAATGACTGGCTTGAACATGCCAGTACAGGAAGACATGCTAATTGCCACATTCGAAGTGAACTCGTTTGAATGCCACACCGTAAACAGCTAGTGCTGTCATGCTCAAGGCCGATTTTCCTCCCTCAAATTCTCAAAAAAAAATCAAAGAGATAAGTACCTCTGTAAAGCAGGAGACTCGATGTTTACACAGTGTCTCCTGTGGGAGGCAGTGTGATACTGTCACCAGTCCACGCGCCTGGAACGATGTTAGGAGATAGTGCCACTACTAACTTATTGATCTCTCTGTTTTTGGAGCAGAGGGAGAGTGAGGGATGATGGCAACAGATCCTGCTTTCCATTTTGGATGGTCTGAATGCATTGTTTAAAAGAACTGACAAAGAGGGTAATCACAGTGGGAAAAAATTCAAGTACCCAAATTGGACAGAGGAGCAAGTTCTTTATTTCTCTCTGGGTGAATGCAGACACCTGTGAAAGCAGACACTTGTGAAAGCAACAGATGGTGTAACCAGAGGAAGAAAAAATGCACACTGCAGGAAATAATAATAAAAAGATAAAGTAAAAAGTAATAGATTATTTACTTAGTTAAGTTAAAGAGACATGTCTCTATCTGGAGATAAAGTGATAGATAAATCAAAGTCAAAAGCAGCTGACAACTAATACAGAAAGCTAGTGTTAAAGCTGCAATGATGAAGAAAGCATGTGCAGTGAAACCACGTGAAGGTAGTAAAGAAAGAAAGAGTCAGTAAAGTTTCCAGGTTTTATCATTTTATTACGTTTCTAAGCTAGGCAGTGCTTTCACATTCTCTCAGGACAGCACCCTCAGCTGGAGGGAAAATAGCATGTTTTGGCATCACAGATGCCTGGGAAGAAGATGACCAGTCCTCTCAGGTTACCAGCCAAAATGTCTGGAAAAAGAAAAAAGTCCTTATTAGTGTTTTTCCACACAAAGTATGTACTTTTAACTGAGAGAATTTTACCACATGAGTGTTCAGTGTTTAAAGGAGGCTGGTGACTTCAGCATAAAGGAATTCCCTGCAGAGCTGCACTGCGAGTTGCTGTTGCACCTCTCTGGCTGTATGAGCCTGCCTCCCTCTGCATCTAATGTTCTTTCTGCTCTAAAAGCTTAGGGAATTGATTCTAGTTTTTATTTCTAAAAATGGGTACTGATGGGATTTCTAAGATCTGTATTTAGTGTTTTTATAGTCTCTACCAATAAATTGAACTGTACTTTTCTCTGCAGGCTCTTGCTCACCAACCAACACTCAACCTGCTGAAACTGGAATTAGAAAAAAAAAGAATTAAACTGAGTCTCAATCTCTGCAATAATTAGGTAGTGTTATGAAGATAGCAAAACAAAACAAAAAAAAAAACCTAAATTTTCTTCTTTGAACCTAGGTCTTCATTTCATTTGAAAATCCTCAGCTGAACAATCCCTCTTAATTTTACCAGAGGGGAGAATCAGGTCAGAAATGCAATTTGGAAACACAAAATAGACCAAGAAGATGAATGTCAGTGCAACTCCATTGGGTGCAGCAGCATGATGTCAGGTTTGTGCTAGATGAAGGTCCAGTTTATATGTTCAGTGTGATTAAAAGCGATGGCATTACATTTATAGTCATTTTATACTTACTGTTGCAGAGGAAGAAGGAAACAACAAAACCTCATAATACATACGTGACAGAAGCATTTTACAGTCATTTCCCATTTTTCCACATCTTTGTATGTCTACCATCTGCTGATGCGTTTTCTCTAACTCAGATGATAAGATTCCTGGTGTATCAAGCTATCTTTTAATATCTTCCCTCTGAAGTATGTTTGGTAGTTATAATAATGATAGCTAATTAGAATAAATAAAATATTGGCAAAAGCTTTCTTTGCAATGATCTGATGTTTCTATTTTGATTAGGTAGGTGGGTACAAACCTTAGACTAAGATAGTTTCTGCTTACGTATAACCTGTGATACATGATACTTTTGGGAACTCTCACAAAGGGCATGTTGACACACTCTGATGACTATAGTGCTCTCAGTTGAAGCATTTAGCATTGCACAGCAGAAAATGCTGCTGAGGGAAAGAATGGAAATAGCATTCACTGCTGATACACAGAATTTGGTGCTGCTGCTGGTGGTTTTGCTATTACTGTTCCAGATGTTCAAAATGAAGCTTTTGATTGTCAGCTCTGGGAAAATATTCAAAGGAGCAAATTGCAGCTCTGTAGCTCCCACCGAGAAACAGTGTGTGTGAAAATGCAGATAGACTTACACATAGTAATAAAAAAATTCAAACTACTTTTTGGACTCCTGACCTTTGAGTTGTTGCAGTGGGGTGTGAAAGCCGGAATTCCACAAATATCACTTATAGGTAGAATCATTTTCCTCCAGCTGACTTCAGGAGGAACTGTATATGTGATGTGTAAAGGCAAATTATGAACTGTCGAATTAGAATATATCAGAACAGGGAATCCTGTAGGATATTTAGTCTTTGCTAAGAGAAAGCAGTACATTAAATTATCTTCTTGCAATTTGACATCATATTTCTGAGGCTAGAATTGATGAAAATCTGCAGTTTTTTTGAAATTAAAGCCAGATAGATGCTCTAGAAATGTTTACTTTCCTCTGACAACATTGTTTTCTATTTGGCTCCATATGAGCTAGAAAATCTGTTTTTTCTTTGCATTGTTTATATCTTAATAAAAAGGAAACAAGGGCTGTTGTCAGGGTTGATTTATGCAGAGTAAGAGGGCCGCCAGATGAACATTAGATTTAGTGAAGTGTGTCCCATGTCACATAACCATCCATCTCCTTTCTTCAGCAAACTGTCTTTCTAATTCCTTGGGATGCTAGATTTAAAACACCAGGTGATATAGGCACTGGGCATTTTGACTGTGATTTTCTTCCTTCTGTGGGATGGTTTTGATATCACCTTCTCATGTGCCTTGCAACAGCAAATCAGCATAAGAGGCAAAATACTCAACTCTGCTTTTCTTCCTGGTGGGTCCACTACAGAACTGCATTGCTAGGGAAGCCAAAGTGATATCATAGCTTTAAGAGAAAGAAATCTTATTTTGTCAATTGGCATAGCTTTATAAAATCTGCAATATTTTATGAGAATACTGTTAAGTCCTATTTTTGCCACGCAGATTCTTAATCACCTGTTTGAAGTTTTATGTATCCCCCAGTCCTTGATCCCAACACTTCAGTGAAAGCCTTTAGCATCTGTCTTCTACCAGTCTCCTTCAACAATTGTCTGCAGGCTTTTTGTTTTCTGCCAGTCAGTTTGCTGCAATTTTTCAGGATGACAGCCTTTGTGCATGTTCAGAAAGAATTGCTTTCAAATATGGAGCAACCAAGTCTTTACTTACTGAACTTGCACATGAAAAAATTCCAAACACTTACCCATACAAAAATTGCAAGCAAGTATTTGCTTTCAAAACTATGTTCTTTTGTGGCTTTTTCTCATATGCTCATTAAGCACTCCAAAGTGCCTAGGAACAGGAAAGGGATTTAAGATGCTTTAAGAAAAGAGAGTGTCCTCGTTCTGTTGTTATTCGTTTGTGCTTGTTAGTGTGTAGAGGTTTCATTCAGTCCCACTGGAATTGCTACCATCCAAACATATCATAATAGACAACCCTTGTCCCAGAGGTTCCCCAGGCTAAAGAAATCATGGGCAACAGTCCAGAGAAAGGGACAGCAGAGAAATGGTATTACTTGACTGAAGGCACTCACGATTTACTGTGAACTGGCAAAGAGGGAAATGTGTGCCTCTGCCTGTGATATGGCTTTGTGTAATGCTGTAAGCCTGTCCCATTGGTTTAGTGCAGAGCTGCATTCCCGTGCCTTTGCTAAGTGGTCACTCTTGGGGACATTCATTGCAGAAATCAGCTTGTGTTCTATATGTACCTCTTATTACTTAATTTTTCAATTTTAGTGTTGAATTTCATCCCAGGATGGATATTTTAAAAGGTAGTTGCTAACTCCTAGGCTGCCTGGTTCACCTGGAGGAAACGAGTTCTTTGCAAAAGATTTTTGCATCAATAGATTTTTGTGATTAGATCATACTAGATCCCCTGCTCTAGGGCTGGACTCTGGTTCTAAAACTGCACGCTTTGTGAGATGAAACTGCACCGATGTGCAAAAAATGTTTCTCAATGTTGGAGAGCACAATTCTCCTCAATCTTCTAGACTGCAGAAGGTTGCTTTCTGCACTGCAACTCATCAACACATGGAAATTTGCTGCAGAATGAGTGATGAAATAGAAAAATATAATTTCCCACTTATTATTGCTGGAGCAATTTTTCCTCTGCATCTCTGTTTATAGAAAGATGATAACCTTTGGATGGCTATACAAAGTATTTACTTTTGAGGGGTGCATGTGTGTGTGTGCACACACATGTGTGTGTGAGTATGTACCAGAAATAGCAGTAGAAAGGAAATTTTCTGTCCTTTCTCAAAGGTTACCAAAAATCCAAACAGGACAAGATATTTCTATGCTTGCTTTAAGGAAATCCAGGTTTTAAGGTGCTTCAATAAAAAGATAGGACTAAACCCACTAGGCTCTTGCTAGTGGAGAACTGGTACTTATTTGTGTGGAAATAAAACACTCAGAAATGATGAACACCTGGAATGTCAGAATATCAAATTCCCTTTGCTATCCAAGGAAGGCTGGTATGGGAATGCTTTTATGTTATACGCTGTCCAAATTCTTATTCAGTTTACAAATCAAGTTTAATAGGCAACACAACCCCTGTTGATGCTATTGCCTATCACCTTGCAAACACATGGCCACTGAAGGAACTCAGACACTGTACACACACCACCACCACTGCCTTCCCTGCACCTCTCCCCAACCCAAAACACAAACTCTCAGTGTTTTCAAACGGTGGAGCAGAGGAAGATGGGTGAATTGCAGGGTTTTCTGGGAGCCGTAGATTACAGAAATGCTCAGCAGCTCTGCTCTGCTCTTGTTTGGAATAGTGCTCCTCCATAACATGCACTGAGTATATTAAATTTGTTATGACCTCTGACAAAACAAAGCAGGATAAAAAGGCTTTTGTTTGCATATTAGTACACGTATGATTGTATTTGTGCACAAATCCAGCAGCAAACTTTTGAATGTCACATTCTCCATGAAGTTACACTGTAATGAAACATAAATATGAGGAGATGATTGCACTCATTTAGGTATCTTGCCTGCAATAGGGATGTAATGTATGTTCTTTATAAATAAGATATTTGGATGAAAAAAATCTCTAAACCTTGAAGAAAACAAACTAAACCCCAAGAATTTCACCCTTAAACTTCTGGTTCTGGCTAATGCTTCTGATCTGAACCACGACAATAGTTTATTTAGTTTTTCTATCACTTGTTTCTAGGAGCAAAAATCCTTTTTTTTTCTACGTAAAGGGGGAGATAGTGATCTTATTACGCATGTTGAATGCTTCATATAGCTCTCCTAGACTTGCTGACATAATGATGTCTTGTGGCAATACTTTTACTAGATTAATATTTTAGCAAGTAAAACATTATGTCCTTTTAGTAGATTTTCTTGTTTCTATGAGCAATGTTTTAGAGATTTAAAAAATGTTATTGGATTCATATATAAAGATAATGAGTTTTGTTTCTGTGGCACCAACTGTGAGAGTATATTTATTATTTACACAAAGACAGTAGAGCTAAAAAATGACGACTGTGAAGTGTTGACAGAAGCAAAAAATTGGTCTCTATGTGCTTGTAGTTTCTGAGACAAATGAGGATATAGTAATAAGTTTCAGCTTAATCTCAGTATAATGTATATTTATATAAGTATTCCCTGCCTTACACCAGAGCTGTTGCATCAATCATTACGACAAATTTCTTTACCTTGATAAATTCATTTATACCATATTTTGGTGATATGACAGGATCATTCTACACAGGAGAGTTGTTTCTTTAGGTCAAAAAAGATTAGTGGTTCTATGTTTATTGAGTAAAGATCAGTTGTATTTTATTTTTGAATGCAAAGCCCAACTATTGTCCTTCACATTCCCTTGCATTAAAAGCATTACCCAGAAACAGGAAATCTTGAACTTTCCTGCTTGCTGGTCCCATCAGACCCAGGGTATATGTTGTCATATCTCACCGTGTGAGGTGAGCTGTTCTGCATCTTTTGTCCTGCAGCATCTAATAAAAACAAACACTATTTGAAGTCAAACCCGAGTGGATGCAGCTCTGAACTTTCTTTGTCAGTCCATCAACACAGCCCAGCTATAAGGGCATCGAAATTCAAATACCATGGGGCTGATCAAGGGACCGGCTACTGAAAAAAAATTAAACTTAGAGTCAGAAATGAAGCTTGACAGAAGATTAATAATTTGCCTTGGAAATAGCAGAGAGGTTAAAAATGCCATCAGAAATTTTATTTGGCAATTGTGGCATCTTGGAGGAGGACTCTGAAAAAAAACATCATATGTTGGGCCTTATGCATCAAGGAGTTGAGTATTAGCTGTCTGACACAGCCCCTGAGGGGCTGTATCATGGTCCTCATGGATGGCTGGTTTCCCTGGGATCTGCTGGGGCTGATTGATCGAGCTGTCATGGCCCCTTATGTGTCAGAGTTGGGGGAGGCCCATGAGGAAAAATTTTAATGGAGCCTGTCATCAAAGAAAAATGTTGTGCTTCTCACTTCAGTGGCCCTGCTGACACCATCAACGTGGTGCCTGCGCTCATCCTGTCTAATATCATGGCAGGCTTCCTTTTATCAGCCTGATGTTTACTGGGGTTTCACACAGCTCGTGTTCGCTGGATGCATTTCTTCTGCACAATTAAAGACGGTAAAGAAACTCCAGCCACTTAGAAAGATGAAGTCTAACAGCTCTACACTACACCAGCTAGATACCAAATTTACGAATATATAACAGTGAAATAAATGTAAGTTTGCCTGTAGGACGAGAAGAGTAAGAAATAATGTATTTACTTTACATAGGAGTTATGCAGTTGATAGTTTGTTTTTGTTAATGTATGTTTTAATAATTTATAATTTGTCTACATCCACGGAGGAGCTCCGTGCTGGTTCATGATTGTAGGCTGGACATCAGAGGGGGAGCACTGCTGGCAGAAGGGCTGACGGGGTGCAGGTTTGTGCTGAAGAAGAGCAATGTCTGACACTGAGGTGTGAGGGCAAAACAGTCCAGGCAAAGCTCAGCTGGTGAAGGAGTTTGGAGGAGCTGCAGCAATGACAACTCTTGCATAGGTCAGCAGGGACGAGAATGTGGTGAAGACTGCAAAGGCAACATGGTTGTTTTTGTCATGGGTTCTGCATCCTTCTTTTGACCTTGGACACTCAGGATATGAGGAGGGATTGGGTTATGAGTGCTAGAGACATTGTAACAGGCACATCAAGAAAGACAGGCAAAATTTTTATCCAAAACCTTTGGACTGCCCCAACAAAAAACCCTGGGAATGATTTACATAGTCTCAGCAAACAAAAGAAATGTGGATGAGTAAAAGTTGATTGTTCCCTCCCCACCATTTCGTGATGGCATTGTAAGTGCTTGAAATAAAAGGACACATTCTGTTCCCAGCTGACTCAAGCCTGGGTGCCGCAGAGATACCTGGTGCTGTGGAGGACTGGGTAGTGGGCACTATCAGCCCCTCAGACCCCAGAATCAGGACTAAGGCCCTCTGGCACAGGGAATGCTGGTGGTCTCTGCTGCCAATTGCTCAGAAATGACTGGGGAAGCTGTTGTACATCTGTCTGGCACTTTTTGTGGTAGCCTGAGGTGTTTAGGTTTATGTGTTGCTCTGTTTCGAATCTGGCAAAATTAATAGAATGACCTCAATCACTTCGTGCATCAGGAACCTAAAGGAGAAAGGGAGAAGGGTTGTCTGAGAGGGAGCTTCAGAAGCAGGGCAGAGCCTTTCTTTTTGCAGTGAAGGAATATGTTAGAAAAATACCTACATGATAGGAAATGAACAATTTCATATCGCGTGGACAGAGATGAAGGAAGCCACATTCAGGCCTACTTTCCATCTTGTGCTTCTATGTTTGAACTCCCTGCGCTAGAGGAGAAAGCAGTTGTAGGTTTCAGGCTACTGCAAAAAAGCCAAGTAATGGCAGCAAGAATGATTAGCAGTAGGTAATTAACTAGGTGTATCTCTTTGCCCACTGTGATGGGGGGATGTTTATAGTTCCTGTGAAAAAATAACACTTTCATAAATGCAAAAGTGCTGTGGTTGTTTTTAAGGCTACTTCACTTAAACTTTTCTTTCCATTCTTCTTGATAATGACACTTAGGAAATGTTTTAGTGCTTTATTAATTTGAGAGTAACTATCATCAAATAAGTTTAGTTGCAGAGTTTCCTTTCATATTGCCAAAGCCTCCATGAAAAGTATTTTTTATAATATATAGCCACTCAGAAATCTCATCCTCCACAGAGAAACTGGACAACTTGCTAATCAGTAAAACTTTTCAGAAGGACAAAGATTTTTTTTTATTCCATGAAATGTTTTGGTCTGAGAGAGACAAGCTTCTCCTCCCACTATGTTCCTCCATAAAAATTTCTCACAACCAAGCTGCTGAGCAAACTCAAAAGTAGGAGGCAAACTAGCGGTAAAACGACTTCAATTTTTAAAAAAAGATTTTTTTTCTAATGTGGCTTTATGCTGCTCTTTAAAAACTTCTGTATTTATTACCCTTCCCTTCAGAGGAAGTTGTGTAACATGCTACAGTGTAACTGGATGTTCCTTTCAACTTTTTAAAAAATGTTTCAACTTTAAAACTTAGCGCAAGTGTATCAGGGAGTCTATCTCTCTGTCAGTTTTTAAAAACAACTCAATGTTGAACTCAGTGGGGATGTCTGTTGAACAAGGAGTGGCATAATACCGCCTAGGGCTACTGAGTTGCTTACTTGATAAGTGTGGTAGGAAAGGTGTTCTTATTATTGTGCTCTTTCTGGTTTTGCTAAGTGTGTTACTTTACCAGGGATACTATTAATTACCACCTTCTAGTTAATGGTTTCCCCATGAATGTGTTTTTTATTTCCAAAGTCATATCAGTAGAGAAGGGGGGGGGGGGGGGGGGGGAGGAATGTAAATTAACAGCTGTCCCTCTTGTAGAGCAGCTGGTACTTCTGCAGCAAATGTGGAATGCAAAGAGAAGGGATAAGAGTCCATAAAGAGATAGCTCATCACACTTGTCATTTTAGGGTATATACTGAGGGGGGTATATTAGTGTCACTTGACTGACTTTGAAAGAGATCAGCTGGTTTACTGTATCTAAGCTCTTTGATGATTTTTAGATACTTCCAGTTTGGATGTTGTTTGTGATGGTTTGTTCATGAAGGTTGGTAGTAACGCAACAAGGATTCTTTTAATCCTGGAGACTTCCAGGGAAGACCTGTTTATATAATACAATTACTTTTAGCCTTAGTGAAATGACCTGTGTGAGCCTCTACCCATTAGCAGCATTGCCAAGCAGTTTTAGCAAACACACTACTAAGTTTTGAATTACAGCTCAAGCAGTACAAAGACGAAGATAATCCTTAATAGTCTGGCCAACTTCAGGAACTGGGGTGTAGCTTTAATGTCTAATTCCTGCTAATTACGAACACTTGTTAGCACAAGGTGAAAGTGTTTCCCAGTGAATATCAGATATGGAAGAGGTTCCACTGAAGTTATTCAGTACATTCTATATCAGGAAGTCCCTGAGGTGAAAATTAAACCCAGAAATGTATTCAGGGAAAGGAATATAGTGCAATTTTCCCCTATTCTTACTCTTTCCTAGGCATCTGTTTATAACTGTCATTGGAGAAAGGCAAATTCAGTCTCACTATTCTTATGTTTTTAAGAGATCTACTTCTTCCACTGCATTTTTCACTTTTTCCCTGCTGTGCCTCCACATATCAGAACTGAAGAGAGTGACATCTAAGGCGAAGTTGCTCTTAGCAAAATCACAGTTTTGTGCAGGAACTAAGAGTTAGTTTGCATGTGTACTGAAATAGAGAAGGGGAGCTGAGTCCCATCTCCATAGATGAAACTGATGCACACAATCTCAATCACACACAACTACATCACAACATTGATGCATGGACAATACACTGTAAAGAGAAATGGAAAGAGAAGCATCAAAGTGTGCTTGGTTATTCTATTCTGATGCAAAATGGCAGGAAACAATCCCAAAAACGACAGCATAGGCTCACCTTAGTGGAGCTTATGGGTATCATTTGTTCTTGGACCTCAAATCATTTGGTGTGTGCAGCAAGTCTTACTTTGAGGTGTTTGAAAAAACTGCAAATAACTTTTTTCAAATACAACAACTTAATTTTTGAGGATGCTTTTATTATGAGTTGCTCTCAGGTCCAAGAGAAATTTCTGATCACACACATGAACAGGACAGCTTAAAATTACTGTGGTTTTTGAGTCACTACTTGAGGTGCATGTATGACATTGAAGTCAATACTGTTGATGTGTAGTAGCGATGTTGTCCCTGTCTCTTTCACCTAGCAGGGACATCTCCCCCTTTGCTGTAAAAAGCTTGTATATTTTCAAAGTAAATGCACTTTGCATTACATGTTGAATCAAGACACACAGATCTTGACTTCTCTGTCTACTTCTTCTCTTCCCATTTTCAGTGAATGTCTTTCTTTCTGACCAGCTGTGGCTAGCCATGATATTCACTAGAGATTAGTAAACCCGGAAAGACACTTCTATCAGTTTATGCTCTATGAAAACTAGGTTGCAGACTTTGTAACTTCTCCCTGACACCTCAATGACTGCTTTAATATTTTTCAAAATAGTGATCAACATAGCAAGACAGCAGCTTTTATATTTGTGTATTGATTCATGTGCTCAACAATGCAGTCTGATGCTTGTGTCTCTTCATTTACGTGTTGTGTAAGTTCATATCCAGTTCTTTCAATTTCTTTCAATATCTTTTTTCTTAGTGCCAGTAACAATGGGATTTTCATCTTTCATTGGATTTCTGCGTGCTATTGCATTCAAGTAGTAAAGAGAATCGGTTCTCTTTGCCCTTGACACTTGTTTTACTAAGGGATACACAAGAAACAGCCAGAGGCAGCTGTTCTTCTGATGTAAATAGGCAGAGCTTTACTGTCACCGGTAGAGTTATGCCCAGTTTTACAATCTCATGGCATGCCATAAATGTTTTTGCCCTCTGAACTAATATATTTTAAAGCATTTTTGTGCACTCTAATCCTTGCTCTAGAAAGATAATGTTTCCAAGCATTACCCTCTAAGCAGATAATCACTCGCTCAGCTTCCCATATTTTTGCTTTTAACCTCTTCTTCATGACTGATGAAGATAGTTCTAGTGCGGAAGATAAGATTTTTCTGCTATAAGGTATATGGGGAAAACAACTTTTTAAAAATCCAGACAGACTGGGACATACAAATGTTTATATAAAAGTATCGGATGAGGAAAGATAATTGCATGAGTGCAAACTTGAACAACTTATTAAATACACAAAAAATATGAAAGTAGACTCTTGATTCGGCATTATGTTGAGAATAGTTAAAAAATAAAAGATGCTTCATGCCATCATAAATAAAGAATTAAACATATTCCCTTATCCTCTTGCCAAGTTGTTGCTTAGTCTTATCTTTTAATTAAACTTGAACTTTAGAATACGTGTCTAGCACACAAGTTTATTAAATGAAATAAAAATACGCACATGGTGTGTTCAGCAATTAGCATTCTTTTTGGAGGTTTCTAGGATTTTTTTCCTCCGTACAGAATGCACACATTAAAGACTCTTGTCTCATTGTATCTCAGAGTTTAAATTCATTGATTAGGAAGAAATAGAAAGTAAAGACTTGGGCTGACTTTTTTTTTAGTTTCCACTAGCTTTATTTTTCACTGCAAAACCACACCCAGACAGAGATATTACTCCTAAGAAATGAAAACCACAATAACAATCTCTACTTCTGATCAACCCATGATAAAGAACTCATAACATCTTCATTCTCTCAGAAGACAAAGCTTGATCTGATACATTTTCTCTAATTCCCAAATAATTATTCCTTTTTGAAACTTTTTACCACATTGAGGGGAGCTAGAGGTAAAATCCTAACTACAGTGAAGCCACTGGGAGCTTTGCTATTTATTGAAGACCGGTTTTCATAGGAATCCTCAGATGAGACTGAATGAAATCACAAATCACTCCCATATTTAATATGCAAGCATACAATTTTTAGTTAGATATATTCATTCATGGAATGGAAGAAAAACCTGTGACTTAGGTGACCAAGTCCACTACACTTAGAACAAAATTCTAAGTACTATGTCAAAGCAAGATGTTTCTGGCTGCAATGACTAAAATCCATATCATTTAGGCATGTCTTAGTCCAGCAAAAGACTTAATTTTGTCTTAAAATAAGAAATGGTGATAGGACCACTGCTATTCTGGAAATTAAATGTATACTTTTCAAGATTAATCCTCAAGGGATTATAAATAATAGAGAAAACACCAAGCAATCAAGATTAATCCCTTAATAACTGAATGGCCAAGGAAAGACTTGAGTATATAAAAAAAATTGAATTGCCATACAAACACCTACGTTACCAACAGAAAACAGCATGTATTGAGAACTCCAGTGACCTGAAATTCTTTCACCACCTTGAAAATATTAAAAATAAAGCCTACTCTTTTCCTCAAATACATGTGATGAGTGCTCTTTCATTTCTGTTCAATACAGCATTATTTTGCAGACTAGTGCATATTAACAATACAGTGCAGCTGTAGCGCTATTGTGCCTTATAACCTAGAATAAACATAGTATATTAATCTAATGCAGAATGTTGTGTTAAACAATAAGGCTAAACCAAGCATCTAAGAAGGAATTCATGGTGGAAGCAATGACAACTGTTTCCAGTAACTCTGTGAAAATATTAGGAAGGCAGTTAATTGGCAAAATGAATTGAAATTATGCATGAATCTTGTGGCAAGCACAGCAGCACTCAACTCATTGAGAAATCATAGTTTGAAAAACAGGATGCCATCCTCACTCCATTGTACCTGAATGTGTTTATGGCCACTTTTCAGAGGCCTGAAAGGTCCATAGTTAACTTCATAATTACACTGTCATTAGGAGAAATACCTGGGATTGTTTTCAAGAATACCTGATAGTGTTTTCAAGAATCTTTGGAAACCTAGAAGTTCCCTGACAGAAGGATAATACATTCTCTTTAGAAAGAGAAAGGGGATAAGGATAAAAAATTGGCATCCTTAGGGAAGATTTAGAAAAAAATTAACTAATCAATTTGCATTGAAAAAATCAGGAAAAAATAAAATCATAAAAATTTGAGTTTCTCAAAAAAGATTCTGTCAAATCAGTTTGATTTCCTTCCTTGACAAGGTAACTAGCATGGCATTTAGAAGAACAGAAAACAATAAAAGTAAGAAATCTGAATTTTAGTATCACTTTTTGACAGTATTCAACATGCCACTCTCATAAACAAGTTAAAGAAATATGATGTATGATGCATGACATCGATTAAAAATTAGTGTAAAGTACTGGGCTCAACCTAGGATATCACTTTTTGAGGAAGGGGCAGCTAAACGGCATAACAGGCCAACAGGAATGATAAAAAGTTTAGAAAGAAAAGTTAAAAAGAAATCTAGAAGATTCACTAAATAGGAAGATGTTGCACTAACGAAAGCAGAAGTTTTTTTCATCACTAATTGATAACAGAAAACCAAAAGGTAGATCCAACAAGAGCAGGTTGCCTAAGACGATACCCAGTTAATTTCTGATTATTTCCAGTGATGGGAACCTGTTCAGGTGTTTCACTCCCCGTATGATGGAATGCTTTTTCCTCGTATCTTACTGGAATTTCCTGTGTTGCAACTTGTGTCCATTGCCTCTTGTTCTATTGTTTTGAATCTCGAAGAAGAGTCTGGCTTTTTCTTCTCTATGTCATACCACTAGTCAACTGAACTGTGGAATTTCCAGTGTTACAAGTATTATGAATAGAATGCTGGAATTTCTCTCACTACAGGGGTGGAACGAAATGAGTGTGTTACCATTCTGTGTTTTTGTGAATTCCTAACTTTCTATAATTCTTTAGAATATGCAGAAACATAGCATTTAGCAAATTAAGATATCTATCTACATAGGTGTTGAGTGTAACAGAAAGTTTTGGATCAAACAGCCATGAAAGAATTTCAGTCACTTTGACCACACTCTTCTTACGGTTAAATATTTGGATCTCAAAGCTTTCAGATTTTCTTTTTTCTCTAAAAAGTCCCAAGAAACATTTATGGCAGGGGAAGAGCTTGTGGTCTGCTTTTCTCTGGAGTGTGTGTAAGGGGTGTCTCTGTAACTTTTACTCTGAGGGGGGAAAAAAGCGCCTAATTTTACTTCCAGGAAAGAGTCTGAAAAATTTTTGGCTCCAAAGGCAAGAGGTGATCTATAGTGAGGCTATTACAAGGTGGAGACAGATTGAGTCCTTTAATTTTTTGCCAACTTCAGCCAAATAAAGTTGAACTTTAGTTTGTGGATATGAATATTGCAAACTATAAGGCCCTGTTTGGTATTAAATGAAGGGTTAATGAAAGAAAAAAATATTTTAGAAATAACTACATTACTATTGAAACAAGATTTCTCAGGCATGAACCATGTGAGAAATCTTGGGAGGTATAGAAGGAAATCTTGTGCTCTGTAAATGCTCTGTAAATGCTTACAAAAAACGTAAAAATCTGAACACTCCAAAATGAGAAAGAAAAATGATTAGCATACAGCAAGTGAGGATTGCAAATGGTAGAAGTTTTGATCAACTGTATGTGTTAATTTTTATTAAAAGTGTCCAAAGCGGGCACAGAAATGAAATCAGAAGTGTTCTGCTGGAAGCAAGAAAGTAACTAACAATACGAATTAGATGAGAAAGAACAAAGGGTAAACAAAGTGCTATTTGATTAGATTGTTACAAAACCAATTGTAAACATGCAAATTCCTGTAATATATACATGGAGAATTATAAAATAAGGAGGAGAAGACGTCTGAAATGTCAGAAATTTTATTTTTAAAATTTGGAAGTCAAGAGAGTTGGAAAAGTAGATTTGATAGCTATATAAAATAAGAGCTGGAAAACTATTACATAAATACCTTAATGTTGAATTACTCTGGAAAATATTAAAACAGAAAAAAAGAGAGAGTTAATTCAAAATTACACCGATTAAATGTAACTCCATTCTTCGCTAGTGTTTGTGCATGTTTTCAATGTTATCAATAGTTTAGACAGGAGAGCATGGACACTGGAACAAAATGGACGTGGTTGGTCTTGGGTCTTTACTCAGTTCCTACCTAAGTATGAAACGCATTAAAGCCAAAGGGAACTTCCCTGATGCAAAAATGGTTTGTTTTTTTTTTTTATTATCCACTAGATAGATGAATGAGCCCTCCATGATTTCAATCTCTATCGAAAGAAATAATTTTTCTGAATTCTTTCTCTGAAGTTAGTCTTTAAAAAAGTCTTTTAAAAACTTCAAATAAGAAGAAAAATAGGCCATTTTGGGGTTGTTTTTAACATCCCACCATCCCACCTTACATCTAGAGAGTCAACAGCTTTGTCGTTGTTGGTCACAGGAACCTAGTTAAGGAATTACTGTCTTCTTCATACAGTCCTGCTGGCCTGGATCATGCCAAGTCACCATTGTGGATGGGTTTTGTGAGACTTTAATTTAGCAGCAATTTAGGATCTATTGAGGTAGATCAAAAAATTAAA
This sequence comes from Tapera naevia, assembly GCA_033556795.1. NCBI lineage: Eukaryota > Metazoa > Chordata > Aves > Cuculiformes > Neomorphidae > Tapera > Tapera naevia. The sequence goes on along the minus strand of JAUMJJ010000246.1, from coordinate 10,026,793 downwards.
ATAAATGTCCTCTAATAGCACTAAACCATCAGTTGAATAACAAAGCCGATCTAAAGTGATTCAACAGAATTTGTTGTAAACAAAACAGCATGTCAGGAGGACATGCTGGTCATAACCTTTTGAGGCCCAGGAGAGCTTTTATGGTTTCACTTAAGATCACTACTTATAGCATTACAGATTGTTCACTTTGGTCAGAATTTTTCCACTTTGGCTACAACTCAGGCCAGGTAATTCTGGCATTTTCCACCAGTTGTAAATGTCCAGAACTTTCCAGATTGTATAGTTCCTGTGTTGTCCTATTTAGGCTTCAATAAACGTGTTAGATGTGCTGGGCTGTCAGGTGGTGACTGATAATCAGTTCCTTTCTCAGGCAGCAGAGGTCCTTTTCCAGGCACAGGAATTCCAGTTATCTTAAGGGAGTGCCTCAGCACATGAACTAAATGCATTTTTACAAAGAGTAAGGACACAATGGGTTTTCTTTCCCACAGTATGCCTGATTTACCATGGGTTCTCCAAGGATGTCTGTCCTATCCTTGTTATCTTTCCGTGTTATGGGAAGCTAAAGTACAACAATGATACTTTCCCATGGCATTGAAGGCACCATGTAAAGAAAAAGCTGATTTTTAACTTAGGTTGACCAGATATCATGACAGGACTTTAATGTAAGTACTTTGCCTTCAGAATAGAGCATGAAGATTTAGTTAAACATTGAGGAAAGAAGGAAAAGTCTTGTAGATAAAATTAAGATGTTACAGTGTTTAGAATATAATTTTCTATCAGATTTTATATGCTCAGACTGTACTGCTTGTTTTTTTGAAAAGAAATATCTTCCCTTTTTCAAGATAACATTTTGAAATACTTCAATTACCATGATTATGCTGAAATTAATTTGTAGTTCAAGGAAATGTATTATCTCCCTTTTCCAGGGTTGGATTATGTTTCCTGGGAAAAGAACGAGTAGCTGCAAGTGTATCTGTTAATTGTGATAATATATAAATTGAACAGCTTGCCAGGATTACATTTATTATTTTGCTCTGCAGCCATTGTACATATCTCCTTCAGCTTTCCTGCACAGATATGTGTTTCTTCAGCCAGCTTCAAAAATAAAAATCATAACCTTTTCCTGTAAACAGTGGCACACATCTGAAGTCCTGACAAGACAGGAATGATTTGTTGTGTGAGACATTAGTAAACAGAAAATATTTTTACGCAATAGTACCACCGTGTTCCTGGAAGCATCTGAGTGCTCTGCTCAACCGGACAGACACACCGCACAAAATAGACACCAATCTTTTTCAACATCACTGACCCTATGGCCACCTTCTTATTGAGCTTCATCAATAATTCTTGGAAAAGATTTGACCTAAAATGTAAAGTGGTTTGTAGCCCTCTCTTTGTAGTCCTTGACTTTCAAAGCATGACTGAAGAAGAAGTGGTAATAGCAGAAGACAGTCACTCTTTTAACTGCAATGCTCAGCCTGCAGCAAATCTAATTTTGGTTGCACCCTGTGACTGACGGTGACTTTTTTTTTTTTTTTAGAAGAGATGGAGAAAATTCATCCTCCCTCTTGCTGAAAATATGTTAATTAAATATTAACTAGCTCAGAGAGTGTGCCCACAGGCAATCAAAATTAATGCTTAAAGAACCCATGAGCAAAAATTTCAGTTTGGGTCATGCTGAATATTTGGAAGTATTCAACGGAGTCAATACTGGAGCTCAATTCACTAATGTAATTTGCTCTTTCTCATACCTAGTTTTCTGTCCATATACTCTATCTCTGTATGGTTATTGATGTAGGACATAAAAAAAAGGAGAATGGCTTCAGTATGGGCTGCAGGAGAGCTTGTCCCCTTACAGCTTCCTGGCTAGGTTATTCGCGAGGTCATTGTTAGTTCAAAACCAGTAGATATGTCCCTCTTGTTAATTTATTTGCCTTTGGAGTCCATGTACAGTCTTCATATTCCCAACAAGCCAGTTACAGTGGAAGCATGCAAAAAGCATGCCTCTGACAATAATCTATGAAGAGCCTGAAGAAAGGGGGAGAAAACAACACACAATGAGTTAATTCCTTGTGAAAAAATAATACAAAACATTACACCTGGCACTCTGTACCATTATCCAAGAAAGGGAGAAGAAAATAAGCATAAATTAAAAAAAAAAATTCTACTTGTAAAGGCAACTTTTCCAACCTTCTCCCTTGCCTGGAGGCAGCATTAAAAAAAAACACAGGTGTTATGTCTTCAATACAGTGGCCAGATATATTTTCTTCACAAAACCAAGACTCCTGTCTTGGGCTAAGGGAAAGAAACAAATCTGCAGAGAGATCTTAGAGCTGAGTGAGACAAGGTAAAGCTGAATGCAAGTAAGCAATCTTGTTGGAGGGCTTTTGTTGTTGTTAACAGTAGTTTGAGTTTTCTTGACTTGAAAGCCTGAAGTATTAAATCAGCTTTAAAGTGGATTTACTGGGCATCACAAATTTTAAATAAGTTCAGATATCAAACAGAGTAAGTAATTATACCCCAAAAAAGCATGGCAAAAGCACTATAATCTTGGACAGATGTGAGAAATCATCTCTTACCATATAAAGATAACTTTTAACAGCCCATGAGATTTAATTATTTATGAGATTTGTTGATTAATTTGTTCAGTGAATACTTTGTTTCTAAACAGTGTTTCTGTATCACTTGCTGTTCTTCACAGCTTCTCAGCAACTTCCCTACTGTCTAAAATCCTGTTAATGTTTCACTTTTGCAACTGCTTGATGCTTTGGCTGTCACTGTACCCTACTGTTACAGCCAGCTTCTGGCTTAACAGGCCTGTGACCAAATGAGAGAGGTCTCAGTGCTGGTTGCAGGATTTGCATTTGACTGGGCACGTATATTGCCTGTGATTATACTGGAGGTGAACGTCAAGGAAAGAAGTGCTAGTATAATCTTGAGTTAAGGTGGTGTATCACAGTATCACAGTATTACAAGGTTGGAAAGGACCTCTGAGATCATCAAGTCCAACCTATAACCCTACACTAACACCAACACTAACACCAACCCATCATCTAAACCATGGCACTCAGTGCCTCATCCAGTCTCCCCTTAAACACCTCCAGGGTCGGCGACTCCACCACCTCCCTGGGCAGCGCATTCCAATGGCCGATCACCTGTTCAGTGAACTTTTTCCTCACATCAAGCCTAAACTTTCCCTGATGAAGCGTAAGTCCATGCCCTCTAGTTCTGCCACTGGTCACCTGAGAGAAGAGACCAACTCCTTTTAGGTAGTTGTAGAGAACAATGAGGTCTCCCCTGAGCCTCCTCTTCTCTAGACTAAACAGCCCCAACTCCCTCAGTCGCTCCTCATAGGGCTTGTGCTCCAGCCCCTTCACCATCTTCGTTGCCCTCCTCTGAACACATTCCAGTATCCTAACATCTTTCCCAAATCAGGGGGCCCAGAACTGGACACAATATTCAAGATGAGGCCTAAGCAGTGCCGAGTACAGGGGGACAATAGCGTCTCTGGTCCTGCTCACTACACTATTCCTGATGCAGGCCAGAATGCCATTGGCCTTCTTGGCCACCTGGGCACACTGCTGGCTCATGTTGAGCTTCCTGTCCACCAGCACTCCCAGGTCCTTTTCTGCCTGACTACTCTCCAGCCACTCTGTCCCCAGTCTATACCTCTGCATGGGATTGTTGTGTCCAAAATGAAGTACCCGACATTTGGACTTATTAAACGTCATCCCATTAGAATCAGCCCATCTCTCCAATCTGTCCAGGTCCCTCTGTAGGGCCATCCTACCCTCTAGCAGATCAACCCTTCCTCCCAGCTTGGTATCATCTGCAAACTTGCTGATGATGGACTCAATCCCCTCATCCAGATCATTAATAAAGATATTAAACAGGACGGGACTCAACACCGATCCCTGGGGGACACCACTGGTGACCGGCCACCAACTGGATGAAACACCATTCACCACCACTCTCTGGGCTCAGCCATCCAGCCATTTCCTAACCCAGCACAGAGTGCTCCCATCTAAGCCACGGGCTGCCAGCTTCCCTAGGAGAAGCTCCCTACTGTGGGAGACAGTGTCAAAGACCTTGCTAAAGTCCAGGTATACCACATCCACAGCCTTCCTCTCATCCACCAGGCAAGTCACATGGTCATAAAAGGAGATCAGGTTGGTCAGGCAGGACCTACCCTTCCTAAACCCATGCTGGCTGGGCCTGATCTCTTGACCGTTCTGCAAGTGCCGCATGATATCACCCAGGATTATCTGTTCCATGGTTTTACCTGGGACCGAGGTCAGGCTGACAGGTCTGTAATTACCTGGATCATCCTTACGGCTCTTCTTATGGATGGGCGTCACATTGGCCAACTTCCAATCTTCCAGGACCTCTCCAGTGAGCCAGGACTGCTGAAAGATGATGGAGAGCGGCTTAGCAAGCTCATCCGCCAGCTCTCTCAACACCCTAGGATGGATCCCATCCAGCCCCATAGACTTATGAGGGTCCAAGCGGCTCAGCAGGTCTCTAACCTCCTCCTCATGGATTGCAGGAGGGCCATATTTCACCCTGCCTCCATCAACCACTTCAGAGGTCCAACAGTCAAGCGAGCTGACATCCTTGCTGTTAAAAACTGAGGCAAAGAAGGCATTAATTACCTCAGCCTTCTCTGCATCTTTGGTTACTATATTTCCCTCCTCATCCAGCAAGGAGTGGAGGTCGCTGCCGCCCTTCTTTCTACAATTGATATATTTATAAAAACTCTTCTTATTATCCTTAACGGAAGTGGCCAATTTGAGCTCCAGCTGGGCTTTTGCTTCCCTGATTTTCCTCCTACACGACTTAACAACATCTTTGAACATGACACGGCTTATGTCCCCTTCTTTCCATCGACGATACATCCTCTTTTTCTTACTTAGTTCCTTCAGAAGCTCCCTACTCATCCAGGCCGGCCGTCTGCCCCTACGACTCTTCTTACAACACATGGGGACAGCCTGCTCCTGCGCCTTCAAGATTTCATTCTTGAAGTGCATCCAGCCTTCCTGGACCCCCTTGCCACTAAGAACTATTTCCCAGGGTACTTTCCTGGCCAGTTCTTTAAATAATCCAAAATCTGCCCGCCGAAAGTCCAGCATCAATGTTCTGTTCCTGGCTTTTCTTATTACATTGTTTAGAGAGAACTCAATTATCTCATGATCACTACACCCCAGACAGCCTCCAACAGTAACATCACCCACCAGCCCTTCTTTGTTCGTAAACAGCAGGTCAAGAAGAGCCTCACCCCTGGTGGGCTCACTCACCAGCTGTGACAGAAAACAGTCCTCAATACACTCTAAGAACCTCCTGGACTGCCTCCTCTCTGCAGTGTTAGATTCCCAGCAGATATCCGGAAGGTTAAAGTCTCCTAAAAGAACAAGGGCAAGAGTGTTAGCAAGTGTGTGGACTCTTGTGTCCAAGAGTGTTAGCAGCAGTGGGCTGGTATGAATCCTCCTGTAGTACGATGATGCTGGTTTTGTTGGTAAAAATGGATATAATGATTGATCAGACCTGCAGTCTCATCAATAATGTTTTTATTTTTGCATTCAGAAATAAACAATCACGCTTATATCAGCATGCTCATTTATGTGGAGATTTATGGTACTCTTTTCCAAGAGGAAATCAAAGAAGTGTCCTAGCACCACAGGAATAAAAATAATTAATCTGCTATGCCATGTGTAATTGACTTACCTAACAGGCTGGTTCTCTTTCTGTGCCATTACAAGTCTCATCTGCCTGAGGTCAGGCAGAGCATTCTTGTAAAAGGGAGTGACAGTAATTCTGTGCTGTATCTCTCACCCTGCTTCAAAGTCCATTGAGTCTAACGGGGGACTTTCTGATGACTTCACTGGTATTTTGAACGCATTTTTCCATCTCATGAATATCCATACCCTAAAAATATCCTGACAGACATTTCTTTCAGGCTGTAATACCAGAGAATCTTGGATGTGATTCTTGGTTCTTTACCTAGCCAAATGTAGAAAATTTGTGAGGTCTCGAGGGTTTGTTCCTCCAATTTTCACAATTTTTTGAGTTATATCATAGGCCGCATACTGCAATTTACTGATTATATCAAAGAAACTGAAGAGCTAATCCCAGGTGAGCCACTGACTGTGTAATGAGAGGCTTATAAAGTCTTTCAAAGTTATGAAACAGGTGTTGTAAGGGATAAGAACATCAGACTAAAGCAAGAAAAAATTGTATTGCAGAAGCTTTTATTCTGCAGTCATTTGTGCTGAGCCAATTTCCTTGTGCCATCCAAGCTGGCACATGGCTTTAAATAATTTTTTTTTGGTTTTAAAATCAATTACAAAGTTCCACACTAACAAAGCCAGAATATGAAACTGCACAAATCAAAAAATTATGATAGCAGTGGCAGAGCAGTTATCAGCCCCTCTTTTGAAATTCATAACTGGGGCACTAACCTTTGTATTTACTTTTAGGAGACAGACAGATATCTACTATGAACTAGATGGAGGTCATTCACACATTTCATATGGGTCACTGCATAATGATCACAGGGTACAAACTCTTGTTTTGAATCAGTAATGCAGAGGTGAAAAGCACCATAATTTGTTATTAATGCCAGATGCACTCCAGGTCTCTGCTTTCATTTCTTCATCCTGCTGGTTCTATGAAACCTTAAGAACCTGATTACTTTTAGGGCTGAGCAGGCTGCTTTTTCTGACCTTCAAAACAGATTTTGAAACTTAAAAATTGTCTGTTGACAATTGCAAAAGGAATGCACCTCGAAGAAAAAAAACTTTTGAAAAATACTTTTCAGGGAGCAAAAGAAACAATGTATAAGAAGAAAAAGAATAATCTATATTCTTCATTATGCTATAAGAAACTATAGAGAATGAAAAAAAGTAAATAAAACCACTGTGATAATCAGAAAAGTTATGATAAAACTTCTTTCCAAACAGAAGGTTTGTTTTTATTCCAAGAGATACATTAAATGTTGTATTATCTAAATTCACCTTTCCTCTCCATTTTATGACATGAGAGGGAGGAATAAAGAAAGGAAAAAGGAAACCAACAGCTATTTGAAAGCACAGTGATGGAATAAACAATTTCAAAGAGTTAACAAAATATCCACGATTGGATACTCTTGAGTGATATGTGCTCCAGAGTATTTTTTATCTGGCAGGCTCAATTCTCAAGTAACAGTCCAATGGATCAAAAAATCAGGCTCTGGTAACTGAATTCTCATGTAATCCTCACATGGGCTTTTAAAGGTAGACACTGAGACAAAATAAAAGCATCAAATTATAACTCTGCAACAACCAGTTCTTACCAATACCTTTTTGTAATTAGGCCAAATTAGCTTTCAGTTTGGGAAATCCCACCTGTTCTTGGGTTGCCTTCAAATAATAACAATGTATGCTTACAGAATTCACTGGTGATGCTATAAAGTGAGACAATATACTTACTGAATGTAATGGGATTTTTTCTAAGAGAATGTCTGTCCAAATTTTAAGTTTCCCAGGTAGGAAATCTTAAATAAAGAGAGAAACTCCTGGGACGTCATTTCTTGAACCTGAAACCATTTCTCTGTTGGCTGAAACCACTTACTAAAATTTGCACATCTTTAGCTGTTTCTTTTGAGGCAATCAGAAAATATTTTATGTTTGTCTTTGAGAGCTATGTTTGGAATCATACATTTCTTTCTGACATTTAAATGACTGTGAGATTAAGCCTGTCTTCATTAGATCTGATTTTTTAATATCTTCCTGCCATAACAGATAGCCAGATGTGCTGTTTCATCACATTTACTAAATAATTTTATAACTATAGTGGAATAGATTTGATTTTTCTAAAAAGAATCTATTCATATTGTGAAAGGTACTTTTGGTCTTGCTTTATCAAGCCCATGTTGTTACTGTCTCTCATGTTGCGAAGTAATCTGGGTGCTCAGAAGCCTCAAGGCTTTCAAACCATCCCTAGAATTCACCTGAGTGATGATTTCAGTGTACATCAAGGCATCAAATAAAGTAACTCTTGCTTCTTCCCAGCGGTAATGGAGCTCTGCAGCTCCAAAACTGAGTCTCGCAGGAGGAGCTGAACCATGGTTCAATTACCCATGGTCATTTGGGTAATGGTGAGGCAAGGCTCACTCTCCATCCAGTGCACTGGGCTTGCCTCAGAGTTTTATACAGACCTCAGTGTGCTGCCAGCGAGCAGTGCAGGCTTTTTAATGCAAGTCAATGCACATTTCGAGCCAGCTTCCCTCTGCACAGAGGTCAGTGTGTGAACAACAGTCCCTGGAGCACCACAACAAGTTAACCTATTGCAAAAACTACTGCCCTAACAAACTCTCAGGTACATTGGAGCTGCACATTCCTTATTACTGACTCTTAATCCTTGTCCAAAATTTATTTTTGTAAAAAAAGCTTTCTTAGAGGCTTCTACCATAAGATAAAAAGAAACAAAAAATCCTTTTCTAAGGTCTCTGCTTAGAAGAGTGAATTCCTCTTTATTTTAGAAAATAAGTATATACTGTATTTGAGTAGAGCAAATTAATTTTATAGAATCTAATAACTGAGCCAATGTCTCAAATATAAAATTCTTTTGACCCATGGATAAAAGAAGTTCCAATATAGCAATAACAATAAAAACAAAAAAGCAGTAACACCACCTCCACAAATAACAGTATAATAATAAAAAGGTAATAACGTTTTCCTAAAGCATATTAAAAATCATAAATATATTTTTAATATTTTGTGCTCATTTTAATATTTAGTCTTACACAAAAACATAAATTTCAGTCACTGGACTAGATACACCAATATACTTTATCAAGGGCATATGCTTTTTTCCACTCCTTGACATTTTTATTTGAAGGGTGGGTTTTTACTAATAATCTGTAAACACAGGTGAGCAATTTGTTTACCTCACACACCTCAATAATTGGTGCAATATGGCACCAGCACAGGATTTTCTGGTTTGCAGAATCACCTTGGGATATTATCAATCGAGCACGATCAATCAATCGTCAGAGAATGATTTCAAATTTCAGCCTCACTTTGTTCCTCTTTAACCAGTGCTCAACAGCACTGTCAACAAGGGTCTTTTTTTGCAGAATAAACTGAAAGCAAAAAAAAAATTTCTTCTTCATATCTTTCTAATCAGTGTAGTACAATATATTTATTAATAGTAGTTGACTTTCAAAGATAAAAAGCATAAAACATTTTTTGTCCTCTCTTATGATTAAAGCTAACTTCTGAAAAGCAACCTAATTGCAAGTTTTCTTTTTTAAAATTTAGAAGAGAAGATAATTCAACTTAAAAATACTCATTAAGACCAGACTGGCTCCTTCAGTGTATCTTGGCTATATTTCTACTGCTCCATTACATTTTACAACAGAATGACTAAAATTCTGGTCTTCCCAGAGCTCTCATTAGTTTCATATACAACCGTGGTCCATTCTCCCATTACCCACATTTTGCAGAGAGGTGATTTATGGGCCCTGTGTTTGACAGCATGTGTTCACAACCGTTTGTGAGCACAGAGGATTGCCTCCTTCCCGTCACTGGGAGCCTGATATGAATCTGAGTCTGGCCATGATAGTGGCTGTTACATGTAGGAGAGAGTAAGTTCTTCCAGCCAGAAATGAGTGTGTCTTCAGATATAAAGTAGATGACACAAAGCAATAATTAGCTTCTCCTGTAATCTCACCACCTCTGTTGGGCTACTCTGATACATTTCCACAGAACTGCATTTCTTTTGAGTTTCAGACCTTTACCTTTTTACTATATAAATAACTTGAAGACTGTGTAGTTCTTTATCAGGTCACATCCACTGGTTTCCTCGAAACAGGAACACAACATTCACAAGGTGCCAAAATGTGCGTCTTTCAGTTATTTTCAGACATTTCTGGATGGTTCTGGATGTCTACAACAGAGGTACAGATGGAAGGGGAAGTGCCAGCCCCTCCTCCTGTTTTTTCTACTGTGGACTTGTGTCCCTGTCATGGAGATAAAGGGGGAACTGAAGTATGCCTGGAAACCTGTTCTGTGCAAGGAAATCTCTCTGGGGTCCTCAGGGAAATGCAGGCTCCAGACACAGAGACAGTAGCATGCTGGGTCTGTGTTGAACCCTAGGGTAGCAACCATCAAATGAGGTCATGAGGCTGAAGCAAGGTAGAATGAATGTAGCGTAATGGTTAGGGTGGTTTCCTGGGAGGAAGGTGACCCAAGTTTCTTATTTCTGTCTGTTTTTAACCCAGTAATAGTCTCATGTCAAATGCATGTGCAGCTCAGGGAACAGGGTGTGAAACCCCGTCCCCTTAATTGTTGTCTTTCGTCCTCCATGATTTCTGCCCTTCTTGGATGCAAAATGACCTGTCAGCAATGAGAAGAGCTGAGAACAACCATCTTTTTCTCCCTTCCCTCTTTTTCTTTCCTGTTACCCGCTCCACCTACTAAGGTGCTTGTTAGAATCATTTCTAGAGGCATGGTACAGGAGAAGAGATTTGGATATGTTCAGCAGCCTCAAAGATATATCCCTCATCTCCTTACCAGGAGTTACTGTAGGTATGTTACTGTCATGTAGAAGCGCACCTATATGTGCATGGGGAGAAGATGGAGGGAAAAGATGCGCTGCTTCTGTCATTCTCATTTCTTTTTTTTTTAAAGAAAAACCAACACTCTTTCATTTAATGCCTGTACACAAAAATACTTTGAGCAAACTAGATATAAATTGTATTATTTTAGGGGACTGTCTCTCATATCTTTGATTTGTAAGCAATCATTTATTTTGAGGTTTTTCCTTTATTTCACCCAGAATAGGTGGAAAGTTCAATCAAGACCTTTGCAGAGCAATACAAAAATGATGTTACTGCTAATTAAATTTGCTTTCGAATTCAAGCTGGAGAAGCTTAACCACAAAGGCTGACCACAAAGCTGAGGAAAGGAAAGTTAATCTACTACAACGTATCTCACACATGAAGTAAAATTTTGGCTGTGCAAACAAGCTTATGTTTACACCTATTAAAACATGATGTTGTACCACATTTCTATTTTTTTGCACTTTTAACACAGCAAATCATAGAACCACAGAGTGATACGAGTCAGAACATCATCTAGACTCTCCCCCAAGTGTCAGGGAAATCTTGTACTAGGGCAGATTACTCAAAGCCCTTTCCAACCTGGCCTTAAACACTTTCAAGGATGGGGCATTGCCCACTTCTCTGGAAAACCTGTTCCATTGCCTCACCACCCTCACCTTAAAAAATGTCTTTCTTGTATACAGTATAAGCCTATCCTCCCTCAATTTTAAAATGCTTCCGATGTACAGCCACTACTTTGTTTTCTTGAAAAGTCTGAGTGAGTACTGGGTTCATGGTAGAGCTTAAAGCATGGTAGAAAGCCAATTCCTTCTGGTTGGACTGAGAATTTTTCCTGACATGACTTACGCAGTCTCTGGGAATTTCATCCAGCAATCTGTGAATAGTAGGGTATGTTGGTGGGGAGGAAGCTTTGCTGTAACGTGAGCTCTGAGCTGCTGAGCAAATTGTATGAGAGAAGCTTAAATGTTTGTGATAGACATAGAAGGAATAGGATAAGTTTCCAGTCAGGTTATGTTAAGCGCTGGTTGAGCATTTCAGAGAAATAACGAGGTGAATAGATATGTAAAACCAAGAAGATGAGAGGTAAAGATTTCATCTCTGTTCCTTTGAAAAAGAACCCAGCTTAAATCTGGATACTGTGGACAATCTTGTATGCAGTTGCCTTTCCAGGAGAGAATTCTGAGTAATGAAGCTGGAAGTGTTTTTACAGAAGTCTATTTAATTTTTCATCATCTTCCTGTCTAAGATTAAGTGCTGTGCTAGCAATAAGGGTGTTACACTTGTGCAGTGCCTTCTAAAGCAAAGGGCCCTTCATATAAATGCAAACTGCATGTACAGTACGTATTAACAAACATTTCAATCAAAACAAACTGTACCTGAAATGTATTTTCAATAAAGCTTTTCTATCTCTTAAAGAAATACAGCCAGGATTGCTACATATAGTCAACGATCTATTTGTTTAATGATGATAATGCCCCATCACTATAGAGTTTTCTACATATTAATTGCATTATGTGTGGTATCTAGAATTTATTAGTTGGTAGCAGGGGCTGTGAAACACGGTTATCATGGTCTTAAGTTAAATCTAACTATTGATGTATTTTTAGTGTCTCAGATTGCATCCCTGCATGGACTATGAGCATGACAGTGGCTGTGATGGTTACATTCTATCAACAAGTTAGGTACGTGCCCTCAAGAGAAGAAAAAGCTTTGCACTTTCTGTCATGAGTGGAGATATGATTTTACATGGACCAGTAAAGATAGCAACAGTTGCCACAGGGCTTACAGAAATTTATGCAGGCGTTTCCCAATTGTTTAAGTTGGACTGTCAGATGGCAGACAACGTGTAAAAATAATTCTAGCTCAACTTCCAAGAAGAAAGGTCTTGAAACTTTTTAGTCAATAACAAATGCACAAATACAGAAAATGACAAGGTGACTGTTCAAAGACCAGCAACAACACAGTAAATGTTCTCGCTGAAATAGATAATGATTTTATCATCTGCAGTCAGTGAAATAGATCACTTGATTGTATCAGCAAACTGAATAGTATTTTGTTCCAAGATTCACCATTAGATAAAATTAAACACCCTACTAGTTCAGAAGCTTCTTACATTGCCAAAAATATATTGGCTAGCGTACAAAAAGTTACAGCTTTGGTTTTCCCATGATCAGTGACATTTATACATTGCCTAAGAATTTCCTGGTGGCAATTTTTAAGTTGTTCAGAGATGACGAAGATACGGATGATGGAGAGCCACTTTCAGTGTCTAGAGAAGAATTGTATTTCTTCCACAATTCGCTTTTCGATCCAGGCTTAAAACGAGAATAATCTGATTTTATATGACCTGAAATTTATTATATAATGGATTAATTTAAGGGTCAGTGACAATAAAAAAGATGAAAAATCCATAAAAGTTAATTCTTAATCTATCGAAAAAGACTTCATTGCAAAGCAGAAAAGGGGAAATAGGTTTCTCACTGGTATACATCAGCTGCAATGCCTTGACTTCGTGATTTTGCCTTAACTGAAGAAGATTACCTTTACTTGATTCAGCCACTTTCTTTGAAAAATGTTGACTTTCCAGGAAATTGCAAGCATTTTCAATTATCAACAAGCTGGATAGGGTGTTCTTCACTAAGAGTTAGTGTTTACTAAAAGACTTAGTACAGCATGTGCACTTGCTTCAGAAGTACTAGTAGTCTATCTTCAAATCTTCGTTTTTTGCAATCCTTTTAAAACTCACAGAATTTATTAAGTCCTTTCCTAACTTGTAATGAACAGTGGAAAAAATTTCTTCCTTGTCTAAATTCAGTACAGTTCTCCTAGCCTTCCAAGTATTGATTTTCTTGAAGATAAGCTTCAAATTAAAGTTTTTCAGTTGTACACGTTAAAGGCTTTGAAACAGATTTCAAAAGAAAGACTGCCTCCTTCATCCTATTATGTTCCCTTAGCCTTTACTTTCAGGGGGTTCTCACCTCTCTTTTGGTAAATAAGTGTTGACAGTGTCAAAAATCTTTACAAAAGTGAGCCCTGAATGAGCTGCAAGCTTTTTTTTTTTTTTATTCTAGTCCTAGATGACATTTTCAGAGCCTATGGTATAGTGAAGAAAGAATGACTCCTGGTACTCTCTCTAAGGTACAATAGCTTTGCAAATCAAAGTCATACTTCATAAGCTCAACCGAGATGGCAGTCCTTGAGGTACTGACAAACTGCTTACTCAGAAGAAATGTCTTGCCTCCTAAGTTTGTTCTGACCCCAAGTGCCTGGAAGACGTCCCCAAGGGCTTTTCCATCTTTGCAGTGCACAGTGAAAAGCAGCTTTCCTCTACAAATACTTCTGTGCATGTCTTAGTGTCACAATGTGCAGGAACTGGTCCACAGCTTCTCACTGCACTGCACTTTACCACAAAGGTAAAAAATTAAAAATGATAAATTTCTTTGCTGTTTTCCTACTGGTTAGTGTATAGATAGCAACCGTTTGTTATACCTCCCTTACTGAAGAGTCACAGATTTACTGCAGCCACGGTGTCAGATGTAGCTGACTCTTACGAAAGGGTTTTTTGTTTAAAAAATAAGAATTTCTTTTCAGTCCATAAAGTACCAGGATTTCCCTCCTGCCACATTTTTCAAAGTCCGTGTTTCTCTTCTATGATTTTATTTTGGAAAAATCACACGCAGGAAAAGCTTGGACTCACCCCCCTCCACCCCCTCCTCCCACTCCTCAGAACAAATGCTGATACCTTCTGAACAGCTCTGCTTAGTATCTCTCTGATGTACATGCTTTGCATTCCCAGGCAGATGTGTTGCCCTTTTATTTAAATAACAATTTATTCTCTTTGAAATTAGGGAAGAAATGCCATCTAAAATGTCACCTGACACCCCCTGTCTTCCTTCAGTCTCATCCTACTATAGCAGCTAAAGCAGATATTTTGCAAGGATTTTGGAGGGTCTTCTAAATTCTTTTCTTTCATTTTCTCTCACCGATTACCATTAATTGGAATAAAATCCTGGTCCCAGTGGTTATATTTGTGCTGAAAAGAAACATTAAACCAGGGACCAATTTTTGGCTGTCAGGTTAAATGACAGAAGCTATATCCAAACTCCAAGCCACTTGACCTTGTGTCTCCACTAAGTCCCATGTGGCTGTAAGGAAAAATTTTTATTTCCTTTGTGTTTCCATTCAACTTAATGTGTTTCAAAAAATGCAGGGACTTTGTAGCAGCATCTCAGAGCAATGTTTTTACAGCAGGACCAGAAATTTTCTGCATGCCTTTAGGTGTTGAAGGCATGAAAATATTTTTTTTCAAGATACAAAGCCACGCAGGGCAGTGTTGGGATGGTGCTGAGCTGGGATTTCACACTGATTAACACAAGTAGTATTCTAAGGGAGGTTGCAGCTGGCTGGGGTCTTGGAGATATTTTCAAAAAACTTACTTTGGTGAAAAATCCTACTAGTTTTGCAGAAGCAAAACCCACTACTCATCATGCACTGAACGCAGACTGGCAAATACCCTGAAATGCAAGGATTTCAGTTCAGTGCAAGGCTCAAAGGGTTGCAAAGTAGCCATAAAGAAGAATTTGTAGGAGTTGGAAGATATGACCTGAATGTATTTGTATATTTTTCTGCAGCCTAATTAGAAGACTCTACCCTCACGAATTTCCAATGGCTTAGAAGGGGTTTGTCATTTAGGAAGCATTGTTAATAGATGCAGTTGACTCCGCCTTAGGAATGAGAGAGTCAAACTGATGTCTTTAATCTTCACCTGTAGACTACCTCCAGGCTGAGCTCTAAGGCCATAATTTTGATGAACCTTCATGGGTATCACTCACATTTGATTTTAGTAGGAGACATAAAGCATAATCAGAGAAGAGTCTAAAACATTGCCTTTCTACAAGTTGGAATCACATTTTTTTGGCTTAATGAAGTTGAAAACCTGATGTCACTGTATATTTCCAGTCTCCTGAAGGTAAATTCTAACCTCCCTCACGTGTATGCAGCTCAGTTAATTTCAGGGACTCACTCAGTTGGTTGCAGGGTCTTCTACAGGGTTAATTCTGTTTGCTTTACTCTCTTTGACTGTCTAATACTACAGAAAAAAGCTGATGAATAGCCCTCAGCTATAGGTTGTCTTGAAACAAAAAGATGTAGAAGAGAACAAAAGAGCGTGTCAGCCTGGAATGACACTAATTACATTCTTTTCACTGGACTTTATTTGCAATCCTTTTAAACAATAACAAAAGTTTCTATATTCAAGATAGTGAGCATGATCTCTGTGTCTTACAGTACACTAATGAAAACCAAGAGGAATTCTATTGATTCCAGTGCAGTTAAGTCAATGTAAGAGAAATCTAAATTGGGCCCATTGTAGGTGAGATATAAGGCTACAAGCTGTCAGGCATTTATGTAGTCCAACAGCATTCTATATAATACAGAATAAATAAGTGCAAAAACATTCCTATCCCAACTTACGTCAATGCAATTCATCAAAAATTAGCATTCAAGAAATTCTTTGTGGCATGGAATAATTCAGAAACTATATAGGGGAGACCATAATATTATATGTAATCTTAACTCAGAGTATGTGATATTACATGGAAATTCAAGAATATTTGTTATATTAGCTCAGATAAATGTGATTTAAAATGAGCAATGAAATGCGTAAGATGAAATATTGTAGAGATGAAATACAGAGTATGATTTTTATCTTGTACCTTTGCAACCACTCACTTTTCCAGGTCAGTGAATTCTCATCATCCTTTACTAGCAGGTGGAAATTAGATTAGCATCTTGAAGGCAGACAGTCTGGAAGGTGTTTCCTTCTATCTGATACTGCTAATGAGACTCCTGAACTCGGCCAGAGTGCTGGGGAAAGCATGTATATGGGAGATGTTCTCAGTTATTTTCACTATAAGTTTTCTGCCATCTTCTGAGCTCCAGCCTGCAGGATTATCTGTGTAGGAATAGGTATTATATATGCCACAAAATGGCCTCCTAAGATATCTAGCAAGAGTTTGTAAATAAAGGGTCAGTTTATGCAAGAGCTGCTTGTTTTCAATGGTATTTTAGGGACCAGAAATAAAAAAATATGCCACCGAGAACAGATTGGCAAGAAATTTTGTCCCCTTTGACAAAGGAAATATAGCTTTTGTGACTCAAGGATGTTTGAAATACTTTTGTTTCTAACAAATCTTTCACATCAGAGTAAAAATCTGACTCCTTTTCCCCAATCAATCTGAAGCCTGATGGGGGGACTCAGTGCCAAAAATGTCTTGAATTTTCCAAATATATCAAATAATATGTATATTTTTTGTGCACTAAAATCATCTCTTAAAAAAACACGAAAAAACAAACAACCCTCTCACCATTTTGTTTCATCAATTTGCAGTGAATGTTTTAATTCTTTTCATTGGGAAATTAAATCAGCTTTTGAAACATTAAAATAATTTAAAAAATATTTTAAATAGCTGAAATTAGAAAGAAAAGAACCTCTTGAAATGAAAGATTTGATTTTTGTCTCACAAATAATATATATTTACTTGTCAATTCACCTGCCTCACTGTTCATTTTTTTCTTAATTCCCCAATAAATAGAAAAATCCATAATCTCCTCGAGCTTTCTTTTAACATACTTTCTTACATCTCTCTGTTGCCTTTCTTCTATATTCAGGGGTTAGGAATTAAAGTTGTTTTCTGCAGGTTGTTTTCAAATGCCTGTGTAATGTAGTGTGTCACTGAGCTCTGCAGCATTCAGTCACTGGCACAAGTAGAAGAGCTTTTGTGAGACACTGCTTTTTCTGCTTTTCTATGTCTCCGCTACATTCACCTTTTCCATTAACCCACCCTGATGGTCCCACTAAGCTCAATACCAAAGCCATCTTTGATTTCAAAAGAATCAGGGTGTAGCTAATGATTAACACAATCTGATCAGCCTGATGCTGAGGAGAAATATCGTGCTAAACGTACAACCTGGAAATAAACTGCTTTTCTGTAGGATGACATTATACACTCTCACTTCCGTATCATCAATCGAATCTCATTAAAAAGGGAGTGGATTACTCAGCCTTTCTTCTTTCGTTGCCTCTGCACTATTTGCTGTCTGTAGTAGCCTGTCTACTAGCTGAATAAATGCTGAAAAATGAGATCTAAGGGAATTGTGAAATCAAATGCAGATTTTCAGTCACACCAGTTGTATTAATATCAATGGAGGCTGCACAATTGAATATCCATTATACTGGGCTACAACGTAAGCCTCAGGAGCTATTCCAGTGTTCCTTTTGTCATAGTCATTAAAATTAAAAATGGAATCACTAGCTAGCTTTGGATCAGGCTGGAGGATTTTGTGCAAGAACTGAAAGAACAGTGACCTGGCACTTCAACAGGAGGCTGAGAATGGATTGTAGAATGCTAGAATTGTTAAGGTTGGAAAAGACTTCTAAGATCATCAAGCCCAACTGTTAGTCCAACACTGCCAAGACTACTAAACCATGTCCTAAAGTGGCACATCTATATGCTTTTTGAAGACCTTTAGTTACGATGACTTCACCAGTCCCCTGGGCAGCCTGTTCCAATGCTTCACCATTCTTTAAGTAAAGAATTTGTTTCTAATATCTGACACAAAGGGACGAAGGTTTTACACCTAACTCAGCTATGGCTGCTTGTAAGGTCTTAGGTAACACTCACAAATCCCTGCAGACCCCAGATTTTATATCTAAACACATGCTTCTCTTTGCAGTATGTTTAGGGTTCTGTGAGCGTAAGGCATCTGGATAGCACAGGACACCCTACTGTTGTTAATTATCAAAATATAATGTGAATTTTGGTTGCACACAGTATGCAAAAACAAAGGCACAATGAAAGAATGGGACAAATGGAAAAAAGTTGGGGATAAAAAATTCAGTATGTTTAAGAAACAACACAAGTCTTGCGGAATGTCATTTAACTCAATTCAACTATCTTCAAAGAAAAACATTCATTCAGCCTTGCAAGAACATTTTCATATTCAAGGTATCCACATTGACTAAATTTTTTAGTAAAACATGTCTTAGTAAGTGCATTTATTTTTTTTTTTGTTCCAAATGACCTTATGTTTCAAGAGATCATTAGCTCTTGAGAAAATGAATCAAGTTATTTCCATTTGTAAGTACTAAGGATGCAAAAAGCCTGGTCTAGTTCCTTTTATTTTCATAAATGTTCTTCCAACATCACCACCACTACTTACAATGTTTAATGACATCATTATAACAACAAAATAAATATCAGTTTTTAACCCCAGCTTCAAAAATTGTCCTTAATATGGCCAATACTCTCTTCTGTGGAAAAAAATGTTTTTACTTTTTAGTATGGTTTTACAAGTGGGCATAATTTATGAAAATATTATTAAAATATTAGAAGGTAATTTTTTGAAGCTTCCTAAAAATCTTGATTTCTTAACTCAGATCTTTGCCTATTTCAGTAAATTAAGAGCATTACTGTTTTTGGTATTAAATCTTACAGGTTTAACACATCAGTCAATAGTTTTACTTTTAGAAGTGAGAATCATGAATCCACACTTCTGCCCTGCGTGAAAGATTAATGGAATTAAATGGACAAAAGCCTGAAAACAAAATAAACCACCAGCTCTGCAGACTGTAAAGAACCTTGGCAGAGTAATTGAAATCAGAAAGGGAACTCTGTATATAGTTTGCAATGCGTGTCAACAAGTTAGTTAAAATAACATTAATTTGGTAGTGTTATCATTACTTCTCGTATGAACCCTCTCAGAGCTTTCTACTACTGTGGAATTTTTTTCACTGAAATCTAAATCCAGGGAAACTCATTGTGATCAATATGGGTTTTTTTTGGCCACATTGTTACTGTATTCTCCTCCAAATAGGAGGAGATTATTGCCTAGTGAGATAGTTTCTAAGCAGTTGTTTAACCTTACAGAAGAGCATACTCACCTAGGGCCAGTCTTACAGCTTGTATCCAGCCAGGAAGGGCTGTAGAAGTTATCTGTTTCTAGTGTTCAAGTCCTCAGACAGTGTAGAGGTACGTGATCCAGTGTTTCTCTTGGATCAGATCTTGAGAAATGGGCTCAGAGATGTAAGGAAGGGAGAAGAATTAATAACAGATCAGATGCAGATGTTTCTACATAGCAAAGCCCCAAATTGGGGAAATACTCTTCTGTCTCTACACAAAACTGGACTGCAATATTCTATTTTGGAGGTGGTAAAGGCATTTCTTTCTTTCCATTATGTGAAATACCCCCTGATTTATCTGCACCCCCTGATTTGTCTTCTGGAATGGAATCTAGTATAGTTGGAGTGATCCATAATGAGGTAACTCTCCTTCAAGTCTTTTATCAGCCAGGCTGTGGGACAAAAGGATTAGATAGGGAGAACAGACTTTCAGATGAGATCTTAGCAGGATCTTCTCATTTTGGACATGTTGAGGAACTGTTCAATACAAATCTCAAGACCAAAGAAGTAGGAACAGAGAAATTATTAACCTACTCAAAGTTATTCTGTCTGTCTTGGTCCTATAAAATGGTGGTGACTGAAGCCCATTAGTTCTGAGTTTTATGTTGGGGAAATTTTCTAAAACATCATTGAACTCTTAAGGACAACAGCCTTGGTGCTGACTTTCAGATCTCACAGAAAGAAAATAAAAAAAAAAAAAAACGGAGGACTGTAAACAGCTATCAGTAGTCCCTACAAAGAAATAAAAAGCCTGGCTTGTCATGAGTAAGGGCACTTTTTTTGTTGTCTGTTTTTAGTACATTAGTATATTATAGTATATTTTATAAGAATATTATAAATGTCCGGTTATATTGGTTTATAAATTAGGTTAACCAGAATCTAGCCAACATCCTTTGTTTTAAAATTAAAAACCGTATCAATATTGTATGATCTTTGCAGCACCTTAAGCAATCAACTCTTTGAACTTCTTTGAAATTTATCTTCTGAAAGAGGTTTTTCTGCATTTCTGTCTAAGTTATTTAACAGCTCTTTAGAGTACCTTCTGTTCCTCTCCTACCCTCTGAAGATGTATCCAGCACATTCATCTGTGCTGATAACATATTTCCTTCAAATATTCCAAATCTTGAATAAGGTAAGATACATAGTTTTCTTTTCTCCTAAAATAAATAATAAGGTAATTCAGGGTGATGCGTAATTTGCCCTTTCAATATGAGTAGCACGTTCTTAGGTCTATTCATGATTAGATCATTTATTTATAATGGGATGATATATTCCTGCAGGAGCAGGAAACTGTTTTGAGAATATCTCAAATATTTAGCTTTGACAGAAAGTTATATAATGAAAAATCAGGGCAATACTATATCTACAAAAACAAATACATAGCAACAATATACTGTTCAGTGAGTTAAACATTCACTTTGTTTAACTAGCTGTCAAACAGCTTAAATATTTGCAAGTATACACAGCATGGACTCCATGCCATCTCTTAAACTACTACACGATAAGCTTGTTGAAGAAGTAGATACAATGACAGAGATTTCAGTCAGATCATCCTGCTTTGTACAGCTTTCAGGGCAGCTTATTAAAAATAACCAACAATACTAAGTTCATCTTTACCTCAGTTCACTGAAGAAACCCTCTTATTTTCTTATTTCCTTGTCAAAAGGATTTCTTTATGCCATTCCTTTGTTTATCCATCCTCTTAATTTTTATAGTGGTTCATCTAATAGGCATGACTCTAGGGGTTTTGATGATTCCAGATGAATTAACTTCTTCAGGGAAGAAACGAAGGATGAATTCATAGAATCATAGAATGTGACGTTGAAGGGACCTTGGGGATCACCTGGTCCAAACTTTTAGGTAATATACAGTTTAAATGAGATGACCCAGAACCAAGCTGAGCTGTAAAAGTCTCCAGTGTAGAGGAATCTACCACCTCAAATGTGATTATTCCAATATTCTCATGGTGAAAAATTTTCTTCTGAAATACAATCATAATCTCCCCAGGAGCAACTTATACCCATCACCTCTTTTCTTTTCCATGTGACAGCTTGTAAAAAGGTAGTCTCTAGCCTTTTAGTGGACGTCCTCTATGTACTGGCATATGGTAATAAGGTATCCCCTAAGTCTTCTCTTCTCAAGGCTGAACAAACCCAGTTCTCTCAACCATATTTCATATGGTAGGTTTCCTAGTCCTCTAATCATCTTAGTCGCTCTTCTCTGGACCCTCCCTAGCCTGTCCACACTTTTTTTTGTATAGCAGGGGCCAAAACAGGATGCAGTCCCCCAGGTGCAGCCTGACAAATGCTGAGAAGAGTGGGTTAATTACTTCTTTATCTCTGCTAGTGGTGTCCTTCTTGATGCACCCCAGCATCCTGTTGGCCTTTTTTGCTGCTGTTGCACACTATTCACTTATGTTGAGTTTGCGGTCCACCAATACCCCCAGGTCCTTCTCCACAGAACTGCTCTCCAGCTGAGTGGAACCCAGTCTGATCTGCACACTGGGGTTATGTATTCCCAGGTGCAAGACCTTACACTTTTTTCCATTCAGCTTCATAAGGTTCTTGCTAACCCACTCTTCCAATCTGTACAGGTCTTTCTGGAGGACAACTTTTCCCCCTGGAGTGTCAGTCTCCCCACTGAACTTGGCCCCCTCTTGGTCAACTTGGTCCATGTCCACTCTGACTGTGGCATTAGATCTTCCTACAAAATCATCTTGTCTCATGTTCCATTTTTCACTGCAAAGTTTACTCACTTCAAATGGGAATAACCTGTCTTAGTTTTATGAACTGCAACTCTTCTCTCTCCTCACTCTCCCTCTCCTTGAAAACATACTTGTTCACATTTGACAGGCTGAGAGAGTTGGGCTGGTTCAGCCTGGAGAAGAGAAGGCTCGAGGGACACCTTATAGCAGCCTTCCAGTACTTAAAGAGGGCCTACCAGAAAGCTGGAGAGGGACAATTTACAAGGGCATGCAGCAATTGGACAAGTGGTAATAGCTTCAAACTGAAATATGGTAGATTTAGATTAGGTATAAGGAAGAAATTCTTCACTAAGAGAGTAGTGAGACACAGAAACAGGATATCTCCTCCCTGGAAGCGTTCGAGGCCAGGTTGGATGAGGCTTTGAGCAACCTAATCTAGTGGGAGGTGTCCCTGCCCATGTCGGGGGGATGGAACTGGATGGACTTTAAGGCACCTTCTCTGGTATTTGTTTTAAGAGCAGCTGTGGTTATAGTTATAGTTTTGAGGGTCTCCAGTGACAATAAATAATTTTCTAATTAGGTATCTTGAGGAACTCCATAATAATAGAGTAAAATACGTTTATTTTGAAGTTTACCTTCTATTTGGGGAAAAAAGTTTAAACTTATTACTATGTGTTAAAATTCAAAAAGGAAATTTCATCCAACCATCTAATTTATTTACAACGGGTATGCAATACTCAAAAAACATTGTGATAGGGAAACAACTTGGCAGGACAATAAACTTTGATATGAACACCATATTTTTCATCCATTACCTGCTTCCCCAAGTCACATAACTAGTGAAAGAAAGTGGAAAAGCATTACAGAAACTTTCTCTTTGCAGAATACTGAGGACAGTGAGATAGATCGAGAATTCTACTAAAACACTGTGCAAAAATTAACTGCAAAGCATAGGGACGCTTTCTAAGATACGAATTTTACATTTTTGCGAATGATGGCTTTGTAATTAAAATACGCCTTGATAGAAGAAATTTACTTTCCTGGTTCCCCACATTATCAAACTAACCTCATCAAGGGCTAATGAAATCCACTTTCAATCTGTGTGTTGACAGAAAGACTTGGGCATTTGCATAATTAAAAAAATATTAATTCTGGTTGTTTTCAGCTGTAGATAAAGATGTTGGAGGTATAACCTTTACAGTACCCTTTTGTAGTTTTACATTTTCTGTAAAGTTCAATGGAAATTATCACATTGTTAATGTCTTCTTTGCCATTAGCAGTATTAGAATTTTTGTCATCATCCAATTGTTTCTAGACAAATTATCTCTGTTAAAATCCTATCATAACAGGCAGTCTGCTGGCTTACCATAATAAGAAATCTTTGTTTCCATGGCTTATATGATATTGCATTATGATATTGTGGTTTAAAGGATGTGGTAAAATTAAGAAAAAAAGGTTTTAAAAGAATGTGCCCCGCAAAAATCAACTTCCTTTATCATTCTCACCCCTGCCAAGATCCTCAAATTAACACAGACAAATAATTGAAAGAAATATAAGATTAGTCTCAGAGAATTTCTTAGGCCATTGGAGTTAATTAAGAATGCCCAAATATCTCTGTTAAAGATGTTGAGAACGGATAAAACAGAGAAGAGGGAGGATTCATGCAGTGAGATAGTTCTTGTAGAGAACAATTCTTTGCACGATTTATATTTATAATATGTTGATCAACCATCCATCACTTATTTGACACAAGAGTTTCCATGTGATCTATTTATTTTCTGTGGAAGAGTGACACTACATTTCCACTAACCTTAATTGCAATACACAGAAGCATTTACAGGCAGGGATTTATCAAGCGTATAAAAAGACTTCAAGGTATCCTGAGGAAATTTCTTGCTTTGGCAAAAAAAACAGAGAAAACCTTTGCAGTCTAACTGTTTTTTGGGTTTTTTTTTTCCTTTTTGTGATCCACCCTTGCCGTCACATGAAGTCTGTGCATTTCATAGAGTTTTCTGAATTTCTCCTGGTGCAATTTTTTTTAAAAAAATACATTTTTACTTATAACAGAGTGCAATAACCTTAGTTCATTGAGGTATTTATATACACTAATTTCCCTGCTAGGTTTCTTTGATGGAAAAACACTAGTGGAAAGAATCCAGAAAAAACAGCAGCAGCAGGAAAACGAGCCTTTAAACTCTGATTTATGTGATGAGAAGAGAAGGTTATCTACTGTCTGGAAAAATATTTTGCCCATCATTTGTAGCTAAACCATTATTTCCAGGAGTAGCTAAAAGACAGAGAGAGACAGTGACAACCACTGGGCAGTGACAGCATCTTCTGAGGGAGACTGGTGTCATGGGAGTGTTCCTGAATGCACTGGACTGGAAGCAAACAAGTCCACATGAATTTGGCTGGCAACTCAGCTCTACAAGTGTGCTTTAGTAGCCTGAATATTCTTCAGTAAAAGGCATATTTTTTGGTGTGTATTTTACCTAAAGATGTGCCAGTTTCCCTGCAATGTCATGTTTGCCCATTCTTATTATATTAATAATGCATAATTCCATGACAGTAAACCTTATACAGTGAATGAGGAGAGTTTGTTGCCCTTTCAAAATACAGTGTCTATATAACTGTGATAGAAAGCTCTTCAGCCAATGTATTAGTGCTACAAAATTGGGCAAATGGAGAAAATTAGGATAGGAAAGTAGAACGGAAATAAGAGATTTTCAGAATAATATATCTAATAATGTACATTTCATTGTGTTTTTTGATAAAAATGATACACGGACAAATCTAACCAGGAGGGACCATAGAAAGATAAGAATATGAGCTACCTGGCAGCCTGAATTTGAGCTCAAAACCTGTGTTCATTCAGTAGTACAGAAACTCTCCTTATATGTTAAAGTAGGAAAATTATCTCATCATGACTGACTTACCTCTGGAAGAAGGTGTGTGAACAAAGTGCCCAAAAACGTCTAACTGTTAGGAAAGCCATACTGACATCACTGCTGAAAGCTCCTAGGATCCTTGTAAGTATCCCAAAACAGAGGTAAACTGGTACAAACCCTAAACATCTTCTTTAAGGGAGCCATGTGAGCTCCTTGGACAGCTCTGTGCAATGAGGCAGAACAGATTTGGCTTCTCCACTGCCTGCTCCCTGTGTATACTTGGTGCAACAGTTAAAAGGGAGATGGCTGATAGGACTGGATGCCTGAAAACATTGTTAACCCGAAATTTCCCACCAATGCAGGATTATGGCTGTCTGTGACACAGTCTCACTGGAGACCAGTTATCAGTGAGACTGGCAGAGGCCTGCCAGCATTCTGAAACTGCCTGCGGCATACTTCCTTACTAATGTTTGGCTTATCTTTTCTATTAGAAAATGCTATGTTTGTGCTTATGCAGCATAGGAGCTTCTACCAAGAGGGGCCGACCTTGGATGAGAACAACAATTGAAGCAAATCTATACACAGTCCTCTTTATGGGTCCATTTGTCACAGTTTGATTCTTTTGTCTTTGTACTTGCTTTCACTTCCTAAGTGCCAAGTGTCTATGGTTTTTCTATTCTGGAGGAGTAGTGTCTGCAGTTTACTAAATGTCTATGAGGAATTTGGTAGAATGTTTTCCTTTTCCCTGGACTCTGCAGTTTGCAGGTATGCAGTAATGTAAAGAGCTTGAGAAGATAAACATCAACATTCACTAGGTACCATCAGTCATGTGTCCTGTATGAGCTGGTACCTCTTGGGAAAGAGGGATGTTTCTTATATTGTATGCAAATATCAGAGCAATTTAAATCTGAATGTAAATTTTCTAGCTAGCCTATAAATCTCTAATGGATCTCATAAACACTCTATGTATTTTAGCTGTCTTAAATGTGGAACTATATTCAAGGAACAGAAGTCATAGTAACTGACTGAAGTATAAGTAACACAGCTTGGAATTTGAATATATATTTGACTATTTGACTATAAAATTAAAGGAAATTATACACATGAAACAATCGAGATGGGATTTGCCAAATACATTCTTTGTTGTTACTTATCCAGCTTTAGTTTATATATAGTTTAGTTTACAATGTATGTTAAGGACAGAAGAGCGATACTTATACAGACAGTGACTGCAGCGTGAAATAATGAAACCCACCACTGGTGTAAATGTCACTTAAATATAATCCAATGAGTTTATTATATTGTTTCACATGAACAAGAAAGAGGAAAAAAGATATTTGTGTGAGAAAACATTTTTGTAAGAAAGCTCAAGGGGAAACTGATGATTCTTTTTCTGAAATAAGATGTTTGTGTGTTCCATTGGTAATGGTCTTATAAGCTTTATGCCAAGACTAATCATATTGCCATGACACACACATTGGTATTTTGGAATTTTGTGTGATTACAGGGTAACGATGGAGAAGACGAAGAATCCATGAAGAGCAGAGATAGATGGCAGATAGATGGGTTAGTAGCCTAATCAAGGAAAATGGGACACCTTCAAATACAACATTGGCTTTAGTTCTGAATGCACAGTATTTCC